>OY751356.1:2132500-4632500 GCA_963564715.1 Catocala sponsa | reverse complement strand
GTGATGTTTATTACTACAAAACTACATACAATGGCGACTGGATTGAAGTAAATCGTAATCAAACAGTAACACGAAGCACAAGAGTCCAGCAACCTCACGAAGTAACATTAAAGCAGGCTTATGAGAATAAAATTCCCTTAGTTGCTCGAAAGAAGGCAGATATTCAAATCGTAATTGATACCAACATTATACCGAAAGTTTATGAAAGTATTTATAACACAATATTTTAATATTTATTTAGTACTCATGCTTAATGCTATGTTTTGTATGTATACAAAACATAGCATTAAGCATGAGTACTAAATAAATATTAAAATATTGTATACAAAACATAGCATTAAGCATGAGTACTAAATAAATATTAAAATATTGTGTTATAAATACTTTCATAAACTTTCGGTATAATGTTGGTATCAATTACGTTTTGAATATCTGCCTTCTTTCGAGCAGCTAAGGGAATTTTATTCTCATAAGCCTGCTTTAATGTTACTTCGTAAAGAAAATCAGCAACAAAAAATGCTCTCAAGTAGGTACTTGAGAGCATTTTTTGTTGCTGATTTTCTTTAAGTATTATTTTATTACCAAAGTTGTATCTAGTTCCTCATTGGATAGAATCCATATATAATCCATAATACAGAAGCCGTAAAAATGTGATTTAAGTAGGTACCTACTTATAAGACATTTAATATTATAACGCATAAAAGATGTTTCATTATTAACCATATTTGTAAGACTGTTTAAAATTAAGACAATATTGTTAAACTGTTAAAAATATTTTTAGACTTAATATTATTGTGAGACTGTTTAAAATTAAGATACTTAATTATTGTTAAGTCAATTTGAGAATTTATTAATGTATTTTAAGATTTTGTCCACTGATGATTATTAAGACTGGAATTAATATATTAGAGTTATGAGAGTATTAAGGCTGATTTTAATTAAGATTATTAAATTGAAATGTGAGACTATGCCGAATTTTGTTCAGATTTTCATGCTTTGGGAGGCATCTAAGATAATGTATTGTTTTAATTCTTTTAATATTAAGTACAACTTTAACTTTTATAAAGATTTTAAATAGTAAAACAGCATGCGCTGTCATGTATCTCTAACAACAAAATATTTTTGATAACTATTCAGTATATATTAGTTTTATCAGTTATACAGTAACTTGAAAGCCATTTTTTGTAATTTCTTTCGAAATGTTTATTATTTTCTTTTATTTGGATGCCATTTGTTTGAATTTGAAATAAAAAAACTTGATATTATCACCTATTTCATTCAATAATCCTCCATTTTATCATTAAATATAGTGTTTTAATTATTTTTTTGCTCGTTTCAGGTTGTATTGGTTTCCAATAAAATACAACTTTACTAAAAGTAATCGTAAACCATCCTAAAACATGAAAAAACATGTAATTTTATGATGTCATTATTTTATAATAACGTCACTTCTGCAATACAACTGTTAGCGATTTGTAACAGAAAGTCACTTTTGGTACCCTTCCCTCAGTTTATGGCTTGTTTCTCAGAAACTCCTTCCTGTATTGTATTTTTAATAGTCACGATTATTCGTGAAGAACTAATAAATTTATGAACCTAAGAATCGTCTTAATACTCTAAAAGAGTACAGAGTTATTTAAAAAATCGTCAAAAAAAAAACTTTAATTTGCTCTTCCTGTAAAGTTGGAAAACATGCAGAAGTGACCCTTTGTTCCCAAATGTGCGATATAATGTGTTTCTTTATCAATAGATTTTATGTTTTATTCAAGATCTTGAAGAAAAGATAAATGGAAATTTCTTAGGACAGTAAGTGTGCCATATTGGACGAATAATAGTATTATTGTGAAACTCGTCACAACACACGATTGCAACAAAAGTTTTGAGATTTTAGGTATAACATGAGATTGTAATGGCCCTCAGCGGATGCAAAATTTCTCTGACTTATCAAACCCTCGAAATACATTACTACATATGTAGACTACGTAACATTTACAGATAAGACAATTAAATGAGGCATAATTAGAAACCTGGAAAAGTCATACAGTTATCAAGAACATACGACAAAATAGACAACGCCACTGGTTACCTGTACCACAATGTTATGGACAAACCGGAAACTTTTAAAATATAGGCATTCAATGTACGATAGAATCTGAAAACGGAAAATAAGCTTCCCGTCGTAGTTAGACCTATTCTAGCCAAGCCATGTTATAATTAGTTACTGTTGTTAAACCACAAGTTACTTACTTGCGTTTAACTTGATTTTAATGTTATAATTAATAATTGTATTTGTGATTAACAGCAAACATAATACCCATTTTATTTTGACCTTGGTTGGACGCGTTAATGCAAAGATTATTAACACGTTAGCTATTATTTACACCAAAGATTCTGACAATATGTACTCAATGTACTGGATTGTAGTTGATTGATACTCTGTGATTGAAGTGTATGGAGTACGTGTACCTATACCACAGATTAAGTAGAGATGCTACGCATACCTATACTATAGACCAAAGATATTGTTAGTTCTTTAGTATAGTTATACTCTTTGGTTCTACAATATCTTTGGTATACCACAGACCTATTAAACTAGTATAGACACAATATACTTGCAATATACTATAAAGAATAGTCTATGGTTTCATTAATTAATGTTGCCATGACATCTTCTGTATTTAATTTTCCGGACCAGTTAAGTCCGCATAGAAAGAAAAGCAAACAAAGTTCTCATTTTTAAAATTTTTGTCTGTCTGTCTGTTTGTTCCGGCTAATCTCCAAAACGGCTGAACCTATTTAGATGGGACTTTCACTGGCACATAGCTCATGTTATAAGGAGTAACATATGCTACTTTGATTTTAGAAAAAATAGGGTTCCGCAGAGGCAAACATTTTTAGTTAAAATCTACGCGGACGAAGTCGCAGGTAACAGCTAGCATACAATAAAAAAGAATTGTGTCCGAGTCTGAAAAGAGATATAATAGATAATGGGCGATTTTCATGCGAAGGGAAGAATTAAAATTACTGTGAAGAGTATTTAATCCGTTTATGCGACAATAATGAAGTAGTAATATAGACTTCTATTTACAACTAGCATTTTTCAAAAATATGCCGTTTCTGACATATAACAAATTACAATATTTGCTGCACATTAAAATGTCAAGTCTTAGAATACATGACGAGTTGTGTCACTGCAACTGAATAGGTTGATTATGACACTAGGCAAGCGTCCGTAATCGGTACTGTAGTCTCCTAATTTGTTTCCTCTCTATGGGGAAATATTGTTAATATGGCAACATTACAAAAATCTATAGCTGTTTCAAGCGTGTCCATATTTTGGCTTTTATTCGAACGTTTTATCATAACTTGTAACTAAAAATGAACAGTTAAAAAGAATTATATAGTCGTTCTAGATGTGACCACTCGTATATGCAAACTAAGCAACATTCCAAAAAAGACAAAAACTGCTTTGTTAACAAAGAATATTAGATATCTTTTATTTTTTTACAAAGGAGACCGTCCATATTCGGCTCGCACGTGGACAATCGTTTTATAAACAAAGTAAAATATTAAAATTTTTCTTTTAATATATAAAAAATATTGGTTACCATCCAGTAGTATGAAATTGACTTATTTTATTTATATATTCAAAATAAAACACACAGCCTGAAAGCAATAAGACAGTATTACTGAAACTGCATAGTCGGCCGAAGGACTGTTGGTTGCTGTGCTCACATAATGTCTGTATTATGGTACCTAAGCTGGGCAAGATAAGAAAATGTCACTCCACCAGCCCAGTTTTTAGAAAATATTTTAATAACTTATGAAGGTGACGGTAACACATGAAAATATATATTTATTTTAAACAATATGTTTTATTTTATTATTTAACTAACTTGATACTAAACTTCAAAGAATAATGTTATCTACTTAGTTTAGGCTACTCAAAATTAATATTTTTATTACAATATAAAATTGTTCACGCCCTGTCCAGGGTCCCATACAAGATGGTCGGTCTCCTTTGAACTGAAAATAAAATAAGTAAATCATTTTACCAAAAAATGTTAGTTACGAGGGGTCACATCTAGAACGACGATATTATGAAATTAATGAACCGCATTAATGGTTTCCCTGGACAACAATGTTATAGTATTTTCTATAATGGGGGCAGCGTTTTAGTCGTAGCTGGAATCCAATTGGCTACTAGCGAGCGAATAAGTTCGTGTCAATCCTGTCACAGCTACCGCCAAAAGTCGTATTTGGCGCCAAGATAGTGTATTTTAGATGCGATTTTTTTTAATAATAATATTATGTATGATTCATTTGGTTCTCATTATTGCCGGTTTTTATGGTTATCCAATATTAGGTCTATACACTACCACCCCTGCCGATGAATTCAAACGCGATTCCGATTTGACATTCGCTTTGTATAAACCAAGAGTACCTACTCAGCATTCAGCAACCATTGGCTGCATTGCGTCTAACAGTGAAAAGGGCCCGACCTGCTTATCACTTTGCCTGCTGAAATCTGAATATCTTGACCGAAGATTTTGAAACTAAAATGAAAACTATAGAATGTTATAATGTATAACAAGGTCATCTAGTGAGAATCGTAACATATTATTGTCTAATAAACTTGTCAAAAGTAAAACGTTCGGTATGATTTCCGTGATGAAATGAAAATTCTATATTTTAATCTAGTTCTTAAAACACATAGACTTAAAATTTGTTCAACGGCTGGAGGATAAATAAGGAATATTTAAACAATGAAATCATACATACATACATAGTTTCACGCCTGTTTCCCAGAGGAGTAGGCAGAGACTATGGATCCATTTGCTACGATCCTGACACACTTCTCTGGCTTCATTCACTTTCATCACATTCCTCATACATGCACGTCCGTTCAAGGAGCTCTTAACCTGGCCTTTGTCCAGAACACCTCCGATCTGATCGAGAAACGTTCGCCTAAGTTTTCCTCTTGCGACTGTTCCATTCACACTAGCTTTATAAACATTCTTAGTCAGTCTTTCCTCGTCCATTATTTCTACATGTCCAAACCAGCTTAACATACCCTTTTCTATTCTTGTAACTATATCCACTTTCATGCCGCATCTCTCTCTAATCACACTATTTCTTATTCTATCTTTCAGAGTCATACCACATATGCTTCTCAACGAATGAAATGAAATGAAATCATAAGATATATTTAAACAATGTAATCTTTTTTAAGTTCTCATAGGACTAACCGCAATATGAATAATTCCTGTATTCCGGATGACGCAATTTCTTATCCCGTGTGCAATTCGAGCCCACTCATCATAGTACAGGGACAATGAATATTATAGTAGTAGTATTCCTTACAATGATATTATACACTAATCTGATCCATAGAATTTTGTTATCAATAACTTATGTTGAAAATTTGATAAATAAGTAACGACATAGATAAAAAAAGAGTCTACGTGAAGGAAATAGCTATCATTCGAACAATTTCATTGTGCATTGCCTGTTTTGCAAAGGAATTGGTTGAACTGATTTTGTGTTAGAATAATGGAAAAACGAGCCCATAGGGTCGTTTGTGTGTCTTCACTTTTCTCGCGCTACCTAATATCTGCTTATTTTCTTTGGTTTCTTATCTATAAGAAATTTAGCTAACTTGATAGTAAAGGAAAACATCGTGAGGAATTCCGCATGCCTTAGAGTTCTCCATAATGTTCTCGAAGATATTATGTGAAGTCTGCCAGCCCGCACTTGGCTAGCGTGGTAGACTATAGTGGCGCTGGCGTGAGAAGACTTTTCTCTGACTGAGGAGAGGCCGGCTTTGTTACAGCTTTGTTACAGTTTAATACAGGGCTCATATTATATTCAATTATTTATTTTTTGATTGATTGATTATTTAGATAAATAAATAAATAATTAAAAATGAAATATTATGATGCCAATTACATAATGAAGAGGTTGTATTGATGCCTTTTTGTTACAAGATATCCGTTTTTCTTCATAACTGTATTCAGATGAAATGATAATACGACGATGTGCGAATACAACCAAATGCGAATAAATGTAACTATATCTATACCATATATACTATACCATATATCTATATAGATAGGAGTGAAAAATGAGAACGTTGTTTGCATTTCTTTCTATGCGGACTAGTCGGGACAACTGAATGCAGAAGATGGCAACATTAGTTAAGGAAACCATAGACTATACAGTAAAATAGTCTTTAAGGCGGCTGTACACATTGGGCCAAGGTAGTGGTCCACCGCCAAGTAGATTAAGTAGATCTCTACACGTTGGCTCAACACGCTGGCTCACTACCTTGGCCCAATGTGTACAGCCGCCTTTATAGTGTCTACCTCGGACCAATTATCACACAGTTGTCTACTGTCTATAGTGGTCTATAGTCTATACCTCTATACTCACCACTACTCAGGTCTCAGGTTATTTGTGTTCTGTGCAAGTGTGCACTATTCATATTCACTCCATAAATCATAGACTAGTTCATTTACATTTTACAAATTACACTTCAACTTCAATTCATTATTCAATAGAAATTACTTAGAATGTGCTTATGTACTGCTTTATTAAGAATATACTGTGAATTTGTGAAGTACAATTACAGTTTGCAATACATAGGTAGATAAACAGTTTCTTTCAAAATTTCATATACATTCTCGAATACCAGAATCTTTAGTGTAATTATTAGCTAACGTGAGAATAATCATTGTGTTAACGTATCCAACCAAGCTCAAAATAAAATGAGTATTATGTTTGCTGTTAATCACAAATACAATAATTATAACATAAAAACCAAAGTGAAACGCAAGTAAGTAGTGTGTGGTGTGGCAACAGTAACAGATTATACGACGGGACGCTTATTGGCCGTTTTTAGATTCCATCGTACATTTCCATTCAAGTATTGTGTTCGGGCCATGGGATCCGAGTGTTGGCTAAGTGTTAGTAATTTCTTGGCCAACACAGATCCGGGGCTAAGTGGCAACAGGTTAATGTCTTGGCCAATGCTCTCTCAGTCCTCAGGGCTTCGACACAATACTTGTTTAATTGTTGTAGGTATCAGGCTAATTGATAAGTTAAAACAGTGGCATTGAGTTTACTTTCATAGGTGCTAGTTAATATCCTTCTTCAAACGAGGTTTAAAGAGAGTTCTTCTTTCACGGTAGGCAGCGGCTTTGCTGTGTCCTGACATTGCTGAAGTCCATGAGCAGCGGTTACCACTTTCCATCAATGGGCCACTTGCTAGTCTGCCACCAATGGCAATAAACAAATTAAAAAAAACGGGTATATGTAAATTTACAGTTTATGTAAATTTTCAGACACAAAAGGTTTTCAATTATGTCTGGCATTCCAATAAGTTAAGCAGCAGTGGCAGTTGGTTGCACTAACCACTACGCTACCAAGGCCGTTATACGCATGCTTTGGTAGTTTTACCTACTTAACTAGGTGCTAAACTGCAAAATTATTATTCTAATATACATTCCAGTGGATTCCATATGGGTGGATTAATATATAAAATCTTTAAACAAATAATTACCATTTGAGATAACCATAGACAATTTAATGGCTATTGAAAAGTTGTATAGTTTTGGTAATGTCGATCTGTGTATAGGGTTACCTATATTATTTTGGAATATTAAATAAAAGGAATATACATGTTCACGTAAACTGTCTTTATTCTCGACTAAACTTATTATATGATGGCGGACTCAGCCGCATGTAGGCACACACACTTATGCTTTATGCATTACATATTAAATGCTTAGATAGCAATATCAAACATGTGTCCCTACATATAGTAATCATTATTTGTTTTAGATTCATGTAGTCAGTAATATTTGGGGTAATCAGTAATATACATACATATATTATATAGATATACCTGTATTTATGTTTGTAATAAATAATTTAAAACTACTAGAATGATTTTAGAAGTAATAGTACCAGTTAAAAGCTACTTTATCTAGAAATAACACTGGATATAATAACATCAAGTTATAATCCATAGACGCAGGGCAGTAATCATAAACATGGGTAAAACTGCATGGAAAGCTATCTCATGTTTGGAGTAATGCCTGTATTCTGTAATACAGATAAGGTATAAATAAGTGTATTCAAGGTTCAATAGACAAGCCAAATTATTACATTTTTAACATCACTGTGGTCACCAGTGTCTACAAACAATAGGTTTTATATTGTGTTTGCTGCATACTACTGATGTTATTTTTAATGCATTTTTTACTCACTCTTAAACCAATAAATTATATTTTAGTTCAGCATAGGGGTATAAGTGTTGTAGATTTAGTAACTTGCAATTTGCCTGGTCTTTTATTAGTCAGTATGTCTCCTGTAATAGGTACAATCTATGTGTCACAGCGAACTTTACAAATATTGAGAAAAAGGACTCTTGATGTAGGACACAACTAAGTCCACTGGCAGCTGGGAGTCCTCCACATTGCCATGGTGGACTATGGCCTAACCCTTCTCACACTGACGTGCGTTGACACCCTTGCGCCATTACATCTTCCAAGCACTGAGGGATGTGCCGGCGCTGCTGCTGCAACCGCGGAAACCCTCAAACGGCGCAAATATAGTAATTTAGTCGGAAATTGCATTTTTGAGCCGTTTGGGGTGGAAACCCTGGGCTCATGAGGTCCCGAACGCTCGCATTTTGTACAGCGAGATCGCAAAACGCCTGATCGACGTTTCGCGTGATCAGAAGGCTGGTCTTATTTTGGCCCAAAGAATCAGCATTGCCATTCAACGTGGCAATGCTGCCAGTCTTCTGGGCACGTTACCAGTTGACAGTGATGCTGAAGAATTCTACGATGCCTAAACCTTTTCTGTAAATATTTAGTAGTATAAATATTTGTGTTTTTGTAATTATGTTACCTTTTTTAATATGTTTGTAAATATATATTAGGTTAATTCGTTTTAAAATTAATAATGTAAATATTTGAGTGAATGATAAATTATATAAATATATATACATACGAGTATAATGTATATATATATAAAATATATAATAAATTTGGTGTAGAGCTTGTATGTGGTACATACTATATGTACCTAGATAGAAATAAAGCCTCACTGTTTAATTAACCTTATATAATAAATGATATAATTCCCATTTTCTCATCTTCTCGTCGAAGTGTATTTGTGGTCCATTAGCTATTGTTTGATAACATCTTTTGTTACTAGATTTTTTTATATGTATATATAATATATTATCACTACTACTAAACTATCCCAATGTTGGGCATGGGTCTCTTCTCAGTAGCAGTATATAATCACTAGTTTTCCAAGTATCTGACCTTTAACTTCGCTTTTGACGGTCCCAAGCCCGTATGAGAAAGGGTTGGCTGGGTAGACCTAACCAGCCGCAAAACGTCAACGCTGAGTATCAGGCGGCGGTAAAAAACCTGATCCAGGCGACCTGTATCGTCGGCTGGAAGCGTGTAGGTAGAAAATGATGAAATTCAATTTGTCTTTCTGTTTGATTTATATTTTTATCAGTTACTCTTTGTTTTATTAAATTCCAAATGTACTCTATTCGATTGAGGTCGCACATATAAGGCGGTAAACGAACAACTTCGTGGCCATGTTCTTTGCAAAGTTCGTCAATTACCAGTTTTTTGGCGGCTTATTTATATATAATAAATTATACAATTCCCATTTTCTCATCTTCTCGTCGAAGTGTATATTTTGGTCTATTAGCCATTGTTTGATAATTTCTTTTGTTGCTACATTTGTGGATGGTTTTTCTATTTGAGTAGAGTGGTGAAGGATTAGATAGTTAAATCTAATCACTTACAATACTGCTTGAGGATGTACTGTGATGCGGATAGCAGAGGCTAGCAATTTAAAACAAGCAAAGCTTAAATACTGCTATATTTAAAATACTTTTATAAAGGTACAACAATGTGATATAGCGAGGTGAGCGGTGTGAAATATAATATGTTCAATACAAAGACAACACCGGTATTTATACTCATTAATAATTAAGGTGTTGACCCCCAGGTTAGTGTCGACAATGGATCCGCCTGCAGACATCTTCCCTCGGCAGCGCTCGAACGAATGCGCGGACGCCATGTTACGAAGGGCGGGGTCAATTCCGACTGGATTTGCACACGGCACTCTGCAGTAGGCGGGCCTTTACAAACGCGTTTTGCACGCGGCCCGCTCTGACGTAGAATTGTATGATCCAGTGCTGCGTTGAGTCGTGCGAGTAAACTGGCCTACTCGCTACAGTGGTATGGAGCATTATCTAGAACCACTATACTCTTGTGCGATAAATTTGGGATACATTTTCAGTAACCCACTTTTAAAAATTAGTGGTACCCATCCATCTCATGATGATAATATCCTGAGTTACTTTTACACTTATATAGTAGTTCTGCTCCGTTCACAAATACGTTCTCTACTCCGGCGTGAACGATCACCCATTTCTGACCTGGATTATGGTTCTTTTTAATAGAGGCATCAGTGCTAATTTGCCAGCTTTTGTTCACAGTGTAATCCAAGTTTCATCAATATAAATGACAGGATTTTTTCCTGCACCGTTTGTCTAAATCGTCGTTTTCTTTAAGGCATCGTAGGTACCTTGCCCGGCAAGCTCGAATATCTGGCTTTTTTACCAGAAAATGTATCTAATCTTTACATTTTTTTGGTAGCCTTATTTTTCGACTAATACTTTTCTCAAGTATGTTTTCTGGCCTTGAAAATTGAGGTCTTGTTTAGGTACAGCTAATATCTTATTCAATGTAGATATTTCTTTCCTCACCGTATAAAAGTTATCGACGATATTTCTCAAGGCGCACTGGTCAAAACTGTCAAATCGAATACGGTTACGCCTTGGCTTTCGTTTTTTCCCCGGTGTTGATAATTTAATTTCACTTACCATTGCAGAAGTGCCTGGTATCGGTGAAGAATTTGGTAACTTCTTGCCTTCATTCTTAATCCTCATCATCGTGACTTTCGAAGTTCCCGTTGCCATACAAGTTGTTTTTATTACCTGGTCGACAGGTATACAGAAATTATTGATTCGCCTTTCATTTTCAAAAAACTCTATCACTTTTAGCATAAGATATATTTCTCCGCTATGCAAAGTTTTACCCTTCATTATAAAAACAAAGGAAAACAAAATAACTTAACGGGAACTATAACAACAAAACTTAACAGGAACTATAACAACAAAACTTAACAGGAACTATAACAACAAAACTTATCATCCCCTCATATCGCACCTTCGGTAAGACAAGGGCCGAAGTGCTAATTTTCAAATTTTTCAGGACAGACGATTTAAGGTTTTTATAGATTTATATTGTATTTTCTGCCCATATTAATGTAAATTTGTATTTTATTTTTAGCAGAAATATACCTTATACATTTGTGAATATAAATATGTAATTTAAAAGAGTGAGTTATTTATTTATTTATACTATATTTAATGAAATATTAATGTATGCATACAATTATGCCCTTTTCCCACCAACATTTAAAGTATTGTGCAATTGTGACCAAAGTAACACCATTATATTGAAATGATTTATTAAATGAAAATACTACTTATTTTGTACTTCTTTATTATTCTTCTTAGGAACATCTTTATCACTGACAAAAAACACTACAATTAAAAAAATAACATAAAAGTCACTTCTAAAAGGTTTACATTAAATCTATAAAATGGCGTGTAAATGCGTAAGACTTATTTATACTGTTAATCTAAAATCAGTCAGTAATCACAGCATTTGTTGAAATCACAATTTGTTTCTTATAATGTAATCACAAAGTTAATTACTATTATAGAATATGAAAACAATATTCATAAGAACATTTTCTTACAATGAACTAAGTACCTAGGTATAGATAACTTTTTGCATATACTTTCAAAACCTAATAATAATCATAATACTTAAAAATCTTTTTAAGTGATTAACAGAAATAGTCTTCTAAATTAGGCACAAATCAGTAGTGCTACTAATAAAACCTTATAAAAACAAAACAGTTACTATAAAAATATTAAAAATGTATGAAAGGCGGATACTTATAAATCTACATTTATTTATTTATTTTACATGTTCACTCGAATGTGTTATTGAAATAAACTATTATAAAATTGTTCATAAAATTTGGGAACTATGTTCGAGGCGATTAGTTGACGGATATCTTCTTTCTTCCGATCCGGAATTGGTAAATTATCAGAATATAACACATTTAATACAATATCTATCAATCGTTTCTTATTACCCGTCCTGCCCAATTTGACTTGCGCTTCAGCCCATGTGTTTGTTTTGTAACTGTATCTGAATTGGTATGTATCAGAACTCTTAGTGAACTTAATGGCTTTAATTTCAGATATTTTGATATTATTTCTCGTAACATCTTTGCTTAGATTTAAACTAACATTGTCAGATAACAATTTCAAATCAAAGAATGAATCAAAATTCATTTCTTTTACTTCGAATCTGTTGCCGCGTTTTTTTGCATTTCTTATGAGACATGCATACTCAGCTGGACAGTATATAGGCCCTGCTTTCTTAGCCCTTTTAACGCTCTTCTCGATGACAGAATGAACCGCGTCAGCTCTATTCTGAGTATGCCCTCTAATGAGGAATTTGTGTGTGATAGATTTTATGGGCAACATATTGACAGGATAGTAATACATCCCGAAAACGAATTAATTTTTTTGCTGGCCGCAACAGTTATCAGAATAAAATATTATGTCTTTATTGGGTTGTTGAGTAGATAATTCTACCAGAAACTTGTAAAGACATGTTCCTATTTCATTCGCTCCACGTTTACCAAGGCCTTCATGCCAGAAAAAGCAAAATGTTTTATCACTATTGATATTGGAAACTGTGAAATTATAGCAGTTAAGCTTTGACTTGTAAAAGAATGCTGACGACTGGCCAATGGGACACGGTAAAACTGCCTGTAGGTCGAATATGGCTACTATGTTATTGGAATCTGTCTGTTTACTGTCTTCTATATCCCTTTCAAGTTCTAAACGGGAGAGACTCTTTTCTTCAAGGTGTAACTTATGCTTTTCTGACAGTGGTTCTTTGTCAACAGCGTTTTTGAATGCCTCACATTCATCGCATTGGTCTTTACGGGGTACAAATAAGCCTATATTAAAATCATTGTTGAAAATGCGGTGGTAAGCATCGTAGTTGACGGATGGTTTTCCAGCTGCTTTTCTGATAGCTTCATAGTTGCGATGGAGCTCAGCTATAGTCAGGCTACCATCTATGAACTCTCTGGTAGTATTAGCCCTTAAGTAATGACTTTCTGTGCGTGGAATCAACTTTATGTGATCATGAACCGATTGGATAACTTCAGCACTTAGTTTACAATTTTTAACGTGTTTGCCTCGATTATCTAAAGCACTCATTCTCATAGTATTATTAGATATATTTTCAATGACATTACGTAAAGTTTTTTCTCCAATAGCCAAGGTATTTAGCAGAAACTTCTTACAGACCCTAACTTCTTGTGAACGTATCATAAAATAGTAGGTCGAATTTGGTTTTCTTGGTGGCTTAATACAGGTATTACTGTCGGTAATTTTGACTCTTCGGTATGCAGGCGGAATCAGTTTCACACAAGACGCAAGAAAGTCTCTTTGTCTTATGTGTGTTCCCAGCTCCCAGTAGGATTGAAAAATCGTATTTCTATCTTCAGAAGAAACTTTAGTGGAACACGAAAGTCGGCATTTATCAGGGCAAGGAGGAAGAATTGATTTTGCTGCTACAATTTTTCCTCTTTTTGTAGTGTACTCTTGGCCACTGTTTTTCAAACGTTTTGTTATGACTTGTTTCCACTCATTCATATTTTTTTGACGTTTTCTAGACCGTTTGTTTGATTTCTGCTGTACATTAACTGTTGCCTGTGGTGTTGGTTCTGGTTCACTATTGCCTTCATTATTTTTTAAGTCCACCGTAGGTACCGTATTAGGTTCAAGAAATCTGCTTCGAGAACTAGAAGAGCTGCTGCTAGAACTGGATGAGCTGCTGCTGGAACTGGATGAGCTGCTGCTGGAACTGGATGAGCTGCTGTCAGAACTAGAAGAACTGGATACGTTTCTTGATTTGAAGAGTTTAGTGTAGTTTTTAGCCTGTTTCTCATTTGGCTTGTATTCTGAACCTTCGGATGGTGAAAAATCTCCATTTCCTTCAGACTCGGAATCGTTATTACCTGGGGGTTTATTTATAATGGGTGGGCTAGCTATTACATTATTCTCCATAGCAGATATGGTTGTCAAGGATGAATTTATCGCTTCTGTATTTTCAGGAATCGTTGGTATTGGATCCTCCATAGCAGGTACGGTTATCATGGATGAATTTATCGCTCTTGTAGTTTCAGGTATCATTGGTATTGGATCCTGATTTTCAAAGTCATTGCTATCTATCCACTGCTCAACCATTGACGTAGAATTAATTTTAGGAGTAGGTTTTGTCTTTTTAAAACTATTATATTCCTCAAAACTAGATTTTTCAAAATTTTCATTAATCTGAGGTTCATCAATAGTTCTAGCCGGTATATTAAATTGCTCATCAACCATCCTCAAAAGTTTTCTGCCTCGAAATTCCATTTTTATTCCCTAAAAGCGAAAATAATCAGACGTTTAGTTCGGTTTATTAATCAACAGAACAAAAATAAATACACGTCAACCCTATCAGAACCCTTTTTTTACATCGGGGGTTAATATAAATGGCAAAAAATGGCATCGAAATTATCTTACAGTTCAATAAATATACACAAGATATTGTAAAGAAAAGGACGGAAATGTTATCAATTTTACATAAAAAATAAAGCGGTAGGAATGACAAAGTCTTAAATGCTATTATAGTTATCAGTATAAGACGAAATTGGAATGACAAAGTCAGATTTGGTTTAAAGACTAGGCAATGTTTACGTATTGGACTCACAAAGGCACAACTACCCGAACGACTTTGTTCTGTCAAATATGTGCTCTCGAATTAGGCATAAGTACACAAAATGTGACCATGTCTTTCCAAAATATAAACAAAAAAGGGCATATTTACCTTAATGACCTTGACGCTCCAGCACACAACCACTACTCACGCGGGCGATGTCGCAACTGACCAATGAGATTTTGTCGCGCCAATATCATTCAAAAAACGAACGAATGGTACAAAGGCACTACTGCCCTCTGGCGGAAATAAACTGAATCTAGTGAATGTCTTTGTTCCTACAGGTAGAAATTAGTTTTTAAGGCACTTTGGCATATTTAACTCATTTTCAGAAATTTTAGCACTTCGGCCCTTGTCTTACCGAAGGTGCGATATATAAATTACCACAAGTTAATCCTTGTAAAAATGATTAATGTGTGTTATCTACACTCATAGGCACAATTGACCGCCCATCCTGTATTTCTTTCAATTTTCAGAAATTGACAAACGGACCACATTTTATGAAAAGTACGTAAAGAACTACCTTTATGGAAAAAGAAATAACAAAAGTATTGGAAAAATGTCGTTTATTAAAGAATGCTTACCAAAAATCGATTTTCTGAAAGTCTTGGATGAAAATTGAAAAGTTTTGATTTCATAAATAGTGGCTCAATTACAAGAAAAAATTAAAATTAATAATGGGTGTTGCTGCCTCTGGCCCTTATGACTTCTTGGAGCCACTTTGGCAATCCATCCATGATATCTTGGATATCCGATTGGGGGATATTGTGCCATTCCTCTACCGCAGCCGTTTAGAGCTCTCCTAAGGTCGTAGAGGCTGGTACTCTTCCTCGGACACGTCTTTTGAGGTTGTCCCAAATGTGTTCAATTGGGTTAAGATCGGCACTGCGTGCCGGCCATGGTAAAACTTGAATCCCGACCTCATTAAGGTACTCACTGACGAATCTTGCGGTATGGCAACGTGCATTATCATGCATTAATCTGAAGTTTCCATCAATAAACGGTGCGAAAGATATGACATGGTCTTGAAGAACTTCTTCCACGTACCTTAGAGCGTTCACACTGCCTCTATCGAATAAAACAAGATCAGTACGAGCCTCGTAAGAGATATCTCCCCAAGCCATTATGGACCCTCCTTGGTAACCCACTGTTTAGGTTACAGCGCATGGAGCAAACCTTTCATTTTAACGCCTGTAACACGATGACGTCCACTGGACCTCTTAAGGCTATTCTGCTCTCATCTGAGAACAATACGTCCTTCCATTCCTCCACAGTTCAGTCAGCATATTCTCGCGAAAAACAAAGTCTAGCTCTACGGTGTTGTTGGAGCAGTTGTGGGGCGCGAGCTGGACGAAAAGCCCTCAGATTTCTATCTGCCAGTCTTCTTCTAATGGTACATTCACTTACACTGACATTTCTTACCTCAAAAAGACGCGTACGAACTTCAGGTGTCCGTTTCGACCGCGCGGCCACGGCGAAATTTATAAAAAAAAACCATTCCAAGGTTTTGTAAAAATTTGTAGAAATTGATTCCCAAAACCATAAATTTGTCAAAGTTATGGTTAAAAAGTTACAAGGGTTTCAACGTGGCCGCGCCATTGAAACGCGGAGAACCGCGCGGCCACGGAGATCTTTAAAACTAAGCGTTGCAGAGACCTGAAATTTAGGGCAATAACAGATTCAATTTGTAAAAAAAATGTAAAAATATGGAAAAAAATCCTAGGTTTATATTTTAGGAGCTATAAGACTAAAACTCCATGGCCGCGCCATTGAAACGGTGAAAAACACGTTATCGCCGATATCTCGCTGAAAAAGCATCGCAGAGGTATGAAAACTTTTGTAATACCTAGATTTGAATTTGTCGAAATATGTAAAAATACTACAAAAAATCCTAGGTTTATGTTTCAGGAGCTGTAAGACTAAAACCTCATGGCCGCGCCATTGAAACGGTGAAAAAACACGTTATCGCCGATATCTCGCTGAAAAAGCATCGCAGAGGTCTGAAGTTTTTTGTAAAACCTAGATTTGAATTTGTCAAATATTGTAATAATCCACAAAAAAATCACAGGTTAATATTTCAGGAACTGTAGTACGGTATCGCATAGAAATAAGTCGTGATTATCTATCGAAGAAAGTAAGTGTAAAGCGAGTTTTTTTTTGTAAACAACACCTATTAATATGTAGAACTACCGATACTAGGCAAAAAACATTTTTTTTTTCGGTTTTTATAACTTTCTATACGTCTTGAATATTTCGATAGGGTGACCATGACTTTTTGTTTACAGAAAACTTTCCACCTATCGTTTTAGAAATTATGTCTCAAGGATTCTAAATTAAATTAAAATGACACGGATAAGATAAAAAACATATGTTTATTTCTTTTAAATCATATAAATCACAGATTATTTAATTATACTAAGACATTTATATTTCTTTCAAAGTCACAAATCACAGATTATTTACTTACACTAAAACATATATTTCTTTCAAAGTCACAAATCACAGATTATTTACTTACACTAAGATATATATTTGTTTTAAAGTCACAAATCAGAGATTATTTACTTACACTAAGATATATATTTGTTTTAAAGTCACAAATCAGAGATTATTTACTTACACTAAGATATATATTTGTTTTAAAGTCACAAATCAGAGATTATTTACTTACACTAAGATATATATTTGTTTTAAAGTCACAAATCAGAGATTATTTACTTACTTTAAGATATATATTTGTTTTAAAGTCACAAATCAGAGATTATTTAGTTACACTACGATATATATTTCTTTCAGTCACAAATCACAGATTAGTTACTTACACTAAGATATATATTTGTTTTAAAGTCACAAATCAGAGATTATTTACTTACACTAAGATATATATTTGTTTTAAAGTCACAAATCAGAGATTATTTACTTACACTAAGATATATATTTGTTTTAAAGTCACAAATCAGAGATTATTTACTTACACTAAGATATATATTTGTTTTAAAGTCACAAATCAGAGATTATTTAGTTACACTACGATATATATTTCTTTCAGTCACAAATCACAGATTAGTTACTTACACTAAGATATATATTTGTTTTAAAGTCACAAATCAGAGATTATTTACTTACACTAAGATATATATTTGTTTTAAAGTCACAAATCAGAGATTATTTACTTACACTAAGATATATATTTGTTTTAAAGTCACAAATCAGAGATTATTTACTTACACTAAGATATATATTTGTTTTAAAGTCACAAATCAGAGATTATTTAGTTACACTACGATATATATTTCTTTCAGTCACAAATCACAGATTAGTTACTTACACTAAGATATATTTTTTTATTCATACGACCTGCCAAGGACTTTCTGGAACATTTGTCGAAATCTTGCAAAAAAAAATGACATTTCAAACCACAACTATAAAATGAGGTATCAATATTATGAGGTGCCAATATTTTTGAGATTTCGACCGGTTCCTTGGGTCATGAATAAAACTGGTTGCCTATAGAAGCTGTATAGTTTTAAAATACCCTGTTTTTTATTATCTTATTCATCATCTATTAGACCATATGTTAAATTATGTATTGTCAGAGGTTGTTCAGAACTTGCGTGCGTTCCGGTTTTATTATCGTCGTAACAAATCATTCTGGAATTATTTACTAAGCAATGACACTTGTAATGACCAATTAGACCTACAACCGGGGGGACATATTCCACAGCACCTATCAGTCCATATTTTTTTTGCCTTATTTCGATGTAATGAGGTATTTCTTCGAGCTTAATTTTGTCTGTGCCATTGAGATCAAATAAAATAATATTACTAAATTCGTACGTAAATCTCTGGGTTTCGTTATTGCATTTTAAACAGATTTTTAAATTGAAGTCATCAATAATGATGGCATCTTCTAGTCCTCCGATTCCGAATAAATTTATGATTTCCATATTGATTGATAAAAACACTATGGTTCTTTTTGAGTGGTTGGCGCATGTTTCGATTAAACATTCTTTAGTTACATTGGCACTGTACAAATACTCTAAAAGTATGTGTTCAAATATAAAAGCCATATTACTATCGCATCCATATGTATTGTTTTCGCTTTTGTAATATTGAGTAATGATTTCCTCTCGTAGTTTATAAGCATTATTTAAATTTAACGATTCTGCTAATATTTTTATAAATCCGCGGATTAATTTGTTTGTGCATGTATTAAATATTTGTTTAATGTGAACGTTTTGTTGATATGCGAATGCTAACAAAAAGAAAACTGAATCAAACGCACACGTGTTAGTAAAGTTCATACTTTTATTGATAGAATTTACTAAATTCCCATTTCGCAAAAACAATACTGAGATATTCTTCGCAGAATATCCCTCTCCCCCCCAGTTTTCAGTATACGAAGGCTTTTCTGTAAATATGGAATCAGAAGAAAATGATTGTTTTTTGTTCATTTTCATTTTCTTACACTGCTTATTTTTTTTTTTTATTAACTTCCTTTTTCGGCCCTTGTTTGTTTGCTTTTTTGTATTTGCTAGAGTTATGTTAAGATTTGTCGAAGCTATTTTTGTCTCTCCTAATATAAAATTGTAGTGAAATTTTATAAATTCATCCACGTTGTATTTATGTAGGCGTGTTTCAAATAATAAGTGTTTTAAGGTTTTGAAATAACTTTCAACAGCTGAAGATGTTGGTGACTTATTTTCTGATTTGTAAAAAGGACACATGACATTGCTCCATAGAGGCAGTTTGATCATTAACCTTTTAAGAGTTGATACTAGATTGGGTAAGTAATAGTCATTTGGTTTTTCTGTTTTGTTCTTTGTTTGATCCAACATTTTTTCTTTATTTACAAGTTCATCAAACCAATCTAAAATTTTGTCATCGTCAGTTATTATAACATAATCATCAGAGAAATCTTTTTTGTCGTTTTCTTCAACTGGGTCTTCTATCTTGACCAACAAAGATTTGAGGTATTTCATAGAAATTTTACAAGTCTCATTGTTTGTGAATTCATATTTGAAAGTACAAATTTTTATAATATTACAAAGCACATTTTTTATTATTTCAAAGTTTTCGCACTCTTTTATAAATAAAATACTGCGAATGTAAAACATTTTAATATTTATATCAACGTTATCAAAGCATCGCAAGTTGTATACGTTTTTAACAAAATGACTTGTGTCTAATCTTAGGAATACTTGAGGCAAATTGTTACTTTTACTCATTAAAACTAGAAAAGATTGTCGTAGATAGTCTCGGACTGTTTGAAAATTAGTAAAAGTCTGAACGTTTGCTGCTATTAACGCTGAAGAGTCGTCAGTTACAATCTCGTGAGGAGCAGTACGTACTTCGTTGTGCCATCTTTTCAACCATGACAATATAGAATCCGTTGTGTGGTTATCCGTAATCAATTGGAAAATTGCTGTAGACTTAATAGTTGAAGACGTTAACATAGCAACATAGAGGAACATCCGTTTTGTTAGCAATGATCCATCTGGGAGTTTGATCGTTCGGAAGAATGATCCAGTTGCATCTATAGTCATTGTGACATAAGGAATTTTCTCCATATACGCCTTGTAGTATTGAATTTGTTGCTCACACCAATAGCACAGATGGAAGCTCGGTAACAAGGTGAACTCGCGAACGAAATTTTGGTATGTTGCCATTATCGACATCATGAGAATGCTCATGATTGGATCAGAGTGCAACCGATCACTTTGCCTTTTCTCGTGTTTCACTTTCCTCAAAGCTTCCATCGTTGGTAGCACTGGACAGTTTACAGTATCATCATCTTTAATGACTACGGAAGCAATTTCTTTGTGAACAACTGTTGCGGGTTTATATTGCAATTTTTTCGCTAGTTTTCGTCTTTTGTATGGAGTGAGCTTCGTCTTCTTGTTTGGATTGTGTGGCATTCTACTATTATTAGTATTAAATAGAGTGCAGGTCACTGCCACTATTTTATCTGTTGCTGCCTTGCTCGTTATTTCTGAGACGCAACTACATTGTGAGCACACTCCTTTAATCAGAACATTGTTGTCTTTGTCGACCCGCTTAGTTTTAAAAACCCATGTGCATGGAAGTCTTGTAGATTCCCACAGTTTCTCTCGTAGTAAGCAGGCCCATTTGTACTTTGGCAGTGTATTGTACTTTTTATGTGTTGAGGTAGTATTAGGATCACGCCTGGCGTAATTAACGGAGACGGGTTCCACTTTCTTCCAGTCATATAAATCCAGTAAAAAAGTGAACTCTTTAACAGTTTCAACTTCTTTTGAGGTACATTTCACAGGTGAAGAAACTGTGCTTTGGCACGAAGGAGAAGTTGAGGTGCTTTGTGTGAGTGAACTTTCTTCATCATATCGTTGGCCAAAAATCGTCTTGAAATTTCTCTTCAGTCTCATGAACAACGAATACGGTGTTATTTCATTGTTCAGTTCTTGAGCAATAGTTATAAATATAGGATTATTGTATGATATTTTTTCATTTCTGCAAGTAGCTGCATACTTAAGAAACTTGTTATTCAGCTGCACCGCATCAATTTTCGGTTTTCTACCTCTGACCATGTTTCTGTAATTATAATAATAATATTGACCAACTTCTCTACTTCTAAATCTTTTGTTCTATACATATTTGTTTGACCGCCTGAGAACGATTATCCAACAATCACGTAGGTAATAAAATTATTTATTGTTTTACGGGTTTCAAAGACCTGGCGGCTGCCGTGCTGATAAAAAGAACAAAGAACAAACATAATGCTACTCTTTAAGGACACAGCGCCTCGGCAGCGCCGAAACTACGGTTTGTCTTTAATGGATTTTCAGCTTTATGCTCTAGAGAATAAAGTTGAAAATCCATTGGGGACCAAACTAGTATCGACGACGAGCTTGTCGTAGTCTTTTAGAGAATAGCATAGCAGAATTCACTGAACTAAACAAAATAACGCTTAGGTAACCATTGCTCGCAGACTATCTACCTACGCCCCGCTCGGTAAACAAACAAAAAATACTTATTTTTAAATATTTTAACCATGTATTCTACAAAACTAAGCCTCAGTAATATCTTTGTTTGTTAGAGAGGATTTTTGGTACCAAAGAGTCTATGTTTTTTTTAAACAGTAGCACTTTTTCCAGACTTACCTAGCAAATACACAATTTAGACACCTTTCCGCATTAAAATATCATCACGATAGAGCGACCAGTATTGAAATAGGTACCTAAGTACACAGTATTAACTGGTAAGAGAAGACAGTAATTAGCATGATTTACTTACCTTGATAAGAAGTATTAATTTGAAATCGTAAGGCTTACACCTTACGCTTTCGAAGTTGTAACAGCAGAACGTAGTTTTCCAAAGATAACTAATGTCCGAAACAGTGCACAAATCAAAGTCCGAGGAAATGTCAAAATTTTAAACACCAACGAGCAATCCGTGCGAATTAACTGAAAGTAAAACGACGACTGATTAACAAAAAAGCCTTTAGAGTTTGGTGGGAAGACGGGGGGGGGGGGGGGGGGGAGGCCGGGTTAGACAGCCGGCCTTCGTCTCCCACGCTGCACCCGCGTTCCGTTCGCTCCTGTGTACTGTAGTGTGTGTGGCCTTATGGTTAATTCCTTCAGGGCAATTCAATGTCGTGTTTTAGTACACAATTATTCATCAATTAATGCTATCTTACAGCTTATCTTATTTTTTATCTTATCCGTTTCATTTTAATTTAAGTTAGAATCCTTGAGACATAATTTCTAAAACGATAGGTGGAAAGTTTTCTGTAAACAAAAAGCCATGGTCACCCTATTGAAATATTCAAGACGTATAGAAAGTTATAAAAACCGAAAAAAAAAGTTTTTTTGCCTAGTATCGGTAGTTCTACATATTAATAGGTGTTGTTTACAAAAAAAAACTCGCTTTACACTTACTTTCTTTGATAGATAATCACGACTTATTTCTACGCGATACCGTACTACAGTTCCTGAAATATTAACCTGTGATTTTTTTGTGGATTATTACAATATTTGACAAATTCAAATCTAGGTTTTACAAAAAACTTCAGACCTCTGCGATGCTTTTTCAGCGAGATATCGGCGATAACGTGTTTTTTCACCGTTTCAATGGCGCGGCCATGAGGTTTTAGTCTTACAGCTCCTGAAACATAAACCTAGGATTTTTGTAGTATTTTTACATATTTCGACAAATTCAAATCTAGGTATTACAAAAGTTTTCATACCTCTGCGATGCTTTTTCAGCGAGATATCGGCGATAACGTGTTTTTCACCGTTTCAATGGCGCGGCCATGGAGTTTTAGTCTTATAGCTCCTAAAATATAAACCTAGGATTTTTTTCCATATTTTTACATTTTTTTTACAAATTGAATCTGTTATTGCCCTAAATTTCAGGTCTCTGCAACGCTTAGTTTTAAAGATCTCCGTGGCCGCGCGGTTCTCCGCGTTTCAATGGCGCGGCCACGGTTAAACCCTTATAACTTTTTAACCCTAACTTTGACAAATTTATGGTTTTGGGAATCAATTTCTACAAATTTTTACAAAACCATGGCATGGTTTTTTTTTTTAAATTTCGCCGTGGCCGCGCGGTCGAAACGGACACAACTTCAGTAGCGGTCGAAAAGCGATTTCTCAACGTTGCTGACAACAAAGCGGTCATCTGGAGTTGGAGTGCATCGATGTCGGCCTTGACCTGGCCTGCGGGTGTAAAAACCTGTCTCCCGAAATCGTCTGATGGCATCTCGTACCGTAGTTCGAGGTACACCGAGTGTGCGAGCGATGCGACGTTGGCTGTACCCAGCGTCAGCTAAAGCCACTGCCCTAGCTGCATCAGTTGCATCGAGAGGCATTTTTTACAGTCACAAACAATGAGCAAACACTACAATCTCAAATTAAATAATATTCGCACACTATGGCAAAGCAGAACAGGAAATGTTACCACGGTAACACAACTGCAACAATGTCAAACGACGACTAAATTCCAAAATCCCTTCGGTGACACAAATTTAGGAAACGAAATAAGGGTATAAGTGTTTAATTTATTGCTAAAGTACCCACTTATATTAACAAAAAACAAAACAGTTGATAAGCCATAGTTAACGTAAACAAACAGGGTGACGAATGATTATAGGTGGGCGGTTAATTGTGCCTGTGAGTATATATTGGTATCACGACCTCCGACAATATACTTATCAAAATAAAATAATCAGAACCACACCAATAGTGGTTAATATGTGACCATTACCCGGATTCAGGAATATGGCATGTGGTATATTAATGCCTAAGCTACTTGGTATGTAGCTGCTATAGCCCATAGTTTCGCCACAAGTAGAATGGAACCTTTTGTCATGCTGCAAAACCGGCATTTTGGAAACTTTTTTTGGTCTTGAAGATAGTGCAGTATATAGCTAGGGTCGGCAGACTAAAGTACATAAGTCAAAAAACCCTACTTTACAGGAATTAAAATAAAAACTGTTTATAAAATCATATATTTAGAAAGTTTAAAATGTTTTTATTAACTATATGAGTATTACAATGCCTTATTACTAAGATTCAATATTTTAGTGGCAATATAGTTGTTTAATATTTATAGCATTTTCGCTGTATAATGATATGCATGACAGTTCATGACTGACAATTATTATAATGATGTAACCTAAGGAAATTTAAGCGATTATTTGAAAATATAGAATTAATTGGCAAAGGAAATGGAATCGGAGTTACCGATTTTAGATCTTCGAAATAAATTCATATTAAAAGTGTTTTGGCAAATACATTTAGAAATAAAACGCAGTCGTTTTAAAATATTTTTAATTCGTCACTGTCATTCGAAACAAAACTCGTATCGGAATCGGAATCTTCTCCGACTGAGATAATTAATTGTTGATCTCGAATTCGGTCGAGGTAGACATATTTATCCCAGTCGTTAAGTATTGTCGATTGTATTTTTCTACGACTTTTCTCCAATTTTCTGCGGTTACATGTTGGCAGGCCTCCTCCAGTAATTTTAACGTCTTATTAGCCGTAAACGGCGAAGTCATGTTGTTTTTGGCCGCATAACCTGAAAATAATAAAAAAAACTGATGAATGAATATTTAAAAAAATACTGTATCCTCGTTAGCCTAGGATATTGGTTACACAGTCATTCAAAATAATTTTAACTAGGTGTATCCGAGCAAGTACTTTTTTTCTCAAACAGGCTCTGTAAATGTCAACATTGTTATTTTTTCATTCATGAACAAGTACGTACCTTTTAATTGAGCCCAAATCAATTCTATGGCATTGTATTGACAATAATATGGCGACAATCTTAAAACTTGATGTCCACGTTCCTTGGCCATCTCATCTAGTTTGTAGGTGGGCATTGGAGGCTTGTGTAATTTAACTAAATGTATTAATTTTTCTTTTAACATTGTCATGTCGGCATCCACGTTATTTTTTTTCAACCATTCTATGAGCACAGCTCTGTTATTTTGCGAAGTAGGTGGTTTGTTGAGCTGCCGGGAATAGTATTTCGCGTTGTCCATTATTATAATACTCGGTTCCGTTAAATTATTAGCATTATAAAGCACTTTTCAGCAGGGATGAAAAGTCATAAAATCTGTACTTTTCATTTCTACAACCTTAAACATTTTACTGCTATATCGAATCAACTGGATCCAACCATGGGGGTTAAATATCTGTAAATGTTTTTTTTTTTCAATAATGCCATGATCTGTATCCACTTCTAAATGGCTGTGCCCAGGAATCATAAACTTATGGTCTATTATTTTGATTGATCGATGTTTGTGCAATGCCCAGCTAAACATACAACTTACATGAGAATATTGGAATGAAACATCGAATATTGGAGCAAGTGTATCATCTTTAGCAAATATTGTGCTGAGATCTGCGTCGTTATATTTGAATACTGATGTATACATATATAGTACATCAAACCAATTAACGCTTTTATCTCGTTTTCATCCAGTAGTGTTATTTGCCCTTCTATGCGTTCAGCGGGTGTCAATTTTACCGCACTGGTATAGTGTGTAACGTTGTCTTCCACAATGCAGCGATCATAATACGCATCTAGATTTTCTCCCACGTTACGATCAGGAACACGTAGGGTCTCCATCTCGTTAGATAGAAATAGGGAGGCTCTTCCAATTTTCTTAGGATCTAGGGCTCCACCTACCATTTTGGGCGGCTCATGCGCAAAACGTCTCTTTCGCAAAATGTCCCCTGGTCGCAAAACGTCTCTTTCGCAGAATGTCTCTTTCACAGAACGTCTCTTTCGCAGAATGTCTCTTTCGCAAAATGGCTCTTTCGCAGAATGTCCCTTTCGCAGAATGTATCTTTCGCAAAATGTCGCGCCAGGGACTTAAGAATAAAATTGCGATTTTCAAAACAAAATCATTTATTAAAAGTATAGAATAATTAGAATAATTCTTGTATTTAATTGATTATATAATTTACGATACAAATTGCGTTCTTTTGTTAATATAACTATGTCCATGGGATTTTCCACTGATTGAGCAATTACTTTTAGATAAGCTATTAAATACCAAAGTCTATTAATATTATCATCATATAATTTTTCATCGTAAAGTACATTATCAAACAAATATAATATATCAGGTCCTTGTTGATGCCAAAAACGATAAAATTCCCAATCTTTCTTTTCATTTTTTGAATCTAAAGGATGAATTGTCCAATAACAATCATTAGGTACTTTTGTTACAGTATTTCTAGAATAATATAAACAATCACCTCTATATTTCAAATTTTTATTAGGATTACGATTAAAAGTTATAAAATTATTATAAATTGATTGAAAACTACGTCTAGCATGTTGAACATTTATAGTTGGTACTTTATTAACCCATATTTCCCTTAAAATACAATGTTGAAATTCAACATTAAAATTAAGTCGATTCGAATCCATCGATATTTTCGTAGCTGTAGAGGTCGATATCTGGGTCTGATTCGCACGATATTGGCACTTCTGGTATGTTTCGTTCCCCATGTCCAACATCAATGTTTCTGAAATTAACATTGCGGAGTCGCTTTGCCAGTCCGTATATTCCTCGTTGTTCATGAGGGGATCTGAGGCGTCGACTTGCTGAAATACTTTCGTGCCGTCCTCTTTGTGAATGAGTTCGAATTTCGTTGGGAGAAACTCTGTGTCCTGTAATACTTCCTGTGTTTCTATTGATTCGGCGTGACTCGACACGACCAGTAGTAGTAGCTGCCACACCAAATATTTGTACACCATATCCTTGAAATCCCTTTTCTTTATTAATAAAGAATTTAACATCTTCTGGCCAATCATATGGGTCACCAGATGTACACATAGAATCCATATCGAATTCGACATCACAACTTGTATATACAGAATATACAGAACTATTTAAAAATTACTCGATTCAGTAGCAGGATTTAATGCAGGTGTAGCTAACAGACCTAAACGCACCTGAGGTTGATTACGGAATGACGAATGTTCACCAGAATGCACATGCAAATATGTATAACCTTCAACAGATTGATAATAATTATATG
Source organism: Catocala sponsa (assembly GCA_963564715.1). Taxonomy (NCBI): domain Eukaryota; kingdom Metazoa; phylum Arthropoda; class Insecta; order Lepidoptera; family Erebidae; genus Catocala; species Catocala sponsa. The sequence goes on along the minus strand of OY751356.1, from coordinate 4,605,001 downwards.
ATGTTCTGTTCACATAATCGTATGATGTAGCATTTAAATTTTGGTTCGCCTTAATGGTGCCTCTCGTGGCCTTGTTAGCTGTTAGTTTTAGAACATGCGGGACTTGATGTTTATATAAAACTTGTTTGTAAGAAACGTCATCGTTAAATCCGTCGTTCTTATTATACATTGGCACGACTACTTTTTTTGTAGGTTTCCATTTGTTGGTTGGTATGAATAATTTACAATAGCTTCTTGCATACATTTATTAGCAAATCCAGTTTTTAATACTTTGTCAATACGATAATTTGTTATCGTAGGTAATCCATCATATTCTGAGTCTGTTTTATTATATATAATACCTGCATACCAATTAAGATGTCTAGGTATTTCTTGTGAACCACCTGGTTTATAAATAGTATTAAACTGATCACTTAAAGATTTATCTTTTACTCCCGTTGGTTTCATGGGTTCTGTTGATTCTGACTTTAATGGACGACTTTCCAAATAAATTTTGTTATTCATACCAACACACCATTTTACAATAGGTACATATTCTGTAGTTGCTGTTCCTGATAAAGTTGTACCATGATCAAATGCTGTTCTTGTTCCAACTAAATGTATATCACATTTAACATTTACAATCTTCGAATTAAATGGTAAACTTGTAAATTCTTGAGGTGATAAATACCATGCTACCCAATCTACTGGATAATATGCATATGGAGTTAACATTCTTGTTAAATGTGTTCCTTCCAATTGGGTATGTGCATAACCATATGTATAATGATACCATTTTTTTGAAAAATTCATGTGTATCACTTTTAATTTATATTAGAGTTACGCCTGGTTGATTGAGACGTGTGTTTATCGAACCGCTCAAATTTAAAATCTGTGCGCGCGCAATAACGTAAGAACTAACTTAAAAAATAGACAGTGATGTGCAATAAAGTGCGAACTTGTGAAAAGTAAAAACAGAACAAAGAAATATCGCAAAATTAAAAAGTTATAAGCAATTTTATTTCTAAAATTTTGGATAACGGCTTGTGAGAAAAAACTCTGTGTTGCGTAGTTGGAAACAGTCGCGATCTGTGTCGCCGTACACCTCTGACTCACTATAACGAGCACCCCCACCAACTGCTCGACGCTCCGCCTACTACACCGTGTCATCACCTTACTACCAAACAGAATTGTATTTTCACCTATTCAATTAGTGTCGTCGATAACCGATTGAAACTACTGAGAGATTCGCACGCATGAGGCGCGCGTTCGAGTCTAAGATATTTGGAGGTCTTTTTGAACATTAGTTGTAATTGAATATAAATAACAATAAATTAGATAATTTAAGTTAAGCTGTTCGCTGAATAGAGGCCGCTAGACAGTGTTTAATATGGAGGACACGAGTATGTTACTTTACATAGGCGTCGGCCGCAGAGATCAAGCTCGTTGAACAGTCTCCAGTTCAACACTTCTTCGGATAATACACTAGACGGTGCAACAAAATATGTAACCGATATATCGGACGACGAAACTGAGGATGAAACTCGGGAACTGAGACAGCAAATTGCCTCTCTAAAACAAGAATTAAAAACTGCGCATGAGGAAATAAATAATCTTTCCTTAGAAAACACAGAGCTAAAACAAACTGTGAAAGACCTAACATTTAAACACCTCTTATTAAAAAAAGCAGCAATAAGAATATCTAGTGAAACAGCTACTCCAACCAAACACAAAATATTGCCTGTATCACCACATAGAAATAGTAAACCAACTACCATACGAACACCTAAAGGGACTAACGACAAAGGCTTAATTAATGTACCAAAACAACTAGATGTAAACAAACGGGTAACGTCAAACATGCCTAAAATGACGCAAGAGAAAAAAGAAAACACCAATAACTTACCAAAACAAACAAAAAGCAAGATATGCATTTTAAGCGAAAATAAAACGAATAAGATATTATCGATAGCTGAAAGAAACTTTAAAAACGTTGATTTGTGTCACTACCTCACGCCACATTGTGGTACCAAACAACTAATAAGCAACTTACATGAAATACTTAAAGATTATTCAAAAAATGACTACTGCATCATCTTAATCGGCGAAGAAGATTTCCGGAAGACAAAAAATTACTTAGATATAATAATTGCCTTAAGAGAAACACTACAATTGCTCCAGCACACAAATATCATTTTATGTTTACCTACGTATAAATGTCACGAACATTCGCTATATTTTAATTGCAGAATAGAAGCATTCAACAACTTGTTATACCTAGATATACAAACACACCAGTATGCAATACTTGTTGACTCGAACCTAGAACTAACATGTGATTATAACACATTTTCTCAATATACTGGTTCAATTAAAGATTATGGCATGAACACTATATTTAAATACCTGACTAGCTTAGTCACATGCCAATGTGACAGTACAGAATCTACATTATCTAATAATGACGCATCAAATTTTATGATTGACTAGCGGTCGCCCGCGGCTCCGCCCGCGTGGATGTCGGTTACCGCTGCAAAAAGCCTACCCAGGAAAGACACGGTCAGCAAACAAAATGATTCCCAGGTCAATTCACAGACACCGACACTAACATCGACGAAGCAGTCACTATCCGCAGGCTGAACAGATTTTCTTTCTGTGGATGTTAGTTGTTAAGTCCCGGAGTGCAACCCGTTGTTTTAGGATAGAAAACTTAAGCTATTATTGTAGAGCTTCTCTATACACAACATTTGACGTTATATTATTTTCTGGTAACAAAATATACTGATGGTCGGGAGCCCCGACCCGTGATAGGGCAACGTAAAGTTGCCCATGCGTAAAACATTCTTTTCGTAAATCAATTCCTACTAATTTGAATGTTTGGCCCTGGGATTTGTTTATCGTGAGTGCGAAAGAAATTTTTACTGGAAATTGGAGCCTTTTGAAGGGTATAGGCAAATCAGTAGGGATCATGGGTATTCTTGGTATATGAGCTAATTCACCAGCTGCAGGGCCGGTGATAATCTTCGCAACTATTAAATTATCTTTTAGCTCCTTTATAAGAAGTCTCGTGCCATTACACATGTTGGGGGGTCTTAAATTTTTGAGAAGCATTATCGGCGTGCCAACTTTTAACGACAGTTCATGAGGTGGAAGCCCAGCGGGGTTCAGAGAATTTAAAAATTCCTGGGGGTAGTGCACTGCGTCCTCGATGTTAGTGACGGTGTCTATGGATTTATAGCACTTAACTTCACCCGGTACTTTCTGCATAATTAAATTGTTTATTTCGTTGACTGTTTCATTCCTGGGAGAAACTATTGCTCTACAACACAGCCAACGAAAATCATTTTGATGTAAGTTTTCGATGTCAGGATATATAGCATCTATCAGACTATCTAAATTATAGACTATTTGCCTTAGAGACTCATCAATCTCTCAAAGTAACCGCATAATCGGTGCCCAAATTTAAAGATGGAAAAATTCCTTCTCCCAGTTTCAGCAGCTGTTGTGGAAAATTGCTATGCCTATTTCCATGAACTCCTTGAACCGACGGGCGTGTATGAGGAATGTGATGAAAGTGAATGAAGCCAGAGAAGTGTGTCAGGATCGTAGCAAATGGAAATCCGTAGTCTCTGCCTACCCCTCTGGGAAACAGGCGTGAATCTATGTATGTATGTATGTATTTCCATGTAGATGGGCTCTCATATTAGTACGCAAATTCAAATGTTGAACAGATGTCCAAAGGTGAGACGATTTTAAACATGCCTTCATAATATCTGCTCGCGTACCTCTGTTGACGACAGGAAGCGTTTGTCGGAAATCTCCAGCAAATACAAAAGTGATACCACCCATGACATTAGCAAAGCTTCGGAGGTCTTTTAAAGTACGGTCCACGGCCTCCACATGAGCTCTATGACTCATGGTGCATTCATCCCATATTACCAACGACGCGTCTTGCAGCAACTTACCAAGAGGCCCATTTTTCCGAATAGAGCACGTAGACCGTTGATCTAAAGATACGGATAGCGGGAGTTTAAACGTAGAGTGAGCAGTTTTTCCTTCGTTCAAGAGAGTTGCAGCAATTCCTGACGAAGCAACTGCAATCGCTATCTTCCCTGATTGCCGTATCTTAGCAAGTATCAAATTTGCGAGAAAAGTCTTTCCGGTGCCTCCTGGTGCGTCCAAAAAAAATAATCTCCCCATGTTATTGTTCACGCTGTCCACAATAGTCTCATAAGCATGTCTTTGATCTGGTAATAATTTTGGCACATTGTCATTAACAAACGCTGTTAGATCATTGCTGTTATACTGTTGTACCATTGTGTCAATAGTATTATTCTGGGTACGAACGGGAGAAGGTAATCCAAAATCACTTAAATTTTTGTCGTTTAGTTCTAGAAGTTTGTTTTCTATTTCAATTAATACTTCATTATAAATTACTTCAGTGAAGGGTGAAGTGTTATCCTGATTTTGTTGTCTGATACGATGTCTAATATCTTCACAGAACTGATCTTTGAAAGTATCCCATAACTTCAATGGTTCCGATGGTTGATAAAATAAAAGTATGACTACGAACAACTCCCTTAGTTTTTTTAGACAATGTGATAACGAAGCTTCGCTTAAAGTGTTACCCCAATGATCATCGTTTTCAAGTAAACCTCGGTCACGGCAAGCTGCTTGATACGTCTCTTTGACAATACCGTTTACAGTTTTAAGGTATGCAAATGAGGTCGGACCGCGTACGTGGTGCACTAGAATCCTAAGATAAAAACACTCTGATTGGGATGGATGTATCCCGTAGACTCTACCTAAAGCGGCATCTTTTTTTATCCCCGGATGTCCAACTACATCTTCACCACGCCTCCTTCTAGTGAATGTATTATTTGCCCATGTATAGTATTGCGGGACTTCATGATACAGAAGAGTTTTCGCGAATTCATCTTCATTACAGAGAGCAAAAAATGCCAGTAATGTGGTATTGCGTGGGTTTTGGACAACTTGATGAGCTGTCCCTGGTGTAAAATACACCCTTTGACCGTTCTCTAGATGAACGGCCAAATGCACTACAGTAGGATGCCGCTCGTGAATGGGAAATTCAAATAAGCGCCAGACAGCTTCAGATGTGCTTATGTACCTGCCATTTAAATAGTTTTCGACCTCATCGTGTGGGTTTCTTAGGCTAAAAGTTGCCTGATCTGAACCTTTATTTATATACTTACATATATATTTAATGGCTTGGACAGAGTGGCAATACTCGACGTTTATATGAGCGTTAAAAGTCTTACATAGTAGCGGGGAGTATGGAACAATCCACCTATTATCTATCGTCACCATGTTGCCCCTGATTTGTAGCGTAGTGCTCCGACCGCCATTTCCTGTATCGCGCCTACGATAAACTGGATACCCATCCTCTCCGGTCTGGGTATCGTTCATGAAACGGCGAGGGCATTTTTTTGTGCAGACACCGTTCTTCATGCATGGTGCAGCTAAATTATGTTCTCCGCAGGGTCCATGTGCCATATTTTTAGTTATAATGTCGTGTAGTACCGGATCAATTTGTTGATCGGGTAGCTCCGCAACTATGACACTGTCGATCTCATCTGGTTGTATTTTAGTTTCTAGCCATAACAGCAAATGACAATGAGGTAAACCGCGCTTTTGCCACTCCACACTTGCCATATAACATTTTACTTTACCGAATATCTGTTCTTTGACAAATAATTTGATGAATTTCTTCATCTTTAAATGAAATACACGTGAAATTATGTCATGACGGTCGAAAGACCGTTGTCCTGGTAGCAGCTCGGCTTTTATTTCAGGCCATTCGGGGTTACATGTAAAAGTGACAAATAAGTCAGGTCTACCATAATTTCGAACGTACGTCATCGCGTCCTGCGTTTTCTCGTGCATGAAACGCGGAGAACCCGTAAATGACGATGGCAATATGACATGTTGACCGATATTTGATGGGTCAACATTTGCGTCATGATTTAAGGCATCTCTGAGATGAATGTAGTCATCAGCCCTCAGTCTTTGTTGATTCCGACAAATATAATTTAATCTTTCCGATATCATTTTCGCCATCATGTCAACACAATATTGACTAAATAAGTCTCTGTAATAATGTAACGTATAAAAGAGTTAGTTCTAATCATTAATCTAAATGCATAAAATTGCATACACGAAACAGTTTTATTACGCGCAGAACCCTGCTGAGGGATAGTCAAATAATAACCGTCTTCTCCTGTCACAAACATTATAGGATACTGTAGTGGATCATAGGACCGATGTAGCTCAGAAACTCTTTTGAGCTGCCCGTCTCTACCGTGTAAGACTATATCCCTGGGACCTTTGTCTTCATCGACCAAGAGAACAGCTACCTCGTTTACAGTAGGAGCATTATATCTGCCTCTGTGTGCTGTCTGTGGAGTGCGATCTGAATGAATAATTAACTTTAAATTATCTGAGGAGTTAAGTTCTAAGTTTTGTTTAAAACTTCGTATGTACACGTTATGATTATTTAAAGCGGTCTGTAATTCGTGAATTAAATCCATTTTTAAGGTTGGTGCGATGCTTGATCGCAACGATAACTGGTCTGCATCCGAAATAAAATATATTTGCAAGAACTGTGGGTTTTGGCCTGATGGTGGTAAAAGGCTACCAATTAGATGATACACTTGTCCTTCAATTTTAAAAGTGGGCATAAAATTTCCTTCCCTGATTTCTTTTGCGCCAAACGAAGTCATTTGAAAAAGACTATTGTATTTACGTATGTTTGTTAAAAAATGCCCAGATAATGGATGGTTATTAGTCAAAAGATTTTTTATTGGTTGTGCCGGCTCCTGCAGGTTAGGAAGACAAACTTTACCTGAAGCACAGCACATACCATTAGGTTCGTCCGCCCATTTCTTGGCAGAGCAGTTAGAGCAGATCTTATTCATGACTCCGATTTGGACGGACGCTTGTTGTGCATAATCAAACTGCGGATCATATCTGAAAGCCAGTCTGTTGCTGTTAGCTAAAATTCGATTGCGAACTCTATTTGTGGACAACTGCTGTCTCTCTGCCTGAGCTCTAAGTCGCTGCAAACGCTCGACACTCGACTCTCTTTCGCGCAACTGAGAGGTCCTTATAACGGGTGATTTTTTAAGAGGTATAGGATTTGATTTTCAAAAAAAACACAAAAAATTTGAAAAGTTTGATGAAATCTTTATTGGAATCGATAGAACGATCAATATAATTTAATGTTTGAAGATGATTTCATGCAAATGCTGGCCGCGGCTCCGGTTTAGATGGCCCATTCGCAAGGCCCAATTTCGGCACACTCTCTCCAACATATCAGCCGGTATATCACGAATAAATGCTTCAATATTGGCTTCCAGTGCGTCAATCGTTGCTGGTTTATCCCTGTAGACATGAGCCTTAACATGGCCCCACAAGAAATAGTCCAAAGGCGTTAGATCACACGATCTAGGCGGCCAATTGACGGGCCCAAAACGTGAGATAAACTGTTCACCGAAGGCGGCTCTCAATTGGGCCATTGTTTCGCGTGCCGTGTGGCATGTGGCACCGTCTTGTTGAAACCACATGTCAGGCATGTCCAATTCTTCCATTTTGGGCAAAAAAAAATCGCCAATCATCACACGGTAGCGCTCGCCATTCACAGTAACGTTACGGCCATTGTCGTCTTTGAAAAAGTACGGCCCGATGATGCCACCGGCCCATTTCAACTGACAGAACTCCATATAGAATATATGGATGTCTTGGACCAGCGGGATCGATTAGAAGATGAAGTTAGATCCTTCAGTAATTGTAGTGATATTTTTTCTAGGTCACTGAGCCGCAGTACTGAGCTTGAAGCAAACCTGAATGAAGCTCATACTAAAATTATTACATTAGAACAAACTATTCAGATGCTCAACAGTACTGCGACTCAGAACCTCTACTCAGAACTCCTGGGGGACAAAACTAGTATATTGGATAGTAATAAAAATAAACTTAGTAATGTATTTATTAAAAGTACTAGGAAATTGAGAAAATACTTTAAGTTAAATAAATTAATTAAAAAGTTAAATATTAATCTTAATAAGTTAAACAAGGTTAGGAAGGTGACACAGCATAACAGTGAATTGGTGAAGGAGCATGATGCTTTATTAATAAATTTAGAAAAAAGCAATGATCAAGTAGTTGCCAGTAGGTTACAGTATGAAGCACATACAGCCGAATTAAATCATCAAATTAACAACTTAGAAGAACAACTTACAAGAATGAGCCTTAATCACCATAAAGAAACATCCGAATATATTTTGAAGTATGAGGAAATTGCCAGAGTTGGTAGGGAGAACATGGAACATGTTCTCTCACTAACTAATAACAATCTTTGCGGTAAGTGCTTACAGGCTACACCTTATAATAACCTGTCAGCTGTTTGTGATTTGGATTCAGTAAACAGTGGTACCACCTCCTTTTCTGATCATGAAAATATGGCTGTGTCTTCTACTTCTTTGATGAATAACATTAACAAAAATATATTCATGTCTTCTGACCAAATAGGAGTAGGTTTTAGTGGACTAATTAATTCTCACACAGAGACGCCTTGCATAAATATTTGTTCCCCTGGGGCTAGGTTAGGTTCTATAATTGATAAGTTAAAAACTACAAAATTAAATGCAGAATCAACAGTAATATTTCTTTATGGTGACAGCTTATCTGTCACTAAAAAAGAGGCAATCCATTTGACAGAGGTAATAGAATCATTACATTATAAAGTAGGGTGTAACTTTATTCTTTGTGCATTACCATATTCCTATGTACTAACAAATGAACAAAATAGGAATATTGAAAAACTTAATTTACTTTTTTATAACAGTACATGTTACAACAATTATAGTTTATTTTTTGACACTAATAAGTTTATTAGTAAATTTTTATTGACTAAAGATACAATGTATCTATCTTCTTTTTATAAAAAGCAACTTGCTAAATTATTAGCATTTAATATAATATGTAGCGACTCAGGTACCAGTAGGGTAATTAAGGTTTTAGGACATAGTAGTATTTCTACTACAAATTCAAATATTGACACTTCTAGTAGTTTAAACTGTTAGATGAGACAAAGGATAGGCATACACACAGTATTAGACTAATTCATCAGAATATTCAGGGTCTATCCGGCAAGGAGTTAGAATTAGATTTATTTTTTAAACAACATAATATTCAAATATGTTGCATAACGGAACATTGGTTAAGAACTAATCAATTAATATTTAATAACGAATATTATTCAATTGTAAGTGCGTTTGTAAGAAAGAATTCTATACATGGTGGCTCTCTAATATATGTATGTAACAATCTAAAATGTAAAGAACGTAAAGATATAGTAAATCTTTCTATCGAGCGCACTGTTGAACTATCCTGTGTGGAATTAGAGCAACATGTCATAGTTTGTGTATACCGACCACCGCAAAGTGATTTTAGTGTATTTGAAACCGTAATAGAGGATATTTTAAAACGCTTGAGTTCTAGTAATAGGCATATAGTAGTGTGTGGTGATTTTAATGTTAATTTACTTGAGCAGTCAGCTGTCTCTTTAAGACTTATTAGTTTATTTAGATCATTTAATTTACAGCATTTATTTTCTGAACCCACTAGGATCACTTCACATTCTGCTACCTGCTTAGATAATGTATTTTGCGACTGCCAATTTCTAAATAGGGCCATATTGAGTGAACTTACATCTGACCACTGTGGGCAAAAGGTAGTATTTCCTGTGAGTACAATTCATAAAGAGAATAAGGTCACATGTAGACCGATGACATCTAATCGCTTAAAGGAATTTAATGATAACATAAGTCTCAAAGTTGTCAATATGGACCTTTCTCTGGATAATCCAGACGAACTATATGAGTCTTTACTTAACATAATTACTTTAGAATATAATAATATTTTTAAATGTAAGACCTTTAGTCAGAATAATAGGATTAAGTTTTGTGACTGGGCAACATCTGGGATATATAAAAGTAGAGCAAAGCTATATGAATTATATGGTATGAAACAATACAATTTCGATCCAAATTTTATTCAATATGTTAAAAATTATTCAAAATTATTTAAAAAGACTTGTGCCACTGCCAAGTCCCTTTACCTAAAAACTAAAATTCAAAAATCTAAGAATAAAATTAAAACTACATGGAACATTATTAACAATGAAACAGGTCGCAGCAAGGTGCGTGATAATAAATTTGAACTGAATATAAATAATAGCGTAATTTCAAATAATTTGGAAGTAGCCGATACATTCAATAACTACTTCGCAAAAATACCTTTAAACATAACTAGTACCCTTAGGTCTTGCCCAGCTCGAGCAGAATACTTAGTTAGGTGCAACGTGGAAGAGTGCAAGATACTATTTAGTTTTGAGCGTGTACATCCGTATGATATAATTAAAGTATTTAAGTCGCTTAATTCAAAAAAATCAGCTGACTTCTGGGGTATTTCGGTAAAATTAGTTGAAAGTATTATTGTTAATATAGCGCCACACCTAGCCGCAATATTCAACGGATGCATTGATGTGGGCATTTTTCCAAACTTAATGAAATGTAGTAAAATAATACCTTTATTTAAAAATGGTTGCAAAAGTGACCCCAGTAATTTTAGGCCGATTTCAATATTACCTGCTATTAGTAAAATATTTGAGAAGATTATATTACAGCAATTAGAGAGCCACTTCAGTGTAAACAATTTATTTCATGCAGATCAATATGGTTTTAGGAAGGGCCGTTCTACGATAGATGCGGGTGTTACGCTTTTAAAACATATATTCAGTGCCTGGGAGAATTCGCATGATGTCATTGGCGTATTCTGTGATCTCTCTAAAGCCTTTGACTGCGTTGACCATCAAACGCTGTTGCGAAAACTCAGGCATTATGGCATCCGAGATACTGCACTTGACCTAGTTGATTCCTACCTAAGCGATAGACTACAACACGTTGATATCAACGGAAGTAGATCTTCTGGATTACCAGTCACAATGGGCGTGCCACAGGGCTCGATTTTGGGACCCTTTCTGTTTTTAGTGTACGTAAATGATTTGCCGTTCTTTGTTCAGCATTTGTGTGACATTGTTTTATTCGCGGATGACACATCCCTTATTTTTAAGGTAGACCGAAAAGCACCAAATTTACGTGCTGTTAATGATTCACTCGCGGAAGTCCTGGACTGGTTTACGGCGAATAATTTACTACTTAACCCTACAAAAACTAAATGTATCAAGTTTACATTGCCAAACGTAAAGAGTCCTAACGTGAATATAATTTTAAATGATGAAATTATTACTTTAGTTCAATCAACAGTCTTTTTAGGATTAACTTTAGATCATAAAGTTCAGTGGGGCGCTCAAATATCGTGTCTTGTAGGGAAACTTAGCTCAGCCGCATACGCAATTCGGAAAGTAAGACAGCTTACTGATATAGATACTGCAAGACTAGTATATTTCAGTTACTTTCATAGTGTCATGTCCTACGGTATATTATTGTGGGGCAAGGCAGCTGATATTGAGACAATTTTTATTCTTCAAAAGCGTGCAGTACGTAGCATTTATAATTTAGGACCACGAGTTTCCCTGAAAGATCGATTTAAAGAAATTGGCATACTTACTGTTGCGTCGCAATATATATTTGCTAACATTATGTTTATTAAACATAACATTTACTTATATAATAAGAATAGTGATATCCATAACGTAAACACTAGAAATAAGCATAAGTTAGTAGGCCCATATCATCGTTTACATAAAGTTCACAATACATTTGCGGGACTCGGTATACGTTTTTTTAATAAATTACCTATTACTATAATTAATTTACCATTGTTTAAATTTAAAAACGCCGTTAAAAAACAACTTATTCGGAAGGGTTATTATTCAGTCAACGACTACTTAAATGACAAAAACTCATGGAGCTAGTTGCTTGTTGCATACAGGATTCAAAGATCTGTATTACTTATAAGTCAATTTAAGCCTTTGCATAGTCACAAAGTGTAAGTGTATGCGCCATCATGCCATCTTACTGTCTATTTTAGATTTATATTAAATAATATATCTTAGCTCAAATTATTTCCTCTCTATAATATTATTAAGTTATTATTGTTATTATCTTTAGTTTTTTATAGTCAGTAGTATATGGCATAATGGCTGTAACACCTTGTTAATCTGAGTTGTAAAATACTGAAATTATATTTAACTGGCGATTTAAAAGAGTGGCCGTGAGTTTCTTGCAGGTTTCTTCTCATAGGCTCTACCCTTTGCCTGAACCTAGCAACTAACCTAAATGTAGCTTCAGTAACTTAGTAAACTCACTAACCTATATACTTTGACGTTCATAAGTGTTACTTTGTGACCTAAATGAATAAATGATTTTTGACTTTGACTTTGACTTTGACATAATCCACACCAAACAGTACATTTTTCGGGATGCAGTGGTAGCTCTTGCAATGCTTCTGGCTGGTCTTCACTCCAGATGCGGCAATTATGCTTATTGACATATCCATTCAACCAGAAATGAGCTTCGTCGCTGAACACAATTTTTTGATAAAAAAGTGGATCTTCCTCCAACTTTGCCAATGCCCATTCACCAAATGTTAGACGTTGTGGGAGGTCGTGTGGCTTCAATTCTTGCACCAGCTGTATCTTGTAAGGTTTTACACCCAAATCCTTTCGCAAAATTTTCCACGTAGTGGAGTAACAGAGGCCCAATTGCTGCGAACGGCGGCGAATCCACATTTCACGGTCATCACTAACACTGGCGGATACAGCCGCAATATTTTCTTCGGTCCTCACTCTACGTATGCGTGTTCGTGGTTTAATGTCCAATAATGTAAACTGGGTTCGAAATTTAGTCACAAGCTTCCGAATAGCTGCCTCAGTAGGCCGACCAAACTGCCCATAAATTGGAAGAAGTGCGCGATGCACTCTCTTAACCGAGCATGCATTTTGATAGTAAAATTCAATAATTTGCAAGCGTTGTTCGTTAGTAAGTCGATTCATGGTTAAATTATAGAACAAACTGAACAAGTTTGACAATGACACAAGACACGATTCACGCGTGATCTGTCAAAAACAGTGTTGCCAAAAAGATACCAGCAAAAAAATCACCCGTTATTTTGTTCATGAAGACGTTGGGAACGCTCCAGGCTCGACTCTTGAGCGCGTAGCTCAGAGGTTCTCAAGCTTTGTACGGCAAGGCGTTGCGAACGCTCGACACTCGACTCTCGTTCGCGTAAGTCAGAGGTCCTTACATTTTGTTCATGAAGTCGTTGGGAACGCTCCAGCCTCGACTCTTGAGCGCGTAGCTCAGAGGTTCTCAAGCTTTGTACGGCAAGGCGTTGCGAACGCTCGACACTCGACTCTCGTTCGCGTAAGTCAGAGGTCCTTACATTTTGTTCATGAAGACGTTGGGAACGCTCCAGCCTCGACTCTCGTGCACGTAACTCAGAGGTTCTCAGATTTTGTTTTGCAAGGCGTTGTGAACGTTCGACACTCGACTCTCGTGCGCGTACCTGAGAGTTTCTCTGATTTTGTTCAGCAAGGAGTTGTGAACGTTCAGGTGAAGATTCTCCCATACGACGTATTTTTGCTGCCCGTGCTTGAGAACTATGTTTAGAAAGTTGAGACCTGGCTCTCTTAGGCATTTTCAAATGTTTAAGATAATGTTATTAGCGTGTAATATTCTAGCTCTAAAAAGAACTGTTGGTTAGCCCTGAAAAGAACTGTTGGTAAGCCCTGAAAAGAACTGTTGGTTAGCCCTGAAAAGAACTGTTGTTTAGCTCTAAGAAGAACTGTTGTTTAGCTCTAAGAAGAACTGTTGTTTAGCTCTAAGAAGAACTGTTGTTTAGCTCTGAGAAGAACTTTTGCGTAGGTGTAGTTTAAAGAACGAAACCTAAAAAAAATCGCACGAAAATTATTAGACTTCACGCACGACCGCTGCGTAGGGAGCCGACCGCGCGACTGAGCCGCGCGGGTACCTTACTCATAGATCTAAACTCCCCCTCCCACACGCTCACCGGGCCTTGGTAACGCCTACTTCGCAACGGGCCGTGCAGCAGAAATCGTAATATTTTAATTTCGCTATAACTTCAGAACCAAACGTCCAATTTTAATCATTCAAAGACCAAATATTATCTACATTAACTGTACATAGCGATGAAATAATTTATTTTGATAAGGATTAATAGCATGAGTAAAATAAACGCGTTTAAATGTAGTCCAAAAAAAAATCGATTTTTTTGTAGATATTTATAAGATCTACAATTACTTAAAACATTTTATGGTTCTATCTTTAATAGTTTAGGCAGGGTACGCAAAAGAAGTAACTTTTTTGGTTGATTTTTTACACCTTGTGTCCGAAAAACCCTAATATCTTACGGAACCCTATTTTTGTTCAAAATTAAATATAGCCTATATTACTCGTGGATAATGTAGCTTTCGAATGGTGAAAGAATTTTTAAAATCGGTCCAGTAGTTTATGAGCCTATTCATTACAATCAAACAAACAAACAAACAAAGTTTTCCTCTTTATAATATTAGTGTAGATAACTATTCAAGAACACATACATTTTTTCGAGAATAACCCAAGTCAGACAAATAATCAGCGCCAAACCAAAAAATACATTGAAAGCACAAACGGAGCAGAATTTAAAATATTATTTCAGAACTTTCAGAGTATTTGCAACAAACAACACTTACTATAGGCATTTATTGACAAAGAACCTACATACAAAGCAATATGCGTATCAGAATCATGGCTATCCCAAGAAAAATTAGACATGATACATTTTAATGGCTATAAAGTTGCAACATCTTTCTGCCGATGCTCACGAACGGGCGGCGGCGTGTGTATTCTAGTACAAGAGCATATAGAATACATAGAAAGAAGAGATATCACAAACATGTCTATAGAATATATTATTGAACTTTGTGCAATAGAACTAATAAAAGAAAAATTGTTATTAATTACCTTATATTGGAATAGAAGGGAGGAAAATATATTCTATATCCGATTAAAAGAAATTCTTAATTTAATAAGTAAAAAATATGCAAAGTACAATGTGATACTAGGAGGAGATTTTAATATTAACATTTTTGACAATAATTCAAAATCAAAACAATTTTTAAATGTTATGCTGGAATACAAATTCACTCAACATATAAAGCAATCTACACGTAAAACAGAAACATCATCTTCATGCATAGACTTAATATTCACGAACTTTATAAACAACAGCCTATCTACATCGGTTGAGGAACTGGGCTTTTCTGATCATAACGCGACTATCTTACATATGTGTTTACCGCAAGAGCCTAAACCCACTATCTGGTTTACATACAAACGACAATACAGTGACACTAACATTCAATTATTTAACTCTTGAGGGTCCGGCTGCGGCTGCGGGTTCGGTGTCACGTCTGGTATCGGTGATACCTGCATCACTCACTCCTTTGGTACCTACTTAAGTTTACTTAAGTATTCCAAATAAAAAAAATATCAATAGGTATCAAACATTTTACACACATTCAAAATTTAGGTCAAAAGAATCAATACTGTTAGTAACATATCCACAGATAAGATAATAGTAGCTATTACTAATAGTAACATAAAATGTATTTTAGTAATTTTTAATTATTGTTAAAAAGAAAATTTAAATAGATGTGTGTGACATGTCAAATGAAACATATCTTGAAATTAACTTTGGTTAAATATTAAACATTGCGAATAAAAATATTTCACTATCATTTTCATAAATAATTACAAAAATATCTCTTCGCACTAAATTAACCTTAGTTATTAATTAGAATTTGCTACATAAGTTATTTTTTTTCGTAAACGATTAAGAAAATAAATCTTTTATTAAAAAAATTGACTTACTTGCTAATGAATTGTTGCAAATCAAAATAAAAATAAACAACAGTAAAACCTAAATTTAGCTATTTGAACATTTGTAAAAAATATTTTTTTTTAAGAATTGTGGAAGCGTCAGTTCCTTACGCTCAAATTGTTTCAATAATTTTTTGTATTTAATGTCAAAGTCCATATCTTTCTTCTGTCTGTTTTTTGTTTCTGTAAATAAATTATCTGTTATTTTTCTGTTCCAATATTTACTTTCTTTTCGCAGTTTATCTATAAATATGAATAAACTTGGCTTTTTTGGTATGCGGCCAGCATTTATACGCCGATGCCATCCTTCTAACGCGTTAGTTGTGCGGTGGCGTTGGTGGGCGCAACTTAGTAAGGATGGTAGCATTTTGGGGTACCATTGGTTTTCGTAATAAAGTCTAAACTGGTTCATCTGTTGTGTATCTGGAGCTATACTTAAAATGTACCCCCAAGCTGCAGGGATTTGATCAGCCGGTACCAGTGGTATTTTTACAGCTATTCTTGCAATATTTCGCCCTTCCCGTGTACGCAGTAATCCTTTTTTCTCTGCGTGTTTCCATATTGCTGCGTTGTAATGTCTATAACATCCTGTTATTTTTGCTTCAGGAAATACTGATTTTACAGCGTTTATTTGCGCCATTTCATAATCACTCTTAAATGTTTTAATAATTATACCCAATTTTTTCTTTTAACCGATTCGTTGCGACGCCCATTTTGGTGCACTTTTATGCGTGGCGACGAACAAATATTTCGTGACACGACAGTCGTGTCAAGCGCCATATCAGTTGATGAAACGTCTATTGTGCCATCAGCCATGTACAGAACAAAATGCTCTTTTTACTTGTTTAGCCTTGAATTGTATTCAGTCGACTTCCAAAATCGAACGTAAACAGTCAGTTTCTTTGTGTTAAGTGGTTTTGAACTGATTATATAAGTGTTTCACTGAAAATGGATGGTAAGTGACTTTTTTATTCAGATGTTGTAAACCTTTTGTATTGTTTTATGATTTATATAGATATCATACTGGGATTGTAGGTTATAATAAAGATTATAATTTCTGTTTTCATTATTTAATGTCATTTGTTGTGTTTCATCGATTTGTGTAGTAGGCAAGTGCCGTAATGATAGCAAAATATGGACACAAATATTTTCCTGCAAAAAAATCTACTTATGTTTTGTTGTCTTTACAGGCGAAAAAGTTATAGAAGAGTCATCTGAGAGCTCAGATCTAATATCTGAGCACTCCGACATCACAACCCATTTAGATTTTCATAAAAATTATGATGTAGATCCTGAAGGAACTACGCCAGAGCTGGATTCACTAGATTTGTTTACAGAAAACGAAGTAAGTTTTTTGAATGATATTTTAGTAGTCAACTAGAGAACTAGACTAAGTAGGGAGACCCGTTAAAAATTAAAAACTAGAATAAGACATATGTTCAGCAGTGGACTTTGTTCGATTGATATGATGGTGTATTTATAATTATTTTATAGATTTATATAGTTATAGGAACATATGTTTATTTTTATTGTTTCAGGAAGATTGCAATATTCCGGCCAATAAAGTATCTATCGGTACAAATACGGAAAATCATGAAGAAGTGAAAGAAGATGGAGACAATATTAATATGGACACCATTAATAAATGTTATATGCTGGGATTAATTATAGGAAGAGCCTTGAGTACGATGTCAAAACAAAGACGGGAACATTGTATGCACAACATAGCACATTGTTTCGAAAATGGTGAATTACAGTTTTAATTTCTTATAAGCCTATAAGGCGATTTTTCTATTATCAATAACATTCTGTAATTAAACAGGGTAGCTGATTATGAGAAATGAAAGTATGAAAAAAGAGTAAATCACTATTTTGTGTTGAATAAATCACCATTATTTTATTGCTAAGTGCAATAAAATAATGGTGATTTAATTGTGCATAAATACTAGTTCATTATAACATTAAATGTTAGCACTGACTGATTAGAAGATAGTAAATAAAACTAAGTTTATGATTATGTAATGTTTATTATGATTAATAAATGACTAGTCCAATCACATTTTTGTTACATATTATGTAGTGCGAAAACATAAAAAATAATAATAATAATAATCAACATCAAATCAACGTTCTAGGTAAAATTCAATAATTGTGATATTCCCTGAAACATTGCAGGCATAGCCCTGGGAATCCGGGACAATCTGGACATCCAAATAAGACGGCGACTCGTTTTTTTGTTTTACCGTAGCAAACCCTACACCTTTTTCTCATTGTCTTGCCATTTCTTTTTGGTAAGTTAGCCGGTAAATTAATTTTCCCTACTGATGGGGGAAGGCATATTGTTCGTATTTGGCAGTAAGCTTTCTATTATACTTTTTCTATAATCATAGTGTTATATTTTTAATTTCCTTATTATATAACAGGAAGCCATTCACTACACATATTTGTATAATATGAATAATTACTTTTTTGTACCAGCGCAGGGTTTTGTGCTCGCAACAATAATAACTCAATAGTTGGTCGTGCTTATCTATTGCCCTCATATATTTATTATACGAAACTTGTACGGCAGGTTTATAATGTACCCTACGAATTCGGCGACTGGTTGTCCCTACATAATCACTTTTGTGCTCAGTACTTACAAAAAAAAAAATCTCTTTTGTCTTTCCATTTTGTTACAACTATTTTTTTTCTATTATGCATTATGCATGATTCGCCTATTTTCAAAGTAGCATTTTGCACTTCGCCAGGATTTCCAACGCGATTTGCACGTAGGGTACCAGTTACGTACGTATTTTTAGCTAAAAGAGCGTCAGCTAGGTGCACACTAGTATAATAATTATCAATATACAAAGAATGGCCTTTGTCAAAATATTTTTGCATAAGCAACATAACAACTTTTTGCACATGGTTTTTTCCACCTACTTGTTGGTCTTGTGAACCTGCATAAATATGAATTTTTAATATAATGCCACTAGCGTCAGCTAAAACATACAATTTAATGCCGTATTGATGGGCTTTTCCTTTTAAATATTGGCGAAAAGAAAGTCTGCCTTTCCACAAGTTAAGTGATTCATCAATAGCTAGTTTTTTTGATGGGTAATATATAGCTTCAGAGGATTCATTAAATATGTCTATAAGGGGTTTTATTTTCATCAGACTTTCATTTCGTTCACTATTCTGAACACTTAAAGCTCTCAAAATTAAATAGAACCGGTCCCTTGCCATGTATAGTCGTGGACTAAGGCGAAATAAATAATGGTTCGACCAATAATCAGCCATCCTATTTAGTTTTATTGTTCCCATCAATAACAATATTCCTACAAATGTTCTTAATTCATTAATAGTAATATCTGCCCATGCACGAAAACGAGCCCGAGCTTGCGTTGCTTGGGTTTTTAAGTTATTCCCGTACTTATTAGTACATTCTAATATTAAATTTAGCATTTCGTTATTAAAATATAAAAAGAAAAAGTCCAAAGGGCTTTTATCCCTCATTTGTTGAGCTGGAATTATTCCAGGTGTTCCTGTGAAAGGTATCTCCACCATGTTATCTGGATTACCTGGACACCAATCATATCCGTCTTCTGGAGTAGTTTCTTCTTGCTCTTCATCCGGTAAACCATCATTTAATTCTACTAACTCATCTTGATCCATGTTCGTCATATCGTCAAGAATTTCATCATTGTTGTTTGTCAAAATCCCATATAGATCTGAATTAGTAATTTCAATGTCTATGCCAGGTATATTATAAAAGTCTATGTCATGTGGAGACATCATAGCAGATAACTCCACACTTATAGGATCCAAAGATGGCCCAGGTTCTGGTGAACTTGGAAAATTGTGTTCCATGTTAATTATATTCTGAAAAGAGGAAACATCAGAATGAAACAATAATTTCAATACTATTTTTTACGTAGATAAAAAAAAATGAGTCGAACGACCTCTGTCGTACCGTATACACAGCCACTCTTTTTTTGTTTTCTTATTAATATTATCTCTAAAATAAATATATTTTTCTTAAAACGTCAAACATCAAACACCTGCGCACAATACGAGTACTGAAAGTTACACCGATGTTGTAAAAATGGCAATAAAATTAAAACTAATCCGCCTCAGTTCTAAGGGCGCCGCGGTGTTCTTTTGTTTTAGGTGCCTATTTACAAAATATCGTGAGAAGAAATTCTTAAAACATGCCGACGTTCTCTCGAAGCTCTCATATGGGTCAGAAAAGCCAATGTTATAGATAACGTAGCTTTCTATAAGCGAAATAATTTTTAAATCGGTCCAGTGGTTTTTGAGTTTATTCGTTGCATATAAAAATACAAAAATGTTTCCTGTTTATAATATTATAATATATTGTACATATAGATTATTTGACCTGATATTACCTTTTTCGCGGTAAATAAGAATGAATATGAATAATACGTTAAGTGATACAGTTAAGCACGTTTTTTTGGGCATATGAAAACTTAAGTACAATAAATAATTTATCATTAAAAAACCTACCTGTAGTGTTCGGGATCCACACGTGTTCGTGAGTCAAACAGCAACAAGTCCAGGTTCACGGGCCACAGTGATCACAAAATCAATATCAGAATCCAGGTACACGAGCCACAGTATTCACAAATGCAAAATCAGAGTCCAAAACACAAGCCAATATCATCGAAAGGGTAAATAAATAGTCGTTGTAGATTACGTCCAGTGCGATTGCTTCGGAAAGTGGAAGTGTTTTAAAAACAGTTAACAAGTTTCGATACCATGCGCCGGAGCTTTTCTGCCCATCATACTAAGAAAGGGCACAACTGAATTAAACAATAGGGCAAAACCACACCTTATGTTAAGGAATTCAAAGTCGCTTTTTCCGTTTGTCAAAAATGGAAGTTGTGTCCTTTCTTTGTATGCCAGCAATATTGATAAATAGCCGGCCCACAAACAATGGACGCCGGCGCCTTTCTTTATGAGTCCTTATTAGTGTTTCACGCAAAAAGGAACAGAAAGACAACAAAAACGTGTTTTTTCAAAATATTGCCGAGACGATCCAGCCGACTTACGAAACTTGTTTACAAAATAAATTCTTAAGGGATCGGAACAAGATTTAGCAAATGTGAAATTCATTTATTATTTATATGTAATACCTACTTATGTATGAATTATTTATTAGGTATCTAATACCTACTTATATTTATAATAGTCCAATAAGCTAAATAAGAAAAATAGATGCAGCTATTTATAATAATTCGAGGTAAATAATGCGTTTCATTAACCCTTAAATGCGCGATTTTTTTTATTTGTACATAAAATATATATATAAATAGATTAGGATACGTATATTACGGGAATAATAATAAAAAAAATATTTTACTAAATATTAAATTTATTTATGCAAAATACAGTATGTTGCCAAATGGCAACATTGCGCGTCTGGGGTTACTTATGAACTATGTACATATATAAAACATTTATTTTGCTTATGGCTTATAAATATATTATAAACCGTGAAATTCACCAAAACAGTTTCTGTCTTTTGTATGACAAAGAGCTACGTTACATTTCGTGCACTCTATGCGTGAAAATCGCTTGCAATTTGGTAATTTACACCGATTCTTACTCTCACATCGTCTTTCGTGGTGGCCTACTCCATCTGTCCTAATATCTTTGGGTGGCACGTATTTCATTGGTCCTCTCTTCTTTTTTGCCTCAATCTCTTTTTCTAAATTATTTCCTGATGGTCTACCTCTCTTACTGCCATTTAGAACTTTAAATTTACATAAACTTTCAGCCAATTCTGCTCTAAACTCACCTAAATTCATTATTTTTGTATTTACTGCCCTGTCATTAGCTTTCTTATATAAAATCCAAGCATTTATAATGCTCAAATCCAGCATATGGTAAAATAACCGAATATACCACTTCCTGCTCTTTATTCTTATCCTATATCTGCCTAGGAAACTATCCATCAAATCTACTCCTCCCATGTGAGCATTGTAGTCTTGTATGATTTTGGGGCATGCAATGGAAATAGTCTCCTTCCTTTTTTTATCATATCGAGAGAGGGTAGTAGCTGGTTCAGAGCCAACGTAAGTAGAAGCAAGAGTCACCATTTTGTTGTCTTTCCAACATGTAACTGATATGTCTTTCCCTTCATAATTTGCCACCTGTTCTTCATACGTGCCTCTTTCAACAGTCTCTTTCATAAATTCTTTTGGCAGGGGTAGTTTACAGTTTTTACCTAGCCTATTTCTCTGGATGGTTCCTAACGCGTATATACCTTGTGTTGTTAGGTAATGTAGTAGTGGAATAGAGGTGTAGAAATTATCAAAATATATAATGTGATTAACCATTCTTGGCACATTGCGACAAAGGCGTATAACAGTGTTACCAACAACGCCAAGGTCAGGTTCTTCGGGCAAGCATTTATTATTCTGTCCAGAATAAATTTCGAAATTATAGGCATATCCTGACAAAGAACATAAAACGTAAAATTTGAAGCCCCATTTATGGGGTTTATTTGGGAGGTACTGCTTTAGAAAATGTGCCACTTTTGTGGCACACATTTGTTCGTCCAGAGAAAGTCTTTGCTCTAAAGACACAGTATTCGAAAATAAATGATTGAGGTGATTTATTATTGGCCTTATTTTATACAGACGGTCATGTTCTAAATGTGTTACAGGCCTATGAAGGCTGTTATCGTTAAAATGTATTACTGATCTTAGCTTTGCGAAGCGCTTAGAAGCCATAGTCTCTTTTATGTGTTGAAAACCATACTTGCCCCAATATGCACTGACATTAGGGTAATGAAATACTGAAGAAAATATCAAAATACCAAGAAACTGACGTAATTCGGTACATGTAACTGGTGGACAATTAGGAATGTTATTTTGAGTGATGTATAAGTTAGTTTCATCAACAATTTTAGATATAATTACATCATTCATAAAAAGTGAGAAGAATTGTAGAGGAGTTTCCAATGATGCTACTTCTGGTGGCAGTGACGTATTTCCCAAGTAATTGATCCTATTGTCGTCCCACTCCAAGTTTTTTTTTCTCCATATTAGTTCTCTATTTCTAGATCTCCATAGAGCAACACCAGAAATAGGTGCACTAGAGGACGATGGCACTGCTTCTTCCTCGGTCAATGGTGGATCGGAAATTGTCGCTTCCTCGTTTTGCTCTACCACCACTTCCCGCTCACCTGAGCTACCTTCGCTGTCCAACTCCTGTCTCAATGCTTGTACATTATCGTAGTAGTCTATACCATCTTCGTCGCCAATATCTTCCTCGTCTTCCGAAACCTCGCCTGCCTCTAATGCCGCCAGAAACGCTTCTATTTCTTGGGGCTTCATTATTCAAAAATAGCACTAAAATAAGAATAAAAAAGCACCTTTACCCACAGCCATGCATAAAAATGTAATACATGCAAATAATTTCCTAGTGAAACATTTTTACGAACAAACGCGCTATGTAGCCAATTGGCAACGTAGCCAATTGGCAACGTAGCCAATTGGCAACGTAGCCGTTTATGCGCAAATTTATATAAAGTATATTTTTTGCAGTTATTTGTGATAAAATATCAATTCCTTACCTTTTTTCCAATATATGAAGCGATTAGTATCAAAATTGGTCAAGTCCATTTAAGACAAATTAGAGATATCCTCAAATTTTAGATTATATTATATGGCATTAACGAAGAGTATTAAGATTTTACAGACTTAATTATACGAGGATATTAAATATATTAAAATAATAACAAAGTTAAGTCTCATACAAAAAAAATACAGAATCTTGATTTAAAGATTGGATTTGACTTAGTTTGATAATAATGTGTAGATTTGACCTAGTTTGATTATAATATCTATGGATTTGACTATCTATGAATGTTAACTGTCTGGATTTAGCTTACTTAGAAGGTGGCATTGGTAATTGTCAGTGGTTCGCAACTTTTTGAAAGAAATTTAGTAAGTAAATAAAAATAACCATATACATATCAAATATTTATTAAGATTAATTAGGGAATTACACTTTTTCACATATTTTACCCGAAATTAAATAAAAAGAAATAATTAATACATTTTTGGTAAGGTACTCGTATTAAACTATCAAATTGGGCAATTCTTCCTCCATTTCGCATCTTTCATTTGGATAAGAAATTATCGTGTCACTTGACCTTTGCATTACATTTTGAAAGTACTCTAGATCCGGTAAAAGCTCCCATTGCTCGCCGTAATGAGCTGTTAACAGCTTTCGGACATCATCTAGCTTTTTCTTTTTAACCGCCACATTAGTTTGTAAGTTGTTTGGATTAATGAGACTTGCAGTTTTGTTCTTCTTGCAAATATTCTTATATGAACTCAATGCATTTTTATACGACTCTTCTCCCCGTACTAATACATTTAACTTTTGTTTATTCCTTCTGATAAAAACCGTTTACATTTTTTAATTGAAAAAGGCATTGTATTCGTTCCTTTTAATACTTCAGCGCTTGCCTCTTTCCAGTTCTGAACTATAACTTCTGACCCTAATTTCAAAACGGTCCCGTGTTCTTCAAAAATATTATAGTAAGATTGCGGGTTAGGTATAACTTCGTTCTTTTTTATCTTTCTTTCAATTTGAGCAAATACGCGATCTGGAGGCAGGAATGAATGTCCTACTACCGGAAATAATAACTCTAGCGTTTTTATCCGTTCTGGAGCATAATCCAGAAGATATTTAGATAGCATTCCCAACACTGACGTATTTTTGTTTTGGCCACTGCACCCGTCAGCCACTAGGCGAATGGTTGTTACTTTGTCGTATTTGTCAATATTGGAGCATAGGCAGTGAAAAACAGCACTGGCGATTTCATTTGAAGCTTTTGGTAATATATCTTCGGTCCATGTGTAAATGAAAACATTATCACGGGTCAATTTGCTTTTGGAACTGCCTATGACAATCGTGAAATTATAAACATATAATTGGCGTGAATAATAAGCACTCTGGTCGGGGACTTTCGGCATCGGCTGATTTTTTTGACAGTCAAAACTTAAGATAAGTAACTCTTCTTTTTCTTCTTTCAGTAAATTATAAAATGCCTTTGCTCTTAAAGTATGAACTGTTTTAGAAATCATTAGGTCTTTCTTCTTGCTAATGTCCGTTTCATGTTTAATTTGTTCCTTCAGTGTTAAGCAGGTTGAGCACACGTCTGTTGCTGGAGTGCCAAAACCGATATTAAATGAGATATTAAAAATACGCCGAAAATAAGATGATTTAACACTTTTGAATTGTTCTTCAGCTTGTTCGATGTACATTTTATATAATTTATTTATATTTAAATTTGAAGCAAGATATTGCCGGCTTTTTATTTTACTGCGACAATAATGAATTTCAAGTGGAACTAACTTTTTTATGAAGTTTTTTATTGATATTCTTATATTTTCGTACTTCCTCGCTTTCCGGTCCCCTCCTCTATTTTCACTCGCTGATGCTCCATTATTCTTGACATTACGCGTGATTACTCCATTTACTCTTCCTTTTTTGAGCCCTAAAATAGCTAGAAATGTTTTTCTGCATATTGGTACGAAGCAGTTTCTGCGTCGTCCGTAATAAGTAATATTGTAATTTTTCTTATTGCCTGTGCCGGTTATAGGTCGACGGCGTTGTATTGAAGATGTTTTAATGTGTTGAAGAATAAAATTATCCTGATCAATTTTTTTAGTTGATTTGTAAAAAGCATTGTGAAATTTAATAATGTCGTTTTTTGCTAATGAAGTGCATCTGTAGGCTTTTGAAAAATGTTGACAAGGAATTCTGATATCTGGCGGCGCTTTAGATGAATACCTGTAACAGATATAAATGGCTATTAGCTATCGCTAAGGGACTGCAATTACTTGTTGAAATACAAACCAAAATAACCTAAATAGATAGAACAAAAATAACAAACATAGATTTTCTATAATAAAGTGATGTGCAAGTCAGTATTCCTAGGTCAGGTATAAAGATTCAGCTACTAGTATGTCCCAGCTCGATCGCCTTATGTCCATGACCATAGGCAACTACCTCCTTTCTTTAAAGTGTATGTAATAGGAAACCACTATTGCAAAATAAAACTAGATACTGCTAGCAAAGGAAAGATAGCCTAATTGGAACTATGATAGTTAAAAAAAGCTAATTCGAACGCCACAAGTTAAGACTTGAGCACTGTTGGCGGGCTATGGAGCGGGTATCGAGCGCAAGTCTCAACTTGTCGCGTCCGGCTAGTACTTGTAAAATATTTTTCAAGAAACCAGTTAATGTATCTTGGGCTTTATGTTATGTAATACTTATTTGTAATTAATACCAGATAGTTAAAAGTAAAATATCATGGATACAAAAGTCGAGAACATCTGATACTACGAAAGTGATATTCCAACGAGTGAATGTTTACTTACCTAGATTTCTTAGTTCTGTTGCATTCCCATGTATTTTTTTGTTGTAGAGGCTTCCTTGATAAATTGGGAGGCGTTTCGACAATTTTGTTATCATTTTGTTCCATTGTTTACATTAAATTTCACACAATAAACACAGAGTGCACGTGCTCGACGTCTACAACAGACTGATACAAAAAAACATCATGGCTGACGCGCCTTATACAATACTCATCGCTGATTGGCCGAACGGGATTTGACCAAATTTGAATGTTAACAGCGTTGGATTTAACTAATTTTGATACCAAAGTCGTTTTTCAAACCGGTTTTCTATATAAATATCAGGGATTTGGCGTCATTTGAAAGATGACAACTTAAAGTTTACACTACAGAGAATATACTGCCATTCATAGATTAAAAATGATAAATTTTGGATTTGACCAATTTTGATACCAATCACCTCATATGAGTAATTTACTGCACAGAAATAATAATATTTTCATATAATTATTCAATTACAAATATCGACATAATTCCAATATTCCACCTTTTTCACCTTGACAGATAAAATATGTAATATTTTTCAAATTCGCGCCAAAAACTATTTGACGTTTAGTTATTTTTTTATGAGAATGTGTAAAGTGACTTATCGAATCCGTTCGGATATTAATACTTTATTAAATTTACTTTTTTTTTAACTCAAAGTGTTTGGATCATTATCATCATTTAAGGGTTAATACCTACCTAATCGCAGTAATCGTAATGCAACTTATCGAGGTTGTCAACCCCTGAAATTATCTGATTTGCATTATTTCCAGAAACGAAGTCTATAATAATGATCCGCATTCAAAAAGATTAATGTTTAGTTCAAGAAGCACCTCATGAAATTTCGATTTGAGCGAGATATAAGACATTTAAAAATGACACGAAACTCGTGTCATGCGCCATATGTAAAAAAGTTGGATAGCACGTCTGTCGTGCCATCCGCAACGAATCGGTTAATATGTTATACAGCCGCATATATGTCTCTTGGGATTTATTGGGAAGCAATGTGTAAATTACTGGGATTATATTTGTACACTTTTTTGTAGATCCAATGTCCAAATGTAAGACATAAAACTGATAAAAAGATGGCGGAGCTGACATAAACGTGCCATCTGCAAAATAGGATCCGGGTTTCTTCACAATCTTCTTTACTAATCGTGTTGCAAATACCAAAATTTTTTCACTTTGTCCATCTTCACAAACAAATAAGGAAATTTTTACCCAAAACTTCTGGTACAATTGTAGTTTCGGTACTGGTATGTTGTAGTCGATCCACGTTCAAATAAGACCTTCGTGCCCTATATAACGTGTCTTTAATTGATTTAAACGTAGGAATTTGATAGTGTTCACTATAAGGTATTTTTTTACGAATTTTTTTATCATTTTCTTCGTAAATTTGTTGTATGGGGCGAAAATCTTTGCAAACAATCTGTTTTAATAATGTTATGTGTTCTTTAATGATATTTTTAAATTCCATTGACTCACATGTATGCACCGATTTCAGTTTAATGATATTTTTTCCACTTTTATTTGTTTTGCTCTTCTGATATCTGTACTCACAATGTATAAGTGTTCTATGTCCTTTTTGATTACGAATGTATTCGATTTATTGATCCATGTTTAAACTTAAATTCACAACTGTTTTCAATTAAAAGTAGACAAAACACAACTCGGCAATAATGAATGACACATACATCCAGTTTTTTTCTAAATTTGGTTTGCTCTTCTGATATCTGTACTCACAATGTATAAGTGTTCTATGTCCTTTTTGATTACGAATGTATTCGATTTATTGATCCATGTTTAAACTTAAATTCACAACTGTTTTCAATTAAAAGTAGACAAAACACAACTCGGCAATAATGAATGACACATACATCCAGTTTTTTTCTAACTACCCTCAGATATTATATTATAAGTGTTGCCATCACCGAACTTTAAATTGTACCAATTTATTATTTTTAACTGTATCAAAATATATTTTTTTATTTGGAATACATACTTAAGTAAATTTAAGTACCAAAGTTTTGACTACATAATTATTCTATAATTTTAATAAATGATTTTGTTTTGAAAATCGCAATTTTATTCTTAAGTTCCTGGCGCGACATTTTGCGAAAGAGACATTCTGCGAAAGGGACATTCCGCGAAAGAGCCATTTTGCGAAAGAGACATTCTGAGAAAGAGACGTTTTGCGACCAGGGGTCATTTTGCGAAAGAGACGTTTTGCGCATGAGCCTTTTGGGCGCGTACTTTTGTAACTTACTCAGAAATGGAGCTATCAATAGAATATCAGCTCTCAGATTGACCTCAAAATCATAATTCGCAAGCATGATATCTGCATTCATTAAAATATGGTTGTTCCATATAGCCCCTAGAATTGGGCAGTTGTTATAAAGCGCTGTCGTTGTATCTGCGGAGTTTCTGGGTCAGAGAGATCTTCAACTACCTCACGCAGCGATAAAAGCATTAAATTTTCAGGACGTGGAATAAGTCCATTAACATTCTCAGTTTTGGCAACAACTGGAAGATAGACCTTATCATCGTGAGTTAAAATACCGATGGCGTCTATAATTTTCTTTATAGCCACAGGAACCATTGTACAGGTTTTCAAAATCTTTAAAATCGAAGATGTTAAACCTTCGTGTTGATAAATAGCATCAGTAAAGCGCGGAATCATTGTAAATTGAGATTTGAGTGATAGTACTTTTGCTTCCAAGAGACCAAGATATACTCGGCACTGGGCATAGATGCTGGGAACGCGAATATCGTTACCATACTGCCTAGCAGTATAGGCTAGCTGGGTGGTTGACATACCAATTCCACGACTAGTAATAGGCAGCATAATTGGCTGCACAGTCTGTGGTTCAGCTAAACGACTCATAGTTTCGTCGTCAATTCTGACAAACAATTCTTTCTTGATTTCTTCCTGTCGGATGGCTCTGTTTGCGTTTCCCTTCTTTTCACTAAAACTGTCCATTTTTACTTTGTTATGGCGTTGGTGGCTCGGGTTGTTCCGTTTTGATCGCTGGTGTCGCTCAAAATCAGGTTCACGATGATCATAATGATCACGTTCACCATGAGAGCGGTAGGATGGTTGAGGTTGCATATTCGTACGCGTGGTAAAGCTTCGAGACATTATTGCCCCTTGACCGGTCAATCCAAATCAAAAACCGCTTCATTTGTGTTCTGAAGGTCCGTATTAGTAATATTTTTGAATTAGTACGGTAGAAACTAAGTTTCTGGTTAGTAAATCGCACCAAAGATTCTAATATTGTGAGGTCAATCAGCTAAGACCAAAGTTTCGAGTAGCATTCAAAATTGGTTGTTGTAATACGGCCTGGTAGTCGAATTATATTATGAGCAACAATGCGTGATGTCCTAGGCTGCTCTTGTGTACTCCAAATGAAACCGTTTTTACATGTGTATTGGTCTTGTGACTCGTCTGAAGATCGTTGGCGTTCAACCACTCTGGCAGGTACTTGTCACGCTTTTGCGTTTGGTTCTGGATTTTCTTTACATGAAATGATGTCTTCATCAAGCTGTTGGAGTTCTGGCTCGAAAGTAGGATCTTCATCTTCATCATCAATATCGCTAAACTCATGTTCACTTTCTTCTTCCAGCCTATCTATTATTTGATCTTCGTGACCTACAAAAGTTCCACCCGACGTTCTCTTACGAGTAGAGGAAGTACCTGGCCTCGGGTTGTTACTTGAGTCAGCCATCAAAAACAAGTTTTTATTGTAAATTGTAATAAGATAATGTAACTCTAATAGCGAAAATGTTACAATCGGTCCAGTATTTTTTGAGTTTACTCGTAACAAATATACAAAATTACAAATCTATTATCTTTATAATATTAGTATAGAAGAATTGATATATAAAATTTGTAAATAAAATCAACTTCTAAAATAACGCGAAATAATACAGAAAATATACCACAACGTAAGATAAACTGCTTATTTACTGATGTGGTAGTTTAGGAGGCACTATGAAAATATAACAGTTTTACAGACGTGGTAGTATAGTAGACACTTACCTTGACATTGATGTGGTAGTCCCGTGGACACCTTCCTCCCGCTACGCACACGTGCGCTCGCTACAGCCGCCCCCCGCACGCTGACCGACGCGCGAGCTCACTCCCGTAAGGTACTAACAGCCAGTTGCAGAAACAATCTTTAAAATTTAAAGACGACATTAAACGCTAATGAATCATTAAATCAGTGCACAACGCAAATTTTAATGCTCCATTAAAAATTAACTAGTGAACAGTTAAAGTCACCATTAAAGTGCGTTTTGCGTTGCACAAGCGCCGTTAGCGTTTATTTGACACGTGTGAATTTAAAGATATTAAGTATCTTGTTAGCCATACACAGCTCTGCAGCATTGGCATTTGCAACATTATCAGCACAGTCAAAACTCTACATGAGTTTGACTATTTATATATTTAGTTTTCATATTTGGTTACTTACAGGGCCTAATTTACCATCTCGGCAATTATTTGGGTTTATGAAAGGGAAGTCTACTGCTGATGCAGTACTTGAACTCACCGAAACGGTAGTAAAGCAGCTTGATAGAAGGTCTAATGTAATTGGCATATTCCTGGACCTCACAAAGGCATTTGACACTGTCTCTATCTCCATATTGCTCTCAAAGTTGGAAGCTATGGGTGTGCGAGGTATTCTACTGGAAATTTCCAAAAGTTATTTATACAACCGTCTGTAATGTGTCAAGATTGATAACTACGTGAGTGATGCTGCAAGTCCTAATTTTGGGGTTCCCCAGGGAAGCGTACTCGGCCTTACGCTTTTCCTCATAATATATATATATATTAACAGTCTGTGTACTAAAACTCTACCGAATTGTAAAATCATCACTTACGCAGATGACACAGCACTGTTGATATATAGGGGTAACTGGGATCGGGTGCGTCACTATGCCGAAATCGCGCTCAGATATGTAATGACATGGCTTAGAAAGAATTACATTACATGTGGAAAAAACAAAGTACGCCAGGAGTTACTAAGTTAACTTTAAAGTAGTTATTTCTCACATGGGTCGCAATCAGAAATGTTGAGAAACCATGGTTCGCTATATCCTACTGAATGAGTTGAAGAAATGTTGTGAATGATATAAATGAGCACTTAATTAAATCCAACTTCCTAGATCCCGCGTAACAACCTACAAACCAAATAAATTTACGAAATCCATTCTGCATACAGTCTTATAACAACATTATACAACACAATATTATATTATGGATATAAATTAATACGAAAATAAGATTAAATTAGAGAAAAACAATTCTTAAAGTCTGATAATATCAATAACTTTATGATATAAATAAATACGTACTTATTATTGATTTATATTAAACACTAATTTAATTAATCTTCAGATAAATCCATATTTCGAGTACATCCATAGATATGTAATATAAACTGTCTCACAATAATAATTATGTAATTTGTTTAGGATGCGCAGAGTCAAACGTTTGATAGAAATAAATCGGTGTAACGTAAAAAAAATACAAAAATCTTATGCAATATAATATTTTTATGTAACAGTTTAATTGACAAGACTCGATATTGAATGTTGAGTTATAAACAAAACTGGATCTTTAAATGCTTGGCAAAATATCTGTCTAGAACAAATAAAAACTTTAGTAATTAGATCACCGACAATATTAATGATACATCCTGGCCAAAGTTACAAAACCTACTAGTTTATTTTTATAACCAATATTGATATTATATTGTGAGACAATATTAATTTGACATTTTAATTAAAAGGAAGGGTATGCAGAAAGGTTGTCATTGCGACGTTTACGGTAAAGCTTTTGGTACCATAATAGATTGTATGAACCAGATGATTACTATTAATATTAGAAAATATGATATATAAACAAGGCAATTTGGAGACCTAGGTGGGGACCTAGGCGGTCTTACTTCCTCGTCGTTCGCCACGTTACTAATATCGATCGCTGTGGTGCTTATTATCGGGATTGACATGTTGTAAAAATGAGCAGGAACTGTTCTGTAACTGCTTCAAAAATCGGTGATGCGGATGTACAGGCAAACCTGTAACAAAAAAAAACAGCTTGTGAATCTACCACTAATAATCCATGTCTATGGAAGTTGGCAAAGAAAAGTTATTAAGACCAATATAACCATTTAATTTATTTATTGATAACATTGAAAGGTGTTGAATCGTTGGTAATAAACATTTGATTATTAATTGCGTATGTATTGGAATTACCTGTCAAGAAATTTCTAATTAACAGTACGGAAACTGGAACACTAGGTAGACAACCATAGGTTTGTTGCCTATCACTTGGGACCTCAAACTATAGCTGGCGAAATATGGGTATTTCACACGGTGTTATAGCCGAGTATAGCTCAAGGTATTTTAAATGTTTGCACATAAATAGAACACTGGCAGCATTCTTGCATGAATTAACATCAGATATAACTTTTATAAAATACTAGCTTTTGCCCGCGGCTTCGCTCGCGTAAAAGTATGTTAAGTTAAATAAGGTTATGTTATGTTCGGGCACGCCACGATTCTGGCGATAGGTCCCGTCTTTGAAGAGTGGCTGGAGAGGTAGCATAGCGCCCTCACTTTCCGGCTGACACAGGTAATGACTGGCCACGGTTGTTTTGGCCAGTTCCTGTGTCGCATAGGCCGCAGGAGACGCCCGGGTGTCACCACTGCGGCGACTGCCGCTATGTTGTCGTGGACACGGCGCTGCACGCGTTGGTGGATTGCCCCGCCTGGGCATCGCAGCGCCGTGAGTTGATCGCGGCAGTCGGAATGTCAATCGATTCCCTGTTCAAACAGGGAAGAAGTGCGGCGAGTTGCAGAAGGCTTCTATGAAATTGATAGATTTACACGTGTAGCAGGCGCCTTGGACTGTACGCACGTTAAAATTATTAGCAGAGGAGGTCATCTATCTGAGCTATACCGTTGCAGGAAGGGATTTTTCTCCTTAAACGTTCAAGTTGTATGTGATGCATCTCTAAAAATAAGAGACATTATTGCTCGTTGGCCTGGATCAGTGCATGACTGCACTATTTTTAATAATGCCCACTTATGTGCAAATGTTGAAATGGGAAGATATAGTAATTACCACCTACTGGGAGACAGTGGTTACTATAATAAAAACTTTTTACTGACTCCATTTTTACAACCTCGAACAAGTGGAGAACAAGCATACAATAGAAGCCACATTGCCACAAGAAACACAGTGGAAAGGTGCTTTGGTGTATGGAAACGTCGTTGTCCTTGTTTAGAGAAAGGCATAACATTAAATAAAACATCCACAGTACTTCAGGTCATTGTAGCAAGTGCAGTGCTGCACAATATATGCATAGAATTGGATGAACTAGAACCACCTAACGATTTTTCCCTAAGCAGTGAATCAGATGACGGGCCTTCACAGACAATCTTACAAAATTCTGAAACTTCTGTGAAAACTGCTCTTGTAAATACTGTATTTTCATAAGCATATTATTATACACATCATCGTTCGTCATTTAAAAGTTATTTTTAGTTAATGATGTAAAAAGAATTGTACTGTATATCTGATATTTTTGTTAATAATGTAAAAAGGATTGTACTGTATCTGATTGAATATTTATAACCAAATACAAGTGAAATAATATATCTTTAATGTATGCAATTTATTTAATACCTATATTTTGAAAAGTGTGCCCTAAGAGCTATCTATCTATTTGCTTCTATGCACTTAATATTAAATACCTATATTTACCTACAAACTGGGCTTAATATAATACCAACAATATTGACTTTTCATAGTATTATACAATAGTACCTATATTTACTTAAAACTTGGGTGCAATAAAATACCAACGTATATTAATACTTAACATTTATTTAAATTATCTAATTGTTTTTTTAATATTAACATTTTCAAATTATGTTCTTTTTTCTGTTGAAGTATTTCATTTAAAAGTTTCTTCCGCTCCAAATATGTATTTTCAGCCTTTCTCTTAAAATAAATTATTTTCAAAGCCTCAGCTGACATAGAATTATGCACCTTCTTCTGAGCACTGACCACTGAAACCATAATTAATATGAATATTAGTAGGCACAATATTAAACAAGTTTATTTCAGTTGGTAACAAATAGTTTGGTGAGGTTGGTCAATCATATATTGTTATCACATAACTGATTATTGGGTGTAAGTGTCTCTGTCCCAATTTCTATGGCAGTTTAATAAGCTCAATGTGATCCTGGTTACATTAATATCAAAATATCATAATACCTATATTTTTCAACTTTTTTGGTGCATTGTTCACTTTCCATGAAGGTGTATCTGAAATAATTTTTCTGTCACTTTGCTGCGATTGATTCTGAACTGAAACAGTAATTAATTGCATACATACATACTTTCACGACTGTATCCCCAAGGAGATAGGCAGAGTTGTAATTGACTTGAACATTATGCCAATTGCATTATCAGTCCTAATGTAACGGGGCAAGCCTCTTGCTATATTCTGGGCACATAGCCAGGCTCCATGGCGCTACTGAGAATTTCCAAATCAAACCCGGGACCGTGAATCTGCAGTCACACTATGGCTGGATCACTGAGACAGGAACTAGTTAGTCTTATTATATTAATATATTTCAAATTATATATAGATTACCAAAATATTGCTCTTGTACCATTGTTTTTTGTAAAGTTAGCCAAGCAGACAATTTGGAATAACAGCATACATAACTAATATAACTGTACTGTTTTAGTAAAACTACTTACCAGGCACAACTACTGGTGTATTAATAGCCGTCATTGGAGCACTACAGCTTAATATTGATGGAGAAGATACACAGAGATCTCCATAATTATTTACTGTTGGGGTTTCTATATTGCCTGTAATAATAAAAATTAATTAACATGAAGCCGGTATAGAAGTTATACTTACAAGATTAAAAGCTCGATAACAATAATATAAGTACCTAATTCTGTAATATTATTATGTGCTGGAGTTACTTCGACATCAGGCAATTGTACATCTACTTCCATAGTTCCACTTTCTATCTCTGCCTCTTATGTTATAGGAATGGATGTCTGAAATAAAAACTTTAAATTTGTAACCCAACCCCCAACAATTTGTGTTTGTTTTGTGTTTTATGAATATTTTTATTCTGAATATATTACAAGTTTAATACAAGTACCTGGCTGTAAGAACGGCGGCGGCGCTCAGATTTGAAAATTAAAGTTAATAAGCCGAATTTCTTATTTCGCTGTGTCTGTTGGACTACCACGTCAGTCGCAGAGGGTTAAGAGTGTATTATATAACATAAGTTATGTTTTTTTGTGCGTCAACCTATATTAGAATCGGATAAGGTTGATACGGTCCACCACTTGAATACGCCATGAAATCATTCAGATTGACTTATGTGCTTTAGTCAGACTGCGAGTGGAATAAAATGAACACCGATGATATAATAAAAAAAAACGAAAATGTTGACTTATGTTCTTTAGTCTACCGACCCTAATTAGAATAGCTTATTTAGTCCGTGATTCCGAAGATTCCTCCTCTTTTGGTATTACATTTTAATGTATGTGGTTTCTTATTCGTGACAGGTTGTCTATAAGGTTACGAGCTAAAGGACGCCAGAAATCTCGATGAGAGTGAACCATTTACTTGTGTACTTGCAAATACGGAACATACGAGAGCCGTCGTCGGTGCTTTCAGCTCCAGCAAATTGGCCTTTTTTGAGCTTAGCAGTCACAACATACTTTGGAAGATGTCTTTAATTCTTTCTTTCGAATGGTACCTACTAAATGTGTTTCTTCTTTGTCCAAAAGTTGTTGTGCCGAATCTACACTCGTATACCAATAGGTAATCGATATACGATGTGTGTCCTTTGTTGAGTAAATCTTCGCATAAAGACATGAGTACGTTCGTGGGTGTAGTATTTACATGGTCGTTTTTCCCCGCGTAAATATTAATTTTGTAGGTCTTGACATAGAAAGATCCAGAATCATCCAGAGTGAATGACCATTTGTTTCAACTTTTCCAACATACGGCATTGCATTTATCGGCTCATGCGCAAAACGTCTCTTTCGCAAAATTTCCCCTGGTCGCAAAACGTCTCTTTCGCAGAATGTCTCTCGCAGAATGTCTCTCGCAGAATGTCTCTTTCGCAGAATGTCTCTTTCGCAAAATGGCTCTTTCGCAGAATGTCCCTTTCGCAGAATGTCCCTTTCGCAAAATGTCGCGCCAGGGACTTAAGAATAAAATTGCGATTTTCAAAACAAAATCATTTATTAAAATTATAGAATAATTATGTAGTCAAAACCTTTGGTACCTACTTAAATTTACTTAAGTATTCCAAATAAAAAAAATATCAATAGGTATCAAACATTTTACACACATTCAAAATTTAGGTCAAAAGAATCAATACTGTTAGTAACATATCCACAGATAAGATAGTAGTAGCTATTACTAATAGTAACATAAAATGTATTTAAGTAATTTTTAATTATTGTTAAAATGAAAATTTAAATAGATGTGTGTGACATCTCAAATGAAACATATCTTGAAATTAACTTTGATTAATTATTAAACATTGCGAATAAAAATATATCAATATCATTTTCATAAATAATTACAAAAATATCTCTTCGCGCTAAATTAAGCTTAGTTATTAATTAGAATTTGCTACATAAGTTATTTTATTTCGTAAACGATTAGGAAAATAAATCTTTTATTAAAAAAATTGACTTACTTGCTAATGAATTGTTGCAAATCAAAATAAACGTAAACAACAGTAAAACCTAAATTTAGCTATTTGAACATTTGTAAAAAATATTTTTTTTATAATTGTGGAAGCGTCAGTTCCTTACGCTCAAATTGTTTCAATAATTTTTTGTATTTAATGTCAAAGTCCATATCTTTCTTCTGTCTGTTTTTTGTTTCTGTAAATAAATTATCTGTTATTTTTATATTCCAATATTTACTTTCTTTTCGCAGTTTATCTATAAATATGAATAAACTTGGCTTTTTTGGTATGCGGCCTGAATTTATACGCCGATGCCACCCTTCTAACGCGTTAGTTGTGCGGTGGCGTTGGTGGGCGCAACTTAGTAAGGATGGTGGCATTTTGGGGTACCATTGGTTTTCGTAATAAAGTCTAAACTGGTTCATCTGTTGTGTATATGGAGTTATACTTAAAATGTACCCCCAAGCTGCAGGGATTTGATCAGCCGGTACCAGTGGTATTATTGCAGCTATTATTGCAATATTTCGCCCTTCCTGTGTACGCAGTAATCCTTTTTTCTCTGCGTGTTTCCATATTGCTGCGTTGTAATGTCTATAACACCCTGTTATTTTTGCTTCAGGAAATACTGATTTTACAGCGTTTATTTGCGCCATTTCATAATCACTCTTAAATGTTTTAATAATTATACCCAATTTTTCTTTTAATATGTTATACAGCCGCATATATGTCTCTTGGGATTTATTGGGAAGCAATGTGTAAATTACTAGGATTATATTTGTACACTTTTTTGTAGATCCAATGTCCAAATATAAGACATAAAACTGATAAAAAGGTGGCGGAGCTGACATAAACGT
Source organism: Catocala sponsa (assembly GCA_963564715.1). Lineage (NCBI taxonomy): Eukaryota > Metazoa > Arthropoda > Insecta > Lepidoptera > Erebidae > Catocala > Catocala sponsa. The sequence goes on along the minus strand of OY751356.1, from coordinate 4,567,063 downwards.
GCCATCTGCAAAATAGGATCCGGGTTTCTTCACAATCTTCTTTACTAATCGTGTTGCAAATACCAAAATTTTTTCACTTTGTCCATCTTCACAAATAAGGAAATTTTTACCCAAAACTTCTGGTACAATTGTAGTTTCGGTACTGGTATGTTGTAGTCGATCCACGTTCAAATAAGACTTTCGTGCCCTATATAACGTGTCTTTAATTGATTTAAACGTAGGAATTTGATAGTGTTCACTATAAGGTATTTTTTTACGAATTTTTTTATCTTTTTCTTCGTAAATTTGTTGTATGGGGCGAAAATCTTTGCAAACAATCTGTTTTAATAATGTTATGTGTTCTTTAATGATATTTTTAAATTCCATTGACTCACATGTATGCACCGATTTCAGTTTAATGACATTTTTCCTGTTTTGTCTAGTGTTAGTGACGCATTACAGTCTCGCCTATTTATGCACCGCCAGAAAGTACTTCCACTTTTATTTGTTTTGCTCTTCTGATATCTGTACTCACAATGTATAAGTGTTATATGTATGTCCTTTTTGATTACGAATGTATTCGATTTCTTGATCCATGTTTAAACTTAAATTCACAACTCTTTTCAATTAAAAGTAGACAAAACACAACTCGGCAATAATGAATGACACATACATCCAGTTTTTTTCTAACTATCCTCAGATATTATATTATAAGTGTTGCCATCGCCGAACTTTAAATTGTACCAATTTATTATTTTTAACTGTATCAAAATATATTTTTTTATTTGGAATACATACTTAAGTAAATTTAAGTACCAAAGTTTTGACTACATAATTATTCTATAATTTTAATAAATGATTTTGTTTTGAAAATCGCAATTTTATTCTTAAGTCCCTGGCGCGACATTTTGCGAAAGAGACATTCTGCGAAAGGGACATTCTGCGAAAGAGCCATTTTGCGAAAGAGACATTCTGCGAAAGAGACGTTCTGCGAAAGAGACGTTTTGCGACCAGGGGACATTTTGCGAAAGAGACGTTTTGTGCATGAGCCCATTTATCATATATTTAGTTTTAGCATCACATAGCATCAGGATTTTTAGGCCATATTTACTAGGTTTTGACGGAATGTACATTCTAAAAGGGCAACGCCCTCTAAAACCTAATAATTGTTCATCTATTGTAACATAAGTTCCAGCTTTACAGCTGTACCTGCACGTCTGAATGAAAACTTCACATAGGTCTATGGATGGGCGCAAATTTATCTTGCACTTTACGTTCATCTCTTGTTGACTTATCGTCAAATCTTAAAAAGTTTAACAAAAAGTCATCTGTCCCGCGACATTACCGATATGTATCGGGTTGCACTAAATGTAGGATCAAATAGTTAGCTCGTGAGATGATTGTCTTTCTTCGCAGCTGACAGTATAAGCAATCCTAACAAAGCAGTCAATTGTTCACATGTTTATAAAATCGTTGCGGTTTTCTCTTTATATTTTGAACTTCTCAATACAATTTATGCGTCGAGTACAAACATTTATTTTCAACTGCCCTCAAATATAGTTATAATATGCAACACCCTTAATTTCTATTATACTTATTACTAAAAAACATAAACAACTTAGGTATTCCTAACACATAATTGTTTACTTGTAACAGTCATCTATACCATATCGTCTCACTGGTTTACGTACGCGGCGAAAATCACTCGATTCATTAGGTTTAGAGGCATTGTTGTTCGAGCCATGAGTATCCATTCCCCGCACATTGGGCCTGCTAGACCTTGGTGGGGTTAATACGGCGTCAGTGACGTCTGTTGGATTTATTGCCGCGCCCGCGGCTACCATCGGGCCGTCGACCGGCGCGTCGGACTCTTTGTCATTGAGTACTGGGAACAGCAGCGAAGGGCGGAATCGTTGTACAGGCCTATCACGTACAGTGTTACTGTTACAATTATTACGTGTTAAGTTTACTATCTTAGTTAAATCTTTTGACACTCTTAGCTTTAGTTGGTCGACATGTCTGTGTTCCGCGGTTCCATTGATAGATCTGACTTTGTAATCCGTACTACCTGTCCTGTCTATTATTATTCCTGCCGTCCACTTATCAAGTCCACGATAATCTCTAAACCAGACCTTGTCACCTTGTAATCCGCGCACAGTCGTATTCCGCCGTCCGCCTTCCTCGCTATAACCAACGGCGTAGCCCAGTCAGAGCGGTCGACCGGCTCGATGACGCCGGCGCGCAGCATCGCGTCTAACTCTGCATCCACCCGCGGGAGCAGTGCGTACGGTACAGGCCGCGCGCGGCAATAAATAGGCTGCGCTCCATCCCGAACGTACAGCTTGACCTCTTCCCCCGTATAACTGCCCAATGTGCCGTCAAATAGATTTTCATGTCTGGAAACAATATCATTGAGCAAGTTATTTTTACATGGTACCATATTATGCATTTCTATGCACTTACTAAGCTTAGGTATTTCTATACACAATTAAGACAGCCACTGTCTCCCTAATAAACTAGTGCTACCCTTATTTATGACGTATAAATCTAACCTTTTCACCACATTGTTATACTCAACATTTGTCTCTAAGTACCCTATCGGATAAATAGCCGAACCATCGTAAAATTTTAATTTTAACTTGCATGTTTTTAATGGTAAATCCTTAAACAATTTGATGTATGTAAAATAGTTTATACAAGATAACGCTGACCCTGTATCGATTCCCATTTTTTTTATTTATAATAATCTTTATACACACCGGTCTATACTTCGCTAAAGACATTTGGTACATTGCCTCCTCGCCATCATCAGACGCGTGTTGTTCCTCCCCGGAGGTGTCACCCGTCGCTGGCTCGCGCAACCAGTGCGCCGCACCGGCCGCGTTGCGGCCCGCACCGGCGTTAGCGCTAGCCCGGCCGCGTGTCGCCGCCGCTGCCCCGCTGCGCTGCTTCCCGCCGTCAGCGCTGTGGCCGCTCGGCCCGAGCCCGCGACCCCTACGTAACCTTCCTCCCGCACCGTTGGAGTTTGAACTATCCGATGTCATACGGCGATCAAATTCCTTTTTCCTGCAGACTCTTCGCAAATGACCCATTTTTCCACAGTAACTGCATTGAAAATCTTTATACTTGCAGTTTTGTGAGCTATGTCCGTTACCCCCGCACGCTGAACAATTTCTGTTTTCTAATTTGTGTATTTTCTCGCTAAGTTCCCGGTCCGGATCTAGTTCCCGCGAGCCCTCCACAGCTCCGGCGTCCCGCTCGGCTGCCTCCAGGGTATTGGCTAACTGTAACGCTTTGTTATACTTTAGATCGTTTTCTGCAAATAGCCTCTGTCGAATAAAATCGCTCCGCAGACCGCACACAAATTGATCTCGTAGATTTTCTTCTAAGTTAGCATTAAACTCACAGTATCTAGCCATCTTTTTCAAATCAGCCACGTAGTCCGCTATCGACCCGCCTGCCACTTGCCGTCTTCGACGAAATCTGTACCGTTCTGCTAGGATTGACGGTGTCGGTTGCAGATGTGCACGCAGTAAATCCACCGCGACCGCATATGATAAGCTTGACGGTTTGTTAGGACTTGCTAATGTAGACAACAATTCGTATGTCTGCTCACCGATTAGCGCGATTAAAGTCGGTAACTTTAGATCGTCCAATATTTTGTTGGCTACAAAATACATTTCTAACCGCTCCACATATGCTGACCAGTTACCGGTTTTCACATCAAAGTCTTTGATTTTGCTTACCGACATTGTAATTATTGTCCACGACACGATAAACTTTTATCACCGAACAAAGTTTTATCCTCGTCGCCAGTGTTTAATAAAAGACGTGCGTCGAGTACAAAGATTTATTTTCAACTGCCCTCAAATATAGTTATAATATGCAACAGTTTGTGTGTCCAACTATATTAAGTATCATATCAGCCGTTATAAAAATAGAAAAGCAATTAATTGGTTCCGTCATATCCTTTGCGTTATTTGTTGGTCCCTGAATCACATGTATGATATTTCTAGACTGAGTTCTTGTATTCGTAGATTGAAAATGAATTATGGCCATTTTTTCCTCTAAGATCACAATCTTAGAGGAAAAAATGGCCATAAATGGTCTTCAATTCATTTGCCTACAGGCAGATGGAATAACTATACGTTGTGATGGAGCTGAGCTACCTGACGTACCTGGGTTTTCTTGAGTTTCTGAATCAGAAGATAAGATGACGCCGCTGCGGCGCTGCTGTCGTAAACCGATCGGTTGTTCATCATCTCGAATCTCATTGCCATGGGAATCTGTCGGGATCTCTTTTTTAATATCGACGTGGTCCTCGATGTCGCTCAAGACCGCATCTCCTCGCTAAGTCGAGGTACAATCGTCTTCGTCAGAATCGGATAAACAATTCAAATAATGCTCTATTTACCGGTCTTGAGCGTCCATTTCTAAAATAAAATAAAATGATTTGTAGAAAAAATGCGGATGTTTACATGTAAATACGCACGATGTAACTAAATAAAATGTACTTGAATAATATGACTATTTCAAAATATTATCACAAACGTACCGTTCACTTCATCAAAATAGCAATATTCAAAAATCGTGTTTCAAAAATTGTAACTTGACTCGTCAATCGTTTACCTATTCATATATTATTTATTCGTCTTACAGACGAATAAAACTATCTAACTGCTCAAGGACACGTCACTGCTAGTAAAATGCACTCGCGATACTAATAGCTTAGGAAGGTACTTGAGAGGTCAGCTTTCTGTCTCTTTCACTATAGAACTCTAACTTAGAATCATTTTTACGTTTCGCGCGGTCTGTGAGACGAATGTTTATGAATCTAGGGTTAAAAATTAGGTAATTTTATCTACGTCTGGAACATTATTGTTTTAATAAGTTTCATGTGAATAAATATACTTTTTTTTAGTAAAAACCTCTATGGTTCTCTTTTACAATATTAAAAATGTGGGATGGATCTTTTTGTTTGAAGCTGGGTGTTGCCGACGATTCCTCAGTGGAGTGTAAATGAGACTAGTGGACTGTAGTTTTGAAATGTATTATGATTTTAGATAAAGAATTACAATCTTTGAATTAAATATGAGCGCGTAAAAACAATAGTTGTAATAATGCGCGAGCGCGGCCGTGTGCGATCGTGTCTGTGGCTGACTGCCGGTGCCGGCGGGCCAGCGCCGATGGCTGGAGTGGGGCAGTGGGGCGATGACGTAGAAGTCTCGTTAACTCCGATCAGCTGTTAGGTGCGGCAGGTGCATGTCGAGTATTCGACACTGGGGGTAATAAAACACTTGCAAAAATATTAACGATATTTTATGAAAAGTAATAAGAAACACAGTAACATTAAACAATATCAGTTTTCTTCTTCATCTGTTTCAATTTCGATATCAATCTCCCCCGAAAATCCGTCTACGTCGTCTAACACATTTCCGCCGTTAACTTTTGGTAAAATGCTTTTGCATCCTGCGGAATGAGATGTAAAAGACTTTTCAGGTCTTTTAGTTTAGGACCTGGTATTGCTTTGCCAGTAGGCCACATAGGTTTCAGTAATAATTTTGAAATGTTTCATTGCCTGCCTCGAGCGTCTTTTTAATATTGACTTTTTCTAAATAATGTAATAAAGTGTCAAATCAACAACGCGATAAAATCCGTATATAGTAGTTTAAAGGCCAACGCAGACCGGGACGCGATGGCAAAAGATTTTGCCGTCAGTCAGCGCACACATGGGCGCAACTTCCAATAGTTCTTCGTCCAGTAAAACAAGAGCAGCAATAGTTTTTAATACAGTCGAGCCCATTATTGGTTTCATCTATTAAAATATAAACATGGTAGATTTTAGACGACGTATGTCTACTTTTTATATGCGCTCGTAATAATTGGACATTATTATGTGGCATAAAGAAATCTGGGAGATTATATTTTTGTATAATAAATGTCCCAGTATCACGAATGTGTTCGCTAGAATAGCTCGGTGCAAGTTTAATCTGATATGTTTCTACAGCGAATAGACTCAAGTGATCCGGCGTTAAAACTGGAAATGCAGTTACATTATCTTCCACCACCGAAATATTTTCGAAGCTGGCTGTTTCGGTTTAGCCTTTTATCGTGTATATAATCTGCCAGGTAATTGGGAAAATTCAGCCGCTCTCTAGCTATATTGATAAATTCACTGGCATTGGGGTTATTTATTATGTCTACATGAAAGGCATTAGTCAAAGCTGCCGCAATTTTAAGGTCTGTAGAAATGTGGCGCATGGCCACATTACAAAACTCATGACGATAAATCTTAAAACGCGATTTTAGCCTTCCATTTACAACCTCAATTGGCCAACGACAAATGGTACACATCCTCGATTTATTGACATCGAGAGTAGTAATTTGAGAAGCTCTTCTTGCTTGTGATTGTGCCAATATAACCGTGATTTTCTAACATTGCAATAGAGTCACGAAAACCTCTGTCTAGGATAAAAATATCTCCGGCTTGTAACAGCCAATGGATTACTCTATCTGAACCATCTAAAAGATTATTTAAAATAGTAGCGTCATTTGTTGTTGCAGAATAAGGCCCAGAAATATCTATTATGTGTCCATCGCAAGTAACAATTAAAAATGATTTAAGTAAGTTCCTGTACTTGTGGATGCTGTGAGTGTCTTTTTGGAATGAGAAATTGCTACTTTTTTGAATGTACATGTAAGTTCCATCACAGATAATTATAGCTTCCCCATTATTTCCAAACAAACCGTTAGGAACCAACAGATTTCTTTCAATGATCTGTTCTCTAGTAATATGGTCGAATCCCAAGTGGCTATTTTCATTTTTCTTTCTAGATTCGAACGAGACATGTTGAAAAACGTAGCGAGTATTTCATTGGATTCTCCAGTTCTTAGTTTGGCAAGGGTTATACCCACTGCGGTCCGTGAATTATGACATCTTTGTGCTATAAATGGAGTTTGGCTGTATAATCTTTCGAATTCATCTCGAGTGCGTCCAGACCAAAAATATAATTAGGCATCTTGTTGCAGATTTAGATTCTCGAAATCAATGATATGATTTCTCGGTAGTTTTAATAATTCCAACATATCAAAAACTTGTTGAGTACTAAAATCAAAACAACGATTTGGTGCAATAAAAAGATCATCCCAGGTCTTCTAAATGTTCCTGACACACCCGTACGTATGGCGGAACATAATAGTTATTATGTAAAAGTAATTGGACTTTTAAACTTTTTGGTACTCGCAGACGAGTATTATTTGTGCAATTATAAACCATACTAGCGTTTAATGTATTTGGGGCTCGGCAGTAACTTCCAGGAATTTGAAACCTTATGTTTAGTGCTCGAATGTCATTTTCCCCAAGCTGAGCTTCCTCTGCAGGCGGACTGTCCATTGCAGGCGCATCTTCCCTTGCAAGCAAAGCAGCCACTGCAAGTAAAGCAGCCACTGCAGGCAAAGCAGCCACCGCAGGCAGTGTTAGCCTCCCACGCCGATCCCTTGTCCAACAATTATGGCAGATATGCTCCTCATTATTGAATGTTATTTGAAAATAATAAAAGTAGAGGAATAAATAACGCTCAATATTTATTATACCAAAGAGTGGAATAAATAGTATTGTAACATTGGACGTTATCTTAATATATATGGATATGTCTATAAATCCCACTTGGCAGGGATTTATGTATTTGTAGAAATCAGCAATTAATAAAATTGACAAGTTACGAGTTCTAAAAACACAACGAGTACATTTCGATATGTACTTATTAAAAAATTGGTTTATATTTACGCTAGGCTTTACAATCACGGAAAAATACAGTCTTAATTCTAAGAATTTAAAGTTACCTGGTAAATGTATTATTTATTGTGATCGTGGTTGATAAATTTAGGTCGCGGCACGCGTGGTCCGGCCCACAACGAACAAGCTCGTACGTATCAAAACATGTTTGTTTGCTAGATTACATTACACATAAGATACTGTTCGATTAGTTATTTCAAAAAGAAAATACAGAGTGGCCCATAAGTCATTTCATATGAAAAAAAATTATCAAAATAAAACTAATTACATTATGAATCATATTTTTATTTACAAATAAAGCTTGAAAAAGGGTTTTTTTTCTTTTAGGGCATCAATTGACCGCGGGTTAGTGTCGTACACTTTAGCCTTAAGGTAGCCCCACAAAAAGAAATCCATCAGAGTCAGATCCGGATTACGTGGTGGCCAGGAAATGTCTCCTCTCTTAGAGATCACTCTGTTAGGGAAAAGTTGACGGATAAAGGGCATAGCAGTGTTAGAGGTGTGGGAAGTTGCTCCATCTTGTTGAAACCACGTCCGGGCATTAAAGCCTGGAAAGTTTTGCAATTCTGGTGTGAAAAGCTCCTCGATCATAGCCACATATCGCTCCGAAGTAACAGTGACCGCGCGCCCTCTGCCGTCCTCAAAGAAGTAAGTCCCTACGATGCCATGGGCTGACATGGCGGCCGAAACTGTCACTTTAGGACTATGTAAGGACTTCTGATGCTTATGTTTTGGATTCATGGGGCTCCAATAGCGGCAATTTTGTTTACTAACATGCCCGTTAAGATGGAAGTGAGCCTCATCAGAGAACATTATGTTATTGAACGAAGTAAACCGATTCAACATTTTATTCGCATAATTTTCTGTCTGAATAGCGTCAAACTCGAATTTAGCAACCCAGTTCTTAATCGTTTGAAGAGTTGGAGTGTCGTCGAAGTTGTGTAAACCTTTGTCTTCTCGAAACTCACGCCGCGCAACGGTCGCCGAATTGCCGTTTTGATAAAACTCGCGCACACAAAACGCACGGTCCGCTCCGGTGAAACGCTCCATCGCGACTAAATTCCCAGAAACCGAAGTTACCGCTCACGCGCGCCGTTTTCGTTTTCTTCAAATTTTACTTTTCAAAGGACTTATGGGCCACCCTGTATTAGGAACCAAAAAATATATATTTACTTGTAGCTCTTTGTATGAAAAATACGAATGAATAATAAAATGGATTTTGACTGATTTTTCCATAAGATTTTGTTCTTGGGACCCGTCGATATGTTCATATAGTTGGCTGCCCGACTTTGAAATTATACGTGTTTGAACATTACGCGACTGATTGTACTTACAAATTAAAGTAAAATAAAACAATCAAATGAAGGAGAAAATTAATATTTAAAAGTTGTAAAGATACAACATAAGGTTATAATTTCCTTAAAATAAATTGAGTTTATTGTATAATCTTCTTTTTAACGGATTCTAATTTTTCCGTATCTTTCTTTGCTATATAATGCAATCTTATATTGATATATCTTTCGATAATAGATTTAATAGTATTATTTACATGATTGTTAATATAGCACTTTGAAGAATATAAGCTGACTCCAAAAAATTATTATAAGTGTTGTTGTTAATGTGCTTGCTTGTGATCGTTGATGTGCTATGACGGATATCCATTTTGCACATCGCACGGGATCTCGAGGAAAGCTGAAATCCAACATAAGTATGTTATAAATATCCCTCTATAGGATATCGGTAGGATCATTTAAAAAATGTAAACTATTACATTTATGGTATGTAATAAAACAAGTCTAGTAGTAAAATAAATAATATATACAATCGCATTATCCATATAAACAAAAAAAAAATTGGGGCAGTCTTTGGGGCCGATAGAAGTGAAAACTTCAATCCTTGATCATAATCATTTCCTAAAAAATAAAGTTGCGGGTCAGATGCTAGTTCCTGATACTCCCTTGGGGCTATTAAGGGGGTTAAAATTTCGTTATTTTTTGCGTAGGACGCACCATTTCTGAAATATTGTTAATATTCTAAAAAAAAAATAATAAAGCGTGGAAGCGTGACGATGACGCGAGTTCCATGATTTTTGTTCACCCAAGAAGTGCTCAACGCGCCTAAAGAAGCTTTCACTTAAAAAAGTATAATTATTTTAAAAAGCAACAGTGTCTCTTTAATATAGACGAAAATCTCTTTATGAGAACAGAGTCAACATGTAACCCGGACCAATCAAGTGGAATAGAATAGTATGATTAATGCGTTGCGTAAGTGTTTACTTAAATGAGACGTATTATATGGTCGCTCTTTATTACGAAATAAACAATAAAATATATTTTACATTGATTCCTTGTCGCAATAATCAGTATTATAATATAAATATAATAATAACATTACGAGCACTGCGGTGTGTTTACTCTCTGAGCGATCGAACGGTACTAAATTGAAAGAGCACCCAAATGTTCAAGTGGGTGCTTATTTCGTGAGGACGTTTTTTTGACGCTGATTGTGAATCTAGGATTTTTATAGATCAATAAGGCTATTCATGCAATCGCGAAAACCACGATCCAAGATGAAAACATCGTTTTCTCTATAAAAATTATTGAATTCTGGTTCATTTAATAAGTCTCGCATTATGGCAGCGTCATTTGTGGTAGTAATGTATGACCCGAGTACGTCTATAATATATCCATCACAAGCACACATGATAAATGGCTTTAACAAATTTCTATATTTATGCCGGAAATATGTATCTTTTTGAAACAAATAATTACTTCTTTTCTGTGTATATATATATGTTGCATTGGGTATGGTAATAGCTGGTTTTTGTTGGAGGGGGGCATGAGACTCGCCAAATATATGATTAGCAATATAAGACTTGCTACCACTATGTCCCTTTTTAAATGACTGAAACCTACAAATTGAGGTACATAGTCGTTGAGTAATATGTCCCTGGTCATGGACATAAGTGTTTACAAAGTTCTTCTAGGAACTGAAAATAAACATGACAACCTGTCGCCCGAATCTCTAGTCCTACTAACTACCCCGATGCATATCTCTAAGCCTAGGTGTGTCGCTTGGAGTATTTGATCATGTTGTTCTTTTGTTATACCTATGAAGTACTGTACTTGGTCGTCAGGATACTTTTCATAATTATTATTATTGAGGCCCTCCATTAAAATAAAGATGAGTTCTTCAATATAGCGCACTGGAGGCATTTAAACTGTACTCTGCAGAGTACAAATCTTCAAAATGTTGTCCCCTTAAATGGTAAGTGCAAATGCGTGCACCGCTTGGGATAAAATATTGGAACTGCACGAATACATGACGTTGCGTTTCCTCAGGAATAGTATGGCGTTCAGAGCCCATACATTCCTGATAAATGCTGTGTCTTGCTGTTTCAGCTGCTCTTCTAATATTAGGCAGTGAGACATGCTGTGGCCTTTGATGTCTCACATTGTTTTGTACTAAGCTCACTTGTGCCTGTTGCCAGCATGAACCACATACTTTATTCATTGATTTGAGCTGAAAACATTTATACATAAAGATGATGTAGAAACCACAATATAAAAAAAAAGTTTGGCAACAAAAGGCTAAGTAAAAAGGTATAGCTAGTTTTGAAAATATACCAAACAATTAATTAATTAGCGCGTGACGAATGTTTAGGTACGACTAATTAATTAATTGTTTGGTAAATACAAATTGTGCTGTATGAGCGTTATTGGCTCGTACATGCTCCCGAGGGAGAGGTATCAAGTACATACTCAAATCACCAAACATATAGATAAATAGTTCCTTATAAATTACAAATTCGTTAATCAAATAGTGTTATAAAAATATAGATGTTATATGAAATCAAAAAGTATACAAAATTATACAAAATTATATTGATTTAATTTATCTGCAATCTATTTCTTTATCTGTAATAATAAAGGAAACTTTTTTTTTTGGGTTTTGTTTGTGGTTTGGTGGTATTCATTTGAACTGTATTATTTATTACGCTCATAATCACTATTGAGGTGTTGCTGAAAATCAGCGCTGTATCGCAACTCGCATGCGGTGCGGCATTATGCTGAGCAACATCTCTTTTTAATGAACACTACGACGCACATTGAACAGCAAGGACTCCATATAAATATTATGTGTATTCTATATTATTTATAATAATATTGGTATATAAGTTTTATTATTTATTTTATAATTTTCTCTTTAACTATATTATTACTGTTACACATTTTTGTTATGAAATAGTTTTGATTGTGTGTTGCAATGTTACATTAAAATAAAATATTTCTTTCTTTCTTTCTTTCTTTCTTTCTTTCTTTCTAATAGTGTTTATAATAGTGTTTATAATTGAAATCTTGTTCCATCCAAATGTTGTGACCGAAGTTTGTGCCTGGAATGTCCATCTTCTATTTCTGCGTAAGTAGGAATCTCCTTCATCTCTATATTTTCCGATCTCTCTCGAACTTTGGTTGGATGGGTATTGCGCTTCTTACGCGCGGTAAGGTATCTTAGTCCCCAGACCACTATAGCGATGACGCTTCCCACCAACAGGATGCCACTTATTGTGTAGTTTCCAATATCGTGGATACTTAGGTCATAAGGGAGTATCTCTCGTTCCTTTTGTGCAGTTATTTGATTTTCCAATAGCCTATGCTCTTCAGATAAGTTTGGTTTAGTCAGCATAATCTTTGTGTTTTAAACGTCTGCCACATATCATTTGGGGAATCAATAGTAGGTACTTCCAAATTCATTTCAATATTTGTTTTACTACTGAAAACGTTATGTGAGTATATTGAAGTGTCTTTGTGTTGTATTACATAATCCTGACCTAGGGCAAGGAGGCCCGCCTTTGTTATTACAGTCGACGTTATTTGATTCTCACATATGATACGGGTCGTACATTCACCGACACAATTATATAACCATATGTTTGGTCTTTGTAATTTAGTCCATTAGTCAGCACATTGTTGTAGTATCCAATCGCATGTGATGTTATTTACATATTGACTCAGCATTTTCGCTTCGCAAGATGCTGTGGCTCCGTGCAGGTTGTTTATGGGAGTGTAGGCGTGGCATATATAGTTATCCGCCGTCATTGTTGTACATTGCTGTAGATTAACTTCTTCCAATTGTATCTAGGTGTTCTTTACGAAGTTCGCTCCTATATACTTTGTTGTTATCGTTATCACTTCACATTGGTCAACCGTGCGGCGTTTAGGTATAGGTATATTGCGATATAACGTGTATTCGTCATCGCTCAGTAATGGGATATGTAATTCAAACAGTAGGTATTGTTCTGTGAGTCGAGCTTTGACATAACCTCTCAACCGTACCGCCCCTTGAGCACCACTGCGCACAGGTGTACCACGCGCCTGGCCGAAATCGTGTGATTTCTCCGCGTTGACTAAAACTACGATATCTCGGAAATTACGTATCGTAGCTCGACAAACCCTGTGTTATTAAAATCCTTATGAAATAAGCTATCTGATTATCTATGGTTTATTACAGTTTTATCATGGAATCTATTGTTGATTCGAAGTTGAAAGTAGGGTTAGCTACTTTTTCTCAGTCTTTCGTACAAAAGTCGTCATGTTAATAAAATAAAAGCATTTTTATCGAAAGTTATTGATGCCCCCGCCTCGCGGAACCGTCACCGCAACTTCTGGCTCCGAAGTTGGCGGCGCAGCAGGACCTAGCGTAGCCCTGGAGCCACCTCGCACACGCACACCACGTCGAGTGCTGCCGCCGCCTCGCACACGCATTCGACGTGGCGTACTGCCACCATGCGGGACAAATTCCTGGTCGTCCACCGCACCTTCATCCACCCAATCTATATCTTGCATGCTTGAACAATAAAATATAACATATGCACATGTGTAGAAAAGCAGTTTAGAAGTAACGAGGAAATGCAAAACCAACTCACCAAACAAATAAAAAAAGAAAATATATAATAATAATTTAACCACGCCTTTTTTTAATATTCTACCACATACACACAATACCACCTAGCCTAAACTAAGCAGAGTTTGTACTATGTGTACTAGACAATGGATAAACATACATACATACTTTTTTTTTGTAAGTACATACATATTATACATAAAAACACCCAGACCAAGACAACCATCAATGTTCATGCACACAAATGTTTGACTTGTGCGGGAATCAAACCCGCGACTTCAGGCGTGGCATTCGGTTACACTAACCACTACACCATCGAGCCGGTCAAAACTTATTGGTTTACTGTCAATTTTCCTTTATTGTGTACGAAACACAAAAAAACATGGCGGTTTGAATGTCGTAAAAACGTTAATGGCTTGGGTTAGGGGTCATTAGGCCCACTATGGAATTGGTCCGAGGACCAGTTACCCCCTTTAAAAATTTGATAATGGTTAACTGGGCCCGCATCTGTTTTGGTTACTACATAGATATCAATATATTGCCATGTAGAAAAAAAACCCTGGTTTAGTCAGATCAACAGTTTAATAGTCAACTTTAATTATTCATTAAAAAATACAAAACTATATTAACTATATTATTAAACAATAATTAACATTATTTCTTTCTTCTTCTTCGTTTAAATTATTAATACAATAACCTTATCAAATCCGGTACACAACACTATACATTGGTAAATAACAATTCTAGTTAGTTAATTTTTCAATGCAATGTCCTCTACTTATTTCATTATCTATTAATTCTCGCAGAACGCGCTCAATTTTTTTTTGTGATCGTTTACTTTCAGTTGTTTTTTTCGATATGTACCCGTTTCTTTTTAATATACCAAAATAATGACGTGAATCTTTTTGAAGTGACTTTATTAGAACAGCAATGTTTGGTTTGGCTGGTACCATTTTATTAAGCCTAGCATTCCAGGCTTCAATTAAATTATTAGTTTTGTGTTTTACTTGGTAGAAACACCATTTCTTTGAAAAATATGCTTTGTTACGCAACCATGTTCTTTCAAAGTAATCATTAAAGGAATCAATTATTGGGTCCCTGTCAATCTCTCCCAAGTTATATAGCCATCCATCATTCACATAGTCTTGAGGTAGGTGACAAAGTGCTTTACACCGTTTCACGTGAACCCTCAGCTGAGGTGATTTTTTGAGACTTGATTTGCCAGTTGTGCAAGCTTTGTGAGCATTTCTCCACAAAGCTCTGGCAAAATGAAATTGACACCCTTGCGTCTTTGCTGTTGGAAAAACTGCTGTAATAGCTTGCATAGCACTAGCTTCAAAATCGGTCGTAAATGTGTCTGGGTTAAACTCCGGAACTCTGCTCCTAATGAGCCGAAACATAATATCATAGGTATTCCTTTTTTTATCTGGGAGCAAGCAGTACACTACAGGGCACGATACTGTTACTCTCTTCCGAACTTCCTACGTCCACGTGCAAAGTATATAATTGTGTAAAAGGCGGTGTTGCACATTTAAAAGTTCATCACAGAAAACATGTTTGGCATCTTTTAAAACAATTCTAGCGTCTGTGCTTGCAAACAAAAGTATTCTAGCATTGTTATGCGAATATTTCGCTAAAATAAAATGATTAAATATTGTTGGAATCGAGACATCTTTAACTTTAAAACATCTTATTTTTTTAACTCCTAATGCTCGATTCCTGTGCTTGTATAAAGTTTTTTTTATATTTTCATACTTTGGGAAATTTGTCGTAATAAGATTAGGTGTGATATCATTATTAAACTGGTCGATCACTTCTGAGTACAACATAGGCATAGGCGTTAATACTTTCTCTGCTTTTTCAATGATATCATTAACTTTAACTTTTACTTTGTTTCCAACGACATCTGATTGACATTTATGACCTTGTTCTTTAATAATTATCATTAAATTTGTAACTAATACAGCTGTACAGGATTTTCTATTAGCACAAGGCCACATAATATGACCATTGGCATTAGAACGCTTTATAGTGTACCTATATCCATTACGTAACAATAAATCACCTCCTCTTTGAGATTTTATAATTTCATAACCATTACTGATAGAAGTTTCTGCTGACATTCTAAAAAAAGGGAAAAAATTAAATACTATACCCAATATCTACTCTGAACACATAAATTGCATGAAATTATTTTAAGTGACTCTCAAAACTCACCTCGATATGTAATCAGATTGATTATACCACAGTAATTAATTTTTTAAACTATTTAAACACTGCTTGTGATTCAAATGTTACTACGCTGTAGATAAGAAAACATTTGACATAAGTACTAATCATTTTTCCCGAACTACCCTACAACCACCAGTATTGACAAACATTATACTTAATTTTTTTATAAGGGTTTATGATCTAAATAAAATTAGATATGCAATAGAGTTATTGTATAACTGTGATTTTACGCGTAACGTTATATTATAGCACATTAATAAATAAACGATGCATCACGATATAAATGCGCCAACTTCTTGTTGTTGCAAATGCACTATTTATTATTTCCATGTATTTGAAACTATAGAATCGAATTTTCAACTAATTAGTAAAAACTTTTATTAGTAAAGATGTAAATAATTATATATTTATTATAAAAATATATGAAATAGAAAAGGACCTAGATATTATTTTGTTGATTTAAACGAAGAAGAAGAAATAAATGTTAATTATTATTTAATTTGTTTTGTATTTTTTAATGAATAATTGAAGTTGACTATTAAACTGTTGATCTGACTAAACCAGGGTTTTTTTTTCTACATGGCAATATATTGATATCTATGTAGTAACCAAAACAGATGCGGGTCCAGTTAACCATTATCAAATTTTTAAAGGGGGTAACTGGTCCTCGGACCAATTCCATAGTGGGCCTAATGACCCCTAACCCAAAGGCTTCCGATTACATTTTTACATTTCAATATTTACATTATTTTTATCGAATTTCACTATTAAAATGCCTAATACATACGTAATAACGTATCTAAATCATGTTTCTAATAACATTTTGCCGTCGCTAGTGTATTTTCTACTCGCAACAAGTGGAAAGTACCGGCAACGCGCAAATTTCGAAACTATGTTTGGTAAAATAAGAAATTCTATCCATAATCTTTACTCAATACACAATGCATCAATTAGAAACTGTTTAGTACTTACTTGTCCATTGTTATAAATTATTAAACACACTTAATTAATTACGCACACTTCTCTCGCCAGTTTACAATAACGTAATGAAGGCGTCACCCGAAGCGTCTCCACAGACTAAATTGAGTGGAACATTCCGTAACGAATTGATTTCGGATGTTTAGCATGTTTTATTCTATGGCTTTCTTATTCTTTTGCCTACAGTCTGTGTAAATTAGAGTAGGAAAGGTATACTCCGTCTGCCAATATTTGATATTTATTCATAACCTTATATGTTCATCGTAATACAAAAGGTGCCTGTTTTATTTGGTACATCCTTAATTAAACACACAAGTATGAGTTCATAATAGGTCAGCTGGGGCAAATCATTCACATTATTATTTTCTACATTAATTTGGACGAAGTTTGTTCGACGTCTATTTAAATTATTTCTTAATACAACCTCTACTAATGAGTTTTCTACATTCATTTTCTCATGTATTATTTGTAAGATATCCGCAATCTCGTCCATATCTCTAAGAAGAAGGTGAAATGCATTTATCAGGGCAGCAGCAGTTGAGAAATCTGACAATAGAGTCCTGGATGCTGTAGTACAATATTCTTGTCTGAATATTTTATAGTCGCGTTTAAATGTACCGTTGACTACTTTCACCACCTAACGACAAATTCTTGTTTAGCTGCATTATCACATTTTACCATATCTGGAGACTCAGGAATTATCACATTGTAGTCAGATTCTTGTAGAGATTTCGGTGCCAGTCGTGGCAATAGCTCAAATATTCTTTGAAGGGATTCTGGACGATTGTTAGCATCAATACATCAGGATCTAATTGAGAAATTGCAGCCATCACCGGATCATTCAAACAGTAACATTTTCTTATACCAACACATGCTTTTATTATAAATTTTCGGCATCTCTCTTTCAGGTCTTTAACTATGTCTGGCGGTATATTATTTTAAGAGATCTGTTTTTGAACACCAAAGGCTAAATAAATGTCTTCTAGATTTTAAAACATTTTTCATTCGATTCTATTTCATCGAGATTGGTGGTAACATAATCAGGTTTTATATAGGCCATCACTAATTCTCGGTACTGCTCGATATGTAGTTTTGTGATCATTGGAGACTCGCTTTTAAATTGGATGCTGCCTAAATTTACGAATGCCATCCTATATTGGCATTCGTAAATTTAGGCAGCATCCAATTTAAAAAGTAAAAATAGGCCTTTAGTTGTGGACCATTAAAGCAATTATGAATATTCTTGCACTCTTGATCTTCCAACCATTTACCATTAAAGAAAAGTACTAGAGGGTCCCATTGTTCAAGAACTCGTTCAGTAACTGCAGCCAGAGACAACCATCGACTTTGAGAAGGTTTTAACAATTATAAACATCAATATCTATTACGAGACCGTTAGGATTAGACATTACAAATGCCTTTAACCCTACTGGGTTTGGCTTCCCTGGGCAGTTGTTTCAGTCCACATGTACAGGAATGGGATTATCATCTCATCTATAGATCACTGTTGTCCCTTGATTTGAAGTTTACAACCTTTTTGAATGTGATCTATTAGCGGTTTCATTTTCCATAGTTTATTGTTATAGTTATCCAGATTGAAGCGCACTGGGTATTCAAATTACACTATTTCTTAGTGTAATAATTCCGGTCAATAAAGTTTGTCAAGGCATTCCGCCGGTTGCCAGCTGGACCTCTTGAAACAAACCTAGAAATCCGTATTTCAGGATAATCAAAATGAAGAACGGGGCCGAATATTCCATTCATTTCAAAATTGTCATTACAGGTGGCAGCCCATCCACCTGGAGCAATTCCTGCGACAGTACAATAACACGGACCTGGTGCGGCATTAGCTCCTCGCTGTATCCGTCTTCTATGCATTATTTCAATATTAGCCTGATTTGCTGTTGCTGATCCTTGAGCTGAACAGGAAATTATGTTAACGGTTCGATCGTATAATGCTACGACTAAGGGGTTCGCAGGACCCTCAGATTCTACAAAAACAAGATTAGCACTTGTTACTTTAATAACCGTTTTCTCTAAAAGATTGAGACCATCCTTATTCTCATTACGTCGGTATTCCGACATCTTGAAGCGGTCTTTTAATTCAGAGAGTATATTATAAACTCTAGTGCAAGCAGTCTGAGATATCTTGTATCGGCCTTCCACAGTATCATCGTTGGGGAAGACAACTCCTTGAAGGCGTTGCTGAACTCCTGCATTCTGCATATCTATTGGACCAAAACCGAGAAGATTAGCGGTTGGTACTAGGTTAGCAAGCACTAACGCAGCAGGGAGAGGTTGGTATGCTGAATCATTAACTTGACTGGCGATTACGCGGTTCGCAGTAACTAAAAACATATATTCAGTGCCTGGGAGAATTCGCATGATGTCATTGGCGTATTCTGTGATCTCTCTAAAGCCTTTGACTGCGTTGACCATCAAACGCTGTTGCGAAAACTCAGGCATTATGGCATCCGAGATACTGCACTTGACCTAGTTGATTCCTACCTAAGCGATAGACTACAACACGTTGATATCAACGGAAGTAGATCTTCTGGATTACCAGTCACAATGGGCGTGCCACAGGGCTCGATTTTGGGACCCTTTCTGTTTTTAGTGTACGTAAATGATTTGCCGTTCTTTGTTCAGCATTTGTGTGACATTGTTTTATTCGCGGATGACACATCCCTTATTTTTAAGGTAGACCGAAAAGCACCAAATTTACGTGCTGTTAATGATTCACTCGCGGAAGTCCTGGACTGGTTTACGGCGAATAATTTACTACTTAACTCTACAAAAACTAAATGTATCAAGTTTACATTGCCAAACGTAAAGAGTCCTAACGTGAATATAATTTTAAATGATGAAATTATTACTTTAGTTCAATCAACAGTCTTTTTAGGATTAACTTTAGATCATAAAGTTCAGTGGGGCGCTCAAATATCGTGTCTTGTAGGGAAACTTAGCTCAGCCGCATACGCAATTCGGAAAGTAAGACAGCTTACTGATATAGATACTGCAAGACTAGTATATTTCAGTTACTTTCATAGTGTCATGTCCTACGGTATATTATTGTGGGGCAAGGCAGCTGATATTGAGACAATTTTTATTCTTCAAAAGCGTGCAGTACGTAGCATTTATAATTTAGGACCACGAGTTTCCCTGAAAGATCGATTTATAGAAATTGGCATACTTACTGTTGCGTCGCAATATATATTTGCTAACATTATGTTTATTAAACATAACATTTACTTATATAATAAGAATAGTGATATCCATAACGTAAACACTAGAAATAAGCATAAGTTAGTAGGCCCATATCATCGTTTACATAAAGTTCACAATACATTTGCGGGACTCGGTATACGTTTTTTTAATAAATTACCTATTACTATAATTAATTTACCATTGTTTAAATTTAAAAACGCCGTTAAAAAACAACTTATTCGGAAGGGTTATTATTCAGTCAACGACTACTTAAATGACAAAAACTCATGGAGCTAGTTGCTTGTTGCATACAGGATTCAAAGATCTGTATTACTTATAAGTCAATTTAAGCCTTTGCATAGTCACAAAGTGTAAGTGTATGCGCCATCATGCCATCTTACTGTCTATTTTAGATTTATATTAAATAATATATCTTAGCTCAAATTATTTCCTCTCTATAATATTATTAAGTTATTATTGTTATTATCTTTAGTTTTTTATAGTCAGTAGTATATGGCATAATGGCTGTAACACCTTGTTAATCTGAGTTGTAAAATACTGAAATTATATTTAACTGGCGATTTAAAAGAGTGGCCGTGAGTTTCTTGCAGGTTTCTTCTCATAGGCTCTACCCTTTGCCTGAACCTAGCAACTAACCTAAATGTAGCTTCAGTAACTTAGTAAACTCACTAACCTATATACTTTGACGTTCATAAGTGTTACTTTGTGACCTAAATGAATAAATGAGTTTTGACTTTGACTTTGACTAAAGGGCTGATGTAGGCTTCATATACGTTGTGGGTCAGTGCGTTGATCATGCCAAAAGAACTAGACTCTATATTGCCAACTGGTCCAAGCGGGATAGCAACCGCTGGTATATTGAACTTAACTTCAATTCCGGTCTGGTGAGGACATTGCTCACATGACTAATATAGTCAATTACCACTTTCGGAAGACACTGATAATCCGGGAGCGCATCACGTAAATCAGTGCGCTGTTGTAGTATTTTAGTAGTTTATCTTTTTGACGAGTTTCTTCTGTAATATCTGCATCGAAAACAAATTTTAAACTATTTCTAATAAGTGTGAACCGGTTCCGTGACATGTTATCTGCGATTATAGGCAATCTCCATTTTGCTTCCCAGTACATTCTCAGCCAAGGATAATTGTCTGCAATGGTTTTCCTCTCTGAGATCTGATTAACGTTTTCTATAGTTTCTAATGTGCTGATTACGAGAAAAATATTAAAAAAATTCTATCACGTCAGGATTCTTTGATATTGAATATTTAAGATTTTAACTAAAAATGTCTGAGCGCATACATTTTAAAATCTATAAAACGTCACTTAATTACTTCAGCTTAATTTTTATTGCATTTAATTAGTTTAAGACGACATAGAAATGAATGCAAATCAGTAATTTGTTAATTACTACATAATAAGTGTAAGTAATTCGCATTAACCATTTCGAAAACGGGTCATTTTGGCTTCATTTAGTAATGAGCTCATTAATACACGATGTTTAGGTGATATTGCCTAATTGTTGTTAATGTTGTTCAAAAAGGGTATAATGAAGAAAACAAAAGGTTTTTTTTGTATAAGTACCTACTCTGAATTAGAAAACTAACAGTCGAAGTGCGCATCTTGCAACCTAAACTTTAAAATGTCGTCGCGAAGTTGTTTAAACTCTTCGAATTGTTTTTGTTATATTTGCGGGAAATTCATGGTGATAAAACAACGAAACAACATTACAGACTATGTGAAAAATATTTACAAAAGTTATTTTGGACATTCTATAAGTAACCAAGACAAAACTTGGACACCTCAAAAAGTTTGTTCGACTTGTTTACTTGAACTTCGCAAGTGGTCAAAAGGACAGAAAAATAGCTTCAAAATCGTTTCGCCCATGCTATGGAGAGAGCCTAACAACCATGTTGAAGATTGCTACTTTTGTTGTTGTGACATAACTGGATACAATTCTAAAAATAAAAGTGACATAAGCTATCCAAATGTGTCATCAGTTACGCCTGCAGTTTTCGGAGATTCAGAAATGGTGCAGCCCCCGTATCCAGCTATACAAATTGAAGATTCTGCTAATGATACAAATGAACAGAATGCATCCCAATCTGATCCTGTATTTCAAGTAGATTCTAACGAGTGTCAGCTCTTTTCACAGTCAGATTTAAACGACTTGACAAGAGATTTGAATCTCCCCAAAGATGCAGCTGAGCTCCTCGGATCACGATTAAAAGAAAGAAATATGCTTGCACCTGGTACTTCATTTTCATGGTACCGTCACAGAGAAAAAGATTTCCTTCCATTCTTCGCTGAAGATCATGATTTGGTGTACTGTAAAGATATTCCTGGCTTGATGAAAATGTTCGACATTGAATACAATCCTAAGGAGTGGAGATTGTTTATTGACTCCTCAAAAAGAAGTTTAAAAGCAGTCCTTCTACATAATGGGAATACATATGCCTCACTACCTGTTGCACATTCTGTCCATTTAAAGGAATGTTATGAAAATTTGGAAAAGCTTTTAGCTACTATAGCTTACGAACATCACGGCTGGATGGTGTGTGGAGACTTGAAAATCATAAGCATGCTACTCGGCCAACAAGGTGGTTATACAAAATACCCGTGCTTTCTTTGCGAATGGGATAGCCGGGATAAACAACATCATTGGACCAAAAAGGAATGGCCTCCAAGAACTGAACTAACCCCAGGAATCAAAGACGTGCTTAAACAGAGTTTGGTTCCCAGAGAAAAAGTTTTACTGCCGCCTTTACACATCAAATTGGGTATAATGAAGCAGTTTGTGAAGGCTTTAAATAAAGATGGGGAAGGTTTCAAATATCTGCATTCAGTTTTTCCATCTTTATCAGATGCTAAGTTAAAAGAAGGAATTTTTGTCGGCCCTGATATAAGAAAATTGATGTCGGAGGAAAAATTTGATCAAAAACTCAATGATGTCGAGTTACAAGCGTGGAAATCATTTAAGGAAGTGGTAAAAAACTTTTTGGGGAACAATAAAAGCTCGGACTATAAAGAAATAGTAGCCAAAATGATAACGAATTTTGGTGTAATGGGTTGTAATATGAGCGTTAAACTTCATTTTCTGAATTCGCACATTGATTACTTCCCAGAAAATCTAGGAGCCGTTAGCGAAGAACAAGGTGAAAGATTTCACCAAGATTTAAAAGAGCTTGAAGTCCGGTATCAAGGAAGATGGAATGTCAGCATGATGGCGGACTATTGTTGGTTGTTGAAGCGTGATGATCCAAACCGGAAATATAAGCGAAAATCGCACAACAGAAGCTTCCAGGAAAAAAGGACCAGGTTCCACAAATAAAATTTAAGTGTATTTTAACCCAGCAATAAGTTGTTATTACGTGTTAATAGTTTTTTAAGTTAAAAATTAAGTACTTTTTTAAATATATAATTTTTTAAGTGAAAACTTGTCTTTTTCTCAATTTTCTATCTGTAGCTTTTTTGAAAAATCAGGAGGTGATGGAGAAAAACTAAGTACATATTCGTAATCAGCGCATCAAAATACTCCAGAATCAGCTATCAAATTCCAGAGAGGAAGTTATGACCTTCATTTTGCAGGCCTAATTTAATTTAAATTATAATTTAGCGCTCCCATCACAAATGTAATGGCAATGAAAACATAATTCCTGAAGATTTACATTTAGCGATCTACAATTGAGTATAATTCACGTTCGGTTAGTGCGTTCCACCATTGTTTCAATAAGGTTGTCATCAATGTATTGCCTCCAGAATGTGATTTTATCGAAGTCGTCGTCAACATTTGGAAGATAACAAGGCTCTGTCATTGTGTACTCTATTACAGAAAAGTTTCTACTTATCCATTCTGTAGTCATTAACCCAGTAGCAGAAGGTATACTTTGAGAAGTGGTGTTCCTACCCCTAGTACTTCCTCTTCCTCTAACAGATCTGCCACGTGTTCGGCCGCGGATCACTGGTCTGGCACTGTGAGGAATGACAGATTCTTCATCCGGTGAATCTGATTCAGATTCACTTGTGTCATTTGTTCTCGCACATTCGGTAGCAACACCTGTATTTCTGAGCTCCGTAAACTTTATTTGTAACTTGTGTTTAAAGTATTATTTTTGATATAAACTATACATCGTTTTAAAGCTCATACTGTGACCTTTGTAATGGTGGTTATTTGAACTCTGAATTCTCCTTGACGCGTGAGTAATCATCAAATACAATTTATAAATATTTGCAACGGCTAATAAACAACTCTGCGTAACTGACCTGCGCAACCCGCGGTTCACTCGCTGCTACGCACACATAGACGAGCTTTACGCGCACGGCGCTTTACAATCAAGCGCATTCATCGCTTTATCGCTGGCTGCATATTTATTTTTCTACTAGACGGCTTCGGAATATTTATTTTCGGAATATTGATTTTTTCTTTGCGAAAATCTGTTCACGAAATAAGGATATAAGATGTCTAATGCGATTGGATTATGTGCCGGATGCCGCAATAAGATTGTAAATAAAGACCATTTAAATTGTGCATTTTGCAAGCTTAAATATGACCTTAGCTGCGCGAATGTACCGGAAAAGCGTTTTTCTGCCATGTCTACCGATCAGAAAACTAAATGGAAGTGCCCTGGATGTCGTGCCAAGCAACCGAAAACCGACAATACTAACACCCCTTTGCGCTCCGATGATCGATACGAGATGACTCTGGATATGCCTACTATGAAATCTCCACCTGAAAACGACAATATAACCCTCCGGAAAAAAACCATGGCTCCCAACTCTCAAGAAGACAAAAATCCTACCTTGCCTTTGACTAAAGAAGCCGTCAGAGAGATTATTAGAGAGGAATTTTCTGTGATGCGGACAACGCTCACACAGGAAATCCAGCATACCCTCAAGCAAATGGTCAGGGCTGAACTTCAATCCATCAAGTCCGATATCTCAACCCTGGAGAGCAGTGTTAAGTTTTTGGATGATAATTACGAGACCACCAAAACCGCAGTCACAATGTATCAGGAATCACTGACTAAACTAACGAAAGAGAACTCTTGCTTAACCAACACTGTTCAAGATCTACAAGTTAGATTACAGATTGTCGAACAGCATAACAGATCAAACAACATTGAAATACAGTGTGTCCCGGAACACAGACAGGAAAACCTGATCTCAACAGTACTGCAACTGTCCAAAGTAATTACCTGTGAACTAAAGGAAAATGACATTCATCACTGTACCCGTGTCGCAAAAGCCAACAAAGATGATAAGAGACCAAGAGCGATTGTCGTAAGATTGGCGACACCCAGACTCCGAGATACATTTTTAGCAAAGTCCATAAGTTACAACAAAGCGAATCCAAATGATAAGATCAACACCAGCCACATTGGAATTGGAGGTGATATGTCACCTATATATGTCCTCGAGCATTTATCACCCACCAACAAGAAACTACACGCCGCAGCAAGACAATTAGCTAAAGACAAGGGGTACAAATTTGTTTGGATAAAACAAGGAAGAGTATTTTTGCGCAAAAAGGAAGCTGACGAATCGATTTATGTTAAGAACCAGGAGACACTTAACAAACTTAAATAGCCCAATTTGTCTTTTTATATAAATTTATTTCTATTACGACTTGATTATCATAATGTAATCTATTTAAAATTCAACAGTCTAAATATATATTACCAAAATGCCCGGGGTCTCAGGACCAAAACACATGACTTTCTCTGTAGTGTTACCAACACTAGCTATGATATAATAATAATCACCGAAACATGGATAAACAGTAACATATATGATGGTGAGTTATTTGATGAAAGATACATAGTATATCGTAGAGATCGCATAAGTACAGGGTTCCACGCGGGTATGGAACGTGGTGGTGTGCTAATAGCAGTAGCTAAAAAATTTAATTCTGTCCGGTACTACGAAGGAGAAAGTCAGTGTGAAGATCTTTATGTAAATGTAGAAGTTAGTAAAGGCAAATGGGTATATTTTTGTGGTGTATACCTTCCTTCTCCAATAAATAAAAATATATTGGAACATTTCATTGATAACTTTAACCGAGTATCTGATAGTTTAGAAAATGTGTGTATTGTTGGAGATTTTAATATGAGCTTTATCACATGGCTAGATAATAGTGATCCTGTATTTAATAAGCATTTAAATCTGGCGCATATGCTTTTAGATTTCATGTCTCTTAACAATCTCACCCAATGCAGCCGCGTTACAAATAATAGAAGTGAAATACTGGATTTGGTTTTGTGCAATATGGCGAATTTAAGTGTTAAGGCTTCCACAGATATATTGGTTGGGATTGATCCGCTACATACACCGATGGAAATATATTTTCAGTTTAGTGACAATAAATCATTACAAGCTAGTAAAGTACTCAAACGTAACTTCTTTAAAGCGGATTATGACAAAATTCAAGCTGATTTAGGAATAGTTCAATGGGACAGAGAATTCGGCCGTTGTGAAAACGTAGATAATATGGTGACAGTATTTTACGAAAAAATAAACGACTCAATTGAAAGGTATGTGCCAAAGACTAATATTAATAGCGGAAAACACCCACCTTGGTTTACCAAGCAACTAATTAAACTGGTCAAAGAAAAAGATAAATTACTCCGCAGATTTCGAATTTACCAAAACCCCTTTGACGAAATCTCGCTAAAAATTTTAAATAAAAGATGCAAATCTTTGTCTAAAAGTAGTTACAATGATTACATAAATAAAATAGAAGATAGTATCAGAAAAGACCCAAAATATTTTTTTTCATACTTAAAAAATAAACGAAACAGTGATACCCAATTTCCTCAATCAATGACTTTAAATAATAATCAAGAATCTCATGGTTCAGGCATATGTAACCTGTTCGCATCCTTCTTTTCTTCTACGTTCAATAGTTCAACCAATAATAATTCGCAATTTTCAAGGGAAAATGTTTTAAGCAGCAACAGTCTAGGTAATCTGTATATCAACTGTGACACTGTGTTCAAATATTTGAAAGGTATTGATGTGAACAAAGGAGCGGGACCGGATGGAATTCCACCATATTTCATATCTAAATGTTCTTCTGTCCTATGCTACCCAGTCTTTCTAATCATGAATGAATCATTATCACATGGAACATTCCCAAGTGCATGGAAGATTGCTAAAGTAGTCCCGATTTATAAAAATGGTAACAAAAACGATATAAGCAATTACAGACCAATATGTATACTGTCTGCCTTTGCGAAGTTATTCGAAGCCATATTACATCCTTACTTGATATCTCACACGAGCCAGATTATAATAAACGAACAACATGGTTTTGTAAAATCCAGATCAACGAGTACTAACCTGGTTACCTACCATAATGAATTAGTTAATGCCGTAGATTCTAATATCCAGGTTGGTGCTGTGTACATGGATTTTGCAAAGGCATTTGATAGAGTTCATCATTCGGTACTGCTCAAGAAGTTAGAGATGTATGGTATTTGCGGATCCCTCTTGGAATGGTTTAGATCATATTTGTTTAACAGAACTCAGTATGTAGTAGTAAAGGGTTTTCATTCTGATACATATGTAGCCCCATCTGGAGTCCCTCAAGGTTCTCATCTAGGTCCATGGCTGTTTAATATATTCATAAACGATATAGTGACATGTATTAAATATAGTAGCGCATATCTTTTTGCGGACGACTTAAAGTTGTCTAAAAGTATAGAACAGCCCCTGGATTGTCAACTACTACAAGAAGACCTTAACTCAATTTCGGAATGGTGCATAGTTAACGACATGACACTCAATGCGAGCAAATGTAGTTTCATAACTTTCACACGGAAACATAACATCATTCATTCTCAATACTATATAAACGGCACCGTTCTTCGGGAAGAAACAGTGCAAAAAGATCTAGGAGTTCTATTTGACTCAAAATTAACTTTCGTTCCGCATATTGATTCCATTATCAAAAAATCATTTAAAATGCTGGGGTTCATAATCCGTAACGGCAAGTTTTTCCGTAAGATAGAAACAAAAATAGCCCTATACAACGCCTACGTTCGTAGCAACCTTGAATACTGCAGTGTAGTCTGGTCTCCAAACTATAATGTACATCAATTAAGAATAGAGCGTGTCCAAAAAAGATTTACAAGACACCTTGCTTTTTCTTGTCGCGTACATAAAGAAATAACATCATATGATGAGAAACTATTGTTTTTTAAAATAGATAGTTTGGCGGTTCGCAGGCAGTTCCTCGACATGGCTTTTTTATATAAAATACTGCGAAATTTTATTGACTGCCCTCCCCTACTCCAATCCGTAGGATTGCGTGTACCACGTCGTATCCCGAGGAGTACGTCTATGCTTGGAGCGTTGCATCAACCCTGTGCGCGAACCAATTTAAAACAAAGCTCTGCTTTATACAGACTGCCAAAATTGTACAATTCCATCTGCAAGGAAGTGGACATTTTTAATGAATCGCACATTACTTTTAGAAAAAATATTATGAGATTGTTAAGTGAAAATAGTTTAAAAACAAAACAATTTTGATACATAAATAAGTAGTTTAAGTATTTTGTTAATAAACAGTTGTATATTACTCTGATATAAAGTTAGTATTATATAATATTAGTTTTAAGCTACCATAATTACGTGCACGCTGTGACACCTTAATATGTTGTGCATTATGTCTTAAAATATGTAACCTTATTTAGATGTATGACCAACTAATGTAACAACAACTGGTAGTCCTAAATAAATAAATAAATAAATAAATAAATAAATGACCCGATCCCAGAGTGAAAGCAGGATCGCCCAGGTCTTATTCGCTGGGAATGTAGTGTATTAAATGTGTGTGTACTTATTAGTGGTGTCATGCCATATTAGGCTTCTTGTGTGACCTGTATTATAAAAGGTTAATAATTTAAATACAATATTCACAAAACAAATATATGAAGTTATGTTGTACTTTGATCGTATTTAACTGTATAGATTTGACTAGTTGACCGTGTCTCATCGACTTCTTCACTATCATTACCGTCAGTGCTTCCATATTTGCTTAGATTGCTTTTGGTCGGGACTTCAAGTAATTGTCTAAAAAATGTAGATATGGTGAAACGTAGTACTCTTTAATCGTCTTTGCAGCTGATCCAGATGGCAAATCTAGCTTTTTCTTGTTTTGCTGTAACTACATCGAATATTCTTCCACCGATCTTTACAATCTTGGGCTGAAAAATATTTAAGCAGATTAGTTACATACTTATTACTATTTTATTTTTTGTTACAGATACTACGCAGGCGGCTGTTCGTTTACATCACTTTCCGGATATGTATTGAGAGGAGCCAGAGAGTTCTTTTGCTTTTGTAACTTGTATTGCTTACTTAAAGTAATACATTATGTACCTTTTTAGAATCCACAAACACTAGGCATTTTATTAAGATAATGGGCAGCCATAGCACCATACTTTTTTTTTCACAGTGGTTAAAATTAGACGTACGGAAAGATTAATTTTAAGAAATTGATTAATTTTCATACAGTTTTACCTTAATGGCGCCTAAAAATGTAGTTATATTAAATAATACAAGTATTCGCAAGTACGATAGCAAAAGAATTACCAAAAAAAAACTAATTTTGTTGGTAAAAAAGTGAATTTAAACAAAAAAACAAAAATGTACGCCATTTTCACGCTGTTGGCAACCCTGACATAGAAATATTATTTTCTTACTGCCTGATAACTGGTTAACCTCCAGCTAACGGGTTATCCATTATTAACGACAGACCCTGTATGTCAAAAAATAAACTGAACAAAAATAAGACAGGAACAACTAATCTAGACAGCGCATCTCTTAGCAGCCAACATAGTTTTTGTACACAATAAACAATTTTTCTAACTAACCTCTTCCAAATTGTGTTTATTCTGTGTTGGACTAAGAACAATTTCTTGTATCACTTCCACAGAAGCAGCATGAACACAGGTTATGCCTTCATCATAACTGGTTTTCTGATTTATGCCATCGCTATCAAATTTATTAAAGTCAACCTCAAATTCCTGAGGAATCATCTCCAATATAGCATTGGTCTCGGGATCAGGGCTTACAGGCTTCTGTCCACCACCGGTCTCATTTTGTTGTCTTTTATAGTTAGAGAGTTTCTTTTTTGCCTCCAACTTTGTTGTACGCCACTGTTGTTTTATTTCCACCACTGTTCTCTCCCTAGTGTTCAGTTCATTAAACCTAGGATCAAAGATGTTTTTGTAATAAATAAATAAGTAAAAAAGTAATAATTATAGTATTGCCCTCATTTCTACAACATGCAAATTCTTTAATGTTTTTAAAAGAAATTGGGATATGTAGCTGAGATATTAATATAATCATTAATTGCATTCTTATCTCTTAAGTTAGCCTGTATCATTCTGCTTTATAAAACAGTATCTTGTCATCAGGCAATCCCGATCAAGCATCTTTTCAAGTATTGTTTAGTATGACTTAACGTGCGAGGAGTTTGATTTTAGAAAAAAAAAAGAATACAATTACACTAAACTGTCAGAATATACAGGACAAGAGTAGAAGATAATAAACACTTGCAATTAAGAAAAAAAAATGTATTTGCACAAACCGTTCAGTTATTTTCTGCCATGCAGCATTTTTGGCTTTATTCGTGTTGGTATCTGTGTTTTTATTTTCAATTATGGGTAAGAATTGTTTGATGCAGGTACGTAGTAAGATCTGGGATTAGGAAAACAACAAAGATTAGACGCCTACTACGTTTATGTCAAAATATCTTCAAAATATTAAAAATATAATTGATTTCATACCTTTTCCAATTAATCCCAATTAGCGGAACGCTTCATCTTCTTTTCTACCATATTAATAACTTCTTTTTTCATTCTTGTATGTTCAAGACATAAAAGAGTCACTTGTATATTATTAATTACAAAATAACACGATCGCTTTGACACTTATATTTAAATACACAAAGTGTCACTACACCATTCCCACTTTTTGAAAAAGTAAGGAAATAAACACAATTGCACGGAACAAACTTCACTACATATATGCACCAGTGGCTGCCGCTTGTTGCTGCGGTACCGCTTGCACAGCGACCACATTAGGGTTACCAGTTACGTGCTGCTTGCACACCCATGCCCTCGCCGCTTTCTTACAGCGACGCCACGCCATACATCCCATGGCAATGGATAACATAGTAGTCAGTGCTAATACTACCCAGACAACATTGTCCAATTTCTGGTTGAAGTTATTATTGATTACACTTTGCGCAATGAAACTATTACTGGAATTGTGCTCTTCCTTGGTTTGAGAGGAGCCCATTGTCTTTATACCGATTCTTACTTAATGAGAGACCGTGTAAGAATGAATATCAAATATGGTTCCAGTAATACATAATTTATAAGTGGTTCAATTGAAACAAACATTGCTTATTACATATGCTTACTTGCTAATTTATCTAATACAGTCTTAATATCAAAATTATAAAAGTTACGAAATTTATATCTAAAATTGCGTGTTACTGCTTATCGCGCAACATCGTGTCGCAATAGTGTTTATACAAAAGTCCATTTGCGTCATCATACTAATACTGCACATTATGCAAAACGCACCGGTGTTTTGATAACGCGGCCACTTCGCGTCGTTTTATGATATAAACGTGTTGACGAACATTATTTCAATATGGACTTGGCTGAACCTGTATGTAGAAATGTAGCTCAGTCTTTTCTCATTTTGAACAAGAGACGTATATAAATATTTAAGGCTTTCGATACAAATAAAAAATCCTAAAAACCCAGTTTTAGATTTACACTGCACGAGCTTCTTTTTAGTTATTTTCATAAATACATGTCCACGCCGGGTGATTCTGTTTTTAATATAAATGCGCAATTCAAGTATATATTTTTAGCCCTTTCTAGAAAAGCAAATATTTCTTCTGCATTTCCTGGACTAACAGGCTTTTTAAAACCAAATTTGTCACGAGCTCTCGAATTGAAAATATCGAACAAGTCATTAAATAATATTATGAAGAGGGTCAGAAGTCATTAAATAATATAACGGGACCCGAATCTTTAAATGGATGGACAAAGTGTATCTTCGCAAAGCTGCAAAGCATTTGCGACACTTCTGCTTAAAAGCTGTGTGGCTAACTTAACTTTCATAATTTTATTGCGAAAATTTAAGGGACGTTGTATAAGTCGGTTGGCGAAATTTAAACCCTGGTCTGTCTGCAGTTTGTTTAGATTTTTTAATAGTTGCCACCTTATCTCTTTATTATCATTATTAAAAATAATTGACTTCGCTTCAAAAGTGTTGCGTACCAATTTAATCATAAAAAAAATCTTTGCCATAAAATAAAATTTAATAAATAAATATATTACATATATTTCAGATACCTGGCAAACGGGTGCTCCGTTACTGATATTCATTACAGCCACAAACTTGAATTATCAACTATCAGAAGGATTGAGGAAGAAGTTTGTACAGCCATTTGGGACATAATTAAAACAGAATGTTTACCAGAACTTACGACTGAAATGTGGTTAAATATAGCCGTAAATTTTAAGCAACGTGCAAATTTTCGTCACGTGATTGGAGCAATCGATGGAAAATATATCCGTGTAAACAAACCATCTCTTACAGGGTCATTGTATTACAATTACAAACATTATTTTTCTATATTATTATTGGCCATATGTGATGCTAATTACAAATTTATTTGTTTGTTGTTGATATTGGTGCATATGGAAAATTTTGCGATAGTAGTGTTTTTAAGAGATCAATATTTTACAAGAAACTTATGGAACATAATCATGGAGCCGATTTTTCAATGGTCAGATAAGCAATCAGTTAAGGTTTATTCCACAGTTAACAAAATTCTGAATTTTCAATTGACAGTTAGGCTGTAACGGCCAGTTAAGTTCCCTAACTGGCAAGTAAACTTAACTGTCCCTTTACATCACCGTTAGTTCATTAACTGTCGAGTAAATTAACATTTCTGTCACAGCGTGCGTCTAATATTTGTAGGTTGTTTTCGTGTTTGTGGTATTTATAGTAAAAATATGGATATTTTTATTTAATTGACGATGAACTAATAAAAGAAAATTATGCTGTGGTAAATTATTTAAATCCATGCAGAATTGTAAGAGAAAGACCTAATAATATGTATGTATGAGACGATAAGGAATTTCAACGAAGATTTTGTCTGGGAAAAGGTACTGTGCAATTTTTATTAAAACTTATTGGAAGTAAAATCACCCATACAACAAACAGGTAAGAATCATAATAACAATAAAGTAAATTCGATCTATAGAAACTCATAGTACATAAGTATCTTTATGTAGTGACATACAACAAGTCTTTTATTTTTCGGAAATGAATCTATTCCACCTTTACAGCAAATACTGATGACTTTGCGGTTCTACATATGTGCTAGTTTCTACATTACTGTTGGTGATTTTGCTGGAATACACTATTCAACTACATGCAAAATTATAAAAAAGTGAGTGAAGCAATCGCTTCGCTTCGCCAGGAATTGCCAGCCAACAGAGAAGAAATGTTATCAATACAAGCAGGGTTTTTTAATATTGCCCGATTTCCAAGGGTCATAGCTGCATTGGATTGTACACACATCAAGATTATTTCCCCAGGTTAGTTTGTGTAAAGGTACTAAAATCGCCAAATGTTCTTTCCATTATAACTATTCTTAACTCCTATAGGAGTCCATATAATGTGTAAGATTCCATCCACACCCAAGTCAAAGAGGTGTTCAAAGCAATTTCTGTGCAGACAGCAATGTGCTTATCAGTTATTATTTTTTTTAGGTGGAAATGCTGCAGAAGACTGCAGAAATCGAAAAGGTTTCTTCTCATTAAATGTGCAAGCTATGTGCACTAGTGACTTAAAATTTGAAGATATTGTAACAATATGGCCAGGTTCAACGCATGACAGTCTAATATTCTTAAACTCTGCGGCCAAGTTTCAGTTCGACAATAATAGATTTCAAAATGGGGTTGTATTAGGAGACAGTAGATATTTTTTAAATAATTATTTACTGACTCCGTCAAGTGATCCTCACACAAGTAGAAAGGTCATATCCGTACTCGAAATGTTATTGAGAGATGTTTTGGGGTATGGCAAAGAAGATTTCCTGTTTTAAGTATAGGCCTGCGATGTCGATTCCTTCCCTCTCGCTCAAGATATTATTGTAGCAACAGTAATATTACATAATCTAGCAAGAAATAGAAATGAGAGAGAGCCACCTGCATCCTGAAGTTCACATACCACAACAACCACAATTTGAAACAGTTGTTGTTGACCTGCCAGAACACCAACGTAATAGCACAAGGAACTCTATGTTAGAATATTTTGAAAGTCTAATCAACTAGTAATAATTTACTTTAAACTGTACGTACTGTTTTAAATAAATATAAAAATATTATTTAAGTGTTATTTTTATTATACATATATCCACTTTACACTTTACTTTACTTTACTAATATCTTCTAAATACGATTTGAAAATTGTTAATCTACCTTTTATGTAACTGGGGCGTTTCATTGGCTCTGCACCTTTCCTGGCAGCTAAAGACATTGTATTATACAACAAATTCTACGTTGTGTAATTAAAATAAACTATACCCAGGTTTTAAATAAACGAACACCAGAATATAAGAAACTTTACCACAAATCTATCAAATATCGGCACTAGAAAATGTAAGAAGGTAGTCAAGGAAAAAAGGAATGAGCTCACCAATTGCTAACGTATAAATGTTCCTTCGATTGACTCTCTCTTCTCTTTATCCTTTAATCTCCCTTTGTCCTTCAATTTGTTCCTTTTTTGAATTCCACAATTTCCAATATCCTGGTCATGGCACTAAAATGTCTTGGGAGAAACCTTATACCTTGGTGTGTCAGGTAAGTGTGCGGAGCTGAAAATAAAGCCAGGATGCCAAATTTCTACTGGTTTACTAATTTAAATTTTACAATGACTTGTAGTTACTTTTTATGCGAAATGAATACAATACTAGTGGTCGCGCGAAATGATGCGGTGCACGCGTATATATAGGTTCAGGTCGCGGAGTAGGAGCCGAAAATACCCCCACGCATCGCAGGGCTAGGCGTTAACAATTAGCTTCAATCAGAAATCATAATGCTTGTAGCGAAGTAAGCGCGTTCGATTTGATACTACTTGTTACTGAATTTGGCGCAGCTGAAATATTTTTCACTAGTTTAGCGGCATCTTTTAACCCATCTGCTTTTAGCTTCATTTAAGTAGCATACAGCAACTCAGCTGCTGAATTTAAAGCTCTTAAATCCGCAGTTCGTTTGCGCTTTGTTTGGTCACTAGCAGATGCAAAATCATCCGAAGGCCATCGAATACCTTTTGTATTTGATATGTTAGGTAAACTTACTTTTTTAGGCGTCCTATGACCTTTCTAAAGAAACTATAATTCAAAATAGACTAAACCGTGCTTTTTTGAAAATATACTTCGTACCTTAAACGTATATTAAAACCAGATTAGAATTAATATTACAAACTTACAAGAAATTCCACGCTGAATATCCGACTTGTATAAGCGGCCTACCACTGGGAGGCTTGTCCCACTTCGAATTGCACTCAGAAAACCACTCACTATTACACGAAATTTTAACGTAACCTTTATCAAAATATCTCACTTTAAAGATATTTACTCCATTTCACATGAGAGTCTTTTAAGAATAATAAAATATTATAATACGTATATCGGCTTTTTTGTTTGGCACCTGAACCGCTTTTCATGGTTTTCATATTTTTCGAAGCTTTGACAAAGTTATCTTTAATATTTCGCCATTTTTCATAAGTACTTTACCTGTAACAATAACCATTAAATTAATAGTATGTTCAATTCAGATATTTGGCGACCGGATGCACATTCGCAGAACTACATTACACATTTCGAATTGGTGCGAGTACAATAGCTGAATTCGTTCGTGAAGTATGTTGGGCAGTATGGTCACTGTTGAAAGAATCTTGTTTACCGAAGCCGTCTAAACAAGGATGGCTAGATATTGCAAAGGGTTTCTCAATAAGAGCAAATTTTCCGAATTATATTGGGGCTATAGATGAGAAACACATACGGGTAATAAAACCGTGTCATAGTGGATCCATGTACTACAATTATAAGCAGTTCTTTTCCATTATACTGATGGCTATATGCGACAGCAATTACAAATTCATAACAATAGATGTCGGCGCTAGTGGCAAATTTGGAGACTCAGCAGTTTACCAACACTCTAACTTTTACAAGAAAATGATAGCAGGAGAACTCGACATACCAGAATCAACACCCGTATCACAAGTAAACACTACTCTAATGCCATATGTTTTAGTAGGCGATGAAGCCTTTCACTTGTCCACGAACTTAATGCGGCCTTATGCAAAACCAAAAAATAATAATTTAAATACTACTAAGAAAATATATAATTATCGGCATTGCAGAGCACGGCGATATATCGCATGCTCGTTTGGAATACTGAGCAATAAGTGGTGTATATTGCATAGACTTTTAAATGTGGATATTAGTTTGGCTACTGATATCATCAAAGCATCTTGCATTTTGCATAACTACGTTCGAGATAGAGACGGTTATAACTATGAAGATATATTAACATGTTACATGCCGCCTGCTTTACCAGAAACTCAGAGAACGAATAATCGAATAGGTAATAATATCGCCGAAAGAATTCGTGACACATTAGCTCAGTATTTTGAACACGAAAGAAAGCTGGAATGACAAGATAAATATATATAAGTAAACATAATGTGCATGTGCATTGATCCCCAAAATCGTAGGTAAAATAAGGAATAAGGACTACCGGTCGACTGTGATGCGGAGGAATTTTATGACGCCTATTAGAGGGTTTTAGTTTTCTTTTTCTTTGTTTTATAATATTTTAGGAATAAGTCATTTTTAAAGAATTGTGATTATATGTGCATATTAAAACTTATAGGAATAAATAATAAATAAATTATAATAAATTAAATTTATTGTTCCAGATTACAATTTTTACAATTTATGTTTCTTAACAGTAGGTACTTTAATATAACTTTGACTATAAAATTGTATTTAATTCACAAAATTTTAATCCTCTGACACCCAAGCTAAGATCAAACTTGTGTAAATGAATTGTAAAAACGCCTGGTAATCAATAAATACCTACTATAACAAATAAATACCACGTAACTTACCGAGTTCTTTCTTTTCTTCCGACGTATGATCTTTCTTTGCATATATATTAATTATTTCCTTCCAACACTTTAACCTTTTATTTCTATTTGCATAATCATCGCATCTGCTATTCCATATAGCGGGGCGTACTTTGATTTCTAAAATGAAATTTTTTGTATCAAAATCCATGACGCGCGCTCTGCGTACAGTTGTCAGCGACGACTGAGGCGGGGCGCGGCGCGGCGTTTGCGGCTAACCGCGCCGCATCATTCAACCGGTGCGGCTGGCTGCAGCCCCAGAACAACCGGAGCGGTTGACGGCTGGCCGCAAATCAGTGCGTCGTTATCATGCAGTTTCATGTAAAAATTGATGTGCGGCCTGCCGCAACGGCACGACGAATCGCGGCCAGCCGCTAGTGCGTTCTAGGCCTAAGGGTTTTGGTAGGAATAGAACAAGCCACGCTGTAGGGGCGTGGTGTCTTAAGGTTATGTTATGCAGAGATGATTTAAAGATAGTACGAATACAACAATTAACACTTTTAATTACCAATTAATTATATATGAATTACACTTTATAAGAATTCTACGCGAACAATACACAGGGCATGGTTCTTTAAGGCTTCCTACGTGGTTCTTTAAGGGAAGAACCAAGTTAGTGCAGCGCAGCGGAAGGAGAACTGTACCAGGCGCGATCCACTTATCTAGGCCGCCGCCGCCGCTCGGAGGGGGACTAGTGATGGCACCTGCTCGCTCGTCGCGCACGCAGCCGTGCGCCACGAGTCGATTACGATCGAGTCAGTTCGGTGGCAAGTTTTAAATAATGAACAGAGTGATGTATTGTATCGTCAAGTTAGTATGTTGTAGATAATTGCCTCGATATTAGGACCTGTAAATATCTACTAAATTAATTCGGTAGTTGGGTAATTATCATGAAAAAACCATTTTGTCGTCATTGCGGTGTCGCAGTGGGCCACCGGAATGACGAATGAGCCACCGTAATGATAAATGCCTGTACAATCAATACTTAATGTACTTTAAATACACACATTTTCAATGTTTAATATTTATTTAATCCTAAAACACAATTATGTATATGTGACTTTGTCTAGCCTAAGCATATTTTGTACCGCAGTCACACTTTCTCAGTCTTCATAGTATTATTACTTTGTTCAAGGTATAAAAT
Source organism: Catocala sponsa (assembly GCA_963564715.1). Taxonomy (NCBI): domain Eukaryota; kingdom Metazoa; phylum Arthropoda; class Insecta; order Lepidoptera; family Erebidae; genus Catocala; species Catocala sponsa. Next base: position 4,528,574 of record OY751356.1, on the reverse strand, counting down.
AAAAAATGGGAAAGGCACGTCAAAGTAGAGAAGAACGGCTGGAGAAAAAGAGGATTGCGGAACGGAAAAGAAATGCAATATTAAAAAATAATCCTGAAGAACATGAGAAACTGAAAAAAGAAGACAGGGATAGATACCGCAAAAACAATGCAGAGGAAAAAATCTCCCTATAGCTCAATTGCCTTCAGAAAAAAGGAAAATAATACGGGAAAGAAATAGAATACATTCAATGAGGTATAGGGAGAGAAAGAAAATACTGAGGGTATTAAAAAAAATGAAGTACATAGTGACCTTACAATGGATCAAAGGGCACAGTGAATCACTGGGCAATGATGCTGCAGATGAGTTGGCTAGGTGAGGATCGGAAACCACCACGGAAGGTCCACCTCCATTCCTCCCTCCACCATTCTAACAACTAAGAACATGGATGCGGCTTCGCACTCAGAGCTAACATAATAAACGCTGGGCACGAACAACGGACTGCAGACAGTCGAGAGCAGCCCTACCGGCCATCTCACCACGTCTGTCACACCGCCTGCTCAACCTACAAAGATTGGACCTTCGGACCATCGTGGGGATCCTAACAGAACACGGTCCCCTGAACAAACATCTGTACAATATCGGAGCAACAGACAGCCCACTCTGTGGGGGATGTCTGACCGAAGAAAAATCTGCTGCCCATGTAGTCCTGGAATGTGTGGGAGTAACAGTACAACGTAAGAAAATCCTCAACAACCCGAGGTCAGTCCGCAAAGCCTGCGAAGACCCCAAGAAACTTCTGTGCTTCTGGGCGGAGTTGGGCTGGCTATCTCCATAACCGGCCGACTCTCACGCATAATGGACGAACTTGGAGTTCAAACAACATCACCAATATTTACTGAGAAAATAGTTGATAACCTATCCCTCCAATAGCAAGCAAATAATGCATAAACTTAAAAAAGTTTAAGTGCAAAGTTCCATAGCCTATTGCAATGCCACTAGTACATAAAAGTGACTGCCACGAATAGTTTAAATAGAATATACCTACAAATAATTAAAATCAACAATGTTTTTCGAAATACCCTCCTTTTCATATAATTGATTAAATATCGTTTTTTAAATATGGCTCCAGTATGCGGCGGTGAAATATCAGATTGATGTCTGACCCATTCCAAGTACTAGAGTATCGTCATTGTATGAGAGCAACAGCCTACTGTAGGGAAACTCCAGAATCAGTTCTCAGGCATTTATTTTCCTTTAATAATTTGCAACATAATTAGAATTTATATTAATAGTTTACACTTTACATAGTTATGCAATATGCACACAGAACACTTATACTCGGAGAGAAGAATGACAACTTCATACAAAATTTGTGAGGGAATTTTTCCTTAGCGTCTAGCGCCATCTATTTTCAGCCCGCACAAAACTATCGTAAATGTCATGTTTGCATTAGCGCGGGAAATTCAAAATTCGTGGTGTGTAGGTATATATATGGATAGGTATGTATATCTATTTGCTTGTCATTATTAAGGGTTCAAAATTGGAAGTACTGTATTTTTCGAAGAGTTCCTTGAAGTTAATGTGTATGCCGATTTAGATAATTATGTTATGTTATACTATAGAAATCTGGTTATTAATAAAATCAGCGTTCACATATTCAAAGAAAAACTTAATCGAAAAACAAAGTTTAAAGAGTTCAATAAAATATGTATGTCGGCGCAAGTCCATATAACCAATTATTTTAATACATCAATTTAGCGCTAATTGACTTATAATCAGGTCTCTATTTATTTACTAAGATTATTTCATGATTACGACATTGTTTATGCGAGTTTTACCAGTTATTGCTTAAAATGAGTTGTAATGGTTTGTTGTTGTTTGAGACGACAGACTTATAAACTCATTATAATCTAAACATTAATTTTGAAGTAATTAAGCAACTGCTAAATTCATAACTTGATTTTTCAACAATAACGAATTGATTTCTAGATATTTTTGTTGAGTTTAAAGTAGTTCGAATATGTTGGTGCAAGTCCATATAACCAATTATTTTAATACATCCATTTACCGCTGATTGACTTATAATCAGGTCTTTATTTTATTTACTAAGATTATTTCATAATTACCACATTGTTTATGCGATTTTTACGAGTTATTGCTTAAAATAAGACTTGTAATGGTTTGTTGTTGTTTGAGACGACAAACTATTACTCATTATAATTTAAACATTCATTTTGAAGTAATTAAGCAATTGCTAAATTCATAACTTGGTTTTTAAGCAATAACGAATTGATTTCTAGATATTTTTGTTGAGTTCAAAGTATTTCGAATACTTTCAAGTTCAAGATTAAATTGAAGAGTCAAACAGTCGGTTATTAAAATATTTGAATTGAAATTAAAATTTTCTAAATATTAAAAATGGTCTGTTGATTTTTGTAAAGAATTAACGTAATTAAATTAGCTATTAAGGAAGTGTGTGTTAAAATAATAGTGAAATATTGTGATTGTGTATTGACCTCCCAACGCCCGCCATCTTGAGCGCGTTTGGCGTTGAAAAGTCAAGCATTCTATTACGAGTCCTCACAGAGGAAAGATCTCTTCACAAATTGTAATCTTGTGAGTACTTAATTTAATATTGAGTTTTACTGTGTTGCTTTACATAGTTAATATTAAGATTGTGCTTAAGAATTATAAGTGTTTATTATCGAAAGCGTGTTTCATTGTTTGCAATGAGTGATCCGTCTATTGAGAATAGTGACGTCAGCTCTGCTGACGTCACAGCTTTTAAAAACCCTGCTGGAATCGATGATCCATTATCAGAAGTGGGATTCACCCCTGCTTCTGTCCGTCCATCTGATTCTAACAATGAAAGTAATGCTTCTGGTAGCGGTGAGCCAGCAGAGTATATTTTTCTTATGCGGATGTTGCAAATGATGAAATGTGTCGGATCGAATGGCGGTACCGTCAGATTCTAAAATAAAAATCAGTGATGTTTTCTTTTTGCCATCATTCGATCCTAATTCGAATCTCAGGGTTAGGGATTGGTGTCAGCTTGTCACCACAGCCATGGAAACTTATCACTTTCGCGACCACGAAGTGAGAATGAAAGCCGGTAGTTTACTCAAGGGTCGCGCGAGGTTGTATGTTGACAATTGGCTCGTATCTACCGCCACGTGGTCGGGGCTGTGCGATGTTTTAATTACAACCTTTGAACCAGAAAATAGATATTCTCGCGATATTTCCCGCTTTAGAGAACATTCATACGATAGTAGCAAATTACATTGCGCAGTTCTTATCTCAAGCATAGGTACTATGGCGACGCATCACTAGGGATCTAATGATGACGCTGTTGAAGCCGTGATAGGTTGTGCTGGGGATGACCGATTAAGAATTGAATTATTGAATGTGAGGGTGGTATCAGTCCCCGAATTAATTTCGATCGCATCCTCCATACGGAGTGTTATGCGACCTCATTCTGGTACACCGGGTGCACACCAGGACCTCAATAAGCGACCGCGGCTCGATAGGCTGTCTGTTTTGCCAAACTTGTAAAAAGCCGAATAAAGGCACGCGTGACTGTCGTTATCAATAAAAGCGAAAACCCTCAACCGCGTCAGCATGATAATATATTTATGCCCCAAAACACCAATAGGCCAACTTGTACACTCTGTTCGAAGGTAGGTCATACTTTCGAAACATGCTACAAGCGAGAGCGAGCGGTAGTTTTAATGTCAATTTTGTAGGTATGCCTAAATTGAATTCCATTAATTGTAGGTAATTTAAAACTATTTGTGATTTTCAATAGTGTTGCTGAATGCTTAGTGATTCGCGAATCCATTGCTGCCAAACTACCCGGTAAAAGGTTCGATATGGTTAGATATTTGAAGGGTCTGGGGCAATTCACAGTAGTATCACTATCGACATTGACAATTGTTTGTATCATTAGTAATTTTCGAATAGAACTGCAGTTTCACGTTGTCAGACTACGAGATATGTTGATAGGCATGAACCTCGTCGAAAATACTAATTTAAGCGTGGTAGTAAACGCTCAAGGGGCGATACTAGTTCAACGGGTAGTTTACATGCGATCTTAAAGTGAGAAATTCGATAACGTAGATTGCGACTTAAATTACTATACGAACATCTATTTGAGCTTGAGATACGTTTAAAGGACGATAGCAAGTGTGTTGAACGTAGGCCGTACCAATTAAGTCCGATTGAGCGAGAAAATGTTCGTAATATTGTCAGTTACTTGACCATAATATTTTTTGCGAAAGTAAATCTCCATTTGTCGGTCGAATTTTAATGAAAATTGTAAGGGACGCCGCACACGGGCCACACGCGACAGCCACAAACGCCGCCACAAGAGGCAAGAAACGGCCACAAAAGTAGCTGAAGCGCGCGACAGCCACTTGTGGCCGATGGTCGACACTTGCGGTCGGTGGTTGCTACTTTTTTTAACCCAGGCATGCAGTATCATAATGGACTCGGACGAAGAAGGTTTAATTGCGCTACTTTTAATCAAAAGACGTCGTCGTAGAAGATGAAACCGTAGTTATTGGATACATCCAATTTTAACGAATGAACACAAATGCAACGAACATTTCGATAATCTTCTAAACCATCCAAAAAAGTTTTCAAACATTTTCGTTTAAGTATAGATACGTTTTGGGAACTACATGCTCTATTATATGCTGGATTAAAGCACCACGACACCAACATGCGGAAAAGCATCGCACCTGCGGAAAGACTAGCTATCACATTAAGGTAAGTGGGGCACAATTGCATTGTTTATTCTACTAGAGAAGAAGCTAGTTGACAAATGAAACACGTAGGTATTTGTATTTATTTATTGTGTGTTTATTATAATTTGGTATCACTCGTCATCATCACGGAACATGTCTTCGATAACAGAACTGTTGTCCATAGACTGGTCAGAATAATATGAATGAGTTGGAGAAGGCTGAATCATAGGTGAAGACGGGATAGATGTAGAAGCGTTTTGTGTAGAGTATGAGATGTCAAGCATAGACTTGTCGGAATAATGTGAATGAAGTGGAGAAGGCTGGGCAGATGTAGAAGCTTTTTGTGTAGAGTGTATGTTGGCATTTCCTGAAGAATAACCATAATATTGTGCCGAATAGGTTTCATAATTTTGATTATGCGTGTACTTTCTAATTAACTGTAATATTTCTGATTGAAAATCAAGTTTACAATTTTCGTAATTTTTTTTTACATGTGGAAGCAGTGACATCAGAAATTGCTTATCGGGGTCATTTTGGTCGCTTATTTGATCATGTTCACGTTTTAAATTTTCCGAAAGTGTTCTGAGAATTTCATTTTCTGATTTTTCGGCCCTTTTTATATTAATGTTTCTGTTTATTTTCGGGCGAGGTGTTTCCACATCATTAGTTGCACACTCGGAAGTAACATCGTTAAGCGGTCTCACTTCTTTTAAGGAATTCAAGAAAGATAGATGATTGAAATAAATGTACTGTTTACTGCTTGCTGCTGCCGAACCACTCGCAACGTTCTTGTTTTTTGCATTTTCTCTATTAAAACTGTCACGAAGACTCTTCCACTTCCTCTGTAATTTAGTTACTGTAACAACAAAAAAATATAATATACTTCATTGTTTCAGGTATCTAGGAACTGGATGCTCGTTTGAGGATTTTGAACTCTCTTACCACCGTGGGGCCTCTACAGCAAGGAAAATAGTACAAGAAACATGTCAACTAATTTGGAACTATTTAAAAGCCGTTTGTATTCCAGAACCGACCCAAGACATGTGGAATGAAATTACCAGCGGATTTCTTCAAAATACTAATTTTCCTAATTGTTTAGGCGCCATAGATGGGAAACATATAAGAATTATTCATCCATTCGATACCGGCTCCTTGTACTTTTACTATAAAAAATTTTTTCAATAGTACTTCTAGCAACTTGCGACTCGAATTTACTTTTTACGTTCGTGGATGTTGGGGCATACGGTAAAGCATCCGATTCTACAATATTTAGAGAAAGTGAACTGTGTAATAAAATACACAGAAAGACATTAAATATCCCCTCACCACGACAGGTCGGTAATCGACAACCATTGAACTATACATTTGTTGGTGATGAAGCATTTGGCCTCAGTGAAAATATGATGAGGCCATATGCTGGAAAATATTTGGACTTAGACAAAAAAGTTTTCAATTATAGGTTAAGCCGTGCCAAACGTTGCATTGAGTGTACCTTCGGCGTACTAGCAAACAAATGGAGAATATTACATCGCCCATTAAACACTTCTGTTCATTTCTCAGAAGACATTGTGAAAGCTTGTTGCATTTTGCACAACTTTATTCGCAAAAGGGATGGTTTCAATTTCCGTGACACTTTGAAAATAGTGGGACTTGAAAATATACAAAATACAGGCTGGCCAATAACACGAGCGTCTACTGCAAGAGATACGTTAAGGGCATAAACTGCGTTACGCGTGTGCACGCACGTGAGCACGTCGCGGGCCACGCTTCTGGTGCACGCACGTGAGCACGTCGCGGGCCACGCTTCTGGTGCACGCACTTGAGCACGTTCGCGTGCTTATGCGCGGGCATCGGCGCGTCAGTTTTCTCAGTACAATTTTGACGTTGGAGGTGTACAGTCGAGTAATTATGGATAAATTAATGTTGTATTATTTATCAAGACGACGGCGACGACGAATTGCCAAAAAAAGACGCCAGCCAGTAAGCCCGTACGTTGAATCTAGGTTACTGTGCGGGGAATTCGTGGTGAAGTTTGGTATATTAAGAGAAAATGAAAGGTTTTTTTTCAAATATTTTAAAGTTTCATTACAAGTCTATGATGAATTATATTCAAAACTGGAGCCCTATTTGAAGACTAACAATCTACGATTGAAATCTACGTCAATCGTATCACCAATGGAACGATTTGCAATGACATTGCGGTAAGTAAAGACATTTCGATATTAATAATCATCTTTATTCATGTAAAAAAAACAGTCATTATTTAACAAAAGTTTAGAACACTCATATTTTTTTGCCAATTTATGTAAGTCACACTACTGTTTAGCCACATCAAGCCAGAAAGAAGAAGAAGTTCTTATTGTTTCGGCAGTGACACCTGGGGGCCTACCACCAGCTCATAAGCAGTATTATTTTAATATTACTTCAGTGGGAGAAAGAGATGGAGCTATACGTACTGTAGAGCTTCATCTCTTTCTCCCATGGAAGTAATATTAAAATAATACTGATTATGAGCTGGTGGTAGGCCCCCTGAATATGGCTTAAAATGTTTTTCTTGATGTGGTGCACTCTGTTCTTAGGGCCGAAACACATAACCGCACACTTATTAATCATCATATTAATCACAGTTTCTTACATTTATTAATTATATTTTGTTATTTCTAAATTACACAGTTTTATCGTTTTCGTTTTTTTTATCTATACCTACTTATTTACTTATTTTTTTATATAATCACAACAGTCATCACAGTGTCTTGCATAAACGTTACGTTACAATTAGTTTTTGATTATTCATTTGAAATACACTAATAAAATCACAGGTTCAAGTTTAAAATAAAAAAACACAATAACAGTTAAAACAGTACAATAAGTCTAAATGTCTTAATTATAATAATATACCTACCTTACAAAGTATTAATTATAATGACGCATATTGATTGCAAGTTTTTACATACGAATATTTCCCTTATTAATTATTCCCTTCTATTACTAGATCGGGTATTAATATTATTTTAAATTCTTATTTATCATCACAATCATAATCACAGTTTACTACATAAAAGATTAAATTTAAGAAGAGGATATATGAAGGAGCAATGTTATGAGTAGGTTCAAAAAAAAGGTCCATTAAGTAAAAAAAGGGGTCTATTGATACACTTTTTTATTTGACCCTAAATAGGGTTTAAGATAAAAGTGTCCGAATCGACCCCGTTTCTTTCCTTATGAACATTACACTCAAGGCTTGTAAACTTTTGGCGAATGCCCTTGTATATCATAATAATTGCACATGAGACCAGAAAAATATAAATATAAAATTGCGCTTTTTACTAACTTAAATAGTTCTTCATGTTCTTCTCTTTCTTTTGTTCTTAATAATTAAACAGTCTTAATCAAATCTTCAGTCTTTCTTGTTACCTATTTATTCATTGTTCGTGTCTGATCTTATATTTAAGGATTCTAAATCATTCGTTACCGTATTTTGCGTTAATGAAAGGTCATCAATGGTAATAATAATTTCTTTTTCTATATCAATTAAAGCTTCTAATACTTTTGTACGAAATAATAATTTTTTAAAGCAACTCAATTTTTTCACAGTTGGTAATAATGACTTAAAAAAATTCAAGTCTTCGTCCATATTATCTGCAGTGTTATTCTTCACGCAATTTAACAACTCTAATTCGAAATCAGTTGGCGATTCGCACTTACGTTTCTTGGAAGATCGTGTTTCTTTGGTAACGCTGTAGCTGGTGCTAGGTACATTAATCAAATCTTCTTCAATAATCGTATTATTTTGTGAAGTTCTCGGTGACGCGTTTTGCTCTACTGACTGATTAAAATCGTCTGCCGATTCTTCTCCTTGAGTATTCGAGTTTGAATCTAAAAATGACAGCATGTCATAGTAAATGTATGTTTTATTTGCCCTGGAACCGGAACCTGATTTAAGTTTTTTTTTAGTAGACCTCACTCTTATATAAGTGTCTCTTGCAGTTTTCCATCTTTGCTGCAGCTTTTTCACTGAAACAATAACACAGGTATTTTATTTTATTACAGATATTTAGTTAGTGGACATACCTTCGTCGATATTCATCTGGCGTATCAGACAGGACTAACCACGGTCAGAAAAATAGTAACAGAAGTTTGTCAAATTATAATTGAAAGGTTAAAGGAAGAATGTATACCAAAATTTTCCCGTGCGCTATGGGTAGAGACTGAAAAAGGTTTTTTAACGCAAGCCCAGTTTCCTAACTGCATAGGTGCAATAGACGGAAAACATATACGCATTATAAGACCTCCACATAGTGGTTCCCTCTATTACAACTATAAGCATTACTATTCTATTGTACTGCTTGCAATGTGTAACGCCAACTATGAGTTTACCTATATAAATGTGGGAGTGCAGGGTAAAGAATCTGACTCCGCAATTTTCACACAAAGCCGATTGTACGAACAAATCAACAATGACTTAATAGATATTCCTCCTGCCAAAGCATTGCCCGTAATACACAATGATAAACCAACCAACACTGCTGCAACCGCAGCTTTGCCCTATATTATTGTAGGAGATGAAGCATTCGGGTTATCTAGCCATGTCATGCGGCCATATGCTCGAGCTCTCGATTTAAACTACAAAAAAAAAATATTCAATTATAGGTTAACGAGGGCGCGACGTTATATTGAGTGTACATTTGGTATCATGGCTAATAAATTTCGCATACTCCATCGTCCATTGAACGTTGGAAAAGACAAAGCAATTTGTTTTCTTAAAACAATTTGTATTTTGCATAATTTTATAAGATCAAGAAGTCAAATTAATGACTTTCATGATATTGTCATTATACCAGACCATATACGTTCAGTTCGGGGGTTAATTGGAAATACCCACAGAGATTCGTATACATTACGCGATAACTTCGCAGATTATTTCGTTGCAGACGGACAGCTGTCATGGCAAGATCGCAGTATTTATTGAAGATAGTTGGCTTTTTTATAATTTATGTACATTCAATAATTGATTTTTCACGGTTTGTTACCACACATTTTTTATTAACATAGCAGGCATATTTTAATAATATACCTAATGATTTTATTTGTTAAATTCATCGGATGTAACCAAATAACTTAGATTGTTGTAAACTAAAGTTGAGAGATGTCAAAGAAAAACCTACAAAACTACAAAACGCACGCTTATTTTACAAAGTTACTAGCCCAATTCTAAAACCAATATAATAAATATTTTAGTTGATAATTGTTTTATTTATTTACCTACCGATCCACTGTTTCTGCCCTAAAATGATTTTGAACCCTAAATACACCGATAGTGTGAAGTAGTGTGAAGCTCGCAGTCGTGAACATAGGTACTGGTTGTCTCGTGACGCGCAAAATGGCGGCGACCGCGTGGCCGAAAGAAAGAACTTTGGAATTTATCGAGCAATATAAAACCATACCAATATTATGGGACATTGTTCACACGAATTTCACAATGTTCAGAAATACGCAGTATCTCTGCACTAGTTTTGAATATAAGCATGATTTTATATTTACATAGGTAAATTATTGTAAATATTCCGAGTTTTAATTTTATAGTTGGATTAATTGTTGAAAACATTTAATTGACACAAATACAATTGAAATAACTAATTATATATAACTAATTGCATAGATTATTAAAAATAAAAATTTGGCGCAAAGAATAGTTTACCTAACCTACGTTATTATAAAATAAATAAAGAGTGTAGGTACTTACCTTGTATGTTTTTTTCTGCTGCACTCCAGTCATCAAAATTTTGAAACAGTACTGTACAAATGTCTAGCCATGCTTTTGATTTAGCGTCCCGGTCTTTAAATATTTCGCTAGATTGGTCCCATATGGCAGGACGACACTGAACTTCAACAATTACCCTTTCTGTATCAAAATTTGTCATTTTTTGTTATGGGCCGGGCACGCGCGTGCGGTCGGTTCGAGATAGCGCTGTCAACTGAACAAGCACGCGCGTGCACCCGCTAGCGGGCTTCGCGCGTGGACCCGTCCAACGTGATGCGTGATCACGTCGCGTGCATGCGTGCCCCGTTGCACGGAAGTATCACGCGACGGGCGCCCGACGGGCTCACGAGCGTGTGCACGCGCATGGGCACGCGCGGGTCGGTTTTGTGTGGACACGCGAGAGGCACGCTTAACGCAGTTTATGCCCTAAAAGATTATTTTATGAATGAAGGAGCAATACAGTGGCAAGAAAATAGAATATAAATATATAGTTTTATATTATTTTATTAAACTTACCTTCAATGTTCTTTTCTTTGGCAGTTTTATTCGAAAATTTTCCTACAAACAATTCGCAGATTTCTTCCCAGGCCTTCACTTTTTCTCCTCTATTACTATAACTATCACTTTTTGAATCCCAAATCGCAGGACGGGATTGTATCTCTGATATAAATATTTCTATATCCATATTTATCTACCTATATGAACCACAGACTACGTGCGTGCGTTACCGTCGGCTCTAACAGGTTTACTGAGGTAAGGGAGAGAGGGGCGCGGAATCGCGCGAGTGGCGTGTGGCGGCTTTTTGTGTCGGCGTTTAGTGGCCGGTGCGGGCCACAAGAAGCAAGCTGCGACGATTTGTTGCGTGTGGCCGCCACCGGCGCCAAACGTGTGCGGTGAGTCCATATAAAATGTATGAAAATTACAGGAAATATGCCAGTGGCGGCGTTTTGTGGTTGTGGCCGGTGGCCCGTGTGCGGGAGGCTTAAGGATCGCAGGTGCGTGGATTATCGCGAACTGAATATAAACACACTGCGGGATCATTATCCGTTACCGATTATCTCGGATTAGATAGATCAGTTAGCAGGTGGCCTATACTTCACGACATTTGATATGGGAGCAGGGTTTCACCAAATCCCTAGGGATCTATTAAAAAGACTGCTTTTGTTACGCCGGATAGTTTATTTGAATATTTAACCATGCCGTTTGGGCTTTGTAATGCCGTTTCGGTGTGTCAACGTTGTATAAATCGAGCTGTCACACCTAAGTCCAGTTCTAGCACTCTTCCGAGTCCAGGCGCCAGTTTAGGTAGTTTAATGATTTAGCTGGGTATTTCAGATTTATTCCTGATTTCTCGCGTGTAATGGCCCCCTTTATGAAATTAACAAAGAATAATGCGAAGTGAGAGTTGAATGTACGGCACGATGAGTCACGAAATCACATTATACAACACTTGTCTACTGCGCCTACCCTTATGCTATTTCAGGTGGACGCACCAATCGAGCTCTGCACCGACGCTAGGAGCATTGGCTACGGAGCAGTGCTGATTCAAGTCATCGGCGGTTGCCAGCATCCAGTCGCATACATGAGCCAGCACCACCGACGCCAAGCGCCGATACCATTCTTTCGGGTAAACTTGGCATTAGGAATGTAGAAGGTCAAGATGAGTATGTGATTTTAACTATTGATGCATTGACTAAATACATACTATTGGACTACTTGAACAACAAGAACCAAAGCAGTAGCCTCGCAGCACTAAAACATGTCGTACATTTATTTGTTGGTACTCCCGTACAGATTGTAGGTGATGGTGGTCGAGAGTTCGTTGGTCAGTTTGACATGTACTGTGATCGTTACGGTATAGAAATACACTCAATTGCGCCAGGAATTAGCCGAGCAAACGGGCAGATCGAACGCACTATGGGTGTACGAGGATCGCCACATAATTCTACTTGTTTTACTTTTTAATGTATAAGCAATAATAACTATGTCGCACCTTTTGCTGACGATACATGTTTGCATAAACTAATGCGTCTATTGTTGCTTAATACTAAACAACTTCTATATATCTTTACAATATATTTTCAGTACAATAAATACTCTGGTTATTTACGGACACTAAAACACTGAAGTTTCTTTTCTGTGTACATCCCGTTGTTAGCCATAACATCTACAACACAACACATCTCAGTGTACGGGTAAACTGCTCGTACATTTTTGGTCCTTCGAGCCGGATCTGCATATATAGTCCGGATACTTACAACACAACTAACAACATCCCTGTCAAGCAACCTCAGGTGAGAAGTATTTCTATATATGATAGCGAATCGGTCAGCCGGCCTCCCACAAGCGGGTTTCACCAGCGCTGATTGAGACGAGGACGCATATATTGTATATAGAGACTTCCTCAGATGTTGTGATCGCGACAGGAAACTAAACAGTTAGTGAAGCTATTGAAGAACAGTATTAGTATCAAGTGAACACTAATCAACCTACGCAATGGATACTAAACAACAAGAACTTCTCATACGGCAAACGATCATTGCTGATGGTATTAGGAAAATTGGTATTAACTTCGGAAAGGATGGTTCAGATTGCAAAAACGCAACATATCTCAAGGTAAGGTTAGATAACCTTCAAGCTCTCTGGAACGAGTATCAGATGAATCACGGTGTGTTACAAAACGCTGCAAATCAAACAGACGTGTACTATACTACAAGAGCGTATGAGCGGGTCAAGACTGAATGTTTGAACATACAACATAAGTTAAGCTCTTGGCCGGTGCATTCTACTGGTGACAGGGACTCAGATCCCTCTGGAAGTCAGGGTGAAGGCCGCAATATTGGACTACCATCTAAATCAGATGACCTGAAAAATCAACAGGCCACCAATTTTAGAGCTTTCTCTCGTTTCATTCGTAACCTGAATACTGCTGATGTCATCGAGAAATGGCAAATTGAGGACAAACTTAAGACCTTGGAAGCCCGTTGGAAGGTTATTGACGAAACACATTGGCAGCTCGACAACATTCTGGTCGGTAGTGACGTGAACTACGAAGTTGAGTTCTCTCAATATGAAGAAACATACGAGAACACGAAACGAGATCTCAGCCGTAAACTCAACTTCGCTGTGCAGCAACGTGAGAGTGCTCCAAAGATTGACATACCAACATACTCTGGAAACTACGCTCAATGGCCTACATTTCTTGACCTATATACTGCCACAATACACAACAACCCTGCGTTCTCCAAAGGTCAAAAGATGCAACATCTCAAAGGAAAACTAAGAGGGGAGGCTGAGCGTTTGGTGCAACACCTATCTGTCTGTGAAGCAAATTATGATTCCTGCTGGCAAATCCTTAACCACAGGTACAATAATTTACAACGCCTGTTTACCAATCAGATGCAAATATTGATGAATCAGGCAACAGTGCAGTAACAATCCTCTTACGAATTGAAGCGGTTACATGATACAAGCCTCGAAACCATACACGCGCTACGCAACTTGGGTGTTGACACTACAAATCCAATAATAGTGCATATCCTTGCCGCTAAACTTGATTCCCAGACATACTCGGATTATATGGAAGCGCAAAAAAACCCTAGGAAGCTACCGGTTTTCGAAGAATTTATTCAGTTCATCGAAAGCAAGTTTATAGCATTAGAACCAGTAGTAAAGAAACGAAATCCACTTAACAACAACAAAGAGGCTCATACGTCGGTCCATTCCACAAATAAGGATTACACAACGTCCATGTTCCAGAAGGATGCTTACAACAAATCTCGAAATTATCCCAAGGCCAACCATACAAGCTCTAATAGAAATTGCCCGATATACAAAACAAGTCACGTATTGGCTTATTGCAAATCATTTAAAGAAATGTCGCCGGATACAAAAATGAGCACGATTGAGCAATTAGACATTTGCAAGAATTGCATGTTTTCGCACAATGGAAATAAATGCAATTCAAACAAAAGATGTAAAGTTTGTAACAATGCACACCACACGACTCTACATGACGTAATAGGTGACTGTAGGTCAGTAATATTATTGCCAGGCGGCGACAGTTGCAGTGGCCAACAAGTCAATAACACTGCGAATAATAAATCAGTGCAGTTACAACAAAATGCCAATCACGTACACGGACACTTTAATGAGGTTTTGCTAGCAACAGTACAAATCAAAGTGCGAGCCGCGGACGGAACTTATATCACATTAAGATGCCTTCTGGATCAAGGGTCTCAGCTAAATCTCAGCAGCGAAGCTGCTGTTCAACGTCTAAACCTTTCAAGACGCAATGAGAATTCAACTGTTTCTGCAATAGGATCATCTGCTAGTCAGAGCAATGGAAGCGTACAATTGAATTGTGAGTCGATTTACGGGGAATTCCAGTTTGCACTACAGGCACTTGTTCATGCCAAAGTTACTGAATAACCTACCAAACTACTCCTTTGAACAACAAGATTGGCCGCATATACGAAACCTTAACTTGGCCGACCCGCAATACAATTTATCTCGACCAATAGATATTTTGTATTGCGGGTCGGCCAAGTTAAGGTTTCGTATATGCGGCCAATCTTGTTGTTCAAAGGAGTAGTTTGGTAGGTTATTCAGTAACTTTGGCATGACAAGTGCCTGTATGGCAAACTGGAATTCCTCATTTCGGAACGTTGGTGATCCGGTGAAATAGTCGCTGACTGCTTGGACTAGTTTGACGTTGAGTCTAGTGCCTGCAATTTGTTCCTCGAAAGTTGTGGCTCGGATACCGACTGATTCTAGCAGTATCTTTACTTCTTCCTTTCTCGTTATAATTGCTCCGAAATACCCATTCAAAGAACGGGTAGCTCGTGTGTTGGCTGGGAGTACACGAAAATTCGGCACAGGATGTGAGTCGTCCGATGTCTCAGCCATTAGTATATCTCCACAGATTCCTAGGCATGGAATCTCTTCGTAGAGATTGTGAGAATCTGCGTTTATGGCAGCGGCATGATAACCACCTAGGCCTTGCTGTACTACTCTTGGAAATACGTGGTCTGCGAGACTGACAGTTTTACCTGTCTGGTCTTTAACCTCGCCAATTCCTTTAAGGAATAGATAGAGCGGCTGCGGTATGTTATAGTCCTGCGTAGCCATAGCTTTGCAAAATTCTGTTTCTTCTAAGCTCAAATTTGCGTTGCCGCGTTTGGCTTTGATGTCTAACAAGCGTGCCCATAGTATAGCTGTTGTGTAATACATTAGCATACTTTTGGTCATTTGCTTGTTAAGGTTTTTGTCATCCCCACCTAAGGCGGAGTAGACTTCTTCCACGATGTCAGGCAGTCTCCCGAAGGTTGGACTGGTCTCCTGATTTATCTGGAGTTCGCGCACTGAAACGTCGATGCCAAACACTGAATCTGCCCACAGAGGGGTGTTCTTCATTGATGTTGGCGTTTTCGATTTGTCCAGAGCGGTTGGAGGTGCCACTTCCTTGGAAGATGGTCCCGTTTTCTTTGTTTGTTTGGCGCCATTTGATTTCTTGCCAACTTTCGTTGGATCGAATCTTTCCGGTTTGCCTCGATAGCCTGGGGCTATACGTTTGATCTCTTCTTTTGTGTAGAGTTTGGGTTCGTTCGCGTTTGCGTTCATTTTCAATAAATTCTGATTTAGCATTCGGCTTAGAATAAATTGGGATTTATTGAAAATGAACGCATACAATTGAATTGTGAGTCGATTTACGGGGAATTCCAGTTTGCCATACAGGCACTTGTCATGCCAAAGTTACTGAATAACCTACCAAACTACTCCTTTGAACAACAAGATTGGCCGCATATACGAAACTTTAACTTGGCCGACTCGCAATACAATTTATCTCGACCAATAGATATTTTGCTAGACGCAGGAGTGTATGCTGACATTGCTATGAGTTCGATCCTGAGAGGCAATATATAAGCGCCAATTGCTCAACAAACTAAGCTTGGGTGGGTTCTGCTTGGCAATACAAAAACACTAAATTGCCATGTAGTTATTAATACCAGTGACATCTCACGGTTTTGGGAGATTGAAGAAATAACATCGCTTGATGAAACCGTGACAATAGAGGAAGAGTACTGTGAAAGATTCTATAGTGAAACAACAACAAGGCTTGCTGACGGTCGATATGAGGTCAGGATTCCTATGAAACCGAACTTCGAACAGAACTTGGGACTGTCAAAACCTCAAGCTATCGCACAATTCAAACACTTAGAAAAACGATTTGCTCGTGACGAAATGCTATCAACAAGCTACAGAGCATTCATAGAGGAATACATTACTCTCAACCACATGAAACCGTGTACTATGCCGATTACGCCCAGTTGTTTTTTACCCCATCATGGAGTAATAAAACCCGACTCTACCACAACCAAATTGCGGGTGGTGTTTAACGCATCTGCGACCACTAGCACAGGACACAGGCTTTTTTTTTTTTTCTTTTACGTGAGGAAATGCGCCTAATGCAATACCCTCTCGCCACAAGGGGAGGTGAGAGGGTTATGTCCGGCTCTCCCGTATTTCGGGCCTACGGACCAAAACCCCACGGTGTGCACGCTCGCTGCCTTGTGTAGTGGATGGGCCGCTGGCAAAAGTTACTACCTTAACGACCCACCCAGCAGTCTACAACTCCTCGGTGACGCCCCGGCACTACATAGGGCGTCGGACCGACTCAATGGCTGGCGCGCGGGAGATCCCCGTTCTCCCGCCCGCGGTCTTTATTATGGCGGCATTAGGCGCGCGAAAGCGCGCCTGCGCCGCCCGAAAGCGCGCCTGCGCCGCCCGGTTCGCCGGCGACGGCTCGGATCCGCAAGGATACTTTCTTCACGGATTCGCTCCGCCGCCTCCTTCTGCGAGATAACGTCCTCGCAGAAGGACGCAACCGCTGCCCACTTCCTCTCGCTGTCGACCATGGCTTTGATCACGGCCGGCAGCGAGAGATCTTCACCCACAACCTCAATGAGTTCACGGCGCTGCACCGCCCAAGCAGGACATTGCTCGAGCGTGTGCTGCGCCGTGTCCTCCTCACAGTCGCAGTGGTGGCAGACGGGACTCGGTTCCCTCCTAGCGACCGTGTGCAGGTATTTGCCAAAGCAACCGTGCCCTGACAACACCTGCACTAGCCGGAAGGAAAGGGTCCCATGCTGCCGCCCTGCCTACCGCTCCTATACCGGCTGGAGAGCCCCAACGGTTCTAAAACCAGCCACGGGCGCCTCCAGCCGCGCCTTCCACTTTAAAATCATGCCCTGATGGGCTCGATTGCTCGCGCATTTAATCTCTGTCAGGAGGGGACGACAACCCGTCTCCTCCCGAACCGCCTCACTCATTGTATATACTTCGGCGAGCACCTCAGCCTCCAAATCCCACGGGGGTGTTCCGGCCAAAGAGCAAGCTGCGTCGGCCGACACCGTGCGGTATCCACGTATTACCCTGACCGCTATGACTCTCTGCGGCCTCCGCAAGAGAGTCCTGCACTGAGCGGTCAGGGAGTCCGCCCATACCGGTGCGCCGTAAAGCGCCATCGACCGGACAACCCCCGTGTAAAGTCGCCGGCAACCAGCACTGGGCCCGCCCAAATTTGGCAATAGCCGCCCAAGGGCGGACGCAGTGCCGAGAAGCTTCGGGGCGAGCTGTCTGAAATGCTCGTCGAAGTGCCACCTTCCGTCCAGCACCAAGCCCAGATATCTCATGTGGGCCTGGACGGGCACAGGACACAGCCTAAATCAACTAATGGAATGCGGGCCCAACTTACAACAAGACATCCAAGCTATGATATTACGGTGGAGAGGATTCGAATACGTATACACAGCTGACATCGAAAAATTCTATAGACAAATACATATTCAGGAAAGCGATGAGCATTTACAGAAGATAGTATGGCGAAATTCTATCTCCGAGTCGATACAAGAATGCCAATTAACCACCGTAACTTACGGCACTAAGTTCGCGCCATTTTTAGCAATGCGCACAATAAAGCAATTAATAAGCGATGATGGCAAACAATATCCGCTAGCGGCGAGCATTCTGTCGAATCAGCTGTACGTGGATGATTTACTTGGGGGATGTGAAGATATTGAAACCGGACAAAAGGCTCAAACAGAACTGATCTCCATGCTGAAGGCAGGCGGATTCAATCTTCGTAAGTGGGCGAGTAACAATACATACTTACTTAAAAACTTACCCGACAATTTAATAAGTCAAGGAATGTTTGACTTTAAAGACGCTGAAAGCAACAAAACATTAGGTATTACGTGGAACCCACGAACGGATCATTTTACATATAAACAAACACCGCTTTGCAATCAACGTGATGTCAACACTAAGCGCACTTTACTATCAGACATATCGAAATTGTATGACCCGCTTGGCTGGATGTCTCCAGTTACATTAAAGGCCAAGTTAGTGTTTCAACAAGCTTGGACAACATCAACGAGTTGGGATGAGCCTCTCGCTCAAAACATACAGAAAGACTGGGAACAATTCCGCCACCAGATGATAAACATTCATGACATAACAATACCACGCTGGATCGGCAACACTTTACAATTATACGAACTCCATGGATTCTGTGACGCCTCTGAAAAGGCATATGGATGTGTCGTGTATTGCAAGACCTTGGATAAAGATGGCCGACAACAAATCAGATTAGTAGCTGCAAAAACGAAGCTTGCTCCATAGAGAAAGCCTATCTCGCTTCCTCGTTTAGAGCTATGCGGTGCTGTACTCTTAGCGCGTTTAATACAAAAGGTTCAGGACTCAATAAACACACAGAAGGCCTATATTCATTGCTGGACGGACTCAATGGTGGTACTTGGATGGCTGCAAGGTGATGTGACACGCTGGAAATCGTTTGTAGCTCATAGAGTTGTACAGATTACACATAGGTTACCTTCTGATCACTGGCGACATGTTAAATCTCAAGATAACCCCGCAGATTTCGCAAGTAGAGGGCTTTTACCTGCCGATATTTTGGAAAACACGTTATGGTGGAATGGCCCAGCATGGTTACAATCTAACGATATTCCGAAACGAGACATTTTCACCACCAATGAGGAAGAAAGGAAACATGTGCATATTTGTACCACGCAAATGAATATCGCTCCACTCATCGAAATACTCCTGTTACGATATAGTTCTATGACTCATGCGACTCGAATCATATGTTGGATACTACGCTTTGTTTACAATTCGCGTAATGCAACAAGAGGCAAGCGAAATGCGTATTTAACTACTGAAGACATAGAGCAGGCTCAAATTTTAATTATAAATACTGTACAGAATACGAGTTTCGGGGATGATATAGATTACATGAGAAAGCACAATAAGCTACGACCTAGCAGCAAATTACTAAATTTGAGCCCAATACTAGACACACAAAACATTCTTCGTGTAGGCGGGTGACTTGAACACGCCGTTTTAAAAACCTCTCAAAAACATCCCATCATTTTACCTAGCAAACACAAGTTGACAGAACTCTTGATTGATCAAGCTCACAAAGATACTCTGCACGGAGGTGCCAGACTTACATTGGGCCACCTGCGAAACAAATATTGGATACTCGGGGGCATGAATACAATCAAGAAACAATTAATTAAGTGCGTCATATGTTAGGCCTTTTACACACACAGGCATAGACTTTACTGGACATGTTGAAATAAAGGCTAACAAAGGTCGGGGTATCAAAACAGTGAAGGCGTACGTCGCTATATTTATTTGTCTGTGCACTAAGGCTATACATCTTGAGTTAGTGTCAGACTTGAGCACAGTTACGTTTCTGGCGGCATTGAAGCGGCTCTGCTCACGGCCCGGTACACCGAAACATATCTATAGCGACAACGGTACCAACTTTGTTGGTGCTGCTAGAGTATTAGAAAAGGACCGTCAGGAGGCATGGCAACATTTAGTGGACTTAGACCTTATTAACCACACCGCCGAGTATGGCATAGAATGGCACTTTAATACTCCGTCTCGGCCTACAGCTGGAGGTTTGTGGGAAGCTGCTGTCAAGAGCATGAAGCACCATCTAAAGCGCGTTCTGGGCGAACGACGACTGACATATGAAGAATTTACTACGCTGTTAGTACAAATTGAAGCCAGCCTCAACTCAAGACCATTGATTGCTCTGACAAATGACCCTGAAGACATAGATTACCTGACACCAGGACATTTTTTGGTTGGCGGTCCGGTATTGGCACCTCCAAGAACCTCGGAGACTGATAACACGACTTTGTCATTAAGGTGGCGCTTAACAGAAAATATGTACAAAGAGTTTTGGAAGAAATGGTCCAGGGATTATCTTCAAACGCTGCAGATGCGAGGGAAGTGGCAATCTCAAACTCAAAACCTTGTAGTGGGTGACGTCGTCCTTGTAAAGGAAGAGCATGTGCCCCCGGCTAGGTGGTTATTAGGACGAGTGGTTGAGACTCACCCAGGACCTGATAGCTTAGTGCGATTCGTTACATTGAAGACTAAGTCCAACTTAGTAAAAAGACCCATCACTAAATTGTCACGGCTACCCATTGAAGCAGTAAACCAGCATCAGCAAGATGAACTGCGGAAATTAGTTTATTCCCTTTAGATTTCAATTTGGTGAAGAACGATTTTGTTATATTTCTATACACTGTTCATTTAGTTAATTTTACCTTTTATTTACTTTTATTATTGTTATTTTATATTTGAATTCCTTTTCTTTCGTATTGGCAGGATGTACGAGCATCGCCACATAATTCTACTTGTTTTACTTTTTAATGTATAAGCAATAATAACTATGTCGCACCTTTTGCTGACGATACATGTTTGCATAAACTAATGCGTCGATTGTTGCTTAATACTAAACAACTTCTATATATCTTTACAATATATTTTCAGTACAATAAATACTCTGGTTATTTACGGACACTAAAACACTGAAGTTTCTTTTCTGTGTACATCCCGTTGTTAGCCATAACATCTACAACACAACACATCTCAGTGTACGGGTAAACTGCTCGTACAATGGGTACATGGAAGAAGGCATTAACAATGATAAAAAAAAACTATAATACTGACAATTAGCAGACAGTGCTGGTAGCTTTACAGCTTCCTTTTAACAGTTTTAACTGCACCCCTCAGTGACCGGTGTAGCACCACTTACGCTCTTGACCCGCCGCCAACAATGTGTGCCGCCATACCTACTGAGGTTAGTGGACATTGATAATGAAACTATTGACTTTAACTTGCTCGAACAACATGTACGGCAGAAAATGTACTGCAGCGGCTCAGTACGACAAACGTTTTAATAAAAATAAGGCGAAAATACTTCCATTCCAGCGAGGACAATATGTACTCATCAAAAATAATCTCCGCAACTAGACTTCCTTAGAGCTCAAGTACAGTGAACCGTATGAAATATGTAGAGTTCTTGGTAATTATCGTTACTTGGTTAAGCGAGTGATTGGCAGAGGGCGTCCGCGCGTCTCTCACGATCAGCTGCGGCTAGCACCACAGCCAGGCGAACAGGAAGCCGTGTTGGCGGATGCAGAGGGTGTCTCACGAGCAATACCAGAGTAACCTGATGACGCATCGAGCCCCACTGATGCCACACAACTGCAGCCGTCAACATCACGAGCTGTCCGGCTACTGGATGGCTAAACAGAAGATGATCAGCAACCTGGCTCTTCAGACATCCCTGCAGCGCCAAACATGCCAACCACTACCCTAGACTTGCCAATGTCTGCAACGCAGGCAAATAATTAGCAGGCGTCATACATCGGAGAAACGGTGAGATCCTTTCATATTGTTGGTTCATAATGTGTTCATAACACTGTTTGTTCAAGTGAAGCAATTCACATTTATCCTTATCCTATCCTTCCCTATATCTTTACGTATATTAAAACTGTTGTCATGTGGAATGAGCAGTAAAACTTATAAAAGATGCTATTGGAGTGTGGAGCCATCCAATAAGCCATTTATAAATAAACCTATCCTGAAAGAATTATAGTCCTCTGTGTACGACGGCGTACGGGACCGCCTATGGCACAGCATCGACCTATCATCTATAATCCTTTAGAGCCTCTGTTTTATAAACAGCATCGACCTGTCATCTACCTATCCTTCCCTATATATATTAAAACTGTTGTCATATGAAATGAGCAGTAAAATTTATAAAAGATGCTATTGGCGTGTGGAGTCGTCCAATAAGCCATTTATAAACCTATCCTGAAAGAATTATAGTCCTCTGTGTACGACGGCGTACGGGACCGCCTATGGCACAGCATCGACCTATCATCTATAATCCTTTAGAGCCTCTGTTTTATAAACAGCATCGACCTGTCATCTACCTATCCTTCCCTATATATATTAAAACTGTTGTCATATGAAATGAGCAGTAAAATTTATAAAAGATGCTATTGGCGTGTGGAGCCGTCCAATATGCCATTTATAAACCTATCCTGAAAGAATTATAGTCCTCTGTGTACGACGGCGTACGGGACCGCCTATGGCACAGCATCGACCTATCATCTATAATCCTTTAGAGCCTCTGTTTTATAAACAGCATCGACCTGTCATCTACCTATCCTTCCCTATATATATTAAAACTGTTGTCATATGAAATGAGCAGTAAAATTTATAAAAGATGCTATTGGCGTGTGGAGCCGTCCAATATGCCATTTATAAACCTATCCTGAAAGAATTATAGTCCTCTGTGTACGACGGTGTACGGGACCGCCTATGGCACAGCATCGACCTATCATCTATAATCCTTTAGAGCCTCTGTTTTATAAACAGCATCGACCTGTCATCTACTTATCTTTCCCTATACCCTACACCTATATATATTAAAACTGTTGTCATGTGGAATGAGCAGTAAAACTAACGCTTTGCGTATGTAGCCGACACACTATGTACCTAGATAATAGTTACAGCTAGATTTTATTTATTTACTGTTGTCACGTGGAGTGAGCAGTGAATACAAACGATGTAACGATATTCTTTTTACACTTAGGCTTGTGTGGTACTGTGGAAGTGCCTAGCCTCACAATCAATTTCTATTATAGAACTAGAACAACGATTCTTCTTGTTGTTTCGACAGTACATTCTTATAATAATTGAGCCCAGTGCGTGGCCGCTTCTACCGCGGTGTCGGAGGCGTCCATCAATTCTTGGCCTGAGCACTTGTATGGACATTCAGGGTACTCCAGCAGGTGGGACAACAACGATGCAGAGCGCAGTGTCCCACAACACTGTGTTGTTGGCTTATTGTGAAGTACAATAACTCCAATAAACATAAAAAAATCTACGAGAACATAACACTGTGTACCACGGCGTTCAAGGCCGCCCAGAGCACAGTGCATTGCTTATATCAGCTCTATTTTATAATAGACCGTTTAAATCTATTTGCTTTCATAATGCCAATTTTAACGTTATAAAATATGTCGCACAGCTGTTGTGTAGCATATAAATCTCAACTATTTTAAAGATGAAATTATGATGTCATTGACATTTCATATTTTATAATGTTAGGCATTGTTTACAGATGCCTATCTCAAATCAAACCTCTCATTATTACAGATAAGGAATGTAGACGGAACAAGGATTTAAGGATTACGCTTTTTGGGAACAGCAAGACCTCAGGCTAGTGCAGAGCACGCACTGCCTATCAGTATGACCGTGTCGGCGCAAGTCCATATAACCAATTATTTTAATACATCAATTTAGCGCTAATTGACTTATAATCAGGTCTCTATTTATTTACTAAGATTATTTCATGATTACGACATTGTTTATGCGAGTTTTACCAGTTATTGCTTAAAATGAGTTGTAATGGTTTGTTGTTGTTTGAGACGACAGACTTATAAACTCATTATAATCTAAACATTAATTTTGAAGTAATTAAGCAACTGCTAAATTCATAACTTGATTTTTCAACAATAACGAATTGATTTCTAGATATTTTTGTTGAGTTTAAAGTAGTTCGAATATGTTGGTGCAAGTCCATATAACCAATTATTTTAATACATCCAATTACCGCTGATTGACTTATAATCAGGTCTCTATTTTATTTACTAAGATTATTTCATAATTACCACATTGTTTATGCGATTTTTACGAGTTATTGCTTAAAATAAGACTTGTAATGGTTTGTTGTTGTTTGAGACGACAAACTATTACTCATTATAATTTAAACATTCATTTTGAAGTAATTAAGCAATTGCTAAATTCATAACTTGGTTTTTAAGCAATTACGAATTGATTTCTAGATATTTTTGTTGAGTTCAAAGTATTTCGAATACTTTCAAGTTCAAGATTAAATTGAAGAGTCAAACAGTCGGTTATTAAAATATTTGAATTGAAATTAAAATGTTCTAAATATTAAAAATGGTCTGTTGATTTTTGTAAAGAATTAACGTAATTAAATTAGCTATTAAGGAAGTGTGTGTTAAAATAATAGTGAAATATTGTGATTGTGTATTGACCTTCCAACGCCCGCCATCTTGAGCGCGTTTGGCGTTGAAAAGTCAAGCATTCTATTACGAGTCCTCACAGAGGAAAGATCTCTTCACAAATTGTAATCTTGTGAGTACTTAATTTAATATTGAGTTTTACTGTGTTGCTTTACATAGTTAATATTAAGATTGTGCTTAAGAATTATAAGTGTTTATTATCGAAAGCGTGTTTCATTGTTTGCAATGAGTGATCAGTCTATTGAGAATAGTGACGTCAGCTCTGCTGACGTCACAGCTTTTAAAAACCCTGCTGGAATCGATGATCCGTTATATACATAACTTTGTTATATAAGCTTTATTTGTGAAAAGAGCACATACATACAAATCTTACTATGATTATAGGTACATGTGCATAAATACTATATCCGACTGTTCACATTCTGCTAGCACGTGTCTATTTAAGTTACAACAGGTTTTGTATGTATGTATTAAGAGATTTCATTAATTTCTTTAGATATTTGCTGTATCGACCAATACTCACTCGTTTCGTATCTTTTTTAAATCAGGAAGT
This sequence comes from Catocala sponsa, assembly GCA_963564715.1. Classification (NCBI taxonomy): domain Eukaryota; kingdom Metazoa; phylum Arthropoda; class Insecta; order Lepidoptera; family Erebidae; genus Catocala; species Catocala sponsa. Next base: position 4,503,086 of record OY751356.1, on the reverse strand, counting down.
CGCAAAAATCAGTTCCAATTCATTTTATAAAACTTTAATATTGCAAGATAACTTGTTGCAACTATTTTTGGCCTTCATATTATGTTAACAAGAGTTACAAGAGTTATCTTGCAATGTTAAAGTGATAAAATGAATTGAATATTTTCAAACACTGTAAATACTCACTGGTTTAAATGAATAATCTTCAGTTTCTAGCTAGGGACACATTTAAAAAAAGTTCCTAACTATTATTTTAAAAGATATTGTGTTTAAAGATAGCTGGGCATCAATAACTAATTTTTGCCAAAAATGTTAGCGAGTTATCGTTCCACATCGATGATAGGTACGTCTTTTATCTATGTAAAATAATGTTCATTTTTCTTTTAAGAGTTGATGCAGCAGCCTCTTTAGCAAATGATCTATTTTTTAATATACAATATCTTTTAATACATATATAAAAAACACTGTTTATTAAATATTCTATATTGTCATTTAAGTGCATTAAGCAATTTTGGAGGAAGTCATAATTTATAGAACTTTTAAATTTTTCGGCAATTTTAATTTTAATGTCCTCTTTATACGCCTCTGTCTCAAGGAAATTATTTATTATTGTTGCACTTTTTTCAAAAAAATCTATTAAATCCTTTGAGGCGTATATAAGGGATTTTTTAATAGATTCATAATTTTCAAATTCTATAAAATTATGCACTTCCTCTTGTGTGTCGGACACAAATATTTTTTTACATTCATCACAATTGTTTTTACAATTTTTCACTATGAAACCACAGACATATGCACAAGCTTGCATTTCGCCATTTGCTTCCTCCATATTATCCTCAAGGGAAGAATTAACATTTTGATCATTAATTATTGGTAATATTTTTATGGAGGTATTCTCAGTTGTGACTGATATGTCTGTGGCTGGTCTTAATAATTTCTTAAAGTTGCTTAATATTGCCTCATTCTCATCGATTTCGCAATTACCCGATCCAATATTTCCTAGGTTACTGAGTACAGCAGTTTTTAATCCCGCAACAAATTGGCTAGCAGTGGGATTACTGTTGGATTCACAGTTTGCTCTTATGCAACCAAATACATTTTCTAATGGATCCTGTTGTATTCGTCTCGTTGAGAGGCTTTTAACAGTTTTATGTTTATTAGTCATATAACGCCAAACTAATTCTAACCCATTAAGGGTCCATACCCAGCCTTCTTTAGAAGGTGGTGTACTCCTACATCCCAAAAATATTAAGTTTTAAAAAAAAAAGTATCATCTCTCGGAAAAGAGTTACATGTCCTGTGCTCTCTTTCATATTAGTCGCGTACTTTTTGCCTCTTCTTAGATCTGGGGTCGACGCATTTACACTATCAAATAGCATGTCCATTTTTGCTATTAAGTTAGCTGTTGCGGTGGCTTCACTCGGCATATCCCCTGAAAACATACAAATTCAAATTTAGGTACTAGAAGCACAAGATAGAAGAACATATTACAAGACATTCTTTCTTCTTTTTGCATGGTACACAAATCCTACTACCCAAACACATACGCCTTAAGTATGCGATTCACTTTTCAGTTCATGTAGTAAAAGTAATGAACTGGTAAAAATGTATTGAAAGTAAATAAAAAGTATCAGTGGTTTTATAAATATTTATTATTAAATATGGTGCTTAAAAAGGAGAATAAAAATTAAAAAATACTAAATTATTAAATTTAGTTATTTCTAATTGCATCAGTGACCTTCAAATAAATTTAACTTATTTATTTTTTGTTTTTTTATATTTTAGTTCAACTCGGGGTTATGTTTATGTTCAGAGTGAAGACGGACATTTACATACTTCTCTATTATAGCTTTCAATAAAAGCATACGGTAGTTTAAAGTGGGTGTTTGTGTCATGGCATGGTCGTTCAATTCACTAAATATATTAGAGTCGACAAATGATTTCAAAATCCGATTTTTTAGAACAACAATTTCTTCATTTCTCATAAAGTACAGCCCATTTTCTTTTATGTGAGACTTCAAAATGTTTTCTGATCTTAAACAAACAATGAACAAGCTTTCCGTTAAATAGCACAAGCCACCCATGTCTTTAATTGAGATTAATTTGTGAAACCACAGTTTTTTGGACGTAAATAAAGATTTTATACACACTTCACATTTTAAAACGCTAACCATTTTCCTCGCAATCCAGCCCGACATATAACCCACTATCTGTTTGAAATGGTCCAGTAAAGATAGTTTTTGAGCACTTGCGTAAATGTTTCAACATTTTCTAGTGCAATCTTGTCACTTTGCATTTCGGGGCGTTTTTCAGGTTCTGCCGACAAATCAAATTCTACATAATCACTTGATGCTCGTTTGCCAGAGGAGAACAATTCAAGATAGGGATACTTTCTAGTGGTACGCAATTGCCACTGAAACCACTACGTAATTATAAATGATTAAAAATCTTTTTATATATTCCCTTGAAGTGAATCACGTTCGGGTTATTATTGTAGCCTCCATGCTTTCGAATACAACCAATGATATATGATCTTGACTCAATCTATAAGTTAAAATGTATCTCAGCACGGAATGGTTTACAACTAATGATTCATAAAGATGTTTCAAAGACTCGATCGACAAATGAGAAATTCCATAAACCCAGATATGCATTTACAGGCAACTAAACGTTTTTTTGCTAATTGTAAATATAATTCTACGCTCAACCACCCTCTTAGTTTTGTTGTAAAATTTTAGTGACAATATATATTGTTTTGCTTTATCAAGAAACTATAATTTCCGTGGCATTTTGTGGGCAAACAGGCTTCTTAAAACCAAAAATATCTACCGATCGTGAGTTACATATATCGAAGAGGTCATTAAAAATTTCCATGAATTCTACAGTTGCTGCTGTTTCATTAAATCGTGAAGAAATTAATAACAGTTAGAGAAATTTTTAATGAACTTTTGTAAAATAAGTTAGGTTATTTTTAGACCGAATCTCCTACTGCTTAATAGCTAATTCACACTAGGCTGTACATAAATATAGCATACTTACGTTAAAATGATCTTCACAACAAAATATAACCGATAATGGAGATACATTATCCCTTCTCATCATCTTACACCATTGTTTTCGTACTTTCGCATCGCGTGGAATACGAAAAACGCTTTATCGGGTGTAGGTAAAAGGGGGTAATGGGAGTCACTTAAGCGAGAAATCAAATAAAACCTTTAATTAAACATGATATATTTATTACAACTGCCCATACACTAAATTTACTTAATTAGCTATCATATGAGATCCATTTCAATCACTTTGGTAATCATATTTGGTAATTATTACAATTAAAAAAAAACAGATCTGACTCTCATTGCACTGACGTGGGGGCAATGGTGATTACCATCTGGACAATCGGAGTCAAAGAAAATTTAACAGATGTCGCAAACATAACCTTCAGCCGAATCCCATCCCGTACACTCAGCGTGAGCCCATAACCCACATGAGGTACACCTGTACCACATCTCGTTGTTTCTCCCGAAGTCGCAGCATACTAGGCATGTGTTTCCAGCACCTTCTACGTCGTCATCCTCATTATCTTGGCATAAGTCGTTGGTACTAACATCTGATACTGAGGTTTCGTCTGATTCTTGAAGTACTCGTCGCTTTGGCTTTTCATTGTCCTTCTTCTGTACTTTAGTTTTCTTTCCCTGACCTTTACCTTTGGACTTCTTTTTATTTTTCTCTTCCTGTTCACCTGTTTTTCTAAATTTCTTATTTTCTTTTTCTATTAGATTCTCTTTGATAGGCGTCGACGATAACACTGTGGCGTGCTGCTTACTTCGTCCCTTCTTTACATCGATAACAGGTGTTTTTTTAGGCAACTTGATAAAATCATTCAATGTAGCTGCTATGTCTGATGTTCTTCTGGTTTGAGGTGTTACAATATTTGGTTCAGGAATTAGTGGGGCTTCTTGGTTGGATAGGATTGGTTGGATTGGTGAGTCAATTTGTTTTGAAGTGCTCAGAATACGTGAGTTAATCTCTTTTACTGTGCTGGGAATTGATAGCTCTGCTGGCTTGGACGCTGGAAGGGATTCATCGCAATCTTGAACTGTAATAGTCTCCGATTGGATAATTTCTTCTGCGATAAAATCTTCATCCGTGAATACTCCGGGAATCAGTGGAAAAATACCAGTTGATCTAAACCCTGATTCTCCTTTACTAATAGACGCAACATGATTAAATGCTTTCTTCACTAAGGATGCTATGTCATAAGGGGTAATTTTTTCTGCAAGATGGCTTTTGAGAAATAAATTCTTTTTTATAGGCTGTTTTGAACGGCCCGAAGAATGCAACATCTAAGGGTTGCATTCTGTGCGACGTGTGTGGTGGCAGAGACAACATGTGAATGTGATTGCACTTGCAATATTCGTAGATGGAAAGAGAAATATGGCTAGCATGATTATCCAGTATCAAAAGGATGGGCTCAGCTGCAGACGGCTTAGCGTGCTGTTTAAAGTGCGACAGCCATTCAAGAAATAGATTTTCGTTGATCCAACCATTGCCAGAGCATTTGTATAGAGCTCCTACTGGGCCGTCTTTTTCTAGTAGAGGAGTCATCCTTTTCCGTGGGGAAATAAACATCGGTGGGACGAATCCGCCAGCAGCGCTCATTGCACACATCAAGGTGATATTTTTACCCCTCTCCCAGCTTGTAATTGATCCCACTCTTTTCTGACCTTTTGTAGCTAGAATTTTACCGGGCGTTTGTACAGTTGAAATGCCCGTCTCGTCACAATTATAGATGTTTTTTGGAACAAATCTATGCTTTTCCATCAGTTGTTCAAGTAGCTCATAGAATAACTGCACCTCAGTTTTATTAAAAGCAGTGATTCGATTTATGCTGATACTACGGCTTCCTTACTGAAATGTTATTTCTGATCATAAATGCATTCAGCCAATCACGCCCAGCCATTTTTGTAGTTTTATTAAAATTGTGTTTTTAATGCAAGCTCTCAGCAAAGTCAAATGCTACTTTTCTTATTTGAATACCGGTGCAACCATAAAAAACATTGGCCTTTTTTTTTCACCAAAGTTGCTAGTTCAGCTTCTACATCAGGGCTGAAGATAGTATAACGTCCTAGATGTGGTCCTAATATAGAATGTTTTTTGTACCTTTTCTGAAGACTTAAAAACGTTATGTATACCCGTTGCTTTTGCAGCTTTTCTTATAGAATAACCTTGTTCAATTAGCTGTGCAGCTTTTTCCAGGCTATCAGAAGTCCAGGAAGCTTTCTGAGTAGTTCGGATTCGTACTATCGGCATCTAAAAAAAATAAAAATAGTTACAGCTTACTTGTGGGTGGGTAATGGTGATCACTTGCGGGTAACGGGAGTCACCTGACTCTAATTTCCCACAACTACACTAATGAGAATAAAATTGAATATAAAAAAACCTATGAATTACTGACGCAATCTTAATGATACATCATTATTTTGAATGCCTGGCTATATGCATATGAATATTTTAATGGTGTGCTGTAAAAAAATCAACACTTACCTTTTATTTTACGACGACGAAAACTTACAAGGGCGGAGCGCGAAATCCAAACACAGCCGTTTCTTTGATGCGCAAGGGCCTACTGACGCGAGCCGTTCAACACAGTGCCGAGGGGTACGGGTGGAGGGGGATAGGCCGTTTACGCGATGTTGGCATGTTTAGTTGCCTAAATATGTGGGTGATTCCTATTACCCGCTGACTCCCATTACCCTGTCCTCCCCTACTAATGTTAGTGTTTTTGCACTTCAGTACCATACAATACTTGTAAGGTTTTTTAACTTTTTCCATGATTTGTGTAGCAATTAAAACTGAAAAAAAGTATGAAGTAAGTGAAACGCTATAGTAAACCAACATGGGACATAAACAATGACGTCATGAAAAGCGCGCGCTAAATGGTAGCGCTTGAACGGCTCCAATTTATTCAATGTTTCAAATTTCGCTTTGAAAAATTATTTGACTATTTTAAGCCTATTTATATTTTTTTCTATGTTATAAAGATGTAAATGATTAGTTTAAGAAATAAAAAAAAGACGTGTGGCACTCGGAGACTGCCGCGGTAAAGCTATTGCATAGCATTTTTTATCAACTTATGCAATTATAATTATTTATTTATTTTATTGAACAATTTAATTATTAAAGATAATATCAAAAAATTAAGAACGTCGGCTAACTTTAGTATCATTGATTATTTATTTAAAATATATTATGTTTCTTATAAAATAGTTAATTATTTATTATTTAACCTAGTTATAATATTTTTTTAATTAATATTTATTCAAAAATAATGTATACATGAATTAAAAGACAAATATTGTAGTACGAAACTAGATTTTGTTTCCAACAAAATTCCGGAAAATTATTTAAATGGTCTATAATATAAATTTAAAAAAATATGAATAGAATTACTATATTCGATAAACAAAATGATTAAGTCTGTATTAAAAAATTATGAACTCAATAAAAAGATACTGTAAGGGGTTTTTTATGTGAAATAATACCAAACTCACAATCAGCAAATAAACAAAGATTTTTATTTGCTTTGCAAAAAGTTACATAACCAATAAGTATGATCTTGCTAACAAAATAACAATAAATATCTTAGGAAAAACGATCTAGTATAACGGCTAGCTATGTTAACCCTACGGGTGTCGTATACTGCAAATATGTTGTGAGGACCGCTAGCGATACCCACACACCATACCTACAATACCCGACTGGAGTCTCAAACACGACAAGAAGCGGAGTAGGCTTGACCGACCTAAGTCGATGCAGAGCGTACAACCGGAGCGTGCCGTCCCTGAGTCTGGCGCTCCTAGCGGCTGCGCTAGCTTTTATAGGTGTTGCGGACGCGGCGGGGGCGCTGCGGTGGGGCTGCGCGCGATGTGTCGGACGACGCGGGAGTAGTGTTGTTACGTCGTCTTGCTCGGCGCGTTACAGTCTCCCCCTCTGGTCCTGAAGACGTCCCGGCGAGGAGACCAGTTGCTGTTCCGGTGTCCGCCTGCTTCTTTGGTCTGCCACGTCTGCGCAAGGGTCTTTTAGGGTTAGGTAAATTTAAAGCTGAGCCCTGATATGGGCTCAGCGCAGAGGAATGATAAATACCCAAGCCGCTTTCTGGTTCTGACGGATGTGCCACTTCGTAAGAGCATGGCCCGTGCCGTCGCAGGATGATGTACGGCCCGTCACGACGTGGTGCCAGCTTTGCCGTGTGGTAGCGCGCTGCGTTGCTCAAGACATTGGCCGCGACCAAGACGTGGTCACCCGGTTGATAGGCAGGAGCAGGACGTCGATGCTCATCCGTCGACTTCTTTCTTGCTTCTTCCTTACTTTCTTGCACTTCCCTGGCTCTCTTCATTGTATCTGCTAGTAAAATAAGTTTAGGGGTTATTTCGGGTATAAAATTTTCTGATGAAACTATCTGTCGAAGATCGTGTTTGACATCATCATACGTCCTTAATTCTCTGCCAAATGTGAGATATGCTGGAGTGTACCCTGTGCTAAGGCAGTTTGACGAATTCATAGCATATCTGATGCTTGGCAGTCTCTCTGCCCAGGAGCGATGATCGCCGTCCACCAAAATAGCGAGCTGTGTTTTTAGGTCTCGGTTCTTTCTTTCCACTGGGTTTGCTTCTGGGTGGTAGACAGGCGTAAATGCATGTTGAACATCGAGACAGTAAGCAAGCTTCTGCATTACTGAGCTAACAAATTGCGTTCCGTTGTCGCTTACCAATCTTCGAGGGACCCCGTAACGCAAAAAAACTTCGTTCAGGAGAATGGTCGCACAAGCTTCTGCTGTAGCTTGTTCTAAGGCGAATAATTCAATCCATCGTGTAGCGACATCTTCTACGATGAAGATCCAGGTTTTATTATCTGTCGTTGGAGGGAGGGGCCCAAATAAGTCAAATGCTATTATTTCAAACCTTTGATTCATTACAGTAGTCTGTAATAGCCCTGCTGGCTTTAGATTACTAGGTTTATAACGTTGGCATTTGATACAATCCTTGACGTAGTTTTTAATTTCCTTTCGCATTCCCTTCCAATAATATCTACTAGCTATCCGTTGAAAGGTTTTATCAGCTCCATAATGACCAGCAGAGGGATCATCGTGATATTGCGTAAGTATGGTACTGGTTTCATGCTGAGGTATGACCAATTGAGCACTATCGTTGTCGCTATCTTGTATATAGCGATGAAGCATTCCACTGTTCATGATGTATCCTTTTCCTGACCAGTACACAGCATTTTCACCTCGAACGGGTTTCTCCAGTGCAGTAATGATAGTCTCTAAGTAGCTATCATTCAATTGTTCTTTTCGTATCTCGGCTGCAGAACGGCGTGGCATATTTATGGACACGATACATATTCCATGATTTTCCTGTAGCTCGGTGCACGGAGGTCTTGAAAGGGCATCAGCAACTACGTTTGTTTTACCTGGGATATACTCGACCGATATATTATAGGGTTGAAGTTGTAATGCCCATCTGGCAAGTCGACCCGTAGGAGTTTTAATGGACATCAGCCACTTTAATGCTTGGTGGTCGGTAACGATTACTGCAGAAGAACCTTCGACGTAGCCTCTAAACTTTGATACAGCCCATATGACGGCTAATGCCTCTCTCTCCGTAGTAGAATAATTCCTTTCTGCCTTAGTCAATAAACGGCTTGCATATTCCACGGGATGCTCGTCTGTACCCTCCCCCTGTACCAAAACAGCACCGATGGCGTAATCACTAGCGTCCGTTTTGATTATGTATGGTTTACTCATATCTGCTTGACGTAGGATTGGTGCACTGGTTAGGCATCGCTTGAGTTCATTGAAGGCATCTTCTTGATTAGATCCCCATTCCCAACTTGTGTTCTTTTTCGTCAAACGGGACAGTGGTTCCGTAATTTTTGCAAAATTTGGTACAAACCGACGGTACCAGGAACAAGTCTGAAGGAATGATTGTACCTGTTTAACATTCTTCGGCGCAGGTAAATCTAGTTTAGCCGATATTTTTGTAGGATCTGTACATAATCCGGTCTTCGTGATTATATGTCCTAGATAGGGGATCTTTTCCTCGCAAAATCGACACTTTTGCTTGTTGACAACAACATTATTTTCCTGCAACAGATGGAAAACCTTATCCAGGTCTTGAAGGTGCCGTTCAAATGAGGGAGAAAACAGAATGAGATCATCCAAATATGCGAGCAGCTTTACCCCATCTAGTTGCAACTTCAATCTGTCAATAAAGCGCTGGAACGTTGCCGGAGCGTTACGCAATCCAAATGGCATTCGTGTGAATTGGTACAACCCAAAAGGTGTGACGAAAGCCGTTTTCTCTTGATCCTCATCACGTACCTTAATTTGCCAGTATCCTGCTCTAAGATCTAGGGATGACATGTAATACGTTGGTTTCGCTTCGTGTAGCAAATCGTCTATTCTGGGTAAGGGATACACGTCAGCTACAGTTATTTTATTTAACTGGCGGTAATCTATACAGACCCTTATGTCGCCATTCTTCTTGGGGACCATTACGACAGGTGCTGCCCATGGAGATTTCGATGGCATGATAATGCCTTCCTTCAGCATTTGGTTAACCTCTTCTCGTAATATTTCTTTACGCTGTGGAGACATACGGTATGGAGGTACCGCAATTGGTTTGTGGTTTTCTGTTTCTATGTTATGCTCCACTAGGCTGGCTGGTTTTCCATTATTATTAAACACTGTAGCATGACATTCCAGTATATTATTTAACTGTTTAACCTCTTCAGCCATTGTAACCCCGATCATAGCAATATCAATATTTGGGCCAAACAATTGCTTGCTGTGTGGCGAGAGGGCTACTTCAGCGTTACCCACAGCTGCTTGCGCATCTCGAAACAGGGTTCCGACAAATCTCGGAGAGTAGCCTGTGAGCATGGGTCCCCCTCGTGAAGGCGAGGCTGGTGGCGTCTGGAACTCAATCAATGGGGGTGGTCCGTACGATACAGGCGTGTCATTTTCATTGATCATCTGTGAACTAGGAGACGGAGTCATGAACATCGGGCTGATCATTGGCTCCAAAGAAGTCATTTTAGTTAACCTAGAAAACACTGCTTCGGTTTCCTCAGGTTCCATTTGTACCGTGGAGACGGATGCATCACATACCTTCTCATTATAGAGCTCATATTTCTTGCCGGGCTCATCCAAAAAGTGGAACAACAACTGCGGTAGGTTAAGCACTATACCCGCGTCTTGGATGAAGTCTACTCCTAGGAGCGTTCGGTTATCGTGGGATTTTGGCAACACGATAAAACTTGTGGGGATTGTCCGACCACACAATGTGACTGGTACTACAGCCGTCTTAACTGGTTGTCTCCGTCGTAAGCCATCCGCAAGGGTAACCGTTGCATTTTTGACTTTGAATTCAACTCCTTTGATCTTTAAAACTCTATATAGTGAAGTTGATGCCACACTCATCTTTGCTCCGGAGTCAACATGAGCTTGACCAACGACATCAACGATGGATATCTTGACAGTTGGCCTAAGTCGCGACGCCTCAGCTACGGCTGTACTGAGTGAGTAAAATCCAACCTCGACTGTGCCAACTTTAGCCTTGTTGCACTTAAAACATTTGCTTCTAACAACGCCGGGCTCCCCGCAACCATAACAGGTAATCTTATGACTCGGCGTTGGTGGGGGCCTTGTTGGAGTCGCTGTTGTTGTATTTACAGCTTTGGTCCTGTCTTTTATAGCTGATTTTTTGCGGCAGTCCTCTTCATTGTGGCCAAATGCACGGCAAAAGGTACACCGTGATCGTTTGCCTGCGGGAGTGGTGGGTGTATCGACTCCTGATCTTGCAGCGACAGCTTCTTCAATTTGACGAACTTTTGTCAAGAACTCATCAAAAGTTGTAACAGAATCCCTAGGTATCCTGTCCCTTATTTGTATGTGTAGAGATGTATACAGGAGGTCCAGTCCTTGTGATGGAGTAAGATAAGGTTTCGGCAACTCTGCCATGAGAGCTCGTTTCTTGGCAACAAACAATTCGGTGCTTGCGGGACTCTTCTGCTTATCACACACAATCTCATTTTAGATTACATATGCTGGCCTCTTTGGTGCAAACGTCGTCCTTAATAAGGATACGGCCTCATTCCAATCATGAATACTCTCTTTTACACCTAACCACCAGGTAGATGCATCGCCGACCAGCAACAATGTTAGCCCTTCTATGGCGTTGTCATCATTAATCGCCTCAATTTTTTTATAAGTGCAGACAGTTGATAAAAATGCTTCGACTAACGCGGTATTGCGAGAACCGTCGTAGCGAGCGGTGCATGCTGCGAAACTGCCTGACTTTTGAGTAACTTGAGAACTGTCTCGACTGGCTAAGGTCTTCAGGAGTTCACGGAACTGATCATCAGAGAAGCTGATGTTTGTCATATTTCTTATATTCCTACGACTACGCCTAGGTAAAATATTATAAAGCTCAATCTTTGAAAAAGAAAAAAAAAAAAAAATGCTATCAAAGTAAAATCTGCCTATCCCTAAGGCGGCCTAGCAAGGGAAAGGTAATAAGGAAAAGACTAAAAGCTATAAAGGTACCCCAAACAAAATAAACGTACTAAACTAAAACTAATAAAAAAATATATATATCTAAGGTGGGTAGATAAAAAAAAACTAAATATTATTAAACTAACATAGAAAGCCCCTAAGTTGGGCCGCCAATTGTAAGGGGTTTTTTATGTGAAATAATACCAAACTCACAATCAGCAAATAAACAAAGATTTTTATTTGCTTTGCAAAAAGTTACATAACCAATAAGTATGATCTTGCTAACAAAATAACAATAAACATCTTAGGAAAAACGATCTAGTATAACGGCTAGCTATGTTAACCCTACGGGTGTCGTATACTGCAAATATGTTGTGAGGACCGCTAGCGATACCAACACACCATACCTACAATACCCGACTGGAGTCTCAAACACGACAAGAAGCGGAGTAGGCTTGACCGACCTAAGTCGATGCAGAGCGTACAACCGGAGCGTGCCGTCCCTGAGTCTGGCGCTCCTAGCGGCTGCGCTAGCTTTTATAGGTGTTGCGGACGCGGCGGGGGCGCTGCGGTGGGGCTGCGCGCGATGTGTCGGACGACGCGGGAGTAGTGTTGTTACGTCGTCTTGCTCGGCGCGTTACAATGGAGAATATTACATCGCCCATTAAACACTTCTGTTCATTTCTCAGAAGACATTGTGAAAGCTTGTTGCATTTTGCACAACTTTATTCGCAAAAGGGATGGTTTCAATTTCCGTGACACTTTGAAAATAGTGGGACTCGAAAATATACAAAATACAGGCTGGCCAATAACACGAGCGTCTACTGCAAGAGATACGTTAAAAGATTATTTTATGAATGAAGGAGCAATACCGTGGCAAGGAAATAGAATATAAATATATGGTTTTATATTATTTTATTAAACTTACCTTCAATGTTCTTTTCTTTGGCAGTTTTATTCGAAAAATTTCCTACAAACAATTCGCAGATTTCTTCCCAGGCCTTCACTTTTTCTCCTCTATTACTATAACTATCACTTTGAATCCCAAATCGCAGGACGGGATTGTATTTCTGATATAAATATTTCTATATCCATATTTATCTACCTATATGAACCACAGACTACGTGCGTGCGTTATCGTCGGCTCTAACAGGTTTACTGAGGTAAGGGAGAGAGGGGCGCGGAATCGCGCGAGTGGCGTGTGGCGGCTTTTTGTGTCGGCGTTTAGTGGCCGGTGCGGGCCACAAGAAGCAAGCTGCGACGATTTGTAGCGTGTGGCCGCCACCGGCGCCAAACGTGTGCGGCGAGTCCATATAAAATGTATGAAAATTACAGGAAATATGCCAGTGGCGGCGTTTTGTGGTTGTGGCCGGTGGCCCGTGTGCGGGAGCCTTAAGGATCGCAGGTGCGTAGATTATCGCGAACTGAATATAAACACACTGCAGGATCATTATCCGTTACCGATTATCTCGGATTAGATAGATCAGTTAGCAGGTGGCCTATACTTCACGACATTTGATATGGGAGCAGGGTTTCACCAAATCCCTAGGGATCTATTAAAAAGACTGCTTTTGTTACGCCGGATAGTTTATTTGAATATTTAACCATGCCGTTTGGGCTTTGTAATGCCGTTTCGGTGTGTCAACGTTGTATAAATCGAGCTGTCACACCTAAGTCTAGGCTCCAGTTCTAGCACTCTTCCGAGTCCAGGCGCCAGTTTAGGTAGTTTAATGATTTAGCTGGCTGTGATTTAGATTTAGCTGAAATTAACAAAGAATAATGCGAAGTGAGAGTTGAATGAACGGCACGATGAGTCACGAAACCACATTATACAACACTAGTATACTGCGCCTACCCTTATGCTATTTCAGGTGGACGCACCAATCGAGCTCTGCACCGACGCTAGGAGCATTGGCTACGGAGCAGTACTGATTCAAGTCATCGGCGGTTGCCAGCATCCAGTCGCATACATGAGCCAGCACCACCGACGCCAAGCGCCGATACCATTATTTCGGGTAAACTTGGTATTAGGAATGTAGAAGGTCAAGATGAGTATGTGATTTTAAACTATTGATGCATTGACTAAATACACACTATTGGACTACTTGAACAACAAGAACCAAAGCAGTAGCCTCGCAGCACTAAAACGTGTCATACATTTATTTGTTGGTACTCCCGTACAGATTGTAGTTGATGGTGGTCGAGAGTTCGTTGGTCAGTTTGACATGTACTGTGATCGTTACGGTATAGAAATACACTCAATTGCGCCAGGAATTAGCCGAGCAAACGGGCAGATCGAACGCACTATGGGTGTACGAGCATCGCCACATAATTCTACTTGTTTTACTTTTTAATGTATAAGCAATAATAACTATGTCGCACCTTTTGCTGACGATACATGTTTGCATAAACTAATGCGTCGATTGTTGCTTAATACTAAACAACTTCTATATATCTTTACAATATATTTTCAGTACAATAAATACTCTGGTTATTTACGGACATTAAAACACTGAAGATTCTTTTCTGTGTACATCCCGTTGTTAGCCATAACATCTACAACACAACACATCTCAGTGTACGGGTAAACTGCTCGTACATTTTTGGTCCTTCGAGCCGGATCTGCATATATAGTCCGGATACTTACAACACAACTAACAACATCCCTGTCAAGCAACCTCAGGTGAGAAGTATTTCTATATATGATAGCGAATCGGTCAGCCGGCCTCCCACAAGCGGGTTTCACCAGCGCTGATTGAGACGAGGACGCATATATTGTATATAGAGACTTCCTCAGATGTTGTGATCGCGACAGGAAACTAAACAGTTAGTGAAGCTATTGAAGAACAGTATTAGTATCAAGTGAACACTAATCCACCTACGCAATGGATACTAAACAACAAGAACTTCTCATACGGCAAACGATCATTGCTGATGGTATTAGGAAAATTGGTATTAACTTCGGAAAGGATGGTTCAGATCGCAAAAACGCAACATATCTCAAGGTAAGGTTAGATAACCTTCAAGCTCTCTGGAACGAGTATCAGATGAATCACGGTGTGTTACAAAACGCTGCAAATCAAACAGACGTGTACTATACTACAAGAGCGTATGAGCGGGTCAAGACTGAATGTTTGAACATACAACATAAGTTAAGCTCTTGGCCGGTGCATTCTACTGGTGACAGGGACTCAGATCCCTCTGGAAGTCAGGGTGAAGGCCGCAATATTGGACTACCATCTAAATCAGATGACCTGAAAAATCAACAGGCCACCAATTTTAGAGCTTTCTCTCGTTTCATTCGTAACCTGAATACTGCTGATGTCATCGAGAAATGGCAAATTGAGGACAAACTTAAGACCTTGGAAGCCCGTTGGAAGGTTATTGACGAAACACATTGGCAGCTCGACAACATTCTGGTCGGCAGTGACGTGAACTACGAAGTTGAGTTCTCTCAATATGAAGAAACATACGAGAACACGAAACGAGATCTCCGCCGTAAACTCAACTTCGCTGTGCAGCAACGTGAGAGTGCTCCAAAGATTGACATACCAACATACTCTGGAAACTACGCTCAATGGCCTACATTTCTTGACCTATATACTGCCACAATACACAACAACCCTGCGTTCTCCAAAGGTCAAAAGATGCAACATCTCAAAGGAAAACTAAGAGGGGAGGCTGAGCGTTTGGTGCAACACCTATCTGTCTGTGAAGCAAATTATGATTCCTGCTGGCAAATCCTTAACCACAGGTACAATAATTTACAACGCCTGTTTACCAATCAGATGCAAATATTGATGAATCAGCCAACAGTGCAGTAACAATCCTCTTACGAATTAAAGCGGTTACATGATACAAGCCTCGAAACCATACACGCGCTACGCAACTTGGGTGTTGACACTACAAATCCAATAATAGTGCATATCCTTGCCGCTAAACTTGATTCCCAGACATACTCGGATTATATGGAAGCGCGAAAAAACCCTAGGGAGCTACCGGTTTTCGAAGAATTTATTCAGTTCATCGAAAGCAAATTTATAGCATTGGAACCAGTAGTAAAGAAACGAAATCCGCTTAACAACAAGAAAGAGGCTCATACGTCGGTCCATTGCACATATAAGGTTACACAACGTCCATGTTCCAGAAGGATGCTTACAACAAATCCCGAAATTATCCCAAGGCCAACCATACAAGCTCTAATAGAAATTGCCCGATATGCAAAACAAGTCACGTATTGGCTTATTGCAAATCATTTAAAGAAATGTCGCCGGATACAAAAATGAGCACGATTGAGCAATTAGACATTTGCAAGAATTGCATGTTTTCGCACAATGGAAATAAATGCAATTCAAAGAAAAGATGTAAAGTTTGTAACAATGCACACCACACGACTCTACATGACGTAATAGGTGACTGTAGGTCAGTAATATTATTGCCAGGCGGCGACAGTTTCAGTGGCCAACAAGTCAATAACACTGCGAATAATAAATCAGTGCAGTTACAACAAAATGCCAATCACGTACACGGACACTTTAATGAGGTTTTGTTAGCAACAGTACAAATCAAAGTGCGAGCCGCGGACGGAACTTATATCACATTAAGATGCCTTCTGGATCAAGGGTCTCAGCTAAATCTCATCAGCGAAGCTGCTGTTCAACGTCTAAACCTTTCAAGACGCAATGAGAATTCAACTGTTTCTGGAATAGGATCATCTGCTAGTCAGAGCAATGGAAGCGTACAATTGAATTGTGAGTCGATTTACGGGGAATTCCAGTTTGCCATACAGGCACTTGTCATGCCAAAGTTACTGAATAACCTACCAAACTACTCCTTTGAACAACAAGATTGGCCGCATATACGAAACCTTAACTTGGCCGACCCGCAATACAAAATATCTATTGGTCGAGATAAATTGTATTGCGGGTCGGCCAAGTTAAGGTTTCGTATATGCGGCCAATCTTGTTGTTCAAAGGAGTAGTTTGGTAGGTTATTCAGTAACTTTGGCATGACAAGTGCCTGTATGGCAAACTGGAATTCCTCATTTCGGAACGTTGGTGATCCGGTGAAATAGTCGCTGACTGCTTGGACTAGTTTGACGTTGAGTCTAGTGCCTGCAATTTGTTCCTCGAAAGTTGTGGCTCGGATACCGACTGATTCTAGCAGTATCTTTACTTCTTCCTTTCTCGTTCCAATTGCTCCGAAATATCCATTCAAAGAACGGGTAGCTCGTGTGTTGGCTGGGAGTACACGAAAATTCGGCACAGGATGTGCGTCGTCCGATGTCTCAGCCATTAGTATATTTCCACAGATTCCTAGGCATGGAATCTCTTCGTAGAGATTGTGAGAATCTGCGTTTATCGCAGCGGCATGATAACCACCTAGGCCTTGCTGTACTACTCTTGGAAGTACGTGGTCTGCGAGACTGACAGTTTTACCTGTCTGGTCTTTAACCTCGCCAATTCCTTTAAGGAATAGATAGAGCGGCTGCGGTATGTTATAATCCTGCGTAGCCATAGCTTTGCAAAATTCTGTTTCTTCAAAGCTCAAATTTGCGTTTCCGCGTTTGGCTTTGATGTCTAACAAGCGTGCCCATAGTATAGCTGTTGTGTAATACATTAGCATACTTTTGGTAATTTGCTTGTTAAGGTTTTTGTCATCCCCACCTAAGGCGGAGTAGACTTCTTCCACGATGTCAGACAGTCTCCCGAAGGTTGGACTGGTCTCCTGATTTATCTGGAGTTCGCTCACTGAAACGTCGATGCCAAACACTGAATCTACCCACAGAGGGGTGTTCTTCATTGGTGTTGGCGTTTTCGATTTGTCCAGAGCGGTTGGGGGTGCCACTTCCTTGGAAGATGGTCCCGTTTTCTTTGTTTGTTTGGCGCCATCTGATTTCTTGCCAACTTTCGTTGGATCGAATCTTTCCGGTTTGCCTCGATAGCCTGGGGCTATACGTTTGATCTCTTCTTTTGTGTAGAGTTTGGGTTCGTTCGCGTTTGCGTTCATTTTCAATAAATTCTGATTTAGCATTCGGCTTAGAATAAATTGGGATTTATTGAAAATGAACTCATACAATTGAATTGTGAGTCGATTTACGGGGAATTCCAGTTTGCCATACAGGCACTTGTCATGCCAAAGTTACTGAATAACCTACCAAACTACTCCTTTGAACAACAAGATTGGCCGCATATACGAAACCTAAACTTAGCCGACTCGCAATACAATTTATCTCGACCAATAGATATTTTGCTAGACGCAGGAGTGTATGCTGACATTGCTATGAGTTCGATCCTGAGAGGCAATATACAAGCGCCAATTGCTCAACAAACTAAACTTGGGTGGGTTCTGCTTGGCAATACAAAAACACTAAATTGCCATGTAGTTATTAATACCAGTGACATCTCACGGTTTTGGGAGATTGAAGAAATAACATCGCTTGATGAAACCGTGACAATAGAGGAAGAGTACTGTGAAAGATTCTATAGTGAAACAACAACAAGGCTTGCTGACGGTCGATACGAGGTCAGGATTCCTATGAAACCGAACTTCGAACAGAACTTGGGACTGTCAAAACCTCAAGCTATCGCACAATTCAAACACTTAGAAAAACGATTTGCTCGTGACGAAATGCTATCAACAAGCTACAGAGCATTCATAGAGGAATACATTACTCTCAACCACATGAAACCGTGTACTATGCCGATTACACCCAGTTGTTTTTTACCCCATCATGGAGTAATAAAACCCGACTCTACCACAACCAAATTGCGGGTGGTGTTTAACGCATCTGCGACCACTAGCACAGGACACAGCCTAAATCAACTAATGGAATGCGGGCCCAACTTACAACAACACATCAAAGCTATGATATTACGGTGGAGAGGATTCGAATACGTATACACAGCTGACATCGAAAAATTCTATCGACAAATACATATTCAGGAAAGCGATCAGCATTTACAGAAGATAGTATTGCGAAATTCTATCTCCGAGTCGATACAAGAATTCCAATTAACCACCGTAACTTACGGCACTAAGTCCGCGCCATTTTTAGCAATGCGCACAATAAAGCAATTAATAAGCGATGATGGCAAACAATATCCGCTAGCGGCGAGCATTCTGTCGAATCAGCTGTATGTGGATGATTTACTTGGGGGATGTGAAGATATTGAAATCGGACAAAAGGCTCAAACAGAACTCATCTCCATGCTGAAGGCAGGCGGATTCAATCTTCGTAAGTGGGCGAGTAACAATACATACTTACTTAAAAACTTACCCGACAATTTAATAAGTCAAGGAATGTTTGACTTTAAAGACGCTGAAAGCAACAAAACATTAGGTATTACGTGGAACCCACGAACGGATCATTTTACATATAAACAAACACCGCTTTGCAATCAACGTGATGTCAACACTAAGCGCACTTTACTATCAGACATATCGAAATTGTATGACCCGCTTGGCTGGATGTCTCCTGTTACATTAAAGGCCAAGTTAGTGTTTCAACAAGCTTGGACAACATCAACGAGTTGGGATGAGCCTCTCGCTCAAAACATACAGAAAGACTGGGAACAATTCCGCCACCAGATGATAAACATTCATGACATAACAATACCACGCTGGATCGGCAACACTTTACAATTATACGAACTCCATGGATTCTGTGACGCCTCTGAAAAGGCATATGGATGTGTCGTGTAGGTTTAGGCGTATAATGACAGAAACGCAAAATGACAGATTAGCGAATTGACAGAAACGCATAATGCCAGGTGTCGCAAAATGACAGATTCGCAGAATGACAGATTCGCAGAATGACAGATTCGCAGAATGATAGATAAATCTCGAATTCAATAAAAATCATCAAGTGATTAACCAAATTCTTTATTTGTTAGTATAAATCAACATAAATTTTCAAAAATTAAATTAACAATAACAGATTGTAAGGCTCTCCCTTAAAATATACATAATCGTCCAAACTGTACTTAGGTACTTAATGTCGTCGTCAAGATATTTATGTCGTCTTCATTAACCTTGCGAAAATATTTTTTTTTATAAATTGTTTTGGTGTAATTTTATTTTCTTTTAATAATTCAGTGTACTTTCTAAGTTTTTTATTAAAGGCAATGTCGGATTTACGTCGATTTTTTTTTGCAGAGTAAAAGTAGCTATTTCTTATTATGTAGTCGTAATGCTTACACTCATTCATTAATTTTTGTACAAAATGACATACTTGGGGCTTCTTAGGAAATTTGACGCCAAGTCGATGGTGCCAGCCCTCCAATGCATTAGTTGTTCTATGGATATTTTCGGAACAGCTCAATAAGTCTGGCGAAAATTTATTTAACCACTGATCTTCGAAATATCTTGTAAAAGCTTTAAGTTCCCTCGTTTGTGAAGCATCTCTTATAATTGATTCCCAACATGACCGTATATAATTGCCAGGTAGAAGAGGTAAACACGCTGTCATTCTGGTAATGTTTCTACCTTCCTGGGAGTCATACAATTTTAAATCCTTTGCCTTTTTTCACGGCTTTTTGGAAGTGAAAGAAGCAACCGTTAATGGTTACATCAGGGAATACAATTTTAACAGCATTGATTATAGCATTTTCGTAATCACATTTAAAAGATCGTATCCTCAAACCCAATGTATCTTTAACTAATTGAAAAAATCGCACATACGTCTCTTCAGTCTTATTTGGTAATAAACCATAAATCAGGGGGCAAATATTTGTTGTATTTTCATCAGATCCTAAATCAAAATGCACACTGAAAAGTTGGTAGAACGGTTTTGGTGCACATTTAAAGGTACAGTCACCAAAATATGTTCCCGCTGGATTAGATCGAATGACCCTTCTGGTGGCTTTTGTACAAAAAATCAAAATTTTATTTCACAAACCAAAAAATTTTTAGCTAATGCCTCAGGTATGATGACGTCCTCTAGACGTGCGAAATTTAATTTGTTTGATTTATAAAAAGCTTTCCTGGTCCTGTAAAGGTTATCTTTAAACTGTTTGAATTCTGGTATGTAATCTAAATACTTTGAACCTTTGTTCTTTAAAGCTTCAAAATTTTTTTCATATATGGATTGTATCGGACCCAAATCATCGCATACTTCCTTTTTGCATTTATTTTTGGCAATAAACACCTCATTTGCTTTTGGTTGTGCTATACATGTGTGTGTACTTTTCCGAGTTATATTTTTACTTTCAATATCTACAGTCACTGACGCACTGCATTCACTACGCTTGACGCACCTCCAGTTTGTAGTATTATTTTTATTACGAACATTTAAAGTATAACGGTAACCTTCACACAAAAGCGTTTCCTTTCCTTTTTGATTTCGTTCAAAATGCAACACCTCACCACCTTCCATTATAAAACACTCTAATAATAAACAAATCCGAGGTGTGATATCATCCAGAAGGAAGAAACCGCGGTTTTCCTTTTAATGCACTATTTTATTATATACACTCGTATTTTGTAGTAAATTCACATGACACTAATTAATTTTGATAGATAACGGAATCGGACGGTAGTTGTAAGATTAGAGATTTTTTGTTGTACCCACTTTAACCAATATGTACGTTTTGTTTATGCAATTGTTTTTTTTTTATACATAATTACGTTATGATGTAATTACTGCCAATATAAATTATTCTTGTATTAATTAATATATCCAATAAAGTAATTATTATGATTGTATTAATATATATTATGTCATTACATCAGCCGTAAACTAATCAACTATTTGATTACATTACTTGTCAATAGATGGCGCCATCAGTAAGGTTATCCTTAAGTAGGATGTTATTGTGTATAAAAGTTAAACCAAAAAAAAACATAGAAAGAAAAATAATGGTTAAATCAGGTTAAATCACTCGTAAAACTAAGATCTGGCATTTTGCGCATCTGTCATATTGCGATTCTGTCATTTTGCGCATCTGTCATATTGCGATTCTAACCATTTGCGAGTAAGTGCCAACATTTGGCATTCTGCGAATCTGTCATTTTGCGTTTCTGTCATTATACGCCTAAACTGTCGTGTATTGCAAGACCTTGGATAAAGATGGCCGACAACAAATCAGATTAGTAGCTGCAAAAACGAAGCTTGCTCCATTGAGAAAGCCTATCTCGCTTCCTCGTTTAGAGCTATGCGGTGCTGTACTCTTAGCGCGTTTAATACAAAAGGTTCAGGACTCAATAAACACACAGAAGGCCTATATTCATTGCTGGACGGACTCAATGGTGGTACTTGGATGGCTGCAAGGTGATGTGACACGCTGGAAATCTTTTGTAGCTCATAGAGTTGTTGATCACTGGCGACATGTTAAATCTCAAGATAACCCCGCAGATTTCGCAAGTAGAGGGCTTTTACCTGCCGATATTTTGGAAAACACGTTATGGTGGAATGGCCCAGCATGGTTACAATCTAACGATATTCCGAAACGAGACATTTTCACCACCAATGAGGAAGAAAGGAAACATGTGCATATTTGTACCACGCAAATGAATATCGCTCCACTCATCGAAATACTCCTGTTACGATATAGTTCTATGACTCATGCGACTCGAATCATATGTTGGATACTACGCTTTGTTTACAATTCGCATAATGCAACAAGAGGCAAGCGAAATGCGTATTTAACTACTGAAGATATAGGCTCAAATTTTAATTATAAATACTGTACAGAATACGAGTTTCGGGGATGATATAGATTACATGAGAAAGCACAATAAGCTACGACCTAGCAGCAAATTACTAAATTTGAGCCCAATACTAGACACACAAAACATTCTTCGTGTAGGCGGGCGACTTAAACACGCCGTTTTAAAAACCTCTCAAAAACATCCCATCATTTTACCTAGCAAACACAAGTTGACAGAACTCTTGATTGATCAAGCTCACAAAGATACTCTGCACGGAGGTGCCAGACTTACATTGGGCCACCTGCGAAACAAATATTGGATACTCGGGGGCATGAATAGAATCAAGAAACAATTAATTAAGTGCGTCATATGTTATCGCTACAATACGCAACGTAGCAATCAGATGATGGCAGACTTGCCGCCGGCTCGAGTTACACCGTCTCGGCTTTTTACACACACAGGCATAGACTTTACTGGACATGTTGAAATAAAGGCTAACAAAGGTCGGGGTATCAAAACAGTGAAGGCGTACGTCGCTATATTTATTTGTCTGTGCACTAAGTTAGTGTCAGACTTGAGCACAGTTACGTTTCTGGCGGCATTGAAGCGGCTCTGCGCACGGCCCGGTACACCGAAACATATCTATAGCGACAACGGTACCAACTTTGTTGGTGCTGCTAGAGTATTAGAAAAGGACCGTCAGGAGGCATGGCAACATTTAGTGGACTTAGACCTTATTAACCACACCGCCGAGTATGGCATAGAATGGCACTTTAATACTCCGTCTTGGCCTACAGCTGGAGGTTTGTGGGAAGCTGCTGTCAAGAGCATAAAGCACCATCTAAAGCGCGTTCTGGGCGAACAACGACTGACATATGAAGAATTTACTACGCTGTTAGTACAAATTGAAGCTTGCCTCAACTCAAGACCATTGGTTGCTCTAACAAATGACCCTGAAGACATAGATTACCTGACACCAGGACATTTTTTGGTTGGCGGTCCGGTATTGGCACCTCCAAGAACCTCGGAGACTGATAACACGACTTTGTCATTAAGGTGGCGCTTAACAGAAAATATGTACAAAGAGTTTTGGAAGAAATGGTCCAGGGATTATCTTCAAACGCTGCAGATGCGAGGGAAGTGGCAATCTCAAACTCAAAACCTTGTAGTGGGTGACGTCGTCCTTGTAAAGGAAGAGCATGTGCCCTCGGCTAGGTGGTTATTAGGACGAGTGATTGAGACTCACCCAGGACCTGATAGCTTAGTGCGAGTCGTTACACTGAAGACTAAGTCCAACTTAGTAAAAAGACCCATCACTAAATTGTCACGGCTACCCATTGAAGCAGTAAACCAGCATCAGCAAGATGAACTGCAGAAATTAGTTTATTCCCTTTAGATTTCAATTTGGTGAAGAACGTTTTTGTTATATTTCTATACACTGTTCATTTAGTTAATTTTACCTTTTATTTACTTTTATTATTGTTATTTTATATTTGAATTCCTTTTCTTTCGTATTGGCAGGATGTACGAGCATCGCCACATAATTCTACTTGTTTTACTTTTTAATGTATAAGCAATAATAACTATGTCGCACCTTTTGCTGACGATACATGTTTGCATAAACTAATGCGTCGATTGTTGCTTAATACTAAACAACTTCTATATATCTTTACAATATATTTTCAGTACAATAAATACTCTGGTTATTTACGGACACTAAAACACTGAAGTTTCTTTTCTGTGTACATCCCGTTGTTAGCCATAACATCTACAACACAACACATCTCAGTGTACGGGTAAACTGCTCGTACAATGGGTACATGGAAGAAGGCATTAACAATGATAAAAAAAAACTGTAATACTGACAATTAGCAGACAGTGCTGGTAGCTTTACAGCTTCCTTTTAACAGTTTTAACTGCACCCCTCAGTGACCGGTGTAGCACCACTTACGCTCTTGACCCGCCGCCAACAATGTGTGCCGCCATACCTACTGAGGTTAGTGGACATTGATAATGAAACTATTGACTTTAACTTGCTCGAACAACATGTACGGCAGAAAATGTACTGCAGCGGCTCAGTACGACAAACGTTTTGATAAAAATAAGGCGAAAATACTTCCATTCCAGCGAGGACAATATGTACTCATCAAAAATAATCTCCGCAACTAGACTTCCTTAGAGCTCAAGTACAGTGAACCGTATGAAATATGTAGAGTTCTTGGTAATTATCGTTACTTGGTTAAGCGAGTGATTGGCAGAGGGCGTCCGCGCGTCGCTCACGATCAGCTGCGGCTAGCACCACAGCCAGGCGAACAGGAAGCCGTGTCGGCGGATGCAGAGGGTGTCTCACGAGCAATACCAGAGTAACCTGATGACGCATCGAGCCCCACTGATGCCACACAACTGCAGCCGTCAACATCACGAGCTGTCCGGCTACTGGATGGCTAAACAGAAGATGATCAGCAACCTGGCTCTTCAGACATCCCTGCAGCGTCATACATCGGAGAAACGGTGAGATCCTTTCATATTGTTGGTTCATAATGTGTTCATAACACTGTTTGTTCAAGTGAAGCAATTCACATTTATCCTTATCCTATCCTTCCCTATATCTTACGTATATTAAAACTGTTGTCATGTGGAATGAGTAGTAAAACTTATAAAAGATGCTATTGGCGTGTGGAGCCGTCCAATAAGCCATTTATAAAAACCTATCCTGAAAGAATTATAGTCCTCTGTGTACGACGGCGTACGGGGCCGCCGGGACCTGTCATCTACCTATCCTTCCCTATATATATTAAAACTGTTGTCATATGAAATGAGCAGTAAAATTTATAAAAGATGCTATTGGCGTGTGGAGCCGTCCAATAAGCCATTTATAAACCTATCCTGAAAGAATTATAGTCCTCTGTGTACGACGGCGTACGGGACCGCCTATGGCACAGCATCGACCTATCATCTATAATCCTTTAGAGCCTCTGTTTTATAAACAGCATCGACCTGTCATCTACCTATCCTTGCCTATACCCTACACCTATATATATTAAAACTGTTGTCATGTGGAATGAGCAGTAAAACTAACGCTTTGCGTATTTAGCCGACACACTATGTACCTAGATAATAGTTACAGCTAGATTTTATTTATTTACTGTTGTCACGTGGAGTGAGCAGTGAATACAAACGATGTAACGATATTCTTTTTACACTTAGGCTTGTGTGGTACTGTGGAAGTGCCTAGCCTCACAATCAATTTCTATTATAGAACTAGAACAACGATTCTTCTTGTTGTTTCGACAGTACATTCATATAATAATTGAGCCCAGTGCGTGGCCGCTTCTACCTCGGTGTCGGAGGCGTCCATCAATTCTTGGCCTGAGCATTTGTATGGACATTCAGGGCACTCCAGCAGGTGGGACAATAACGATGCAGAGCGCAGTGTCCCACAACACTGTGTTGTTGGCTTATTGTGAAGTACAATAACTCCAATAAACATAAAAAAAATCTACGAGAACATAACACTGTGTACCACGGCGTTCAAGGCCGCCCAGAGCACAGTGCATTGTTTATATCAGCTCTATTTTATAATAGACCGTTTACATCTATTTGCTTTCATAATGCCAATTTTAACGTTATAAAATATGTCGCACAGCTGTTGTGTAGCATATAAATCTCAACTATTTTAAAGATGAAATTATGATGTCATTGACATTTCATATTTTATAATGTTAGGCATTGTTTACAGATGCCTATCTCAAATCAAACCTCCCATTATTACAGATAAGGAATGTAGACGGAACAAGGATTTAAGGATTACGCTTTTTGGGAACAGCAAGACCTCAGGCTAGTGCAGAGCACACACTGCCTATCAGTATGGCCGTGTCGGCGCAAGTCCATATAACCAATTATTTTAATACATCAATTTAGCGCGAATTGACTTATAATCAGGTCTCTATTTATTTACTAAGATTATTTCATGATTACGACATTTTTTATGCGAGTTTTACCAGTTATTGCTTAAAATGAGTTGTAATGGTTTGTTGTTGTTTGAGACGACAGACTTATAAACTCATTATAATCTAAACATTAATTTTGAAGTAATTAAGCAACTGCTAAATTCATAACTTGATTTTTCAACAATAACGAATTGATTTCTAGATATATTTGTTGAGTTTAAAGTAGTTCGAATATGTTGGTGCAAGTCCATATAACCAATTATTTTAATACATCCATTTACCGCTGATTGACTTATAATCAGGTCTCTATGTTATTTACTAAGATTATTTCATAATTACCACATTGTTTATGCGATTTTTACGAGTTATTGCTTAAAATAAGACTTGTAATGGTTTGTTGTTGTTTGAGACGACAAACTATTACTCATTATAATTTAAACATTCATTTTGAAGTAATTAAGCAATTGCTAAATTCATAACTTGGTTTTTAAGCAATAACGAATTGATTTCTAGATATTTTTGTTGAGTTCAAAGTATTTTGAATACTTTCAAGTTCAAGATTAAATTGAAGAGTCAAACAGTCGGTTATTAAAACATTTGAATTGAAATTAAAATGTTCTAAATATTAAAAATGGTCTATTGATTTTTGTAAAGAATTAACGTAATTAAATTAACTATTAAGGAAGTGTGTGTTAAAATAATAGTGAAATATTGTGATTGTGTATTGACCTCCCAACGCCCGCCATCTTGAGCGCGTTTGGCGTTGAAAAGTCAAGCATTCTATTACGAGTCCTCACAGAGGAAAGATCTCTTCACAAATTGTAATCTTGTGAGTACTTAATTTAATATTGAGTTTTACTGTGTTGCTTTACATAGTTAATATTAAGATTGTGCTTAAGAATTATAAGTGTTTATTATCGAAAGCGTGTTTCATTGTTTGCAATGAGTGATCCGTCTATTGAGAATAGTGACGTCAGCTCTGCTGACGTCACAGCTTTTAAAAACCCTGCTGGAATCGATGATCCGTTATGTACATAACTTTGTTATATTAGCTTTATTTGTGAAAAGAGCACATACATACAAATCTTACTATGATTATAGGTACATGTGCATAAATACTATATCCGACTGTTCACATTCTGCTAGCACGTGTCCATTTAAGTTACAACAGGTTTTGTATGTATGTATTAAGAGATTTCATTAATTTCTTTAGATATTTGCTGTATCGACCAATACTCACTCGTTTCGTACCGTTTTTAAATCAGGAAGTCGCAAAAATCAGTTCCAATTCATTTTATAAAACTTTAATATTGCAAGATAACTTCTTGCAACTATTTTTGACCTTCATATTATGTCAACAAGAGTTATCTTGCAATGTTAAAGTGATAAAATGAATTGAATATTTTCAAACACTGTCAATACTCACTGGTTTAAATGAATAATCTTCAGTTTCTAGCTAGGGACACATTTAAAAAAAGTTCCTAACTATTATTTTAAAAGATATTGTGTTTAAAGATAGCTGGGCATCAATAACTAATTTTTGCCAAAAATGTTAGCGAATTATCGTTCCACATCGATGATAGGTACATCTTTTATCTATGTAAAATAATGTTCATTTTTCTTTTAAGAGTTGATGCAGCAGCCTCTTTAGGAAATGATCTATTTTTTAATATACAATATATTTTAATACATATATAAAAAACACTGTTTATTAAATATTCTATATTGTCATTTAAGTGCATTAAGCAATTTTGGAGGAAGTCATAATTTATAGAACTTTTCAATTTTTCGGCAATTTTAATTTTAATGTCCTCTGTATACGCCTTTGTCTCAAGGAAATTATTTATTATTGTTGCACTTTTTCAACAAAATCTATTAAGTCCTTTGAGGCGTATATAAGGGATTTTTTAATAGATTCATAATTTTCAAATTCTATAAAATTATGCACTTCCTCTTGTGTGTCGGACACAAATATCTTTTTACATTCATCACAATTGTTTTTACAATTTTTCACTATGAAACCACAGACATATGCACAAGCTTGCATTTCGCCATTTGCTTCCTCCATATTATCCTCAAGGGAAGAATTAACATTTTGATCATTAATTATTGGTAATATTTTTATGGAGGTATTCTCAGTTGTGACTGATATGTCTGTGGCTGGTCTTAATAATTTCTTAAAGTTGCTTAATATTGCCTCATTCTCATCGATTTCGCAATTACCCGATCCAATATTGCCTAGGTTACTGAGTACAGCAGTTTTTAATCCCGCAACAAATTGGCTAGCGGTGGGATTACTGTTGGATCCACAGTTTGCTCTTATGCAACCAAATACATTTTCTAATGGATCCTGTTGTATTCGTCTCGTTGAAAGGCTTTTAACAGTTTTATGTTTATTAGTCATATAACGCCAAACTAATTCTAACCCATTAAGGGTCCATACCCAGCCTTCTTTAGAAGGTGGTGTACTCCTACATCCCAAAAATATTAAGTTTTAAAAAAAAAGTATCATCTCTCGGAAAAGAGTTACATGTCCTGTGCTCTCTTTCATATTAGTCGCGTACTTTTTGCCTCTTCTTAGATCTGGGGTCGACGCATTTACACTATCAAATAGCATGTCCATTTTTGCTATTAAGTTAGCTGTTGCGGTGGCTTCACTCGGCATATCCCCTGAAAACATACAAATTCAAATTTAGGTACTAGAAGCACAAGATAGAAGAACATATTACAAAACATTGTTTCTTCTTTTTGCATGGTACACAAATCCTACTACCCAAACACATATACTATTTCAATTCTGTCAACCTAATTCACTAAGAAAGTGTAATTATTTGTCATTCTTATGTTAGTAAAAGCACAGTCTAACTCTTTCATACAGTCGTCCAACTGACGGCCCGTTCACACATGGGAGTCCGTTTTACTGGTACGTTTTTAACGGATATGTCATAAATTTATGCTCTGTTCACACATAGGCACCGTATAACGTTCAACGGATCCGTCATTACTGGATGCGATGTGTGAACAGAAAACTCGCAGTATACCGCCGCTATTCTACAAGGATGGACGCTGTCGTGTTGTATTGGTACTATCGTCGGAGAAGGAAGTATCGACGTTATTGGCAGCATCCACTTATGGCCCAAAGATCTAGAGAGGGTGCTTACAGTTTACTTATGAGTCAGTTACGAGGTGATGAATCGAAATTTTTCAATTACTTTCGTATGTCAATGTCTACTTTTGATGAACTTCTTAAACTATTGGAAAAGGATTTAAAAAAGCAAGATCCTCGTTGGAGGAAAAGTATCTGCCCAGAAGAAAAACTAGCGATATTTTTAAGGTACGTACTTTAATTTTTAAAACTCAGACAGATCTAAAGTAGTATCACTGTATACAGGTTGTACTGGCGATAGTGCAATATCAGTAGGTTGTGGTCTGCTAAAATAGCCCTGGGATTGATAGTGACTAGCACCAGATGTTTGTGTATAGGTTGACCAGTCATAAGTTGACTGGCCAACTCTCCTATGTTTAATATTTTGTAATAGGTTTATCACCCCTGACTGGAATTCCAAAGTTTGGTCATCATCAAGCAAAACCAAGGAAGGCAAAATACCTTTAAAGAACGATAAATTGCGATCATCCTGCTCAATTTTCTTCGGTTTCATCTGATAGTCAATGTAGGACATCATTTTGGCATCAATTTCATTAAAATTTCTTTTGGCTGGTGCTCTGCGTTTTGGCGGGAGGGCTAGATTTTGTTTGTCCTTTTGACTGTCATTGTCAAGTTGTGTCATTGTAGTCACACTGTCATCTTCGTTTGTAGGTTCATTCGATGTCGTGGTGTCATCTTCGATGTGTTCTTCAGTTTGTTTAGCAGAGACGCTTTCGTGCGTTTCACCAGCAGCAACAACTTTTTTCAAAAACAGCATCTGATTATGGTATTTGTAGGGCTTCGTGTTTGAGACAGCGGAACCAGACGTCTTGCAATTCTTTTTATCTTTTAGTGTTCTCACCCAGGCATCTCTCATCTGTCTCGACTTTTTCATAACTGGTTTTCCTATAACAAGTAATAAAACAATTAATATTATTTTCAGGTATGCAGCATCCGGGTGTTCATTTAAAGATCTTCATTACACCTATCGCGTTGGTGTATCGACTGTTAGCAACATTATTAAAGAAGTTTCTAGATGCATATGGAACAATTTAAGTGAAAAATTTATGCGACTTCCTACATCAGTCGACAAATGGGAACAGATAGCAAGTGGATTTAACAAAAAAGCTAATTTTCCCCACTGTCTCGGAGCTGTCGACGGAAAACATATTCGACTTAAAAAACCACTAAATAGCGGTTCACTGTATATCAATTACAAGGATTTTTTTCCATCATATTATTAGCGATCGTAGACTCCGACTATCGCTTTGTATACGTCAGTGTCGGATCTTATGGAAAAGAATGCGATTCATCAATATTCAAGGAGACAACATTCTGGAAAATGATGCTAGACGGCAGTCTACAAATACCAGCACCATGCCCATTAACAAGAGACTCAGAAACGCGAGTTCCTTATGTGGTCATTGGAGACGAAGGTTTCGGATTACACGAAAATTTACTAAGGCCGTTTGGCGGGACGCATCTGGAGAAAAATAAGCGAATATTCAACTATCGTTTGACTAGAGCTAGGAGATACGTTGAATGTGCCTTCGGTATCTTAGCTAAAAAGTGGAGAATATTCCATCGGCCTCTAGACATCGATAAAACAACAGCTGTATGGACTGTTAAGGCATGTACTATTCTACACAACTTTATAAGGGACAAGGAGGGCTCAAACAGTGATAATAACGTGTCTGAAGAATTTAGTTACGAAAACCTACCCCATGAAGTAAGAACACGAGGTGGTAATACTGCTAATTTAGTTCGAACAGAATTCATGAACTATTTCATGTCCGAAGCTGGATCAGTTCCATGGCAGGATGAAGCTATTTAGAATGTAATCATAGATTAATATGTATATTGGGTATAGATAGGTAACTCATGTAAATTTTTTGCCCTGAAAGCGCCATCTGGTGGCTAGTGTTGAAATTTGACAGTTCATGAAACATAATATAAAGATATGTATGTACGTATAGATAGCTAGTATAATATACATATATACGCATAGGTAGGCACGCACTATAATTTCGACGACTATAATTTCACAAGCTGCAGTATGAATAAAAAATTAACTAAGCAAAAATACATATCCTCCGAATATCTGACAAAGCAGTCTTGAACACAACACGTCCTAAACGACATTATGTGGTTTGAAAAAATCACTTTATTAAGAGTCCTGTCTCAAATATTGTTTGTAAACTTAATTACAAACTGCTCACAACTATGACGGAGGATAGTTCAACTCTAATATAGACGCTAATAGTTAAATCAACTTTTAAAGCAATAAAAAGTAAACAAATATTGCTAACAGCGACGAACAAAAAAAATGCCCGCGCGCATCAAAACACATCCAGCGTCTTGTCCCAAAGGACTGGCCTATCTTCCACCAAACTAATTAACATTTCCTTGTCTATTAACTTTTTCCACTCCTTGGTTGACATGGTTGATCAGTGATTATAATAATTATTACACACAATGCACGCGCGCGTTCTCTAGGAATGTACAATAGAAAATATGAGTCAAACAAAACCTGTCGCATCACTCCCCCTCCTACACCCCGCACACACCGCCCGCCAAGCACACAGTATCTATCCGTTAAAATTTTACGTATCCGTATCTTTTTACTGTTCCGTCGTCCAGTATTCGATGACAAAACGGAATATAATTTTTTTACGGAATGATGTTTTTTACTGTATACAGAATACTGTGCCATGTGTGAAGTCACTCATACAACTACATACGCCATCGACGAATAAAAAACGTACACGATAAAACGGAACAGTAAAACGGAGACATGTGTGAACCGGCCGTGACCCGTCTAAACCGAGCAGTCATGCGGGGGTCGCGGTGTGAGACAGGTGAGGTACGCTATGGTAAAGGCTTGTACAGTTGCTGGAAATAGCTATTCTATACATATAAATACAAGTCATGATGAGCCATCAGGCATGATCACCCAGCCGGGTTGGCGGATAATTAATCTCTTTATGTCAAAGGAATATATTATTTCATACCTCTAAAAACCAAATACCTAGTTGTTTAAGCTAAGCAATAAGTATTTTCTTACCATTGGCTATTTTGGCATAAATTCCAGCTGCAATCGAGTGACTTAAAATTTGTGCAGCAAGTTTCACCTTCATTTTTTGTTTGGAGTCAGGGTTAAGGTGTTCTTCTCTTAAACATGATGCAAACACAAAATGTGGATTACTGTTATCTAATTCATAAAATAGTTTAATGTGGCTCCATTTAGCGATTCCTGAAAATAATAGACAACCATATAGAGTATTCTTTATTTTGTTCATTTACATGCAGCTTTTATAGGAACTTCAATTAAAAGAAGTAATCAATATATCTATGTAAAACATTATCTAACTTACCAATTCTTTGTCTGTTGTCAGATGTTATATCAGTCATAAATTTTATGTCGTATTTTAAAAACAGATTTCTAAAACACTTAAGCAAGTGTGGTGTGTCAAATATAGTGACAATCTTGTGTTCACCCACTTTAATTACAGGATGCTCCACAGATGCTCCCAAGAGACATAAAGCTCTCTTGTTGACTCCGTCCATGTCACAAACTGAGACACATATGTTTAAATCAGCATCAAAGCAAGAGTTTAAAACCTGAAACATTTCAATCACATTATTTTAAATGTTAATCTGCAAGAAAGATAAATGCATAACAGGCTACTTTAATAGCCAACAGTTCTTTTTTCATAGGGATGACTTCAGTTTCTGTAATTAATTATATTTTATAAGCTTAGTTTTAAGAATTTTATGAAGATAATGAATGAAATACACACTGTAATACTTATTTTACATAAAGCAATAAATGAAAACTGCTTACCTCTTTTATCAATACAGACAATCTATCTGCTATCAAAGAGCCACCTGATAAATAATATGCAACTGGCTGTTTAACATTTTTTCGGATGCCCACCACCATGAAGACAAGGGCGCGTGAGGCTATCTGTGATGATCTCCCTTGTGTTGTATGATTTTGGAAGCCTTCAATTACATCTTCCTTTGGGTTACTCCATAAATGTTTCCTGATGGACATCTCATCCCATAAAAGAGTGAATTCCCTCTCAGATGGCAGCAAGGACTTTGAATATTTTTTCAAAATGTGCAAAATTTGTTCATTTGGCCCAACATGCATTTTAAATTTATTTAACAATGACTTGAGTATACTAGGTGTAGGCAGGCAAATCATTCTTCTTAATAATTTGTAACAAGTTGGTGACTTTTTGTACAGCCTCAGTGCTATTATTTTCTCTTCCGTATTCCAGCGACACCCTCTTGATTTCTTTTTTAAATTTTGCAGTTCTCCTTGAAGTAATAAGGCAAAAGTGGGAGTCACTTTTGTTTGCAGAATTTCTGTGACTGTCTCATTTTTACTTAAAACATTTAAAAATGACTCATTTTTTAAATGTTTTATGTTTTTCTCAAGCCATTCAGATTTTGTTCATTTTTCTCTACATTTCTAATAGAAGCTTTTTCATTTTGCCACCATCTTTCTGTTTGGAAGGTTCTTGAGATACTACGAGTTTATGTTGTGCAGTAACATGAGTAGGATTTGGGATATTCATGTTTGATTCTAAAAGAGGAATGACCATTTGAGATGTGCCGGCAATAGGAACAAACATATCATTTGTTTCTGAGACACTGAGTATAGGAACTGTGGAAACCTGAAAATAAGAGAAAAATTTGTCACTCTACTGCCCTTGTTCAAATTACTTGGGGTCTGCAGAATATGTGCTTTTTACACATATTGCAAAAAGTTTTGGCTATGTTTTTATGACTAGCCATCTGTCTGAAGTGATAATTTATAAGACTCCATACTGTTACTGAGAATTTCACACAGAACACGTCAGCCGAGCAGGAGATCAAACCCTGGTCCTCATGGTTAGTAATAGCACACATTGGACAAAAACCGCAGTCAGCAAGAAATTAAAAACCACAATAGATAAAAAAATATAGTCATTTAAAAGATGTAACAATCTTTTTAAATGGGGGCAAGAAACATCTTTGCATATAGGTAAGTATTAAAGTAAAAATAGATTAAATTAGTAAATAAAATTAACTGACCTCATCACTTTCTACACCAGGTGCGGCTGTTTTAAATAACTTATTATTATTAAAACAAGTTGCTCTAAAATGTTTATTGCACAACATTTTGTGTTTGGTATATAGTTCCCTTTGGAAGTTTGAAGAAGACCAGGCTTCATTGGGGAACCAATACTTCGCCCATAGTTCACAACTGGAAAAATAAAAACAGCACTTTAAAACAACTAAAAGGAAGCTAATAGAGTACAATATGCCTGAGGAATATGCAGAACTACTGAAGCATTGCTTAACAACTGGCTATCTGTTGTGGGACAATAAATTCTACATACAAGTCGATGGTGTGGCAATGGGCTCCCCAGTATCGCCTGTTGTTGCCGACATATATATGGAGGACTTTGAGGCTCGAGCTTTGCAGACTGCCCCCATCACACCCAGGATTTATAAGAGGTTTGTAGATGATACTTTTACAATATTACCAACAGATAGTGTAAGTGTATTCCTAGAACATCTTAATTCCATTAATAACAACATACAATTTACTATGGAATTAGAGGCAAATAATTCATTAGCTTTCTTAGATGTACTTGTCATCAGGAATCCTGATCATACTTTGAGCCACACTGTGTATAGGAAAAAGACCCATACAAATAGGTACTTAAACGGTGAATCTCACCACCATCCTAAACAGTTAGCTACCGTGGGAATGTCTTTGTTTCAGAGAGCCCACGGGATCTGTGACAAGAAACACCTGGACGCCGAGCTTCAACATGTCAAGCAAGTACTGCAAGACAACAAGCTCCAACAGCCGCGCCGCTGTCACAGATCCCGAGAAAAGCCAGCCACAGTCGAGCGCCAGCCTGCTATACTACCTTATGTAAAGGGTGTCACTGACAAGATTGGCTACATCTTGAAGCGAGCTTCAATCAACACATACTTCAAGCCGCCAATGAAGATAAGTCAATTTTTACCATCCGTCAAGTGCCAACTACCTTTACAAGATGCAGGGGTTTATAAAATAGATTGTGACTGCGGACTCTCATACATTGGTCAAACCAAGAGAAGCATAGGCACCCGCATAAAAGAACACATAGCTGATGTGAAACACCAACGCTCGTTGAAGTCTGCTGTGTGTGAACATGTGCAACAGGGGACCGACCACTACCTGAGATTTGACAAACCACAGATGCTCGCTAAAGAACACCGATTCCTACCAAGGATGCTTCGCGAGGCTATTGAAATCAAGAAACATCCTAATTTCAATAGAGAAGATGGTTGGAATGTACCACCAGCTTGGGATCCAGTAATTCAACTAGTCAAACCCAAGAAGAAGAAAACCACAGCTAGACTTCATGATACTTTGAGTTCATTCTGCGTAAATAGAAACACCCATGATTAAATTATGTTCGGGTACTTTGAAATAACTACACTGGAACATCGAGACAACTACCATCTTAGTCTCCCCGTGACCATGGCTGCTGAAAAGCAACCGAAACGTCGGGGAAAGTGTAAAAATAAATCTAAATAGTATAATAGTATAGTAATAGTATAAATACTTTTAATAGTTTCAATAATTTAATTAGCTTAAAAATTTGTAAAGTTTAATAGTGATTATAGTAGTGTAACAGTTTTTCAAAATTTTGTAATAGTGTCAAATAAACAACGCGATAAAAACCGTATATAGTAGTTTAATTTCAATGAACTTAAAATCTCTTTTAAAATGACCATTTACCGCCTCTACCACCCATCTGCAAATAGGGAATATGCATAAAATTTAAATTTGTCTCAAATATTTTTCTAGATTCTTTATTGTCTTTACATTATACTTAAAAGGTTTTTATTTTTATTTAGTTATTATTTAAACCCAGAAAAAATTATATAAAAAGTGAAAAATAAGGGAGGGAAATTCAAACTTACAAAACGCGTCACCATTGATCGAAACGAAATGTGACGTCAATGGTCACGTATTGGATTTATCGGCGTCGATAATCATACTGTGATAATCAATTATATCTATATCCCTTTCCAACCGGCGGACATAATCTTAATATTTGCATGTTTAACTTAGCTTTTACGGTTATTTGGGCTCCACGAAGCTTAAAAAAAATAGTAAAAAGTTGACAACCGCACGATCGTGACTTTTCAGGTAGTAGTAGTGTTAATTAAATAAAAGTCGTGTTTAATCAGCATATATATGTATTAATCATAATCGTTACGTAACATCTTAGAATCAGTCTTTACAATTGAGCATTTTTGGTCGCATATCAATCTTAACCACCTATCTAAATAACTATTATAAAAATCACAATAAATATTAAAACAAAACCTTAGAATATAAATTATTATCAAAATCAACATTAACATAAAATCAGTCAAAACTTCTTTAGAATATAAATTGTCATAAAAATAGGAATCATATTGAGATCAACATTTACAATCAAAATAACTTATTAATTATTATGGTTGGTGTGGTATAACCGGAAACAGTTCTTTCCCCGTAACAAGCACAAATAAACATCACATTTTACACAGCGAATTTTGCTTCTACTTGTGCATGTCTCCAACCTACAAGTACGTGGAGCCGATAGCTGGTCGAAGGTAGACTGATGATCATAGCCGTCATATCGCTTGGCATTGGAAGGTCTTGATGGCATGTACTACATGTTCTGTAAAGGTGGTGCCTCCTTATCTTCAGTACCTGTGTCAGAACTCAATCGACGTTGGCGATTTGGAGTATTCAACCAAGCATCTGCTACTTCCATTTTAAAGTCCATCAGAGCAAATACATTTTTGCTTGCACTTGGTCAATGATTGGTTGTACTTTTCACAAAGGATTAGGTGGTGTGTTCTGTGGTGGTGATTCTGTATCGACCACATGTAAGGAATTTCTGACTTGTAGAAACCAATCTCGGCTCATATTATTAGTAATAAGAGTCAATCTGGTAGATTCTCTAGAGTACATAGGTAAACGTTGATACGGGATTACCCCCATAATCAAATGAATAGCAAATAATTGTGTAATTTCTATAGGAGTTGTTTTTGTTCCGTTCCATATTTACGCAGGTGATAAATATTTGAACAACGAGCAGCCATTTCAAAGAACTCCTCGTCAAAGTAATCGTGAACGTATTCACTGTATGTCCTTACTGGCCCCGAGCGAAGACTTGGGTAGTCATGGCATTTATTAGTAAAGGTTGCTTGTCTCCACATACCAAATCGATGAGTAAGTGAGTTATCAGTAATTACCTCATTTGAAGATTCTGGAGGAATCCAACGCGGTGCAGATGTAGATAGAGTTCCTTCAGAATCTGATATGGTACTTTCACGGTTTTCCTCCTCAAGCAGACTATTAAAAAATACTGGATCAAATTGTTCACCCTCGTCTTCAAAATCTTCAATGTCAGAGACATTCGCGTCTTGCAATAGATCCAAAACGTTTTGATCTCTCAAAACTGCGCCTAAATAAAGAAAAAAAACTTCTCAATCTTCACAGAAATACAAAAAACAGCGTTGAGAAATATACGTTCTAGGGTTTTATAAATGCATTAAAACCCGGATCGTCACGATTGTGACGATGTGAGTTTAATTGATCACACACAGAGATAATGCTATGTTATTACTATAAAAATTGCACCTTCGTACTGATTGGTATATCTTCTTAACTTTAAAAACCAAAAACTATTATTATATTATGAAAAAGGTGAAATAAATATACTTACGTAAGCGTGATCCTCGCCCAAAATGCAAGGCCATCTTTAACAGCGGTTCTCCGGAGACTGACGAGTCGAAACGTGTCCTTGTATTTTTTTAAGTAAGCGCATATATCAACACGATCGTGCGAAGGCGGTTGCGTTTACAAAAACAAATTTAATTTTGATGCAGATTTTCTTTTATCGATTGTCACGCTCGTATTGAGCCGGTTGGAAAGGGATATATTAATACGTGAAGCGACAACTTTGGATCCCTTTTTACGAAAATTGGGCGGACGGAGGAGTATGAAATTTCGCACACTTATAGTTCATACAGAGAAGAAGTGACGAATGCTAATATTTTTTTTAAATATGCATTAGAAATACATTAAATTAATGAAAAACCACTACACGCACACAACCATGCATTTGACACACGCAGTCGAAGCGCGTAACTATGGTTACATATATCAATATATAATGACATAGTATGTCAACAATATCTTACAGGCAAACTGGTCGAATTTCGAGCACTAGGCGACCGCTAGTTATAAGTAAAAAGGTGTAGATAGGTTACCAATACAACATTTGATCTTCAAAAACGGCACACTAACGCACACATAAATAACTTAATATTGCAATAACACACTACATTACGATTA
The DNA here is from genome assembly GCA_963564715.1 of Catocala sponsa. NCBI lineage: Eukaryota > Metazoa > Arthropoda > Insecta > Lepidoptera > Erebidae > Catocala > Catocala sponsa. The sequence continues at coordinate 4,464,393 of OY751356.1, read as the reverse complement.
GACGTCAAAGTAAGATGGCATGATTCAATTATCGTGAGCGAAAAAGAGACAAATGTAATTTGCGATAGTGCGTCGTCTCGGGTAGTAGGTATAGCGTGTAGCGTCTATGAGAAACAATATAGAATAATTAATCAGATATGACATTATACCTTACACAGTGATTTATGCATAATGGCGCATTTACATTAGGTCGGTCACCGAAGGCGGCGGCCGCATTCGGTTTAACTGAAACGCTTACCTAAATTGAGTTGTTTACATTGTCGGTTAACCGAATTCGGCGACTTGATTGATGCGGCGATTGTATATTGAACAGTCGGGTTGCAAGCATCGTCATGAACAGTCTTGTGTTAGAAGGATTTTTAACTGTGTGCGATGTAATACAAGAAGTCTTGAGGAAAAAATTGAAAAATAGGAGTACAAAGAGAAAGAGAGTGTGGATAACACCTCTATTAAGTCAACGGTCTTTGTGTTAAGGAGCTTCAGTGTTGTTGTGTAATGAATTCAAAACTGACGATGATTTTTAATTATTTTTTAGAATAGATAAAAACCAATTCGAATGGTTACTGAATGAAATATCTCCGATTATAGAAAAACAAGACAGTACATTCAGAGAGTGTTTAAACGCTAAAATAAAACTACAAATAACTTTACGTTTTTTAGCAACAGGCGATTCTTACAAAAGTCTTGAGTTTTTTTTAGTTTCTGACAGTGCTATAAGTTTATTTATTCCAGAAGTATGCGATGCCATTTCTGAGACGTTAAAGTCATTTATCGAGGTAAGTGGTTTATGTAGTAATTAGTTTAATGTAGTTAATGTAAGTAAAACAATAAAAAATTTACAATCAATATAATTTCAAAATTACGAAACATAAGTATTATGAATGTTGGATCGTTTCCAGAAATGATCTTAAAGCTAATTGATCATGCATTTTGAGAATCTTCTAGGTGCGAAAGAACACCAATCACATTTGAGATAGAATCGTTGCTTGTATTTAGCTCTATGTTTTCAACTGCTATGTTACTTTAGCTACTAGTACTCATTTTCATTTTTCATTTTCATTTTCTTTATTGGGACATAAAACAGTTACATGTTGATCTAAATAAGGGTTATTTTTATACATATTAAAGAAAATTGAGTAAACATGTAACCCACACTAATGTCCTCGAAATAATATTAAATAAGTAGTTTTTATTTATTATCCAACACGCGCGAATGTAACTATTCTATATAGTTTACGTATCGGTTTTAAGGACCCTTATGGCCATGTTTTTAAAATTGGTGTATGAAAGTGCAAATATGTCGAGTTCATGAAAATGTGTGTTATATGTTTCTACTAGGCGGCGGAGCGGCGCGCGCACCCCAGCGTTTGTTCTGCACTTTGCAGTGTGGAACAGCCGTGGTGCGCGCACCTCTCGCCGCATTACAGTTCTAGGTGTAATATAGCACAAGTTATTTGTAATATTCTCACAGTCAAACCTGTTATTACATATACCATGAAGCATCAATGACATAAGTAAACTTCGCCTAGACTCCAGTGTCAAAAGATTGTATTTATTAAGTAGCTGTATATATGATAATTTAGAATGATAACATTTATAATGCAAGGATCGTATAAATTTCTTTTGTATCATCTCCAAATTACTTTTGTACTTATCATAAATGGGACTCCAAACCGGGACTGCGTACTCAAGTTGAGAACGAATGAGGGCTTTATATAATACTAAAAACGTAGAGGGACACTTGAAGTCAGTTGAGGACCGCATCACGAAGCCATACATTTTATATGCTTTATTGATTATGTTGTCTATATGTAGATGGAGGTGCAACTTTGAGTCAAGTGTGATGCCAAGATCACGAATGTGGTTGACCTTATCTAAGCTGTTATCAAGAAGTTTATAGTTGAATGTTAAAGTGTTTTTATTTTTAGTGTAACTTATGACTTTACATTTAGGAAGACTAAGGTGAAGTTTATTTCTTAAACAGTATTGAGATAGTCTATCAAGATCATCTTGTAGCAGAGAGCAATCGTCAATACATTTGCAAGATTTGAAAATTTTTATATCATCAGCATACATGAGGAATTGAGAATTAATGAAGCAGCTTTTAATGTCATTGACGAATAAATAAAGAGCAAGGGGCCCAGAATTGAGCCCTGTGGTACGCCAGAAGTAACAAATATTGAGTTAGATTCAAAACCGTTGATTACAACTTTTTGAGTCCTATTAAAAATATAAGCGACAAACCATCTCAATAAATTACCTCGAATCCCATTATAGGCAATTTTATCTAACAACAGTTTATGATCCACCTTGTCAAAAGCTTTTCGAAAATCAGTGTACACAGCGTCAACTTGCACCTGTTTGTCCATACTTTCGAATAAATAGTTAGAAAATAACATAAGATTGGTAACTGTCGAACGTCGTTTAACGAAACCATGTTGCTCGCTTATAATTAAATGATGAAAATAAGTGTACAGCTCACCGTGCACAAGTTTCTCGAAAAGCTTCGACAAGGCGGAAAGTAAAGAAATGGGGCGATAATTTTGTATATCGTTTTTATTGCCACTCTTATAAACGGGTGTAATAAAAGCGCACTTCCAAACTGCAGGAAAGGTGCCTTCAGCTAGGCATTTGTTAAACATAATTAGAAGAGGGAGACCTATATTGTCAGCTACGTTCTTTAGGAAAAAGGGAGGTAAACCATCGGGGCCGGGTCCCTTGTTAGGATCCAATTGCTTAATTGTTTTAAGAACAGTTTCCAATGTTAAGCTTATGCTAGATATGCAAGATGAGTTATCGGCGTATAGGCTAGGAGCCTGCCAACAAGTAGGATCAAATACTGAAGGTTCGTAAATAGAATTAAAATATGTAGAAAACATGTTGCATATTGTGGTTGGATTGTTTGAATGTGTATTGTTTAAGTACATACTCGCGGGCAACCTAGCTTTGCTGGTTCGATTCGTAATGTAGGTCCAGAAATGTTTGACATGATGCTTAATACTATCTTCGACAGATGTAATATATAAACGAAAACACTTTGCACACTCTAATTTAAAACGTTTACGATGTATTGAGAAAATTTCATAGTCAGATATGTTGTTGTATTTCTTCCATTTTAGCCAAGCTGATTCTTTATTTCTAAAAATACGGATAAGTGCAGGTGTGAACCACAATGGGAAGCGAGGGTTTTTAGGACGCGAGCGAGGGACGTACAATTTTACTATCTTATAAATATTTTCGTAGAATAGTTCAACAGACTGATCGGCGGTAAGATTATTCAAGAGTAAGTTCCAGTCGATTTCGCTTAAAGCGGCGTTAAGTTCCCCATAGTTCGCTTTATGGAAATTGTATTTAGTTGATGAATTGCGCGTCATAGGAATGGAATTAGTATGCAACAATAAAGATACACAGAAAGTGGGGTGATAAATATCTGTAGTAACTAGTGGAGGGCATGGTAAGCATATGCAGTCAGCATTTGATAAAAATAAGTCTAGTATTCTACCCAAATTATTCCTAACTGTATTGAATTGCATGGCATTTATGTATGACATAAAATTGATTAAATGTGTACTTAGAACGCCGATAGGTTGTGGTATAACGTAATTACAGTTACTTTGCTCAAGCCAAACAATATCCGACAAGTTGTAGTCACCTACAACAAAGAATGTTTCGGTACAAACATCATTAATAATCTTCTGCAACATATCTAAGTGTAGTACATATACTTCGGCGCGACAGCGAGGCGGAATGTATGTTGCACTTATAATATGACGCTTATTGCGCGCTGAGGCAGGCAACTGCACCATAATGTGTTCAATATCAGGATGAGCAGGGCTGACAAACACGCTCGAGGCTCGTAAAGTACGCAAAACTGCAATCAAAACACCCACGCCCTCTCGCTTACCCGTGACACAGCGATCGCGATCAAATCGAAAAACCAAATATCTGTCATCGATAATTTTACTATCAGCAATGTTCGATGTTAACCATGTTTCAGTTAATATTATCACGTCATATGAGAAAGACAAAATGTTCATAAATAAAGTATGTAACTTTGTACGCAGTCCACGGCAGTTTTGGTAAAAAATCGACAAGTTATAATTATCCATATCTAACAGTTAAATTGTATATTAAGTTATTATGCAAGTGACCTATGGAGTCTAGTTTAATTAGAACAAATAGCATTACATTTGTAAATATAAAACACTGATACAAAAATAAAAAGTTTAACAAAATTTGTCGGAGGTAATCGAAAATAATATTTAAAGTCTGATGTAGGCGAATACACAGAAAAACATGTTTACTATAGTAAGAAATTGATAATATACTTACTATGAAGTATGAGATAATATGCTTACACTTATACAGGGTGTCCCAAAACTCAACGTCAAGCCGAAACGGGGTGACAGGATTGATCATAACCATCACGAGAAAAATCTGAAAAAAAATCTATCCCATGCAGTTTAAAAATTATGGGCATTTTAAGAAAAACCTAGAAATTTGATCAAACTGTACCATTTTTCGGTTATTGTGGTTATTCTTTTTTATTTTTGTTCATTTGAACTTTGGAAACGTAATCCTAAATAACATTTCTAGAATCCCAATAAAAAATAATGACACAATTGCCTCAAGTTTCCGAGAATTGAGACTATTTGTTAAACTACGAATTTAAAATTTTCAAGATTCGTCGACTTTGACAGGCCCTCCTATAAAAAAAATGTACTAGAGTGCCTTGGCAAGTGGCATTAAAAGTTGGCGCATTTAATCAGAATTCTAAAATGGTACAATACTTGTTAGTTCCATACAATAGAAAAGAGTAAAAAAATTAAAACCAAGTAACCCGATTTTTGCTATCTCATTTTACTCAGTTAAAATGTTTTTAATTCACACAAGCTCTAGGTAGGTTCTTAATTTTAAGACAAAATGATGAGAGAGATGGATAATGGGTATGTTCGCCATGAGTGAGCGAGACAGATAGTGACGCCACTTTTACCAAAGTGAAAAAAAGTTAGTAAAATTAGTAAAATAATTAGGTTTGTTGGAATAAAAGTCAGATGATAGAGAAATAACGTTTTTTATTACAATAAATGTTCAAATTGTTTACCATCAGCCTCAATACAAGCCCTACATCTTCTTAAAAAAGATCTACTTATTAGTCGGGCATATCTTCGAGAGTTGATCGCCTCAGCTGCTTGAGAAATGCGTTCACGCAGGTCGGCTACGTTCTCAATGGGCTTTGAGTAAACTTTTTCTTTGAGAACTCCCCAATAGAAAAAATCCAGGGGATTTAAATCTGGTGAACGGGCGGGCCACGAGATAGTGCCCGAACGTCCAATCCACCTTCCCGGATATTCCTGGTCAAGGAAATCTCTTACTTGCACTGCGAAATGCGCTGGGCAGCCATCTTGTTGAAACCACATGTCGCGAAGATCTGCTAGTGGTACGTCCTCTAACAGGGTTGGTAAATCTTCTCTTAAAAAATGTAGGTAATTAGTTCCATTCAAGTTCTCAGGCAGTTCAATAGGCCCAATAATTTTACCGTTTAAAATTCCGGTCCACAGGTTTACTTTAAAACGATACTGGGATCTATCTTCTCGCATTAAATGTGGATTCTCCACATGCCACTCGTGATAATTGTGCAAGTTCATGTAACCATCTTTTTTAAATGTCGATTCATCTGACCAGAGAATTTTTTGGATGAATTGGGGATTCTCATTATGCCTCTGTAGCATTGTTCTACAAAAAGAAATCCTTTCCTGATAATCTCGAGGTAGAAGACTTTGAACTCGTTGTACGTGAAACGGATGCATTTCGGCTCTTTGTAAAATACGATGAGCAGTGCTTTTCGGTATTCCCGTTCTTTCTTCAATTCCACGTACGGAAATACTTCGGTCACGTGCGACCTCTTGCAATACTTCTTCCTGGAAAGGAAACACAGGTCTACCTCCAGCCTGTATTTGATTCGGGAAATGGCCGCCCTCTGTGAGTGAACGGTGCACATTAACAAACACGCGGTGATCCGGGTAGCGCTCTAAATTTGGATATCTTTCACGATAAAGTCTAGCGGCAGCACTTGCGTTGCATCTGCATTCCCCATAAATGAGGTGCATGTTCGCATATTCTTGTGAAGTGTAGCGCGTAGGCATGGTAGATAAAAAGGATGCCAACACAAAAGTCCAGAGAGAAGCCAAAGTTGCCGGTATGTTATCAACAAGTCCAATTCACAAAGATTCAAGTCCAAAAAGAGAAGCCAAAGTTGTCAGTACTAAATCAACACAAGCGAATACGAACGTGCGCAGTAGACGAATGAGCGAAACGTACTAACTGGTTGGTGTCGGACTGGTAGCGTAGCCATTTGCTTGGCTGAAACTAGTGCGAATGAAACAGATAGATGCCATAGCATCTATCTGTTTCATTCGCACTCGTTTAAACGACGCATCTCCGTCTCAATGCGTGGCGTCACTATCTGTCTCGCTCACTCATGGCAAACATACCCATTATCCATCTCTCTCATCATTTTGCCTTAAAATTAAGAACCTACCTAGAGCTTGTGCGAATTAAAAACATTTTAACTGAGTAAAATCTGATAGCAAAAATCGGGTTACTTGAGGTTTTAATTTTTTTACTCTTTTCTATTGTATGGAACTAACAAGTATTGTACCATTTTAGAATTCTGATTAAATGCGCCAACTTTTAATGCTACTTGCCAAGGCACTCTAGTACATTTTTTTTATAGGAGGGCCTGTCAAAGTCGACGAATCTTGAAAATTTTAAATTCGTAGTTTAACAAATAGTCTCAATTCTCGGGAACTTAAGGCAATTGTGTCATTATTTTTTATTGGGATTCTAGAAATGTTATTTAGGATTACGTTTCTAAAGTTCAAATGAACAAAAATAAAAAATAATAACCACAATAACCGAAAAATGGTACAGTTTGATCAAATTTCTAGGTTTTTCTTAAAATGCCCATAATTTTCAAACTGCATGGGATAGATTTTTTTTCAGATTTTTCTCGTGATGGTTATGATCAATCCTGTCACCCCGTTTCGGCTTGACGTTGAGTTTTGGGACACCCTGTATAAAACGCAATAAATAATACGTTTAAGCATTTGTATAGAAATATTAAAATGAACGAGGGTCGGCATAAAACATTCCAGTACGCGAACAACGACAAAGCGCTCATTAGTTACAAGTAAAGACGTACAGAGTAGCGCACACTTCAGAGAATCAAAACAATAACATAATACTACAGAATGAATAAGTAAATTGATTCTTTTAGTGCTACGGTAAACTAGTAAAATAATGAGATACTTAACAATCATCAGGATATTGTTGACTACCGAGAACACTATTTTTAATTTTCGATAAGTCCTTTTCATTGTGTATTGCGAATACAGTATGCGACACATCAGCACGAACAAGAATAACGCCGTGCTTAATCCAAACGAAACGAAATCCATTTTCTTTGGCGATCTCTCTGGTTTGCCGAAACAATTTCTTCTTGGACAGTGTAAGATGTTCATTTATATATATTTTATGTGACGTTCCATTGATAGCTAATTCTTCCGATGTAATGCCTTTCTTGAGACGCGTAGCCGAGATAAAATTATCTCGTAATATTTGGTTAGCAAATTTGACGACTATGTTTTTAGGGCGACTGCTATTTTGACTCATTTGGGGAACTCGGTGAACTGAGATGATGTCACGAGGAGAGAATGGTTGTTTTATAATGTTAGAAATATTTTCAACGAGCGACATCAGATTTTCACCGCGCTTCTCTGGAAAATTGCTGATCTCAGCGTTACAATTCCGGGCTCTTTGTTCCATCACTTCAATCTGTTTCTCCAACGCAATAAGACGGGAGTCACACGATAGTGTCTGACTTTCGAGAGCTGAAACACGAGATGTTGTGTTTTGAGACTTCTTCTCAAGGTCGTCAAATCTATCGCTCATGTAGTTTATAGAAGTTCTTATGCATTGGAACTCGTCGAGCAACATGGAGATTTTATCGTCTTGCTTTTTGAACCAAGTTTCCATCAGTGTCTTGATATCACTGTCACTTTCTCTGGTTACACCTTTGCGGAAAGTGACATAGGGAGGCGGCGATTCCTTGTCTCTTAGTGAACCGTCCAGGCTCATTTCCGAAGACGTCGAAATTTGAGTAGGGGCAGTATTACCGTCACGTTCACAATTAGAGTTCATGGTAGATAATTATTCAGTCTCTGCCAGTCGGGCTACTCTGTGTCAGATTGTGAGGATTGTACCGCGCGATCGATTAATGACTAACGTTGTCACTTTCGCACACAAACGAGACAGTAGATCACACAGTTAGGAAATATAACGATACAACCGCTGTGCACAGACGCGCGCGACTGAATGAATCATCATACTCATAGTAGTACTCGTAGTATAATTGGGTGTGAAATATTCATGTACTGGATAATTACTTGTAGTATGTGATGTTGTACATTCCTCAGATAAAATCCTCAACTCAAATTCTGTAATAGTTTGTTGGATTATTGATTTTGCTGAAATAAAGTGTTTTTTCGGCATTTGTCGCAACGAAGACGCAATGTATTTGCCAAATATATCATATTCATCTTCCTTCATAGTTCCAACTTCTTTTCTTAAGTTGTCCAATTTCTTCAATGCCACAGCAATCACGTCATCAGAGTTCTCGTTACCTTTATTTCCCACCACATGGTTTCTTTTGCGTTTAGGTTTTTGAGGTAAGTTTCGAGAATCATCAGAAAAATCAGTTGTATGTTGCGATGTACTTAAAAAGGTATCTTCCGTTAATGTGGGAGTTTGCGTGACATCACTGCCTGTATCGCTGATAGTTGAAGCACAATCAAAATTTTCAACCTGAAATATAAAACATTTAAATTAGGTACTGGAGCATCATGGTTGTTAAATAGGTAAGTCAAAATAGGTAATTTTTATTTTTTTCATTTCAGATCCCGAAAACAGAAGAAGATTGGCTTAAAATCGCTAAAGGTTTCGAATTGAAATGGAATTTCCCAATTTGTATTGGAGCACTTGATGGTAAACATATTGTGATTAAGGCGCCACCAAACACTGGGTCAGATTTCTTTAATTATAAAAAAAATTACAGTATAATATTATTAGCTTGTGTAGATCACGATTATTGTTTTACGTATATTGACATTGGTGCAAAAGGCAGAGATTCAGACGGCGGTGTTTTTGATCATTCTCCCTTGAAAACGGCAATTGATAACAATGCTCTTAATATTCCTGAAAGATACGTGTTCGTAGCTGATGCTGCATTCCCACTCAAAAATTACTTAATGAAACCTTACCCGGGTCATGATCTTACTGTTGCTGAAAAAATATACAACTATCGACTATCGAGGGCTCGGAGGATTGTCGAAAACGCCTTTGGCATATTGGCTTCGCGATTTCAAATATTTGGAAAACATATCAATTTAAATATTAAAAATACGGAGAAAGTCGTGAAAACATGCTGCTGTCTTCATAATTGGCTGCGTAAAACATCCCCTGCACATGCACACTTTGCATATTCAAATACCTGGAGATCTAATTTTCTATCATTTGTTGAAGAAAACAATATAGACTGTAGTGAAGCAAGACAAAAACGAAATGCTTTACGTGATTATTTTAACAGTGATACTGGCGCTGTTTCTTGGCAAACAAATTGTCTTCAATAAATAAATAATATGTAATTACTGTGTTAATTTAAGTTAATAAACTTGCTTACTATATTTGTATTTGTATGTCTTTTACTTGTATATGTCCTCAAAAATCCATAAGCTATTTCAAACCACGGCATCTTTGGTTTATAAACAGATTGTGTATTGGCACCGGATCGGAAGCTAGCGTCAATTTTTTTTCTTTCTTTTAAGTAGGTAGACCGTAAATTTTTTATTTTCTTGCTTATGTCTTGCAATGATAGTGATGGCGTATTCAACGAGTCTCTGATTCTTGCATAGGCGTTATCTCTTGTTTCTCGACTTCTGTACGACTTATGTGTAACTTTCCATAGAACTTCATTTTCCCGATACAGTTCTACCAAGTGCGTCATTTCCGAGTCACTTAATTTTCGAGAGGCCATTTTAATATGCACAATCGTGCGCGTGCGGCGGACTGGCTCGCGCTCTTCGAACTGAGCTGCGGGCTGCGGGCGGCGGGCGACGGGCGACGGGTGGGGCACGGCGCACTCGACACCGACAACGGGCTCGACCGAATACGGCCAAACCGAATACGGCCAAACGAATACCTGTTTATATTAGTCGGTGACCGAATACGGCCTGCAGCCGAATACGGTCTAACCGACTAATGTAAATGCGCCTTAAGTATGCGATTCACTTTTCAGTTCATGTAGTAAAAGTAATAAACTGGTAAAAATGTATTGAAAGTAAATAAAAAGTATCAGTGGTTTTATAAATATTTATTATTAAATATGGTGCTTAAAAAGGAGAATAAAAATTAAAAAATACTAAATTATTAAATTTAGTTATTTCTAATTGCATCAGTGACCTTCAAATAAATGTAACTTATTTCTTTTTTGTTTTTTTTTGTATTTTAGTTCAACTCGGGGTTATGTTTATGTTCAGAGTGAAGACGGACATTTACATACTTCTCTATTATAGCTTTCAATAAAAGCATACGGTAGTTTAAAGTGGGTGTTTGTGTCATGGCATGGTCGTACAATTCACTAAATATATTAGAGTCGACAAATGATTTCAAAATACGATTTTTTAGAACAACAATTTCTTCATTTCTCGTAAAGTACAGCCCATTTTCTTTTATATGAGACTTCAAAATGTTTTCTGATCTTAAACAAACAGTGAACAAGCTTTCCGTTGAATAGCACAAGCCACCCATGTCTTTAATTGAGATTAATTTGTGAAACCACAGTTTTTTGGACGTAAATAAAGATTTTATACACACTTCACATTTTAAAACGCTAACTATTTTCCTCGCAATCCAGCCCAACATATAACCCACTATCTGTTTGAAATGGTCCAGTAAAGATAGTTTTTGAGCACTTGCGTAAATGTTTCAACATTTTCTAGTGCAATCTTGTCATTTTGCATTTCGGGGCGTTTTTCAGGTTCTGCCGACAAATCAAATTCTACATAATCACTTGATGCTCGTTTGCCAGAGGAGAACAATTCAAGATAGGGATACTTTCTAGTGGTACGCAATTGCCACTGAAACCACTACGTAATTATAAATGATTAAAAATCTTTTTATATATTCCCTTGAAGTGAATCACGTTCGGGTTATTATTGTAGCCTCCATGCTTTCGAATACAACCAATGATATATGATCTTGACTCAATCTATAAGTTAAAATGTATCTCAGCACGGAATGGTTTACAACTAATGATTCATAAAGATGTTTCAAAGACTCGATCGACAAATGAGAAATTCCAGAAACCCAGATATGCATTTACAGGCAACTAAACGTTTTTTTGCTAATTGTAAATATAATTCTACGCTTAACCACCCTCTTAGTTTTGTTGTAAAATTTTAGTGACAATATATATTGTTTTGCTTTATCAAGAAACTATAATTTCCGTGGCATTTTGTGGGCAAACAGGCTTCTTAAAACCAAAAATGTCTACCGATCGTGAGTTACATATATCGAAGAGGTCATTAAAAATTTCCATGAATTCTACAGTTGCTGCTGTTTCATTAAATCGTGAAGAAATTAATAACAGTTAGAGAAATTTTTAATGAACTTTTGTAAAATAGGTTAGGTTATTTTTAGACCGAATCTCCTACTGCTTAATAGCTAATTCACACTAGGCTGTACATAAATATAGCATACTTACGTTAAAATGATCTTCACAACAAAATATAACCGATAATAGAGATACATTATCCCTTCTCATCATCTTACACCATTGTTTTCGTACTTTCGCATCGCGTGGAATACGAAAAACGCTTTATCGGGTGTAGGTAAAAGGGGGTAATGGGAGTCACTTAAGCGAGAAATCAAATAAAACCTTAATTAAACATGATATATTTATTACAACTGCCCATACACTAAATTTAGATCCATTTCAATCACTTTGGTAATCATATTTGGTAATTATTACAATTTAAAAAAAAACAGATCTGACTCTCATTGCACTGACGTGGGGGCAATGGTGATCACCATCTGGACAATCGGAGTCAAAGAAAATTTAACAGATGTCGCAAAAATAACCTTCAGCCGAATCCCATCCCGTACACTCAGCGTGAGCCCATAACCCACATGAGGTACACCTGTACCACATCTCGTTGTTTCTCCCGAAGTCGCAGCATACTAGGCATGTGTTTCCAGCACCTTCTACGTCGTCATCCTCATTATCTTGGCATAAGTCGTTGGTACTAACATCTGATACTGAGGTTTCGTTTGATTCTTGAAGTACTCGTCGGTTTGGCTTTTCATTGTCCTTCTTCTGTACTTTAGTTTACTTTCCCTGACCTTTACCTTTGGACTTCTTTTTATTTTTCTCTTCCTGTTCACCTGTTTTTCTAAATTTCTTATTTTCTTTTTCTATTAGATTCTCTTTGATAGGCGTCGACGTTAACACTGTGGCGTGCTGCTTACTTCGTCCCTTCTTTACATCGATAACAGGTGTTTTTTTAGGCAACTTGATAAAATCATTCAATGTAGCTGCTATGTCTGATGTTCTTCTGGTTTGAGGTGTTACAATATTTGGTTCAGGAATTAGTGGGGCTTCTTGGTTGGATAGGATTGGTTGGATTGGTGAGTCAATTTGTTTTGAAGTGCTCGGAATAGGTGAGTTAATCTCTTTTACTGTGCTGGGAATTGATAGCTCTGCTGGCTAGGACGCTAGAAGGGATTCATCGCAATCTTGAACTGTAATAGTCTCCGATTAGATAATTTCTTCTGCGATAAAATCTTCATCCGTGAATACTCCGGGATTCAGTGGAAAAATACCAGTTGATCTAAACCCTGATTCTCTTTTACTAATAGACGCAACATGATTAAATGCTTTCTTCACTAAGGATGCTACGTCATAAGGGGTAATTTTTTCTGCAAGATGGCTTTTGAGAAATAAATTCTTTTTTATAGGCTGTTTTGAACGGCCCGAAGAATGCAACATCTAAGGGTTGCATTCTGTGCGACGTGTGTGGTGGCAGAGACAACATGTGAATGTGATTGCACTTGCAATATTCGTAGATGGAAAGAGAAATATGGCTAGCATGATTATCCAGTATCAAAAGGATGGGCTCATCTGCAGACGGCTTAGCGTGCTGTTTAAAGTGCGACAGCCATTCAAGAAATAGATTTTCGTTTATCCAACCATTGTCAGAGCATTTGTATAGAGCTCCTACTGGGCCGTCTTTTTCTAGTAGAGGAGTTATCCTCTTCCGTGGGGAAATAAACATCGGTGGGACGAATCCGCCAGCAGCGCTCATTGCACACATCAAGGTGATATTTTTACCCCTCTCCCAGCTTGTAATTGATCCCGCTCTTTTCTGACCTTTTGTAGCTAGAATTTTACCGGGCGTTTGTACAGTTGAAATGCCCGTCTCTTCACAATTATAGATGTTTTTTGGAATAAATCTATGCTTTTCCATCAGTTGTTCAAGTAGCTCATAGAATAACTGCACCTCAGTTTTATTAAAAGCAGTGATTCGATTTATGCTGATAGCCTACGGCTTCCTAACTGAAATGTTATTTCTGATCATAAATGCATTCAGCCAATCACGCCCAGCCATTTTTGTAGTTTTATTAAAATTGTGTTTTTAATGCAAGCTCTCAGCAAAGTCAAATGCTACTTTTCTTATTTGAATACCGGTGCAACCATAAAAAACATTGGCCATCTTTTTCACCAAAGTTGCTAGTTCAGCTTCTACATCAGGGCTGAAGATAGTATAACGTCCTAGATGTGGTCCTAATATAGAATGTTTTTTGTACCTTTTTTGAAGACTTAAAAACGGTATGTATACCCGTTGCTTTTGCAGCTTTTCTTATAGAATAACCTTGTTCAATTAGCTGTGCAGCTTTTTCCAGGCTATCAGAAGTCTAGGAAGCTTTCTGAGTAGTTCGGATTCGTACTATCGGCATCTAAAAAAAATAAAAATAGTTACAGCTTACTTGTGGGTAATGGTGATCACTTGCGGGTAACGGGAGTCACCTGACTCTCATTTCCCACAACTACACTAATGAGAATAAAATTGAATATAAAAAAACCTATGAATTACTGACGCAATCTTAATGATATATCATTATTTTGAATGCCTGGCTATATGCATATGAATATTGTAATGGTGTGCTGTAAAAAAATCAACACTTACCTTTTATTTTACGCCGACGAAAAATTACAAGGGCGGAGCGCGAAATCAAAACACAGCCGTTTCTTTGATGCGCAAGGGCACTACTGACGCGAGCCGTTCAACACAGTGCCGAGGGGTACGGGTGGAGGGGGATAGGCCGTTTACGCGATGTTGGCATGTTTAGTTGCCTAAATATGTGGGTGATTCCCATTACCCGCTGACTCCCATTACCCTGTCCTCCCCTACATATAGTGATAGAGATAGTGTTTTTGCACTTCGGTACCATACAATGCTCGTAAGGTTTTTTAACTTCTTCCATGATTTGTGTAGCAATTAAAACTGAAAATAAGTATGAAGTAAGTGAAACGCTATAGTAAACCAACACGGGACATAAACAATGACGTCATGCAAAGCGCGCGCTAAATGGTGGCGCTTGAACGGCTCAAATTTATTCAATGTTTCAAATTTCGCTTTGAAAAATTATTTGACTATTTTAAGCCTATTTATATTTTTTTCTATGTTATTAAGATGTAAATGATTAATTTAAGAAATAAAAAAAAGACGTGTGGCACTCGGAGACTGCCGCGGTAAAGCTATTGCATAGCATTTTTTATCAACTTATGCAATTATAATTATTTATTTATTTTATTGAACAATTTAATTATTAAAGAGTAAATTCACAGTGTAATTGCCCACAGTTAAAAAGATTGGCCACTATAAAATATCTTGGAGTCGAAATAGATAACTTACTGAACTGGAAGCACTATCTTGCAAATCTCATGTCACGGGTTCGTAAGCTAATCTACATCTTTAAAAAACTAAGACACTCTGTTGATTATAACACTTTGCAAATGGTGTATTTTGCACTATGCCAGTCCTTGTTGACATATTGCATCACAGCATGGGGTGGGGCCCATAAGACACATTTTCTGCAATTGGAACGAGCACAAAGAGCTGTCTTGAAGGTTATGACGTTTAAGCCTTTTAGATATCCCACAGCAGTCCTCTACAATGATTGTCAAGTCCTTACGGTAAGACAACTTTTTGTTCTCCAAACAACTCACCGAAAACACCGCTCCCTCCCTTTTGATGCAAGTGTTACCAATAGACGTACATCTTACAGAGTATGTCCTTCTCTCAATTTTAGAACAACTCTAGCTCATCGACATTTTCGGGTTATTAGTGGTCACATTTACAATATGATTAATAAACATTGCAAAATTTATTCCCTCACTTTAAAAGAATGCAAGGCAAAAGTTTTAAAATGGTTACAGACACAAAATGAAATGAAATGAAATGAAAATGAAATGAAAAATATTTATTTGCAGAAAAACAGTGGTACAATAAGGTCGTACAGAGTTATTTGTTCTACACCGTTTGTCGCAAACGACATGCAAAAATATGATAAGAAGTAACAATCATTCATATATATCCTGTCATTATCCTTGGATTCTGGCATACATGATTATTATAAATGAATTATCTCAAAAAAAAAAAGATTACTAGTCATTATGATGATAATTATGAAACAATGATCCATTATGAATGGATAAAAATGTCCAAATAAACGAATAAAAAAAAGAAAAAAAAAATACAATCTAATATAAATGTCAGGAAAATAAATGTGAACTTAGCCTAGGTATAAATTCATTACATAATTATTAACAACGTCACATATACCATTTTATCTATAATTAAAAAATTCTTCAATGCTATAAAAACATCTTTCTGTCAGCCAAGTAATTAATTGTATTTTGAATTTATTAAATGACAAATTTCTAAAAGTATGAGGAACATTGTTAAATATTTTAATACACATTATGTAACAATTATTTGATGTCAGTGTCAGCTTTGTGCATGGTCTATATAATTTGTTGGCATTTTGTGACCTAGGAGCGTAATAATTAGTAGCTTGTTGAAAGAGACATTTATGTTTAACCACAAACAAGCATGCCTCCAGGATATATAGACTGGGGACAGATAATATTTTATTTTGTTTAAAAACAGGTCGGCATGATTCTATCGATCTTAGTCCAAAGATTGACCTGATACATTTTTTTTGCATAATTAGTATTCTATCAATGTCAACACATTTACCCCATAAAATGATACCGTATCGGAGTATTGAGTCTACGTAACCATGGTAAGCAGTCATCGCAGCATTTTACGAGACAGTTTGGCTTATTCGTCTCAGCGGATAAATAAAACTATTTAATTTTGCACATAGTTCATTTACATGATCTTTCCAACCGCAAAATCTGTCGATAGTAATGCCCAAAAACTTGTATGCATGGACTTCTTCAACTGGAGCTCCTCGATAAGCGACATTTAATTGACGTGGTTTAGACCTATGTGTATGAAATTGCATAAACTTAGTTTTACTAATATTTACTTTTAAGTTATTTGAGGACATCCATAGAATGGCCTTCTCAAGAGCTATATTTATTTCTTTATTATACGTGTTCTTATCGGTTCCTTTTATTAAAATTGTGGTGTCATCTGCGAATAGAACACACTCTTGAGCAATTGCGTCAGGTAAATCATTAATATATAATAAGAACAGTAAGGGTCCTAATATACTGCCCTGAGGCACACCGTAATCGTTAACTAAATACTCCGATTGAATACAATCTAATGATTTTGACACTTCGTTGTAGGATAGTATCTCTACACTCTGTTTTCTATTACATAGATAAGATTTTATCCAGTCGTAGGCTGGTCCACGTATACCATAACTGTATATCTTTTTAAGAAGGCGTTTGTGATGGACGAAGTCGAAAGCCTTGCTCATGTCCATAAACAAAACTGACACAGGTAATTTATTATCAATAGACTCGGTTATACCCCTTAACAATTTAAATGCGGCTAGTGATGTGCTTCGATTTTTACGAAATCCGTTTTGTTCGTCTTTAACAATGTTATGTGTTTCAATAAAATTGATGAGTCTATTATATATAACTTTTTCGAATATTTTTGAGTAAATCGAGATTAATGTCACAGGTCTGTAATTATCCATTTTATTTTTGTCACCCTTTTTAAATAATGGCTTTACAATAGATTGTTTTAAACTATCGGGGAAAATACCTTGCTCTATAGGTAAATTTATAGTATGTATTAAGGGGTCTATAATTAAGAGAAGGATTTTTTTTATAATATCAGTCCGGATTTCGTCAGAGCCCACTGCCTTAGAATTTGATGAGACAGAAAGTTTAATGAAATAAAAGATATATGTATGTACTGATATATATGCACACGCTAAACACTTCACAACATATACGCACCACACACACGCACATACACACACACACCCTCACACACACACACCTTTGTCATTGCCAATTGAATATGCCATATTGTATGACGTGTTACTGAAGAGCGCTGGTACCCATAACACAAGTTAGATCTTACATTGGGTACCAGAGTTCAACAAAAACACTTACTTTTATTGTTTATAAAATATTATTGTTTCACCAATATCATTTGTAAGTGTACTAAATTGTAATTTTTTGGTAAATAAATTATTATTATTATTATTAAAGATAATATCAAAAAATTAAGAACGTCGGCTAACTTTAGTATCATTGATTATTTATTTAAAATATATTGTTTCTTATAAAATACATATATCCATCATAGGCCACAATCAAAAAAGATTTTTGAAAATTCCTATATTTATGAAGAGAGTAACTAAGTTTTTGGAACATATAATTTGAGCTTTTGTTTATATAAATATATGTTCCATCACATATAATTATGGCATTATCACCATTTCCATAGAGCCCATTTGGAATAGATAAATTGTGTTCTATTAATTCTTCCCGAGTTATTGTATTTATTCCTAGATGCATGGGTACAAAATCTTGTAGCAGAATTTCCCTTACATTTTGCATCAACACTTCTAAGGTACGACGAGGCACATTCACAACAGATGATATTCTTTCATTTGAATCCTCCGTCCTAATTTTTAACAGTAGTACTGCCAGTCCTAGACTACATCGTCTTATGCTGGATAAACAAGGTATTTCTTGTAATATTATGTTAAACCTCTCTTTTGAAATTCCCATCCAGTACCCAAAGACATGATCATCCATATCTTTCTGATTTTCAAAGTCTAATGTTGGGTTAAATGTATTTACAAAACTGAATACATGTTGAATCTGGTCTACGGTGAAGGTCTCCTTACTGTTTTCAGACTCATATAATGTGTCCTATGAATTGCTCATTGAATGCTCAGCACAAACACGAGCAAGTTAAGGTAAATATATAATATTGTCAGACCGGCTTGACACTGACGACGGCTAGAAGACATCTATCTTCTCCTCGTCGTCACTGTCTCTGGACTGTAATTGGCCTGTAAATCGTTACAATCACTTTGCCGTGTGATTATAAAAAAAAGAAAATGTTTGTGGTTACTCAACACAATAGCACGTAGCTTATATGAAATACCATGGTGTGGTACTAATACAGTTAGGGAAGACACAGCGATTGTTGCTATTGGCTGTTCGTTTATAGTCTGGTAACACCACTTTTTAAGATTCAGGTTGAGGTTGAATCTGAGACTGGTGCTCCTCTGCTGTAGCTTCTGTTACAACAGCAACATGTTGAGATCTAGCGTCAGCAATTGACACGTCGAGCATCCCTATGTATACGTAGCCAGCATGCATGGCAAACTCGGTCAGATGCTGCTACCTGGAAAAAGTCAGTATATGTATAGAGAAAAGACCATCTACAAATAGACTTGTATATTATTGTAGTTTTATGTAACAATATAATCAAGTATTATTATACAATTAATTTACAAATCACAAACTACTCTCGGAAGCAACCAAATCGACTCAACGCTTCCTGCGCCGTATGCAACTGTTTCAGCGATCAGCACTGTGCATATTGTGCAACTGTGCTAATCGTTCACCCGGATGCCTGTAGACCCGGCCTCTCCCTGTCACTGCCATGCAGACACATTCTGCACTCGTCAGTGAACAGGACCGCCATTGCGCAATGCCCCAATCTTAGAATACAGAACAAACCAGAAATCTCGTCCAGCCGTAATTACAAAGCGCGCATTGTGTCCTAAAACTGTGAAAACACCGCCCGCCTGTCGCTTTTTCCACCCGCGTAATGTTGCTAGGTCAGAAACTATTTCCCTATTTTAGGGTAATTTAAGGCATACAAATTGAATAAAGAAAAGACGAGTGTCAGTATATGAAACACAATTTTAATTTCCCTTTTGCTACGTAAGTTTTCTAAAATATTGTCTATTGGAATTTGAGCTTATTAAGAAGATTTACATTTAGTTAAATGATGAAACCTTATGTCTAGATATTTTTCAATTACAACTCTTATAAGTTTATTCCTGTGGTTTTGTCCATTTATGTGGTTATCCTCAACTGGATATATGCAACCTTTTTCCGATGAATTTCTTGTAAATTGCAATAAATATAGGTGATCTCTAAGAATTCGAGTTTATAACAATATCTTCGTTTGAAATTCTTCGAACATGTGCTTCGCAAATACAACAGATGTCATAAATATTCTGTGAAGGAAAGCAAAGACCACCTCTATTCTTTAAACCAATAAGTTTGTGAAACCATTGGACATCAGATGCTAACATTGCTTCTATACAGAACTGACATTTTATAGGCTTTACTATATAATGAGCTACACAGCCTGCTATATAACCTACGATATATTTTGTCAAATCATGTAGCTGAGGCAATGCAGAAGACAATAATTGTGCAATACTGCCACCATTTTCTTCAATAGGCGTTGTTGAAACATAATTAAATAGCTGGTCATTATCTTCGAATCTTTGTGAATGCGCAGAGAAATTAATTGCCTTAGTTGACGATGAACAATTTAATATGCCTATGTTTTCAAAAGGTATACAACTGCCGCTATCGAAGGCTTTAAGTTCCAGTTCCACATGACATAATACTTTTCAATAAATACCTTTAAATTGCCTAGCATTTGTTCGTTCGTTCGTTGACATAACGATTGTTTTTTTAAATTCCTAGGAATACTTTTTAAAGATTCGTAATTTTTTTTAAGACGTCTATTTGTTTGTTGCAATTTTTTTATGCGTCGGACGTGTTTTACAGAAAGTGTTTCTGTGCGGCGTGATTGGGATCTTAATTTTGCTTTTTTCGGCGTGTCGAATATAGAGTCTAAATCCGAAATGTTTACATCACCAATCTCCGAGTTTGTTTTAAGCGGTGAATGTAAATGTTGAGCCTGAAATAAAAAAAATCTTAGTTTGTAAGCCATCTTCAAAACAAAAATATAAAGTAACAAATAAAGTTACAAAGGAAAACTGTGGAATAACGTTTTCTCTAAGAAAGATTGTTAAAAGTGAAAAGTTTATCTTGGAGATACATAGGGTGTTTGGCAGAACGTTAAACATACGAAAATGGTGGATAGGTGGGGTCATCTGCTACTTACTCAGCCCTAATTTATTTGGCTCTGGCACCCTAGGTATTTTTTAGAAAAAGTTTTTGTTTTCTTCTAGTTTCACCACTTTCTTAACTTTAAAGTGTAATTTTTATTAAAAATGGGTAAAACAGGCAATATTTTGTTTCTTTAATGTTGGCAGATTCTTATAAAACGATTGCTTTATTCAGATGTTAGCTAGAAAAAAAGTTATGAGTCCTCAAACTTACAGAAAGATGTAAAAAATACTTAAATCTTAATTTCAACTTGCATTAAAAAAAAAACAAAAAATGAGTGAGGAGTTCCAATTCTAGCAAAACATCCCTAGTGTGTGACCTTTCTAATGGTATGTAAAATGCTGTTATAAAAAAAATATTAAGAATTATTTCTTAATTTTATCAAGTAGGAAATTTTTGACGAAACTACCTTTACGGAAAGTGAAATGTTTTGCGAAATTTAATACTGCAAGGTTGGTAAATATTAAATGATCGACGGCTTGCCAGTAGCAGTGGTGCAAATTGACATTCACTATTCCCTTGGGATGGTTACACAAAGGAGGACTGAGTGACCACATGGTTTATTGTAGATGTTGTAACTAAAAGCGTTAGTAAAAGTTATAAAACATTTGTAAAACGCATATTGGAATTTGTAAAGGATTAATTAAAAAGTTATCCTACCAAAACTGTGGTCTCTCAGTTCTCACACTTAATCTTTTAAATTTGGGTAAATATATAGTATGCAGACATGTTTTGTATAAAGACACTAAGTAAAAAATATTTAAACATATTTACAAGATAATAAAATAGAATATAAGTATGATATGTAGAATAACAAACGTCTTTCTATGGTCACTGAGAGACCACATATAAATAATGTGTAAATGTTTAATTATAGCATAAAATCTCTATTATTTCTCTGCTAAGATTAGTAAAAGTCACATGGATATTTGTAAAAGTAAAAAAAAAGCACAATTACAGGCCAATTTCATATAATTCATATTTAATTGTGGTCGCTCAGTTCACACATTGTAAAATTTCAATTAACTAAAATATAATTAAATATAGGCAATACAGGAATTATGGGCCCTTAAATGGTTAGTAAAAAAATTTACCACAGCAATATATGTTTTTATCACGGATTGATTGCTCTTTAGTTAAGATAATTACTTTTCAATATTTTCTATACAATGCATAGAGTAGAGTGTCCACACAATAAAAAGTCTCTGTTAATTTGAATTTATTTATTAATTGAGAAATAGTTATAAATGATAATAATTATAAATTACAAAGAAATTCTTATTGAGTATCAATATTCCTTTAATCAGATAGCAATATAATTATTTTATTATATTATATTGTTAAGAACCTGATGTGAAACAGCTTAAAAAAATAACAGACGCACTTTAACCTTTAAACAATCATTGACTTATTCTAGAAATGCATTAACAAATAAAGTAAGAAATAATTGATATCACCCAACAGCGATCACACAGCACGTCCGTTCCGTCCACCGCTCGATGTCAAAGTGAGTCATTACGCGCCGAGCGCGCTTTTATAGCACGCTCGATCGGATGATTCGTGACGTTACTTGTTTACGTCGCATTCAGCAACTAACAATATTTTCTTTTGGATTATCAATAAGAGCGTAACTAATTACATGTAAATACATTTTTTCTTTACTGCTTTCAGCAATTTTACAGGCATTATCGTCGTAACATACACTTCTCTCATTTAATAAAGAGTGGCACTTGTAGTGTCCAATACCACTATGAAGCAGTGAAGCTCCTTGTTCTTTTACAAGCTCTGAGAGCTGAGGCTCGGCGAACAGATGTTGCTCGGAAGGAGGAATTGAGTGGAATAACTCATTCAGAGTTTTATTCTGGGGTTTATAAATTCCTCTTCTTTGTTGAATCACTTCTGCCCGTTTTCCACAACTGTATTGCAAAAGAGCGTCTGAGATCTTGCGGAATGAGGAATCCGCAGCCAAGAAGTTTTTACTTATATATAATTTAACGCTAGGTTCTGCTTTTTGATAAATTTCTTGTAAGCTCTGACGCTGTTGCAGAAGTCCATGCGTAATGGCACCAAGGCATAGATCCATTTTTTCTAATATTGTTACTAGTTGCCCAGGTGGTGTAACGGTAGCTAAGTTGCTGTTCGTTTTTAGGGCGGTAAAGGCCGGAGAAGCCTGAAATATCTTTTGAACCTCAGCATATCTTATGTTCTGCCAGCCATCACTATTAAACCTTTGACAATTAATTCCTTGCTTAACGAAAATGTCGTCAGCCTTGGTGATTTTAGCCTCGGTTTCCTTGGTACCAGGGGCAAAATCTTCTAGTTCATCTGATTGAATTGGCTCATCGGCGTGTAGCCCCCTTTCAGCATCCGAGTCTTCGACTATTGGGGGTGCAGTCTGATATGTTCACAAGTAGGTAGGTACGTATAGTGAGGAATGAAACGACGTCTTGGTAGCACAGCATATATTCGCAGACTGCCGAGTATTTTACAATCAGAAACATTGATGATGCACTACCCACATATTTAATTATAATTAAGACACATACATCACACCTCTCTTCTTAAAATGCACTATATAGGTATATATCTATATCTAAGTATACTAAAAATATTTCAAGTACATTGGAATCTTATCACCGGCTTTCGGGTTCGCTTCGGGTACTCCTTTTGTTGCTCAGTTGACAAACCAGGTGACTTATCAAGAGGCTGTACAGGCTCCTGCTCAACTTCACTATTTATCAACTGTTCTGACATATTCCTCTCACAATTAATTGCATCCTTGCATTCATCCTCATTCTTCCCCGACGCTATTGAATCTTCCCCCACGTGCGGGACGGAGCTCTCATCCTTTAACGTCTCCTCTTCATCCGTGTTAGGGCCACCGATTGACACACGGGATCGCCGCCGTATTTGGTCTACGTGCCTTTTGACAAATTGACCGTTATCCCTAGCTATCAAATACCTACGAGCACTATCTACATTTGAAATAGTACCTTTTACCCATTTATTTGAAGAGCCGTAATCTCTCATCCAAACAGGTTCACCCTCATCACAAATTCGCGGCACTCCACCTGCAGAATCGATTTGTCTCTGCTGCGCACTTTGTACCCTAACACCTACTGAACGATTCGTCCGTAATAGATCCAATCTGGATCTTAACGTTCGCTTTTGTAGCAACATTGAGGGTGTCTCACCGGTAGTACAGTGCACTGTATTTCTATAAGCCAACAGAAATGTTTGTAAAGCCGAATCCACGTCTACACGATCTCTAATTGCCTTTTTAATAGCACGCTTGCAGATGTTCACAGCATTTTCTGCGGCACCATTTGAAGACGGATGATAAGCGGGTGAAAAATACTGCCTAATACCATTATTAGTAAGAAAGTTTTTGAATTCGGTACTTGTAAACGGTGGTCCCTGATCTGATACAAGCTGTTCTGGTAATCCGAACCTAGCGAAAGTCGAACGCAAGACCTTAGTAACATTAGATGCGGTAGTACGTGGCATTTCAAATATTTCTAACCATTTTGAAGACGAATCCGTTAATACTAAGAAGGTCATTCCTCGATACGGACCCAAAAAATCAATATGGAGCCTAGTCCACGGCTGAGCATAGTACGGCCACGGTTGAATCGAAGCCCGCGGGGGCGCCCTCGCTTCCGCTGAACATGTTTCACAACTTTTACCAATTTCCTCAATATCCTTATCTATGTTAGGCCACCAAACGTAACTCCTAGCTAAACTTTTCATCTTTACAATACCCATGTGACTGCTATGTAATTGCTTCAATATTTGTCTTTGTAAAAGTTGTGGGATTACCATACGGTAGCCCCACATTACACACCCACATTCTATATATAATTCATTACGCCTAGAGAAAAATGGCTTAATCTCATAATTATTAGGGCAATCTGATGGCCATCCTGATTGAATATATAACATAACCCTAGACAATATTTTATCCTTGGGTATCTGTACGAGCCAATAATGCTCGTACAACAATTTTATATTAAACTAATAAACACATACAAAATGTACATGTAATCAATATTATTTAGTCGTAACAAAACTGTTGTCGCGTAATATTGTGTATCTATATCAACTATTTTGAGGAAATAAACGATCGATTCAATATTGTGATTTGGTGTGTTTGTTTACCTAACTACAACAACTATACCGGAGTGCCGTTAACGACGAGATACTCCAACATCTTTTGGTCCTTCGAGCCGGATTCTCAAGCAGTGGTATTTCCCAGTTACGTTAGCATATCGGTGCTGTTGGCCTCTCACAAGCGAGTCTCACCAGCGGCATTGAGACGTTGCACATAACGTAAAGGAGGGAGAGCTACATTTGAGTATCATCTAGAAAGAACTGGCGTAGATAACGTCTACTTTACCTTCGTATATTTACACGATACAAGCGCGTCTGCGACTCACAACTATCAACAATGTCGAAAGAAGACTATCACCAGTTTGTTGAACTTATCAATAAGCAACAAAACACATATGAGAAAATAAAAGCTCTACAAGGTAACTATAGGAAGGATTCTAAATCTAGAAAAACTATCGATTACCTTAACAAGCGTATCGAAGCCTTACAGTCTCTCTGGGATGAATTTACATCGAATCACGAGCTCATAAAGAAGTATGAAACCACCAAGAAAGACCATGACTACTTCAGGGAGAACATTTTCGATATAACAAGATGCATGTTCGATGAAACCATGCAATCTATGACTCAACTTCGAAATGAGTTGAACGAACCGGGATTTTCGGGTTTAACAAAGTCGAAGACGCCAGATACGTTCGGAACACCTATCTTTGATACAACCGGAGTACATCAACCAAACGGAGATGAAACGGACAAGCATTTATCGAAGCTATTACGCAATCAAATGTGTAACTTCAACGCCTTGGAGCGAGCGGTTTCTAAAACTAACGTAGATGTCCTGAGAGAAAAATGGCAACTTCAGGATCAACTAAACATACTGCAAACGAAGTGGGAATCTATAGATAAAATTCACTGGGAGATAAACTACTTGTTGCAAGGAAACGATAAGGATTACGAAGCGAAATTCGAGCATTGGGAACAGGTCTATGACCGCCTAAAAGAGGATTTAAACAGAAAAATCTTTGAAACGGCTCATTATGAAAAATCAACACCTCGTATTGAGCTGCCCGAGTTCAATGGCGCTTATAACAATTGGATTTCGTTCAGAGATTTATTCTTCGAGATGATTCACAACAACCCCACACTAAACAAAACTCAAAAAATGAAATTCTTGAAGTCGAAGCTCAGAGGTGAAGCGGAAAAGCTGATAAAACATCTTCCTGTAAGCGCTGAGAATTACGATTTATGCCTGGATATCATCCAGCATCGCTACAACAACAAGAGATTACTTTTCACCTCGTACGTGGACACCCTTCTCAATCAAACATCTATCGATAAACCAACTTCAGCTAACTTGAAAAAACTACACGACACAACAAAAGAGTGTCTGAACGCGTTGGAGAATATTGATATCGATATTCCTGTATGGGGCCCACTTATCGTTCACTTGTTGTCTTCTAAACTGGATGACAGCACATATGGTGACTACCTGGAGAGTATGAAACAATCAAGAGAGCTACCGGACTTAAACGAGTTCATGGAGTTTCTGGAGATGAGGTTTATGACTTTGGAAACATCTCGTACCAAGAAGTTTAATTCAAAACCCAACTATTTGTCGAATGTTCAACATAAAAATTATAACAATTATAAGTCAATGAACTTTAAAGACGCAGAAAAGTGTACAAAAACCTACCATGCCGCACTGCGAAAGTGCCCTCTGTGCAAAAATGATCACGCGTTACGCCTATGTCCTACATTTCTAAATATGGATGTCGCAGCGCGAAACCAAACGACAAACAAATTGAACTTATGTAAAAATTGTTTGTTTAGTCACGGCGGAAGTAAATGCATTTCAACGAAAAGATGCCGCACGTGTAACTTTAAACATCACTCTCTGCTACATGATGACAATCTGAAAGTACAGCCAACCAGATCATCGATCTTACCGGCAACTGAGCGAACATCGAATCACATAAACGGTGATCAAGAGATACTCTTAACTACTCTTCAACTCAAAGTTAAGAACATAGAAGGAGATTACGTCATCCTTCGCGCGTTACTCGATCAAGGTTCCCAAGTGACCTTAATGACAGAAAATGCTGCTCAACGCCTGAACTTACCCCGAAACAAAATGAACGCCGCTGTCTCTGGAGTCGGCAATATAATGGGTACGAGTAAAGGGATGATTCGGCTAGAATGCAAATCTATCAACTCCGATTATACATTCCAAACAGAAGCATTAGTAATGCGTAAACTGATTAATAATCTACCAAACTCAACTATCAAAACAGAAAACTGGCCACACCTCCAAACTCTCAGGCTGGCTGATCCAGATTTTAACATCTCTGGGCCCATCGACTTACTGCTAGGAGCAGATATTTACTCCGCAGTGATTATGGAAGGGGTGTTGAAACATACCAATGATTCGCCAGTAGCGCAGCAAACTAAGTTAGGCTGGATACTGTGCGGTGCTACTAAGCAATTCAATTGTCTAGTTACTCTAACTGAGCTGGAAAAGATAACAAAATTCTGGGAGACGGAAGATATCAACTCAGACTCCGAAACCACATCTGTAGATGACTAGTGTGAGAAATATTACAGTGAAACAACAGAACGATTAACCAACGGACGCTACGTGGTGAAAATGCCAATGAAAACGAACTATCAACAAAATCTTGGCAATTCGAAAACTCAAGCCATAGCACAATTCCACCAGTTGGAAAAGAAAATGAATAGACAGGAACATTTCGCAAAACTGTACAAGCAATTTATTGGAGAGTATATTGAATTAGGCCATATGAAACCAGTAACACTTCCCGGGAGTCAAGCACAAGCCTATCTACCACACCATGGCGTAATAAGGGAAAGCTCTACTACAACCAAACTTCGAGCTGTTTTTAACGCATCGATGAAAACAGACTCCGGCTATAGTTTAAACGACTTGATGGAAAAGGGGCCTAATCTCCAAAAGGATATTCTATCCCTGATCACGAAATGGCGAAGTTATAAATACGTGCTAACGGCAGATATCGATAAATTTTACCGCCAAATCGTTATTCATCCAGATCAACAGAGTCTTCAAAAGATTATCTGGAGAGATTCCTCGAGTGAACCACTTCGAGAGATGCAGCTGTGTACCTTGACTTACGGCACCAAAGCGGCACCATTTATTGCAATGCGCACTCTACAACAGCTGGCGCTAGATGAAGGGAATGCCTACCCACTAGCCCAAATGGCGCTGCAGAACGACTTCTATATGGATGACCTCATTACGGGTCACTCAGATATCCGATCCATAAAGTTATTGCAAAATGAACTTTATGAGCTACTGAATAAAGGTGGATTTGTTTTGCGCAAATGGGCTACAAATGAACCATCCATTCTTAGGGAGTTGAAAGTGAAGGAGACGAGCGAAAGTAACGATTTTACCTTTAAACAACAAGAGTTCAGCAAAACATTAGGACTCGCATGGAATAACGCTAGTGATACATTTCATTTTGTTGCCGAACCGCTTGAAGATAACACCAAGGTATCATATACGAAACGCAGGCTATTGTCCGAGATAAGCAAGCTATATGATCCGCTCGGTTGGTTAGCTCCAATGACTATCCTAGCGAAACTTATATTTCAAAAACTATGGAGCGCAGAGTATCAAAGCATCGGTTGGGATGAAAGTGTACCGGATGCCGTTGTAAGAGAATGGATCAAAATTAGGTCCGATCTGCCAAACATAAACAAGATCTGTTTACCAAGATGGATAAGGAACGAACACGATAAAACAATCGAATTACAATCATTTTGTGACGCAAGCGAACAAGCCTACGCCTGCGTCATCTACAGCCGAACTACGTCACTGACCGGCGCATACGATACTACACTACTCACGGCAAAAACTAAAGTGGCACCGCTCAAAAATAAACTTACAATACCTAAATTGGAATTGTGTGCCGCAGTTTTGTTGGCCAAACTATTAGAGAAAATCTCTAAAGTCTATACAGACTGCAAACTAAGGATGTTCTGCTGGACCGACTCTCAAGTAGTCTTGGCGTGGCTTCAGGGGAGTCAAACAAAGTACGAAAAATACATAACGAACCGAACGTCGCAAATAACAAGTATAGTACCGGCTATAAACTGGGGTTACGTAAAGAGTAGCGAAAACCCCGCCGACTGTGCGACCAGAGGACTGCTGCCGTCAAAACTTCTCAACTTTCCTCTGTGGTGGACAGGACCTCGATGGCTCAAGGAACAGGAAAAACTAACAGTTATCCCAAATGAAGCATATACAACAAACGAGAGCGTTCTGACGAATTGTTACACTACAAATAGTGCGGAACACATGTTCAAAATAAATTATTTATATGAATCATTACTTGAGCGATATAATAACATTGATCGTATTACAAGAATACTGGCTTGGATAATACGTTTTGCTGATGCAGCACGCAACAAAAGGTCAAATGAGTGTAATGAACTGAACTGGTGTGAAATGAATCACGCATTATGTGTTTTAATAAAACATATACAACAATATTATTTCGAAGACGAAATCAAAGCACTCAAGACCAGCGGTAAACTACCCAATCGCAGCAACATTTTGAAATTAAACGCATTTTTGGATGCGAAGGGGATTCTGCGAGTCGGTGGACGGTTAGATCACTCCAACCTGTCAGAGGAAACAAAACATCCCATTCTTATCCCAGGAAAAGGAAGACTGACCCAGTTAGTAATTGAACAGGCTCATCAACGGACCTTACACGGTGGAGCAAGATTAACGCTAGCTTATACCCGTAACAAGTACTGGATCGTCAGTGGCAATCGAACCGTCAAGAAAATCCTGCGACAATGCGTTCGGTGTCGTCGTTACACACCAACACGATCTGAACAGTTGATGGGCAACCTTCCGAAAGCGAGAATCACTCCATCGAGACCATTTTCACATACCGGCGTTGACTTCACAGGCCACGTAGACGTGAAGATAAACAAAGGCCGCGGTATAAAAACCTGCAAAGGCTACATAGCCATATTCATATGTATGTGCACGAAAGCAGTACATATTGAACTTGTTTCGGATCTATCAACGCAAACTTTCATCGCAGCGTTAAAACGAATGTGTGCAAGGAGAGGCACCCCCAAACATATTTATTCCGATAACGGAACAAACTTTGTCGGTGCTGCAAAGTTACTGAAAGAAGAGTTCAAAACATACCGAACAATGATGTCTTCAGAGTTCTTTAGAGAGATAAACAGTCTTCAGATTGAGTGGCATTTTAACGCCCCGGCCTGGCCATCGGCAGGAGGCCTCTGGGAAGCCGCTGTACGTTCAATGAAAACACACCTGAAACGTGTTATCGGACAACAAAAGCTAACCTACGAACAATTCGCGACTCTCCTCACCCAAATTGAGGCGTGCATGAACAGTCGGCCGCTGTGTCCATTATCTGAAGATATTGAAGATCTCAACTACCTTACTCCGGGGCACTTTCTCACAGGGAGTCCTGTGCTCTCTTTACCACTCAATGATCCAGACGAACCGAAATCGATAGATATCCGAAACAACTGGCAACTTATTGAACTGATGCGGCGACATTATTGGGATCGCTGGTCGAAAGAATACTTGCACCTGCTACAAAACCGACCTAAATGGCAAAAAACTAAGAACAACATGCAGCTGGACCAATTGGTGCTAGTGAAGGAAAACAATCTACCTCCGGGCAAGTGGGCTATGGGCCGAGTAATGGAGTTACACCCAGGCAGTGACAATCTAGTACGAGTTGTTACTCTTAAGACTCAAAATGGCTTAGTAAAACGACCCATAACAAAACTAGTTACGCTACCCGTAAATGTGACAATGCCTTCATGCCAATCGCGAAACATAACTAATCCTGAGTCCAGAGAGGAAACTAAGAAAGCGAAGTCTACTACTACTAGAAGAATTAACAGCTTACTTTGGACGTTATTTGTAGTATTTACAATGCTGTCATGTGGACACTCAAGCCCCGTGGAACATTTTAAAACAAAACCTTTGCCAAACAACCAGCCAATCTACTTTGATTCGATTGGGAACATCCAATTGATACATGACGAATGGAGACTTCTAGTGTACTACAACCTTTCAACATTCTGGGAAAGTACAGAAAGGGTTGAGAAGTTCGTGAATCGTTTAGACGAACTATGCAGGACAATGCCAAACGAGAAATGTCACTCTACCACACAACAACTGAAGTTCGAAGTAAATCAGCTGAATGAATATAACGTCTTGTTACTGTCGCAACATCATCAACGGAAGCGTCGCGGCTACGTCAACGGCGTAGGAAACCTCGCACGAGCACTTTTCGGTGTCCTTGATAGCGATTTCGCCGAAAAATACACTCGGGACATACAGAACATCAAGACAAACGAACAGTATTTATTACAGTTGATTAAGAACCAAACACTTATTATAGAAGCCCAAGATAACATTATGAAGAAAAATGAAGACTTCGTAAAAACGCAACTGGGTGTAATTGAACAATACATGAACAAAACACTATACGAGTCCGAAGTAATTCAAAACCGATTCCAAATTATGAAAACCATGAACGATGTGAATGCTGGAGCGATAACCGCGAGTTTACTATTATCGGTATTTTGAAGAAACCAACAAATGCTCCTAGATGCATTGACAGATATTTATAGAGGAAATCTTGATATGAGCCTATTTACACCTGAGCAATTATCGGAACAACTTAATTACATTGCCGGAATTATATCGAAGAGATTGATGTTACCTATCAAGAATAGCAATGCAGAGAACATCAAAGATATTTATAAACTTATTTTCGTTAAAGCACGACTGACCGAACAATACCTACTCTTCGAATTACATATCCCGTTACTAAGCGATGACGAGTATACGCTATATCGTAACATACCTATAACTATGCAACATACAGACCGATGCCAGATGATAGCGACAACAACAAAGTATATAGGAGTTAATTACGTTAAGAATACCTATATACAAATGGAAGAGGTGGATCTTCAACAATGTACGACAATGACGGCTGATAACTACATTTGCCACGCCTACACGCCTATATACAACCTACATGGAACCTCAGCATCTTGCGAAGCAAAAATGCTAAGCCAAAACGGCAATAACATCACATGTGATTGGGTATCACAATTGTGCCTTGACCATTGGATCAAATTGCATAGACCAAACATATGGCTGTATAATTGTATCAAGGAAAGTGCAATTCGTACGGTATGCGAAAATCGTATTACAACAACAATTGTTACACAAGCAGGGCTCCTTGCCCTAGGTCAGGACTGTGTAATACAATACCGAGACACGACTATATACTCGCACAACATGTTTAGTAGCAAAACCAATATGAAAATGTCTTTAGAAATACCTACTATTGACACACCTAATGATATGTGGAATACCTTCAACTACAAAAGCATTTTATTCCCTAAACTCAATCTATCTGAAGAACATAGAACATTAGAAAATCAGATAGTTGAACAAAAGAAACGGGAGAGCCTGCCTAACGAGTTGAGCGTTCATGATGTTGGGAACTACACAATGTGTTCTTTGCTGGCGGGAGGAATTGCCGTTGCTGTCATTGTGTGGCTAGTAAAGAGACGTTGCACCGCGAGTAAGAGGAACGACCCGAAGGCAACGAAGACTCGAGAGAGGACGGACAATGTGGAACTCGAGGACAACTATGCTGAAATTCAAGAAGATCGCGTGAAGAACCATCCTTCATCTGAAGCAGCAAAGGGTTCAACGTTCCAACGATAATTAGCTACTTTTTAGTTAATAATATTTCTTTTTACTTTTTACTTATTGCTATACCTAACTCTAACTAACTTTTATACCTTTTTATATCTTTTATATTTTTTATACTTTTTATACCATGTCTTTTTATACTTACTTGTAACGCAAGTTGATGGTATATAGATTTCTGTGTCTTTCCCTCGGGAGCATGTACGAGCCAATAATGCTCGTACAACAATTTTATATTAAACTAATAAACACATACAAAATGTACATGTAATCAATATTATTTAGTCGTAACAAAACTGTTGTCGCGTAATATTGTGTATCTATATCAACTATTTTGAGGAAATAAACGATCGATTCAATATTGTGATTTGGTGTGTTTGTTTACCTAACTACAACAACTATACCGGAGTGCCGTTAACGACGAGATACTCCAACAGTATCATTGTTTTGACATCATTACTAGTGACCGGTAAAAAAAATTCTACAAAGTTGACGTAAGTATTTTCTATTTGCAACCTATTTAAGTTATTATAACGTTTAGACGGTAGGCGCGATAAAGCGTCTGCGCTGTTTTTATTCGACGCGATGTACTCGATATTGTAACTGTAGCCGGCTAGAAGTACCGCCCAGCGTTGCAATCGCGAAGCAGCCATAACAGGAATACCCGTTCTATTACCAAAAATATGTGTCAGAGGTTTGTGATCTGTACGAAGTATAAAGTGACGGCCATACAGATACTGGTGGAATTTACGAATACCGAATACAATTCCCAGAGCCTCCCTGTCTATCTGTGCATATGCGCGCTCAGTCGGAGTAAGTGACCGCGAGGCGTACGCGATCGGGCGTTCGCCATCTGCCGTAATATGCGATATTACCGCGCCAACACCCACACTACTCGCATCCGTCGTCAACACCAGCGGTAGATCTGGATTATAATAAATTAGAACCTTGCTATCCATTAAAAGGCGTTTGACTATCACGAAAGCATTCTGACACTCCTCGCTCCAAACATACTTAGTGCCCGACTTAAGAAGATTATACAATGGAGCGAGAATAGTACTAACATTTTTAATAAACTTTGCATAATACATGACTAGACCTATAAACGCCCGTAACTCTGTAGTATTGGTAAGCGCCGGTGTATCCCTCACTGCATTTACTTTCTCTGGACACGTATGCACCCCCATCTTTGCTTATAATATGACCCAGGTACGTGACCGACTTTGAAAAGAAAACGCATTTTTCCTTTTTTACTCTAAGTCCATAGTCCTGCAACCGTTGAAAAACTTTATGTAAATTATTTATATGGTCCGATTTCGTACCCCCCGTTACAACGATATCATCTAAAAATACACCTACACCTCGCATACCCGCGAATAATTGTTCAATTCGCCTTTGAAAAATACCCGGACTAGATGCCAATCCATACACTAACCTGTTGTACATATATAGTCCCTTATGAGTATTTATCACTGTGTATTTCTTAGTTTCATCCAATTCGAATTGTGCGTACGCTTGAGACAAATCGATTTTACTGTAATATTCACCCCCTCTGAGACGAAATAATAAGTCTTCTACCCTCGGCAAAGGATAACGGTCAATTTCTATAACTTTATTTAATGTGAGTTTGTAGTCAGCACAGATTCGAATGCTACCATCCTTCTTTACCACTGGCACTATCGGTGTAGCCCAGTCGGAACGCTCGACCGGGGTGAGAACTCCGTCGCGCACCAGCTGGTCCAGCGCACGCTCCACCGGCTCGCGCAGCGCGTAGGCCAGCGGCCGTGCGCGCATGAACACCGGCCGCGCTCCCGACCGCACATGTATACTCACGGCGCCGCCCATGAAGCGCCCGAGACCCTCCGCGAACACATTACAGTATTTGGAACTGAAAGAGGATAATTCAAATTCACTATTTTGCACCAAATTATGTACATTATAATTAAACTCGGGAAGCTGTATCTTTAACGCCGCTAGCCAATGCCGCCCTAAAAGTACAGTTTTTCCTTTTTCGATAACAAGTAATTCCAAATATTTACTTCTATCTTTATATCTGACTAAGGGCCTTATTATACCCAATGGTTTAACAGTTTCGCCCGTGTAA
The DNA here is from genome assembly GCA_963564715.1 of Catocala sponsa. Lineage (NCBI taxonomy): Eukaryota > Metazoa > Arthropoda > Insecta > Lepidoptera > Erebidae > Catocala > Catocala sponsa. The sequence continues at coordinate 4,429,680 of OY751356.1, read as the reverse complement.
TATCTTAAGGTTAATTTACAGGGTTGTAGGGTAAGATCGTGAAATAGTCTGTTGTAACATTCTTGACTAATGCATGATACTGCACTACCTGTGTCACATTCCATAGCTATATTTTTATTATGCACGTTTAAGTTTATATAAATTGGTTTGCAATTTAAAATCGACAGTTGACAAACATCAACAAAAATTACCTCGTCACTTTTGGCATCACTGTTACTGACTTGCACATCTACTTGATATTGCTCCACTAAATTGGGGCACATACGCCGTAGGTGTCCCTGACGATTGCAAACCCTACACACGTAACGCGAGAACTTGCATGCTGCCTCGTTGTGATTAGCGCCACACACCCGACACGCCCGCTGAGGCCGAACTCGCTCCGCAAGCCGAGCCCGCTCAACCGGCACCGACCTAGCTGCCTCGGTACACGCGCGCCGCTCGAGCTCTCGCCCGTCTCGCCGCTCACGTACGTTCTGCCGCGAAACACCGCGCTGCCCGTCGCGCTCCGCCACACCCACAGCTTTCCGTCTCACCGTCATCGCTTGACACGTCACCATAGATGCACCCGTGTCCACCGTTGGCTTCGGTCCTTCGACTGCCGCTGCGTCTTTCTCTGCAGCTTCCCAGCTGCAGGCAAGTTTGTACGCCTTGCCGAAATCCAACTTAGATTCTGCGAATAACCGCTGTCTTATGTTCTCGCTCTCTATTCCACACACCAATTGATCGCGCAAACTTTCTTCGAGCCAGCTGCCAAACTCACAAGTCTTTGTCATCTTCTTAAGCACCGCCACGTACTCGGCTATTGATTCACCCTCTTTCTGTTTCCTGTGTCTAAACTTATACCTCTCAGACAGTTCACTTGGTTTAGGTTGTAAATGTCGACTCATAATCTCCGATAATTGCTCAAAACTTTCCGTTTTCGGCTTTTTCGGTGTACACAAGTTAACTAACAACTCGTAACTCTCTGCCCCCATAACGGTTATTATTGTTGGTACACGTAGGTCGTCCGGTATTTTGTTCACAACAAAATATTGTTCTAAGCGTTCGACATACAGTTGCCAATCGTCTTTCTGCACATCAAATGCGGCAATTTTTCCGATGGACATTATGACTTCGTAGTTACACGCGAATTGTTCAATCCTCGTCGCCACTGATATGTTCACAAGTAGGTAGGTACGTATAGTGAGGAATGAAACGACGTCTTGGTAGCACAGCATATATTCGCAGACTGCCGAGTATTTTACAATCAGAAACATTGATGATGCACTACCCACATATTTAATTATAATTAAGACACATACATCACACAGTCCAATTATCGTCCTCCTCCTTGTCTTCCGAACACATCTCCGTGACAATATCCTGGGACTGAGGAGAGCAGGACCGGTTTTGCCTATCAAGCAGTTGATGTACGGATTCATTCGTAGCAAGCACCACGTGGCATAGTTTTTGGAACATGACGTTCTGATTAGCTATCAAATCATCTAAATTGAACTTCTTTACATTAGCCGGCGGAACTGGACTGTGACTCCTCTTGGAGGCATAAGAGCTGCTGCAGGAAGAAGAGGTCCCATTCTCAATATCTCGTGCTTTTGCATTTAGGCCTCGTCCTGGACGCCGGCGGGCGGTGCGGGTGGCGCGAGCGACGGCACGCGCGTTTTGATCAAAGTTCATAGATTTGTGTGAAGCTGTTCTCGACGACAGCGGTGCGGGCGGTGGAGCACGAGCGTCGAGCTGTAGTTGAGCGGCGACCGCGCGTTTGAATACGAGTTGTGACGTTCTGCTTATTTTATTTAGAATGTCGATGATTGAGCAAAGCATTTCAGAGGTTTTAGATAGGCCACCATTATGGAATAGTAAACACTATGATCATAAAAATAGACGAATAATTAAATTGTTGTGGGAGGAAATAAAAGAAAAATTGAATATTGAGGGCAAGTAACTTTTTATTTTTTCACGTTGCAGTACCGACATCGCGTATACTCTCGACACGTCACTTCGCCGCAATAAACCGAGTGATCTGGCCGCTGGCTTCGTGAACGGACCACGTACACCGCGCAAACCGCGCGCCCCGCCCGCGCCGATCGCTGGCGTCCAGGCCTTAAACTTTAGGAGGCCTCATGTCGAGAGACGAATTGAGGTTTTAACGTTTTTAGGATGTCCAAAAATTTATTATAGGCGTTAACAGGGTGCACCTTCGAGGCTACATGCAGTGGCACATAAATTAGCGCACGACCTAGTGGCCAGCTTAGAAGTATTCTTTTGATTTTTTTGTAGCGACGCTCGCTGAGGGTAGTTTCTCCATTGTGAGCCTTGGCCAAGCTAACCGTCGGTATAGCAAACCGTAGTCTGCATTCTTGGTCAGGAGAGATTTTATCACCGAAAAGATCCTCGTAGTTATTGTCATTGACCACCCAAGATCTCCAATCGGTTGGAAAACATTCGTTCAGGATTTGTACTACATTTTTGAAGAAATTCTCCTCACATATTGCGGGACTCCAATCCGCCAACGCGCCCATAGTAGTTTGCGTCATCTAGAAGAATAATGTAACATAGTAAATACCTTCCTGAGAGATGACGGTAAGGACGCGACACTATTAAGTTTGTCGGCCTCGATGGCGTAGTGGTTAGTGTAACCAGCTGCCACGCCTGAGGTCGCGGGTTCGATTCCCGGACAAGTCAAACATTTGTGTGCATGAACATGGATGTTTGTCTTGGTCTGGGTGTTTCTATGTATAATATGTATGTATTTACAAAAAAAAAAAGTAATATATGTATGTTTATCCATTGTCTAGTACCCATAGTACAAGCTCTGCTTAGTTTGGGCTAGATGGTGTTGTGTGAATGTGGTAGAATATTATTATTATTAACAGACTGGTAAAAGACGCAGCTGATTTTTTACTAAGCAACCGACGGTAGGCTGAGTTCAGCCGACGTCGGCTGATTACTTCAGCCAGACGTCATGTCGGCTGTTAGCACAACCGACTGTCGGCTGCCTTTAAATAACAATGAAAGTCTAGGGCATTCCTAGTAACTTTAAAATTGTTTGCGTTTTTGCCGTCCGGAGAGCGGTCGATCGCAATAAAAATACAGGGCTTACCCGTATTTATTAAGTTAACTTACTTTTAAAATGAAATGGGCATTTTTACCCCCATTTTTTATTCTGGAATTCGAAAATATAGACTAATCTAAGACACTAATTTGAATATTTTGATGAATACTAGTCTATTGAATTTTTTATTAATTATTAAAATTTTAAACTAATTTATATGCGGTGACCTCATCAGAGGCATCTTATCTTATCTTATCTTATGTGTGGGGGCCAGTCAGTGCAGACCGGCGACACTTCGACCCAGTGGGATCTTTTGTGTCGGCGCCAAGATTTAACCCTTAGCTATCTCCTTATGAATGTACTGCATAAGCCGCAGTGTACAATTCAGAGGGAGAAGCCTGAAGTCTTCAGGGCTTGGATATGCCACCCCCATCAGACCCGTCCTCAGTCCAGCCAACGCGTCGCATTCACACAATAGGTGCGATATGGACTCGTCCTGTTCACCACAGGCCCTGCAGATCAAATTGTGTGCCAATCTCAATCTGCACAGGAAGTCGTTGGTGCCAAAATGGCCAGTGAACGCTCCTGTGAGCAGGCGCATTTGGCTCTTGCTATATCCACAGAACTTCCGGGTGAAGCCTGTGGCTCCGTTTGCAATGAACTTCTTGGAGTGTTCCAGACCCCTAAGGGCCATCCACTCCAACCTGTGTTTTTCATTGCCATGTGCATTCAAAGCTGCCTTGACGGTGCTCTCAGAGAGTCCCACGAATGGCTCGGGGCCCACAAACAGCTGCTCCGAGCCCTTTCTGGCCAACTCATCAGCCTCCTCATTGCCCTGCACCCCTGCATGTCCCGGAACCCAGACCAGTTTGACTGTGTTCTTCCTGCCTAGTTTGTTGAAGATCTTAACACAGTTCAGGACCAGTCTGGAGTCCACCCTCCAGGAGTCCAGAGCCTTGAGAGCAGCTTGACTGTCACTGTATATTCTATACACAGTCTTGTCAGTGACATCACTGTTGATATTCTCCTGAGCACAGGCAATTATAGCGTAGGTTTCCGCTTGGAAGACCGTTGCATATTTGCACCAGAGGCATAATTACTAAGGACATTTGCCTCATTCATTAAATTAAAATATTAACATTTGACAGAAATTTCATTAGCGTCAACGTCACCAAACCTAAGTTATAAACAACGAAATTACCGCGCTACGCTATTGACTGTTGTTTAATCTTATCCTCGATCCCGTTAAGTCCTAGTTAAAACAGCGAAGAGATACACGTCATTTTCATTGTTTATCAATCCTCATCGTTTACTAATCGCCATCATGAGTGATACTTTTGTCAAAGCTGATGCACGTAATCTTCCAAAAGTTGAAAATTTTATGATATTGGAATATGTAGCTACGAATAGCCAGCATAACGTAGCTGAAATAAGGGGAGTAAAGATTTTAATGTCCATAAGTATTGTATATTTGTTGCCTTGATAACACTTGATAACGCAAGAGGAAAACCCATGCGATCGTTTCTCGATCAGATCGGAGGCGTTCTGGATAAAGGCCAGGTTAAGAGCTCCTTGAACCGACGGGCGTGTATGAGGAATGTGATGAAAGTGAATGAAGCCAGAGAAGTGTGTCAGGATCGTAGCAAATGGAAATCCGTAGTCTCTGCCTACCCCTCTGGGAAACAGGTGTGAATCTATGTATGTATGTATTTATTTATTTATTTATTATGGGATAATAAACAACTACAACATATAATATAATACATAATGCTAACAAAGAAATTGTAGTAATGTTGCAGTCCACTACATTATCCTCAGATACAACATATTTATAAGTTAGTGGTTACCACTAGAGGAGCATAACCACAGATAACAAATATTTTTAAATAAATTAAGTACTTTTACAGCAGCATCAATTTTGTTTACCACAATGTACATAAAAAAAAAAACAAATTAATTTGATTAAATTATGCAATAAATAATTAATAATATTACAATTCAGATATTAATTTTATAATATTAAATTTAAATTTATTTTTCGAGCATGCAAATATATCAATATCAATGAAATTTGAGTTATATGATTCCAACATTCTATAAATAGGGCTACGTAAGCCAGAGTTCGTACGACAAGAGTTTAAGGCGAACAGAGTACGTGGACGGACCTGACGCACATGAACTGTTCGGGGGACAGAATAGCACACCTTACTGGTCAAATCGATGGCATCAAAGCGATTATGGACGATGTCATGAAGAACATTGGCCTCAAGATATTTGCGCCGGTTCTCCAAGCTGACAAGCTTGTACTTATCAAGAAGTTGGGAGTATGATAGGTATGTTTTAGTCCTGTTACATCTGTAGTACATGGCACGGAGATATTTTTTTTGCACCTTCTCTATTGCAACCACGTACTTTTCGTAAAAGGGGTTCCAAATAGGGATCGCATATTCTAGCTGAGAGCGTATGAGCGTCTTGTACAAATAGAGATAGGTTGAGATACGCTTAAATTCAGTGGAAGATCTCATCACGAATCCATACATCCCAAAGGCACTATTGATTATGGTTTCTATATGCTGGTTTAAGGACATCTTAGCATCAAAGAGAATACCCAGATCCTTTACTATAGAAACATTATTTAAAGGTATACAGTTAAGTTTATAATTAAAGTTGACGATGGAATTATTCTTAGTGAAATGGATATAATTACATTTGGGGATACTAAGTTGCAGTTTATTGTCAATACAATAGGCAGCCAGTCTGTCTAAGTCCTCCTGAAAATACAGACAGTCGTTCAAATTTCGTGTCACTTTAAATGCCTTCAAGTCATCAGCGTACATCAAGAATTTTGAGCTAGTAAAACATTTCTTAATATCATTGATGTAGATAATGAACAGCAGTGGTCCGAGAATAGAGCCCTGTGGGACACCGGAAGTAATATTAACAGAAACAGACTGATGACCATTAACCACAACCATTTGTGAACGGTTTTCGAGGTACGACACAAACCAACGCAATAAATTACCGCGTATTCCATTGTATGCAATTTTATTAAGTAATATTTCATGATCAACCTTGTCAAAAGCTTTTCTGAAATCTGTATATACAGCATCTATTTGCAATCGCCGATCAACACTCTCAAATAGGTAGTTAGCAAATATTAATAAATTAGAAGTAGTGGATCGGCGCTTAATAAACCCATGCTGTTCAGGGATGATTATATTGTGTAAAAGAGGGTAAATCTCATTGTGAACAAGTCTTTCAAAAAGCTTTGACAAGGTTGGCAGAATCGAGATAGGTCTATATTGTTCGACATCATGCCTCGAGCCGCCCTTATGCACTGGGGTAATGTTAGCTCGCTTCCACGCCACCGGGAAAACACCTTCATGCAGACATTTATTAAAAAGAATATAGATGGGTTCACAAATGTTATCAGCCGCAGCCTTAAAAAAGGCTGCGGGAAGACCGTCAGGACCTGCCCCCTTAGACGGGTCAAGCCGTTTCAGCTCGTTGAGTACATCTGATTTTCTGACATGTAGATTACTAATTAAGCTGCCATGCTCTATGCACTGCTGCGATGGTTTCCACGTGGCAAGTGTTGGTGACACTGGCTCAAACACAGACAAGAAAAAGTCTGAAAACATATTGCACACAACATCAGGATCGCTTGACTTGACATTCTGGTACTGCATCATAGACGGAATGCCTGGCTTACTTTTGCGGTTAGAAATATAAGACCAAAAATGCTTAATGTTAGCAGAGAGACTATCTTCAACCGAGTTAATGTAATTGGAATAACAGGTTTTACACATATGTTTGAAGATGGACCTACATTCAGAGAAGTGATTATAGTCTTTGAGGTTATTATATTTCTTCCACTTTATCCAAAGACGTTGCTTTTTTTTTAACATTTTAATTAGTTGTGGCGTAAACCAGATTGGGAAGTCAAGCGATCTAGTCCTTGCAGGGGGGACTAGTGGGCTAATTATGTCATCCAACACACTATAGAAAACTCCAACGGCCTCTTCTGATGATAGATTGTCAAAAAGCGCGGTCCAGTTGACTTCGGCCAAGTGTTTATTGATCAGGTCATAATTAGCTTTACGGAAATTATATTTATTAATTGGTTTTCTTTTCATCATTTGTGTAGATATGCTAACAGGTGCAGATATAACAATAGGGGGGTGATAGGGGTCAACTGGTAATAGCGGGTCTTTTAGGTGGCCCATCGAACAGCAAGTGTTCGAGATAAACAAGTCCAAAGTATTTCCTCTACAATTAGGCGTACTGTTATATTGGTGAGCATCTAGCAAAGACATGAGATGCGTCAGTTCCGAACATATAGGGCTTGTACAGGCACATGCCACATATGCCCCACAGCCCGCCGTTATCGTGTTCCATGTGACATTTGGAAGATTATAATCACCAACAATGTAAACATTCATGACATTAGGTTTAAGATGTCCTGTAGAAAATCAAAATGAGATATATAGATATCAGAGCTGGTACCAGGCGGGATGTATACTGCGCTGATAACATGTATCTTATGTGTAAGGTTCAATATTTTTAACAACAATTAAATATAAATAATTCACAAACAATTCTTTTATTAGACGTTAATTTGAAATTGACTTCCTTTAAAATAAAAGTATCTAAAATGACTACGTTAGAATTACAAAGTCTCTTGGCAAATGGCGGTAGCTTGTGGCGGCATTCTGTGCTGGCACTTGGTGCGAAACGGTAGTTTCGGAGGTTGAGAGTGGATTGTAAAAGTAGTGTGACTATTAAGTGCAGAGAACAATAAATAATTGTATCGTGATCCGCTGTTTCATTGGTGAGGACTGTGAGGCCTTCTTATATCTCAGAAGTGGGATCACATCGCAGTAACTGCGTAAGTACACGCCTACTAATAATTTTTAGCTCTTGTTAATTAAGTGGACATAATTTGAAAGCCGAATCGACTTGTTTGCTTGTTATAATGATGCCCCGTTTTCTTTTGGGCTTTAAAACCAATAGCTTAAAATTATGATTATTTTAATTGTTAACCGTTAATCAAATGTTCATTTCTTCGAAAATAATTTTAACGTATGCAAATAAAATGAATATTTAAATACAAAAATCAAGTCGATCCGACATGCTTATTATACAAATCTTTATTTAATAATTATGGAAATAGGACAGTCCTCATTATTATTATATTGAGGTACCACATTAATCACACATAATTGAAACGACGATTCAGATGATAAAAGGTCAGCTATGAAATAATAATAAGTAGCTATTATAGTATTCGCTGAGTAAACCTATTGTTATTAAGCTACGTACCCACTTGTTGGTTAACATGCATAAGTACTATATTTTCATTATTACCGGAAATAAATAGATATTAAAATAATTTACAAGATAATATAAAACAAGTAAGCTTTTATTTATTTCTCGTTAATCGTTAGGCACGCTTTAATTACACAGACTTGATATCATAAACATACACATAAATACAAGTACGTGATTAAAATACTAGTTCCTTATACATTAACTTAATTAATTACGCTTTTATGGAAAGATAGTTAAAACATGAGTATACTCATAAAACATACATATATGTATAATGTGTGCCCTTATATATTTTGTACTATATTGATCACATAGTCTAATGTAGTCTCTTTCGACTGTGAGTTTCAGGCGATGGAATCGAGAACCAAGGCCGCGAGCCAAGATCGGCGCAGGTTAGCGACGCCAGATCGGGGCTCCGTCAGAAGTCATCGAACTGATGATGCCCGTAGTCGCAGTCGCCACGGAAGCGCCACCCGAAGTCGGAACCGTAGTCGTTGCTTTGATGAACGTAAAAGGGCCCTGGAGCGAGAGCGTGAGCGGATCCGGCACATGGAACGGGACCTTCAGCGAGATCGCGATGAAGAACAACGCGGCAGGTCTAGACGGCACGTGCAACGGGAACGCCCTACGAGCCGCACACGCAGTACGTCTCGTCGGGACCTACAAAGAGCAAGTGTGCATCGGGAGAGCCGGCAGCGTCACCCTGTGAATAGCAGAGGGGGTGCTCTTATCGAACAACCATCACCAAGGTCATGTAGTCCAGTCTTTTCTTCTAAAGATGTTCTAAAGTTATTAAGTTCGCTCAAAGATAAGAGGTCATCGCCGCCATCCGTATCCCAAGGTATACACTCAAAACATATTGATTTTAAAAATATATTACCCGATTTTAACCCTGCAACGAAGAACCAGCGTATGGATGTGTGGCTAAAGAAAGTCAATGAGTGTGCCTCGGTCTACGGATGGGACGACAAAATGACTGTACACTTTGCTATGCAAAAACTACAGGGATTGGCCAAAACATGGTACGAAAGTTTGAGTTCCATATTGTTCACGTGGCAAGAGTGGCAGGAGAAATTGTTGAGTGCTTTTCCCTGCGAGCAAAATTATGGACAATCCCTGGAGGATATGCTGAAACGTAGAAGTAGATTCAACGAACCTATCGAGGTTTATTACTATGAGAAACTTGCGTTACTGAACCAATATGAAATAACTGGTAAACGCGCGGTTGACTGCATAATTCATGGTATCAGTGACCGTACTATGAAATCTAGTGCGTTGGCCTTGCGTTGTTCTCAACCCGACCAATTATTGCAATTCTTATTAAGCAATAGAGATTCGTACGGAGCAAATAATACGTTCCAAAGGAACAAAATAGCAAATAATGCGGACGTAGGACACCCAAATAAGACTTCCACCAAACCAGGCGTTCAGAATATGGTTTTCTGTTTTAATTGCAAGGAAGGGGGACACCCATACCTCCAGTGTCCTAAGCCATTGATTAGGTGTGATAAGTGTAATAAAGTGGGTCACAAAAGTAATGTTTGCAATTTTAAGCAGCACAATGAAAATAATAATAAGGCATGTTTCTATTCAAAAAACCATGTGTATTAACAGCTCAAAGCAAAATTCAAAGTTTGTTAAAACCATCTTAGTTAATGGCTCGGAAATGGAAGCCTTCGTAGATTTAGGTAGTGACGTCACTCTTATAAAAGAATCCGCCTTAGCCAAACTACTGATTCCACACAACAATGTGCAAACTTTTATGCAGGGTTTTGGGAATAGTCTAGTTAAGTCGTCAGGATCTGTGGATCTAAGTCTATCGTTGGATGGTGTTAGCGCGATTGTTTCTTGCAGGGTAGTGAGCGATCATCTGCTTGATAAAGCGGTTCTTGTTGGACAGACGTATACCGAGCAACCACATGTCATTATTTACAAGGATGCAGATAAACTTACAGTTTACGACATAGATTCCGAAGTCCCCAGTTGTTGTACAAATGATGTTGGCGAAGAATTAGTTAGACTTAGGAAAGTAGGACACAGCGTCCTTTACGGTACAGCTAGTATTAAAGCTGAGGTCCAAATCAATTTTTCAGGGTCAATACTGCTGAGCACCAAGACCGTAGGAAAACCAACTGACAGGTATATTGTTAATGACGGAATATATGAGTCTAGGAATGGTACGTTAATGGTGACTGTGACACCTTTAACAATTCCCTGCATTGTTCAGGACAATTCGATATTCTCTAGGGGCGAGATAGTGAATGTTGTTAACAGGGTTATTGGAGCACAACCGGTGGGCCCTCAAGGGATAGATGCTGATGCTAAGGACTCCCTAAATGAAAGTGAGGTGAAAGTTGGTAAGTCTGTGGCGGAAGAAGATAGGAATCGCTTGATGTCGCTGCTACGCCGTTATAAACACTGCTTCGCATGTAGCTTACATGATTTGAAGGGAACGAATATCACTGAGATGAATATCGATTTGAATAGCCAGCGTCCCGTAGTCTATAGGCCCTATAGGTTGTCTCATCACGAGCGCGGTCAGGTTAGGGAATTGGTATCTGATATGTTGGATGCAGGGATTATTCGTGATTCCGTATCTAATTATGCCAGTCCTATCATACTGGTGCGCAAGAAAGACGGGAAAACTAGAATGTGCGTAGACTATAGGATGCTAAATTCGGTTACAGTCAAGGAAAGATATCCTATGCCAATAATCGAGGATGCGATTGCCCGTTTGTCGGGACAAGGCTGGTTCATTACTCTGGACTTAATGTCCGGGTACTATCAGGTCCCTATTTCTGAGCACAGTAAGCATCTCACTGCTTTTGTCACGCCAGACGGCCAATATGAATTTAACCGCATGCCGTTTGGCCTGGCAAATGCCCCAGCTGTGTTCCAGCGATTGATGAACCGTGTCCTGGGTGTAGCCCGTTTCCAGAAAGCGACAGTATATATAGATGATTTGCTTATTTTCGGAGTAAGTCCCGCTGAATGCCTAGAAACGTTAGAACTTGTCTTACAACTTTTGGACAGGGCTAACTTAAGATTAAATTTATCAAAGTGCAGTTTTCTGCGAAGTGAAATCGATTATTTAGGCTATGAGATTTCGTCGGTAGGGATGCGACCAGGTAAGACTAAAATAAACAGCGTAATGAATTTCCCATGTCCAAGCAATGTTCACGGAGTCAGACAGTTTTTGGGTTTAGTGAGTTATTTTCGCAAGTTCATTCAGGGATTCGCAGAGACGGCTTTCCCATTGACAAAACTTTTGAAAAAGGACGCGAAATGGGAGTGGCTGGCTGAACAAGAACAAGCTTTTGTCACCCTTAAGGAGAAACTTGCAGATAGACTGGTTCTGGCGATTTTCGAACCTTCCGCCGAAACAGAATTACACACGGATGCAAGCCGGTTAGGTATTGGAGGAATTCTGTTGCAACGTCCGCGGGTAGATGACCCATTTCAACCTGTTGCGTTTTACAGCCGGCAGACATCTCCAGAAGAGAAAAACTTCCACGCGTACGAACTCGAAACCCTAGCAGTGGTTTGTTCCTTAAGAAAATTTCGTGTGTATTTGTTGGGTAGGCAGTTTCGGATTGTGACTGATTGTAGCGCGCTCAGATCAACGTTTCTAAAACGCGATCTCATACCTCGCGTGGCACGTTGGTGGTTAACTCTTCAAGAGTTCGACTGTTCTATAGACTATCGGGCTGGTAAGAGAATGACGCATGTCGACGCCCTATCTAGGAACCCCGTAGTTGACGTTGACGCAGATGATGAGTGCTATCCTAGTGTGTTGACGATTAATAGTGACGATTGGTTACTTACTTTGCAACTCGGAGATACAGAACTAATTCGAATCAAGGATATACTCGGTAGTAGTTTAGATTCTAAAGAGCTAGCATACATAAAGGAAAATTACGTAATTCACGACAATAAACTTTTCAGGTGTTTGGGTGGCAATAAAGAGAATATACGTTGGGTAGTGCCAAAGGGCGCTAGGTGGCAGTTGTGCAGACTTAATCACGATGAGATAGGACATGTGGGGTTAGAAAAGACTCTAGAGAGGATCAAAAAACATTATTGGTTCTCCAAAATGTCCCGTTTTATAAAAAAATATGTAGAGGCATGTATAGAATGTGCCTATGCTAAAAAGAATAATTCGAATGAAGGACTACTACACCCTATTACAAAAGTTGAATTGCCTTTTCATACTCTGCACATTGACCACCTAGGGCCTTTCGTTAAATCTAAATTGGGTAACACTCATATATTGGTTGTGGTGGATGGGTTTACCAAATTTGTGTTTATTAAAGCAGTTAAAAACACAAACACTCAAAATGTCATTAAGGTTTTAAATGATATTTTTGATACTTTTAGAACTCCTGACCGACTAATAAGCGATAGGGGCAGTTGTTTTACCTCCCATGCTTTTAAAAGATTTTGTTTAGATAGAGGTGTGAAACACATTTTGAATGCCGTTGCATGCCCACGTTCAAACGGGCAAGTTGAACGGTACAATCGTACTATTTTGAACTCATTAAAGGCACTGAATATAGGGGAGGAGGAAAAGGGATGGGATAGTAAATTGGGTAAAATTCAATGGGGACTGAACAACAGCATACAGAAAACTATAGGTAGGGCACCCGCAGAGGTCATGTTCGGTGTGTCTATGAATAGCGAAGTAAAACCTATAATGAATGAAGTAGCGCAAGCCAGTAATAGCAATCATGACATTGATTTAGTTCGTAGAGAAGTTAAAGATAAAATTAATATACACCAAGAATACCAAAAGCAATATTACGATAAAGGCAGGAAGGTAGCAAAAACATACAGTAAGGGAGATTTAGTAAAAGTTATCCAAATCCAAATCCATTTATTTGCAAATATAGGTACATTAATGAGGTGTTATACAGGTTACAAGTTCTTCCATATTTAACCAATGTGGCATGCAAAGATAATCAATCAATATGTCAACATTAAAACAATCAAGTCAACAATCTTATAAACTATCATTCTTATCGTCAAAATATTGTTTTAGACTGTAGTAAGATTTTCGTACCAACATATTATTCATTTTACGTTTAAATTCTTCTACATTTCTAATTTTACATATTTCTTCTGGTAGGTGGTTGTAAATTCGTGTAGCCATACAGAAAACACTTTTGTTTAATAATGCTGTCTTATTGGTAATCATTTTAATTTTGTGTTGTTGCCGACTACTGCTTAGTTTTTTAAACTGATTAATATTATTTTTGACAAAGATAGCAACTTCAGATATGTAAATACATGGCAAAGTAAGTAACTTTAGAGACTTAATGTGTGATGCGCAACTATCTGTTTGTCTAAGTCTTAGAATGGCTCTAACACATTGTTTTTGGGCCTTGAATTCCATCTCCCACTCCGTGGAGTTTCCCCAGAATAAGACACCATATCGCAAAGTCGACTCCACATACGCATGATATGCAGCTACCACAGTGTCCAAATTTACTACCTTTGATAGCATATATAAAGCATACGAACTCTTACTTAGTCCACCACAAACACTTTCAACGTGTAATTTCCAATTCAGATTACAGTCCACATGGAGCCCCAAAAATTTTACAGTTTCTACTTCTTTGATTCTCGTTCCAGAACTAACAATATCAATATTGATATTAGGCCTTGTACGATTTCTGAAAACAACAAGGTTAGTTACCAGGGTTAATTTACAAAATGATGGTAAAAGCTCAAAATTATTATCCTCTTTCGAAGGCCCTTTTAGGGTCATAAAAGTGTTAGGTAATGATCGTTATAAAATTGCCCCTATTCCGGGATTCGAAAGCACAAAGAACAAACGCAATACGACTGTGGCCGCTGACCGCATGCGACCATGGATCCATATAAAATCGCTAGAAATTGATAATGATAATTCTGATGCCATGAATGAAGCGAATTCGTGTAGTAGTGATGATGAAACTATAGATTAACTAGTGTCAATAAATCAGATGAGTTGTATAGTAGATGATAATTATTTAGTGTCAAAATTCCAGATGCTTTATGATTGTGTGCGAAATTCTCCTTGTTGCAGATGTCGTAACTCGTAGCCCGACTCTAAGAATTAATTGGTTTAGAGTTTCGGGAGCGGGAACGACGTTATGAAAGTCCTCGAGAATTGATTGGTTCGAGGCACATCAGTCTTTAAGCCCTTGAGAAGTGATTGGTTCAAGGCATATAACAGTTCTTAAGCCCTTGAGAAGTGATTGGTTCAAGGCATTATAGCAATTTCAAAGCCCTTGAGAAGTGATTGGTTCAAGGCATTATAGCAATTTCAAAGCCCTTGAGAAGTGATTGGTTCAAGGCATTATAGCAGTTTCTAAGCCCTTGAGAAGTGATTGGTTCAAGGCATTTATTGAGTAAATGTCTGAGCAATGATTATTTCAGTGTGTTTAGATATTAAATGGTTTCCCCTGGGAATTGATTGGTTCAGGGAGGTTATTATTCAGATTACGAGCAGGAATGTAATAGCTACGACTTATATGTACTAATTGTTTAAGACTTGTATTAAATAATTTTATCATCTTAATATTAATGAAGTGTGAAGTGTAAGTGTGTAATTTGAAATTACCTGTAAATTTTACAATGTACTATAACCATTGGCCAAGTGTAAGGTTCCACTGGGCGCGTGTATGAGGGCATACACGACGTCAGGATTGACGAGTGTAAGGTTCAATATTTTTAACAAGAATTAAATATAAATAATTCACAAACAATTCTTTTATTAGACGTTAATTTGAAATTGACTTCCTTTAAAATAAAAGTATCTAAAATGACTACGTTAGAATTACAAAGTCTCTTGGCAAATGGCGGTAGCTTGTGGCGGCATTCTGTGCTGGCACTTGGTGCGAAACGGTAGTTTCGGAGGTTGAGAGTGGATTGTAAAAGTAGTGTGACTATTAAGTGCAGAGAACAATAAATAATTGTATCGTGATCCGCTGTTTCATTGGTGAGGACTGTGAGGCCTTCCTATATATGTTTATCGTTTTTGCCAGGCAGTGCAATCATAAGATGCTCAATACGCGCCGAAGGCTTATGATGCGGGCTATTAAGAATATCTAGTGAGGCCGATTGAAGGTCACGCAGTATTGCAATGAGCACCCCACCGCCGTCTCGCTTCCCCGTAACATCACGGTCCCGATCACAGCGAAACACAACGTAACGAGGGTCAATAAATTCGTTATTCGTAATTTCTGGCACTAGCCAAGTCTCTGTCAATATTATGACGTCATAATTCGATGCCAAAATATTCATGAACAACAAGTGCAGCTTAGTCCTAATTCCCCTACAGTTCTGGTAGTAGATCAACAAGTTATCGGTGCTATCCATGGTCATAGTCTATTGCAACAAATTCATATATATATCGCAATTTATTGGAGTGCTTGACACAATGTGGAATCACATTAACTCTAGCAGTCAATTTACATAAATAAATTGATAAGATAATAACAAAAATTATACATAATGTTGATTTACATAATTTTACATAATAATATGGTAGATGAAAGTTTATAACTATATACAACTTTAATTTGCATTTCATAACAAGTGAAATTGAGTTTATAAGCATTGTAGGTATAGTTGAATTAAATTGTATAGTAAGTAATATTAGATTAATTAAGACAGTATTAAGTTTTATAGTATTGATAGTTTTGTCCAAATCGATAACACAATAGAGAATAACATGAATAATGTGACGATAAGAAATAATTGGTATACTAACATATATATGAATTAGGTGCTTGTCAGGCTGATTTGGGTCAGAATTTACATACATATACAGCTCTTGCGTTGTTTTGTAAAACTTAATACATTGTGGCAGCCACTCAGATCTAACAGTGCATTTACAGTTGGTGAAATAAGTTTGTAAAATAATATTGGAACCTATATATGGAATTGATATAAGTTGTACTGTAATATAAGTACGATAAAAGTATTTAGTTGTATACAATCTCAATCCATCCACCATAATAACCTGATTTGAATTAATAAAAACTGTATATAAAATTGAACTCATAATAGGTAATAGAATGATCAAGGAAGTATCATGTTTTAATGCATGCATAATTTTGTAAAAATAGGCAACACAACAGAATATAACATAAAAAATGTAACAGTAAAAACTGTACTGAATATTGCTATATGTATAAATTAAACCTTTATTCGACAGATTAGGGCATAAACTGCGTTAAGCGTGCCTCTCGCGTGTCCACACAAAACCGACCCGCGCGTGCCCATGCGCGTGCACACGCTCGTGAGCCCGTCGGGCGCCCGTCGCGTGATACTTCCGTGCAACGGGGCACGCATGCACGCGACGTGATCACGCATCACGTTGGACGGGTCCACGCGCGAAGCCCGCTAGCGGGTGCACGCGCGTGCTTGTTCAGTTGACAGCGCTATCTCGAACCGACCGCACGCGCGTGCCCGGCCCATAACAAAAAATGACAAATTTTGATACAGAAAGGGTAATTGTTGAAGTTCAGTGTCGTCCTGCCATATGGGACCAATCTAGCGAAATATTTAAAGACCGGGACGCTAAATCAAAAGCATGGCTAGACATTTGTACAGTACTGTTTCAAAATTTTGACGACTGGAGTGCAGCAGAAAAAAACATACAAGGTAAGTACCTACACTCTTTATTTATTTTATAATAACGTAGGTTAGGTAAACTATTCTTTGCGCCAAATTTTTATTTTTAATAATCTATGCAATTAGTTATATATAATTAGTTATTTCAATTGTATTTGTGTCAATTAAATGTTTTCAACAATTAATCCAACTATAAAATTAAAACTCGGAATATTTACAATAATTTACCTATGTAAATATAAAATCATGCTTATATTCAAAACTAGTGCAGAGATACTGCGTATTTCTGAACATTGTGAAATTCGTGTGAACAATGTCCCATAATATTGGTATGGTTTTATATTGCTCGATAAATTCCAAAGTTCTTTCTTTCGGCCACGCGGTCGCCGCCATTTTGCGCGTCACGAGACAACCAGTACCTATGTTCACGACTGCGAGCTTCACACTACTTCACACTATCGGTGTATTTAGGGTTCAAAATCATTTTAGGGCAGAAACAGTGGATCGGTAGGTAAATAAATAAAACAATTATCAACTAAAATATTTATTATATTGGTTTTAGAATTGGGCTAGTAACTTTGTAAAATAAGCGTGCGTTTTGTAGTTTTGTAGGTTTTTCTTTGACATCTCTCAACTTTAGTTTACAACAATCTAAGTTATTTGGTTACATCCGATGAATTTAACAAATAAAATCATTAGGTATATTATTAAAATATGCCTGCTATGTTAATAAAAAATGTGTGGTAACAAACCGTGAAAAATCAATTATTGAATGTACATAAATTATAAAAAAGCCAACTATCTTCAATAAATACTGCGATCTTGCCATGACAGCTGTCCGTCTGCAACGAAATAATCTGCGAAGTTATCGCGTAATGTATACGAATCTCTGTGGGTATTTCCAATTAACCCCCGAACTGAACGTATATGGTCTGGTATAATGACAATATCATGAAAGTCATTAATTTGACTTCTTGATCTTATAAAATTATGCAAAATACAAATTGTTTTAAGAAAACAAATTGCTTTGTCTTTTCCAACGTTCAATGGACGATGGAGTATGCGAAATTTATTAGCCATGATACCAAATGTACACTCAATATAACGTCGCGCCCTCGTTAACCTATAATTGAATATTTTTTTTTTGTAGTTTAAATCGAGAGCTCGAGCATATGGCCGCATGACATGGCTAGATAACCCGAATGCTTCATCTCCTACAATAATATAGGGCAAAGCTGCGGTTGCAGCAGTGTTGGTTGGTTTATCATTGTGTATTACGGGCAATGCTTTGGCAGGAGGAATATCTATTAAGTCATTGTTGATTTGTTCGTACAATCGGCTTTGTGTGAAAATTGCGGAGTCAGATTCTTTACCCTGCACTCCCACATTTATATAGGTAAACTCATAGTTGGCGTTACACATTGCAAGCAGTACAATAGAATAGTAATGCTTATAGTTGTAATAGAGGGAACCACTATGTGGAGGTCTTATAATGCGTATATGTTTTCCGTCTATTGCACCTATGCAGTTAGGAAACTGGGCTTGCGTTAAAAAACCTTTTTCAGTCTCTACCCATAGCGCACGGGAAAATTTTGGTATACATTCTTCCTTTAACCTTTCAATTATAATTTGACAAACTTCTGTTACTATTTTTCTGACCGTGGTTAGTCCTGTCTGATACGCCAGATGAATATCGACGAAGGTATGTCCACTAACTAAATATCTGTAATAAAATAAAATACCTGTGTTATTGTTTCAGTGAAAAAGCTGCAGCAAAGATGGAAAACTGCAAGAGACACTTATATAAGAGTGAGGTCTACTAAAAAAAAACTTAAATCAGGTTCCGGTTCCAGGGCAAATAAAACATACATTTACTATGACATGCTGTCATTTTTAGATTCAAACTCGAATACTCAAGGAGAAGAATCGGCAGACGATTTTAATCAGTCAGTAGAGCAAAACGCGTCACCGAGAACTTCACAAAATAATACGATTATTGAAGAAGATTTGATTAATGTACCTAGCACCAGCTCCAGCGTTACCAAAGAAACACGATCTTCCAAGAAACGTAAGTGCGAATCGCCAACTGATTTCGAATTAGAGTTGTTAAATTGCGTGAAGAATAACACTGCAGATAATATGGACGAAGACTTGAATTTTTTTAAGTCATTATTACCAACTGTGAAAAAATTGAGTTGCTTTAAAAAATTATTATTTCGTACAAAAGTATTAGAAGCTTTAATTGATATAGAAAAAGAAATTATTATTACCATTGATGACCTTTCATTAACGCAAAATACGGTAACGAATGATTTAGAATCCTTAAATATAAGATCAGACACGAACAATGAATAAATAGGTAACAAGAAAGACTGAAGATTTGATTAAGACTGTTTAATTATTAAGAACAAAAGAAAGAGAAGAACATGAAGAACTATTTAAGTTAGTAAAAAGCGCAATTTTATATTTATATTTTTCTGGTCTCATGTGCAATTATTATGATATACAAGGGCATTCGCCAAAAGTTTACAAGCCTTGAGTGTAATGTTCATAAGGAAAGAAACGGGGTCGATTCGGACACTTTTATCTTAAACCCTATTTAGGGTCAAATAAAAAAGTGTATCAATAGACCCCTTTTTTTACTTAATGGACCTTTTTTTTTAACCTACTCATAACATTGCTCCTTCATATATCCTCTTCTTAAATTTAATCTTTTATGTAGTAAACTGTGATTATGATTGTGATGATAAATAAGAATTTAAAATAATATTAGTACCCGATCTAGTAATAGAAGGGAATAATTAATAAGGGAAATATTCGTATGTAAAAACTTGCAATCAATATGCGTCATTATAATTAATACTTTGTAAGGTAGGTATATTATTATAATTAAGACATTTAGACTTATTGTACTGTTTTAACTGTTATTGTGTTTTTTTATTTTAAACTTGAACCTGTGATTTTATTAGTGTATTTCAAATGAATAATCAAAAACTAATTGTAACGTAACGTTTATGCAAGACACTGTGATGACTGTTGTGATTATATAAAAAAATAAGTAAATAAGTAGGTATAGATAAAAAAAACGAAAACGATAAAACTGTGTAATTTAGAAATAACAAAATATAATTAATAAATGTAAGAAACTGTGATTAATATGATGATTAATAAGTGTGCGGTTATGTGTTTCGGCCCTAAGAACAGAGTGCACCACATCAAGAAAAACATTTTAAGCCATATTCAGGGGGCCTACCACCAGCTCATAATCAGTATTATTTTAATATTACTTCCATGGGAGAAAGAGATGAAGCTCTACAGTACGTATAGCTCCATCTCTTTCTCCCACTGAAGTAATATTAAAATAATACTGCTTATGAGCTGGTGGTAGGCCCCCAGGTGTCACTGCCGAAACAATAAGAACTTCTTCTTCTTTCTGGCTTGATGTGGCTAAACAGTAGTGTGACTTACATAAATTGGCAAAAAAATATGAGTGTTCTAAACTTTTGTTAAATAATGACTGTTTTTTTTACATGAATAAAGATGATTATTAATATCGAAATGTCTTTACTTACCGCAATGTCATTGCAAATCGTTCCATTGGTGATACGATTGACGTAGATTTCAATCGTAGATTGTTAGTCTTCAAATAGGGCTCCAGTTTTGAATATAATTCATCATAGACTTGTAATGAAACTTTAAAATATTTGAAAAAAAACCTTTCATTTTCTCTTAATATACCAAACTTCACCACGAATTCCCCGCACAGTAACCTAGATTCAACGTACGGGCTTACTGGCTGGCGTCTTTTTTTGGCAATTCGTCGTCGCCGTCGTCTTGATAAATAATACAACATTAATTTATCCATAATTACTCGACTGTACACCTCCAACGTCAAAATTGTACTGAGAAAACTGACGCGCCGATGCCCGCGCATAAGCACGCGAACGTGCTCACGTGCGTGCACCAGAAGCGTGGCCCGCGACGTGCTCACGTGCGTGCACCAGAAGCGTGGCCCGCGACGTGCTCACGTGCGTGCACACGCGTAACGCAGTTTATGCCCTTAGGGTGGACTTTTACAAATGTATATGGATTCTTCGTTATTTTGAAAAACTTGTTACAATGTGGAATCCATTGAGATGTAATAATGTAATAAATTATTAATAAGGTTACATTAATATTTGTGCCTAATTTTACATACATATTAACTACTACGAGTATAATAGAATTTATTGATTAAAATTCAAGATTGTATATATTATTGATTTAAATTTCGTAAAAAGTTGATTTGATTTTATAAAACATAATTTTAATTTAATGGCAAATATATTAAGATTGATTAAAATAGTATAAAGTCTCATGGCATGCATAACTTTATATAAATAAACAATGAGCCAAAATAAAACATAAAAAATATAACAATAAAAATTATATGGAATATTGATACCTATTTGAGTAAAACATTCATTTGACAGATTTGGTTCGAATTTTATCGAGGTCATTCTCTCCACGTATAGCAAACGAGGGTTTACCTTCACCCTCTCGGACGAGTATTGTCGCATTTCTAATCCACACATATTTGTACTGGTGGCTTTTGGCGATATCCCGTGCTTTACGAAATAACTGTTTCTTCTGCAGGGTTAAATGCTCATTAAGGTATATATAAGATGATGTCCCAGTTATCCCAATTTGTTCAGTCTTGAGAGATGATGCCTTACGAAAGGCACTGAGTAGGTTATCCCTGTGTATACACGACGTAAATTTGACGATGACATTCTTTGGTCTAGTGGTTTGATTGTGTGCATGTGGTACTCTATGAACAGCGACGATGTTCTGCTGTGTCACTGGGGAGTTGAGTGCAAGGCCAATTGCTTCAATGAGAGCCAACAGGTTCTCGTTGCGCCTTTCAGGCAAATTACCTATTTCAATATTACATTGACGGGCCTGTTGCTCTAAAGTATCAATTTTGGTCTGAAGAGCATTGACTATTAAATTCATATCAGCAGACTTGGTACCATTTAACTCGCTGGTTCGCTTTTCAAGTATTTCACAATGCTGCGTCAAATCTTGAGTAGTTGCTTGGAGGCTTGCAACATCATTGCGCAGATCTTGCACATTTTGTTTCAACATGGACTGCTCGGTACGCAGTGTATTTATTTCCCTTTGTATATTGGTCATAGTAGATTTGATGTCGTCGCGGATTTGAGTCAGATCTTTATTCGTCTCACTCCGCCAGTTGCTAAGGGTTTTACTCAAGTCACTCGAGAACCTTTCGAAGTCTGAGCTAGAGATGGTTTGAACAGACTTATTTATAAATTGGCTGGGATCATTGTACGTTCGAGAAGGACTGCGTTCCTCTATAGTGTCATACGACATGTCCATGGAGTTATCCACGACCGTAGGTTCCATGTAGCTGCGTACAGGCGTATTAATATTCGATCTAAGACTTTACTTCGGCGCTTAGCGCAGCATATTGGCTATGTGTGACATTGAGACATTCATAGTGATATATACCTTCACATACATAGCAAATAAGTATATTATCTCGGGCAGCTGACGGTTCACCTTTGCAGCAATTCATTTTGAACTTGATGTAGATAAATTAATTAAAGTTTGAGTGAAGGACAGCGCCACCTAGTTTATTTCGGTGAAAGTATGTAGTAAGCAATCTAGTTTGATGATCGAAGTAATGTGTCAGTTCTTATAGTTCGACCACGATGTGCAAGACGAAGTAGTACCAAGAGAAATCAACAGATGGCACCAGGATCGACAAATGACTTGCGAATTTGATATATTATAACAACTCAATCAGGGTGGTAAAAAAAACATAACAAATGCCATGGAGCCTCTATAAAAGCTTATAGCTTATAATGTATGAGTGCTTTACAAGTTCGGCTACTATTTATGAAACTAGCAGTGTGTTTACTTAGCTTTTGAGCGAGTTCTTCGTTTATCGTAAGAATCACAAAAAAAGGCACTTATTAGTTAGGCACAGCACGTACACTTCTTGTGGCATTAGATAACGGTATTAGTTTAGTCTTCCAGCAACTAAAGTCACTAATTATTCACTTTCACAATTTTTTGGAATTATTTAATACGGAGCAGCGTTATAAGCAAACTATCGGCGTCGCCCTCTAGTGGTGTATGTGTGTATGTATGATAACACTTAAGTACTTTTTGTATGTGAGCTTTCTAATATTCATGACTCTTCATTCTTTTAGGTCCTCTCGGGACTCTTACATTAGTACTGCTGTGGGATACGTAAAAGTGAATCGATCAGGCAGTGATTCTATAGTTAAAGCTAAAATTATACCAGAGCACAGAATAAGCCGAAAATTATACACAGTTTCATGTAAAATTAATGAACAAAGTGATACTATTATTAGTGCAACTTGTGAAGACTGTGTAGCATCTGCAGGTATTTATAGCACCAAAGAAATGTCTCTTCTCATTTATAAAAACTTGTTTTGATAACCCATTTACTTATTTACAGGTGGTTGCAAACATTGACTTTTACTCCTTTTCTGGCTGGTAAAGAAAAGTTCTGAACCATCATCAACTGCAGTTGAATGTTATTGGAATAAACTAACTCTCTTAAGTGCTAGTATGGAACAAGTTCCTAGAAAAGAAATATTTCCTAAAGCTAAAATTCCCAAGTTGGTTCCTAAAGATAGTACTATCTTAAGTGGATTTCAAGAAGAGTGTCAGAGAAGAAATTTGAGTAACTCATTAATCTTCAAATTTGCGGATGATAACCAATCAGATTCAAAGAATATTTTTGACATCATGTTATCATTTGTTGACAATCAAGCTGTACATGTATGTATGACCAGCAGTGGACTGCGGTGGGCTGATTGATTGATTGAAGCTGTACATAATTACTCTACTTTCATAAAGTATTTAGAGAATATTATTAATAATGATGTCATTAAAGAAATTAACGCAAACACTATTGATCGAGCCAAAAGTAAATATTGGCATAGTATACGTCAGGGAAGATTAACAGCATCCAAATTATATGAAGCTGCACATTGCAACACTGATGGAGCTCTAGTGGAACAAATTTTAGGTGGATATAAGGTCCCCGAAACAAATGTCATAAAACGAGGGAAGAATAAAAGTATCCAAGAAAATTGAATGTTGAAATTAAAAAATCTGACTTTATTCTTATAAATGGTATTTTAGGGGCTTCACCTGATGGCGTTTCTGAGGATTTTGTTATAGAAGTGAAGTGTCCAGCCTCCGAGAAAGCTGTCAAAACTTATATAAAAAATAATATAATCAATGAGAAATATAAAACACAATATAGCAGATCCATTATTTAAAACAACAAAGAATATCCATGTTGTTTGGGTGGATTACAATAAAACCTACATAGAAAATATAATAATACAGGCAGAAAATTTTTGGAGTAAATATATATTTCCAAAATTACTTTTAAGTGCTAAAAAATAATAAAACATGAATAAATTTTAATAACTTTTTCTTATTTCTCCTTGTAAATTAATTAACCCACATGCAATCAACACAATCTCATCCAAATAGGGTACATATTTATAGTTTACAACTGAATGAGGTTTCAGTAGAGTATACTCCCTTACACGTCTAATTACTCTTTCAATATGGACACGTAAACTTGCAATGATTTTGCTCTGAAGTGCTTCACAAGTTGTTTGCTTAGTTCCTGAATAAACATTGGGTGGCTTCAAAAGTTTTATATTATGTGCATTCAAAAGTGTTTCTATTTCCTTAAATCCCCTGTCGGCTAAAATAACAGCATTAAGCTTTAAAACATTTAATAAGTTGCTTTTCTCTACAATAGCTTTATCAGAGATTCTTCCTCCATAGCCTTTTGAAATGAAGCTTACCAAGCCATTTGGAGTGCAAACTATCAGGTATTTAACAGTATTGCAATTTTTGTATTGAAGACATGGTCTTACTATTTCATGTCAGATATTGGAGCAATACCGTTTCAAAGCAAATACTTATAACATTTATTTTGTGGAAGAATGTAATAAATTAATTTCAACAAATATGCGTTTAAAAATACCTTTTCTTACTCAGTACTAGTTTCTCTAGTTTCCCTTGGCGTCACAGAGTCAGCAGTGAACAACAGATGTTTATAGGCAAACCACGGTGAAACGTATATCTCATCGGATCCAGTGCCACTCTTTTTCTTCATATCTTTCTGATGCTCTTTGGAAAAATATGAGCGTAGACTTTTTATCTTTTTCTTAACACCATCGATATCCATGTTATATTTAGTAGCCAAAACTTGTAAACCATCGTTCCTCTTTACTTTATTTGTATAAAGTTTGTTATTTGAATCCCTGAGCTGTGGAAAGTTTCGGTAATCTTCAATAAAATTCAATTTAATTTCGTCTGCCATCTTGTTGTTGAACGCTTTGTGGAACAGAAATCCATCTGACGCGGAATTATGTGTATCACAGCGCGCGCTACGCTTTCAACTGTCATTGCGCATGCGTCTAAGGCATGCCCGACTTACGCTATTGACTGCGCTATGAAGCATGCCCTTGATGAACAAAAAAGGGCAGAGTGCTAATAAATAATTCAGTAGTCATGCTGCCTTTTGGCGCCGTTCTGACTATGGTGCCATCAGGCAAATTGTCGTTAAATTCCGATCTTAGTCTTTTACCTTTAAATAGTATCATAGGTGGAATTGAATTACCTGAAGCGTTAACACACAGCAATGGTAACATTTTCAGCATGTTCTTGTGAGATAAAATGGACTCTCTTGCTCACCTTTTGTGCAAGAACTTGTTGCTGGTGGTGTAAGGTTAGTCGGCAGCCCTTTTCATCTATATTATATAAGCGTTCTGGATGCCGAGGAATGTCTAACTCGTCATACATTTTTTTATTGCCGTGAAATGTTGTTGCACAATGTGCTTATTCAATTTTTAAGCCCTTGCAGAGTTCATAAACTGTGCTTTGCGAACAGAAATTTCAGGGCTTCGTTTCAAAAAATTGTTTAGCCATTTTCTACCTGCAATACCTCTGCTGTCATTAAAAGAATTTGGTATATCATGTGCTCTACAAAATAAGTATGCTTGCTTTCTTACAATCTTACGAGTTAACGGTACGCCTATTTGAGCCATTCGTATTATTCTGCTTGCTAAATCTTTTTCTTGGAAATTAGTTAGTGTGGTTGCTCAATCAGTTATCTTTTCATCACTGACAGATTTTAGGTGATTTCTTAGAGTTCTTAGACTACTGAAAGTAGCTGCTGCCGTTCGTTGTGACATACGGCGATTTTTTACAGATTCAATAGCTGATTTAAGCTGTTGCTCAGTCCATTCACCACTTCGCTTCTTATCGATTCTTTCCATTTTTTGTAAAATCTGTAAGTATATTAAACTTCATACATGAACATTAATGAAATTATTAATGAATTTAATAAAAAAATGTAACCTCAATTTTAAGATATAAAAATAAAAGATTTTTTGTTTGACGTAATATGAAAAGAAAGAAGATTACAATTTTAATTAAATAGGTACTTAACAGCTTCGCTGCCACCATGGAAAGTAGAAACTTGCCCCCGGGGCCAAAAGTGTTTTTTTTAAATTGACTTTAAAAGTGATTGGTTAGGATTATTATTATATTTATTTAATATATTTAGGTATTTTAATGTATTTTGAACAAGGTGAAAAACTGCACCGCACCGGTGCGTGCTTGGCACTGGGAATGGAATAGACATTCCCAGTGCCGAACAACGCACGGGTGCGTTGTCAGTTTTTGTCATGGTTTATAGTTTATTAGGAATAAAACACAGTTATTTGTTATATAAATCAAATATAATAAAAACTTGCACTACTATTAGAAAATAAACTACAAAAAGAACATTTTGAAAAAGGAAATATAAAACTAAAACACTTTCGAAAGGAAACAAAACTAAATTCTTTCTAATTGAACCTTACCTAGACGTGGCATTACACTTTGGTATTGATATAAATCGAATATAATAAAAACTTGCAAACTGTAAAATAAACATTTTCAAAAAGGAATACAGTTTATTTCAGTTCACGTTAGTTACACACAGTTCACATTACAGTTATACCCAGTACACTTTTTAGTTATGTACCAAGTTCTAAGTGATAATTGTCAAAACATGACACACAAAGTCCAGGTTTGTCAGGACATGTGTCACAAAACCACGGAGAGTCAGTACGTTTTTTATTTTTAGTGCACTGGCGGCATGTTTTACGTATGAGTCGCCCATTGGCAGTAGTTTCAGTGGCTTTTTTTATTTTATGACGGAGTGAACGCCGACTTCTATCAGGTGGTAAATTTTCAGGGAGAAGAGCATTTATTACACTCAATCGGTAATCGTATAGAGACATTTTACGTTGCCCTGAATATTTGTTGAACATCTTCATAGAGTTCAAGAGAAGTAATTGAAAAGTGTGGATGGCTACCTTTAGATACCACCGTAAAGTTTTTCGTTCCCAAGGATAATATGCCAAAAGTTGGTCTTGCCTGTCCACTCCTGACATATAATCATTGTATTTTGAAATAGCCTCTGGCTTTTGTGTGACTTGGCCACGTTTATTTTCAACTGGAACCATTCTGTTTTCATATTGTGTAGTAATGTAAGGCACAATACGTTTGTCTTTCCACACGCCAACGTGAACTCCTTCTCTAAACATTGAATAATTTTCTCCTCTTTTCAATTTTTTATTCATAAGTTCACGAGGATTTTCTTTCAGATCTTTGCGTAGAGTGCCCGTGCAATACGTGTTATTATCAAGTAACTTCTTTGCTAAACCGAAACTATTATAAAAATTGTCCATGTATAACTCATGACCACTATTTAGTTTTTCACGAAGTAGTTCCATGACTACTTTTTCAGCATGGCCCTTCCCTGCTACTTCTGAGTCTTTGCCACCTGCATACACTCGAAATTTTAAAATCAAGCCATCTGGTTCTGTCAGCATGTAAAGTTTGATGCCGTATTTGTGGCGTTTGTTTTTTATAAATTGACGAAAGCTCAGTCGCCCTCTCCACAGCACCATACTTTCATCTAGAGATAATTGTGCTGCCGGATAATAGCATTCAACCATTTTATTGTTGAAATAATCAATGAGACTTCTTATTTTGAATAACGGGTCCTCACTTTCCATCTCCGACGTAAAATGTAGACACCTCATTATGAGAAGAAATCTGTTTCTGCTCATTTGCTGAGCAAAAATCGGCATAGAAAACAGTCTATCTGTTTTCCAATAATCATTTAGACGACTCAGAGGTATAGTCCCCATGTGGAATAAGAGGCCGAGAAAAATTCTCATCTCAGAGACAGTCACATCTTTCCAAGAGGTGATTCTCGAATAATCTCTACCTCTGTTTGGTTCCTCCTCGTTTCGTGGCCGTTTATGAGCATCTAATAATCTTTGAGCCTGGGCATTTGTTTCACTACAAATCAGCGTGAACAAATCGTCATTGAAAAAAAAATTAAAGTAATCAATAGGCTCGACTCCCATTACTTCGCCATAAAATTCACTAGATTTCCTAAAATCAAATTTAGTTAGTTCTCCCGTAGTTGTCCATACCGAAGTTGAGCCTGAAGTAGAGGCCTGAAATGCCTGAACTTGACTTTGATTGTCTAGTAGTGAAGTGACAAAAGGCGAATTACCCTGTAGGTCTTGATCTTGAGCTATGGGCGAGGATGTTCGAGGTCCCGGAAGGCGTAATTCTATATTGTAAAGTTGCACCTCATCTTCACTTTCAGACGCTGACTCCTCCTCACTAGGCTGGTAGTCGTCCTCCGAATGATCACCGAACAATTCCTCCTCTATATCACTGTCGTCTAAAATCGTAAACAATTGTTTTCGCTTTCTATTAGAACCAGAAGTTCCTTCACCGGGATCCATTTTTATTGTTTTTTATTTAGTCCACACAAACACAACCGTCCAACTTATCAAAAAACCAAAAACACGTTACGAAAGTTCGGAATTTCAAGCACAGTGCCACTACAAAAACAAAGTCTCTCGCCCGATGCCGACAGCGCACTGAGTGTAGGAAATTTACAAGACGCTAGCCCGCACCGGTGCGTGGCCGGCACCCCGCGCCACACTCCCTTCCCCGCACCGGTGCGTGCTCGGCAGCGAAGCTGCAATCTTACGAGTTAACGGTACGCCTATTTGAGCCATTCGTATTATTCTGCTTGCTAAATCTTTTTCTTGGAAATTAGTTAGTGTGGTTGCTCAATCAGTTATCTTTTCATCACTGACAGATTTTAGGTGATTTCTTAGAGTTCTTAGAATACTGAAAGTAGCTGCTGCCGTTCGTTGTGACATACGGCGATTTTTTACAGATTCAATAGCTGATTTAAGCTGTTGCTCAGTCCATTCACCACTTCGCTTCTTATCGATTCTTTCCATTTTTTGTAAAATCTGTAAGTATATTAAACTTCATACATGAACATTAATGATATTATTAATGAATTTAATAAAAAAATGTAACCTCAATTTTAAGATATAAAAATAAAAGATTTTTTGTTTGACGTAATATGTAAAGAAAGAAGATTACAATTTTAATTAAATAGGTACTTAAATTGTGAGAACTTTTCATTTCAAACATAAAGTAGAATAATGTATGTAGGTATCTAACCTTACCTCATCTAAGTTTAGAATAATTTCCAGTGGTTTTTATCTAAAAATAACCAAAATAACTTGTTTTCTCCAATCAGTGCCAAAGTGACTATGATATTCTATAGTCCTAATTAGGCCCGGGCCATGTTGGGAACTCGTGCGGTGGGCCTTTATAGGGACTTTACCAGGTAACAAGAGCTACTCATTTTAAATTAAAATTAACAAAGAATACAAACAACACTTACCTTCTCAGGAGTGCCCAAGAGTCCAAGTTACTTTGTATTTAAAAAAAAATACGATAATGGTTTGCTTTTCTAAACACCTTTTTTTTTTTTTTTTTTAATATAGTCTATCACATACACACACCATCTAGCCCAAACTAAGCAGAGCTTGTAATATGGGTATTAGACAATGGATAAACATACATATATAATTTTCTTTTGTAAATACATAGGTACATATTATACATAGAAACACCCAGACCAAGACAAACACCCATGTTCATGCACACAAATGTTTGACTTGTGCGGGAATCGAACCCGCGATCTCAGGCGTGGCAGTCGGTTACACTAACCACTACGCCATCGAGGCCGACGAACTTAACGACAGCTCGACTTCGACGACTTAAAAGTTTGTGAACATGAGATTATAAATCGTACGCCATTTGCAATGTCACTGACAAACTGGCAACCACTGCAAAGATGGCGGCTCCCTTCCTTTGACATGAACTTGCGGTTTTGTCTATGGTACTAACCGAACATGGGCGCAAAATTTAAACTCATTCGCACTTATTAAAGCATAACATTTTAAAAGTGGGCCATCTTAGGATCAGGGCCAACTTAGGCGCAAGTACCTTACTCTATATTATTAATTAATTTCTGACAAATTTTTTGGTCATTATTTATTACTGGCAATAACTGCAAAGCCGTTTTTAGATTAAAATTCTCCATTTGTACTTCTGTTTCTTCGCACAATTTGACAATTTCTTTGTATAATATCTAATATTTTTCACTTAACTTATTAACTATCTTTATATGTTTTCTTTTAAAATTCCTGATTTAACTTGTTTAATTATATTTGTGGAGACCGCGTCTCGGCAAACGTAGTGTAGGACGCCCTCCGACCAGGTGGGATGACGATCTGCGAAAGACTGCAGGCAGATACTGGATGCGGCAAGCTGAAGACAGGGCGCTATGGCGCTCTTTGGGGGAGGGCTATGTCCAGCAGTGGACTATTAAAGCCTGATGATGATGATGATGATGATGATGATGATGAATTATATTTTCTATCTCTGAAGGATATTGTAAATAATTTCCTTTAATTTTTAACTAATATTTCACCTATTCGTCTGTTTGGTCCTAACTTAATTAAATAAGTTCTTATCTCCTTTAATCCTATTATTAATTCTTCGATTTTTGCCATAACTCATATTTATCATAAAACATAACTCTTGCTTTAAATGAGTTTAATAATATTAAAGTTAAATAAAATCGCTTAAATATAATGTAAACATAATAAAATATAATAGTACTCAGTACTCACATAACCACTCGCTTACAGTTATATAATTGCTTACGATTTGACCACTCACTAAGGGGCTCATGCCCACGAGACGGTTTTTCACCGGAGCTAAGCCCGGCGTCAAACCGTGTCTACGTCCGGTCATCAGTAATGTATGGGCCACTATGAAGCTATGCACACGACGCCGGCGCTAGCGCCGGTTCGCCGCGCAACCGGGCACGATGCTCGCCGCGTCTACGCCCGGTACGCAGTAAAGTATGGCACCGTACGAGCGTATGCCCTCGAGACTTTATATTTTCTTCTTTTTTTAGCTTTTTATACATGTACCACGTAATAATACATTTTCTCTTTTTAACACTCAACATTTTGTACGTCCACAATTCACAGAATAAAAAGAGCGAATGAAGGCCGCACCGTCATGAAACCTGGTCGGGTGCAAACCGTCTTGTGTGCATACTCCGACGGCTTGTACCCGGCGCCGGCAAAAAACCGGGCCGGCAAAAAACCGGGCCGTGTTAAAACCCTGTCGTGGGCATGAGCCCTTAGGCTTGTTTTCCACGTCACGGTTGTTCAACCGTACGGCGTGTTAGCCGTACGTTTGAAAAAACGTGCGAGCTTGTACATGGCACGGCAAAATCACCAGGCGAGACATTGGCCAGGTACGGGCTAGTAGCGTTTTTATCAGGGGCTGTGTAGGACGTGCTGCGTCATGAATTTTCTTACGAAAAAAAAGATTATCGTTGCTTATTACATATATAGGAAACGGAAAATAGAAAAAAAAAGGGAAAGACGGTTTTGGATACATCCGATTTTAGAAAAAAGGGAGGAATATGGCGCATTTCATACACTTGTCAAGAATCAACTGAGGGAAGATGAAGACAAGTTTTACAATTATTTTAGAATGCAGAGAACTACTTTCGACAACTTGCTTCAAAAATTATCCCAGAAACTAAAACATCAAGATACTATCATGCGACAGAGTATATCGCCCGCAGAAAGATTGGCTGTAACTCTGAGGTAAGTACAAAATCAAATGACATACTTTAGTTTAAAATTATTTCTTGCACACAAACAAAATTGTACTGAATATGAATTATTACTTTAAGAACATGTAAATACAAAAATACACTACGCTGAATATGCTACTGGAATGCGTTACTAAAATCGAATTCGTCTTCAATAGAACCTTGAGAGTCTGCCGAGGTACTTTCCGCATTTACACTGTGTGCAGATAATTGCGATTCGGATCGGTAGTGTATTGGCTCCATACCAGAACCGTGTCCAAAGCCCGATCTAGCAGCTGTAGAATATCCATATGTTGACGATTGCGTATTTGAGGATGCTGCACCACTTAGATATCCTTGATGGCTGTAGGTATATACTGAGTACACTGTCTTTGTTGAATCATTTTAATTAATGAAATTACTTGAAATTGAAACTCTTATCATATTTTCATCATTGAACTTTTCAACTGTTTCAGCAATTCCTCGAAAATAGTTCATACTACGGCTTTTCTCTTTCTCATCTCGTTCTGTTGAATCCATAAATTTCATGAACCTAATGTCAACTTCACTTAGTTCATTTTTATTCTTTTTTATTTTTTTAGCCCTCTGTGTCTCACTCCTTTCACTGTTTCCCAATCTTGATTGATTCGGATCTGCACTATCATTATTGAGGCTAGAATCATAAACATGTTCAGTCATGTTAGAATCGGTCTTGCGATGCTCAACAATTTTTTTATGAACATCATCTCATCATAAAACATGTATTTTATTATTTTTTTTGCTCCAGAGCCAGACTTCCATTCATTAATTTTTTTGTCATATTTTATCCAACTATCTTTCATATTTGTCCACTTCTTCATCACCATTTGCCCTGAAAATAAATAATATATTAATACCGGTATTATTTAAACCGGTATGTTTGTATTTTGTATTTATGTACGTATGTTTGTGTGTAAGAAAGTATGAGTGTGTAAGTATGTATGGATGTGTCTGTGTGTATGTGTAATTAAAGTACAGTAAAAGCACTTTATTCGCGGGGTATATGTTCCGTTAATATGCCGCGAATACAGAAACCGTGAATACGGAATGGTAATTTATTTGGAATTATAGGGGATACGTTCCTAGGTGACAAAATAAAAAACAATCATACTATAAAAAAATAATTTATTGAAGTTTTATTTGTTTTTGTTTGTTTAGTTATTATCTTCAGGCTTAGCAATAAAATAATAAAACACCCAAAGCGGCTTTTACCAAAGATATACGTGGCAGCCTTTAAAAATATGTATACTTTATGCATTAAGTGGTAATGTTGCTTTAATTCTGTTTGTTTACATTCTCAAAAACACCGACCGCGGCGAAGGCGGTTTATGTCAAAGGCGGTTTATGTTAAAGGCCGAACTAGTACAGTGGCGATATCATTTAATAACTGACTTATTACTTACATAGTTGTAATAAGGTCTATTTAACTTTTTTATTAGTCCATTTATCGGCGCGTTTACAAAGGATATTTGGTTGGATACATATTGGAATTCTTTTTATTAATATGCATGTACTATGTACCGATTAGATCCGCGAATATAGGAATTGGGTCACAATTTGTTAGTTTTAATCTGAGAATAGTGAAAACACCAATTATTCTATAGTTTTTCAGATGAGAGTAATTTTTATCTGTACTAATGAGGTTTTAGTATTTAAACCGTTTTGTTTTATATTTCAGGCATCTAGCAACAGGGGATACCTTTACTGACCTACACTACAGCTATAGAATTGGAATAAAAACCATAAGTTGCATCGTACGTGAAGTATGCCACTACATTTGGTTAGAACTCTATAAAGAATATATGAAAATGCCATCTCAAGAAGACTGGCTACAAATTGCTAGCAAATTTCACGAATCTTCCAACTTTCCGCTGTGCATAGGGGCGGTCGATGAAAAACACATCAGACTTATTAAGCCAATCGACAGTGGCTCGATGTTTTTAAATTACAAATATTTTGTTTCTATAGTTTTGATGGCAGTAGTAGATAGCGATTACAACTTTATATTTGTTGACGTTAGCGCCTACGGGAAGGAGTGTGATTCCAGTGTTTTTAAAGAAACACCATTTTGGAAAAATTTAACAAATAACAGATTAAACCTACCCAATGCAACACGTTTGCCTGGAACTGATTACGATTTGCCATTTGTGTTCGTTGGAGACGAAGCCTTTTCTTTGCATTACCATTTACTTCGTCCATTTGGAGGTCATCATCTTGATCAATTAAAACGAACTTTTAACTATAGACTCACAAGAGCACGAAGATTTGTTGAATGTGCGTTTGGAATTTTATCCAATAAATGGCGCATTTTTCACCGGCCAATGAATGTGTCCATCGATTTGGCAGTTGATATTGTGAAAACCTGTTGTGTTTTGCAAAATTTTATACATAAGCAGGAAAACTTTCAGTTTTATAATGCGAGTGAACATGAGTCCACCCTTGATTCGGAATCGGAACTAACACAGTTACCTATGACGAATGCAGTTCGCGGAAGTTTGGCGGCTAATGAAGTTCGCAACAGATTTGCACAATATTTTATGTCTAACGAAGGTCGCCTCTCTTATCAAAACAACTATGCATAAGTAAAAAGTTAATTAAATAAATATCTGTAACTTACCAAACTTGTTTTTTTCATCACCACTTAAATCTTCAAATGTGGGCTGTAAATGAATAAATATATCTTTCCAGAAATCATATTTAAGCCGCTTATTTTTATAATTTCTTGAATTAATGAAATTAATAATTCTCTATTTATGCTCATTTTATAACAAAATCGGGAATCAGCGTATGTAAACCGTCACGAATCCGTGCATACGTCCGGCGCCGTCGACACACTCCCATAGAATGCCACGCCGTGCGTAGACGCGGCGCTCGGAGGGGCAGTCACGGCGCACACGGCCGCGGCGCCGTGCCGTGGCGCCACCGTGCGCGTCTACAAGCTTTCATAGTAATCCATACAACACTGACAACCGTGCCTACACACGGCGAATTAACCGTAGATTTTCACGGCGAAAAACCGTGTGTGTACAAGAGGCCTTACACTGTTATTTTTCTTCTTACCAGTCTTTTACGTCGAGTCGCGTTCCCATATTATCTTCCAAATCCATATAAGCTTTCCTTCGTACACTAAGTTGATTTTTGCCATTCCTCTTGTTCCATCCGCAAATTCAATGTCAAGTAAATTTGCCAACTTAACTAATTGCCTTGTCGTGACGTTTTCAGGGCTTAGTAGGTAGTGTCCTGTGTTACCCTCTAAGAAAGCGATGATTGCTGTTCTCCCGTTTTCCTTACTTTTTTTTTTTTTTTTTGGTTCCCAGGAAAAATGCTTGATGCACTATCCGTCCGCCGGCTAGGGGACGGCACCGGCGGGGCGTGTGGGACTCCCCATACTGGTATACCCACTAAAAGACCTGGGGTGTTCCCTCTCTCACCCAATGGAGGGGCCTGTTGGGAGCTCTTAAAAGAATTGAGTCATCCATAGCAGGCCCCCCCGCGTGGGTGCGGGCCGGGTCAAACGGACCCGACCACCTCTCGTCCCCAGGGGAGAGCCTCACCGCTCACCCCTTTCGACATTGGAAGGCGCGCGGGAACACCGCGCGCGCCCTCTCGGGGTTCTTAATTTGTGGGTGGCAGGCCCCCCTGAGCCTTGCCACCCGGAACCCTTACGTGGGGGGCAAGAGAGCGACATAAGCGCGTCTCCTGCGCCCCCTCCTCCGGCGGCGGACTTCCGGGGCGTAAGGATCTTCCTCACGCCCCCGCTCCGCCGCCTCCTTCTGCGAGATGACAGATTCGCAGAAGGACCTCATTGCGCCCCAGCACCTGTCGTCACCGACCATCTTGGATACTACGGTCGGCAACGAGAGGTCGGGGCCAATCGTAGCGACCAGGGCACAGCGCTCCGCGGCCCACGCTGGGCACTCCTCCAGCGTGTGCTGCGCCGTGTCCCGGTCCCTACCGGCTATCTTGCAGAGGTACTCTCCGAAACAGCCGTGTCCAGAGAGCACTTGAGTAAGCCGGTAGGTGAGCGGTCCGCGCCGTCTGTCCGTCCACTGTTTTAGTACCGGACGGACAGCCTCGACGGTCCTCACCCCGTAGCGGGGCTGGGCCAGTCTAACTTCCCACTTTGCCTTGAGGACCAGTCGAGCCTGGGACCTTCGCGTTTCCACCTCCCTGTGCGTAGGTTCCTCACCCTGGAGCCGGAGGTCAGCGCGCCAGTAATACACTGACGCTTGGACCTCCGCCTCCAAATCCCGGGGCGGCGATGCCGCCAAAACGCACGCCGCCTCAAAGGAGACGGTGCGGTACGCCCGTGACACCCTGATCGCCATCGCCCTCTGAGGTCTCCTGAGGAGGGCGACGTTTTGGCGATCAAGGGCGCCAGCCCAGATAGGCGCTCCGTAAAGGGCCATCGACCGCACCACCCCCAAATAGAGGCGGCGGCAGACAACACTGGGCCCTCCGATATTCGGCAGCAGAGAGCTAAGCGCTCCCGCCGCCGACATCAGCCGGGGGGCCAAGCGACTAAAATGGACGCGAAAGTTCCAGCGGCCGTCGAGGTGGAGCCCCAAGTATTTCATGCTCGACTCCACCCCGATGCGGACCCCTCCAACGATGATGTGGGCATCGGGAGGCGGCGCCCGCCAAGGCCCGTGAAATAACAGGGCCTCGGACTTTTCCAGCGCCACCTCCAGTCCCAACATCCTAATCCTGCCGACAACCAGGGCCACTCCGGCCTAGTAACGCCGACACCCGGGGGCAGGGCGCCCCGCAGAACCCAGTCGTAGCCGATGTTTCACAGGATAGGTCCGAGAACCGAACCCTGCGGAACACCGCACGACATCTCCCTCCGGAACGTCTCTCCGTTCCGCCCCACACAGAACACACTCCTCTGGTGCAGGTAGTCCCCGACTATTCGGCGCAGATAGGGAGGCACCCCATGAAATCGGAGCGCCTCCCTAATAGTCGCCCACGGCAGGGTATTGAAAGCGTTGGCGATGTCCAAGGACACCGCCAATACCACCCCGCGCGAGGCGACCGTCTCTTCCGAGAGGGCCTTGACGCGACTGATCGCGTCAATCGTCGATCGCCCCTCCCGGAAACCGAACTGGTGTTCGGACAAGTCGGGGCCCACCCGCACCAGATGCTTGGAGAGGCGGGCAACCACTACGCGCTCGAAGAGCTTGCCCACCTCATCCAACAGCACTATGGGGCGGTACGCGGAGGGAGAATCCGCGGGGCGGCCCTCCTTTCTCAGGAGGACCAGCTTACCCGTCTTCCACATGGAAGGGAACCGTCCCGACTCCAAACAGGCGCTGAACAGCCTGAGGAGCCGGTCCCCTAGGGCGTCGAAGGCCAAAACCCAGGCGCGGGCACGAATTCCGTCCGGCCCCGGGGCGGTGTTTTTGCCCCGAAGCCGCAACATTGCCGCGCCGAGCTCCGCCATGGTAACTTCTGGCGCCCCGGCATCGGTACCGTCCTCCTCAATTTCGGGCGGCGCCATTTCGGGAGGCGAGTGCTCCGTTCTCGAAGGAAAGAGAACGGAGACCACCTCCTCTAAATGCCGGGGCTGAAGACTCTCGGTGACCGGCGGGGCCCAGGGGCGCAACTTGCCCCTGACCGCCTTATACGGACAGCCCCACGGATCTGCCTCGAGAGTCCCCAGGAACTCTTCCCATCTTTGGGTTTTGGCCTCGCTGATGGCGGACTGCAGGGCGTACTTCCGCTGTTTGTACGCATCCCGCAGCCGTGCCTCCACGGTCGGGTCACGGTACCGCCTGCGTCGGCGGTACCTAGTGTACTGGCGACGCGCCGCAATGCAGGCGGCGCGTTTCTGACTGATGTCGTCAGACCACCAGTACACCTGACGCCTCGGAGGTTGAGTACTGGCCCGGGGCATCGACGCGTCGCAAATCAGCGTCATCGCGCCCCGGAACCACTCCACCTCTATCTGAACCTCCACAGGCCCTTCGCCCATCGGGGTCCAGGCCTGGACGATGGAGGCTTCCACCAGCACGTCTGCATCGAGACGTTTCAACGCCCATCGTGGGGATAACGGGGTGTGCGCTCTCCTCGGGCGATCGTCCGGGGTCGCCGACGAGGCGGAGATGTCGAACCGCAAGTAACGGTGGTCCGACAGGGACTCCGCCTCGACCAGCACTTGCCAGTCCCGGACGCGGCGCGCTACGGCAGGGCTTGCGAACGAAATATCCACAATGGACTCGCCCTGCCAGCGCACGCATGTGGCGACCGACCCCCGGTTAAGAACCACGAGGCCGGTCGCAATCGCCCACTCCTCCAGCGCGTCGCCGCGAGCGTCGGTGACAGGGGATCCCCAAGCCGTTGATTTGGCATTGAAGTCCCCCGCCACCACGACCGGACGCGATGGGTACCGATTAATCACGGCCCCCACCGCGCCCAAAAATTGCTCAAACTCGGCGAGGCGCCGGTTCGGAGAAAAGTACACCCCGATCAGGACGGTTCCCTCCCAGTCTACACATACATAACCCTCGCCCCTGTCTGTCATCACCAGGTGCGAGGGTCCGGACGAAACAATGGCCGCCGAGCCCCCGAGGTCCCCAAACCAGTTGTGTCGGCTGGGGACGCAGTAAGGCTCGGCGACCACGGCGATGTCTATTGACCACTCCGCCATGTGCTGCAGCAAGATATCCTGCGCCCTGGCGGAGTGGTTAACGTTCGCCTGTAGGAGGCGATGGGCCATAGTTAATTAATGTCCATCGCCCCCCTACTGCTCGCTGCTTGGGAAGGGGCCTGGGCGGCCGGAGTCCCTGCGACCGCCCCTCTGGCCCTGCGTCTTTTTGGTGGGGAGCAAGATTTGCTCCCCAACCGGTGCTCCGCCGGCTTTCCTGCAGCCGAACATATGCTGCAGGAAGCTTTTACGGCGGAGCAGGCGGCGGCCTTGTGGCCGGGCTGGCCGCAGCGATAGCACAGATCGCCGCGATCAGTTTCGACGGTGCATTGCTGCCTCACGTGCCCCGGTTCGAGGCAGCGGTAGCACCGCCTGGGCCTCGGCTCCAGGAAATTCACCTGGGCCGAGACCATCCCGACATGCAAACGGCCGGCCGCCACCTTCTTCGCCGCGGCGATGGGGCAGGGCACCACCACCGTGCACAAGCCACTCTCGCCGCGGCGCATCTCCCCCACCCTCACGTGCTCCTGAGGGCAGGCTCCGGCATGTGCCACCGCAGCGGCGATATCTTCGGAGGAGGCCGAGTCGTCCAGCCCGGTTACTCGCATTTCTGCGGACTTCACCGGGCGGGAGACCCTGACCTCCTCGGGCGTAAACAGGGTTCGAATCGTTGCGGCTACCCTGTCCGCCTTGTCGCCAGAGGTGGCACCCGGGACCTCTAAAATCCTGGCCCCAGTGGCGGCAACCTTAAAGGTGACGCCTCCAGCAAGGCCCATCTCGGCCAGGTTATTTTTCATAGCCTGAGTGGCCTGCCGGAGGACGCCTGCGTAGGTGCCGCCCCGCTGGAGCCCCTCCTCCGTCAGCTCCACCACCACGGCGGTGGAGCGCGGCGGCCGCAGGTCGGCCGGGCGGGGCCCTTTTTTCTATTTACGACCGGGGCAGCCCGGGAGGCCTTCCTCTTCTTCTTCCTCTTCTTCTTGGTGACCTCCGTCCACGGCTGTTCAGCCGAGGTAGAGGCCACCGGGGCGGGTTGGAGCTGTGGGGCAGGGCGCGGTGGCACCACAGTGGCCACCGCCCTCCCCTTGCCCTTCCCTTTCCCCTTGGAAGAGGAAGCCGACGGTGACGGTGTGGGGGCAGACATCTGCCGTGCCACCGGTTGGCCGGAGGGCGCGGGGCCAGCCGGCGCGCCCCCGACCATTCGGGG
The DNA here is from genome assembly GCA_963564715.1 of Catocala sponsa. Classification (NCBI taxonomy): domain Eukaryota; kingdom Metazoa; phylum Arthropoda; class Insecta; order Lepidoptera; family Erebidae; genus Catocala; species Catocala sponsa. The sequence goes on along the minus strand of OY751356.1, from coordinate 4,389,659 downwards.
GCGGCCCCCAAGCGGAGCGCTGAGTCGACACGGGCGCGAGGCCATAGTTGGCCAGGCACGCCTCCACAACATTGCGCGCCTGAGCCACCGTGGCCCGCATCAGTTTTTCCGCCCAGGCGGGACGCCGCTCCTCCGCGGGAGCGATGGGCTGCGGTGTGCGCCGCGGAAGGGGCGGAAACTCCTCCCGCCGCCCCCTGGCAGGCGCCCTGGCGGCGGCCGAGGGCGCCTTTGCGGCGGCGGCCCGAGCGGCAGTGGCAGCGGCTGCCTTCATGGCCGCTACCTCCACCCGGAGCTCCGCCAGCTGCCTATGCAGCCCCTCATTCTCCGACCTCCAGCGCCTCTGGAGGTCGGAAGAAGTCTGCCCCCACATCTGGAAGAATGCCTCCCGCATGTCCTCCGTCGCAGTCTTCAGGTCCCGGACGAACCCTCCCTTTAGGTTGCCGGACCGGGCCGCCACCCTCAGGACGGTCTCGGCGCCAGCCTCAAATCGTTGCCTGAGGTCGGCAACCGAATCCCCTCCAGAGGGGATCACATCCGGGACCCCAGCCTTCTTCAGGAAGTCTCGACGGGCAGGCAAAGGCTGCCCGAGGAGCTTCCTCGCGGAGGGAGGCGGCATTGGGGAACCAGCCCTTCCACCACAGGGCGTCCTACCTCCACCTCCGTGTCCGAGCCTGAGTCGGACGGTACGTGGTGCGACGTCTTCCGGCGCTTCGCGGAAGCGCCGGGTACTACACCAAACTTAAGGGTGAGGGAAGCAGGGCTATCCCCCCCCCCCCTCCTCCCTCTCCCGACGAGCACCGGCTCCGAGGCCGACTGGTCTCCGAGCCAGAGCCCGCCCGCGACTCGACGTCCGTATCAGTGCCGGTGCCGGCGCTGAACGCACTCGACACGGAGTCGCAGCGAGCCTGCGCCGCCACCCGGCACCTCGACCGTGTCCTTGGCACGGCCGGGACCCTATCCCCAACTGTCGGTGGGGGCATAACCCCCCCAACCTTCCCCTTTCTTCCCTTTGCAGGGGTTTTGGTGCCTGAAGTATCGCGAGGCACGGCACTGTGATGTTGGTTGCCCCCCCCAGAATACGAGGGGCAGACGGAGCCAGCAGGCTCCGTGAGGGATTCTCCGGGTGCGGCGCACCCGTTACCCTCCTGGGGTAGTCTATGACTATTAACCGACATCTTTATATTTGTTTGGGTGGCCCTAATGACTGGGTTCCCCCCAGCCATACAGCCCCTCGCCGGGCCACAAAGCTTAAGCTTTGGGTTATTTTTATAGAGGTTTTCTTCCTCGCAGCCCGAAAGCCCCCGGTCCTGTCAGTTCAGGATTACGGGTTGGGCCGGATGGGGGTCCATGCTGGACCGATCCACCCGCCCCAAGAGCGCCCACCTGGGCAGGAAACCCATGGTTCCCACCTCGGCCTGACGGCCAACACTGGTGATTTTTTAAAGAGGTTTTCTTCCTGTATCCTCCCCGTCTCAAATCCACGTGTCCTCTGTTAATCAGAGGAACACGTGGAGAGACCCCCAAAACGCGACCCTCGCGGGCCAATAACCCCGAGACAAAAATTTTTTTTTTTTTTTTGGGAATGGGGAAATGATCCTGATGCATACCGTCCCCACTCGGGGAGGTGGGACGGTTATGTCGGGCTCGCCGGCCTTTTTTTTGTTTTTTTTTTTTTTGGTACCCAGGAAAAATGCTTGATGACTATCCGCCGGCTAGGGGCCGGCACCGGCGGGGTATGTGGGACTCCCCAACTGGTATACCCACTAAAAAACCTGGGGTGTTCCCTCTCTCACCTAATGGAGGGGCCTGTTGGGAGCTCTTAAAAGAATTGAGTCATCCATAGTAGGCCCCCCCGCGTGGGTGCGGGCCGGGTCAAACGGACCCGACCACCTCTCGTCCCCAGGGGAGAGCCTCACCGTTCTCCCCTTTCGACATTGGAAGGCGCGCGGGAACACCGCGCGCGCCCTCTCGGGGTTCTTAATTTGTGGGTGGCAGGCCCCCCTGAGCCTTGCCACCCGGAACCCTTACGTGGGGGGCAAGAGAGCGACATAAGCGCGTCTCCTGCGCCCCCTCCTCCCGCGGCGGACTTCCGGGGCGTAAGGATCTTCCTCACGCCCCCGCTCCGCCGCCTCCTTCTGCGAGATGACAGATTCGCAGAAGGACCTCATTGCGCTCCAGCACCTGTCGTCGCCGACCATCTTGGATACGACGGTCGGCAACGAGAGGTCGGGGCCAATCGTAGCGACCAGCGCTCCGCGGCCCACGCCGGGCACTCCTCCAGCGTGTGCTGCGCCGTGTCCCGGTCACACTCCTCACAATGGTGACACCTGATTGTAGGCTCCCTACCAGCTATCTTGCAGAGGTACTCTCCGAAACAGCCGTGTCCAGAGAGCACCTGAGTAAGCCGGTAGGTGAGCGGTCCGCGCCGTCTGTCCGTCCACTGTTTTAGTACCGAACGGACAGCCTCGACGGTCCTCACCCCGTAGCGGGGCTGGGCCAGTCTAACTTCCCACTTTGCCTTGAGGACCAGTCGAGCCTGGGACCTTCGCGATTCCACCTCCCTGCACGTGGGTTCTTCACCCTGGAGCCGGAGGTCAGCGCGCCAGTAATACACTCACGCTTGGACCTCCGCCTCCAAATCCCAGGGCGGCGATGCCGCCAAAACGCACGCCGCCTCTAAGGAGACGGTGCGGTACGCCCGTGACACCCTGATCGCCATCGCCTTCTGAGGTCTCCTGAGGAGGGCGACGTTTCGGCGATCAAGGGCGTCGGCCCAAATGGGCGCCCCATAAAGGGCCATCGACCGCACCACCCCCAAATAGAGGCGGCGGCAGACAACACTGGGCCCCCCGATATTCGGCAGCAGAGAGCTAAGCGCTCCCGCCGCCGACATCAAACCTGATAAAACCTAACCTAACCTAAGACCTAACCCTAACCTAAAACCTAACCCTAACCTAACCTAACCCTAACCTTTTTATGCCTCGGGTTCCCTATGCGCGTGCCAGAGTATTAGCCACGAGTAATAATGCACCCGAAAGGACATGATTACCCGTGTTGCCCGGGGTGTACCGGCCCAACGTCTGCCGTTCCCATCCACGAAAAATGTGGAAAGGACTAACAACCGTCAGGCACACTAGGAGGTTCTCTCTGGCCACACACCCCCCCGTTTTCCTTACCTATTGCAACTGTTTGTACCGATACGTTGGTTGCTTCTCTGAATATTTCCAAATGTTGTCGTACGTTTTTCAAATATTTTTCCATTCTTATACCCTTGTAATTTCTTGTTTTAAGACTGCTCCTTGTGCCCGCTTTTCTATTTTCTTGTTTAAACAGAGGTTGATGTAGCGGAACAAAACTATAATTGCTATGGTCACCCCAAGACCCAAAAATATGTATTAATATTTGTTATTCCTTGATATATCACGTCGTTTTGTTCAATTATATTATTTTGTCCAACTTGAGTATTAATATCGTAACGACCTGAAAGCGTGTGTGGTCTAGGAGTTGTAATATCGTTCCCCATTGTACCGTCCTAACACTGTTTATAATTATATCGGCACTGGATCACTTACAGATTCCTAATATAGGAGATCGTCACCCGACCGATTGTAACGCGACGCGAGCGTACTGGCAGGGTCGCCATGCGATGTTGGGAGCGCGGGATATAAATTAAACAACCATAGTGTTTGGTATATTAATTCTAACTAACTTTATTACGAAAAACCTCATATTTATATAGGGGTGAAATGAGTGTTATTATCTAAAATATTCAGGTTACATTGTTTATCTTAGAGTCTAGTTACAAATAGAATATTATTCATATTACAACCCTTTCCTGCCGGCATACCGAAATCGTTTGAATTTCGTATTTTTTTTTATAAATTCTGAATATTGTTTTTAAAATGAAACACATATATTTTTTTTAGATTTTTATTGTACCTAGAACTAGGTTTTTCAGTACCTAGACTTATCTGTACCGTCAGGCACTTTATGTATCACATTCATAGGAACTCGTTAAGAAACTATGTCTACAAATAATATAAAAAAATAAATAGCGTTAACAATTTTCAGACTTATATCTCGCTATCAACAATCTACGAAACATTTTCTTTATCATTTATTAGAACAAAAACAAAATAAAAATATACGCCCACGATATCAAAAATCAACAACACTAATAAAATTATGTAGCAAAATCAAACATTTACCTCGTGGTACTCTACAAAACAATTTTTTTTATCATTCAAACATAAGTATGTATTACAATGCGAACATTTTGTAAATGGTTTTGACTGTATCTGCCTCATGCTGCAGACTTCACATCTTCCTCTTTTATTTGAGAAAGTTGGCCAATGTATCCCTCTGTTACCTAACCGCACGTCTTTCAAAGTGGAGTAATTAGATTTTCGCCTCTTGGATGGCCCTGCATTGGAGAAGTGATCTGATGATGTTCTCCTTTTCTGACCAGCATCTTTCTGACTCATCAGTCCTTGGGCAATAGATCGCCGAAAGTGTTTTACAGTAGTTTTTTGTAATAGCAGATTGTGGATGACAAAGGCATTGACAAAAGCTATGTCCAGAACACCCCAAAATAGTATATGCCACCATTTTGGAGACTTGCGGTCGACACAATACAAGGCTCTGAGGCGATCAGTGGTGTCCACGCCACCCATAAATGCATTGTAGTCCTTCACTGTTTGAGGACAAGGCACTGCAGACTTTGATCCATTTTTCTCTGTGCGTGAGACTGTGGTCTCTTCGGTTCCGTGAAAATTGGACACAAAATGAACCATTTTATTATCTTTCCATTTCCAATAACCAATATTCATGTCTGTAAAACGGTAATCTGTATCTCCTCTTTTCATTTTAGAATCAGCTATCATATTTGGTGGAAGCCCTTTTCTGTTACTTCTTATTGTTCCACAAGCAAAAGTGTTTTCATTCTTCAATTTCTCTAGCAAAGATATGGATGAAAAAAAGTTATCAAAATAGACAACCTTACCTTTTCCCCATTCGTGTTCAGTCAATTCTAAAACGACTCTTTCCCCTAATCCGTAATTCTTGAACTTCTCTGACATTTCTTCGTCTTTTCCTTGATATATCTGAAATTTCTTTATAAAACCTCGCTGATCAGCCAAACACCATAGTTTATACCCTCTTTTGATTGGTTTCATTGGTAGATACTGTTTCAGTGTAGATCTACCTTTGAACTTTATCATTGACTCATCCACGCTCAATTCACGCGTTCCATGATAACACTCCTGAAATTTTCTGTTCAACTCTTTCACGACTGGTCTAATTTTGTAAAGCTTATCTTTGCAATTTCGAGGAATTTGAGTATTATCATTGCAGTGTAAATAGGCTAAAATCATGGCAAATCTATCTCTCGGCATGGTTTTGCATATAAGTACATTGTTCAAGTCCTGTGCGGAAGAAAAATGGTCCTTCCAAGCAGGACGACTATTGTAACCCATAAAAAAATTCATGCCTATAAATGCTAGAAGCTCTTCCTTCTTGAGATTCAATACCTTATCTTTTTGAGTAGCAAAAAGGTTGCTTTGGTATACAATATTTTCCAACAATCCATCTATCAACACTAGAAAGATATCGGTCGGTGTGTGACAGTGGGCAAAGAATTCTTCTACTACTTCAGTACTTCCAGAATATTGCGATAAACTATTTTCTACTTCCCGTTTTTTCCACCTACGATTTGGTTCCGGACCGGGTCTTGGACGGGCTGGTGTTTGCGGGGTTCTTGACGTGGATCCACTCGTTGAAGGTTGGACATCATGAGAATTGTCAGGGACGAGGCTAGGAACTGGAGATACCTGATCTATTGGAGATGGTGGTCGTGATGGTTGTTCCATTTCATCTAAGGCCTGTTCGATAGCTTCCTCGAAAACGTCATCGAAGTTTCTCGAGGTGCCTGGTGTGGGTAGTTGAACATTATGTTCAATTTCTTCATCCGAGGTATCCACTTTCGAAACGTCGTCGCAATCGGGCAAGTCTTCAAACAATAATGCTTCTATCAGGGCGGTATTTTTTGCGATATTCATATCTGGACATCTACAATTAAATACATATAATTTTATAAAGTATCTAATGAAATAATAACAAAAATAAACTACCCTCTTCATCTACGCACACCATACAAAACACATACCTAAAGTGACTGTCGGTACTTTTTAGTACGCACCAGTCTTGGGAACATTTAGGCATGTAATAATGCAAAATATTATCAAATAATCATCTTTGCACAAAGTTTATTATATAAATAAATGGAAATAATAACACAAAAGGCCACTTACCTATGATAAACAATTTTAAAACAATTCACAAGTCACGCTTCATTTACTTCGTCAAGTCTCCGACAAGTTGTAACTAGCAAACCAATTTGATTGGCCGTTTGCGGTGCGATACGAACGAAGCTCTCTCATTGGCTAAGGGAGTGATCCCAGAAAGGAACGACAGTGTTTTATAAGCGCTGCTTGTTTGCGTTCTCGATAGAACAGACGAAATATGAGTGAGTTCATAAAAGTACCGTCAGTCAGGAAAGGGAACAATTGAGTAACATTATATTGTTTATATTTAAAGGGACACGTTTAAGGTGTCGTGTTTCTTAATAAAATTGATATTTGTTTTTATTATTCATTCTTATCTTATTAGTCATACTTTAAATACTTATACCCTTTACATTCGAATCAGATCTTCTTTTTGTTGTTTGCCGATAACATTTGTTATAGTGGCAGTGCATTTAGTCCTCTTCAATTTTAATTCCTTTGTAATTTTATAATCGAGGAAACAAGATCGCATCAGCTCGCTTAAATGATCTATAGCTTGAAATGCGATATTATGCTCAGCAACAAAAGAGCTCAACTTTATTTCCGCTTCCATTATAATTACTAAGTTCGCATTTTCATTTGAACTTGAAGCGCTACTAAAAAAGATCGTATCGACTTTGATTTATTAATGTTCGACAAATATTTCTGGTGCTGTTTATTATCAGCATGTCTTTTTGTGGTAGACAACTCACAACTTAATTTTACGTCACATACCTTACATTCAGGTTTGTATATCGTCGTTGCAAATTTAAAATCTCCTATGTGTATAAAGTAACTTTTCGAGAAAACATAAAAAATCTTCCTCCTGAAAAAAAATCTTAGAAAATATTTTTCTTCCGTTTGTTATAAAGAAAAACTAAGTGTTTAAATGTATTGAAATAGGAATAATATTATATCAATAAGTAAAATAGTCTAATTATATAATTAAAGTTATTTTTCTACACATAGGAGATAAAAAATTCCAACTTTTTGGCACATAAGTGGTTTTTAAAGAATTATATTGTTAATATTATTCATGAAAAATAAACTACTATTATCACCATTTCTTGTTTATTAAAAAAAATACTCCAATACTATTTTCACAGTGTGACAAAATCTTGTACATTAGGTACTGAACCAGACTATAACTAAATAATTTTTAATTTTATGTTCCTGGGTTAAACGAGATCGAGTCATAAAAAGGGTGATAATCTTTATCAATCATACCTTTCAATTCTTGCAAATGTTTATATTTGCTTTCTGTGATTTTGAGAGGCCGTTGATATAGTTGTTTTGGTAGTAAACTTCCACGAGTAGCTCTTCGCTGTGGTAGGATGGTCCATTCATCATTATGTCGCAACTTATATAAACTAGACCCATCTGGCAAATATTTGAGTCCCCGTATATCGACAACAACTGGATCACCTTTTTCTTACCGGGTCTTATAGACTTGAAGTTTGATTCAAGTTCTTCATAATTAAGAAAGAAGTCATAGTGGATTGATTTTACATCGTAAGGATTTCTTGGGCGAGGTTTCTTTGCTTTTTTCGGTGTAGTAGGCAAATCGGTATCACTACTTTCACTTTGCATTTTTATAATATCTATCTTAATGTTTTCTGTTCAGTAGAAGCAAGTAGAATGATAGTATGAACGAAATAATGAAACATGACCATTCCCAGCATACATTTTAATATATTGGGGAATTCCCTACTAGTGAAGTGGTACCGTAATTGATTTGTTGAACTAGTAATGTCTGACAAATAATCGACTACGGCTATGAGAATTAAACATGAGTCATATTTAATTCGCATAGTCGTAGTCGAATTATTTGTCAGATATTACTACTGTGTTGTTATTTTATTCCATTATACTTTGTTAGATAGTTTTGATTATTAGCTTTAGTTTAATTGCCGTGTTTTATGATACGGTAATGAATGTTCTGCCGTGTACCGTGTTTTTTCGGCCAGGTAGCCCCAATTGCCGTATAACACGGCAATTGCCGTAGCAATGGCAACATTGGAATCCACCTGGATTTTCAAAACAGCATATTATTAATGTGATTCTATTATTTCATTCAAAGTTCCATTACGAATTGCGTAGAATATGCAATAGAATACTCTTTATACCATTATGTAGGATTAGTATGTAATTAAATAACAAAATAGTCAAACAAAAATACTGAAATCTTAAAAATAGTATCCCAGAAATCATTCATCGCGTCGTTATTTCCGTTATCATATTCATTAATTTTTCTAAAACTCGCAATGTTTGCCTAAATTCTATTTAATAACTAATTATGTAAATCTAAGCTGAATATGTATTATCTTTAAATGCTTGAAAATTACTTTTTATATAGTTATTTGACCATTTAAAAAATTGTCATACGAATTTCGTCAATGACATCCACGACCTTTGTTTAAAAAATTTTGTTTAACAAAATTATTAGATACGAATATCCAAACGAATTTCGGCTGACTTCCCCCGCCCCGGTTCAGTTTTTCAGTTGCCGTTGCGATATCTACGAGTGTGCGCGTATAGGTCTCGTCACGTAAAAAGAACGCGAGCGACAGTAGAGGGGATGTGTCTGCGCATGGGTACAGTCGCGTCCTAAAGTACTAGGCTATTGTTTAATAAGTGTAATTGTTTTATTATAAAGTCATAATAAGTACTTTACTAGCCACTTAGTACTTTGGAATAAAATGATAAATGAAATTAAAAATACAATTTAATCTTAACACATTATAACGTAGGTAGACAAGAAAGCTGCTAACTTAAGGATGATACGCCGTCCATCAAATCATCTTGGGTCACATGGAAGCCAGATGACGATGCGGTATTAGTGTTACTGGATGCTACTTCATCATCACTTTCATCCTCGCTTGAGCTTCCATCATCAGAATCATCATCATCATCAACACGAATGATAAATGTTTCTGTCATGAGGTCGATCACATGGTCATTTTTGCAGTACTCTTCCTCAATACTTTTAACGTTACTGCACAATTTTTCCCATTCACTTTCTCCCATCATGTTTACCTTTTCGTTGACTAATTCAGTCACGCGGGTGATGTTCCAATTCACGTTTTTACTAGCTACATGTCCTTTGATCTGTGACCATGCCATCTCAATCGGATTGAGATCCGGATGGTAGGGGGGCAAACGGAGAACAGTGTGGCCATTTTCGGATAAAACTTTGCCAATGCTAAATGTTTTGAATTGATCTTTGTTTTGTTTTATTAAGGCGTACAACTGTGGTTTCAACATTGTTTCGTCAAATGAAATACCTTTTTGGGTTAACCAGGTATGCATGTCTATTTGCCGACTGTTTGATGTAGGGGCAGCGTCAAGTTGTTTGTTGTGGTAAGACGCATTGTCTACTACCACCACGGCGTTTGGAGGTAAGTTTGGTATCAATTGAGTTTGCAGCCATTTATAGTAATTTTTGTAATTGACATCATTTCATTTTTTTTACATACTGATATTATTATTTTATATGAAATTAGATTCAAAATAATGGGACCCATAACTTTTCTTTTTTTGAAATTATGTACTTTTCATACAACATTTTGACTTTGAAATTCATTATATTCTAAACAGACGTAAGCGACATTTTACGTCACAACTTAGGAATAATGGCGACTTTTTCTTTGCCTTACTCTGTCTGACACATAAAAATGTCATTTTGATAGTTGGTGATGTTGGTGTAGCTATCATAGTAGAAGTAGCTATACGGTATCTGTTTGTTGTCGCAGCAAGTTTTTCTAGGTTTTCGAATTAATTAGTGCATCTAACGATCACCATGAAAGTTTCCCAAGGATTTCAAGTTGCTGATAATAGAAATTTGCCGAAAGTTGACTGTTTGATGTTACTTATACTATGCAAGAAAATGAATGTTTCAACATTGCGGAAACTCGTAGTGCCAAAGCATTACTTGCATCGCGAGAAGCCTATGTAGACACGGCAGTAAGATACGTGGAAGTAAAGCGAGAGGGAGATATTTGTACCGTAAAATGCACGGTGACACCTGAACACAAAGTGAAATCTAAGTTGTATGAGGTCATAGCTGTCGTAAATGAATCCAATGAAAAAATAGTTTCAGTAGAATGCAACGACTGTGCAGCTTCTGCAGGAGGGTGCAAGCATGCCATATGTTTTTCTTTTTGGTTCATAAAACGATCAGATGAATCTTCTGTGACATCAACAACATGTTATTGGACTAAACCAAAACTTGCTGGAGCTGTAGGTGATCAGAAGTTTATACTGGCAAAAAACATAGGCAAACGCAAGAGCACCTTAACTGCAAACATGAATCTAAACATTGATTTGTCAATGTTTGCTGCTGAATGTAAGAGGCGGCATGTTACTACAAGAATGATTTTAAATTACTGTGGCAACCGACAGTCCACATTGAATGATTTCAGCATATTCAATCTAATGCTGCAGTTTGTAAATCAATAGGTTGACCATAGTTTTGAAAACTTCAAATTATTTTGCCATGATGTAATCACTGTGGAAGTTATTAACAATGTTGCAGAAGCAACCAAAGACCAAGCAAGTTCAAAACTATGGCATAACATGAGGCAAGGCAGAGTGACAGGCTCCAAAATATATGAAGCCATCCACTGTAAAACTCAAAATGGAGCTTTAGTTCAAAGTATTCTTGGCGGATATAAGGTGCCAGAGACAGTGGCAATAAAAAGAGGCAAGACAATGGAAATACTTGTGTTAAAGGAGTTAGAAAAAGATTTTGGCGTTATAGAAAGCACAGGTTTTATTTTAATATCTCCTTTCATTGGTGTTTCTCCTGATGGCTTGTGCAAGGAATTTGTTATCGAAATAAAATGTCCCATGACTAAAAAAACTATGGTAAATTATATTAAAAATCATAAGATACAAGAAAAATTTAAAGCACAAATTATGCTACAAATGCATACTGCAAAGAAATCAGAAGGTTGGTTTTGTGTCGCAGATCGATTTTTGGGTCAAATTGTCTATATTCATCTTCGCATTTAACAGCATGATCACAAACTTTTTCCATTCTTCTGGTCCTATATTATTGATTTTTTGTAATATAGCATCTTTAACGGACGTGACAGTCATTGCAATATTTTTTTTGGCTACGTGTTGCTTTATTTGGGACCAAATATTTTCAATGGGGTTAAAATCGGGATGATATGGTGGCAATCGTATAATTTTATGCCCATGTTCCTCCATTATACGGTCAATGGCAAATTCTGTGTATTTTTCTTTGTCTTTTTATAATTTCATACAATTCAGGTTTCAGTTTCTTTGGGTCATGCGGAATGTTGTGTTGTTGTAACCAAGCTATCATTTGTGGTTTAGGTGTGTTTGAGTTTGGTGGTTTCACAGACAGCTTATTATGATATGGGATGTTGTCAATTACCAACACACTATTAGGAGGCAAGTTGGGAATCAATTGATTGCGTAGCCAAGTTTGATAACGTTCCGCGTTTATTTCTTTATGATAGTCACCTTCTGAGTCGACACATTTATGTAACATTAGAGCCCCTGGGACGAAGCCTTTTTCATTGCCTGCGTGTACAATAATTATTCGCTCTCCTTTGGAAATGGGTTGCTTGATACCTTTTTTGCTGCTATCTTGCCAAGTTTTACCCTTAGTATGTGATGTATGCACGTATGACTCGTCCATAAACACCATGTTTCTACCAGAATTCCTCAGCTGTTGTATTTCTCTGAGATATTTGATCCTTTTTAAACGTATATCATGCTTTTCCATAAGTAACCGTCTGTTATTATCAGTTTTCAGAAACCTAAACCCCATTTATTTCAAGATCAGCCTTAAAGTCTCTGCACAGCCTTTGAAATGAATAGCTTCGATCAACTTTTTTCTCAAATTATTTACAGTTGGGAGTTCTTTGAGCGTCAACTGAAAATTGTATATCATATTACGAATAACATAGTAGTCAAAATCATCAAGTCCCAGCCGAAATCTACTTTTAGGTTTTCCTTTTTTCGGTGAGGAAAATTTCATTGATTGATTCTGTTTTTTTTTCGTTTAAGATATTACTCAAAGTTCGTCGTGAAATTCGTGTAGCTTTTGTAACACGGTCCTGAATTTTGTTAAAATAACCATCATGGTCTCTTTTGAAAACATTGGCTTCATTTAAGAAATAAAGGTACACCTTAAATACCATTTGCCGTGCTTGTAACTTAAGCGACTTTCCACGTTTAAATTTATCCATTCTGGAAGAATTCGTCTGAAAGAAAATGGTATGGGCAGAGTTAGGCATATTTTTATTTATTTGTTGTATTGCTCAAATTCCGCTCCATATAACATATTGCGTGATTCATGCGTACTGATGATTGTCCATAATTTGCAGTTGTGAACGTGTTGTTGTACCATAAGTTTCCCAATTGCACGACGTAGGCGTTTAAATTCGCCACTGGTTGGCGTAGTGCTTTGGATCCTGGGTACACTGGCACCGGATTAGCTAGTCCCGGAATCGTGATCGCAGGAGTGGCGGCATACCCCGTATCCTCTATCAATACTATCATTATCTTGCGGGGACCAGGGATGTACACGTTGTGTGCGCTTGGTATTGAGGTGAAATACGACCTGAACTGCTGTTGGCCCGCTCCTCGGTATCTTGCGTCCCAAATCCAGTTCGTTCTGCCGGCCCAAATTTCACTAGTGTAGAATGAAGCTAAGTACTCCAATAACCATGGCTGATGTAGAGTCGTTGAGTCTACGGGCACCACGGTCCATGTTATGTCCATTTCAGATAGCAGGTACCCGTGACCTATGGTGGTATACCCATCCCAAAGACAACAGACAAGACATCCGTAGTGGATCATAGACCAATTGCCATCCTTCCTACCATTGGCAAACTTTTCGAACACGTGCTCCACTCGATTATTTATCAACAAATAGATGTTTATCTTTCTGACGCTCAACACGGTTTCCGATCAGGTCGCTCTGTTGATACCAATCTATTGATCCATACCGACTACGTGTCGAGATGCTTGGATATGGGTGGGCAAGTTGATGTCCTCTATTTTGACTTCTGTAGGGCTTTTGATAGAGTCGATAATGACGTTTTGTTAACAAAGTTGGCTAATATGGGCTTCACGCCAAGCTTGCTCTACTTCTTCGCCGACTACTTGCGGGACCGTAGACAATTTGTAAGGCATGGTTGTTTCGACTCTGAGCCTTACAACACTCGGTCAGGTGTGAGCCAGGGATCAGTGCTAGGCCCTCTTTTGTTTCTCATTATGATTAACGACCTTATTAATGAGGTTAAAAGTGCGAAATGCCTTTTATACGCAGACGACCTTAAAATAGCTCTCGAAATCAAGACTTCTCGAGACTGTATGGATTTGCAACGGGATGTTGATGCGCTCTTTCAATGGAGTACCAAGAACAAGCTGCTTTTCAACGTGAATAAATGCTTCGTTATGACTTACAGTAGAAAGTTACATCCGGTTAATCATACATACACTTTGGGTGGGAATGACATAATACGCGTAATGAACATCAAAGATTTAGGGGTAACTTTTGACAGTAGTCTTACATTTAAGGATCACGTTTCTGTTACCGCTAAGTCATCTTATGGACGACTAGGTTTTGTTTTGCGGAACTCAAGTAACTTCCATAACCCGAATGTGATCAAACTTCTTTATACCAGCCTTGTCAGAAGCAAACTCGAGAGTAGTTCATGTATTTGGAATCCCTACACGTCAACTCATGCCTTAATTATTGAAAAGGTGCAAAAGACTTTTCTTAGGTATCTCCACAAAAGGATGTATTATTACTTTCCCTATATGTACCCGACAAACTACCTCCTAGGGATATTGGGTTTTAATTCTTTGGAGGTTAGAAGAGGACTAACACAGCTCACTATGGCCTGTAAAATCCTTCGAGGGCGAGTCAAATGTCTGAAACTTCATAACTTGCTATGTAGGTTGTATGTGCCTGACCGATATCTTGCCTTCCGTCAAAGCTGTCGACATAAATTATTTGCTCGACCGGCCTGTCGTACAGTTGCCAGGGCAGAGTCCCCAGTTTGTCGCTCTCTGGAGGCGCTCAACGCTCTCTTGGGTGCTAGCCCTGAGTGCGATTTGTTTGCGGATGAATGGAAGAAGATTTTGAGAGAATGTCTGATTTTCTGCGAGAAGAGGTATGACAGGATATCTTCTGTTCCTTATTAGTGGATAGTAACTTTAAGAGTATATATATGTTAATTGTTTTTTAACGATATTGTGTTAAATTTTGTTTCTTTTTATTTGTTATATTTTATTTGTCTGTATGTTTAAATTATGTTAGATATAAGTTTTTAGATTGTATTTAGATATTCTATGTTAATTAATGTAACTGACTTTGTCGTTTTAATTAACTATAAATAAATAAATAAATAAATAAATAAATAAATAAAATAAATGGCTGGGTCTGGGTTTCCCAGTAGTGTATCAACCCCTTTCAGGTGCCCAGCTAGCGCAGGAAGTGTTACTACCATGATGTCCATCGGCAATGTGGGTCTATAATGCGCATTGTTAACGGTGATCTGGACCCGGGTATCTGTTGCCTGATAAAATGTCTGTCTAGTTTATCTGATTCCCAGGCATCTACGGTGCTAGGGTGTGATATAATAGTGCACGTAGTATCGGGGCGGTATCTATGAATGTCGCGTTGCTTCCGTCCATATGTGATATCAGATACGATACAGAGGGGGTGTCCCTGGCAAAAACACTGCGAGACCCTGGGGGCAGACCTTGAGACGTTGGCCCCGTCTCGCTTGCGTACTGTTCCAGATATATATAGCTTTGGGATTTGGGGACGCCGATCGGGTCCGCTCCTTGTATGGACGCCAAAGTTGGTTCAACATTATTGATATTGCATTATGTACTATTATATTGTATTGCATTCGTTATTGCATTATGTACTAATATACTTTATAATATTATTTATTCCTATATCTATTTGTTTATTTATGCATGTGTATAAAGATACACATGCATAAATAAATAAAAAATTGAAAATACCTACGTTAAATACATATTAAGTACTAGAAAAAACATTTTAAAAATCAGATTTAGGCTTATATAAATTTAATAGAAAGCTGTTAAATTTATATAAGCCTAAATCTGATTTTAAAATGTTTTTTCTAGTACTTAATATGTATTTAACGTAGGTATTTTCAATTTTTTAATATTAAAAAATCGTGAAAAATGTTAGTATATTTACCTATTGTACAAAATAAACTATTTAAATTTGAATAAGATAATTAAAGTTGAAATTAAATTCACCTTTGAAAACAAAACCAAGAAGGGTGTGTAGTAGCAGCTCTATATAATTCCACACAGAGAGAACACGTGCAGTCACCACCAATAAATAAAGACGACTGACGGACCTTTGACTGCCCGGCGACCGCCGCCGATCGCCCGAATTGTTTTCGATTGTGTACACATGATATTGACTCCTATTTCTTTCGAACAAGGTGCAAAATGCAAGTGCATTGTTTAGGGCTCTTACGATTCAATGATTCGGGTGTTTCCGGGAATACGACAATTAGCGAAGATCTGCATGCGCATTATTAATTTGGGAATACTGTACAGTGTTATGATTATGTCAAGTGATTTAACCTTTAGGTTAACCTGTAAATAATAATCAATGAGCCAAAAGAATACGAAACAGTCAAGCACAGATACACGGAACAAAGAGTGAGGTTATATTGTTGTTTATATTTTCAAGAATAGACTATATTATATTTTTTCTTCGAAATGTCAATTCATATCAAAGACAACGATACCGACGACATTGACATCAATATGGCAAAGGCATTATGCTTCAATCGACCTAAGTTGTGACGTCACAACACGGTTTTAAGATTTTATTTTTTTTCTCGAAAATTGAGTGCTAAAAGAATACAAAAAATATATACATATATCAAATCAGGATACTAAAACAAAGAAATGGTATTTTTGTTTCACGAGCGTAACATTTTTGAAATGTTGTCAATTCATATTATCATGATAGTCTGCTGATTTTGAGCCAGCTTTGAATGTAAGTAAAGTATTTGGCACGAAACCAGACTCACCACCAAGCGACTGCCCTTTAATATAGGTTTTTTTAGGCCTTTGGTAGAATTGTCAGACCAAGAATGGTGTGACGTATGGCAGCTATCAACATATGATTCGTCAGTGTATATAATTGATCTTTCTTCTCTGTGTTTTCTAATTTTTTGAAGATATTTAATTCTCTGTAATCTGATTTGTGATTGTTCAATTAAAAGTTTTCTATTATTTTCAGTTTTTTTCCATGTGAAACCCAACTCTTTTAGGGTGTTATTAGACCAATCGATCAATCGTCGATCGACGGCATCGATCAACGTCGATCGATGTCGATCGACTGGTCTAATAGCTTTAATCGATCGACGGATACCGTTCGACTAACCAATCGATCGATTACGGGTCGATGGCATCAGTCGACGTTGATTGTTTTAAGCTATGTTCCGTCAGTGTTTTTCCAAATGGATTCACAAGAGGACGCGTTGTTGTTGGCCAGCACGATGTTGCTCGTACTATTATTACGGAGGCGCAAACGCAGAAGACTCTGGATGTGACCGTTTTTTAAAGCCAAAGATCGCTTAGCTTATCCAAATGACATTTTAAATAGCGGTTTTTTGGATGCTTTTCGAATGAGCAATAATGATCTTGAAAATCTATTAAATATGGTGGCTCCTTCAATCGCGAAATTGGATACCAATTATAGACAATCAATTTCACCTAAAAATCGGTTACTTATAACACTCCGATTTCTAGCCAGCGGTGATTCATATCAGAGTCTAGTGCTAACGTTTAAAGTTTCGCAACCAAGTATTTCATGTATAATTCCAGAAGTATGCAATGCACTTATATATTCTCTCAAGGATCACATAAAAGTAAGTACTCTTGGACTTGTAATCGTAAGTTAAGTTAGAGATTTAAGTTAGATATAGTTTGCTTTGCTTCTATTGTGTATGTAGGTAGAACTAACAAAAAAAAGTCTTTTCAAGTTTCTGTGCCTTTCTAGTGTGAGATTTTTTCCTAACACCTATTGAGGTACGGAACTCTAAAAATTTTTTTGATGGATGTGGAGATGTACCTAGGGATGTTTATATCGATAAAATTAGATATATTTCAATTTAACCCCCTAAATTATCGATAGTCGAAACTGAAACACATTGTTATAAACTTCAGTCATGTATCTCTGACATAAGCTAGATGAAATAAAAAATGTACATAGTATTTAAGGTTTATTAAAAAAACGGAGAATCAGTTACCATACAAAAACATTGTTTAAACTTATTCTTTATATATTCTGATTTATACTTATTTCAAGTTAGATGGGAGATCATAATTATCCAATGACTGGAGTGTTGTATTCTCAGGCGAAATGGCGTATTGAGAAGTAGATGGAAGGTTCGATTCTTTAGAAGATTGTGATTGTAAAGATTGATTTGTAGAATACAGCGTGGTGAAGTAGCCTTGATTTTGTGTTTCTGGATAGTCGTATTTACCCGTTTGAGCTTCGTAAATTAGGTTATTTATATGATGCTGTACTGTAATCCGCGCGTAGTCAGTTTTCAGTGATCTCAATTTAATTGCAATTTGTTCTCCAAACAATGTATACTCATCAACGCCTTGTCTATTGCGAATCAATGAATCAACCATCTCCAACGTTTTTTCTATTGCGGCATCATTTGGATTGAGGCGCCTTTTACGACTACCTTCACTTTCAACGGAACTGTCCATCCCCGACTTAGATGTTTGTGAATTCATCTGTAACAAAATTTTTACAAGTATTAAATACATTTTCACATCTAAATAAACGTATGGTAGAAAGAAACTCGCCGAATGGTAGAAAGTACGTTCGGCATTTTAAGTGCCGTATTTCGCTGTCTTCGAAGGCCGTTTCATCTTCAACCGAAAAATGTGGAAAATATAGTGTTAGCTACGACTTATCTTCACAACTATTTAAGAAGGAATTGCGAAAGTTATAAGTCTTTAGAACTACGCTATTCAAATAACAGAAATGAGAGTGTGGATTCCGAAATAATACAACCGGCGCAAATTTAGTCATCTATACAATTCCACAGTTTACCAAGTCCAGCTGAACTAGTGAGAGAAGAGTTCGCTGAATATTTTTGTTCTAAAGAAGGTATGGTTAGATGGCAATACAAGTATTGTTAAATAATTGACTTTCAAAATATCGGGAGAGTAGGTATTTAGCCAGTCATGTCGAGTTTTGTATTGGAATAAAACCCTGCACACTAACTACATCTACTGTGTAAGCTGTATTAATAAAGGTTTTGAGTATGTAATTGTATTATTATTTTTATGACAACACTACCACCATATTGACATATTGACCCAAAATAAATAAATAAATATGTACGTAGGTACTTACATCAGTTGACATGCTCGAATAAGCCCGATCCTCTGTAGACACGGTACATCGTGGGCGATTCCTTTCTTGTAAGAACATCATAGCTTCAAATGCATACCATTTAGAACAATATATTTCGTCTCGACCGGCACCACTTCTTTTACTATCTTTCACTTTTTTATTTTCTTTGGAAAATGTTGTTTGTAAATTTTTTATCTTTTTTTCTGCCTCCTCCTTAGTAACTTCAAATGAGTTGGCTAATTCGAGAAGTGCATCATGACGTTTTATTTTATTTCGGTAATCATTGTGAACAATGTCCCATAGTAAAGGTTTATTTTTGTATTACTCGATAAATTCTAAAGTTCGCTCATTCGTCCACGCGTTCGCCGCCATTTTGCGTGTCACAGACAAAAACGAGCATTCACGAACGCGAGATTCACACAACTAAACACACACAAGCAGGGCAGGCCAGGTAGTAAGCGCGCGGGGCGCGGGCGGGCAGTGGGTGACGTGACGGCGGCGTCTACCTACTAATCCATTCTACCATCGATCGATGGTCGATCTATATCGATCGACGATCGATCGATTGGTGTGATAGAAAAAATCGATTGACGTGTACTAATCCATTCTACCATCGATCGATGGTCGATCTATATCGATCGACGATCGATCGATTGGTGTGATAGAAAAAATCGATCGATGTCTACTAATCCTTTCTGCCATCGATCGATGCCGTCGATCGACGATTGATCGATTGGTCTAATAACACCCTTACAATTCGCCTTAAACTTGCTTCATATCCTTAGAAATGTATGTCGTTCTGTAATTTTCTTCGTAATTTCTCTATGGTTGCTAATTCTTTCTCGGTAATGTGAAAATTGTGAATAGTCCTCTTGACAACACCCTTGTCGAAGTTATCAATGTCCGTTATAGGTTTATTTTTTATTCTTTTATTTTTGCCGGGAGTGCGAAAAACAGTGAGAAATTCTAAACCTTTCGTATCTTTTACAATACGTCGCACTGTAGACTCAGAAGTTTTCGTAGCTTCGGCAGTCCGTTTCATGCATTGCTTTAATTTATAAACTGTGCCTTTCTGAGCTTATTTTTTCATAAAACAATAAACACTATAAATCATTTTTATTTCCTTCCTATGTAAGACCATCGTTGGGCAAAGAAAGTTATGTGTGCGACTGTATTTTGGGAGTGAAAGAAGCGTGATCTCAGCACGGAAAGCGTGGGTCAACTGAGGAACCAATAGCGTGCGCGCATAGATATACTGCCGGACCGTCCCCCCGTTTCGCGCCTTCATACCGCCAATTTGATCGATAAATCGCTCAGTGCGCAGGTAAACGGCCAGCGTTCTTTTTACATGACGGTCACTATACTTATAGTAAAATTACGTTTAAAGCAATTTTAATTCAGTTTGTCAGCAAATTTCGTCATTAAACTATTGGACATATTATTATTGTAGGATTTGTCCGTTCCAAAAGTGAAACACTGTATGTAACTGTATCACAATAATTTATTTCTCTAAATAAAATACACCAACTAACACGCACTTGTTACTTGTTCGCCGGCCAACGATCGACTGACTCGTCGTTCGAGTGATGTCACCCCACTATCTCTCGGTTACTTCCGCTATAACGATAGAGGGCGCACTAACTAGTTAACAAACTGTACTCATGACTACTTTTAATTTCCGGAAGATGGTTGAGCGACTTACAGATATAATATTAGTCGATTAATAACTAATATATAAGCTATCTTAACTATCTTTGTATTATATAATATAATTTAAGCTAACAAAATATAAATAAGCTAACAACTCGGCCCTCCTGTTTTTAGCGAGTCCCATCGCTACTAGGTTCAGATGATTCAACATTGTTAGAGAAATAAATCACTTATCCGATATATATATATATGAATAATTACAACGTATGTATATACGGAGACATGATCCATAACATTATTAAAATATATATAACAAGAAAATCATATTTGTGATAATTAGATGCATATTCTCATGATACCTTAATTATAAATACTTAATAATTAATACTTAAACTGCAGGTTTTACAGTTAATTATACACCTTAATCACTAGACACGTCATTGTCAGTATCACTATCAAGGTCTCTATTAAAACTCAACCATGGTTGAATCTTATCAAGAGCTACAACATTTTCGTAACGACGGCCCTGCTTACGAGTTAAAGGGGTATCTTCTATGAGATACCGCTCATTAGGCAGAAATTTCATTATGCGATAAGGTCCTTGATATTTGTTTACGAGCTTTTGTGATTTACCATCGTGTGGTACTTGTCTCTCGACACGTACCAAGTCACCCTCTTTGTACATAAATAGTACCCGGTTTTCGAGTTTTGTTAAACCTCTGTGCGTCTTTTGCTTGTTGGTCTTTTATTTTTTCATTAGCCTGCTCTCGTATGTCATTTAAACCATCTGAGTCGACAACGTTAAGAGTGTCATTTATTACGGAATTTAATATGCCCTGTGAATGGCTGGTAATATTGAATCCAAATAGTAACTCTGAAGGAGATTTTTGTGTTGTTTTGTGTGTAGTAGTGTTGAGACCTATTTGAATGTCTATAATGTATTCATCCCAGTTTTTTTCGTCATCATCATGAGAAGAAGTAGCTAGAGCAGTACGAATTGTCCTATTGAATCTTTCTACCTGGCCATTAGCTGGTGTAGAAACTGCATTTTCAATATGTTTGATGCCATACGAATTAATAAATTCTTTAAAAGTTTTACTCGTGAAGCTGGTACCTTTATCCGTGATAAGACGAGTAGGAACACCAAAATAACTAATGTGGTCTTTGAGAACCTTAACAGTTGTAGTCGATTTCGTATTTTTAACAGGGGTTATGTTCACGTATTTTGTAAAACCATCAATGATCACCAAAAGATAGCAGTTACCTTTCTTACTTTTTATAAAGGGTCCTAAGTGGTCTGCGTGGACGGTGTGAAAAGGGACACTAACTTTATTAATGGGATGGAGTTCGCCTTCACGTTTACCCCCAGGTGTTTTGTGGTGTGCACACTCTAAACAAGATGAAACGTATTTTTTTACAAAGCGGCGCATTTTCGCAAACCAGTAATGTTTCTGAATTCTCTGCAGAGTTTTGTCAAATCCACAATGACCAACGTCATCATGGTTTTTTTGAACTATCTGCCAACAAACACCTTTAGGTACCAGCCACTTTAGTTCATCATCAACAATGCGGTAAACACGACCATTCTTAAGTTTGTAATTTTTGCAAATATCTGAAACTTGCTCCGAATTGGGGTCACTAAGAATTTCTTTAATTTATGTATTTCGTCATCTGCACATTGGACAGTAGTAATCCAATCCTGGTCTACATCTACAGCTAACACATCAAGAACATGGGATTCAGATACACCTTCGTCAACGGGATTTCGACTGAGGGCATCCGCGTGCAACATTCGTGAACCAGGTCGATAGTCTATACAGCAGTCGTATTCCTGTATTTGTACCCACCACCGAGCGACCCGTGGAATCACGTCGCGTTTGATTAGCGTATATCTAAGGGCGTTACAATCAGTGAAGATCTTAAACGATATTCCGACTAGATACACTCTAAAACGGTTTAAGGACGCTATTACTGCGAGAGTTTCTAGCTCATATGAATGAAATTTTCGTTCATCAGGCGTAGTCTTGCGACTAAAATAGGATACTGGCTGAAAAATACCATTAGTATTGGCCTGAAGAAGTATTCCCGCAATACCATCCTTACAAGCATCCGTGTGCAGTTGGGTTTCGGCGTTTGGATTGTATAAAGCTAGAAGTGATCTTTGAGTTAATAGAGTTTTGATCTCATCAAAAGCGTTTTGTTGAGGTGCTTGCCATGACCATAGAGAATCTTTTCGTAATAGATCCGTTAGTGGAGATGTTATAAGGGCGTAGCCTTTGATGAAGCGTCGGAAAAACCCTGAGAGTCCAAGGAACTGTCTAACTTCATGTTGATTACTTGGGGTGGAAAATTTAGAGACAGCATCGGTTTTTCTAGATCCCGGACGGATACCCTTAGCACTAATCTCAAATCCAAGAAAGTCAAGCTGATTCTGAAAGAAGTTGCATTTACTCAGTTTTAATGTGAGGCCTCCTTGTTTGAGTATCTGCAAAACCTCTTCCAGCCTTTGTAATCCCTCATTGACATCTTTTGCTGGAATCAGAATATCATCCATATAAACTATGGCGTACTTAACTTTGACCTCTGACAGAACTTTGTTAATTGTCCTTTGAAATACTGAAGGCTAGGCCAAACGGCATCCGGTTATATTCATATTGTCCATCGGGGGTTACAAAGGCTGTTTTGTGACGCGACTCTTCGGAGATTGGTATCTGATAATACCCAGAAGCTAAATCCAAAGAGGTGAATAAGGTATTGCCCGAAAGTTGGTCTAGCTGATCTTCAACACGGGGGAGAGGGTAATGGTCCTTTTTAGTTTTGCGATTTAGCGCTCTATAGTCGACGCATAACCGTTTTTCGCCAGTCTTTTTTTGAACCAGCACTATCGGGCTAGCGTAGGGCGAGGAAGATTCTCTTATAATATTATTATCAAGCATTTCTTGAACCATGTTTCTTACTAGCAACCTTTCAGCATAAGACATACGGTATGGACGATATACTACAGGCTGCGAGTCTTCAAGCTCGATAACCATTTCCGTAACCTTTGTGAATCCGAGGTCATCAAGTCCTTTTGAAAAACAATCACTGTATTTTGATAGAAGTTGTTGGAGTTTTAATCGTTCCTTATTGCTTACGCTTTCGCCGCAGTTTACATTTTTATCAACATCATTTTCACAAAATTCGACACTACAACAATCAAGCGAAGAATTACCACCTTGCTTAAAAACGGCGCGTGTCAACAGAGAGCCCTTCTCAATGGTTATCGTTTCGGAGGACATGTTTAATACAAGCAGCGTACTACGACCACGACCGATATCATAACGTCCAGGGAGCAGGTAATATTCTTTATCCTCTGGGCCCCGTAGTGACCCGTTAACGAGAATGGTGCCAGTAACGAAAGATGTAGACTCAACAGGGACAGGTATTAAACAATTGCGATCTAAGGTAATTTGTTTGCTGGCATTTAAATACACTTTTTCGTTGGTAATTTTTTGAATGATCAGTTCTTCTGAAGTTTTTGTTATTATAATATCCGGTTTTTCCGTAAAAGAGTGGCCTAGTAAGACTGGTTGATGGATCACGAAGTCTTCGACTACATACAAGTTAATGATTTCACGTATACCCTGAACTTCAATATTGCACCTTACAATACCTATAGGTAGTACTCGATTTCCGCCTATTCCTCTCAACGTGGGTAGATCGTCAGACCGCTCAATATCGAGATTTAATTCGTTGGCTGTAGTTATTCTTATCAACGAACATTGACTTCCTAGATCAATATGGCATTTGACTGTTAAATCATTAACTTTGATAAACATTATGTATTTATTGTTAGCATGGTCTATACGTAATTCGGCTATTTGTTTTTCGTGCCGCTCTTTAAGTTGCACCTCGGTTCTATCTCGCGGTTTATTTAGTTTCTTAAAGCAGTGATCTACTAAATGCCCCATCTTTTCACAATAAGTACACTTTACGGGAGGTTTGTCGCATTTGGAGCTACGATGACCAATTTCATTGCAATTATAACATTTAATGTTTGTGTTCACATTTTCCCTAGAATTATGAGAGCGTGCAGTATACTGCTTTCGATCATAAGTACGAAGCCGTTGAAATTGTTCTTGGTGGTCTTTATCTTGACCCACTCTCACGGATCTAAAGTATCTTAATACCTGTTCGGGTTCGGGAAATTGGGCTGCTTGAGCACCTACTCTTACTGCACGATCCTCTACACCATAAAGAATACAATCTACGGCTTGTTTGCCGTATATCTTGCATCTATTTAATAAATTTACTTTCGCGTAGTAATAATGCTCTAATGATTCACCGTATCGTGCCTTTTTTGACAGCATTTCGGTAAGCAATTCCGCGTAATCTTCACGACAGGGAAACGATTCAATTAACTTCTTCTTCCACTCAGTCCATGAAAGCAAAACAGTTGATAAACCTTGATACCAGGTTTTTGCAACTCCAGTCAATTTAGGGAGAGCATAATGAATCGTTTCTCTGTCATCCCATTGATAAATAGTTGCACATTCTTCTACTTTTGTAAGCCATGTTAATACAGTTTGTTCTTTAGACATCGGATCGAATTCAGGTATAACATTTTTATTAAAGTTGAGTCTTGGCTTGTCAGAACTCTTTAAACGATTTAAAATATCGAGAAACTTATCAAGAATATCTGTATCGCGATCCTTACTTTTAGAACTAGATAGTCTAGAACGTTTATTAGAGTTATAATACCGCTCACCAGAATCCTCCGATGATGAGCTGCCTCGTCGTCTGCGCCTGTCACGTCGATGATTTTCTGGTCGCGAGTATTGTTCTCTAGTCGTTATTTCGTCATCTTGTCGAGGGAGGCCGATTACATTGTGGCCACAGCCACTGCGAGTAACTCCCGAGCTATTGTAGTCGCCAAGACCACGTTTACGACTCTCTGACCTGAGTGCTTCTAGATTATTATAGTTTAGACCCCGGCTCTGTGACCTGAGCGCTCCTGGGTCATCACTGTCAAAATCCCGACCCTCTGATCTGGGTACTCCTGGATTATCGCGGTAGACCCGGCCCTGTGACCTGGGCGCTCCTGGGTCATCGCTGTCAAAATCCCGACCCTCTGATCTGGGTACTCCTGGATTATCGCGGTAGACCCGGCCCTGTGACCTGGGCGCTCCTGGGTCATCGTTGTCAAAATCCCGACCCTCTGATCTGGGTACTCCTGGATTATCGCGGTAGACCCGGCCCTGTGACCTGGGCGCTCCTGGGTCATCGCTGTCAAAATCCCGACCCTCTGATCTGGGTACTCCTGGATTATCGTGGTAGACCCGGCCCTGTGACCTGGGCGCTCCTGGGTCGTCGTTATCAAGATCCTGACCCTGTGACCTGGGTGCTCCTGGATCATTGCGAGTGCCCTGGCCCTGTGACCTGGGCTCTCCTGGGTCATGCATATCATTTTGACCACGACCCCTTAGTCTGGGTTCTCCTTGGTCACTTGTCGCCATGTCTGAAAACTTTAAATATCGAGCTAAGAATCACATCAAAGCATCCATACGGTCATGGTTTAAGGATAACCGTTATACTTTAAAATTATTTTCTTTTAATTAGTGTAAAATCTCAGCACTATGTCGAACTAACAGTCATAACATTCAGTCTCAGTAGCGATCTGTCTACTATGTGGGCAAACGCTACGATTGTACTCTTCCAAATGTATCATCAATAAGCTTAATGTTCATAGTTATCACGTGCTGTGTTGCGTTTGAACAAAAGATGCGAAAGATTGAACTTTAAATAAACACTATCGGTCAGATTAACATGACGCTATAAATGCATTCTAGCTTATTATTAAATATCATAACACTACAACGTATTCACGTAACATGTTCATAGTAGGTAATATATATAACTACATAAATGTACATTGAATAGGAACCTTCGACCTTATAAGGCACCGTGAGAAAAAAAAAAGTTTTATATTACTAAAATATTTATTGTATTTTGCTATCGTATAGATATTATTTAAATTATAATACTTAGAATTATATCCACTATTTATTATCGTATATAGCCGACTGTTAAAGAATATTATTGCCCTCTTAGTGCTTATCGAAGTTATCCAATTTATTTGTTTTGATGTTCATTTATTTATTTAGGACCACCCGTGGTTATAAGATTAATTAATTACCACGAATCATAATCATATTGTTATGTAAGCATGTGAAATAAAGAAAAAAGAGAAAAAAAAAAAAACCTTTGCGTGTGCTTTTGATAGAAATTACAATACCAAATCACAAAGAATGCCTAATTTAGAATAGGGTGTGGTTATAGTAAATGCGTTTGCAGTTTTTCAACTTGTCCAATAATAGCCGTTAATCGAATGGACCCATAAAATAGTTAAAATAGTACTTACGTTTATGAGGCGTGGCGAAAATCCTATTGATTTTTGATCTATCCCACTTCTGAAACTGTAGGATTTGTTCGTTCCAAAAGTGAAACACTGTATGTAACTGTATCACAATAATTTATTTCTCTAAATAAAATACACCAACTAACACGCACTTGTTACTTGTTCGCCGGCCAACGATCGACTGACTTGTCGTTCGAGTGATGTCACCCCACTATCTCTCGGTTACTTCCGCTATAACGATAGAGGGCGCACTAACTAGTTAACAGACTGTACTCATGACTACTTTTAATTTCCGGAAGATGGTTGAGCGACTTACAGATATAATATTAGTCGATTAATAACTAATATATAAGCTATCTTAACTATCTTTGTATTATATAATATAATTTAAGCTAACAAAATATAAATAAGCTAACATTATATTATACATTTATATTAAATAATTAATTATAATTGTTTTTTATAATTAATTATTTAATGTAAATGTATAGTGGCATGCCACTATACATTTACATTACAAATACATGTAGGTATTTACAGTGTATATAATTTTAAGCACATTGAGTTGTTATCATACAAATATAAGACTTAAATTATGTTTTATTAAATTGTGTGATAATGCAAGAAATAAAGAAAGCTGTGGGATAATCCTTGTAAAATATTTGACACAGAATGTTAAGGAACCAGATTTTTATATATTTCAAAATTTTAAATATGAATAAAATATTGTGAGGCTTTCGTAAATTCCTTCTGCGTTCAGGTGTTGCGGCATCCAGGAACAAAAAACCCAAATTAGTTCCGTCCGTGAATCTCCACGTGTTTGCCGTGTATGCAATACTCATCAATACCACATAAGAAACAGCTTAGTTTTCTTAAAGGAAGTTTTGTAGAGAATGAATCCCAAAGAACTTGGTGAACGGAAAGGGTTCCTCTAAAAGCCTTAAGATTTCTAGGAAGCAGATTTTCTCTTTCCGTCTTCCTTTACTATAATTAAATTATATTTTCAATATTTTGTTTTACTATTTCACAAAAGGAATCAAAATCACCAATATCTCGTCCGTAGTGTACCATTTTATCGGCAGTTCTTTTCGAAACAGCTCCAATGCCATCAGGGGCACCCTTTCCATGTCCCGCCTCTGTATAATTCCAAGTAATTTTGGAAATGTGTTGAAAATCATTCTTTATCTGGGATATTACATAAAACATAAATTTATTTCGGTATTGCGATATTGGTGAGTCCGACAAGAAATGTATTGTTGTTATAAACGGATTCATTTTCAAAGCTTGTTTTATTAGAGGAATTAAATGCGCCCAAATAGCAGCTGCATCATGACGAACACAGCTACTAATACTGCATACAGATATTGGTTGAAAGACTCCGGAAAAAAAATTATGAGTATAAACGACTGAGGTATGCAAAGTAACTTGACGTCTGCTTCCTCCAAAATGAAACGACTGAACTTCTTCAGCATATTTAAGGCCATAGTTTTCAGAGAAATCTACATGTAACTGCATCTGATACTGATAAATTTGCTTTTAAATGTTTCATTGTGTAGTATTGCAACTCAATATTATGAATATGTACAAAAAAGGCTCTATCAACGTTTCTAATTATTTTATTGCTGCGGGTAGTTTTGTTATTATTCGTTCCTTTACTGTTACTACTTATATCTTTTTAAGCTCCTTTTTCGTCACAACCTCTTTGGTTGCTTTCTTCCACTTAAAAAAGATCAAATTGGAATCATTCGTAAATTCTTTGTAGTTAACATTCTTACTATGACAAGAGAATGTTTCTCTCAATAAACATTTGCTATTTCTGGGATCACAACATAAATGCGAAATTAATTCATGCGAATTATTTTCGCCTAATTATAGATGCATTATACAAAGCTTTAATTAATAATTCTATATTGGTATGTTGAGAACACAAGCATGTCTCTCTATCTGAAGGTTTACGATGAAAATATGAATAACTTACTTTAATATTTGTTTCTGCCAATAACTTTTTATGTAAAACTTTCAATGGGGCTGTAAGGTAGTGTTTCTGCATCCTGGTTTTATTTTGTGTAATAAATTCTTTCTTGCCGGAAGTAATTGTACTTACATCGTCACTTATAGAATTTTTTGATAGATTCTATCACTTGTTGGCGTAATAAGCAATATTGTCCTTTCGTTTGGACTTAACAAGGGATATAGAATTGCGACGAGTATTTAAAGATATCTTCTGTATATTTACTTCTTGATTGCTAACCTTATTTTGGTTGTTAGTCTTCTTATTGAGGATTGATTTTAATCTGAAAATTGACATACTTTGGATCTTGTTAATTTTTAATGACTTTTATCAATGCAATTCTTTTCTTCAATTCGTGATTATACAATAATAATATTGTTTATTTTCTCTCAAAAAGGTAAGTACATAGATATGCTTATTCCTATTATTATTTATTTCCTATATTTATTTCTTATATTTATTTCTTATATCCTTCTTTCTGCTTTCTGTATGTCTTCTCTTGTAAATAAAGTGATAGGATCCTCTGTAGAGTCAATGGAAATGTTATCAGAGATTGCATCAACTTGAATACTGACCACATTCGGTAACTCTGAAGATGTCTCTTCCTTTTTGCGCTGTCTATATTTTTTTGCATTTTCCCTCCATTGTTTACACAATTGTCTTTGCTGTCTTGGACTTTTTTCTGTAATAGATGTCTGTTTCTTTTCTTCTTTACGTTTTTTGTATTTGGCACGTTGTTTTTCTTTTTCTAATGCATACAGTTCAGGATCGTTTTTTATTTCGGTATACTTTTGTCTTTTGCATAGCGTTTGCTGGGCTAAGCGCTTTGCTTTCGTTTTAGCCAATCTATTTTCCATACAAAATCTACGTGTTTACCAATTATATTGACAAACGTCAAACATGGCGGAACAGTGTTTTCGTGTGTTCATAAAAACATTGGTTAAAAGTATTTATTTTAAGGCTTTTAACCACTTAATAAAATAAATTGTCATTTTTAACGACTTATTTAAGGATAAGGTACTCTTAAAAAAATTACACGAACGAAAATTACCCTACACGAAATCTCTTAACTAAAATTAGAGAATTTCTGACTTATTTTAGTTAAGAGAAAATTACAACAGAATTTGCACCATTGTGGCTCCTGTTCGCTAACCACTAAACGTCTCCAATATACAGGGTGTAAGGGACGGTGTACCGAAAACGTTGCACAATCGTTTGTCCATAAGTACGCAACTGAGTGGAAATGTTAATTCAAAAATTAAACGTACGATTAAAGTATTATGCTAGTACATTGTAATTTACACTACGCAATGTATCGCTACCAATGCAATGTGTCCGCCCGCGCTATTGTATCGCGCTTCCCGCGCACCAACGCTACGCGCGCTCACATTATCTGACGGAGCCCGGATCACCTATTTTAGTGATCTACTACAATAATAATTTAAACGTTGTGACTAACAATCGGATTGTACAATTTTATTATTGTACTTACAAAAAATTTTAATAAACTGAATAACGTCTTATAAAATTATTCTTATACGCACATTTCGTTAATGTTTGTGTAGGTAAAAACAGAAAGCCAAATGTGTTTATAAAATAAAAAGGTAGTGTGATTTACGATAAATTCTTTGAATTAACAGTAAATTGTAAAAGTAATTAAACCTTACCTTAAGATCTCGCGGGCCTTATAAGATATGGTTCAAAATGGCTGCCTCCAACTTGTTCACAAACTTGCGCACGATTGAGTGTTTCGGCGTGAAGGCGAGGCATCATGGAGGGGTCTGCAATAATGTCAGCTTTCAACTTTACAAATGCTGCCGTTATACGATTCCGCATTTCGTCCGCAGTAGTGCACTCACTGACGAACACTTTTTCCTTGATATAGCCCCACAAAAAAAAATCCAGCGGTGTTAAATCCGGTGAGCGGGCTGGCCACGAGTGGGGCCCGAATCGCCCAATCCATCTCCGAGGAAATGTGTCGTCAAGATATTGGCGCACTCTGAGCACGACATGCGGTGGCGCACCGTCGTGTTGAAACCAAATTTGAGGTAATTGAGCAAGCGGCAAATCTTCCATTTGATCCCATTCTGCGGCAAGGTCGGAACGTAACTCATCCAGGACAGTTGTCAGGTCTTGCTATAGAAAATCCAAATATCGGGGTCCATTCAAGCGCTCCGGTAAAAAGTAAGGCCTAAAATTTTGTTGTTATAGACCCTCGCCCATACGTTTACTGACCAACGCGTTTGGTGACCCGTTTGTTGGGATGCATGTGGATTACTTCGCGCCCAAACGTGCGAGTTACGTCGATTCCACATGCCATTCCGAGTAAACGTGGATTCGTCAGTCCAGATTATGTAGGATACAAAACTTGGATGTTGCCGCTGCTGATTCATCAACCACCTGCAGTATGCAATACGCCGAACTTGATCGCCAGGCACGAGAGCTTGCACTTTATGAATACGATACAGCCGTTGTCGATCTCTGCGTAAAATTTTATGCACAGTCTAGTGCGATACGCGAGTTCCATGGTTACGACGCAGAAGTTTAGCGGTGGTTCGCGTACCAAGGTGTGGATTACGGTGAGCGGCATCGAGAATTCTCCGCTCAGTGGAAACTCTAATCGGCCTTCCGGAACCCTCCTGATGCGGTACTATGGGTAAATTATCCAGTACTCGTTGATACGTACACGAGAAATCACACGACTGTCCATAGGGTGACGAGCGTCAGGAAACCGCTGGATGTAAATGCGAAGCGCCAACGAAGCATTGCCTCGTGCCTCCCCGTATGCCATGAGCATTTGTCCATAGTCGCGTGCACTAAATGGCTGACTCATTATTTATTACGCACAAACACAACTTTGTAGTTACACAAAAAAGTTATAAACAAAACAAAAACGTTAACAAAATGTTATGAACACAGTAAATAAACACAATTTAGTACACAAAATAGTTATAAACAAAATAAAAAACTTAACAAAATGCAACGAAAATAGTAAACACTCGCGAATACGAGAGATTACGTCAAGTACTTCCGATTCCTGACAGTACCGCGACCGAACTGAAGAATTCAAAAATATTTTTTTTTGCAGTTGTAGTCATATTAGATAGGGATGAGATACATCTATCTAATTAAATAAATCCATAGTCGATAACTCTCATAAAATATTTTTATGAGAGTTATCGGCTATCGATTAATTTTATACTTATACATAGTAATAAACTGTTTATGGCTAATTCTATTAACAAATTTTTGTTATTTTTGTTACAGTTTTGTATTTTAACAGTTAAGTAAAGATTAATAGATTACATTACATTGTATGAATCGCTGTGTACAAAAAGCTTTGTTTTAAAACAATTAGATGGTCTTTTACATTAATTATTATTAAAAGTGATTAAATAAACTCATACATGTACATTTACGATACGAAATATCAAAACAATAAATATTTTTTTCACATTTAAAATGCAAATGGGTATTGTAAAGTGATAGTAGTATAACATTTAATTACAGGCTACTTTAATCATTACAATCTTTTCAATCTGCGTGACTAATTTAATAATAAATAGTGCTAACGTTCATGTAACCTTTACTTTTAAAAGGAAAACAACTATTTTATTTATTAACCTATCCCGCTTTGTTTTATACACTTTTTTCGATATCGATCATTGATCATAGATCTTCCCTATAGTTCAGTGGTAGTAGGTACGATGCGGGCGGGGTTTTACACAGCACACTATTGCCGGTGCGTAAAAAAAGTTTTTTGCGTTGGTCATTGCCTTGTCCGCGCAAGATCAGCTGATTGGTTCAACTGTGTTTATTTTGTATGTTTGGGTTACATAGCTGTTTTTCGGTATTATGTAGTTTTATTGATATTATCTAGTATAATGGGTCGTTTACTCGTTATGTAATCATTAACAGTTAGAAAAATGGGAAATTTTGAAAGAAAATTCGATAATTTTCCGGTGGAAAATTCCTACGTTTTCCAACTCAGAATGATGGCCCGAAGCTAGTATTTATATTTATGTATAATATACTGAGTTCCAACGACTTGGTACCGAAAGAATAATATTCTTTGGTTGGGAAACATTTTGGGCAGTCGCTTGATATTTTAACAACTTCTGCTTTGCTATTGTGCTCCGTTTAAAGTGGGATACAGTTTTGTACTTTGGATAGGCTCGTGCGCAAAATGTCTCTTTCGCAAAATGTCCCCTGGTCGCAAAACGTCTCTTTCGCAGAATGTCTCTTTCGCAGAACGTCTCTTTCGCAGAATGTCTCTTTCGCAGAATGTCCCTTTCGCAGAATGTCTCTTTTGCAAAATGTCGCGCCAGGGACTTAAGAATAAAATTGCGATTTTCAAAACAAAATCATTATTAAAATTATAGAATAAATATGTAGTCAAAACGTTAGTACTTAAATTTACTTAAGTATGTATTCCAAATAAAAAAATATATTTTGTTACAGTTAAAAATAATAAATTGGTACAATTTAAAGTTCGGTGATGGCAACACTTATAATATAATATCTGAGGGTAGTTAGAAAAAAACTGGATGTATGTGTCATTCATTATTGCCGAGTTGTGTTTTGTCTACTTTTAATTGAAAACAGTTGTGAATTTAAGTTTAAACATGGATCAAGAAATCGAATACATTCGTAATCAAAAAGGACATAGAACACTTATACATTGCGAGTACAGATATCAGAAGAGCAAAACAAATAAAAGTGGAATTTATAATGTAAAGCCGACACCGATATATTTAGCTCCGCCATCCACTGTCTACCTAATAAAACTGTATTTCCATTGTCGATAACATATAAAACCAATTTTTTTTTGTATTATTATATTTAACAACTGGAATAATGACACCTACCGGGTTAACAAGTTCACCCGTGTAATATCTTAAAACCAACTTAGAGGGTTTAATATGTAAGCTAGAAAACATTTTCTTATATAATTGGT
This sequence comes from Catocala sponsa, assembly GCA_963564715.1. Classification (NCBI taxonomy): domain Eukaryota; kingdom Metazoa; phylum Arthropoda; class Insecta; order Lepidoptera; family Erebidae; genus Catocala; species Catocala sponsa. Next base: position 4,355,897 of record OY751356.1, on the reverse strand, counting down.
AATTAATGCACGATATTGCACTCCCTGTGTCACATTCCATTTTTAAGTCACAACCGTGCACTCTTAAAGAAATCATAATAGGCTTACACTACCCAAGTGATAAGTGATTAAGAGAACATTAACAATAGAAGCAGGGAAGGAGAGGATGAGTTCCTAGAGGAGGTCCTCATCAATACTATCATTGGGTTGTGGTTGCGGGGGAGGGTTTCTCCCGGCAGCGCTTCTGATGTGGTTTAATAATGGAAAGGCTTCCTTTGTAGCTGCTTCAGTGGGAACTGCGCAATGAGATAGCTGATCTTTGAGCCAGATGATTAATAGGTACTATTACCTCATCACTGTCGCTATCCGCCGAGTAAGCGCCACACTTGTCGTCGCTGCCACGCCCGTCTTCTTGCATATTATATAAGGAATTATTCTTGGCCAACTTCGCACACATCCTCTTCAAATGCCCCTCCTGATTACAAATTCGACACACATAAAGTTTGTATTTACACGTGTTCGAATTGTGTCTGCCTCCGCAGACTTTGCATTCCTCATTTTGCGCGCCCGCTCGAAGCAAGTTGTAACCCGCTCCGCTTGTGGTACTCGGACCGCCGCCGCCAGATTGCCTTGCGTCACGCGTCGAGCGAGTGTTCTGCCTCGCGGCCGGCCGATAGCCGCCACCGCCGGCGCCGCCTCCAAACGCCCCGCGCCTCCCGCCGCCGCCGCCTTCGTGCCCGACCTTATGTACGGGTACGGACTCCGCAACCGCTGCACCGCTGCCGGTCCTTCTTTTCGTACCGTCTTCCACTAACGCCGCATTCGTCTCAGCCGCCTCTATCGCTTATGCCAGCTTATACGCTCTGTCGATAGTGATGCTGTCGTCTTCTGTAAACAACTTCTGTCGAATGTCATCGTTTACCAAGCCGCACACAAATTGGTCCCTCATATTTTCTTTTAAACTGTCCGCCGTAAAAGAACAATCTTTACTCAGCCTTTTAAGTTCCGAGAAGTACGTCGCGATATTTTCACCTGGTTTTTGAATCCGTTGTCGAAATTTAAACCTTTCAGCAAGCATGCTCGGCTTGGGATTTAAGTGACCTTTCATTACCGCTACCAGTTCCGCATAAGTCTTTGTGGATGGTTTAACCGGTGTGCATAAATTAACCATCAATTCATATGCACTATTGCCAACGACCGTAATTAAAGTTGCGACTTTCAATTCGTATTTTACACTATTGGCAATAAAATATAAATCTAATCGATCCACATACGTGTCCCAATTGTCTTTCGTTAGGTCAAACGCACCAATCTTTCCAACCGCCATTTTTAGTCCGTTACTTAATAGCACAGTTCGCACAATAAAACCCACGGCACTTTTACTGCTTTCCGGTTGAAATATCAATGTACACGCGCGAAATCGTTCAATCGTCGACACTGAGAGGTCTCTGGACACTAGGGAACCCACGGGAATCGGCTGCAGTAAAACCACGTCAATCGCGTAACAGATTTATTGAGAGACTGACTCACACACACAAGTTGTACATACCCTCTTATTAGCTATTCATGTAAAATATAGAATCACCTACATCACAGTCCCATATACGGCAAATTTGCTTATTAACAAAACCATTCATCCAAAAATGCGCCTCGTCGCTAAAGATGATTTTTCGGTCAAAATCGGGGTCCTCTTCCAAACGTTCTGAAGCCCAGTCAGCGAACAAACGGCGTTGTCTATGGTCATTCACTTTGAGCTCCTGGGTCAGTTGGATTTTGTACGGGTGTAGGCCCAAGGCCCGACGCAAAATTCGCCAAGTTGAAGTCTGTGAAAGGCCGAGTTCTTGTGCACGGCGAGTAATCGACTGCCTCGCAGTCTCCTGCACACTCTCACGGACAGCAGCGATGGTCTCGGCCGATCTGGCGTTCCTTTGACGTAAGGGTGTTGGTTGGTTGTTTACCGAACCAGTCGTCTCGAATTTGGTCACCAAACGTTGGACAGTCGACTTTGAAGGGCCACCGCGTCTGCCGTAAAATGGATGTAATGCATGCAACGTTTGCACTAACGAACACTCATTTTGATAATAAAGTTTTATCATTTGGACGTGCTGCTCAATCGTGTACTTGCCATGGTGATTTGGCATCAGTAACTGAAGAAATAACAACGCATTTGACAGATGCCGCCAAAACAACATGGCCGCCACAAACTGTCAACATCGACCCGCCCTATTTGAAAGACCCTTTACGTTCATCATTGCATTCTAAGTTCTAGTTTTTCCAGACAAGTTCCCTACTTCTTGACCTCCACTCTGCTACACCCATACAACTTGACAAAGGTTGACCAGGCGAATGTCCTCCTGCTGTTTCCGAAGACTGTGCCCTATTTGATATTTCCTCCTCTTCAATAAGCAGTGCTGAATCTTCTTCAATTAAATTTTTTTTCATCATATTCACCGTCTAATTCTTGCAACAACTCATGAATATTATGATAATAATCTATGTCATTTTCGTCACCGATATCTTCCTCATCTTCGGAAATATTACCATTTTCTAACGCTGCAAGCATAGCCTTAATATCTCTTTTCCGCAATGGTCGCGACATGCTAAAAATAAAGCAAAATAAGCTAAAATAATGCAATAAAACTCACAACTAAGTACCGCTCAAGCTGGCATTTCATAAACGGTAAACGCATAGCGTAGACATTTGGCAACATTCATATTTTGGAAAAATCTAAGACTTGGAACAAAATTCAACAAAATAACATTCAATTTAGAAAACTTACCTTTATTGCAGTATAATAACACAAATCTTTTATGTTTTTTTTTTAGATTTGTAGGTCGCTTGACTAAACAAATACAACTAATATAATTATTCCGCGGCGTAAGTAATTTTCGATAAGTGTGTCGCGAGTGAATCGTAATTATTGTTTACAAACTACAAGCATGAACTAATAATTTATACTTTGAGTGACTAATAGTGTGAATCTGTGTTAGTATGTCTAATCCAGGATTTAGTCCGTTTAGCTGTAGTCAGTTATTACGGCGTAGTCCTCCACCAACGCCAACACAACAATGCTATCCTGCAGTGGAAAACCCTCCTTTGCCCAAGGACAACGAAATACCCCTCGATACGGTATCTACGCCGGAGATCCAGAAATGGATAACGACTATTGACACCCTATTAACCCTTTAGTTCGCAGGCAAAAAAACATAAAAATATTATTGTTTTTCTTTCTTGGGCGCTTAATATAAGATTAAAATGAGCCGATAAAAATAATTTAAAAAATCTAACCATAACAGTTTTTGGAAAAACGTATGTCGGTGAAGTACAACATTGCGAAACCTCTAATGAAGTATGTAACAGATTGTATGTTGTATGTAACTGACACTGCGGCTTAGATAGAAGTTTAGAGTTTCTATGAAATTATACAAAAAATATAAAAATATATTTATTTAGTACGAAAAATTAAAGGCGTTATCAACTTATCAGTAAACATTGAATTTAAATCTTGACATGATATTGGTAAAAACAATTTCTTTTTTCAAGCAAGCATAATCTAAGGTTGCATTTCTTGCAACATACGCTCGTGTATCCGTTTTTGCAGTTCTTACACCTCCCTTGAGCTATGAATTCGGGCAAGTGTCCTACATTATCGTAACTTACTGAGTCAGGTGGTCTTGGAGCAACAGGAGCTTTAATTTTTCAGTTTTCTCATTTTTATTTGATCTTGTGTGTGTGGTTCTGTTTTTATGTAGAAGCTCTGTCACTATTCCAACACGAAAATCCTTCAGGGTCATCTGACTTTTCTTGTATGGACGATCTTTCCTATGAAGCAGCTAGGCATTGTTCACGCAAATATCGAGATCCTGGGTAAATAGTGCCATGTACCATCGTTTGGTCTTATAGCTTGAACGATATAATGCTATGAACATGTCGGCCAAATCGACACCGCCCATATGAGCGTTATACTGTTTGACAATTTGTGGACAATTTACATCAACTCTTGATTGAGTCTCTTTCGAATAGCGCTTTATTTTTTCTTTCGGATACGAGTCCACAAATTAGCTCGCTAACGTGACAACCCTGTTGTCCAGCCATTTGACTACAGCAAGTTTGTTTTTATTACAAACCATCTGATGGCTAGCTCCTCTGAATTTTTTTGTGAGTTCTTTATCAGACAATAATAAAGTTTGACAACCTCTCAATCGATTGCTTTTGATAGTACCAAGACTGAATAAACCATATTCATTTCGCAGATGGCGAATCAATTCCAAGGAAGTGAAAAAGTTATCGAAAAATACAGTTGCGGGTTTTTCCTGTATAGTCTTGCAAAGTGCTATCACGACTTTGGCTCCAAGACCCAGACTGTTTTCATAGTCCGAAAAAGAGCGATTTCTAAATGTATCTTCTCCAGCATAAGGGATAAAATCATATATTATACCTGATACCCCAGCTCGAACGAAAATTTTGAATCCCCATTTCTTCGGCTTTTTCGGTAAGTACTGGCGCCTACTGCCCGCTCTTGTACCTTTGTACGGTGTCATCATTTCATCCACACTATAGCGCCCTTCTTCTGGGAGCAATAAGCAGTTGCAGCGAATTTTCAAGAATCGGCCGTACCTTGAAATAACGGTCATCATTCATATCTGCGTTGTCTACAAAGTGTAAATATTTCCTAATATTTTCATATTTTTTCAATGTCATAACATCGGCGATAAGCGGGTATCTTAACGCATTACTCCAATAATCTCGGTAGGCTGGCATTTGAACCACACCCATCATAAGGGTGATGGCCAGAAAATCTTTAATATCGTCTGTTGTGACATTTATAGATCTGGTAGCTTCACTTTGTACGGAATATAAATTTGTGTTGTCTTTTATGAGGTCGATAATGTCTTCCGAAAATAGAGTAAAAATATTCAAGAGGTGATTTCAGGCTTGAATCAAAGGAAGGTTGATATTGAGGTATTTCAGCTGTTGCCGCATGTTGAAATTTAGTTTTTTTCCATTTAAATGATAACGGTTTCCTTATAAACTTCTTAACACGTTTTGTGTTAATACTCGGTACAGAAAGAGCCTTCCGTTTTGCACGAGTAGTATTGGACGGTGTGCTTGTTAGTGGTGATAAAACAGATGAGACTGAATTTAGCAAGAAAGGAAGCTGTTCTTTAGGTCCACTTGTAGGAAACATGCGACTAATAACGGGTGACAGCGGAATAGTTTCTTCATCAGACAATTGTGGGCAAAATAAATTTGGTGATACATTTTCGGTGTCAGAACTTCCATCGATGTTCAGGTTATCAAGAGATGAGGGATAGGACTTAGGTTCAGAACTGCAGTATGTAGAGTCATCATCATCGTCGTTTTGCAGTCTGGGCAGTTGTCTTATGACTTCATCTTCAGATGAATCGCTACTAGCATCCGACGGCGCGTTTTCAGGCGGAACAAGTGCCATAATTGTTTTCGTTCGTTGCCATTTTGGATTAATCTGAAGCAAGCGAATAAAAACAAACATGCATAACCGCACCCAAAGCAACGCAAGTGGCAATCAAAAAAATAACATTACTTAGGTATTAAGGGTTAGTGCAAACTGCAAAACTGTTAATAAATGTGTTTTTTTAAATACGCAAGACGTTTAAAACTGGCAGTCAAAATGTTATGTAATTCGGTAGCCAAAGGGACAGTGTTGTTTGAGAACGACATTCACAACGCTGACTACTTTACAAGGTATATCGCAGTGTTGGTAACAAACAACATTCGTATTGAAAGCATCATAAAATTATTATTTAGGGATTAAACTCTCAGTTGAGCGTATATAACAATAGCATTTGTGTTTGAAAACAAAATGGAAAAGTGCAGTTACAATAAAAGTAGGTAAAATCTATAATATCAATAAAAAAATACCTTGGATCCGCACGGCAAATGTTGCTTTGACGCCATCTTGTGAAAAAGAGGTCATAGAAGTGTCAAATATTGACAGCTATAATTTTTGTTTAGTTGCGTTTTATTTTTACTGTGGAATTAATAAAAAATATTACGAAAAAAGATAGAAACAAACGTTTAGGAATTTTATGTTTGTTATGTTGTTGAGTTACAACACTGCGAATTAAAGGGTTAAGTGAGGTTTGTTCTATAGTCGCAGAGGGTAAAATGAACTCGGACCAGAAGCTCCGCGTCACAAATAATTGCCGTAAGGTCATGTCTGGGACATCTCAGATGGCTGTTTTATACCAGTCTCTGAAACAGAAGGCTGTCCAGACTCACACCACCATAGAGCACCTGCAGGAACAGTCAGATGTGTTGAACTCGATTCAACAATTTAAAGATGATGTAGTCGATAAGCTAAAGCCACAAGAAAATACCTCATTTGCCGACATGGTAAAGAAAGGTGCCGACAAGTTTGTCCGTCCGAGTAATCTGAGTTCGCTTGCTATTTACCCCTGTGACAAGACTAAAACTAGCGACGATACTAAGTCCCTCGTCCAAAAAATTATTTCGCCCGAAGAACTAAAACTTCGTGTACGTGGACATAGAAAAGTTAAAAATGGGGACGTTATTATTAGCACCGAATCTAAAGGCGACATCGAAAAATTAAAGCAGTCAGAAAAATTTGATCATCAGGCCTTATTGTCGAAGTACCGACCAAACGCCGTCCTAGGATCACTATTATTGGTGTGCCAGTAACTCTTACTGAGAATGAGGTCAACGAATGCATATATGAGCAGAATCTGGCCGACAAGTTTCCGAACTCTACTTGTGAGTCCTTTTTGGGTACAATTAAGCTGAGCCACAAATCGGGTAAGAAAGATCTTCCTACATGCAACTATGTCCTGAAGGTACCCGCTAACATCAGGAAAGCTCTAATTAACCAAGGTCGAATTTTTATGAATTGGACGTCCTGTCTAGTCAGAGACTTCACACTTGTGACTAGGTGCTTTAATTGTCAACAATACGGACATGCAGCCAAATACTGTCGAGAAAGCAGCCCTTCTTGTAACCATTGTCGAGAAGTTGGACATTCCTTTAAGGAATGTACCAAAAAATCATCTTCACCCATTTGTGCGACGTGCAAACGTTTTAAGAGAAAATGTAATCACCAAACTGGTGATGCAACGTGTCCGGCACGCAAATACGCAGAGGACAGGTACATAAATTCTGTAGATTATGAAGGCGCCTAAGAGCGCCAGTTATTGTATTATATTAGCACTTAAACACTAGCTTATCTTTTATGTATATTTGTCAGCTTTTAACAGTCATGTCTCATTAATTACTCTGTGACTTACATAGTTTTTCTATATCTGAAGTAAAAAATTGTAAAGTTGAAGAATGTAAGCAATTTATACCGGCTATTAAGAATTCAGTCACAATACTCACTCAAAATATTCGCAGCATAAACAGAAACATGAATGGTTTTGAGGTTTTGTTACATAGTCTTGACATAAACTGTGACATTATTGTCCTAACTGAATGTTGGTTGTCGGACCAAACAATACACTTACCGTCTCTTGATGGGTATTCGCTTCATAAAACAAATATATCCTTGAACCAAAATGATGGTTTAGTAATTTATACAAAACGCAATTTAAATATAACTATAGAAGAACGTAGTTTTCACGCTTGTAATTGCTTATTAATTCGCATAAATCCCGATACAGTAGTCTAGCTATTTATCGACCACCCTCTCAAAGCATTGACATGTTTTTAGAATCTCTTAATATCCATTTAAAAACCTTGTCGTCGTATAAAAACATTATATTAACGGGCGATATAAACATTAACATTGCTGCTGGGAGGACCGATATACACGCACATACCTATCTTAATATTTGCTCATTCCATGGACTTTTACCAGCCCATAACCATCCTACCCATCAAAGCGGTTCATGCTTAGATCATTTCATTATAAAAACAAATAAACCTTCCATAACATTAGTCACTAACTCTAGTCTTACCGATCATCAAACTGTTTTGCTGAATTTACAATTATCAATACCTAGAAATAACTGCATGCTCAGCTACACTAAGGTCAATATAAAAACATTTGGAAGTGACATAAATAGCATAAATTTTGACCCCGTTTATAATTGAACGATGCAAATGTTTCGTTTAACTATTTTATTAATTCGATGCAAAGTGCAATACAAAAAAATACCTATACAACAAACCTGCCTAGAAAATATAAAAACATCAAATCATGGGTTACGCCTGGTTTCGTTCGTTGCATAAGACACAGAGACAAACTGCACCAAATGTCTAAACTCTCACCTGATAATACAATACTTTCGATATCGTATAAAAGGTATAGAAATTACTGCAATAATCTTTTGAAAAATTAAAAACTCAACATGAGAAAAATAAACTACAAAAGGCAGGTAAAAATAGTAAACTAGTTTGGAAATTTATAAAATCAACTACATTCCAGACAAAAACCGCTGAACAACCGTTTGAATTACTTCGTACGGAATCAAGCCCATCCAAATCAATTAATAAACTCAATAACTATTTTGCTAACGTTGGTAAAAACCTCGCAGAAAATTCCTTACACTCTAGGAGCTCTGCTCTGAATTTGATAAAGTCTTCTTCTACATTAAATTCTTTTGTTTTGTTAGATGTCGATGAAGTATTAAGTATTATTTCGGGGTTACGAGACGTTTGTGCCGTTGGGTGGGATAACATATCCAATAACATACTAATAAGATTTAAACACCAACTGGCTCTTCCATTAACACACATTTTTCAATTATGCCTACAAGAAGGAGTGTTCCCTAAACTGTTAAAAAAGCAGTGGTAATCCCTATATTTAAATCTGGGGACAAACAAAGTATAAATAATTATAGGCCTATTTCAATTTTATCAGGCCTGTCCAAAATTCTAGAAAAAATCATAAACTCTAGATTAATAAGATTGGAGATGTAAAGAACTGGAGTCTTTAGGTCTTAATTCGATAGACTCGGCTCAATTTTACAAGACTCGGTGTACTAACAAAACTCAGAGCCTTGAGTCGAGCCGAGCTCCAGTCCTTTCTCGAAAACTCGAGCGCCAAAATAGAACTCGTATTTCAAAAAGAGCTCGAGTCTTAAAAAGAATCTCACGTCTCAAAAAGAACTCGATTCTTAAAAAGAGCTCGGGTGTATCGAATCTTGAGCGTATCAAGGTTGATTAATTTAAAAATACATAGACATAGTTCATGTGGCAACATGCTAAATGTGACCTTTAGGCATGGCATTATTAGGTTCTGTGTGTACCTCAAGAGGGATAAAAACGTGACACTATTTATTATGTCGGTACGGATCAATTTTTATTGTTTGTTATTTTACGAGTATTTACTTAACTTACGTTTTTACTTCTGTAGTTATTATCTATTATTATTGGAATAAAAATGGAGACAATAAATAATTACGACATAATGAATGTTTTTTTTTTATTTTGTCATTGTTATGCGTTATGCTATTCAGATAATTTAGAATCGGAGAAACTAGGCAAACTAACATTCTTTAAGCTATCTTCCTCTCGTACTTTCCGTATAAAGCCTAATATCCTGGAGTAAGTCTAAGTACGTTTTTTTTCGGGTACTCGATCCATTTCAAACGCTATCAGTTTAGAAAACTCTTGACTCCTTGGATCACATGGTTTTTCCAAACCAAAGTCAATATCTTTTAGTAAGCTTGTACGGGGGTGTACATCAGACGAGTCCCAGCGATTTCTTTTGTACACATTCGAGTCTAGGATATCTCCATACGTAACCTGCGTTTGTTTATCGGCGTTTACTGGAGTGGTCGACTCTAATAATTTTCTTTTCTCTCGAAATAATCCTGTTAAAATACTAGGAGAAGTAGATCTTTCACCGTCAGCACAGGAATTTTTTTTGTAAAAAAGTTAACGCACCACCTTTGACACGATGTAAATAATTCTCAAAGAACGAAATGTTGTCACTTGTAATAAACTATGACACCAGAACATGTGGATCTAGGTTTCTTTGTTTTATGATACTCGTAGTAACCAAGTAATACAAGTAATTATGCAATTACTACTTGTGCTTCAATTCAATAAACTTAAATACTTCGTATGAAGGTACAATGTTCCAACATTTTTTTATTTTACCCTCAATATTTATTATTATTCTGCGCAACTAACTACCTGTTGCTAACTTCGTACCGGCCGAGTTATATTATATTAATCGTACTGTACGGTTCATTAGCTACTATAAAAGACTATTTACATGATATTGTTTAATAATAATAATCACTTTATTTGCCGAACAAAGGTTAATACATTGGTCTTACAGTTTATTCAAATTAGAACTCTTTGTTCTGCCTTGTAGACATGCAAACATTAATAAATCTTATCTTATCTTATGTGTGGCGGCCAGTCAGTGCAGACCGGTGACACTTCGACCCAGTGGGATCTTTTGTGTCGGCCCCAAGATTTAACCCTTAGCTATCTCCTTATGAATGTACTGCATAAGCCGCAGTGTACAATTCAGAGGGAGAAGCCTGAAGTCTTCAGGGCTTGGATATGCCACCCCCATCAGACCCGTCCTCAGTCCAGCCAACGCGTCGCATTCACACAATAGGTGCGATATGGACTCGTCCTGTTCACCACAGGCCCTGCAGATCAAATTGTGTGCCAATCTCAATCTGCACAGGAAGTCGTTGGTGCCAAAATGGCCAGTGAACGCTCCTGTGAGCAGGCGCATTTGGCTCTTGCTATATCCACAGAACTTCCGGGTGAAGCCTGTGGCTCCCTTTGCAATGAACTTCTTGGAGTGTTCCAGACCCCTAAGGGCCATCCACTCCAACCTGTGTTTGTCATTGCCATGTGCATTCAAAGCTGCCTTGACGGTGCTCTGAGAGAGTCCCACGAATGGCTCGGGGCCCACAAACAGCTGCTCCGAGCCCTTTCTGGCCAACTCATCAGACTCCTCATTGCCCTGCGCCCCTGCATGTCCCGGAACCTAGACCAGTCTGACTGTGTTCTTCCTGCCTAGTTTGTTGAGGATCTTAACACAGTTCAGGACCAGTCTGGAGTCCACCCTACACGAGTCCAGAGCCTTGAGAGCAGCTTGACTGTCACTGTATATTCTATACACAGTCTTGTCAGTGACATCACTGTTTATATTCTCCTGAGCACAGACAATTATAGCGTAGGTTTCCGCTTGGAAGACCGTTGCATATTTGCACCAGAGGCATAATTACTAAGGACATTTGCCTCATTCATTAAATTAAAATATTAACATTTGACAGAAATTTCATTAGCGTCAACGTCACCAAACCTAAGTTATAAACAACGAAATTACCGCGCTACGCTATTGACTGTTGTTTAATTTAAAAATTCTTTTTGAATATGTGCAATGGTTGCATTTTGTCGCATCCCATGCTCATAATCCTTTTGAGATCCTTTGAAGTCTCCAGTTTTGTGTGTCGAGTTACCGGCATGTTGACGCTCCACAGCCCATGCACAGATAGTCTATGTAGCGCCTTTACCGCCTCTGACTCCACAACAATGTGTAGCAGCGTTAGATCCAGCAGGACCTCTAACGCTGCCGTTGGCGTAGTCGGGAACGCCCCTGTTATAGCCATGCAGGCCAATCGCTGTACCTTCGACAGCGCGTTCTTGCATGCAGCTAGTTTGGTTCTTGGCCACCAGACAATGCTCCCATACGTGAGTATGGGTTTTATCATCATCGTGTATAGCCACTTGATGACCTTGGGCTTTAGCCTCCAGGTCTTCCCATAAGTAGAGCGAATCATGCCGAAGACCCGCTGGGCCTTCACTATGACCTTTTTCTACATGAAGTTTCCACGTTAGTTTACTATATAAGGTCATGCCTAGATACTTCACCTCCGTGGACCATTGTAACTGCGTACCATACATGGAGAGAGATCCCAAACCTGTGAGATCCCTCTGCCTAGTAAATGGCACGACAGTAGTTTTCCCTGGGTTGATAGATAAATGATTGCTACTGCACCATTTTTCCACCATAACTAGGGCCTTCTGCATGAGACTGGATACTGTACTCGGAAACTTTCCATTGACGAGTATCACCAAGTCATCCGCATATCCGACCGTTAAGTACGGACCTTTGTTGAGTTGTTCTAGAAGTGAATTGACTACCAAGCACCATAAGAGTGGTGAGAGTACTCCACCCTGAGGGCAGCCCTTGGTTGTCGTTGCATACATTTCATCACCTAACAACTCAGACCTAATAATTCTACCCCTGAGCATACAATCGATCCACTTGCAAATGGTTGGCTCTATGCCGTGATTTGACATTAATAAAACATACACATACTATTTTACTTTACAATAAAAATTAATAAGGTAGGTATAGTTAATTAACAATAAGATAGCATAAATAGTAGTGGTCATCAACAAATCCTAATAAAAATTATATTAACAATGTCATCATTATAATAGTCATGCTAGTGAATTTTATTTAATAAAGTCAAGATAATATAAAAAGTAGTAATCATAGTAAAAAAGTCACAATTGTATTTTTCAATATGTCATATCGTCAATAAATAATAATTATATTATAGGCGCCATACAAAAAATATTTTTGTGCATTAGGGCCGTACTGGCTTTTCGTATACGAAGCCTATTACAAGTATTGTTTCGCCTGTTTCGTATAACTTTATCCCCTAGCTTTTCAAATAGATCTGGATTAGACCTTACAAAGACAGCTGTTTCGTATAAGTACAAGCAGGGCAGTGTTAAAAGTTTGTATTTTATAAAATATGGTTTACAACTGTCTATGTATTTAAGTTTAAACATTGCTCTGATGCATCGTTTTTGTGCCTTGAATACGATGTCTTTGTTTGTTGAGTTGCCACAGAATATTATGGCGTATCTCAGTTTTGAGGCAGCTGTACCATGATATGCCATAAGTAATGCATCATCGCTTAGAATATGCGCGAGATTAAAGAGAGCATATATGCAGTATTACTGATTTTTTTACATAAATCCTTTGTATGACATTTCCAATTAATTTTGTTATCAATATTAACTCCTAAAGATTTTGTAGTGTCAACTTCGTTAATTTTAATAGAATTATAGTTTATGTCAAGATTTATTACAGAGGGTCTTTGTGAGAATTGTATTAAGTTAGTTTTAGAAATATTTATCTTAAAATTATTATTGTCCATCCATTGTATAATTTTTAATAATGTATAATTAATGTCATTTTCATATGTATTCCTATTTTTGCAATAAATAGCAACGGTGCTGTCGTCCGCAAATAATGTTACTGGGTTGGGGGTTATTCTAGGCAAATCATTTATATATAAATTAAATAGCAATGGAGCTAAAACGGTGCCCTGTCCCACGCCATAACTTACAGTTTGGATGTGAGAAATGTAAGATTCCAGGTTCTTGTTCCTGTAATTTATATTTTTAAGCTCAGTATATTGTTTCCTATTGTCTAGGTATGATTTTATTAAGTTTAATATATTGCCTCTTATGCCATACATATCTAGCTTTTTTATTAATATATTATGATCCACATAATCAAACGCCTGCGTCATGTCGCAGAATATGGCGCAGACTGGTACCTTTCTGTCGACATTTGTTATTATTACATTTAAGAAATCGTATATTGCCCTGTTTATGCTCTTATTTTGTCGAAATCCTTTTTGTTCAGACGCTAGAATGTTCTCTTTTTCTATAAAAGTATAAAATTGCTTATATATGTATTTCTCAAAAACTTTTGAGAATACTGGTATGAGCGTAATTGGTCTATAGAATTCCATTCTTTCCCTATCTTGTTTTTTAAAGAGCGGTTTGACGACAGATGTTTTAAGCCCATTAGGGTATATGCCTGTACAGATGCTTAGATTAATAATGTGACTAATATGTTTTGATATTGCTTCACCCACAAATTTTATAACTTTAGTTGAAATACCGTCATAACCTACACTACTAGTATATTTTAATGAGCTTATTATAGTTTTTACGTCGGACGGTATACATGGCTGCATAAATAGAGACCTACTTTGTCTGTCTATAAATTGTGTAACTTTGTTACCATAGTTAGGAACAGGTACAATCTTATTTATAAAATAATCATTAAAAGCATTCGTTAAATAATCATTAAAAGCATTCGTTATGTCTTGTGGGCTTGTAATAATTGTGTCATCATTAGTTCTAATTTTTGTAATCATGTCTTTTTTTTGGTTCGGATTTGATTTATTTATAATCTTCCATGTAGTTTTGGCAATATTTTGTGATGTTTTTATACTGTGAATATTTTGGGCACGTTGAGTTAACCTAATAATATTTTTATACTTTGATGTATATTTTTTATAATTCAATTTATTAATTTTAGTAGGTTGCAGCCTGCATTTCCAAAGCAATTTTCTTTTATTCTTACTGCATAGTTTGATGCCCCGGGATATCCACTTAGGTGTTTTTGCTGATTTTAAGGTAACTAATTTATAAGGGAAGCAAAGATCATAAAATAATTTAAATGTCTGAATGAAAGCATCATAAGCATTATTTGGATGTGATTGGACATATATGTAATTAAACGAGAGACTATTTATACATGATTTGAATTTATTTAAATTATCCATACAATAATTACGTTGTGTTATTCACCAAAACTTTAATTCCCCTTTTTTCCGTATAGGACATTCAATTATTTGTGCCGTGTGGTCAGACAATGATAATTCAAATATATGGGATTTACATTGGTTGCCAAAATTATGCAAAAAATTATCAATGCACGACTTGCTTATTATTCTCATAGGTTGCCAAATTTCCAATTTTAGATTGAATTGAGACAATAGACATTCGAATTCCAATGTAGTACTATTCCTTTTTAATATGTCGATATTGATATCTCCCGCAATTACAACCTTTTTTCTATGCCTATTACATATACATTTTAAAAGTGTTTCCATTCTTTCAAAGAAAGTATCCAAATTACTGAATTTGGGAACCCTTGTATACACATGCTATAATTAATTTACAATTATTTAATTCTATGGCGCAACATTCAAATGTTCCCGGTATCGATAATTTCGCAATTGCCGGCAATTCTTGCCATTGAAGACCTTTCTTTACTAAAATACACGCACCACCTCTTTTACTATCTTTCCTACTATATGTACTAGCCAGTCGATAGATATTAGATATCGCAAGTCTTCAAATATCTTTTTTATGCCTGTGTTGTTTAATTCACCTGACCGTGTGTTAAACATACTTTCATCGTATTTAAGGTTTAGGTTTGAGTCCAGTAGGTATGCGTGTTCATGAGTCAATATGTCCAGATAAAGTAAATTATTGAAATTTTCTACTCGGCAGTTGTGCATGAGTGATGTATTATTAAACTTGAAAGTAGGTAGACATATAATCAAATTTGTGTTAGTGATGTCTTTGAGGATATTTCTAGTATGTAATATTATATGTAGATAATCCTTTGTAGTAGTGAAGTCTTCATCGCCTATAATAATCACGCAATAATCTTCCATTGTGTAGTGTTAACTTTTGATCTGAGGTCTTGCAGTAATAGTTTTTCGCCACGATTGGGCGTTAGGTAATGGCAGATATTATAGTTGTAAAATGTCGTTTGGGCTATTGACAGAATTTTATTGTTTTTATTTGTGCTTAAAATAGCGATTTTATTATTTTTCGTATTCACAGTAAACATACTATCCTCGTTTATAATTTTCCCATTTTGTAAGTGCCCTTTTAACTGTACATTATTTTCGTTTTCGCCAGTCAGTGATATAGTATTTTTTGAGATACTATCAGTACTGTATTTAGAATTTTTACATAGTTCTGTGTTATTTTTTGTGTTTTGATTTATTTGGTGTTCGTTTCCCTTTTGATGCATTTATTTTCAATTTCGCAGGGCTACTCATAATTGTTTTAATCATGTCATTCTTTTTCATTATTTCGTTATTATTCTGCCGTAGTTCATTATTTTCTATAGTCAGTATTTCAATTTCATTATGTGCACTATTCAGATCAGCTGTTAGTTTGTCGATTTGTTCCTTTAGCTTTAGTATTTGTTTACATTGGTCTTCGTCGTCTGAGTTATCATGAGTAAGGCTGGTAGTGGTGCCATCTAGGAACGATTCATATGACTGTGTACTTTTATCATTGCAATCGGAGCGAGTACGCGTCCGACGAAACGTAATATTATCCAGAAAATTCATTTTGAAGACTCTCAAAAAGGCAAATTTTGTTGGGATTTGAACCGCCAGCGTTCGATATATCGTCGAACTTAATACACATATGTATATTAGCAGCTAGACTACGAGTGCAGACTGTTTTTGCAATGAAATTCTTATTCTGTATGTAGAATATTTAATAATTATTATTCTCAGCTAGATACCTATGTTTGTTATTGGTCGAGGCCTATGTTTGCGATTGGTTTTTTGTTCGAGAAACGTTGATGATAGATGGATAAGTTTTGTGTCAAATATGCAAATCATGCAACTTTGTAACAGAAACAACTAAGCACTTTATTTTTAACATTGTCACTTTTATTCACAATCAGGTTTGTTTATATTTTAATCTTTTTGTTAGTTTATAATGTCACTATATCGGGTTTGTGTTCACTTGGTTTATTGATAATTTCACAAGTTTCGTTTAAACACTTGTAGGTATTGTAAATGTTTTGATAACACCTGTGCGTATATTTTGGAGAGTTATGTAGTTATTTATCACACTTTCACAAGATTTATTGCAGTTTAACTTTATTTAGAAATATAATTACGGAGCTCTTTAACCAAACTGTTTTCTAGACAGCGCCACCTAGCGACATTTTAAGATTTTAGTTTTCCTGTTTAAATCAATTGTGTCAACGAATGAATATGGAGTCCGTGGAAGAAGAAGCCAGTACTTCATTTTGTTCGATTCCCAGTACTGATTCGCCGACTGGAATGATTTTTGATTCGGGACGTAAACAGGCAAAAATTGTTAAGAATACAAATTATAATAAAACGTCATTGCATTATGAATGCAAAAAATGTATGAAACAGTTTTCACTTAAAACGTCGCATACAATTTTAAAAAGCAATTAAAGAAAACAGAACAATTAAGTACTCTGTGTACGATAAGCTGATTCTAAACTTTATAATACACGGTGCTCACCCGCATAGTATTGTGGAAGAAGAACACTTTATTAAACGCCACAGTTTGAATCTGAATATACAAACACTTTATGGTAATACAAAAACTAACTTAATAGAATGCATAAAGTCAATAAATAAAATGTCTTTAACATTTGATTTTTGGACATCAGTGACGAACAAACCGTACATTGTTATTACAGCGCATTTTGTTCATGAATCAACAATGAATGGTATCAAATTAGATTTCGATCTTATACCTTTTCCGCATACAAGTAGTGAAATATTAATAAAAATCACGGAAATTTTTGACTGTTATGGGTTGCAAAATAAAGTTATGTCTATAACAACAGATAACGAGGCCACCAATATAAAGACTATGCAGTTGTTAAAACTTTTCCATAGCGATTATGAAAATGCCATTCACACCAGATTTTTAGCGCACATATTGAACCTAAGTGTTAAAAAGGATTACAAAAATTAAATAATGTCGTGTCAGATATATCGAAATTGGTAAATTTTATTAATTTTTCACCAAGAAAAAACAACTGTTCTTTGATATTTGTGATTTGTTGAAAATATCACGATAACACTACTTAAAGAAATGCATATAAGATGGAACTCCACATTTTTAATGTTGGAACGTGCCTATAACATGCGTGCTGTTTTGGATCATATGTGCAACATTTTTGAGGAATTCAAGAAGTATCTAATTGAGGATTGGGACAAGTAAAAAAGTTGATTGATTTGTTAAAACATTATTATGATGCTACCCTTTTACTCTCTAAATCAAAACAACCTAGTTTGGTATACGTGATACCTATAATTGATGTGCTGTTGGATCAAATTTCACAGAATTATGACGACGACAATTTTTTGAATGCTTGTGCACATGCTATGGCTGACAAATTAAATGAATACATATCAGTCTTGTGGACAGAATATGCAAAATATGCAGTAATTTTGGACCCTCGTCTAAAAAATAACTATTTTTCTGAAAGAGAGGAACATGGGCCACTTCAGTTATTGAAAATATTTGTTCACTTCAGTTGTAACATAAATGAACAGTCAGAAACCGGAGACAGTTCAAGGAAAAGTATTTTTTCGACTATTTATAGGAATAAAACATTGATTACGGATGAACTTCAAGAGTATTTAATGATGCCAATAGAAACAGAAGACACTGATATTATATTATGGTGGACACAACAAGCTAATAGATTACCACACCTTCAAAAATTTGCGTTTGATATACTCAGTATTCCGGCAACAAGTGTGCCGAGCGAACAGGCATTTTCAAGATCTGGTAATTTAATCACAAAAAAAAAGAAACAGACTTAGTAATAAGACGATACAAGCTACAATGTGTCATCATGGTTAGACTTTTTTGATTAAACGTTTATATAATAAAAATTATTGGTATATTAAGTAGGTACTTAATGTGATTTGTTCATATTTAGAATCATTTTTCATGATGATTCAAAATCAAAATCAAAATCAAAATCAAAATCATATTTATTTGCAGAAATACTGTGACAAATGGTGTTACAAATGATGGCATTAAAGGTGCAAGTATTTGGACCATAGTAGTGGCATGCAAACATTGATAAAAGTATAATAAATTAATTATGTAAAGTCGAAAAATAAGTCATTTTATATCAAAATTCAGAAAAATTAAATACAATGTCATATAATTAAAATATAGTCAATTGTAGAATAAAAATAGCAATTAATGGATGAATAATTAATAGATGTCCGGCTATTATAACCAAAGCAAAAGAATAAATTGTAAATTAAATTAAAATTGTATAATAATAATAATATAAATTTGTTTAAATGTCATTGTATAATTTGTCATTTAGATAATTAGTAACCGTATAATAGCATTTATTTATTAAATATTCATTTAATTTTTTCTTGAACAAATTAGACTCAGATTCTTTAATTGTTTTAGGCAGTTTGTTGTAAATAAGAGATGCCATATGAAATATGCTCTTATGCATCAGAGCAGTTTTAGTTTTAGGTATACAAAGCCGATACACATCTCTTTGACGTCTGTTGTAAAAATCTGACGCTAACATAAACAGAGTTGGATTACATTTGACAAATACAGCTACTTCGAATATATATAAGCAGGGTAGAGTTAAAAGTTTATGTTCTATAAAATACGGGCGACAGCTATCCGTCGTTTTTAAGGCAAACATAGCTCTAATACATCTCTTCTGCATTTTAAAGATAATATCTTTATTTGTTGAATTTCCCCAGAAAATTATACCGTACCTTAGTAACGAAACGACCAGACCATGGTATGCAGTAACAACAGAACTTACATTTGTTATTTGAGCCAGCTCATGTAGTGCGTAAACAGACTTACTGACTTTTTTGCAAAGTGCATCAATATGTGGTTTCCATGTAAGTTTATTGTCGATTATTAGCCCAAGGAAGTTTGTAGTTTGAGTCTCACGTACTGATTGATTACCATGACAAATATTTAAATTAGTCTGAGCCGTACGTTGACTGAAAGTCATTAGGGTAGTTTTGCCAATATTAATTTGTAAATTATTTGCATCTAACCATTTAATGACATCATCTAAAGTGTTTTTTATTTCTTGTTCGTAAGTATCAGTGTTACTACATTTTATTGTAACTGTGCTATCATCTGCAAATAGCGTTATTGGGTTAGATGTGGCTTTTGGGAGGTCATTAATATACAAGAGGAATATAAAATATTTTTTGTCATATTTACCTCTTTTATTTTAACCCTAGAATACTAATCTGAGTCATTTTGACTCGCACCGCACACATTTCTTGCTATCTCTGTCCAACGAACGCGCGGATTCTCACGATTCTTTCCGTCAACTCAGTCGCCGGTCAGACGTTCACGGTAGCGACAGCGTTGTGTAGGTAAGTGGCGCCATTTTGTAAATACGACGTCCCTCAGAGTCAAAATGACTCATGATTAGTCTTTGTGTAACTTTTTGTAATTATGCATACAATAACGTGTTGAGTTATTGACTGTATTGCTATGCTTTTTTATTCGTTTTTAGATTGAAAATGACTTCTTCAGGTCCAAGCGGTGTTCGTAACTTCACGGATGCAGAATTGGCGAGATATTTAAACGACAATAGTGTGACTAGTGATAGCGATGGAGAGCTCGAGGCTAGTGAGACTGAGGACTATTTGGAGGTTGAGGATGCGGAACAAACTGATGAAGATGACGAGCCAATGGAGGTAATATCTACCAGTTCACCCAACGTAGAATCTTCAGTTAATTTCGAAGAATCGACGAGTAGGCAGAACTTAGATGTTTCAAGTGATGCCTGCATTATTCACTTGCCGCAAACGGTTTTGCGTGGGAAAAACAGGCATGTTTGGTCGACGAAAAGGCCTCAGTCATTGAGAACCCCTAGTTCGAATATTGTTCGAATTTCGAGAGGTCCAACTCCACAATGTCGCCGTGAATATAACCCTTTAAAATGTTTTGAAATGTTTATTACTGATGAAATCATATGTGAAGTTGTTCAATGGACAAACGCTGAGATTCAAGTGAAGCAGCAAAATTATGCTGTAATAAGAAGGACTCAGCAAACTACCGACAAATGTGAAATTAGGGCTTTAATTGGACTTCTTGTTTTAACCGCTGCTTTCAAGGACAATCACTTATCATCTGATGAGTTGTTTGATGCATCTTTTTCGGGCTCAAGATATGTTACCACTATGAGTAAAGATAGGTTTGAGTTCTTGTTACAATGTCTAAGATTCGATGATAAGTCTCTAAGATTATCTCACCAAAATAGGGACAGATTTGTACCTATTCGCAAAGTATGGGATTTGTTTATCGAGAAATGTAAAACAAATTATGATGTTGGTATGTATGTGACTATTGATGAACAACTACTAGCTTTTAGAGGGCGATGCCCTTTCAGAATGTATATACCAAACAAACCGGCGAAGTACGGTATAAAAATTGTTATGATTTGTGATACCGGCACCAAATACATGGTGAATGCAACCCCTTATTTAGGCAAATCTACTGAAACTGGAGGACTGCCTCTCGGCGAATATTTTGTAAAACAGTTAACCCAACCTTTACATGGTTCAAATAGAAATATTACATCAGACAACTGGTTCACATCTATTCCACTCGCTAAATCTCTACTTTCTCAACCATACAAACTGACTTTAGTGGGTACTTTACGTGCGAATAAAAGAGAAATACCCAAAGAATTGAAAAACTCAAGAACACGACGGACTGGTACGTCAATTTTTTGTAATGACGGTCCTTTGACGTTGCTGTCATATAAGCCCAAAACTAATAAAGTGGTTCATTTATTATCATCGTGTTCTGAAGAAGGAACTATAAATGAACGAACAAAGAAGCCGAACATGGTAGAATTTTATAATCAGACGAAAGGTGGTGTCGACACTTTGGACCAAATGTGTTCAAATATGAGCTGTAGTCGAAAGACTAACAGATGGCCTATGTGCCTATTTTATGGAATGCTTAACATTGCCTTCGTAAACAGCTACGTCATATACTGTGAAAATAAACTCAATGCCAAAGAAAAGCCACTAAACAGAAAGAAATTTATGCGTGACTTGCATATGCAACTTGTGAATCCGTACCTGGAGAAACGGCTTACTATTCCAACTTTGTCAAAAAGACTTAGAGATAGTATCCAGGATTTAGTACCTACAAATACAGGGGAGGATACTAGCCAACGAGAAGAGGATCCTGATCCAAAAAAAAGAAAAAGATGTTCACTTTGCTCATACAAGAAGAACCGCATGACCAAAGTTAGATGTCTGAAGTGCCAAAAAAACATATGCGGTGATGAACATAAGGTAGAAATATGTGTTAATTGTGCCAAATTAGAATAATTTATGTTTTTATCGTTGATTACTTCTTATGCTATTATAATTAAGTTTAAAAGTAGAAGATATTTTCAGTTTATGTTTTTTTTTCTTTATTATGTCAGACTGATGATTGTGATCTCAAGAAAAGTGATAAGAGAGTAAAGCTTTATTTTTGTAATAAATGTTTATTATATATAATCTTTGTTTCATTTAATACAAATATATACATAGTTTATATTCATATAAAATAAAAATATAGCCATAAAATAGCTTTTTATGTTCAATTTATGTACTTTTATTCGTGTGTAGTCAAACAGACTCATGATTAGTATATTCGTTTGTAAAATATGATTAGTATTCTAGGGTTAATAGGAAAGATTATTTGACACTAGCTGTTTCCCGCGACTTCCTATATTATATTCCTATATTATATTCTTCTATATTATATTTTTACTTCTATATTATTATCATTCTATATTATATTCTTCCTATATTATATTCCTATATTATTTTTATTCCGACTTATATTTTATTCCCTGTTTATTTATAAAGGAACTCCAAATGGAAAAGAACTTGAGCGCGACTCGTCGCGTAAAACGACTCGAGCTCTAATCAAAACCTTAGCGCCATGTTGCGCTCGAGTCTCTATGTAGCCTTAAGTGTTCTAGTCTGGGGGTCTTGTTGTAACGAGTCGAGCTGTGCAATTTGTCAGCTGAGTCTAAAATTTAGGACTCAAAAGACTCGAGTTCTTTACATCTCTAAGTAAGATACCTTGAAGATAACAATTTGCTATCGGAACATCAATTTGGTTTTAGACCTAAAAATCAACTAACCAAGCAGTACATCAATTAACTAACTATGTAACTAGCAATTTGGATAAGGGTATGCACTCCATTGGTATATTTCTGGACCTTGCTAAAGCGTTTGAAACTATTTCTAGCTCTATACTATTGCACAAACTTGAAACACTTGGAAAATGGGGAACCCAACTTAAATTATTTGCTGATTATCTTAGTGATCGCTATCAGTGCATAAAAATTGGTCAGTCCACAAGTTCTGAACTAAAAAATAGTTCTAACGGAATTCCTCAAGGTAGCATTTTAAGGCCTACTCTGTTCCTTATCTATATAAATTACCTCTGCAGCTTGAAACTACAAAATGGTATCATAATGTCATACGCGGATGACACTGCGTTACCCTTCTCGGCAAAATCACGTATTAATGTTTATGAACTCGCTCAGACTGGTTTTAACATAGTAAATAACTGGCTTCACAATAATTTACTAACCTTAAATACTGATAAAACTAAATACATTTTTAGTTACAATGCGGAACATAAACATGCCAACCACTAATCCAAACATATACGCACATAACTGTACAATAAACGCCAACATTGCATGCTCTTGTCCCACATTAGTGAAATCAAATGATATCAAATATCTAGGTATCACTATTGACACAAATTTGAATTTCCGTAAACACATCGATTTATTATGTACAAGAGTACGTAAATTAATATATATATTTAAGAATCTGCGTAAAATAGCCGACTACACATTAATAAAACAGGTATATTTAGCTTTGTGTCAATCCATACTAACATATCGCATTACTTCCTGGGGTGGGGCTGCAAAGTCAATTTTACTCCCTTTAGAACGTGCTCAAAGAGCAATTTTAAAGGTAGCCACCTTTCGCTCGTTTTTATTTCCAACACATCAGCTTTATACGACATTTGAGGTACTAACTGTCCGACAATTATTTATTCTACACACGATACTGAAACAGCACACTGAACTCCCTTTTATCCCTACACCTTCAGATAAGAGAAAGAAATACCTGTTTGTAACAAATCTCAAACTAGGCATGCATTTGTTAACAGATTTTATATATTCTTGGGTTCATTTTTGTATAATAATTTTAATAAGTTGCTAAGTATATACAGCGTCAGTAATAAAAATTGTAATGTTATGATAACGGAATATTTAGGTAACCTCAATTACGCAGACACAGAATTTGTTACAAATATTAAAATGATGTAATTATCCTTTGGGTATCTAAGCATTTTATTGTATGATACAATTGCTTGTACGTATACAGGCAGTTTTAGCTTAAGTTTATATTTAGTTATATTATTGTACAAATAGATACTTAAATAAATGTCCACTGTTAAAATAGACATGTTTAAAATAGACAATCTCCTGAAACACAGTTCTAACCTAGTTCAGGCAAGTATTTATCCTTTCTTCTAGTTTAATTATCCTTTCTTGACATAACAGATTACTATAATTATTATTTTGGTTATAATCTAGTTTACTAAGGCATTGAATTATTGTTAGATATTAAGATTTAATTTGAAGTTGATTTAAGTCCACTATTGTACTCTTTTTTTAGCCGAATGAATTTTATTATTTATTATTATTAATTTTATTTATGTCCTCCGCCGCGTCTGTCTGTCTGTCTATGTGTTCGCGATAAACTCAAAAACTACTGCACCGATTTTCATGCTGTTTTCACCAATGGATAGAGTGGTTCTCGAGGAAGGTTTTAGTATATAATTTGTTAAGTTTTTGTATACATTGGCTAAAATATAACGATATTTGTTGGAGGTGTCGCAAAAAATAAGCCGTCTGGGAGCTTTCAACGAAAACGCTGCCTAAACCCTTTGAGATATAACAAAATAATGTATGGTGGAATTGTGTATCTTATATAGGTCTACAGAAAAGTCCGTGATGGCATATGTCTATTTCTTAAGGATAACATACTATATCCATTTTAATACTTTAAAAAATGGGCAATTATAAAGCGGTAATTGGAAAGCTATTTACACGAATACGGTATTAATCCTTATCATTTTAAAAACGTTAGTTGGCTTAAGCATTTCATGAAGATTATTTTTTCCCTTTACACCATGCAAATTAAATGAATACCTTAGGAGATATAGCAAAATCAAAATAATGCGCAATGAAATTAATTTCGAGTAATTAAGGTAAAGTGTTTCTTTTAGGTGCCCCCGGAGGCACAGGTAAAACATTTTTAATAAATTTATTATTAGCAAAAGTACGATCCGACAGAAAAATTGTCCTAGCTGTGGTATCGTCCGGCATAGCAGCCACACTTTTGTAAGGTGGGTGAACCGCCCATTCCACATTCAGCTACTACTACTACTGCCATTAAAATATGTAGTGATGACGTCACTAGCATTTGCAATATTTCTAAACAGAGTAATGCCGGAAAATTAATGAGAGATTGCAGTTTGATTATTTGGGATGAGGCTTCTATGTCTCACAAAGCTTCAGTTGTGACATTAGACAGGACAATGCGAGATCTGCGCAACAGTAACTGCCCAATGGGTGGTTGTACTGTTTTATTCTCTGAAGATTTCCCTCAAATTTTGCCAGTTATAACTAGGGAAACAAGAGCAGATGAAGTCAATGCATCGCTCAAAAGATCGCATCTTTGGCTACATATAAAGAAATGTGAACTTAAAACCAATATGAGGATTTTGTCGTCTAGCGTAGATAATAGGCAATTTTCTAACGACTTACTCCAAATAGGAAATGGTGAATTTCAAGCAAGAAATGTCTGTATAAATCTTAACAATATTTGTGTTTTGGTACAAAATGCGGTGTGAAATTATTAAAAAAGTTTATCCCGATATTAGTAACATGTCCACTAAGACACTAAATTGCTTTCAAGAAAGAGCTATACTATCACCCACTAATGAGCCAGTGGACAAAATAAATGAATTTTTTATTTCCAAGTTCGAAGCATCATCGCAAATCTATTAATCAGTTGACACAGTTGTGGATAGAGAAGAAGCAGTACATTATCCAACAGAATTTTTGAATTCTTTGACTCCTCCTGGAATACCGCCATACAAATTAATATTAAAAGTAGGTGCCCCTATTATATTACTAAGAAATTTGAGTCCACCGAAACTGCAACGGTACAAGACTCAAAGTAGTCAATTTAAAATTTTTTTTGATCGAATGTTTCATATTGACTGGCAACGCAACTGGTGAAACTGTTTTTATACCAAGAATTTCCATGATACCTTCAGAAATTGCCTTTCCAATTTAAAGGGCTACAATTTCCCGTAAAAATAGCGTTTGGAATGACAATTAATAAAGCGCAAGGTCAAACATTAAAAGTTGCGGGAGTAGACTTAAGCACACAGTGCTTTTCGCACGTGCAATTGTATGTTTGCCCTATCACGTGTTACTTCTAAACAAAATTTGTTCGTTTTTACACGTGATCAGGTTATTAATGTCGTATACAAAGAAATATTTTAATTTCTTTTAATTTTTAAATAATATAGGTACTTAGAAACCAATCTAAATGTTATCTGTTTTGTTTGCCTCATAAATAATTGCCACTCAAAAAATAATCTAAATTTAATATTATGTATAACGAGGAAAGATGATTAATTTTTTGTTTGTTACGATTTAACTTAAAAACTACTCAACCAATTTTACCGAAAGCTACATCTCCTCGGAGTAACATAGGCTATTTTATATTTTCTGTAAAGAACCCGTGCGAAGCCGGGGCGGGTTGCTAGTATTATTATAATGTAATGATACTATAAAAATTATGAAGATAAAATTATATCTTTGTAAGTAAATAAAAGATAAATATAATAAAGGGCTATGTCCACCTTCCATACAAACTTCGGCCTAAAGTGAACATTCCTGCAATATACATAAAATCATAGTCTACTAAAGCACCAATTTAATAGACGTACCAAAGGTTTTAAAAAAAGTTAGGGATTTTAAGATATTTTTATTTTATTTTTATGTAAAAAACAGTAATTATCCTCATGGCTATCCATGTCATAAACAATTAATACATGATCCAAAAATGTAGCAGGTGCACATATGTTGCTTTGGTGTCTAGTCCAACCTAAATATCATAAAATGGTCATGACATGGGAGCAACAACCCACTGTCCGCCGGCCAGCAATGCAATTACAGCAATAGCACTTAAATTAGCTCTTTCAGATCATACAGCACAGTTACTAACATGTCCGGTTAAACAACATGCATGTCTCAAATATTGGTATATTACTGTACGAGACTATAGTAAGGAGAACCAGAACAAATTTCCAAATTGCATTTGTTCGTTAGGTTTCAATTACGTTTTTACATCTGAGGACCCAAACCTAGCTTTCACAAATTTTTACGAATTATTTAAATTGTTTTATGACCTCTGTTTTTCCTTAAGAAAAGTTAAGCGATCAAATACTGTGCGACCACGATGGTTTACTAAAGGTATCAGAGTATGTTGTAAACGCAAGCGTCACCTTTTGTGGGAATATAGGAAAAAGCGTACCGAAGGTTCTAAAATTCAATATAAAGCTTTAGCGCTAAGACTAAGCCGTATTATAAAATTAACACAAAAGGTTCAAAACGATAACCTTATCAACATGGCAACTAATAAATCCAAAGCTACTTGGAGGATAATCCGTAATTACCAGCCAATCATACAAAATGAACAAATACAGTACATTAATATTAATGGTAACATCATAGAAGAACCCACACAAATTGCAAATTATTTCAACAATTTTTTATTGATAATATTCCTCATTCATTGCCAAATAACCCAGAGATGAAAATACCTAATCAATTGAAATCAATATACATGTGTCCCACAATACCTCATGACATTTATAAAATTATAGTAAATTTAAAAAGCACAAACAGTACTGGATATGACGGTATATCAACTAAAATAATAAAACTTGTATCAGTTCCACTGTCACATATACTAAGTCATATAATAAATCTCTCCATAGCTAATGGTATTTTTCCTGATCAATTAAAATTGACTATTATAAAACCTTTGTTTAAGAAAAATGATAGGCATGATATTCGAAACTATCGCCCAATAGCACTACTACCCGTTATTTCAAAAATTTTTGAAAGGGTGATATATAATTGTGTTTATAATTATTTTGACGTTAACAATTTATTTTGTACTGAGCAAGTCGGTTTCAGGAAAAATAAATCTATTGATATGGTGGTATATAGTTTTCTAACCACAGTACTAACTAACATGGATATAGGTAAACAAGTATGTGCGTTGTTCATGGACTTAACAAAGGCCTTTGATTATGTCGATCACAAAATATTGTTGAACAAGTTACACGCGTATGGAGTTAGAGGGAATGTTCACGACTTAATTAAATCTTACTTAAGCCACAGAAAACAAGTAACGCAAGTATCAAAAATATGCAGAATTAGTAAAAATCATACTGATCATATTTCAGGGAGCAGGAATGTGTCTTTTGGTGTTCCGCAAGGCAGTGTTCTGGGTCCGCTGTTATTCCTAATTTTTATTAATGATATGCCAAAAGTAACACAATTCAAGACTGTTCTATTCGCCGATGATAGCACAATTTTGTTTACTGGGGATATCAAGCCGCAGTTAGAGCGGGAAATAAATATAACATTAGATAATATTATAACTTGGTTGACATTAAATAATTTAAATATGAATATCGATAAAACAAATTTTATGACATTTAGAAATAAATTAAACAGAATTTCAGACATGAACATAACTTGTTTAAATAAAAAGATAACGGAGATAGATACAACAACACTTTTAGGACTACATATTGATAACAGTTTAAATTGGAAAAAAAAATCGAGTTGCTCTGTAATAGACGCAGTACATTTTCATATGCGTTGTACATGTTAAGAAAATCAGCCAGTCAAACAACCGTCCTAACTGCATATCATAGATATGTTGTGCCTCTTCTAAGATATGGCATCATGTTTTGGGGCAATTCAACTAATAAAGAATTTGCTTTTGTTGCGCAAAATAGATGTGTAAGGTCTATATGTCATATAAAACCTACAGAAAGCTGTAAACCTGATTTTGTACAGCTGAACTTATTAACACTACCATGTTTATATATATTAGAAGTATTGCTATTCGTAAGAAAAAACATCCAACTATTCACAAAACGATATAGTAAAAGGCACAAATTGGCTATATATGCCATCAAATAAGACAGCTTTATTAAATAAAAGTATTCTGTGTATGGCATCACGAATTTACAATAAACTACCCAAATCAATATTACAGATTACTGAATTTAATATCTTTAGGAATAGAATAAAATCAATATTATTACGAAAATGTTACTACTCGGTCCATGAATATTTGGAGGACAAAATGTTGTGAATACATAGCAAACAAAATAGATATTCTAATTTGACATTTCCAGTTAATTGACATACTTATACACCATACCTAATTTTATTTTTATTTGGTTATTAATAATGTGTTTGTCTTATTAAATATTTATTGATAATATTGACATCATAATTTTGTAAGATTTATAAATTGACATAAATGTATAATATAATGTTGACTATAGTTGGTAAATATTATTACTTATTCTGATACCTATTGAAATTGAATTATTAAATTTTCTTATTTTATGTAACATTTTGCATGCCAGCCTGGTTGAAATATGGTGGTACTCACTGCTTAAATTGTAACAACTATTATTGTAATACCCATATATCGCAAAATAAATGATTTTGAATTTGAATTTGAATAGCTTACTATTACATTGCGTCCTGTTTCTTTATTATTTATCACTAGCAACCTGCCCCGGCTTCGCACGGGTTCTTTACAGAAAATATAAAATAGCCTATGTTAACTCTGAGGTGATGATATTATAGCTTTCGGTAAAATTGGTTGAGTAGTTTTTGAGTTAAATCGTTACAAACAAAACATCAATCATCTTTCCATACATAATATTAATTTAGATTATTTTTTGAGTGGCAATTATTTATGAGGCAAACAAAACAAAAAACGTTTAGATTAGTTTCTAAATATTAGTAGTATTTCAATTGCCCGTGCGAAAAGCAAAAAGCAAGTCTACTCCCGCAACTTTTAATGTTTGACTCTGCGCTTTATTAATTTGTCATTCCAAACGCTATTTTTACGGGAAATTATAGCCCTTAAAATTGGAAACGCAATTCTGAGGGTATCATGGGAATTCTTGGTATAAAAACAGTTTCACCAGTTGCGTTGCCAGTTAATATGATACATTCGATCAAAAAAATTTTTAAATTGACTACTTTGAGTCTTGTACCTTTACACAGTTTCGGTGGAATCAAATTTCTTAGTAATATAATAGAGGCATCTACTTTTATAATTAATTTGTGTGGCAGGATTCCAGGACGAGTCAAAGAATAAAAAAAATCTTTTGGTTACTACCTCTTCTCTATCCACAACTGTGTCAACTGAGTAGTAGGTTTGCGATGATGCTTCGAACTTGGAAGTAATAAATTCATTTATTTTTCCACTTGCTCATTAGTGGGTGTTAGTATAGCTCTTTCTTGAAACCAATTTAGTGTCTTAGTGGTTATGTTACTAATATCGGGATGAACTTTTTGAATAATTTCACATTTCCTCGCTAATCGTTTACCGATCAGTGAGTGCAATTGGCTATGAGCAATCAAAATATGACCATAATATTTTGAAAAAACACATGTAAATATTTTTTTGAAAATATGGTCAAATTCGTAGCCAAGGTCAAAGTCGTAGCCGAGGTCAAAGTCGTAGCGAGGTCAAAGTCGTAGCCGAGGTTAAAGTCATAGCCGAGGTCAAAGTCGTAGCTGAGGTAAAAGTCGTAGCCGAGATCATAGTCGTAGCTGAAGTGAAAGTCGTAGCCGAGGTCAAAGTCGTAGCTAAGGTTAAAGTCGTAGCCGACTCAGACATTTCCTGCTTGAAATCCACCATTTCTTATTTGGAGCAAGTCGTTAGAAAATTGCCTATTATCTTCGCTAGACGATAAAATCCTCACATTGGTTTTAACTTTACATTTCGTTATGTGGCCAAAGATGCGATCTATTGAGCGATGCATTGACTTCATCTGCTGTGGTTCCCCTAGTTATAACTGGCAAAATTTGACGGAAATCGTCATAGAATAAAACAGTACAACCACCCATTGGGCAGTTACTGTTGCGCAGATCTCGCATTGTCCTGTCTAATGCCTCACCTGAAGCTTTATGGGACATAAAAGACTCATCCCAAATAATCAAACTGCAATCTCTCATTAATTTTCCGGCATTACTTTGTTTAGAAATATTGCAAATGCTAGTGACGTCATCACTACATATTTTTAATGGCAGTTTGAATGTGGAATGGGCGGTTGCCCAGCTTCCAAAAGTGTGACAATAACTTTCCAATTACCGCTTTATAATTGCCCATTTTATAAAGTATTAAAATGGACATAGTATGTTATTCTTAAGAGATAGACATATGCCATCACGGACTTTTCTGTAGACCTATATAAGATACACAATTCCACCATACATTATTTTGTTATATCTCAAAGGGTTTAGGCAGCGTTTTCGTTGAAAGCTCCCAGACGGCTTATTTTTTCCGACACCTCCAACAAATATCGTTATATTTTAGCCAATGTATACAAAAACTTAACAAATTATATACTAAAACCTTCCTTGAGAACCACTCTATGCATTGGTGTAAACAGCATGTAAATTGGTGCAGTAGTTGTTGAGTTTATCGCGAACAGACAGACAGACGCGGTGGAGGACTTTGTTTTATAATATGTAGTGATTACATAAACAAAATATATCTTACGGCTAATGTGCCGACTTTATATTTAGGCCCTTACTAATGTGCATTCGGCATCTTCTAGTAGGTTGTTGCCCCTGTCTCTGCTTATCTCTATATATTATGTTCACCATAATAGGAACGGGCTTATTTCAACTGATATGTTCCACAAACAATCAGGATAAGGGCATCATAGCTGAGGTGGGGAATTGAGGTGTACTACGGTTTCCACTTATGTCCATGTTTCGGTTGCCAAAGTCGTCGTGAGAAGCGAAATCGGTATTCGTGATCAAAGAGCCGCCGGGGTCGTCATGCAAAGCGGATGCGGAGTCCATAACAAAGCTGGGGTCGTCATTTGAAGTGGGTTCGGGGTCCATTGGTAAGGCTTATCGTTAGAAAAATTATTATCGCAAAGAAAGAAATCACCAAACACAGCGGCGCAAGCGTCGGTAGGTAGGCAAAGACAGGATTGATAGGAAAACGAAAAATGTTGCCAGATTTTCTCCCTTTTATATCGAGGCGAGCCTCGTTTAATCGATTAAGTAGATATATTTTAAAGGACAAAATATTTTTGGTAACTCACACTGACATATGGACAAAAACAATAATAAATCACTGTTATAAATAGATATCTATGATGTACGTTTTACGTTTGCAATCTTATACTATAAACTTCGTTTGAGTATTTGAACACACCTGATCATAATATTATATCCATTAATAATAATGATAATAATGTCCTCCAGACCGAATTTAGGTCACCGCGGACAGTCTTAACGGAGACTGGCCATCTGCGCAGGAGATATTATAGTGCACAAGTGTGTGCGCAAACACAAGTGCACTCTCTGTTCCCTAACTCTCATGGTCCGATGGGACGGTAATACGACACGACCGGAGAGAGATCAGGCGCAGAACCAACGGCTTTACGTGCTTTGCGAGGCACGGGGGTGTCTTACACCGCCAACTTCCTAACTCCGGGCTGCTATTGAGATTTCTTAACAGAAAAACCCAATAACTTTTTGTTGGCCCGACCCGGGATTCGAACCCGAGACCTCATGCACAGCAGTCGCATTCACTACCGCTGCGCCACGGAGGCAGTATATTCATTACTATTTATTGAAAATCATAATCGATTTAATAATTGAGTATTTGATTATTTAGCGGCAACCCTGTTCTTATATTCCCTTGTTATAAATGGCAGCACGGTTGTCGAAAATAATAAAACTTCTTAGTATTCATTCTTATTACTCCGAACTTCATATAGTTCAACATTGATATCAAAATTCCTATTGAAATCAAAGAAGAATTTTAATATTAATGAACATCTTGTCTACTGCTGAGCCGCCGATGGACATACCCCTTTATTAATACATAAGAAGTGTTATTCAATTACCTCTTTCAATTTCTGGTTCAGGATCTGGGACAGTGACACTCTACAATATTATATGTCTGTAGACTAGGGTTATCTTCAGGCACAGGCAGCACAGCAGTTTCCAATGGAAGAGGATAGTTTTGATGTGAAGCTGTATCCAAATTTTGTATCTATAAAAAGAAAATATAAAAATGTATTGACTTCTTTACTTTGAATTATACTCGCACTACGTTCTCGAGATAAGTATCCTGAAATGAATATATTATATACACAATGTAGTAACGCTCTAGGTGCTACCGTTCATACACTATAGTTAAAAGATTACAATTTTTATTTTTTATTTTAAGGAAATGTTTTATCTTGCACTGGCAACCCCAGCACTGTTCCTTTACTCACTCCGCTGTCTGCACCAATTGTCATTCGTTTTTTAGTGCGCGGCCGATGAACATATTTTTATTAAATCACGTTACAGAACGTTACTATGACCAAACGCAAGCATAATAATGATTACGAATACATTAGTGATCAAATCAGAAAGTTGGAAAAGAAATTAAAACGTGCTCGTAAACAATGTGAGTCATCATCATCTAGTGGATCGGAACTAGAAAACAACATCGAGAGTGAGTACCTATACAATCTTATATGGAGAAGGAGGGGCAAATCCTAATATTTATATAAAATATGCATTAGAAGTACATTAAATTAATGAAAAAACACAATTGACACACGCAGACGAAGCGCGTAAGTATGGTTACATATATCAATACATAATGACATATGTCAGTAATATCTTATTTGGTCGAATTTCGAACATTAGGCGACCGCTAGTTATTTAAAAATACATAAAGCTCAATGCGTCAAAATGCAATCGAGCTGCTCATCGGACTGTCTCACGCATTTAATAGAATAAAATAGCCACAGCTAATATCATGGTACGCATTATTCGCGTAGGTAAATACCTAGCCTATTGATATCAAGGACAAATGTACCTCGAGCTGACCTTTGGACTGTCTCACCGCATTTGACATTCGAATGCATTCAATTTAATTTCAGAAATGTACTTTGAGAGGTGTCTGTTGGTAAATTGTCACTGCCAATAAATAACACATCGTATTTCCACATCAGTCTGTTCAAGCAAAGCCTCATCAACAACCTAGTACATCATCATTTTCAGACGTACCTAGGGCCAATCATCAACGTCTTAGGTCACCACATAATATCACAGACGAAGAATGGCAAACATACAATGCTCCTATACCAGAGTTTGAGTTCGATGAGAGCACTGTTGGGCCTCAGTTTTTCGTGGATGCAAATACGTCTCCAATAGAAATATTTAACCGTTTCTTTCCTCTTTCTGCAATGGAACAACTTGTAGATCGCACTAATAAGTACAGCGCTGCATTATGCAATCTTCTTCTTCGTGTTAATGTATAATAATAATAATAATATTTATTTATTTAAAATAATAGGTACAATAATTTATAATAAATGACTAATTTACTATTAATTTATAATATACATTTGTTGTTGTTTGCCCGAACTAGATTGAACCTGTGGCTCGGGCGAAGAAGTGCTTA
Source organism: Catocala sponsa (assembly GCA_963564715.1). NCBI lineage: Eukaryota > Metazoa > Arthropoda > Insecta > Lepidoptera > Erebidae > Catocala > Catocala sponsa. The sequence continues at coordinate 4,321,433 of OY751356.1, read as the reverse complement.
CAAACTATTTTAGCAATATAAATTTACATAACTACAATTCAATAATAACATTTTAATAACCTGCATAAGCAACTAGCAGTACCGGTAATAAGTGGGTCAATAATAATGATGCGTTAAGATAGATCAGCAAAATTTTTATTTGCTTACTTGAAGTAACTGCTCAGTTTGCTCATACGACAAAATTTGTAAATAATTATATAATATGTTCTTACAGTTAACATAATTTAATTTATAAATACTTAACTCTCTATTTAATTTATTATATAAAAATGGACCTAGGAAAGAAAGAAATCTATTTGAAAAAATGAATTTTGAAACTGATTGTGAGGCGCAGACTATATCTTTTCGTCTTTTGTTAGTAACATCTTCGTGATATGTAAGCAATGTGTGCTGTTTTAGTACTGTGTGATATATGAAAATTTGGCGAACAGTCATCACCTTGCACGATTTATATAACATAATTGTGGGAAAAATGAAAGGTCGCGTTGTGGCTACTTTTAGAATTGCTCTTTGAGCTCTTTCTAGCGGCATTAATATTGTTTTTAGTGCTCCACCCCATGAAGTTATGCAATATTGGATGATAGATTGACATAAAGATAAATACACTTGAATGATTAATTTTAAATCTGCTATAGCTCGCAGTTTTTTAAATACATACATTAATTTACGAACTCTACTTACCAAACTATCTATGTGTTTTCTAAAAGAGAGGATGTCGTCGATTATGATGCCTAGATATTTTACATTATTGGTTTCCTGGATAGTAGGACAATTACACAAGGGCACTGACAAATTGTGGTAGGAGAGAGGACAATGGTGTGCGTATATATAATTGTTAGTCACAGTGTACTGATTTTTGCGCATGGAAAAATGAATGTATTTAGTCTTGTCAGCATTTAATGTTAAAAGATTATTATTTAACCAGGTATAGACAATATTAAAGCCAGACTGTATGAACACCCTTAAATTTTGTGCGCCCAAAATCCCGCCACAGCATCGTCCGATGCTCTCCACAGATCCTCCACAGTGCAGCTGGACGGGCATATTGGACAAGAAAGCAAATGTGGCATAGTTTGCAGTGGAGATCCACAGGCACAGCGCGTTAGCGTCTGGTCCGTGTAGCCCCAATTTGCCATATTGTTCTTGCAACGACCAACCTGGGTGCGCAAGCGATTCAGTGATTTCCAGGTTGGCCATTGCAGTTGGTGTCCAGGTGGCAGGTTTTCTGAAGGTGTAATGAAAGGACAATGCCAGGCATTGTATAGAACTTTACCCTACTAATAATAAGCGGTTTACAAGCATACCAGTTGTGTCATAGTTTTGCTACCTGATTACTGATAACTAGAGACAAAATTAAATACCTTTAGAACTTGCGGTTTTTAATTAAATCTAAGATTAATAACATGACATTTATAGGTTAGAGTTACAAATAATTGTGATACTAAACCGTTGATAAGATATTATTATAATGTTGTCGTTACGAGAAATTTGTGCTATGATAGAAATAATACATGCAAGATTAGGGACAATTCCTTGTTACATGGTAAGACCAGGGTGAAGAAAAAAACAATGTAGGTAGATATATGTAATTATTTATTTATCAATCTTCGAATGTAATCAAAACATCATTGAGAAATGCTGCCGGCGCATCAATATTGTTTTGATGTCGGGCCCAGCCAAGATACCATATAAGTGTCATAACATGACAACAACAGCCAACCGTCCTGTTGCCCACAACAATATCCTAATAATGCGTCGATTGCTTTATTACTGCTAGGTTCTCTATCAACTAATAAATATGAGAAATTGTGTTTTTGTCCAATGTGCCTAGACTTGATCCTGCCTCCAATAAAAAATGGATAATTACCTCCAACATGAGATACCATTTCTTCAGAGTGTTCAACTTCTGGACACACCTCTATTAAGTAGAGGCCATTTTCTCTAATATGTTCTCCATAATAGGAACGGACTTATTTTACTTGATATGGGCCTAAGGCTACAAGGATTAATTTATTCATAGTAAATGTGGGAAACTGCTCCAACTGTGGTAGGTTGCCATCAATTCTAGTAAACATTGTTCTACGTCTATTTAGATGAAATTCATTGACAAAACGAGCCAAGTGGTTGGGTTCATTAAGGTAATACAATGCCCTAGAAATGATTTGTGAAGTATCTGGCCGATCCTGAATCAGTGGATGAAAACGGTTAATTAATGCTGCTGCAATAAGAAAATCATCCATAAGATGCAATGATGCCCTATTGAAAAAATCTTGTCTAAATAATTTAAAATCCCGCTTAAAACGACCATTCACAACTTCAACTACCCATCTACATAGCGTTACACAGCGGCTCTTATTGACTTGTAATGTTGATAGCTGTATTTTACCTTCATCCACTGATTCAGGCTTAAACACTTTGTAGCCATAGGATGCTAACATTGGTATGCCATCTCTAAAGCCTCTATCCAATATGCAAATGTCATTAGGTCTAAAAAATGACCTCATAAGCTCATTTTCATTTTCAAATAGATTAAGCATTATTTCAGCATCTGTTTGTATTGCTGCATATGGGCCTGCAACATCAATGATGTGTCCATCACAGGCAACTATTAAAAAAGGTTTTAATTTTTTATTTAATAATTAATTATTATATTTATGTAAACTGTATGTTTTCTTCTGGTAGAAATAGTTGCTACTCTTCTGAATAAATATATGTACCATCACATATCACAATAGCCGGTATATCAGTTATTGGGGCATTTGGACTACCAAAGAGATTATTTGGTATAAGCAAATTCCGCTGAGCTACTTCTTCTCTAGTAATATGCTGCAACCCAACATGATTAGGAACAAAATTATTTTTAAAATAGTTTCTCATTTTATTTAAGTGAGATTCTAATGTGGAACGTGGCATATTGTACAAAGTTGATAATCTGCTGTCACTATCACCAGTCCTAAGTTTTGTTAAATATATTGCTAAACAAGTTTTGCCTTTATTAACAGTCCTAAGTACTGGTATTTCATTAAATAATGCTAAACAGTCTAGTACATTTAGACCAGTCCAGTAATAACAAATATGGTTTGGCATTTCATGAACATTTTCAAAGTCAAATGAGTCTGCATTTCTTTCTATAATACGTATTAAATCCTCTATTTGTTGTGCTGTGAAGCTATTGGATAAGTTGGTGTTATTGACCAAAAATGACCATTCATAGGAATATAAATGAATTTCACAGACACGAGAGTGATTTGGCATATATATATGGTGTTGTTTCAAAAGCATAATCTTTATAAATGATGGAATTAAGTGACCAGATTGATTGAAACAGCCTTGGAAAACACAGTGACTTGAAGTGTTTGCAGCACGTTTATAATGAGGCAATATCATTCTATCAGCTGATGCTGCTGGAACCTGTTGATTTATAGGCAGAGGTAGTGGTGGAGCCACTGGTATTGCTTGTTGAGGTACTATTAATTGCTCTGCGTCAATGGGTTGATGCTCAACTTCAGCATGTTCAACTGCATCTGGATGTCCTCTTATAACACCGTGAGCTAGCTGACGAGAAGCACGCATCCAGCATAAGTGACACACATGTGCATCTCTTGATGTCAACTACAAAGTAAAAATAACATTATATGCCAATTCGGTTGAACATACTTTGTTATGTATTAATAGATAGAATAATCTAGACAGATCAATTTTGCTTAGATTACTTATTTGATGTGATCTATATCCTATTGTTATGAAAAATAACAAAATTGAGACATTTGTCTATAGTTTTCTTGAAAATAAAAATATTGAATCCTTGAAAATAAAATGATGAAATCTGTATTATTTTCAGGTAATAAACCATTGCCTTTTCATTCCAAGATACGACGACCACCCCCAGCTGTACGTGTAACAGAAGGAACTTTATGCCTATACATAGCTGAGCACAGTGCTATCCTGAGTGTAGATCATTTGACCGAAGCTTGTAAAAATTGTTTTAAAGATTTCGAGGCGGCCACGAATTTGAAACTTCATCGGACAAAGTGTACGGCAACCATTAACAATGTTCTGGCACCGCACTTTTGAAATTTATTACTAGCCGATGTCAACCAGCAAAAATACAGCGTAATCATTGACGAGTCTACAGATATTAATGTAGACTAAATACATTGGGGTTGTTATACATTACTTCAGAAATAGTCAGAATGATATAACTAGTTCTTTTCTGGCTTTAGTGCATATTAAAACTTCTGAGGCACGCGGTATAGTTGACGGCTTAGAATAGGTTAATGTTGCTTAAAATTTATTTTAATGATTATTAATGTTTAAATTTATTACTACTAACTAAACTATAAAATTATGATTATATGCACTAACTTTGAATTATTAATTTGTGACAATCCACATTATCGCATTGGGTATATGCCTGTAATGATAATTGTATGTGTAATAAATAAATATATACTTTTGTTCAATCTGCCATTCAGTTGTCATTGTCAATATATATTATTAAATTATTCTGAATGTATTTGTCTTATAATAAATCGAACAGTCGTTGCAATTATTATTCTCCTAAAAATATGAGTTCGTCGCGAAAGTCTTGAGTTAACGATCACAATAGCTTTTGTTTTATATGTGTCAAGGTGGGTATACTAAATACCACTGCTTCCTATGTCTATGGACTAGTTGCGCAAGAAAAGATCACTGGAAGAGAAAGGTCTGACCTTTGACGGAAAATATGGTGGTAGGAAAAGCAAATGTCGTTAATGACCAACTTATAAGCCGGGAGAAAATCTGTCACCACTTCACATCAAGCTTGGGCTAATGAAACAGTTCATCGAAGCCGTAAATAACACTGGTGACTGTTTCAAGTATGTATGTATGTCAAAAATTTCCAGCCCTGAATAAGGAGAAATTTAAAGCAGGCATATTTGATGGACCGCAAATCCGCACCCTTATAAATGATAGAGTTTACAAGCCATATGACACAGATAGAATCAAAAGCTTGGCTAAGCTTTGTATTAGTAGTCAAATAATCAGATAGTTGGAACCTGCAAAAATTTAAAGGGTATGATCGAGGCACCGTTTCTTCACGACAAATGTTGTAGATTGTTTATGCCTAACAACTATTGTCGTGGTAGAAAGCACCGATTGCTGGCGGTTCCAGCGTGCCGTACTATGGCATGCTATATCTCACCCATACCTCGGTCACTTCTTCTTCTTTCTTCTTTTCGTGTGGTTAGTGGTCAACCTGTTATCAAGAGTTGTTCAAGCCGCCCGTAGGCCTCTGACATGGCTTAACGACTGCTATCAATTTGACAACAACCGGGACCGACTTTTTACGTGCCCTCCGAAGCACGGAGACGCTCAGATGAAATACGACTAAGCGGTCACCCATCTATAGACTGGCCGCACCCAACGTTGCTTAACCTCGCTAATCGTTTACCGATCAGTGAGTGCAACTGGCTATGAGCGCCTCACTAAAGCAGCTTAACGCTCTCTTGGACTTTAACCCAGAAGTTTATATTTTTGTGAATGAATGGAAAGTATTATTATTAGAATGTATGGGTAATGAGGTACTGTGAGCAGAATGCAATAATGCATCATTTTAAATTTATACGTTATATTATTAAATAGTGTAATTGGCGCAAGTCGTTCTATTTGATATAAATAAATAATTTTTAGGGAATCACAAAGTTCCAGAATATTCAGAACAATATGCTAAAACGCTTCAGAATTTTAACCGCTTAGGAGCAAATATGAGCGTTAATTACATAATATTGTCTTCTGTTTACGCGAATGTTATTCATTGAAATTAAACTACTATATACGGATTTTATCGCGTTGTTTATTTGACACTTTATTAAAAAAATTTGAAAACTGTTACACTACTATTACTATTAAACTTTACTAATTTTTAAGCTAACTAAATTATTGAAACTATTAAAACTATTTATACTATTGCTATACTATTATACTATTTATATTTATGTTTACACTTTCCCCGACGTTTTGGTTGCTTTTCAGCAGCCATGGTCACGGGGAGACTGAGATGGCAGTTGTCTCAATGTTCCAGTGTAGTTATTTCAAAGTACCTGAATTATTTTGTAATAAAGTGATATATGATTTTGTAATGAAGTGTCAAATAAACAACGCGAGAAAATCCGTATATAGTAGTTAGATTCCAGTTAAATTACATTTTTTTACGTAGTCATCTGGACAGATTCCCGGAAAGCCTTGGCCATTACAGCAAGGAGCAAGGAGAACGATTCCATCAGGACATTAGAACAATGAAAGAAAGATACCAAGGCCGATGGTATAGCTATATGATGGCAGACTATTGCTTGAGTTTAATAAGAGATTGTCCTGAACATAAACACAACAGAAAATCTTAAAGATAAAAAATTTTTTTTGGTAATAGCATGTTTATTAAGTTTTCTTGTCGTTATAATATTGCCGCTTCTAAAAATACATATATATTTTTGATGAAAACTAGTATTAGTTTGTAGATAAGCTAGATCTAAACTAATGGAATATAAAATAATAGACGGAACGATAAGAGACACGAGCATATTTATTAGAAAGAAAAAGTATGTACAATACCACAGAGTAAAAACATCTATGATCAACCATAGATAACATAACATGTGGATGCGTTCATATTTCAACATCCTCTCTTGAACGTAGACCCATGTCACTGATGAACTGATGATGTTTAGGTTTCCCCAGGGCCTTGGTCAGGCAGTCAGCCAGCATGGTACTTGTAGGAATGTACTCGATATGAATTTCCCCAGCCTCGACCTTGTCTCGAATATAGTGGTGACGGTCATCAATATGTTTGCTTCTAGCATGATAAGCAGAATTACCTATAAGTTTAATTGCACTTTGATTATCACAAAACAGAGTAATAAATGTAACCTTGGTAAAAGGCCACAATTCACAGTGTAATTGTCTCAACCATAGAGCCTCTTGAGTGGCTGCAGAAATTGCCATGTACTCTGCTTCAGTGGTTGACAAAGCAATTGTTTGTTGCCTTTTGGAGTTCCATGATATGACACCACCTTGGAGCATGAAAACATATCCAGTGCAGGACCTTCTTTCTTCAGTACATGATGCCCAATCAGAGTCACAGTATCCTGTTATATCTTGTATCATATTTCATTTATATAATATATTAAAATCCTTAGTACCCCGCAGATATCGAAAAATCCTTTTTATAGCTGTCCAGTGTTCTAAGGTTGGAGCATTATTATAACGGCTAAGTGTATTCACTGCATAACAAATATCTGGCCGTGTACCCTGTGAAATATATAACAAACAACCTATTGCTTCTTGGTAGGGTATGTGATTTACTATATTATCTGAAAACTTTAGATCAGTCTCCATTGGTGTTTCCACTGCTTTGCAGTTTTCCATTCCAAACCGTTCCAATGTAGCTTCTATATATTTTGTTTGATCTATATAAATTCCCTTTTTATCATATGTAATTCGTAGACCAATATAATAATTAGCATTTCCCATCTCCTTCATATTAAATTCTTGTATTATTTTTGTCTTGACTTCATTTGCAAAGTCTGTATTATTGTAAAACAAAAGTATGTCATCGACATACAATGTTAAGTACAGTATGTTTCTTTCATTATGTACATAATATACACAGGAATCTAATTTAGATCTTTAAACCTAATTTTTAATAAATAATTATCCAGCCTTTGATTCCATGTTCTACTTGCTTGTTTCAAGCCATATATACTTTTATTGAGTTTGCACACCTTATCCTCTCCAAGTGGTGGTTGTGTCATGTACAACTCTACGTCTAAATCACCTTGCAGAAAAGCTGTGGTTGCATCCAGCTGTTCTATGTGTAGCTTGTATCTAGCTGCCATTCCAAGTAGGTATCGGATAGAAGTGAGACGTACCACAGGGGCATACACATCAACATAATCAATGCCATAAGTTTGTTCATACCCTTTTATGACCAACCTAGCTTTATATTTGCTTATGTTTCCATCAACATTAAGTTTGGTTTTGTAAACCCATTTACATGGAATTGCCCTTTTTCCTGGTGGTAGCTTAGTGAGAGTCCAAGTGTTGTTTTCTATTAGCGATTCATATTCACAATCCATTGCATTTCTCCACATCTGTGCGTTTTCACTGTTTATAGCTTCCTTTACTGTCTGGGACCTACACAGAGTGGTTTAGCATCGAAAAAGGTGTTAGACAAGGATGTGTAGCGTCACCTTGGCTGTTTAACCTATACATGGACAATTGTTTAAAAGATTTAAAAGATTGTGAATGGGTATTAAGAATGAATGAGTTACTTGTCAAATGTCTTCTTTATGCCGATGACCAAGTAATACTTGCGTCATCAGCGGAAGAGTTGCAGGCGATGGTAACTATTATGCATTGTGCTTTTGAGAGTAAAGGAATGAAAATAAATGTAAGCAAGACGAAAGTAATGGTATTTGAAAAGGAAGAGTGCGTGACGATGTGTAATATTATGATTGATGGAGAAAAAGTGGAGCAAGTGAAAGAGTTTGTATATTTGGGTACTTTGTTTACAAGGGATGGTAAACATGACGGAGATATTGAAAGGAGAACGATTGCTGGCAACAAAGTGAATGGAGCTCTACGCGCTTTTATGAACAGTCGAAATGTATCCGAAAAGGCACGTTTGGCTGTTCATAGAGGATTATTAGTGCCCACACTTATGTATGGAAGTGAAAGTTGGGTATGGCAAAAGAAGCATGAGAGCAGAATAAATGCTGTAGAAATGAGAGCGTTGAGAAGCATATGTGGTGTGACTCTGAAAGATAGAATAAGAAATAGTGCGATTAGAGAGAGATGCGGCATGAAAGTGGATATAGTTACAAGAATAGAAAAGGGTATGTTAAGCTGGTTTGGACATGTAGAAAGAATGGACGAGGAAAGACTGACTAAGAAAGTTTATAAGGCTAGTGTGAATGGAACAGTCGCAAGAGGAAAAGCTAGGCGAACGTTTCTCGATCAGATCGGAGGCGTTCTGAACAAAGGCCAGGTTAAGAGCTCCTTGAACCGACGGGCGTGTATGAGGAATGTGATGAAAGTGAATGAAGCCAGAGAAGTGTGTCAGGATCGTAGCAAATGGAAAGCCGTAGTCTCTGCCTACCCCTCTGGGAAACAGGCGTGAATCTATGTATGTATGTATGTATTACTGTCTGAGGATCATTTAATAAAGTCGCATTCCTTGCATATTGTGACACACATAGGTAGGAATTTTACCTCCTTTTCTAGGTCTCAAGTATCGAGTGGTAGAAGACAGTGGGTTCGGGTTGACATTATGTTCAGGAACATAATCTTCATCTTTTGTATCATCTTCACTAAAATGAGAGCTGTCAATCTCCCTGACTGTACTAGTACTTTCACAAGAGCTTGATTCACTACCAACCGTTTCATTTCAATTTTCATTACTTTCTTCATTTTTAAGTGACAATCAAACAAAATCTTTCTGTATATTTTCTTCTAAGAAAACAACATCTCTACTGCGAAGTATTTTTCCTTCCTTTTTATCATATAGTCTATACCCTTTAGACTCTGGGCAGTATCCAACAAATATGAGTTCCTTAGATTTGCAGTCCCACTTTAGCCGCTTTTCTTTGGGTATATGCATCATAGCTGGACAACCAAAAACTTTCATGTGTTGTAAATTAGGTTTTATGCCTGTCCACATTTCTTCTGGTGTTTTATAATTAATAGGTTTGGTTGGTGAGCGGTTAATCACATAAGCAGCAGTAAAGACAGACTCTGCGCAAAATTTCTTTGGCAACTTAGCATCTATAAGCATGCATTTAGCACGTTCTACCAATGTACGATTCATTCTCTCGCTCATTCCATTTTTCTCGGGAGAATATGGTATAGTAAATTGTCGGTTGATACCAGATTCTTTACAGAATTTATCAAATGCTTCATTGGCATACTCTTTACCATTGTCACTCCGTAATATTTTTATTTTGACCTATAGCTGATTCTCAACTAGTTTCTTATATATAAGTAGACACTTAGAATGCATAAAATAGACAAATACCTTTCTTGAATAATCGTCTATAAATGTGACATAATATCGAGCACCACCAAGTGGCTTTTCCTCCATTGGACCGCATACATCTGAATAGAAAACCGGAAGCCCTTGTGCCAAGATTCTTAAACGGTTGCCGGGTTTGTTTACCTTGTAAGCAAGTATGGCAAGTCACATTCTTCTCTTGATTAATCTTCACGTCTATTCCTTCAACAGAATCATTAAGTTTCAAAAAATTCTGGTAATTTATATGACCCATTCGTTGATGCCACAGGTGGGCTGTCGATAATAGTGCTAAAGTGTCATTATTAACCATTTTGCATATAACCTATCATAACTAGCTTTGAGTTTTGGTATATTCTGCAACACTTCTCATCAAATTGTACCTTGCAATTATTCTTGGTTATCTGATGTATTGATAGCAGGTTTACAGCTAAATCTGGGACATATAATACATTGCTTACCTGTACAGTGCCAATTAATTGCTTGTTTTCTCCATCATAGCTTTGTATATTTACCTTACCACAGCCCCTTACAGATAAAGCTTTGTTGTCTGCAACAGTCACGGTATTAATTGAAGCAGGTTTCAAATCATAAATCCACTCTTTATTGTTGGTCATGTGCGTCGCAGCTCCTGAATCAAGGCACCAGCAGCTCTTTTTCAATACAGGTGAAACTGAGAAAGCAGCTACAAAACCAGAAGTCCCATTAGACTTATCATTTCATGTTTGGTGTAAACAAAGCAAAATACATAAAAATGGTTCAGTGTAAAAAGTTTAAACTTTTCACATCTATCTATAAAGATGATGTTGTTAAGTGTAAAGGTACATGTGAAGGGATTTATCATAAAAAATGTGTGCATAATAACAAACAATTCTTGCAAATAATGATATGTGATGAATGCCATAAAAATAAAAATATCGTTGCACAATCAACACAATCGCCTCAGTTGATAATAAATCCAATAGAAGCATCGGGTGAAAAGGTTTTGCTAAAAGTTAACAAAAAATTAGAAGTAATTTATAGCGTTGAGAAAAAACTAGGGGACCTAACCGCTAACGTTGAGTTCTATGCTGAGATGTACCAAATGCTAATGGAATACAAGGATGATTCGCAAAAGAAGATTAAGGCCTTGGAACAGAAAAACATATACTTGGAAAAATGCAATACAGCTTTGGAAGAAAGAGTACAAGAGTTAGAGCTTAGAGAGAAGGAAAAAGAAGTAGAAATACACGGATTAGAAACAAAAGATAATGAGAACATCAAAACTGTTGTGCAAAACGTGGCGCAGATACTAAAACTTAACCCGGACGACGTCGAAGACGCTTCGAGGGTAGGGCAACAAACACTTAAGAACATAAAGCCCAACGTAGTGGTGGTCACACTTCGATCTAAGAATACCCGCAAAAACTGGATGATGGCAAAGAAAGACAACAGGATCACTAATAATAACGTGTATCGCAATGGAAACAATGAACAAATATATATGTCGCAGTAAGATAGATGAAGCCGTAATATAGTTATATCCCTAGGGATATAATTATATACCGTAACATAGTTATACGAAAGCGATTCATTACTATTGTAGGGGTTAAAGATTTGTCTTGATGTGGATGTTCAAATAAAATGCTTCATTGTAGATATAGGTGTATATTCTCTGGCACCAGTTATATATAAAATAAACTACATAATAATGCGACCTAGCTGAACCGGTCTGGGGAGACGACTGTCGCGCTGTGCCCACACAATAGCGCGCCTATATAAAACTAACGCGTCAGCAGTCTGTCTCTACCCAATATGTGTCGCTACATTACATCCCCCAAAATTTTAAAGAATTTCTATTAAATACCAACATGAATGTACAACTCTATAAAACTCATAGGTAGCTTATCACACTTGCCATTACACAGAATTCTCTATATAAACAATGGGTGTCATGCATCCGGCGCGTTTCTCACAATGCAAACTCAACAAACATGCGATAACTGGTGGTCATGACAATAATTATACAGTAGGTACGTAATTAAAATAAATCTAGTAGAGATTTATCACTATCGACACATTACGATTAAACACTTTTACACATAGGTACACATTGTATATTTTTCTTGCTCTTCGTATGACGCTGATAATAATTGAGCTTTTCGTACGAAGATGCCAATATGTTGTCCTTGTCTCGCGGCGGTTTCCATCAGTTCTCATGCTCTACCAGCTCCATGTTTCTCAGAACTTGCAGGTGCCATCCTCACTTGGTGCGTATTCCTTTTAGCGCCACCGAAGTATGATGACTGCATACGACGCGCACACTGTATTCTAGAGTGTCGCCGCCGTGTCCCGTGTCCTCTTGTATCGTCGTATTATGCCGCGTATAACCGCGGTACATACTCCACGATTTGTACAAACTCGTATAGAGCGTCGCGCTGTCTCTGGAGCCATAATGATCGCTGTCCTCTATCTAGCTTGTAATATGTCGAAAGTAATTAGGTTGTCAGCCCTTTTGAACCTGGTGAAAAGGGCGAGTCGTCTCCCATGATGCGTGTTCCGAGTCCCTGCTTCCATGAATCGTGCTTCACCGCCACACATGCGCGTACTGGTTACCTCGCTATCCATGTGCGCGTGCCTCTGTTCCACGTTGTCTCTTTGCGCGTGCTCCGATTTCCGGTGCCATCGTCGAAAGTTGCGTGTTCGATGTCTTAGGGTCACCAATGTAGGGGTTAAAGATTTGTCTTGATGTGGATGTTCAAATAAAATGCTTCATTGTAGATATAGGTGTATATTCTCTGGCACCAGTTATATATAAAATAAACTACATAATAATGCGACCTAGCTGAACCGGTCTGGGGAGACGACTGTCGCGCTGTGCCCACACAATAGCGCGCCTATATAAAACTAACGCGTCAGCAGTCTGTCTCTACCCAATATGTGTCGCTACACTATCTCACTAGGAATATAGTTATAAAACCGTCCAAGTTTAGTGATATACTTATATTACTAGATTAAGTTAAGTGTTATAAATATATTACTTGATTAAGCTTAGTGAAATAGAAATCTACCATATATAATTAAATAAAACAATATTATATTAAAAAGATCATATTTTTGGAATTTAAACATTAACAATAAAATTAAAACTAATCAAACATTAAAAATCTTTTAAAGCTAATCAACAGTTTTGAGATGTCTTTATTTCTTATCAACTAAGTTGAGATCTTGGTTTCTTTAAAAGTATTTTTTAATTTTTGTTCAGACAAGAAGAAGAATCATGACATCTAGAATTACATAGCACTGAATGCTTCTTACAGGCACATCTTTTAGTAGAACACTGTATATTCGATTTTTTACAGGAACATTTTAAATAACCTTGGCCACCAAAGCGCGACAATTTTTGGCATATTTCTCTCAGTGACAAGTTTTCATTTGGTATAGGATCATTCAAAGTAATGTTTGAAAGCTGTATTGCATTTCTGGGTAACCAGTCTTTCAGGATACCAACTGATGTTCCAATTTTATGACTTTTATTTCGCTTTTCTAAAACTTTTCCTAATACATTTTTTTGATCCAATGGTCCACGATCTATTTTTGGTATCTCTATAAGCACTGAAGATCCCACGTCAATGTCAGGAAATTTCTGTGATGAGTGGGTTTTCATTTTATGTGCGGCTTTTCTTAAGTTTTCAGCAGCTTTGTCTCTTTGGTCTTGAATGTTTTTTTCACTGTTGCATAAATAGCATAATAGTTGCGATCCGTAACCTTCATCACATGACGTTATTCCACAAATTACGTGAACGTTTCGTGCACAAGAGTAGCAAGAATGTGCTCCTGTACATTCTTTGCCGCAAACTACACATAAAAGTAAAATTTGTTCTGCTGGCGCTCCCGATGCCGATTGTTTCAAGTTAACAGACTCGACAGGCAAATCACGGTCGCAGGTTTCAACAGGCGCTGGCGCTGCTGATGAAGATGACGGTTGTTGCAAGTTGACAGACTCGGCAGGCAAGTCACGGTCGCAGGTTTCAATAGGCGCTGGCGCTGCTGATGAAGATGACGGTTGTTGCAAGTTGACAAACTCAACAGGCAAGTCACGGTCGCAGATTTCAATAGGCTCTGGCGCTGCTGATGAAGATGACGGTTGTGACGCCGATAAACAGGATGGTTGCTGCAAGTTAACATAGTCAACAGGTAATTCGTCATTATGTGCAGGTGTTGCCGATGAACAAGATTGTTGTTGATTTAATATCTTCTCAAGATCTTCTTCAGTTCTTAGTTTATTAAGCAAATCAGCAGGCACTTGTGATAACAAACCAATTTGAGGATTTACTCCAAAAACAGCTTTGTATGGTGTTCTTTTTATAGTTCGATGAAAAGAGCAGTTTTTTTGGTACTGTACAAAGCGTATTCCAATCGACCAATTAGTAGAATTATTATCTTGTAGCCAAGCCTGTAACATGTTCTCCACATCTTGGTTCGCTCGCTCCACAGATCCTTGACTCGCTGGATGTCTAGGTCTTCCGTTAATTATTTTACAACTTGGCCACATTTGAACCAATTCCTTTATAATTGACGCTGTGAATTCTCGGCCGTTATCACTCTGAAGTATCTCAGGGCATCCAATATCCAAAAAAACTTTCAGTAATTCCAATGCGGCCTCTGCGGCGCGTTTGGAGGTTAAAGGTCGAAGAAACGAAAACTTTGTTGTGTGGTCTTGGTAATGAAGTATCCATTTATATTCTCTGTCTGGAGTTGACTGTAGGTCTATTAAATCTACTTGCCCTCGATTGTTAAATGAGTTCGAAATTATAGGTCGGACTACAATACCTTTCTTTGGAAACGCCTTCTTATTTTGGCACGTTACACACTGTTTAACGAAACTGATAACCACTGGCGTAGGTATAAAATATTGAGATTTCAAAGTATGTAACATTTTGTCACGACCACCATGTCCTGTGTTTTTATGAATTTCTGACAAAGCATTGTAATATTCTTCGGAGGGCAAAATTTTTATAATAGGATAAGTAGTCGATTTTCGTTTCAAAGCTAAATACTTTTCACCTCCTACCTGCATTACGTCATAATGGTTTGCATAAAAATGATGGTTAGGATTTCTCTTTACATTAAGCCGAGGCGCCGCTTCATACCTTTCTATGTAATTTATTACTTCACTTATTCTCTGCCGCGTCCACTCTGGTTTTTTGCATCTCGCATTGTAAAATAGACGAATTTCGTGTTCAAAACGTCGCCTTGCATTAATTTCTTCATCTTTATCCATAGCTGGCACAAGTAATTAGCAATGATAAAACGAATATATATCAAATACTAAGGAAACGTAGCGACAATTAAATGAACATGCACGAAAACTAGACGTGAACGCCGAACAACTGTTATCGGCCGACTGACTGCGGAGTGAGGAGCGAATTAAGTGATTGAACTCGGATTTAATATAAAAAAATACTTTATTTAATTATTACAGCGTGACAATTATATTAAGATATAAAATAGTAATCATTAAAACTAGATTTACAAATGTATTTATAATAAATTAATGCTAAGATGACAATATGCTTATTTAGAGCATTTGGTGGGGAGAGATGTGCTGGCGAAGCTGATATTGTTGGGTTCCGTACACTTAACTCCTCCCTCCCTAGGTGAGAAATTATCTAGAGGAAGCTGTGTTGGCTCTAGAGAATTTCGACTACTAACTACCTTGGTATGGAAACCGCATTTATACATCATTAAAAATCGATTATTAAAATTATTATCACTACATATATTCCTAGAGTCCATACACTGATCTGGTCGCTTATAATATAACTTTGGGTCTCACTAACACTTGTACTATATTTCGCTCTCGTTAACAAGTCCTTGATGTCACCGAGGTCCACACCCCGAAGGTCCATCTGCTTGGCTGGCGGGACAGCGTCACCACGAAGCTCAGGCATCTGTACTGGCGGCAGGCTGAAGAATACTGAGCTGCCATTGGTAGGTGTAGTGATAAAAGTATCGGCAATCTGCAACGAGCAATGCTGACTTGGCAGAAGAATGTACGTGCCTCGTATGTTGTACTTCCGTGTCTCATCGTCACAGTATTCCGTTGCTGTGATTTCCTTTTCAGAATAGATCAGCCAATGGTTGTCCGATACAGGCTGAATTTTGGTTTCCTCAATCTGCACCTGGTATTGCTGACATTCGCTGAAATTTCCTTTTAACAGCATTAGTTGTTCAATACACGTTTCAGTGTGGTACTGTAGTATGTTCTCCTCTGTACATAGGTATTGTAGATCATCTATTTCTCTGCAGGTGTCTACTACGGACCTGTATTTCATTCTGTTCACTATAAGGTATGGGTATTTAGGAATAATGGTGAAGGTTTTATGTTTAGAAGGGTTGTATATTGGAATGGGAACAACTTTATAGTAAATATATGTGTTTTTATGTATTAACGGGATTTCTAATATAAATACTACTTTATTACTATCTACATACCCTTTTATTTCTACAGTTCCTTCTAGTTTTACTAAATTCTCATTACTTACTGGATAAATTAACTGACTATGTTTTTCAACTTCTTTTAAGATATCAAATAACTCAGTTGTATTTACTATAGATTGATGTAATATATGCATTTTACTGAAAGCTATAGCAGTTTCAATCTCATATATAATTGTATAAATAGTACGAAAATTATTAAATATCTGGTTCAAACTATTCATTATCGTGAGTAAATTCGAATACTTCGTTTGATTCTGAAGAATTGATTGTAATTGTCTTACTTTATAGTTTAAATGTTTAGTATTAAAATTAATGTCATCTGAAACGTTAACCAATTTATCAAAAGCCTTTTACATTAATGAAACTTTTCGTTCCACTGAGTGTTCTTTGTTATTTAGTTTACTTATCTCTAAATCATATTTTCTAGCGTCTTCCGAATCTAAATTTCCCGTAATTACCTTAATAACTGACCCAAGCGGGTTAAGAATACCTCTTTTAACTCTAGTAGTTGGCATAATCTGATGTAACCTATCTCTAGTTAATTCTATAAAAGATTCTATCTGAATTGATAATCCCATAAGTTCTCTATATGTTTCACTATTGCTAGTAGTAATTAATTTTAATTTAGTATATTCCTCTATATTGTTATCTATTTGTAAAACTAATGAATTTAAATCTATAGTCTTAATAATACTCCAGTGACTACTCTTCATCAGAGCCGTTCCAATCTTCATCGGAGCTATCCCGGGATTCTGATCGATCCTCTGGATATTCAAAGTTGTCCCTTGATCCACTAGGGCGAGCAGGATCAACCACCATCTGTGGAGGGCGTTTTACGTTTTTTATTGCCACTCTAGTGTTTCTATTTTTAAGTTTTACTGGAACAATATTTCTATTTACATTACCTATAACTTCAGCTTTCTCATAACGTGGTAATTCTTTAGCTTTCCTAGTTCTCGTGTTTTTCATAAAGACAGTTTCACCTTGTTTAATTGTCGGGGGTTCCTCACCACCTTTCTTGTCCCTTACTTGCGACTTATTACCTATCATTTGACAGCTTAAATGTTCATAAAGAGTTTTTAATCGTTTACGATGATCTTGCAAAATTTTTTGCATTAAGTTTTTGTCTCTATCTATATCGAAAGCATTTCCCGATTCTGTATGCCCGAAAACAACCTCGAATGGTGTAAAGTTTGTGGCACTGTGAATAGTGTTGTTATAACCTAAAATTGCATAAGTCATGACAGAAGCAGCGTCTAAATTACTTTGTTCATATTTTGCCAGCCTATAAATTTCAATTATTGTTGTGTGGAATCGCTCGACTATTGCCATCGAGTTGGGGTTATTGGGGGTCCCTATATGCTGCTCAATTTTATACAAATTTAACATTTCCTTTATTAGCTCGTTGTTAAATTCTGTACCTGAATCACTACTTATCTTCTTTGGTATTCCGTACATACTAAAATATTTTATCAAAGCTCTCACTATCTCAGGGGTACTTTTATTGGGAATGTATATTGCTTGACCAAGCTTACTAAATGAATCGACAACTGTTAAATACTGATTCTTTTCAATATATAATAGGTCTATAAAAACTTCTTGTAAAGGACTATCTGGGGTTTGCGTTAGTTGAATAAATGGTTTTATGGGTTTTCTATCATACTTCATCTTACGACATTCCTCACATGCATTAATGATAGCACTAATAGTTTCTTTCATATTACTCCACCAATAATTTCTTTTTAGTTTCGTTAGAGTCTCTCTAATTCCCCTATGACAAGTTTTTCCCTGATGATACTTTATTACTAAATTTTTCTGATCATTTTCATCCGTTACATTCACCACTCTTTCAGTACATTCTACGAAGTTCTGTGTTCCTTTTTTATATAATGAAGTTATGACATTTGTGAAGGTTGGTCTAAAAGCGTAATCCTCAAAGTAAATGAAATATTTATTTTTATAATTTATGTATTCCTTAAGGAAATGTTTTACTAATTCGCTATTATTTAAAGGTAAATGTACCTCCAGTATATTTTGCTTAGAATTCGAGATATCTTTTACACCAATGTCATCTTTAAACCAGGTAAAAACATGAATTTGTCTAGCCTTGGTATCTATCGCTTCATTGAGGATAGGTATACCTTCATGTTCTCTATTAGAAATAGAATTCGCGGTAGCACCATCACTTTCTGAATTCGATAATTCTATGGTTTCGATTTCCGGTTCTTTCGTACTAAGACGTGTAATTTCTTTTTCTAAATCTCTCAAATGTTCTTGTAATTGTTGTTCTTTTTCGTCTACATTTACAATGACTGATTCACAATCTTCATTTAAGGCATTAATTTTAACGCGAGATAAAGCATCGGCGTTTGTATTCTGTTTACCTTTTTTATACTGAATATCAAACTGGTAATCTTGTAACCTTAACCTCCAACGAGTTAATTTACTATTAGGTTCTTTGAGTGAGTTTAACCATGCTAAAGGTCTATGATCAGTATAAATGATGAACTTTCTACCATATAAGTAGGGTCTGAAGTATTTAACTGCCCATACTATGGCTAAAAGCTCCTTCTCTATGGTACTATACCTAGATTCTGTATCACTTAATTTTCGACTGCCATACGCTATTGGCTTATCTGATCCTACAATACCTTGCGATAATACCGCTCCGACTGCAACGTTTGATGCGTCTGTGGTTAGTATGAAAGGTTTACTAAAATCAGGAAACTGTAGCAAAGGTGCGTTTGTTAGCAACTCTTTGCAAGTCTCGAAACTCTTTTTATAAGCATCATCTAAAACAATATTTCTACCTTTTTTTAAACATGCTGTTAGAGGTGCTGTTATCTTAGCGAAGTCTTTGACGAACTTCCTATAATATCCTATCAATCCCAAGAAACTTTTGATTTCGGTAACTGTTTTGGGTAACGGATACTTTAAAATGGCGTCTATCTTATCGTTATTAGGCTTAAGGCCATCCTTAGTTATGGTATGTCCTAAGTACATTACTTCTTTACGCAAAAATTCGGACTTATCTAGTTGGACTTTTAAATTAGTTTTTCTCAAACGGTAAAAAATTGCTCTAAGTTTGTTTACGTGTTCCTGAAGGCTAGTGGAGAAAATGATGACGTCATCAAGATATATAAGACAGTGTATACCCTGTAAGCCTCTAAGAACATTGTCCATTGCTCTTTGAAAAGTAGCAGGAGCTGTCTTCAAACCAAAGGGCATTCTATTGAATTCATACAAGCCAAATGGTGTTGCAAATGCAGTTTTCTGCCTATCCTCTTTTTCTACTTCTAATTGGTGGTACCCTGATGCTAAATCTAGCGTTGAGAAGTACATACTCTTGCCTAACTTATCAAAAAGGTCATTAATATTTGGCAAAGGGTATTTATCGTCAATTGTTATTTCATTAAGACGCCTATAATCGACTACCATTCGCCATTTTTGTTTCCCGGATGCATCTAACTTCTTTGCTACTAAATGGACCGGTGCACTCCAAGGAGAGTGAGATTCTCGGATTACATCGTCCTTTAACAGCTTGTCTACCTGACGCCTAATTTCTTCTGTTTGAGATGGCGGCAATCTACGCCTACGCCTTAACATTAACAGGGTCCTCGTTGATCGTTCTAATCTTGTGTTTTACTTCATTTGTAAAAGATAACGGTATGTCCTCGCAATAAAAAATGTCCTTATATTCATAACATATGTCCCAAATCGCCTTTCTTTCTTCTTCATTCATATGGTCCAACCGCAACTTATTTAAATTATTCGATAATAATTCATTCAGCTTATACCTATCAGAACCCATATGATTAACCGAAATCTCGGCCGGTATATAAGGTCCAACCTTAAATGGACTCGTAACGTTCAAAGTCATTTCAATATCTTTACAATTTTGAATAACTGTATACGCGTAACCATTAAGGCAATTAACTAAGGCACATGGCATCCTAACTCCTTCCGTTAATTCCTTAAATTCCAATAGGGCATCACCGTTCTTTAGGGTTACCGGTAAACTAACTTTTAATTCGCTCCTGGGCGGTATAATATATGTTTCCTTTTTTTCTAGCGGGTAAACAAACGGTATACTACCGCATTTAGTATACAAAGTCAATGATTTGTAATCGACCTTAGCATCTAACTGTTTTAATAAATTACTGCCTATCAGACCATCGTAGTTATTAGCAACGGTGTAAATATAAAACTTATGCGTCTCGTTACAGTTAAAAATGTTTGGCAAAGGGGCAAGGGCCACCTCAGAATGTAAGCTATTCCCATGGGTACTTACTACCTCGAAGGGTTCTTTATAAATATTATTCTTATAATATGTTATAGCTAAGCCTGGGTTGATAAACGACCTAGTACTGCCTGAATCTATCATAAATACTGCGTTACCTAGTTCTGGTATAATAATATGCGGTAATGAGCGATAATTATTACAATTTAAAACTATTCTCTCTCTCTGCTTGAGGCTTGAATGAAAAAATTTTGCACCGAATTGCTTTCGTTAGACGTACTTGGCTGTGGTTCCGAATCTATTTCATTATTATTATACATAATGAATGAATCATTATTTGTATAATTAACGCGTCTAGAACTGGCAGTTCGCATCGTAACATCGGTGTTTGACCCTGTCTTTGCAAACTGTGCATTATGCGCCGGCGACGACGGCGACGGAATATGCGGACTCTGCCACTGCGCTGACCTAGTTACAAGCGGCCACCGATTCACATTATTTTGAGCGTTGATACATTCCAATAAATAATAAATTAAAAAATCGAAGGTATCCCATTTGGTATAGCCGTTCTCTCATTAAAATTATTCGTGAAAAAACTAAACAGCATAGTAAATGGAAGAAACATATGAATCCCCGTGACTATCAGGAGTTTTCAATTCTGCGTGCTAGGCAACATAGTGTTCAAAAATCATGTTTTCATAACTATATGATGCTCACAGAAAAAAATATAAGTCATTCTCCCAAAACTTTCTGGACCTATATCAAAAGTAAAAGGGGTGGCAGTCAATATCCAAAAGCTTTTACGTTAAATAATATGACATACGAAGATGGTAAAAGTATCTGTACCGCTATCAGTAAATATTTCCACAGTGCTTTTGCTATGCCATCTGTATTTTCTGCGAGCACGTGGCCTGCACATACCACTACTGACGTAATGGAAAGTTCAACTAGTGTAATATCTACACTTAATATCACCGGGGACATGGTGCTTGGCGTCTTGCGCACATTGGACAAAAATAAAGGTCCTGGGACTGACGGTCTACCTGCCATATTTCTGCGTAGTTGTGCTGATAGTTTAGCACGCCCTATAACGTTGCTGTTTCGAATGTCTCTAACCGAAGGTGTCTTTCCGTCCTTGTGGAAGGCTGCGCTTATTGTGCCTGTACATAAGAAAGGCTCGAAATCGGATATTAAAAATTATCGCCCGATATCAATTCTTAATACACTCAGCAAGGTGTTTGAGAAAATCGTTCATGGCAACATTTACTCGACGATAGCCAATGGCATAGGTCCGTATCAACATGGTTTCATTAGGCGACGCTCAACTACATCGAACTTAGCTACCTTTGGTAACTATGTTATCTGTAATATGAAAACTTGTGGGCAGGTTGACGTGATCTATACGGATTTCGAAAAAGCATTCGATCGTGTGGATCATGTTAACCTGTTACAAAAACTCCAAAATCTTGGCATACATGGTGACCTACTCAGATGGATTAGTTCTTATTTGTCCAAGCGATCTCAGGCTGTTGTTGTTGGAGGTTTTCGGTCTGATTTTGTAGATATACCGTCTGGTGTTCCCCAGGGATCCTTACTTGGGCCTCTTTTTTACTCTGCGTACTTATACGATGTCCAATCATGTTTTAAATATGCTAAGCACCTCTTATACGCGGATGATATGAAGATATATCTGCGTATCAGATCGAGACTCGATTGCGAACTTATACAACGTGATCTTAATTCATTATACCGGTACTATTCACAAAACAATATCAATGTCAATATCTCGAAATGTCAATGTATTAGTTTTACTCGTCGCAAGACGCCAATCAACTATACCTATAGATTTGATAATAAAATTATTGAAAGAGTCGATGTAGTCAGGGATCTTGGTATAATGTTAGACTCCAAATTATTGTTCTCGCAGCATATTGATGGCATAGTTAATAGAGCTTCTCGTAACCTTGGATTTGTAATGCGCACATGTAAACCATTCAGAAACCTCCACTGTCTTAAGATTGTATACTTTACCTATGTCCGTAGTATTCTAGAGTACTGTAGTCCAATCTGGTCACCTCAATATAAAATTTATATTTCTAGATTAGAAAATATTCAGAAACGATTTGTTAAATTTTTAAACTTTAAAAGCCATAAACGTCATTCTTCTTATCTCGCAGATTGTAAACACTATCACTTGCTTCCACTCGAAGATAGAAGAAAGATGTTGGATATGCTTCTGCTATTTGATATTCTACGTGGTCAGATTGACAGCGTTGATCTTTTGTCTTGCATAGAATTTTGCACACAAAGGTCTCGCACAAGACACACTCACTTACTTAGTGTACCTTCACACCGTTCCAATTATGGGCAAAATGCTGTTATGACTCGACTGCCTCGCATTTATATAGACCAATTTGAAAGCCTGGATATATTCCATTTGTCTAAGGTATCCTATCGCAAATTACTTGTGAAGATACTCACCAATAAATAAATAAATAAATAAGTAAATAAGTAAATAAATAATAGCAGTTTACCAAATTATTAGGTGTTTCTTTATCTTAGTTAATTTTTATATTTAGTTTTGTAGCCACTTTCTAGTTTGTATAATGCATGCTGTGAAACTCTGTAATAGGCTTTAGAACCTTATGTCACATTGTTACCATATCATGTACTATGTAAATAAGCTGTTGAGTTTCCTATCAATAAATCAATAAATTGTTATATCTAAAATTATTATTTCTAAATTGCGACGAGTTATTATGCGAACTATAACTTGAATCGTTCTGTGAATTCGACTGATTGTTGCTAACCTGGGGCTTATTAGGTGCATGTGTACTAGACAACTGCCTCGGCTGATAGTTTTGCCGTTGAGAATTGTTATGGAATGATTTTTTAAACGGGTTTTTCAAGTCATAAACCGTTTCAAAGTTTACTTCCTCTAATACAATTCTTAATGCACTTTCTAAGTTATCAACGTTTCGTAAACGTACCAATTTAACTAAATGAGACGGTAAATTGTAAAGGAAAACATTCAGTGAAGAATTATTATAAATATGGTGTTTAGCTTGTCGTAAAGTAGCATCGTTTATTGTTTCGTTTACTTTAGCGATCAATATACTGCGAATATTCTGAATTCTATGACAGAAATCTAAATAACTTTCTTTATATTGGATTTTTAACGATTCTAATTCTAATACTAAACATTCTTCGGTTCTAGGGTCACCAAAATGTTGTGACAATAACGTTTTTAACCCTTAACCGGAATCGATAATACAATCAACGTAACTGGAATCGTGGGTCTTTATAGACCCAGAAGATATAAATCCCCATAACTAATAACATGGTTATAAGTAACATAAAAATGGTTTAGAAATGTAATAAAACAACCTTTTTATATAATATAAATTAACTTTTATTTGGTAACAATATTAAACAATGTATTTTTTTTATATTTAGTCTTAGGTACCCTGTTTGAACATATTTTAGGACACCCTCACTTCTTAACGCTAATAAATATATAAAAAATTAAAAATTAAGACATCTACGTGTTTTATGGGGTTTTACGTATTTTCCCCTTATATAAAATAAAGCTTTCTTGCGAGATCCTTCAAAAACAAAAAAAATTACATCCTAATCTAAAAGTATAAAATAATTCAGTCTTAGTTACTACACTAAGCATGGCACTTGATACATAACGTTTTTTTTTCAAAATGTCTTTTGCATATGAATTTTAAACATTTATCACATTTTTGCGATTGCTTGTTATCAATCTTAGGGCCACATATATAGCATCTTCCCCGTTTTTTTGGTCCACTTTGAGCGGCAGAAGCGGAAGAAGTGTCGCTATGCGATTCTTCAACTGGTCCTAGGAAATTGTCGATTCTACTTCTCAATTCTATTGAAAATTTAGAAGACTGCTTCTTTCTTTCTGTAATTAAAGGCTGTATCAAACTTTGACCAATTTGTTTTATATACTGATTACGTTTCATGCGCTTTCCAATATTTGATGCATTCCACAAAACGAATGCATTCGCATTTGCAATGTTCAGTATTGCACAAAAAATTACAAATGGCCATCGTTGAGTTCTTCGAGATACAGAATAATTCGCGCATTTTTGATCGAGAGCATCAACACCACCTTTCGTACTATTATAAAATTCTATTATCTCAGGCTTTCCACTACCTTCGTTGATTGTATTGTCATGGTGCATTGATGATATCATTATTACACTCTTATTTTTTTTTGGAACGTATGTTGCCAATGTTTTATCTTTCACAAAACCAAATAAGGTAGATCCTATAGCCCTTTGCTTATGTGCTTGAAATTCTGGTGGAATATCTCTCTTATTTTTGCGCATCGTTCCCACGTAAGTCAAACCATTTTTGAGAAGTTTGTCAACTAACTCTACAGACGAAAACCAATTATCAGCAGTAATATTTCTGTTAGTTCCAAATAAAGGTTCCGCAAGTTGCAATACATTTTGTGTAGGAATTGAAACATTATTTCTTCGGCCAGAGTCTTCTTTGCCCGTATAAATAAAAGCATTATATAAATAGTGAGTTTTAGCGTCACAGAGGCACATAACCTTGATGCCATATTTAGCAGGCTTGGATTTCATGTAAATCCTAAACATACACCTTCCTCTAAAAGGGCAAAGCATCTCGTCAATTGTCAAATACTCAGAGCAGCTATAGTTTTTTTGACAATTCTGAATAAAATTATCGAATACTTCAGAGATTAGAGCAGCTCGATTGTTAGTTTTTCTTTCATCTCTAGAATTGACATCATCAAATCTCAAAGCAGATAGCAAAAACAAAAAACGCTTTACACACATTGTGATTCTGAATATATCTCTGCCCGTTCCATCAGTTGCCCATAAACTTTCGATATCTTCATGACCAGACTTGAAAACACCAGATAACAGTAATAATCCAAAGAATGCTTTCATTTCTAACATACTTGTGAGATTAGTGTAGGATGCTTTTGTCTTATATTTTTCAGAATATTCTGTTATTTTTTGGTTAGTGTGAGTGCATATACCTTTAATCATTTCATCTGGTATCAGCAACTGCCATGATTCGATTGGTGACATGTTTTGTTTATCACGAGCTGGACCGATGATACCAGGTAAGTGAGTAATGATGTTGTGACTTCTTACCCTAGAGCTGCTGGGGGGATGAATGGACCACTTGTACCTATTTTTGCCTCGATAGTATGAACTGGTTGGCTGATGATCATCCTCTTCAACAATCTCGTGGTCTGATGAAGAGTCACTCGAATCTGAAGAAATTTCACGAGGCGAATTTTCATCATTGCTTATGTTCTCATCATCACATGGCTGAAAATCGCTTAAATCTTCCGGTTCCGAATCAATTTCATCTTCCAAAAGCTCTGCAATTTCCTTTTCCCCGAGATTCATCGCCATTATTGCTATAAAGTTCCTAAAACAGTACAAAATAAATCTGTAAAACAAAAATAAAAAGTCACACAACTGGCATCGTGGGTCGAAATTGACCCAGCGCTAGTACATACCTGCTCTTCTAGTAATTTTCAAGCGCCGTACGTCCGGCCCCCGCCGCACCTCGCGACGTAATGAGAATACACGGGCGCGCAACACTTTAGCGTCGCACGCTGCGAAGTTATATGGTTTTATTATTTTGGTTGGGTCCAAATTGACCCACGATTCCTGTTAAGGGTTTCATGCCAAGTATCAATTTGGTCCCGTTCTCCTACTAAATTAGCTGCTTCTCCTGTGAGCCTACTAGTAATCACATGAAACAGATATTCGTTTTGTACCTCGCCACCTTGGAAGGTGTTTAGAATGTATTCACATTTCTTAATAAAAAGTGGGAGCTGCCTCGCATCTCCACTAAATACTGGGATAAGTTTTACGAATTCAGCTGGTACTTTATTAATACGATCCATTTTTAGACAAATATTCCACACACGATACTATACAACAACAAAGAAAAAAAAATATCCTAAAATATTCTACTACGAGAAGTATATCGTAGCAAAATGAAATGTTATTACGGCGTTTTCTAAACCCTAATAACACACATACACATACATTTAAAACAAAGAGGATAAAGTATAAAGGAAAACTGAAAGGATAGTGAAAAGTTTTACTCACAGTCCCGTAGCTTCTCCCATCTCCTTGCTGGATTACTATGATCACACACTGCGTCAGCCTCTCGAGTTTTTACTTAATAAATTTATTTGTTCGGCGATTTCTGCTAAACCGTAGAAACAGACGTCAAACTGTACTTGTAGATTTTGATACGGTACAGAGTAACTGCAGAGATCCTACCGGCTGCGCCAATTAAGTGATTGAACTCGGATTTAATATAAAAAAATACTTTATTTAATTATTACAGCGTGACAATTATGTTAAGATATAAAATAGTAATCATTAAAACTAGATTTACAAATGTATTTATAATAAATTAATGCTAAGATGACAATATGCTTATTTAGAGCATTTGGTGGGGAGAGATGTGCTGGTGAAGCTGATATTGTTGGGTTCCGTACACTTAACTAGCGCGTAAACACAACGAACCCCTCCCCCGCCGCGCCGCCTGCGCCGCACACTCCTAAAGCTATTTCACTAAACTTAATCTAGTAATATAAGTATATCACTAAACTTGGACGGTTTTATAACTATATTCCTAGTGAGATAGTAATGAATCGCTTTCGTATAACTATGTTACGGTATATAATTATATCCCTAGGGATATAACTATATTACGGCTTCATCTATCTTACTGGGACATATATAAACGAAGCCCTTCCAAAGTGTAAACGCCAACTCTTGTGGCTAGTTAGAAATAAACTAAAACCATTGGGCTATCAATATGTATGGGTGCAAAATGGTAGTATACTTGTAAAAAAGAATAGCGAGGAGAAAAAAATCCATAACATTAATTCGGAGAATGTTTTAGACGAGCTACTTAAAAATTCCAAGAATTCCGATTAACCCGCGCGGCTAGCGATCAGTACACACTAGGTGATTTACAGGTATAAACATTCGATTGCATACAAGAGGATATATTCAATGACTTTACATACAAAAGATACTACGATATAAAAACATTAAATTATGATTTAGTACAAAAAATAGGATATACTCACATAATGCACCTAAATATAAGGTCACTTAGAAAACATTTTAATGAAATATTAATATTATTAGAAGAACAAAAATACACTACAGATATACTAATACTAAGTGAAATAAATATAAAAAGAGAGGAAATAGATTTTTACCAGATAGACGGATACAATACATATACATTTACAAGAGAAACATCAAGAGGAGGGGGTATATTAATATATGCAAAGAATGGATTGGTTTTTGAAGCCCAAGCATTAAACACTGGATCAACAGAAACACTTCACGGTCAGCTAACGACAGGAAAAAAGACGAAGACGCAAGTAATTGCTCTGTATAGGCCTCCGCAGAAGAATAAAATACATTTCATTCAAGAAATCGAGATTATTTTAAAAAACATTCCAAAAACAGAAAATGTTATCTTAATCGGAGACACTAATATCAACATTTTGAACGGCATTAAAAACCCAATAACGATTAAGTACAAAAATACCCTGTGTGGATACGGCCTGCAGTGTGTCATACCGAGCGAGGAGTCTACGCGCGACGCGATAGTGGACGGGCGGAGCGAGACGGCGTGCATAGACCACGTATGGGTGCGAGCGGGATGCAGTGAGCGAGTTGTCACGTCGTTTATCCTTGAAACGCATGTTTCGGACCATCACGCGGTTGGCATTTCGTTGGCCTTGAGTGAAAGTGATGCAAATAGTGTTCGTGTGTCAAAAACTAATCGTAGTGCGCGTAAAGTTATCAGTGATAAGCTATTGTTGCAAAAGATTGGTGAGTTTGACTGGACGAAATTGTATGAATTGTCTTGTCCGCTAACATTATATCAGACGTTAAGTACAGTGTTCGACGATTTGTACAAAAGTAGCACAACAACAGTGCCGCAACGGTAAATAAGAATACGTCAACCATGGATAGATAAGAACTTGTATGCTTAATATTACGTAGAAATTATTTATTTAGAGTATGGAAAGTGCAACCAAAGAATATGAACAAACGTTTAGATTATACGAAATTTAGAAATAAAGTTAGTAAGATAATTATCGAAGCAAAAAATAAACATAGACAGTCGGAAATACAAAAAGTAAGGGGGATTTTAGAAAAATATGGGAGAACATAAACTCTTGGCTGGGTAGGAAAAAAACAAGTCTAGATAGTGTTATTTTGAAACACTTGGGGAAAACTGAAAATATCAGTAATATTTGTAACAACTTTACAAAAACATTCACTAAAGAAATACAAAAAATTACGCATGTCTGTAACACGCAATTTCTAAGAAGGGAGAATTACGTATGCGCATGTAATATTAGTTTTAGGTATAGAAAAACATACCCAACGGATGTTGAAAAAATAATAAATCAACTATCTTATGATAAATCGCCAGGTCTAGATGGCATACGCGTACAAGATATTACATACCTGTGTAAACAAGTCAGTCCGATTTTAGCTAACTTTATTAATATGTGTCTATCGAAAAGTTTATACCCAGACCAACTTAACCCATTGAATGCCGAAGGTAAGCGTCAGACCAAACCTGGTGGCCACCATACAAATGGTCTACTACGTAATTATTCGTAGTTGGCATCACGTATATAAGGATATAGTAGGATGCCAGAATACATAATATTGCGTATACGCAGTATTACGTAGATAGGCACAGATAGAAAAATAAATGTTAGTAGTGCCGACCTACGCAATAATACGTATACGCAAAATTACGTACCTTAGCTCCCTAATAAAACACAGACTATTGTCTATCTCGTTTTAACATGTATAAATGGCAATCACGTGTTCTCCCCACTTATTTTTGCATCAATAGTACATTTATTACCTGTGTGCGCATTCAGTGTCGCGCCGCACGCGCTGAGAGACTGTCGCTAGATAGGTGTAGGTAGTTATTGCAATATGGAGCGCGGACGCCGATCGCGTCGTATTTTACGCGGTAACCGAAATCCCAGATTGTTACAACGACAGTTGAATGTGAATGAAATACCTGGAATTCTGATGGAACCAGAATCGACAGACGATGAGGACTTCTCTTCCGGATCAGATAATAATTACGTTCCAGAGAGAGAAGCGCGGAGTAGTAGTTCGTCTTATGAAACATCGACATCTGACAATGAATCGCAGCCGCCACCTGCAACGCTCACAGAAGCATCGTCATGTGATCCAGAGTTTCAGTGGAATATAGGTTCTGCAAGACCCCAACAATTTGCATTTACGGGTGAGTCGGGAATAAAGATTGACTTCAGACCTACCCCCGCTGCTTTAGCTGATATATTTTTTTCAAACGATTTTCTGCTTTCTTTGGTGCAAGCTACAAATAATTACGCACGTCGCACAGCCGGTCCCTTACAAAAGCATGCCCGCTTTAGATATTGGAAGGATACAAATATTGAAGAAATGCGCAAGTTTATTGGTATGTTGCTTTATATGGGATTGGTGCAATTACCCTCTATAAGTCATTACTGGCGATTGGATCCATTGTACAACATGCCGCTGTTTAGGACTTTGATGAGCAGAAACCGCTTTCAATTATTGTTACGTAATTTTCATTTTTCCGAAGACGACTCCTCGGCTACATCCAGACTGCATAAAATACAACCTATATTAGACCGGTTCAACAACATAATGATTGATCTCTATTATCCTAAAGCTGACCTAAGTATCGATGAGTCAATGGTTTTGTGGAGAGGAAGATTGATTTTCCGACAGTACATAAAAAATAAGAAGCACAAATATGGAATAAAACTGTATGAATTATGTGAATCGTCAGGTATAGTCATGAAAATTCGTGTTTATAGAGGAAAAAGTGAGAAGCCTCCACCTGGAACTTTACATAGCACGGAAGTTGTATTAGATCTAATGGAAGGCTATTTAGATAAAGGTCACGTAATCTACGCTGACAATTTTTACAATTCACCTGATTTGACGAGACGTCTTACCCAAAGGAAAACATACATATGTGGTACACTTCGAAAGAATCGAAAAAACTTGCCTGTAGACGTTACAAACGCTAAGTTAAAGCGTGGAGAGCTAGCTGCTAAAGTATGCAATGATATTACTGTTTGTAAATGGAAAGATAAACGAGATGTACTGGTAATTTCGAACAAGCATAATCTTCAGTTGGTGAGAGTTAGGAATAAGAATGGTAGAATCTCACTGAAGCCGAACATTGTCGCCGATTATAACTTGGGCATGTCAGGTGTAGACCGAGGCGACCAGATGGTCTCATATTATTCATGCCTCAGAAAAACTCTTAGATGGCACAAGAAGCTAGGGCTACACATCTTTGAAGTGTACATTCAAAATGCACACCGAATACTTCGTCTTCAAGATAGAACTTCTAAAATGCGACTGCTGCAATTTCGTGAAGGTTTTATAAGACATCTGTTAGGAATGAATAATAATGATCCCACCATAGCAACTGGGTCGCATTCGACACAAGCAGGACCATCACAAGAACCCCAATCAATTCTATCCCCGGCTTCAACTAGTCAATTATCTGCTAAAACTCGTGTACCACTAGATAATTTTCATTATTTAGAAAAGCTTCCACCCACGGCTAAAAAAGCCGTTCCGGCTAAACCTTGTCGTGTTTGCACTAAAAATAAAATACGGAAGGAATCATCTTTTGTATGTGCTACTTGTCCTGAAAAGCCGGCTTTGTGTGTAAACAATTGTTTTAAAATTTACCACACAGATCCTAAATTCGCTTAATTTTTTTTTTATCGTTGTATAGAAGTTTATTTTTATGTTTTTTAGTGTTGATTTAGTAAGAAATATTACTGTTTTTGTTATAATAATTACTTAGAAGTATATTGATCTCAAGAGTAGACTGTGTAATTCATGATACCAAAGTGTATTAGATTTAGATCTTTAGAAACAATAAAGTTACTATTTTTGTATATTGTGTTTTATTTGAGGTGCCAAGTAGTATAAAAACGAACGTTGCAGGAGGCCAAACAGTATAGATTACCCTACAACCAACAAAGAACATCTACGTACTAACACGTAGTTGGCCTCTCCTGTTAACCTACCTTACGTAATATTACGTAGTCGGTACTCAATGGGTTAAAAATGCCATTATACGCCCGATTTACAAATCCGGCAGCCACTTAGAGTACGTTAACTACAGGCCAATAGCAATATTACCAGTCATAGATAAAATAGTCGAAAAAATAGTAGTTGGACAAATAAGCGAATTTTTGGAATCAAACGACATACTCTCTGATACGCAGCACGGTTTTAGGAAAGGAAGGAGTACAGTCTCCGCTCTAATAAGTTTTGCAGATTACGTAAATGAAGCATTAAACTCGGGAAAGCAGCTGATAGCAGTATACATAGATTATAAAAAAGCATTCGATACTCTGGACCATGACATACTGCTTCTAGCGATGAGTGAATGCGGTATACGCGGGCCAACTAATGACTGGTTTAGAAACTACCTTACAAACAGAAAAATACGCACTATTGTGAGCGGAGTGGCCGGCGAGGACGCGCCAGTAAACCTGGGCGTGCCCACCGGTTCCGTGTTCGGCCCCGTAGGGTACTTGATGCACGTCAACAGCGTCGCTAACGTAGTAGCCAACTGTCAGGTATATATGTACGCAGACGATATGTGTTTGATTTATGCCTCGAAAGATATCTCCCAAGTGCAAAGAAATATACAAGCAGACTTTGAAGAGATAACGAAATGGGCACATGACAATGGCATCATAGTAAACGCAAGCAAAACTAAGTGCATGCATATGCATTCCCCATACAATGAGAACGCGAAAAATATAAATATAGGTGATATAAGCATAATAGCACACACACATGATTGTCTACATAGTAACAAATGTAACTGTAACTGTGACGCGCTGCAATATGTACACAATTATAAATACTTAGGCCTAGTGATTGATAAACACTTTAGTTGGGCAATGCACGTATCTAACGTTTGTAACAGGCTGCGATCTAACCTAGGTAAATTTTATCAATTAAGCAAAGTACTGAATACTGCTACTATGAGAATTGTCTACTTCGCTCTTGCAGATGCATTAATAAACTATGGATTAGTTGGGTATGGGAGAACTTTTGCTACATATTTAAATGACATTGAAAACTTACAAATAAGGCTATTAAAATACTTAATTAGCAAAAAAGAGAAAAATGAATGTAATAAAGAATATGATAAATTGTTTCCTATGTGTAAAATTTTGCCAGTAAAGAAAAAAAATATATATTTAATAAGATTACAATACTACTACGAAGATGATTACAAATATGCTATAGATAATATATACAACACTAGAAGGGTTATAGAACAAAAGCTAATTCAACCAAAAGTAAAGAACTACTACGGTCAAAGAACAAATAGGTATTTAGTTCCCAAGATTTTTAATGATATAGATGAATTAAGAAAAACACCTAAAATAAGTATTAATACTCTCAAGAAAAGACTGATGGATGTATTGCTGGATGGTGTATGTGTCGTCTAGCAGTGCAACTTTCAGTCAGTATATATAAAAATATATAAATTGTATGTAAAGTATGTCATATGTTATTTTGTTTTTAACTTTAAATATTGTTTCCTTTTTTTTTTTAAACTATTGTGAGCTGAGCTATTTTGTAATGTATGGTGATAATTTGTACTAGAATTTAAGAGCGTGTCTCGCCGTCAAACTTAACGTTTGGCGAGTATTATGTATAATGTTACTGATTTACCACTATATTGTATCTAAATTAAAAATAAATTAAAAAAAATTTGGTTTGTTAAAATTTGTGTATTGATTTGAACTTTTGTTGTGACAAAATTTTGAAATATGATCATATTTGTTGCACTAAAAGCATCTGGGGCCTTTGCCTGAAGGCTTAGAAGAAACCTTAGCATTATTCTTTTTGTAATGTGAATAAAATGCAGCTGAGTCTTTTTCATCCTTGACATCCTGCAGAATTTTTGTTTTCACTAAATCTGTACTTACACCTGAGCTTTCCATTGCCATTATCATGGGTTTATATGAATCTGGCAGCCCTGCTAAGAGGAGCGTACCCAACCACTCATCATCAACATGAAACCCAATGTTCCTGAGCTTGTGCGCACAAGTAATTATTTTGTTATCATAATTTTCAACACTTCCACAGCTTTCTAGATCTGTAGTAATAAGCTCACGTAGTAAACCCACCTTCCTCGTCAGGCCTGAGTCATCAAAGGCCCTTCGCAAGTTAAGCCATACCTCTTTAGAAGTTTTCGCTTCTTGAATGTGAATATAATTGATAGGATCTACCAATAACACGATTTTCGTCCTGCCTTTGGTGTCGTCGCCTTTTGTAAAGGGGGTTTCTTCATCGATTTCTATACATTTCCATAGGTTCTCGTGTTCCAGATAGGACTTGACGGCAAAACTCCACGTGGCATAATTTCGCGACCTTTCAACTTTTCTATGTTAATTGAATTGGAACTTGAAGACATTTGTGGTTTTAATTCTTGTTTTTGTATATTATTTAGAAGTTTTGCTGAATAAGAGAACCCTAAAGACCGAGAAACGTGTGACGCAGACCGATTGACGTATTATCATCAAATTTAATTTTCACACAAATAAATACTGTCCCTAATCGAAAACTAATCGGGCGTCTAGGCCCATAACCTGATGAAAACTAGTATTAGTTTGTAGATTAGCTAGATCTAAACTGATGAAATATAAAATAATAGACGGAACGATAAGAGACACGAGCATATTTACATGGTGTGGTAACTACGAACAAATGTACGGGTACGTTTTTCGACACGCGCGCCTCTAGTAGCAGTATCATGAAATAAATGTGTTTAATTGTGTTACTATATAGTTTTCAATAGATGGCGATATTACAAAATTTTGCTGCGGTCGCGTCTACTTTAGAGTGGCAAAATAAAAAATCCAGTAGTATATTTTCTTTTAGTCTACAACAACTTAAATCAATGAAGATGATAATTTGTATAAAGAATATCTAAAATCTCAGTAATAACGCCATGTAAAAGTACAATAGAGCTAAACAGGTAATATCAATGCAGATTAAAATATTTAACTGAATAAGATTTAGTAGAAATAGTGAGATCATCTAACAACACTTTGTGTATAATCTATCTATGGATTTTAAAAAGAAAATCTTTGATATATGATTACGCGTCACAAATTTTGTTAATTTCTTGTTTTCTGTGTTTTTGTGGTTTTTCTCAACCTAGTACAAGTTTGACTTGAAATTAGTTCCTCCGGCCAGGCATCGAGAGTACCTAAAACGCTAAAGGCTTCTATTTTGTGGTGAATTTGGTCAATTTTGTCACCATGACTCAAAGATCATGTTGTGTACCAGGATGTTTGGTGAAGCTTGGAGACGGTAATTATAATATTATTTTTTGTAATATTATTGAAAATAGTACCTGTGTACTACTGTGTGTCATTTTAGCATAAATTTTAATGAATATACCAGCCATCAACAGCTTACGGTTATAGCACACAAACAGATAGGTACTTCAGCCAAATTAATACAAATAATTTTTAACAACTAATGTGGGTATGGTGATATTCTGTACAATGTACAGTGTGCTTTGAAATAGAAGCATATCAAATAATGTAAAATCCTGTATATACAGTACGTTAACTAACGAAAGGCGTTCCCTTAAACTGGCAATATGATGGCGTGCGTAGATCCTAAAAAAAAATATTCCAATAAAAAACAGAAATATTTTATTTTAATAACCTCAAAAATATTCAATAAAAAATTATAAACAGACACTAAAAAGAAACACTCTTTGCATACGCACAAAAGTCCCAATGCAAAACGGCAACGTCGCTTTTTACTTAGTTATGAATGGCAGGCGATCTGCCCTTGAGTCCAGAGTAGGTACTCCTGAGTACCTACAACCGCCCCGCGCGCACGCACCACTGTCCACTCGCTTCCTTAGCCTAGTTGCAATTAATCGCGCGTGACGTTCGGGTGTGCTATTAATTTCGAATTATTTTCATCTTGGCACGTCACTGTGTTACTAACATGCCGCGACATCAGTTTAGTGCGATTGAATACGTGAACATGGTATTAATTTATGCGGAGTGTAATTATGACGGTGCACGTGCTTTACGGATGTACGCGGAAAGACATCCAAACGCGCATCAACCACGGAATGCTCGAGTTATTTGGAGTGCTTTGTCGCGGCTACGCCGCAATGAACCGATAGTACCACATGGTTCTGGTGGCCCCCGACCCATAATCTCTGCACGACAAGAGGCAAGTGTAATACGACACTTTCAGGAGGAACCTGGATCAAGCACCAAACGTGCCGGCCGCATATTCAACATGAGCCACGTGTCGGTTTTCAAAATTTTAAAAAAGCATAAGCAGCATCCGTATTCTCTACAAAAGGTGCAAGCGCTTCTTAGTCCAGCCGACTATGAACGAAGAATGACATACTGCCGATGGGCATTAGAGCGTTGTGCGGAGGATGCCCAGTTTATTGAAAATGTAATCTGGTCTGACGAGAGCCTGTTTACAAGGAATGGCATGTGGAATCGGCGAGTATGTCATCACTGGGCTGAAAGAGGACACCATCCGCGTGCGACTCGACCGCTGGCGCACCAAATGCGCTGGTCGTTGAATGTGTGGGCCGGTATAAGAGGAAACGAGATAATTGGTCCTGTTTTCATCTCAGGTACATTAAATCGCGAGAGATACCTATCGCTACTTAACACCACCATCGATAGTTATATCGACAGACTGCCGTTAACGGAGCTCTCCAACGTATGGTTCCAACATGACGGTGCACCTCCTCACATCTCGGCAGAAGTGCGATCACGATTAAACGTGTTGTTTGATAACCGCTGGATTGGGAGATTCGGTCCTCAAGCGTGGCCACCGCGGTCCCCTGATCTAACGCCACTAGACTTCTTTTTCTGGGGTTGGGTCAAACAACTCGTTTACAAAAAGGAAAGCCAGACACAAGAGGAAATGAAAATGCGAATCCGTACGGCATTTCAAATTATACGGAATCGCATACGTCAGGACTCGAACCTCATGCAAAGGGTACACCACAACCACAGACGCCGTTTGCAACGATGTTTTGAAAGGCAAGGTCAACACATAGAACAATTTAAAATCTAGGTAAGTCTTTTACTAATTATTACAATGTATGTACATTACCGCGGATTAAATAAATAATAATAGGTAAGTAGGTACTTCGCTCAAATTTGACTGTCGAGGTATAGCGAAATAATTAAATCTACAGCCAAATTAGGTACCTAGGTATTTATTTAAATGTATCTTGCCTAAACATTAAGAGGAAATAATTATTCCAAAATAATCAGCGCAACTCCGGATAAACAGTTTAATTACCTATCGAAATGTTCATAAAGTACCTACCACCTCCACGAATCATAAATAAGTAGATACACGACCGCACGATCGTAGCAAAAAACAGTAGAACCACACCGCACTAAAGTCGTTAGCATGAACTCTGATCACCGCGTTTCATCTCTCAGGCCCCCAATTCTCCTCGAGGGGAAAACAATAGATTTTCTATTGTTTCGTTTACGGTGCCTGATGGATTAATGTTAGGTACCAATTTACGATGTTAGGAAACAACAAAACACCTGTTATGGATTTTTGAGTCACGCTTTATCAAATTTTATTACAAATTCATTAATTATGATTAACGAATGTAACTCTAATAAAGTTTAAAATAAAAATAAACAAGCTGCTAAAGTTCTTACTGCCAGCGACACAATAGACAGACCATACACTATGCCGCGTAAACCACGATGCACGAGCAGATCTTCTCTAGGTATTCATTTATGTTGTAACTTTGCTGAACTAGAATGATCGGAGCGGCGCGGACGGGCTGCCGCGGCGACGCCGGCGCCGGCGCGGCCATCGCCAGCTTAATCGCCAGACTTGCGGTTGTTAGTGTACCTACCTACATACGTTGTCTCTGACGCGGTTTTGTTTTGAATTTGTTTTAATGTTTGCTTATGTTCGCGGATACTTACTACCTAATAATAATAGCAAATGCTGCAACTGTACCTATCCAGTCAGGCGTCCTTTGATCAATCTTATGGCTGGATTTGTTGTTGTTTCTGTGCCAACGTAAATACGAGTGCTGTTGTTACGGTATGTGTGAATGTGTATCGTTTATTATCTTTTACGTTGTGAAATGAATTATTTAGAACGAAAGAACTACCTATTATTAACAAAGCAGTTAGTGAAGTCTTTTGAAAGAATTTTGGCGCTAGACGTGGGCCACGACGCGAACTCGCAGGGTTGCGGGCGGCGCAAGGGCGCGGGCGGCGCGAGGGCGCGGGCAGCGCTCGTAAGTAGTTGCCGCGAAAGATAGTACCTACATACCTATTTATTGTTATTGTGAGCAAATGCCATGTTGCCGCTTTGACGTGCGTAAATACGCTAAGTACTTTTATGCGCTTACTACATGCCACTATTTTGGTTATAAACAGGACGTTTCGATTTTTTTTACATTTCATTTATTTTTCATGCTTGCATTTTTTCATGCTTATTTTTCTATGCAAATATGTTCATTTGCATCTATTAATGATGTAAAATAACCACTTTAAGGGAACGCCTTTCGTTAGTTAACGTACTGTATTTCATGATGTGTTAACTGAGCAATTAAGAGACACTTATCTGTTACTTAGTATATTACCAACACCTGGGCTAATTTATTTAAGATACTAAATGGTCAGTTTAAATTATAAAAAATATTTTCTGTGGCTTTTTGATATCAGTATTACTGATATCAAAAAGATATTAAAACTATGTCTAAGCACAAATTAAAATAAGTTTTCTATACATTTCAGATGAGCGGAGATAAGGCCTCAAGCATCTTGAGACACAGACTGCTGAAGTACCTGTCGCTGAGTGCCCTTCAACAAGTGCTGTACAAACTGGTGTAAAGATGTAAACCAAGTACTCACTGGTATGACCACTTTTTGGAACTGTGATGATGCTATTAAAGTCGCAGCGCATAATTATTGTATAACACAAGAGAAAATAAAAAATATACACATGATATTTGTTTATTTTTTTCATGTTCCTTATCCATATAATCCCGTTTTGTAATTTCATTAATATGCTGCCTATATTTGTATGCATACAAATATAGGCAGCATATAAATTACTATAAAAATTCTAAAGCAATAACGCAGATGTCTATATACGTATATACACTTATGTATGTATAGGTATAGGTTGCTTTGTTTGACGTCTTCAGATTAGTTCATGATACTGATACTTGGCGGCAGCACTTATGCAGACCTCGAGGGAGGCTAGAGTTACCCATCTATAACAGGTATACTAATCTATGCATATTTATTAGAAAGAAGAAGTATGTACAATACCACAGAGTAAAAACATCTATGATCAACCATAGATAACATAACATGTGGATGCGTTCATATTTCAACAATTTTAATATGTAATTGTATGTTTATTTCGACCTTTTTTCAGTCAAAAGTTATAAAGTCGTATCTCATAAACTAGATTCAATTTAACAAATCTGATATTTTTCTCGTATTCAGCATACTGAACTTACACAAAATTGACTTCAACTTACCATGCCGCAAAATGACTGTTCCCCAGTGTTATTACATCTGACTGCAATAATAGTTTCCCTCCTGGTAAAACCACGCTTTTACTACCACCGCAGCCAACAACATTAGCAGTGGCAGTAATAGCTGCAGTTCTATTGAACTGAGTGATTATGACTCTGACGATTCAGTCCTTGACAAAGATTACATACCTCCACAAAATAAAAACCGCCGAAAGAGTGTGATCGACTTCGATTCAGAAAATATTTTTTAGAGAATTCACAACTAAACAACAATCGCAAATCGGAGTCACCTGAGCGAGAAGATTTTGAGCCCGAAACTGATCAGATTTCCGAAAATGTTATTCAACTTACCAAGAAAGAAACTATACGTAAAAGATCGCACGAAAGCAAAGATTTAAAGAATAATAGGCAGTATTGCATTAAACCAAGTTGTAACGAGGAATTTAAAAAAAATTGTTCTTTAAATATATCTGAAAAACAGCGAGAGATATTAAATAAGCAGTTTCGTAGTTTCACTTGGAGATAACAGTACATTTACATAGCCAACAATACGTCACAAA
Source organism: Catocala sponsa (assembly GCA_963564715.1). Classification (NCBI taxonomy): domain Eukaryota; kingdom Metazoa; phylum Arthropoda; class Insecta; order Lepidoptera; family Erebidae; genus Catocala; species Catocala sponsa. Next base: position 4,281,412 of record OY751356.1, on the reverse strand, counting down.
GCCAACCGGCCAGATGAACCCAAAGAAAAAATCCTAATTCAAAAACAATTAATCGGGGCCAAAACTGTTACATACTTTTTATCGAAAGAAGATAGCGAAGAAGTTACTGATTTACTATAAATTTTCTGGTTAAACCTTTAGATGAAACAGCGAATAAATAATTGTATATCATTTTATTGTTAGGTAAGGCTTATCTACGTAGTCCTCTTGTGCGCCTCCTTGCTTAAGTATTCAACGAAAGTATTAAGTTGAATACTTAAGCAAAGAGGCGCAAATAAACAAACGCGACTTTCTTTCTTAAAATCATGATTACAAATCTACACGCAAATACTTAGGCCAAAAGTATTGCAAAAGAAGTTTGAGATTTAAAAGACGCATATGGCTGTTTGCATCCTTTTAATTAAGGACGTAGTATTTTTAAGATTTTTATACTAAGTTGAAACCGTTTTTTTTTTGTTATTTTATTAATAAATTCCTTTTTTGCATTCACTAATGCCATAAGGACAATGCTATGGAAGCCTTTGTAATTGTAGTATAGAGATCCAGAATGAGCAGGTTTTATAATTCCTACCTGCTTCCCGTCTAAAGCTCCCAAGCAATTCCAAAATTAGTATGTTTTCCCAACTCTTCTGCTACTGTTTTCCATTTATTTTCAGTTGTTGGCATCTGAAACAAATGATGAAACTTATTTTAGTATATTAGTAATTCATAAAACTTATACCTATCATGTGTAGTGCATGAGAGTACATGCGATACGATTAACTTAAAAAAACAACGGGTTGCACTCCGGGAGTGTCGGCAGAAGTGAAAACTTGAATATTAACGTTGTGCATTTTTGATATTTTGTAATGGTTAGGGAATCATTTTGCACGAATTGCTTTAATTATCAGTATAAAAGTACTATCATTTATGTGGTAAAATACAATATTAATTTATTGCGCTATCGTACACAAACATGACAATTCTCCCTCCGTCTTACGAATTTTCGATCAGGTCACGTGTCCTGACGCGAGTTTAACATTTACCCATCACAAAAAAAGTGCACAACGCCGCTAAAAAAGGTTTCACTTCAAAAATCGTTTTCCTTTTCAGATTCCAAACAATGGATTCATACACTACAACAAAATGATTCTGAAGAACTATCGTGTCAAGTTCCTAGCTAACAAAATAGTTCCTTCTCACTGTCCTCTCTCAATGTAATGCCAGCGCCAGCTGCTGCTAATGAGAGGGCTAATGCAAAAACGGAAACGTCAACGATCGCTCGCACTCAAAATGAATTACTAAAGAAGGCCTTGCACATACTTATCTCAACCAGCGAAAGTATGCAGCTCAGCAACATTGTTTTGGACTGAAAAGCTTGAAATATTGGATCCTACACAAAGAATATACACTGAGAAGGCTATAAACTATATTTTGTTTGAAGCACAATTGGGTAATTTGAATAGATTCTCTGTGAAAATTAACGAATCGTTATCTGCAGATCCAGTGCCCTCTGAGCATTTGTTATCACCAGCATATAAATCATCACCTCGTGAAAATCGCTACAACTACAGCTACACGTCATATCCTTCATCATCACTTGAGCAACCCCCTGAATATTTTTCATCAACAGCATACACACCGCCGCCCAGTGAAATCTATGACTACGATGATAAAACTACACTATCATCTCCGCCATCACAGGGGCAATCAGCTTTACAATCAGGTTCTGCGTCACAAATAATAATTACCAATCCTGCTTCAAACATTCAGGCTTATCATCCTCCAAATCAACAGGATAGCTATAACTTACAGATTCTATCATCATCTCATGCCACTTCTCAATTAGTAGGACATACAAATCCTCCAAACCAACAAGGTAGTTATAGCCTACACATTCCGTCACCTCATGCAAATTCTCAATCATTTTCAGAGTATACGGTAGGAACATTGTTTTCTATATTCCCTCTATTAACTTCAGTAAACTCACCCGTAGACCAATCCTGAGACCCTGAAGCAGGAGTTTCTATAAAGATTAATAAACGTAATTCTGAAACTGATAATCTGGCTTCTCCTAGTATTAGACGAAATATATAAATTTTGCAAATTATCTCTTCCAAACATCGAAATTACAAACCCGATGTTCAGTGAGAGGTGTTATAGATATGCAATGCACCCTTTCTTGCAAACCACACATTCCCTTTTGGACACTTAGCATTTATCTTTTTATAGTCGAAGTGTCCATCCATTTAATCAGTCTCATCCTAAAAGCCATTTTAGACGGTTGTCTCAATCCGATTACAAAATTTTCTTTTTTAAAAACCTAATCTTGGCGAGGCTCATAATAAGTGCGATGGGTGAAATTGGCGTGCTAGGTGAAATTTTGTACACGGAATTTAAATCGCGAGGAGTATTTTTAATTGCGGTGCACGTTAGGCCTAACTATTGTAACGAGAGGGAGTGAGATAGATATACATGCGAGGTAAATAAAATACAGCTCTAGAGTTGCCACTTGCGAGTTCTGTGAAATTGTGATGAGAAGTCGTCTGGTAGTGAGACAGGGTGAAATAGGTGTAATAAATACCTACCTATTCTAATCTGTATTTAAGATTATTAAATTTGACATATACCACATAGACATGGGTGTCGTTTACAAGGTGTCTTAGTTCTTATTCTCCTTCCCGTCACTGATTTACGAAATATACCATGGTCAGATTCTTTTCCGTAAGCATCAACATCAACTGCTACAAACTTATAATTTACATCCACGATTGCTAATAGTACAATTGAAAGTAGTCTCGTGATAGTCATACTAGGTATAAAAAATAAAAAATTGGGTACTGACTCGGGTGCCCTAAAAAAATCAAAGCAAAGAAGACATCTTCAATTATCATTTCTAGACAGTGTTCCACACCACAGAGCCGGAGGCTCCAGTGTAACTGCGCCACAAGAGATACTTGATGACGATGATGAAAACGTTCGGGTTGCTGAACAGGAACAAGAGACGGTTTTATCTAGTAATAATACACAGCAAAGATGTACTGGTGAGAAAGTTGAAGAAGCCATCGAAGCAACTTAAGAGGTGCCTAAAGTTCCGAGGAAAGAAAATATAATAAAAAAATTAAAACTGTTAACACATTTTTGAAAATATGGAAACAAAGAGACGAACAAAGACAGATACTATATAAAAGTATTGCCAAAAGGATTGGTGATGATATTGATTTATTTTGTAGACATGATATTGGTAAAGTTTTGCGTAATTTACCACCGTATGAAAAAGCAAAGACAAGGAAACATTTGGGTGAAGTTCTCTCAGATTACGATATTATGGCAGCAAATCGCTTATCTGAAAGACGCACATCTTCATCTCTTTCACGATATGTATCTATTTCAAATAAACATAAAAATATAGACAGTACAGTACCTTTGCCCAGCCTTTTCCATCTTTCTGTGCACTGCCTAGTGCATTTAGGGACGTCGAGACCTCGTCCCATTTTCTTTAGTCTTCTGTTTTGCATGGGCAGTACGCAAGAGCCCCTTGGCTATACCCGGGTTCTGCGTCAGGAAATCAGCAAGAGTCTCTAATTATTAGTAGGTAGGCCTACTCATTATCCTGGAACATGATATTTGTATTAGTGTATAAACAAATGCACCTTCTATTAGAATTAAAGACATTTTCAGAACAATATAATATTCATAAATTTAATATTTTTTAAGCCTTTTTTAACTTTAATATTTTTAAATATGTCGTGTGCTTGAGTCCCGGCTCAGGGTAGTTATGGTGTAGTTTAGTAAGGCTCAATGCTAACGTTGCTTGCATGGTATCAAAATAAACTTACGAAACACTTGAAAAATTTAAGTGTCCCTTATCATAAAACTCATAACTTTCTCAAAGTTAATGTTTGTTTACTTTAAGTTGACAGCTCGTAGCGGGCAGCTTTTTTAACGGAATATATAGGCAATGGCGTACTCAATCAGCCGTATCTGCTTAAATATTCATGGCAAAATACACTTGCAATCAACTAAATCTTAAGTAAAGAACACTTTAAATCATAATTCCAGTTAAAATAAGTGTAAATCTTAAAAATATATTAAGTATTCACGTGTTTTAAATATTTTTATATTTGGTCATTCACATTTTATTTCTATGGCCACCCCATGACATTCGGTATATTCGATCTTGCAGTCGATCTCAATTTCAATTACGATTTTGTTCAAGAGTGCTACTTATAATCGGATTGGGATTGAAACTGAATCGGATTGGAATTGGATGGAGATTGGAATTGGTTTCCATAGTAAGCCTGCAGGTTTCTATTTCCAAGCGATGACAGTAGCGATGATGTATAAATCGGGTCTATTCGGTGGACGAGGTAGATTCAGAGATCCTGAACGCATCACAGAACATGCAATTAAGAGAAGGTCTGAGAGAAGGAATGAGGAAATGTTTGAAAAAAGCGATAAGCCGACGACAATAGCGGAGCATAGCATCGACACGGGAAATCATAACCCTATATCTGTGCTTCCATATCGTTTATCACCTCCACGGCAAGCATTACTGAAGCAGGAAATAATAAACATGCTAGACAAGAATATAATTGAGTCATGCTCTTCCCCATGGTCTGCACCTGCTGCGATGGTCCCAAAGAAAGATGGATCAACGCGAGTTTGCATCGATTATCGAAGGCTGAACGCCATAACGGTACCAGACATATACCCAATTCCTCGAATTGACGACTTATTACATGCAGCTAAGCCAACGACGTTTATGTTTACGCTAGACCTGCAATCAGGTTACTGGCAAGTGAAGGTTAAAAAATCTGATCAGGACAAGACAGCCTTTATTACGTCGTTCGGTGTATGTACAGATTTAAGCGAATACCTTTTGGACTTCGTAACGCTCCTTCTACGTTCCAGCGACTGATCGATAGAGTACGGGTTAGCCTGGAAGACGTTAAAATGCTAGCCTAATTAAATGACTTCATCATTATATCATCTAGCTTTGGACATAATTTGGCGGATCTAGATAAAATTCTGCGAAGGCTAAAGGAACTTAATCTTCAGGTAAACTGCCACAAATGCAGATTTTGTTCCTCAGCCATCAAATACTTGAGCCACCTCATTACCCCGGATGGCTTGAAGGTTGACCTACAGAAAGCGTCGGCCAATCTTGAGTATCCAGCTCCAATAAATGTCAAGCACCTACTAACGTTTCTGCAAACATGCTCCTGGTATAGACGATTCATACCGAATTTTGCTCAAATTAGTGAACCTCTTCATCTTCTCCTCGTCTTACAAAGAAAAAGGCAGTATAAAACTGGATCACGGAACAAGAAGATGCCTTTAATCAATTGAAGTCACATTTGACTACGGCTCCTATTCTTCGCCAAGCTGACAGCACAAAACCCTACATTATCAAAACAGACGCCAGCAATTATGCTCTGGGAGCTGTTTTGGTTCAAGGGGAGGGAGAAGATGAACATCCGGCTGAATTTGCCAGTAGATTACTAAACGCAGCTGTAAGGAACTACTCAACCACTGAGAGGGAAGCTCTGGTTTAGGGACTACATCGAAGGATCACAGTGATAACAGACCATCAGGCCTTGAATTGGCTTATGTCCTTACGGACTCCTATAGACAGACTAGCGAGATGGGCTTTGCAAATACAAGCCTATCACATCACGATCAAGTATACTCCGGGAAAGACAAATGTAGTTGCAGATACGCTTTCAAGACCTAGTTGTGACAAGGGATCTACTAAGCAATGTGGAATATGTAGTGTGGAAGTAAATATGCCCAAAGGATTTCCTTCTGAAATAAGAGACGAGCAATTAAAGGATGAACAGATACGTCGCCTTGTGCTAGCTCTAAAAGATGCCGAAAAAACTCAAAACGCTGTGTATTGGAGCAGTAAGGGCAATATAATAAATAACGGCTTACTATTTAATAACGCATACACTTTGTGGATGGATAATTTCTATAATTCACCGTGTTTAGCTCGACGGCTTAAATCACTAGGATTTGACTGTGTAGGAACACTGCGAACCGATCGTCAGTTTGTTCCGCAAGCCCTGCACAGTCTCACCAAGCGGAACATGTGTCCAGGTCAAATATCTGGTCTTACTTCTGGAGACGTCGATGTCATGGTATGGAGAGATATGAATAGGGTATCTACGATTTCTATATACCATGGCATCGCCCAAGTAACTCATGGAGATTCCTCCAAACCCATCCTAATATTTGATTACAATATTATGATGGGTGGGGTGGATAAAAAAGACCAGATGCTGGCAATGTACCCGATCGAGCGGAAACGAACGAAAGTCTGGTACAAAAAGTTATTTCAAACACTTTTAAATGTCTCTGTTTTAAACTCTTTTATTATTCAACGCCGCCGCACTTCGCTTTACTTGCTCGCCATTCTTCCTCTTCGCTTCCGCCTGCACCTATACAGAACGATGTCGTTGATATCACCTACCGCTTGGCAGAGTGCCCGTTTATCAACGCACAACGCCAGCGGCGGGTGTATGTGAACTCTAAAAAAAGAGTCCACACGTTCTGTGTAGGTTGCAACAAAACAGTCTGTATAGACCCGTGTTTTGTTACCATACATTGATAACTATATATTTATATTGTATAGAACGGAGCATTAGATCCAGCAGGGCTTTTAAAAGCTGTGACGTCAGCAGAGCTGACATCACTATTCTCAATAGATGGATCACTCATTGCAAATACGTAATGAAAGTAATGAAACACGCTTTCGGTAATAATTATAAACACTTATAATTCTTAAGCACAATATTAATGTTAGCTGTGTAAAGAAAACACAGTAATAATCAATAATAAATTTTGTACTCACAAGATTACAATTTGTGAAGAGATCTCGCCTCTCCGAGAACTCGTAATAGAATGCTTGACTTTACAACAGCTATACAACGCCAAACGCCTTCAAGATGGCGGGCGTTGGGAGGTCAATACACACACACACAATATTTCACTATTATTTTAACAGACACTTCCTTAATAGCCAATTTAATTACGCTAATTATTTATAAAAATCAACAGACTGTTTTTAATATTAGATTTTAATTACAGTTCAAATGTTATAATAACAGACTTTATTTAACGCTTTAATTTAATCTTGAACTTGTAAGTATTCGTATTACTTTGAACTTAAAAATATCTAGAAATCAATTCGTTATTGTTTAAAAATCAAGTTATGAATTTAGCAATTGCTTAATCACTTCAAAATGTATGTTTCATTTATAGTGAGTAATAGTTTGTCGTCTAGAACAACAACAAACTATTACAACTCTTATTTTGATCAATAACTGGTAAAACTCGCATAAACAATATAGTAATCGTTAAATAATCTTGGTAAATAAATAGAGACCTGATTATAAGTCAATCAGCGGTAAATTAATGTATTAAAATAATTGGTTACCTATATGGACTTGCGCCGACATATTCAAATTACTTTAAACTCAACAAAAATATCTAGAAATCAATTCGTTATTGCTTAAAAATCAAGTTATGAATTTAGCAGTTGCTTAATTACTTCAAAATGAATGTTTAAATTATAATGAGTAATAGTTTGTTGTCTCGAACAACAACAAACCATCACAATTCTTATTTTAAGCAATAACTGGTAAAAATCCCATAAATAATGTGGTAATCATGAAATAATCTTAGTAAATAAATAGAGACCTCATTGTAAGTCAATTAGCAGGAAATTAATGTATTAAAATAATTAATTATATGGATTTGCGCCGACATATATATTTGTATGTATCTGTTATATTTATTTATTGTACCACACTTTCGTTCGTTTCATTGACCTTGCGGGATGCAAGGTCAATGAAACGAACGAACACAATTTGTCCATCCACAAAATGTATTCCGTTATCATAATTCAAGTTAAGATTGAAATTAAACAAACTTAACTTTTAACCTAAATAGTTTGTATAATTTAACCCTTTATAGGGTATACCCTATATATAAAGATCTGGGTAGTATATACAAAAAACGATTAGGTTATAATTTTGATTATATTTTTAAGAAGGAAAAAATTAAATATAAAGTTTGAATTTTTATTATTTATTCAAAAAATTGGTGGTAAAAATGTGCCCTTTGCCCCACTAGGCCCTCCTCACTCTGTATGGAAATTTGCAAAGCATGTGTCACGTAATCGACTCGCGGCGCACGGCTGCGTGCGCGGCGAGCGAGATGGTGCCATCACTAGTCCCCCTCCGAGCGGCAGCGGCCTATATAAGTGGATCGCGCCCTGGTGGAGTTCTCCTTCCTTCCGCTGAGCTGCACAACGAAGTTAAGTGGTTCTTCCTTATAGAACCACGTAGGAAGCCTTTAAGAACCATGCCCTGAGTCTTGTTTGTGTAGCTTGCTTAAAGTGTATTTTATGTACTCATTGTTAATAAAAGTGTTAATTTTTGTACTATCTTTGAATCATCTCTGCTTAAAGTAACCTCAAGACACCACGCCCCTACAGCGTGGCCTGTCGTAATCCTAACTAAACCCTTAAGGTTACACATGAAACCACACAGAGTGGCACAGCGCAAACTGTGCCACTCTGTGTGGTAATATATTTTCGTCCTCTTGTCATGGGTCTTTGTGGAACACAACTTGCAACGCCTGTAAGATGGTGAATCAGCTGGCATATGTGTCCCAACATTCTCAAATCGTTTCTCAAGTGGAACACTGCCCAATGCTTTTTGGTAATTGTCAGACGATGATACTTTTTTTCTATTTACATAGTTGGCCATGCTGGAAGCTCTTCGTTTACGGCTGGAATATTGTCCAACAAGGCCTCTTCCTAAAGCCACGTGAAATTCTAGATGTGACAATTGACTTGCTCTTTTATTTTGTTTATACAGCAAGTATGCATTGGTAATGCTGGCATCTACTAAAAAATAAAATATTCTTCTCCACCACTTCTTACTCCTCCATCTTACAGAATATGTACTTTTGACCTGATCAAACTTATCAACTCCCCCCATTCTCTTACTGCCACTGGGCAACTTATAGCTAATTTAGAGCCATCTTTCTGTGTTCGATTTACAGTTGTTCTTTCTATTTGCGGATGAGATACATTGCTCAACATAAGAACTTCTTTCGTGTCTTGCCACACAACGAACGAAACATTATTTTTCACTCTCCATTTGTACTCTCCTTTATTTAGTTTTTGCCTTCTTACCATTTTTCTTTTTTATAAAATCAGGTAGTTCTACTCTGTGTCTACGCACAGTTCCAGTTGCGAAAATCCCTTTTGCATACAAATAATTTAGTAAATGATAATCACAAACAAAATTATCAAATTTCACATGTTTATCTTCTTCCATATCCAATAATTTTTCTGTGAGCCTTTTTACTACCTTACTTCCTTATCCACCCTCTGTTCCAGTGTCTTGCTTGCCTGTGTAAATCTCAAATTCGTAGAGATAGCCTGTGCTACTATCACATCTACACCATACTTTGTAGCCACGCTTTACCGGCTTCATCGGCATGTACTGTTTCAAGGATGATCTTCCCTTGAATATTATCATCGACTCATCTATGCTATGAGATGATGTATTTTTTGCCGCAGCTTGACAAGCCTCATTCAACAAATTTACTAATAGACGTACTTTGTATAAATTATCAAATGTTTCCTCATCTCTTTGAGGCTGTTTAGAATTGTCATTCAAATGTAATGTGCGTAGCAACGCCTTGAACCTCTTTATTGGCATTACATTGGCGACTTCATCAACCCTAAATCCCGGGTCAGATGACCAATACAGATTATAGTCCGGTAAAACATGGTAGCTCATCATTATAAGAATGCCCAGAAACGCCTGTATTTCAGGTTTCGAAGTTAGTGACCATGTGCGAATATTTTGCTGTCGAGCATATAAAGGAGATATGCATCAAACCCATACAACTTCGGCCTCGCATGGACAAAAATAAAACTGTATGTTTTACGAAGAACTATTAGTATTCTATAACCTTGTGTAATTTCAACATGCTATCTAGTTGGGTTTCAGATATATAAGGCATCCAAAATGAACAGAATTGCTCCGGTGATACTTTGACACAACGCAATTTTTTCAAAATGAATGTATTAATTATACTTGTTTCTGCCTAAAAACCTAGATTAAGTTTATATAGCTGGTTTACACAGCTCACTAGGGTAAAACTAGTTACTTTACTGAGCTCAGGTAGCCAGTGCTCGCTCTGCAAAGCAAGCGCCTATCAAATAACTATAGTTACTATTCATTTTTTTTTTTATTTTTTTTTATTTTACTCGTCAAAATAACCACACTCCACCTGATGGTAAGCAGTTGTGTGGTCTAAGAGCAGTGGCCTCCACATCGCCCCCACAGTAGCCGAGGCGATGTTGAGGTCTCTACTTTGACGGCCTGAGAAGATGCTTTTTCACGCCCGGCTTAAAGAACCCAGGATTGAAGGAAGAAGGAAACACGTGCCTTGGCAGAGAATTCCATGCCTTGGTCGTTCGGCAGAGATATGAGGACCCAAACTTTTTGGTACGCGCTCTAATCGACTCTACCGTGTAAGGATGGCATCTGAGCCCAGCACGCGTTGTTCTGGATAGGAAAGGGGAGGGCGGGATAAGGTGGAATAACTCTTCAGAGCACTCCCCGTGGTATATTCTGTAGAAACATGCCAATGAGGCAATGTCTCTACGGAGTTGCAGAGGTTCCAGTGAACTCGTGACCTCTGGATCTCCGATGATACGGACAGCCCGCCGCTGTAACCGGTCGAGAGCGTCCAGCAAGTACTGCGCGGAGCCATCCCAAAGATGAGAACAGTACTCCACGCAAGGGCGCACTTGTGCCTTATACAATAGGCACAGTTGCCCAGGCGTGAAGAACCGCCTCACCCTGTTCAGAACTCCGAGTTTTCGCGAAGCTTGCTTAATGACGCTCTCGATATAGGTTTTCTGATTAAGGGAGCGGCAAAGATCCATACCTAAGATGGAGAGACTGTCACGTATCACCAGTGGAGTGTTCTTCAGAGAAGGGAGGGGAAGGAACGGAGACTTTTTTGTAGAGAACGCGCATGCCTGGGTCTTCTTGGCGTTGAACTCGACCAAGTTCTTGGCACCCCATTCATAGATGCGGTCCAAGGTCCGGTCAAGTTCAACGACAAGATTCTGCCTTTTCCCCTCAACCTCAGCCTGTTTGGGCCCAGGATGTCCGAGATATCGCCCATGCACGGTACTGTCGTCCGCATAACAATGTATGTTGCCGAGATTCAACATATCATTGATATGCAGAAGAAAGAGCGTAGGGGATAAGACAGAACCCTGAGGCACTCCTGCATTGACCTGCATAAATTTGGAAGCGCGAACGTCGCAAAGGACCCGAATACGACGCTTCTGCAGGAAACTTGCAATCCAGGTGCACAGTTGAGGGGGCAAGCCATAGGCCGGAAGCTTGGAAAGAAGAGACCGGTGCCAGACTCTGTCGAAAGCTTTGGCTATGTCAAGGCTGATAGCCAAAGACTCGCCGTGCTTGTCCATAGCCTCACCCCAGAGGTGCGTGACGAACGCTAGAAGATCACCCGTTGATCGTTTAGACCGAAAGCCGTATTGGCGATCATTGATCAACGATTGATCCTTCAGGTAGCGGACAATTTGGGTGTTTATAATCCGCTCGAACACCTTGGAAAGCACCGAGGTGATAGCTATGGGTCGATAGTTGCTTGGCTCGGAACGGTCCCCCTTTTTGGGAATCGGTTGAACGTTCGCTTCCTTCCAAGCCTCAGGCACAATGCCTGCGACGTAAGACGTCCGGTATAGGCGCGTAAGTGTGGGAGACAACTCCGCTGCACATTTTTTAAGAACCACAGCTGGGATGCTGTCAGGTCCACTGGCTTTCCGAACATCGAGAGACTGCAGTATCGCACGAACGGTTCGTTGCCTGATACATATATCAGGCATGGTGTAGCCGCAGTTGGCAATGTTAGGCGGCTGCGAACCGCAGTCATCGATTCGGGAGTTGGCCGCAAAGAGATTTGCAAGCAGATCTGCTTTCTCCTGCGGCCGATGAGCCAGTGATCCATTCGGATACCTCAGAGGGGGCAGCATGGTCTGGCAGAAGTTGAACTGCACGGCTTTGGCCAGGCGCCAATAGCTACGACTGCCCGTAGGATGCGCCATTAGTTCCTGGCCGAACCGTGCGACGCGCTGGGCATCCGCTCTTAAGTATGCCCTCTTGCAGACCTTTGTGGCTTGGTTGAACGCTGCCTTCAGGTGATCCACGTTAGGGTCGTGGAGAGTGCGAGCCCTGGTCCAAGCGCGATACGCTGTCTGTTTGCGTTCAACAACATCGGCGCATTCACGCCCGAACCAGGGCCTTTTCCTGCCGCCGCTCGTGACATCACTGTATGGAATATAATATTCCATACCCAGGATGATTTCACCAGCGACAGCAGTAGCGCTCTCTGATGGATCCCTGTTCTCAAAGCAGCGTTGAGCCCAAGGGATGGATGCGAAGTATTCCCGCATTCCATCCCAGTCTGCTGACGAGTAGTGCCACAGTCGTCATCTTGCCTCCTCGGGTCGTGGGGGCGTAACAACAACAGCTATGGCACAAACCAGACAGTGGTCTGAGGTGCCCAAAGGAGCACGAATCGACACACTGTACCGGTTCGGGTTACTCGTCAGCAGCAGATCGAGCAGAGAGGGCGCCTGACCTGCAATGTCTGGTATCCGGGTGGGCTGGAGTACCAGTTGAGACAGGTCATGCGTGAGAGCGAACGCATGGGCAGTTCGTCCCTCGTGGTCTGTTTTAGGAGAACCCAACCAGGTCTCGCGGTGGGCATTGAAATCTCCCAAGAACACCAACTCAGCGTTCGGACACCGCTCCTGCGCGTCGTCTGCCGCCTGACTCAGGTAATTGAAGAGTCGAGTTGTCTCAGCGTCTCCTGAATGGGATCGGTAGAGGCACATGTAGATTTGGCTGAAAGAGCCATGATCTACGTGTACCCAAAGGACAGAGAAGGAAGGGTCCTCTAGGCATTGTAGACGGCGACAGCAAATATCCGCCCTAACAAACAAGCATACCCCGGCTTTCGCGAAGAAACACTCCTCTAGCACGTAGCCGGGATATTGCAGGTAGTTCGTGTCTGCAGGACGGCGTATTTGTGTCTCCGTTAGAAAAAGCATTGCCGGCCGAGCCGTCTCCAGGTGGTGATGGACGGCATTAAGGTTAGCGTGGAGTCCTCTGATATTAATAAACTCCACGACACAGGAAGCAGCAGTGGGATTACGGCGATTGGCTGCTGTTGAACGACAATGCTTTGTTCGTACTGCCATAGAGTGAAAGGAAGGGGAAGCGTGAAAAAAAGAGGCGGCTATTCTCGCAGCAAAGTGGGGCAAGGCGCAGAGCAAGTTTTGTCATATAACTGTATGGTATGGCGATAGCCGATCCGACGGACGGAAGGACCCCCGTACCCTCCCGAAAGTGGTCGCCGGGACCCACCCTCCGGTCACCATCCGGCACGACGAGCCACCTCGAGATTATGCGCGGCATGATAAGGCAGCCAACCTAGTTGGTTAGACTCGGTTGGGCCCCTGGACTATACCGCGGGCGGCCAGCAGAGCACCGTTTCTACGGCTCTCCCTGGCCGCCGGGTCGACTCGCGCCACCCACACAATGACTCTACGGATACTCTGCAGGTCCGTCATAAGCTGCGAGAATCGTCACCTCATTCTTAGGCCTCCGGCGCTCTCATTCACCGAACGAAACACAGCAGTGAAACACTGTTGTTTCACGTCGATTTTCTGTGAGAGGGTAGTACTTCCCCGGTCGAGCCGGCCCATTCCTGCTGTAACCAGCTTGGCTCTACTACCTTATATATATATTTATTGTTAAAGCTTAATTAATAGTCCAAGAAACAAAGGCTTAAACAATAGTATATTTTGGTATTAGTTTATTAGTCTCCAACCACTACATTACCTTCATTATGACTAAACATACTATCGAGGTGTGGTGCAGGAGGTGCTACATTATTTTAAAACCTTGCCCAACATAAATACCATATGATGGACATTATATATGTGCACAGCAGCCTACTGTTCTTCTGCCTACTATGCAGTTACAGTAATGCTGTTATTAATTAAAATGTACACATACGTAGTATACTTTACGGCTTACATGTCAGGATTGTATTTTGCCTCTTAAAATCCAGGCATTTGTACTTTATAGCTCTCTCATAACATTGTCACATCACGAATGATAAATGACAATGAAGATCGAGTGCCCAACGAAAAGTGTTGCCACTGCCACTTATTGAATAATGCCATTACATTGAATTGGTCAATCTATTGATTAGTAAAATAAATTCACAACATTAATAAATTGATACTATTACATCCCTGTTTAATCCGCATAATATATCAGCTGACAGCTGTCAAATGTAACGTAAACAATTACTCCGTACAAAATATCCTTAAAAAATATAACTACGCGTAATATCGAAATCACGAGTATTAATAACTAATTCTAATAGTGCAATTCACCAGTGATAGTGTTATCCGTGATCTAAGTGACTCAAAAACATAAATATTCCACCTAAAAAGAAAGTGGATAGATAGGTGAACAACTTCATAAACAAACAATAAACTGTGCAAATAAGTGACAATAAGACAGTGCAAGGTTGTGACGAACCTGTCCAGAGTGAATTGAGACTGTGTCGGAGCTTTTACGTGTTGACACGATCAATATAATATATATTGGCGACGGTTTTTTTTCACAATTTTTAAAACTTCCGCGCTCCCAGTGCCATCGTGGACAATAGATAAACTAGTATAACATCAATCTCGTTATAATTTGATTATAGCGACATCTAGCGACCAGTGGCAAAACTAACAAGAAATACCAATACATGCCGTGTCAAACGCTTGACAAAGTGCTTTTACGTACCAATACGATCAACATATATATTGAAACAGTATCATTCTACATAAGTTTTAAAATTGTCGCGCTTCCAGCGCAATCTTGAACAATAGATGAATTAATATAACATCAATCTGGTTATAATTTGCGAGTAGCGACATCTAGCGACCAGTTGCAAAACTAAGAAGAAAGACCAATACACTCCGTGTCTAACGCTTTTGCTACCGGCTAATAGGTGGTGAATATTTTAAAGCTACAAATAATAGTAACCAAACGTCGCCAGAAGAGGATATTACATATTCTGATCCATAAATTATATTTGCGACGCCATTTGAGTAAACCACACTCGATGACAGGATGACCGGACGGGGAGACGCCACCACTTCCACCACTTCTACTGCTGGAGACACCGCTCCCGAGGCAATTGCGCACCTCGCTCAGACGATTTCCCTACTCGTTTACGAGGGAAAAACTGTGACTGCGGCGAATAAAAAATCAATCAAGGAGGCCACCGAGGAGATAATAGCGCTAAGTAAACAACTTAAATCACCACCACCCTCACAACTCAACACCACCCAAATCTCTGAGGAAAGCTTCGCCAAGTTGGGGCGGGAACTTGTGGCGGAAATCCACTCCGCGATTGGACAGTCAATCAGAACCATCACTGCCACTCCGAACCTGCCAGCGCACCTCCCTGCCAAACAGAAGTCATACGCGGCAATCACAAAAACTAACATTCAACCCAAGAAGCCGGCTCTTATTATCGAGCCGAACACCAGCTCACCGTCAGCCTCTTCGGCACCATCTGCAAACGCCGAGAACACACTAGATGTAATTAAAACCCGGATCAGCTTTAAGGACAGAAATTACGCTCCAACCAAACTTAAGGCCTTGAGCAAAGGACGTGTATATATGGAATTCAGCACCAACTCACAAAAGGAGGAAACAAAATCTAGGATACACAACCTGAGCACTCTCAAAGCCGAAGAACCCAAGCGCCGCTCTCCCCTAGTCATTCTCAAGGGAATAAATAAAGATACAAAACGTGAGGAAATTTGTGAATTGGTTTG
Organism: Catocala sponsa; assembly: GCA_963564715.1. Taxonomy (NCBI): domain Eukaryota; kingdom Metazoa; phylum Arthropoda; class Insecta; order Lepidoptera; family Erebidae; genus Catocala; species Catocala sponsa. The sequence goes on along the minus strand of OY751356.1, from coordinate 4,265,451 downwards.
TAAACAGAATTCCATCCCAATCACCGACGTTAGGCTCTGCTTTCTAACAAGAAACTACTCAGACAAACTATACAACGCCGTACTAGAAATCAAACCCGCTTCTTATCAACACCTAATTCATTGCGAGAGAGTTGCTATCAACTACCAGCAAGTACACATTGAACCATTCTCACACTATTTGCAGTGCCGCAAGTGCCTGCAATTTGGACACTCACACAATAAGTGCACAGCTGCAGTACACCCGTGTCCCATCTGCGCGGCAACAACGCACACAGGCGACAACTGCCCTCACAAGCACACGGACACATTCACCTGTTATAACTGCACCCGCCACAACACCAAGTTTGGCACAAAATTATCCACCGACCACGCTGCCAACAACCAGACTGCCTGCACAAGAATCCACATAGCCAAGCAGAAAGTAGAGGAGACTACTGACTTTGGACACCTCTGATCACTTAAGCTTTGTTTTAAATTCGTGTTAATTAAGTATTTTGTTATTCCGTCTTCAAAACATACACATGTACAACACACGACAAACACACAACAACACCAAACCCATTACTATCATACACGCGAATCTGGGTCGTGGATACGTTGCCACACATGAACTCACACAACACATAAACACTCACAAAACAGACATCATACTAATCAACGAACCATACACTGGCAATCAACTCGTTGTAAAAAACATACCCAATTACACCACATACCAATTTCCACAACCACAAACTAACAGACACACTAAGGCCTGCATACTCATCAGAAATGGCACAGGTAGCTCAATGGGACTAACACAATACTCTACACCGAATCTCTGCACAATACAACTCACCACGACAACCGGTAAGAGAATATATGTAACAAGCGTATATATCGAGCCCAGCACAGACAATCACAACACACTTCACAGCTTACACCACATGCTTTACGACACACGCAATCATACTCACATCATATGCGGGGACTTTAACGGATGGCACAGGCTGTGGGGCTCCCGGTCTAACAACGGCCGCGGCGAAGACGTCGCCAATTTAATCCTATCACAGCACACGGTCATACTTAACACAGGCACTCACAATACCTACGAAACCATGGTTGGCGGACAGACACGAGGCTCAATTGTTGACCTTGCAATCGCATCAGATGATATTGCCAACAATATCACTGATTGGAAAGTAGATACATCCATATGCCCGTCATCTGACCATCATGCCATCTCATTCACACTGCACTCCACGCATCCACTCAAACGAAATATCACCACCTCCACATTCAAATATAGAGCCAGTGATTTTAACAGCTGGACAGAGCTTCGTGACGTCTTTGCCACGGAGATAAACAACACCGATATACCCAACACCGACATAAACACCTTACATACCCAACAAGACATTGACACATACACACACAAACTGACCAAATTTATACAGAACATATGTAACACACACTTACCAAAAGCCGGCCGACGCCCTACTCATGCCCCCTGGTGGACGGAGGAATTGAGCTCCCTAAAGAAAAAAGTTATTGACAACCATCACGAATTAACTAGACTTAAAAATAACAATTTACCCATGGAAGCAGCCCTCGAAATAAGGGACGCACTTAAAACTGAGTACGCATCTAAAATCAAAGAGACTTCTACACAACACTTTCGTGAATTCTGCTCCAGACAGAGGAAGGAGGACGTTTGGTCGGTCACCAGACGGCTAATTAAAGCGGCCCCCCCCCCACTCAACCACCCTTAACTATCGAGACGACACCCGGTATATACACAACATCTACACACCAAACAGCCACTACATTTCTCGACAAATTCTTCCCTGATGATACATCTGACACACCCTTACAACATTCCTCACGCAACCGCACACTTCACCCACCCGATACTACTGATGAACCCCTATTTACACAACACGAAATACTTAACATACTAAAATCCATGAACCCCAACAAATCCCCTGGCGCAGACCATCTCACTTCAGACATAATTTACCACTTCACCCTTTCCCTCCCCCACATAATCACTAACCTAATGAATCGTTGTTTAACCTTATCCCTCTTCCCTAAGTCCTGGAAACACGCTATTGTAAAAATTATACCTAAATCCAACAAAGCCGACCACTATAAACTCTCCTCTTACCGGCCGATTGGGCTTATACCCATATTGGGCAAAACACTCGAAAAACTCATCACACAGCGGCTCACGCATCACCTCAACACCACACACACATCAAACACCAGGCAGTACGGCTTTAAACAACAAACATCCACCATACATGCACTTCAAGACGTTACTCATACGATCACTCAACAAAAGAAAAAAGGATTCCATGTCGCTATGATATCTTTAGATATTAAGGCAGCATTCGACAACGCCTGGTGGCCTTCCATCCTCGCACGCCTGCACCACACGAAATGCCCCAAAAACATCTACACTATAATCCAGAATTACTTCACACACCGCACAGCCACCATACACTACACCGACACCACAACAACAAAAACACTCACCAGGGGTTGCATCCAGGGCTCTGTATGCGGACCCACCTTCTGGAACCTGATCCTGGACGAGTTACTAGACATGTCTGGCGACTCGCCCGGAGGAGGGCGCCTACCGGAGGGCTGCCGCCTGCGGGCTTTTGCTGATGACATCACCCTGGTTGCATCACACCGGAAACTCACAACATTAACACCAGCTTACAGACCATCCTCGAATGGGGCAACTCGGCCAAATTAACGTTCGCCCCGGATAAAACGGTAGCACTAGCATTCACTAACAAGACACGCCTACTCAACATCTGCATGAATAACATACACATCCCGTTTAGCCGTACTGCCAGGGTTCTGGGCGTCATCATCGACGACAATCTACACTTCACACAACACGTCGACTACATCACTACCAAAGCACGCGCACTACACAACATACTCACCAAATTCGTTCGTCCCACCTGGGGAGTACACTCCGAGAACATACACACACTTTACCGGGGAGTGATTGAGCCCATCGTTTGTTATGCAGCCGGTATATGGCAAGGCGCACTCAATTATGGCACCAACAGGAAAAAAATATTATCCCTTCAAAGAGGCTTTGCTCTAAAAATCATTAAAGGGTTCCGCACAGTTAACACTGTCAACGCAATCGCAATATCAACACTCACTCCACTCGACATTCAAGTAAAAGAGTGCGCCACCGCGGAACTGGCTCGTATCACTGGCTCCACCGATCTCCTCCCCGACGACATGACACTCGACCGACCTACACATCCTGCACACCTCCTACACCCTGCACACCGCATTCCACATCAATACCACACAACAGACACACAGGACAAACTCGATAACCTACTCACAAACCATTTACACGCTCATCACATTTACACTGATGGAAGCAAACACGACGGTCAGGTGGGAGCCGCCTTCATTGAACACACCCCACAAAATACAATCATCACCGAGCATCACAGACTACACCCATTATGTACTGTGTTTCAAGGCGAACTCGTCGCAATCAATCAGGCATGCAAATGGGCCGCCACGCAAACCCCTCCCATCGCAGCGGCCGTCATCATGTCCGACTCAAGATCTGCCTTGGAAGACATTCAAAACACTAACAGTACACATCAAATAACCACTAACATCCACAAATTTTTACACTCTACTCATATACATATCACATTCGTCTGGGTCAAGGCACACACAAATATATATCCCTTTCAGCACGACCGTAAATAAGCGTGCGTATTAGGTAAAAAAAAAATTGGTACACATTTATTGTTTTTCTCCGAACGAAACCGATACGCATTGATCGTGCGGTTAATAGCCCGTGTTTAGAAAAATATAGTAACGTCGTAAGCTTGCTCCCAGTCGCCCGTTGGCGCTGTGAAAGATGGCCGCGTTTTTTGGCGGGAACTCCCGCGCAGGTACGTAATAATATTTCAAGTATTTTACTTCAAATAAAGTCGATTCTACAGATTTCCTTTCTTTCATGATATGTTCTTGAGAATTATATTTAATTGTATTAGAAAATTTACACATTTTAATACTTTTTGATCGAGTAAAAACAATGCGCACGATCGTACTATGTAGGTTTATAGACAACTTTTGACGGTCAAAATATCACGAACGTGCGTGTTGTTTCTTGAACGTTTTCAGAATTAAAATATGATTTATTTACTTTTGTATTACTATGTGCTTTAATTATAACTATATATTATATATTTATACAGGTGGAATAAACGATGATATTATTTTAAACATTTTGGGCGACGGGAACGACTCCGATATCGAAGAAATGTTGGAAGATAATTTCTTGATGGAACTTGGCGAGGAAAAAGAGACCGAAGAAGACCAGGAGCAACAGCAGCTGCAGAGCCATGATACAACCCAAGACCCAGTTGTGCCAAGTACTTCTAGTCTGCCCGTAAGTTCACCAAGTATTATACCAAGTCGACGTGGCCAAAGTAGAGGTAGGATTTGGAAACAAATGCAATACTCTGATAAACACCATGACTACCAGTTTCTTCCTATATATCCAGTGAGAGCACCGATGGACTACTTTGCTGATTATTTTGATGATGCATTTTATAATTTAGGAGCAGAGTGCACAAACAATTACTATATGCGAAAAACTGGCAATACGTTGAAGGCTTGTGCTGATGAAATTAAAAAGTTGTTTGGATTGCATTTGCTAATGGGAATTTACAATTTTCCTCGTCTGTTTTTATACTGGCGCCAAGATTCACGCTTGTCTATTATAGCTGACGTAATGACACGCGACCGCTTTTCAGCCTTACGAAGTTCATTGCATTTTGTTCCCGGAGATCAACCTGCATCTCCTGAAGAAGGTCTCAATCCTTTGTGGAAAGTGCAACCTGTGATCAATCAAGTAAAGCAAGCATGTCGTAAATTAGAAAGAGTGAGCGGCAATTATTCCATAGACGAGCAGATGATTCCCTTTACTGGAAGATGCAGTTTGCGCCAAGTAGTCAGAAACAAACCTAGACCAGTCGGTTTAAAAAATTTCGTAATTACTACAAGTGAGGGTCTTATGATGGACTTCGAAATATATCTTGGGGCTAGAACAGCTTTTTCGAACCGGGAACTAGGTGTAGGGGCATCTGTTATACTACATTTGGCTAGAACAGTTCCTCCTAACAGTTGTCTGTATTTTGACCGTTTTTTTTCAAGCATTCCCCTAATAGAAAAACTACAGGAATTAAATTTACACGGAACAGGGACAATTATGTTAAATAGAATATCTGAAAAAAGAAGCCTTCCTTTTAAAGCGGATAATAGAATGCAGAGAGGAGAATGTCAACAATTTATTTGCGATGACTTAGCTCTCGTAAAATGGAAAGATAATAAGTCTGTTTTGATGATATCCAACTGCACAGGATCGAATAATACTTCAATGGTTAAAAGATGGGATAAACACAGGAAATGCTTTGTCGATGTATCATGTCCAAAAGTTATTTCTAATTATAACAATAACATGGGAGGTGTCGATGTGTTAGACCAGCAGATGGAATACTATCGAGCATTCATCAAAACTAGGAAATGGACACTAAAAGTCATAATACATTTTGTAGATCTGGCACTCGTAAATGCATGGCGGCTATATCGGAACGACTGTCTCAGGTCAAACATAACGCAGAATAAGATTATGGATCTGTTACATTTTCGCCTTGAAGTAGCAGAGGGATTGACTCAAACACCTACGAAGAGGAACTTGGACACAAATGATGAGGATGAGGAGGAAGAAGCTGATATTTCTGGTCCTCATAATAAAAAATTTAAGCAACCAACTCCCACTGGTGCTAAACGATACGATGGGTTCCAGCATTTACCATTTTTTGACGACAAAATAACATCTCCTAGATGTTGCAAATTAGAGTCGTGTAACAGTCGATCTAAAATTATGTGCACTAAGTGCAAGGTTTATTTGTGTTTGTCTAGAACTAAAAATTGTTATGCCATATATCACCAAAAATGATGGAAAGCAAACCATTATTAACGTAACTATTGATCTCATTTATTGATTGACAATTCTAATCATATTTTAAGAAGTTCATTAAATAATTATTATGTAAAGTGTAATTATGACTGATTTGTGACAAGACTGATTATAAAAGTACTAAGTAATTAAAAATATTTTTGATTTAAAACCTTGTTTTATTGTAGACAAAATGATCATTTTTAAAATATGCACGATCGTGCGAGTTCTCTTCTAGAAGCCGAAATTAAACGATCGTGCGGGTACTTTTATACAAAAACTAAAATACCTACATTTTTTATTTTATTTTTTTAGCGTCCTTTAGAACCTAAATGATCAGACTGGACTGGAAAAAAAACAATTCCAGTCATAAAATTTCTTCGGGCTGAAAGGGGTATGGCAATGAACTAGCAGATATTGCTGCTAAAGACGCCGCAATAAAAGACATACCGCTCACTTTCTCACACGTCCCATTGGGCTACGTCAAACGCCTAGCCAAACTAAAAAGCTCCACACTCGCCGCGGAGGCATATACCAACAACCCCAAAGGCGTTATCATTAAAACTTGGTGCCCCACACTCACCCATTTACACAAACTCATTAATACCACAGGACACACATTTGCACTCACACAGCTACTCACTGGACACGGATATCACAAACAGTATTTACACCGCTTCCACATAACTGACAACGATACATGTCCCTGCGACAATACTACTACCCAAACATTCATACATCTGTTGACACAATGCCCAAAATACACACTCACACGACTACACTATGAACAATACTGTCACTTCAAGCAGCTTATACCATATGACCTAGACTCCATACTCACAGATGTAACTGCCACCGACACCTTCAGGACACACCTAACGCACATAGTCGACACACTCAAAATCTTCAACAATACATAACCACGCACACAAACACAAGCAATAACACTGACGATCACTTTATTTTTTTTTATCTCTCTCTTTAATAATGTATTTTTAAATGTTAATTTTACTTTTCTGTATCAAATAGCAGAAATTTCGCGCACTATGTCGCAATAAACTCCTCTCAGGGGCGGACTTAACCCCTGTGAGATTCTCAAAAAAATCCGCATAATATGTGGAGTTTTTACTAACATAAGTAATATTATTACTTGTGTTAGTAAAAACTTAAAATAATAATGTTTCGTAATATCTTCTTATAAAAAATACCTTTTGTTCAACACTGGCAATGTTGTCCCAAGCCATAATGGTTTACTGAATCAATAAAATGTAAAAAAAATTAAATCCTTTTCCCCGCTAGGTTCGGTTAAAAGAAAACGATGGCGACAAATAAAATATTATGAGACATTTTTACAATAAATTATATTCTTGTCCATTAAGGCCGTAATTTGCATACCTCCTTTGTCTGCTCAATTATGAGGTTATATACTTCATTAGTGAAAAACTTTTCAAAATATACTAAAGGCCTGCTGTTATAAGGTATTGGACTACGAGGTGCCAAAGATATTTTATCAAATGCTTAATAATGCGGCCTGTCTTCATTACACCATATTGCTTTATGCCATGAACGTTCTGATTCAGAATGTTCGGCGCTTTCTTCCACTGTGTCATTTGAAGACATTCCAGATGTACTACAGGTTGGTTGACCAATGGACATTTCCATTTGTGGATTTTCTGGTACAGATGCTTGAGAATATTCAACTGAAGGGGCTTGAAATTGTGAATCGATATTATCTGAATCAGTTTGTGAAAACTCCTGTGTCACTGGCGACGGAAGTATTTTCGGAATGTTTATATTTGTGGTACTATTTTAGGTAGATTGCTCACCTTCTGAATCCGCTAAAAGAGCTTTGAGTTTTCCACACTATACTGTTCACCATGTTCATCAGACTCATATTCATCTTCGGAATTTGCTGGATTATCAGACAAGCCATCTAATAATGCCAGCTCTTTCTCAATGTCATCATCTAGCAACGGCTTCCTCGACATTTTCAGAATTCTTAAATAAATTCATATCTTGTACATTACGACAATAAGTATGGCGAACCGGGCACGGGGAAATATATTACCACCGATTCCTGGACACATTACTCTAAACGCAAATATTGAAATTGAAAAATATGAATAATTTTGAGAAAACCATAAACATTTCTATAAGATAAAAGTAATTTTACACAATAATGCCATGTTTTCTGAAAGATATATAGCGATTAGTTTCAAAAGCTCAAAAATTACCTTTTCCGCGGTATCTTGATGCCACCAGTGAGAAACTAATACTAATTATATATTCATAATGTCAATATATGTCAGATGTCACTTGTCAAAATTTGTTTCTTGTCATTCATAAATGTTGCCAGGCCAAAAAATAATGACCTAATAGGGATGCGCCAGAAATATCTGCGAAAAACATTGGTGGTAAAAATACTCCCTTTGCCCTATAAAGGGATAACTTAAATTGAAGTAAACAGTAACTAGTAAAAGTGTTTAACATAAGTAGTTTAAAGTTTCAAAATTATGTAATAATAGTTTTATTAAAAAAATAAACGCGCTAAAATCCGTATAAAGATTGTTTAATTTCAATGTATAACATTCGCGTCAACATCAGACATAATATTATATCTAGTTGAGATGTGACAATATTGGTCGTATCCATATTAATATTACTAATATAGCATGTACTTGGTACATTTTGTAGTGAAATTGTTGGTTTTGATTGTATATTTCTGATATGTTTTTGTAACGCGACATGCCTTTATATTGTGTATATCTATTTGTAAATTTCATCTTATTGTAAAATATGAATTTGCATTTCACTTTAAATTCACCAGACTTTGTTCTATGCTCGAAAGTTCGACAGGCCATTTTTATGACTTTAGTTCAAGTGCTTTGTTATTTTTTCTGGTTCTCGTAAACTAAATAGTTTCAACGGCTAAAACTTTTTCTCTGATAAGAATGTGAACCAAACTATCCACTCAGCTGTCGCGGCCGTTTGGTGCGAATTGCGTCAACTGTCACGCTACTTCCGCGTAGTCGGACGTGATAGCGACGCAGATGATTAAAACAAGGATATCTCGAAACTTTTGTATAGGAACTGTGTATAAACTTTATATCGTTAGAATCGGCATGAAATAAGCAATCTTATTCAACTAGAATAGCAAAGCTTTGCCTTGAAATATATTATTAAATCTAATTTGAAACCAGGGTGAGCTAATTTTGCCTAGATGATTGTACATGTAGCTAGAATTAAATAAATAAACCATTATTTCATGTATTGATTTTATTTTATTTACATTAACATATACTATTCTACATTACTCCAGTGAAACAACACAACTGTCCATACAATTTTTTCATCCTACAAGCTTAACAAAAGCGTGGCATAAATTTACGACCCGAGAGGTGAACAAAAAATAGGGTTTTTTTATTGTTACATTCTGAGAATACTGCAAGCTGGCTCTGGTTAATAATTTAAACAATAGCACTATTGAGCGTTTATGAATAATACTGCTGAGAAAATTTATTTAACAGCTTTGTAAACAAATCTGCTGTTTGTTCTTCAGTTTTTAAATACTTTACTTGCAGTTTTCCCTTTTTTATTAACTTCTTAATAAAATGATATCTAATATCTACATGTTTTAGACGCTTGACGCTATCTGTATTTACAACCACTATGGCAGATTGGTTGTCGCAGAACATTGAACTGGACATATATTATTTATATTAAATTCTTTTAACAGACTAGCAATCCAACATGCTTCACTTGCTGCTATACTGAGTGCAATATATTCAGATTCAGTTGAAGACAGACTTACAGAGCATTGTTTATTAGAACACCAAGATATGAAGCAGTTTGCAAATTTAAAACAATATCCTGTAGTAGACCTCCTATCCTTTAGATCCCCTCCCCAATCAACATCACAGTAGCCAATCAACAATTTACTGTTACATTTAAACCCTAATTTATACCCAAATTTACTCAATAGTACACTTCACATATCTTAACACTGTTTTAAAAGCAGTTAGAAGCACATTGTTTGCATTGGTCGGATATCTGCTCCATATAAAATAGGTATACAAAGATCTGGTCTTGTACAGGAAAATGCATACATTAGGTACCCCATAATTTTTCTACAAGTATTTTCAATATACTTATCTACTTTATGCTAATCAGTACTCTCAAATATTTCAGTATTAATGTTTTGGTCCATTGGGGTTGATATTGGTTTACAATTTTCCATTTGAAATCTGTTCAAGACATTTTCCAGGGAAGATTCTTGATTTAATTTAGTTACCCCATTATTTAAATCTTGTTTTACATAATTCACCAAAAAATTTGTTACAAGGCCAAAATCTTCATTACGAATTCTATATTTAAAACTGACTTAAGGTCACATATTTCCTTTTTATTTGAACCGAAAATTAGCAAATTGTCCACATAATTCGATGGGTCCTATGTATATGAGCCAAACTAACAATTTGGCCATTTTGACATTTTTATGGTAAACGCATCTTATCGATATAATTAATCATGTGAGCTATTAAAAAAAAAAGATTTCTGCACAGAAACACGATTTTTTATTACAGTATAACGGCATATGTAACATGAATTTAAACGTACAAGGTCCAAAGAGTAATTAGAGACTTATACGTGGGGAGTTCCCGCGCGTTAATTTATAGTTTGGACCAATCAGCTGGTTTGACACTTATACGTTGAACGGAGGAACGGCCGCACTGTGATGAATACAACATTTTATTGTTGTGTTTTTGCGTTTCAATCTAGTTTATTAAGTAAAAGATGGCATCCAATTATCGTGCTAAGTTGAGTAGAAGTCGGAATTTAGTGAATTTGGCATTGGGAAATGAAAATAACAGTGCACAGAGAAACGATTTAGGTTATGAAAACGACGATTTTATAGAAAATAGCGATGATGACCTTTGTAAGTATTTAAAATATGTTTTTACAGACTAGATCTTTAAACTTTGATTAATTATTATTTTATAAATAAATTAACTGAAATATCACGAGTTTTTAGGATGAACGGCCAATGTGGTACATTGGCCGTTATACGTGTTTTATTCTAAAAAATACACTTACGCCCTACGGTATTTTTTTTTACTTTGGCCTGTTAATATGGATAGCAAGGGTTGAAATATTGTTGGAAATAATATTTGTACAGAATCTGCTAAATTATAATAATACTATCATTAGTTACATTATTAACTCCATTTAACTTACTTTATTTATAATATTACGGTCTAATATTACATGGCATTATTTTTCAGCAGCTTCTTTGCCATTTGCAGTTTAAGTCTGCTCAAAGATATATGCTTTGAAAATGATCCATCTCAACAAGAAAAACGAAATTATACATTAAAAAATTCTACTTTGCTCGAATCTGATAACATGTTTTTTTCTATTAGTCAACTAACTCAACCCCATGAAAAGTGTACCCACAGTGACACTCATGAAAAAGAAAACAATTCTGATTTACACTCAAACTGTATTTTAGTACAAGAAACAAATTATGATAATTATGAGCCGATAGCTAGCAGTTCATCAATCATCATAACACATAATAGTCTGTCAAGCGAAAGAGTTTTTGAATCTTCTATCGAACATCAAAGTGAAGAATTCATTCAAAATAATATAGATCTATTAGATAATTACGACATGCGCGATGTCGATAATGCGACCCCAATGCCATCGTCTAATTATAGTTCTTTCGGTGAGGAAGAACCTATTCCTTCAGTGGCATCATTGTTATCAGATGCAACTGTATCGTCCCCTGTTTCACAGTATTACTCATCAAGTGATGTTTCAACTCCAATGCGGCCCAGGAAAAGAAAATTTACTAAAAAAGAGATAGTGGAAGATTGCGAGAAAAATTTCGTAATGAATGGATAGATTCGAAAAGAAAACGGCTTAAAAATACTGGGAAAGCGTATAACAGTAGAAATGGTAAATTAAGAGATGAGAAACAAATAGGTGAATCATGTCAGACCACATGTAAACTGAAGTGTTTCGAAAAACTTAATGAAGATGCAAGGAGTGCTATATTTAATCAATTTTGGATGATTGGAGACCATTCTAAGCAATATGACTTTATTGTTAACTATGTAGTAAGAATAAATAAAAAAAGAACGGTTACCCAGGGTGAATCACGAAGATCATATACATATGTGTATCATTTGCCTATTACTCAAAATAATCAAAAGACAAAACTAGTGGTATGCAAGACCATGTTTTTAAACACCATTAGTTGCGGGCCAAAAATGATAAGAACTGCAATGAGTAAATTTGCTGATACAAGTAGGCTTACTTTGGTTGATAACAGAGGTCGACATGACCACCATAAAACATCTATTGATGCAGAAATGATCAAAAGTGTGCTGGACCACGTCAAGTCCTTTGAACCGGTCGATTCACATTATTGTCGTAAAGACAGTAATAAACTTTATTTAGATGGCTCTTTAAGTTTTATCCGCATGTTTAAGTTATACAAAGAATGGTATGATCCAACTAAATATGGTAATAAATGTGAGTCGTTAAGGCAATACAGGGATATAGTAAACAAAAATATTAATTTATCATTTCACCAGCCAAAAAAAGACGAATGCCATGTTTGTCATTCCTTCAAAAACGGTCCTGTGACTCCTGAAAATAAAATATTTTTTGATAATCATATAATTAGCAAAAATCAGACTAGATCTTTAAAAGAAAAGGATAAACGTGATTCACAAAATGACACGAAAATCTTCTGCGCTACTTTTGATTTGCAAAAAGTGTTGTTGTCCCCGAGTGGTGACATTAGTCTATTTTATTACAGCAAAAGGTTGAAAGTACATAACTTATCAGTTTTCGATATTGGGAATTTAATTGGTACCTGTTACTTATGGAATGAACAAATAGCAATGAAGGGATCGAACGAAATAGCGAGCTGTATTTACAATATAATTAAATTAAAAAGTCAAGAAGGTTGTGACGACTTCAGATTTTGGTCAGACAATTGCACTGGCCAAAACCGAAACAGGATTGTATTTTTTATGTATCTATACGCTGCTAAACAGTTTAATTTGAATATAAAACACACTTTTCTTGAGGTAGGCCACACTCAGAATGAAGGCGACTCCATACACGCCACCATTGAAAGTGCTTCAAAATATAAGAATATTTACACACCCTCTGAATGGAGCTCATTGATTCGATGGGCGAAATCAAAAGGAAGTCCTTATAACGTTATAGACGTAGTTCAAAATATGATTTATGACTTCAAAAAGATGCAGACAAATACACACTTTAACTGGACTAAAAACTCAGAAGGACAAAAAATCCTTTGGTCTAAAATAAAACAAATTCGTGTAAGCCGAGACGAATCATACGTGTTATACTATAAATACGGTTTGGGTGAAGATGCTATTGAAAATCATATTAAAATCTTAGATCAGCCAGTACGAACAAGAAGACAAATTACCGATAGACCAACAGATATTCCTCTGCAACTATTTTACAATCAGCTGTTACCAATACAACCTTCCAAGAAGAAAGACTTGCTTGATTTATGTCGTAAAAATATTATCCCACCTGTATACCACAGTTATTATGAAAATTTAGTAGCATCTAATGACATTGTGTCAATTAATGAAAGCGATAATGAAGACAATTAGTGATTTTCCACTTACTAGTAATGTTTATTTTGATAATTTTATTACTTGATTATACTACAGAGATTTTTTTATTTTTGTTTACGCCATATAGATTTTTATTTTTGTTAAGATTTTTTTGTGATTTTATTAAGAAAATAATCAAACTAAGATCTTCTGTAAGTTTCCTTCTTACTTCATTTTTTTTTTGTTAATTTTTATCATGAAAATACAAAAAAGACTGAATAAGGGTCCATAATTGTAGTTTTAAGGCTAATTCAATTTTTATTTCAATAAATGAATAAGACTACTGTGTGTTTTTTTTATTATTTAAATGATCTAACTGAAAACTCAGTTAGTAGGTTAGCAGATTGTAAAACGTATAAGTGTCAATGTGACATAATTATCTAAATATCTCAATAGCTTTTATTTTAATTAATGAATTATCAACTATTTCGATTGTTAATTGATTTCATGAGTAAAAAATAAAAAAACGACTTACTTTATGCTAATTAGCGTAATACGCGTATAATGGCCAATATGATACATTGGCCCTTTTAGGGTGTTTTTAAAGAAAAATCATTTTAGCAAAAACTAACGTAGAAGGGCCAATGTGACGTAAAAAAAACCGATAAATGTATATATAAAATACTGTAGTATAAATGAGGAGGATAGTTGTCTTAGCAAACAAGCAAAGTTTCGTAAACTTCGGTTTTATCAATCTAAAATTATAGTAAATTTAAACTTTGGAAGCCTCTCCTGTAAAGTTGTAATTTTGCATTTTGGCCCATATATGTACATAGGACCCATCGAATTATATAATAGAACATAAATCTTATTACTACTGCAACATCTATAGCCTCGTAGCGCCTACGCGTTTTGATAAACTAAAATAAACATGGTGACTCCAGCCCAGAACTTATTTCAACTAACGTTCAATTACTGCTCACGCGCCTTTCAGAAGACCATATTAAAAAACTCAGCATAGATTTTTGAAATTTCGCGTGTCAAAGAATTCATGTCATTCGATTTCTGACCGAAATATTAGGGAACAGTTTCCGGTATGGTACCATTGGCTGTCACAATAGACAGACGTAATTTTTAAGAAAATGGTCGGCCGTTTGGCTTGCTTACGTACATGTGGTAAGTAAATCCTATTTTTTTATGATAATCCGTGACTGTCAAGTATGTTTTTATGCCAAAAATTGCTAACTAATAGGTACTACTTAAGTAGAAATAATTATTGAAATTAAACTACTATATACGGATTTTATCGCGTTGTTTATTTGACACTGTTACAAAATTTTTTGAAAAACTGTTACACTACTATAATCACTATTAAACTTTACAAATTTTTTAAGCTATTTAAATTATTGAACTACTTTGAGCCACACTGTATATAGGAAAAAGACCCATACAAATAGGTACTTAAACGGTGAATCTCACCACCATCCTAAACAGTTAGCTACCGTGGGAATGTCTTTGTTTCAGAGAGCCCACGGGATCTGTGACAAGAAACACCTGGACGCCGAGCTTCAACATGTCAAGCGAGTACTGCAAGACAACAAGCTCCAACAGCCGCGCCGCTGTCACAGATCCCGAGAAAAGCCAGCCACAGTCGAGCGCCAGCCTGCTATACTACCTTATGTGAAGGGTGTCACTGACAAGATTGGCTACATCTTGAAGCGAGCTTCAATCAATACATACTTCAAGCCGCCAACGAAGATAAGTCAATTTTTACCATCTGTCAAGTGCCAACTACCTTTACAAGATGCAGGGGTCTACAAAATAGATTGTGACTGCGGACTCTCATACATTGGTCAAACCAAGAGAAGCATAGGCACCCGCATAAAAGAACACATAGCTGATGTAAACACCAACGCTCGTTGAAGTCTGCTGTGTGTGAACATGTGCAACAGGGGACCAACCACTACCTGAGATTTGACAAACCACAGATGCTCGCTAAAGAACACCGATTCCTACCAAGGATGCTTCGCGAGGCTATTGAAATCAAGAAACATCCTAATTTCAATAGAGAAGATGGTTGGAGTGTACCACCAGCTTGGGATCCAGTAATCCAAATAGTCAAACCCAAGAAGAAGCAAACCACAGCTAGACTTCATGATACTTTGAGCTCATTCTGCGTAAATAGAAACACCCATGATTAAATTATGTTCGGGTACTTTGAAATAACTACACTGGAACATTGAGACAACTACCATCTTAGTCTCCCCGTGACCATGGCTGCTGAAAAGCAACCGAAACGTCGGGGAAAGTGTAAAAATAAATCTAAATAGTATAATAGTATAGTAATAGTATAAATAGTTTTAATAGTTCAATAATTTAAATAGCTTAAAAAATTTGTAAAGTTTAATAGTGATTATAGTAGTGTAACAGTTTTTCAAAAAATTTTGTAACAGTGTCAAATAAACAACGCGATAAAATCCGTATATAGTAGTTTAATTTCAATGAATAACATTCGCGTAAACAGAAGACAATATTATAGAAATAATTAGTTTGCATTTTTTTGAGCTAAAATTCTGCGAAATCTTAGCTTGAAATAATATTATGTACTTTATAAAGTCGGTTGGGCTGAAGCTAGTATTAAAATATCAATGTTTTTTGTTTGTGGCTTTATGTTATGTTGGTTTGTGAAATGTAGATTATGATGACAATGCAGACAATAGCTCGTCAGACACCGGTTCAGAAGATGAAATTCCTCTGTCCGATTTAAGAAGTCTGATATCAAGTACAAGGAACGGTACACGGACTCGCGGAAGGATATCTAGTCGCCTTAGTCGTGTACGTACTCGTGGAGGATCAGCTCGAAGTAGGGGATGCGTAAATATTGAGTTAGGTGAAGTTGACGGTAGCGTGATTCCTGGAACGTCACTCAATACACCACGGATCCGCGGAGGGAGAGCTTGGAGCACTGGTCACGTTCGTTCTCGTGGAAGAACATCTCAAAGTAGGGGACGTGTAAACATCCAGCAAGCTGAGTATGATATTAGGGAACAATCCTGAAAGACCAGAGTGGACTGAAGATGATTTCTTCCCAACTGATATACAATTTACCCAGCCTGCTTAAGTGCGGGTATTTTGATTCTTGACTTCTATTGATTAAAGGAGTTAATTTAGAATATTAAGAAAGAATTTGCGCTACTAGGAATTTAAAGAATTTGTTATTATAAGAATTTAATGAGTAAAACCTAAGACTTGTAACAGGAGACTGATTAGGGAAAAACCTTGTAATTGAAGAAAGTTAAGTAATATAAACCCTAAAAACAATGTATAATTTTACATCACTTAATAATTCCTTTTAGTCTAGTAATTGTGGCCCAGTAGCCTTTGTTAAGAACAAAAGATAGACAAATAATTGAAATTAAAATTGCATATAATCATAACTATATCCTGAAAGTTTCACTTCAAACCGGTAACTCTAACACATACAATTTTCAACTCAAAACCTTGGGCGGATATGACTGTAACAATTATGTCCTATGAAAAGCACAGTCGGGTCATATTTACAGAAGAGCCAAAAAATGTCTGGGCGCTACGAGAATAGTACAAACATGGGTCATTTTGTGATCTAACAAAACCTTGCTTAATCATTAAACTGTTCAACTTATCGTTCCCATATTTTGGAGACTTCTTTAGACCGTACAATGATTTATTAAGCTTTACAATCTTTTTATCCCCACTATAAGCCTCTTCTGGTAATTCCAAAAACACATTTTCATGAATATCCCCATATAGAAAAGCTCCAACAACATCCATTTGAAAAATTGGTAACTTCAACATTGTAGCTGTTGAAACTAACAATATGAATGTCGACAACTTTGCAACTGGTGCATAAATTTCATTTGTATCTGACATATAATTTTGTTCAAAACCTCTAGCTACCAGCCTAGCTTTATATTGTATTGTATTATGAGAATTTTTAATTTTGAAAACCCACTTACTACTTAGTTTTCTCATTCGCTGGCAAGTCACAAACCTTCCATGTATTGTTTTCTTGTAAAGTTTGAAGTTCTCGTTTTACTGCTTCCTTCCATTTACATGTATCCTTACTCTGCATGGCTTCATGGTAAGTTTTTGGTTCATCGTTCTCGGTATAGGCAAAATTACAATCATAAAACGATGTTTGTTTTCTAATACGAGTGCTTCTCTCACGAGGTGTTGGTATGTTCCTGTCACACTCATCGCTTGAACTCTCATTACTTGAACACAACACATATGTAGGATCATCATCATTTTCAGTTGAATACTGGTTAAAGTCGTCAAGGTTTAAGCGTTCCTCACATTCTCTGGATTGTTCTTGATCTTCAGATTGATCATCACATTGTGTCATTAAATGGTCTTGTTCTATCTCCTCTATTCCAATTTTTATCTGCACTGCGCAATTGCTCATCAATAACTGTTATAATAGCCTCTTTATTATCCTTTTATTTTGGTTCTTCAACAAATACAACATCTCTCTTTACCTCAATGTTGTTTCTCACCGGGAAAAATATTCTAAACCCCTTACTTTTCTCCATAGCCCACCATGATTCCTTTTTGACCTTTTGAGTCCCACTTTCTTCTCTTCTCTTTTGGGACATGTACAAACACTGGTGTGCCAAAGATCTGTAAAGTGTTTATGTCAAAACTCTTTCCTGTCCAAATCTCATATGGAGTTTTGTTTTTCTCGTTGTCAGTCCTATTCATATGCGGCTGTATTAATAGCTTTTGCTCACAGCTTCTTAGGCAGGGACTTAGCACACAACATTGTTCGAGCACCTTCAATTAAAGTTCTGTTTTCTCGTTCTGCCTTCCCAGTTTGCTCAGGCGTGTAAGTGGCACTGGTTTCTTTTATAATACCTCGCTTTGTAAACATATCCTGCACTCCATTATTCACGAACTCCAGCCCGTTATCACTCCTAAAGGTTTGTATTTTGTATCCAGTCATATTCTCTGCCTTGTTAATAAAATCATAAATACAGTTCTTCACTTTATCCTTGCTCTTTACAAAGTATACTGTTCTATTGTTTGAGAAGTCATCTTTAAGTATAACAAAATACCTTGACCCTCCGACTGACGACTCCTCCATAGGCCCGCAAGTGTCTGCGACTATTAACTCACATGGTCTGGTTGTCTTACTTTCACTGTTAGTAAAAGGCAATCGGGTTGGGTTTAGAAACCTGCCTATTCGTTGGGCAGAATCTAAGGGTAGTACGTGATACTAGAGAGTTTTCTGAGCCACAAGCAGTAATTTTTTCTTGCCGGAGACCACTCATTATTAAAAAAATTAATAATAATAATAATAATAATGCGCATGTCTTGGAGCAAGGATGTCAATATATTTATCATGCGTACCTATTATTATATTACGAAATTAGAGACTGATATGACAACCTATAGGAAGCGATTGCACGAACTATTCTCACGACAGTACCCACAAATCTCAGTTTCTGAACAGCGCGTGTCAGACCAAATGAGAACAATAGTTAGAAATAAGCGACTTTCACAGGACACCTTCGATCAACTAAAAGAAGAAGTACGTAGAAGCTTAGAAGAAGAAACGAGTGAAGATTACAACCTCATAAACACGTCACATAATACACATAACATTCCTCTTCAATCACTCCAGCAATCGCAGTCTACAGAACAATCCCATTCATTAAACCTAGAACACGTTTCAGCGACCACATTAGGCGCCAGCCCAAATACACAGACAGTAACATCAAACATATCACGTACACAGTACGAAACATTCACTCAACATGCATCCACTCAGACAAATCTCTCACCCGATTCCGTACCACAACTCACTCTAATCACACAGCCCAGTGAAACGACAGAAATAGACACAACTACACATGAATTAATTAATCAACTAGAAACAGCTCTTATCAAATACACAGGCACAGACCCTACAACACGTCCTAAGTTACCGAAATTGAGAGAAAATAAGAAACTTTATGGATTTATTGATATTTTTAACAAACACATACTGGATCGGTTTTATTCTGTTGATTCCGATTTAGTTTCTATTCACACACTAATATATTGCAGTGCATACGTTATATGTCAAAATTTGGGATATAAAATACGAACACATAACCTAGGCAATCAAAAGAAAACACGAAAAAATAATAAACCTGCTTGGCAAATAAGACTCGAACTAGATATTAACAATTTAAGGGCAGATATTGGTAGATTGAGTCAATACATAAATAACAATAGATCAAGAAAGGTATTGAAAGCAGTTGAAACTATATTCAAAACAACAAAAGTACATAGTATACATGAACCAAATAATGTTAGGCCAATAGAATATTTAGACACGTTAAAGCAAAAATTAATTTTAAAATCACAACGATTAGCAAGATATTTAAAAGCGCTACAACGGAAGGAAGACAATAAACTTTTTACAATAAATGAGAAGAATTTTTACAGGTCATGCAGAGAAAATAAAATACAGAGTGAAAACAACAATATAATACCTGAAAAAAGTGAACTCAAAAACTACTGGGCCGATTTGTGGGAAAAACGAAACAATCATAACGAGGATGCAATATGGATTGATGAAGAAAGAAATAGAATGATTCATGTAGATGATATGGAATTAATGGATATCACGCCAGAAGATGTAGCAATTGCCACTAGAAAAATGAAAAATTGGAAGGCAGCCGGCATAGATAACGTTCACAACTTTTGGTATAAAAAGCTTTTCACATTACATCACATACTAGCTAAAAACATCACAGAACTTATTGCAGGCGAACAACCGTTACCTCAATTTATTACAAAAGGAATCACTTATATGCTCCCTAAAAGTAGTGATACATCAAACCCCTCTCAATACCGCCCCATTACATGCCTCCCAACAATCTACAAACTTATCACTTCACTCATTACACGAAACATCAATAGTCACCTCCATAGAAACAATATATTGTCAGAAGAACAGAAAGGATGTAGGCAAAATCATAGAGGATGTAAAGAACAACTTGTAATAGACTCTACCATTCTAAAATGTGCTCATAACCAAAAGAGAAACTTATTTATATCATACATAGATTACAAGAAAGCATTCGATAGCGTGCCGCATTCTTGGTTACTTAAAATCTTACAGGTATACAAAATAAACCCCACCATCATTAACTTCTTGAAGAATGCTATGTCAGAATGGAGAACGACTTTACACCTTAATAATGGTACAGAGTCTATTACAACAGATGAAATTTATATTAGAAATGGCATTTTCCAGGGAGACTCTCTCAGTCCGCTATGGTTTTGCCTTGCCCTGAATCCATTATCTCACCTTCTTAACAGGACTGCAAATGGTTACAAATTAAATTCAGATACAGCCATCACAAATCTCATGTATATGGATGACATCAAATTATTTGCTAAGTCCCAGAAATGCTTAAAATCTCTTATAGAAATAACCGCCCTGTATAGTAGAGATATAAACATGTCATTTGGCCTAGATAAATGTCGCACAATACACATTCAGAAAGGTAAAATAGTTAGTAACGTTGATCATGTAGACGAACCTGATACATTTGAATTCATGGGACCGACAGATACTTATAAATATCTAGGTATTCACCAGTCTAACATAATTGACCACAGTAAAATAAAGAAAGATCTATGTTTAAATTTCACTAAAAGATTGAATTCAATATGCAAAAAACAATTATATTCAAAAAATCTCTTTAAAGCTATTAATACATTTGCAATACCTGTGTTGACATTTTCGTTTGGTGTAGTTAAATGGACACGCACAGATATCCGTAATTTAGAAATTAAAGTTAGGACCACATTAACCAAACACAAATACCTACACCCCAAGTCAGCTATCGAAAGAATTTCTGCGAAGAGAGAAAAAGGAGGAAGGGGACTCATAGACCTAAATGTGCTATGGGAAGGGCAAATACAAAACCTGCGAGATTTTTTCTTCAACAAAATTACCACTAGCAGTATTCATTCAGCAATAGTTGATACCGATAAAAATTATACTCCACTAAATTTATCCAATAGAAACATTGCTTATAAAACTCCACAGATTCATGTCACTGACAAGATCAATAAATGGCGTTCCAAAGAACTGCATGGAAGACATCTACATGATCTAGAACAGCCACACGTCGATATAGACGCCTCAAATGCTTGGTTGAAATTAGGTTCACTGTTTCCAGAGACCGAGGGTATTTATGATTTCCATACAAGACCAGGTCATAAATACAAAAAATTACAAAAAACATATACTTAAAGATCCAACCGTTCAGAATGATAAATGCAGGAAATGTCACCGCGCCTCCGAAACTATTCAACATATCACCAGTGCCTGTCCAAACTTAGCTCAAACCGATTATACCCACAGACACAATCAAGTTACCCATATTATTCACCAGAAGTTAGCTATAAAACATAACCTTTTACCACCTAAAGTTGTACCCTATTATCAATATAATCCCAAACCGGTGCTGGAGAATCAATATCACAAAATATATTACGACAGAGCAATACTAACTGATAAAACGATACATAACAATAGGCCGGATATAACCATGATAGATAAACAAAATAAACATGCATACATTATAGACATAGCAGTCCCTAACACTCACAACCTACAAAAGACAATCACTGAAAAAATAAATAAATACACAGATTTAAAAGAGGAAATAATTAGAATCTGGAAGATGGACAGAGTATATATTGTGCCTCTGGTGCTTTCTAGCACCGGTATAATACCGACACACCTTCTTCATTACCTACAACAACTTGAATTGCCAACAAATACATACATAACCATGCAAAAAGCCGCCATACTAAACACGTGTAGAATAGTTCGCAAATTTTTACAAGAAGATGCAAATATTGAACCAAACCCCCTAAATGAATCTCACTTGGCCTAGGCCCGTGGTTTCATTAGACTACCGGCATTCCTAAAATGCTGAGAACAACAAAAAATCGATCATAATAATAATAATTAAAACATTTATTGAATATAATAC
This sequence comes from Catocala sponsa, assembly GCA_963564715.1. NCBI lineage: Eukaryota > Metazoa > Arthropoda > Insecta > Lepidoptera > Erebidae > Catocala > Catocala sponsa. Next base: position 4,242,802 of record OY751356.1, on the reverse strand, counting down.
ATTACACAAGCTAAATATACCCACCAAACTGTGTGACAGTTTGTCGGCGGGAATAGCGCTCGACAAACATTTGGTATGAGCTAACAACAATAACAGTTTTATTTAATAGCTACAAATATGCATATATCCGTGTAGGTACTATGTTTAGTGTTATAATATAAGGTAACAATAAATACTACAATAATTCTAAATTTTTATCTGCATGCCGTACTCTGTGAGTAAAATATTTTTGTACTTATATTTCAATGTTTGTGTAGTGTATGTAGGTATACAAAAGTAATGTGAACCATCTGCTGTGTGACATCTCAGTCGGAATAAACGAAGTGTGCAATCAAGACGTGTTTCCGTTGTTACATACCCCCACCGATATAGTTTAGTGGCGACGAGAAAACCGGCAATTAATATTAAAAGCGTGCGTGATTGTTGTGCAATATGAAGATTGGTAAAATATCTGAATTTGATGTAAACAAGGACGATTGGAGATTATACATCGAACGGTTAGAACAATATTTTCTAGTAAATGAAGTGAAAAATGATTTATATGTGCCAACACTGATTACACTTATGGGGGCAGGAAGTTATGAACTTTTAGTAAATCTGTGCACACCGGACAAACCAAAAGATAAGACATTTTTGCAAGTTGTTGAGATAATGGGAAAACATCTACAGCCCAAGCCTAGTGAGCTCGCGGAGAGGTATAAGTTCAGAAAACGGGTACAGCAAAGTGGCGAAACTATTGCGGAATACATCGCCGTATTGAAAAAAATGTCCAAGTCATGCGAATTTGGCAGCTGGCTACAAGAAAGTTTACGGGACCAATTGGTGTGCGGTATTTGCAGTGAAACGATTCGCCAACGGTTATTCGCTGAACCCAAGTTAGACTTTGCAAGGGCCTATAGCTTGGCGATTAGCTTGGAATCGGCAGAAAAAGATGCGGCGAGCGTGGTACAAGGTCACGGAAGGTCAAGCGGTGATACGTTAACGGTCGATTGTCAGGCGATAGAGGGGACAAAATGGCGACCGCGGGGCGCGGCGAGTGCGGCAGGCCGGAAGGAAGAATCGCAACAAGGCGGCAACGACAACGGGACGGCGCGGGAGGCCGAACCGCGGAGCGTGCGTGATAACCGCCAGCGCCAGCGCACGCATGGCGGTGCAACGATGCCGGTGCGCGCACGGAGGAGGGTGGCAGCGTCGGTAACTCAGCAACAATGCCGAGCCTGCGGCGGCTCGCACGCAGCGTCTACGTGTAGATTTGCACGTTATGTATGCCGCGTCTGCAACACGGCAGGGCATTTGCGACGGGTGTGCCCGAACTTATCAGGCCAACACTGGGTGGCTACATCGGCAGATAGCGCAGTAGGAAGTGAAAGTGATGTCAGTGAGGAGGTAATAAACATTGATTTTAATCTTTTAAACTTAACCCAGTGCAAACCGTTTATGATTACTTTATTAGTACAGAATAAAGAATTAAATATGGAATGTGATACCGGCAGCGTGATATCGTGCATTAGTTATGAAATGTATCAGAACTTATTTAGTAGTTTAGCAATAAAGAGATGTAATATTGTTTTACGATACTATACGGGCGAGTCAGTACATCCCGTCGGCGTTATAACGCCACAAGTCCTATATCAAAATAAAGTTAGAAACTTAGATTTATATGTAATTAATAACGGAAAAACGGCTTTGCTTGGTAGGCAATGGATAATAGAATTAGGTATTCAGTTACCGATTGTTAAATCAGCTTGTTTAAATAAATTATCAGCCGATACATTCAATTTAGATGCATTCAGTTCCAGATATTGTAAAGTGTTTGCGGAGGGACTGGGCCGATTCACCGGCCCGCCGGTCAGCATTTACGTGCGGGAGGGGGCGCGGCCGGTGTACATGCGCGCGCGCCCGCTGGCGTACGCGCTGCGCGAGCCGGTTGAGCGGGCCCTGCAGCAGCATGTGCGAGAGGGCATTCTCACCCCCGTCGAGCGTTCCGACTGGGCTACGCCGATTGTACCAGTGCTTAAAAAAGACGGTAACATTAGAATTTGCGCAGACTATAAATTGACTTTAAATAAAGTTTTGGAGGTTGACCGTTATCCACTTCCACGAGTGGAGGACTTGTTAGTTCGCTTGCACGGAGGCAAAAAAATTTAGCAAAATTGATTTATCCCAGGCGTATGCACAATTTTTATTAGATGATTCTAAAAAGTATACGGTTATTAATACGCATAAGGGCTTATTCATGTATAATCGCTTGGTGTACGGACTGTCGTCGAGTCCGGGAATATTTCAGCGTCGTCTCGAAGAATTGTTTACAGATTTACCACGCGTAGGGGTTTTCTTGGATGACATCATCATAACAGGATCATCAGATTCTGACCATATACAGAATTTACACGAGGTCTTTCAACGTTTGGAAAGATATGGGTTAAAGGTTAAAAAGGAAAAGTGCGATTTTTTTGCAAAGTCCATTACTTATTTAGGATACGTGATTAGTGAGGATGGAGTCCATACTTGTCCCAATAAAGTCAAAGCTATTTTAGATATACCCGTACCAGTGAACGTAGCCGAATTGCGATCGTTTATCGGCATGATTATGTACTACTCAAAGTTCATAAAAAACTTAAGTACTATACTCGCACCTTTATATAATTTATTAAAGATTGGTACAAAATACGTTTGGAGTAGTCAATGTCACAGCGCATTCCAAAAGGTAAAGGAAGTGCTGGCAAGTAGCGAAGTCCTGATGCATTACTCGGCCGAATTGCCACTCGTATTGACAGCGGACGCCAGCAGCGTGGGCGTGGCAGCAGTGCTGTCGCAAGTGACGGCGCGCGGCGAGCGGCCCGTGGCATATGCCTCGCGCTCACTCGCCGCGGCTGAACGTAACTACTCGCAAATTGATAGGGAGGCGTTAGCTATTATTTACGGAATACGTAAATATCATCAATACTTGTACGGGAGAAAGTTTAAATTAAGAACGGATCATAAACCCCTTACACACATATTTGGTGATAAGGTTGGTATACCAGTTATGTCAACCTCTCGATTGCAACGTTGGGCCGTTCTGTTATCCGGGTACAATTACGATATTGAATACGTATCGTCCAAGACGAATTGCGCTGACGCGTTGTCGCGTTTGCCGTCTACAGGTTCTAAGGCGAGTGCGGTTCAAGAAACAACATACGTAAATTTTGTTGAAAATTTTCTACCAATAACCAACTGTGACGTCAGTAAGGCTACGTCTAGGGATGTTATACTAAGCAAAGTTAAAGTTTACATAGAATCGGGCTGGCCACATTATTGTAATGATGATGAGCTAAAACCATATTTTACTAGGCAGAATGAATTATATATAGAGGGTGGTTGTATTATGTGGGGATATCGAATGATTATACCTGAATCATTGAGGCAAATAATACTAAAACAACTGCACTGTAGCCATCTTGGTATAGTTAAGACAAAGAGCTGGGCTAGGAGTTATGTGTGGTGGCCGCGTATCGATGATGATGTGGAGGCCATGTGTCGTAGCTGCGAAACGTGTGCGCTGGAGGCGGACGCGCCGGCTCGTTCGGCACCTCAACATTGGCCGTATTTGCCTCAGCCGTGGACACGCTTACACATAGATTTCCTAGGGCCTTTTAAGGGTAAAACCTTTTTAATATTAGTGGACTCAACATCGAAATGGCTTGAAGCTTTTGAGACGCCACACACCCATGCGTCAGCTATTATAAAAATTCTTCGAGCTACTTTCGCTCGATTCGGCCTGCCCGCCGAATTGGTTTCGGACCAAGGTCCCCCATTCACCAGTAGGGAATTTACTGAGTTTTTAAGACATAATGGAATTAAGCAAAGTTTCTCACCTGTCTACCATCCTTCTTCGAATGGCGCTGCGGAAAACGCTGTTAAATTATGTAAGAAAGCTATTAAAAAAGCGTGTCGGGATATGGTGGACATGGACGTTGCATTGCAAACTTTCCTTTTAACCTACAGGAATACTATACATAGCACTACAGGGGAAACTCCTGCAATGATATTACAAAAACGTAGATTACGTTCACGTTTGGATTTATTAAGGAACGACCAAGCTTTGCAGGAGAAAGTACACACTGCGCAGGATAGGCAGGCTCGGAACGCGGGTGGCGTGAGGCGCGACTTCCAGCAAGGCGATATGGTATGGTCAAGGGGTTATGGTCAGCAAGACAAGTGGATTAAAGGTCAGGTTCACAACAGGGAAGGTTCTCGTAGGTACATCGTGGAAGGTGATAACGGTCAATTTATAAAGCGTCATGTAGATCAAATACGTCGTCGTAAGTCGCGTTTCTCTGATGTTGCTTGTCCTGATACTGAGTCTAGTGACTCAGTGGCGGACAGAGGTGAGAATGTCGTTTCGCCGCGCAGGGAGAAGGTGGCGGATGAGAGTAGAGATGGCTTAAGCCTACAGACAGAAAATGCGATCGAGCCCTTAGTGCGGGGCGATAGCTCAGAGACTAAGTCTACACTCTGTTCGCCATCTCCGAAGTTGCCCGAGTTAACGCCAAAAAGAGTGCGCAAACCAGTAGCTAGATATGGTTTCGAGTTTGATTAAGATTGATTGTTGTATGTTTAATTTAGACGTAAATTTATTGTGTGGTTAATCATTTTAATGTCATGTCATAAATATTAAGGCTATTTAATTATAATTACATTATATAAAGATAAGCATAAATTTAAGGGTGGAGGTGTAGTGTATGTAGGTATACAAAAGTAATGTGAACCATCTGCTGTGTGACATCTCAGTCGGAATAAACGAAGTGTGCAATCAAGACGTGTTTCCGTTGTTACATACCCCCACCGATATAGTTTAGTTTGTTTACTCGCTTTATTATTAAGTTGCCGAAGGCAATTATTAGTATTATATAACGTCGGGATCAAATACTTGTTGGTTCTTTTACCGTAATAGTTCTTTACTGGTTGACGGACTACTTTCTGTTCTCTTACACGTTTTGTATTATAAGTATTTTTAATTTTGGTTTTATATTTATCATTGTGAAATTGCTCAAGGACCACCAAGTATTTGACCCTTTCGTGAACAGGAAGTATTTTACATACAAGAAACAATTTATCAGAATTATCTTTACAGTTGCGTTTTGTCTTAGGGGTAACAAGGTATTTTAAAAAGCGGATTTGCAGTGACTTAATATAATCTAAATAAGTTTTGAATGTGCGACCATATGTACTTAGTCCATAACTTATTAAAGATTCGGCTAACGCGAAATAGACAACACGTAATGTTTTTCTATTTAATGGCGCGTTTAGCGTATGAAACTTACTCAGTACTGCTCTGAGTTTTGTGCACACTGTATCAACATGTGTCTTCCAGTTAGCATTACAATCCACCCATAGACCCAGGTACTTAAATGTTTTTACGTACTCTAAGTTTTGACAGACACAGTTCAAGTTCGCGGCGTGTAAGCACTCATATGTGTGGCCAGTTATACTGATATCTGATCTAGCGATATTCTTTGCAACTAGATTATGTGGTGAATGTATGTGCATAATTTTAGTTTTGCTAATATTTATTAAAATGCCATTGTCGTGTGCCCACTTGGTGATATTATTAAAGTCTGTTTGGATTGCTGCTCTCGACTCTTGTATGTTTTTAGACGAATATAACAGGCACATATCGTCGGCGTACATGTAAACGCGGCATTTTTTAACTACATTGGTAACACTATTTACATGCATGATGTAACCAACTGGTCCGTATACGGAACCGGTTGGTACTCCCAGAGTAACTGCGGTTTCCCTGCCAGTGGTACCTGATATGCTCGTCTGAAGAGTTCTGTCACTTAAATAGCTCTGGAACCATTTATTAGTCGGTCCTCTGATTCCACACTCGTCCATAGCCTGGAGAAGTACCTCATGGTCCAAGGTGTCGAATGCCTTTTTGTAGTCTATAAATAACGCCAGGACCTGATGACCCTGGTCCATACTGTCATTTATATACTCCGAAAAGCTCGACAGCGCTGTTGCGGTACTACGTCCGCGCCTAAAACCATGCTGAGTATCAGATAGTATCTGATGCTGTTCCAAGAATTCACTAACCTGACCTACCACCATTTTTTCTACTATTTTATTAATCACAGATAGGATAGCAATTGGTCTGTAGTTAGTGTAATCGGTGTGATCTCCCTGTTTGAATATAGGTCTTATTATGGCTTTCTTAAGTAGGCTAGGATATTGACCCGCCGAAAGACACCTATTGATAAAGTGTGCCAAAACTGGTGAAATTTGTTTTTTTATTGCTTTTAAGTCTATTATTCTAATGCAGTCTATTCCTGGCGCCTTTTCATTGCTAAGCTTATCTATCACTTTACAAACTGAATGACTAGTCACTGGCTTAAATCGAAATGTTACATTACTGAGATTAACATACTGAGATCTATCAAGAAATTTCTTATCACATTTATGTTTTATACTACTAATTTCCTCAGTAAATGTATCTGAAAACTTATTACATATATCATACATTGTATAATTATTACCAAAATATTTATTTAATATATCATCTATACTAGCTTTCTTTTTACCTATCCAACTATTAATTGTTTGCCAAACCTTTTTAGGATCACCATTACATTTCTTTATCTCTTCCTGTCTATACTTATTTTTTCTTTAAATAATAATTTATTAACCCTGTTTCTATACCTTGTATACTCCAATCGCTTAGTACTATTATTAGGCATTTCTCTCCATTCTCTAAATAATTGGTCCCTTCGCAATAACATATTTTTAAAACATTTCCTACCCATGGCTGTGTTTCTCGTTTTTTAATGTTTGGCAATACTGTTTTACTATCACGATATATCTCACCAAATACACAATGTAACTTATCATATATTTGTAACGGACATTCTAAAGATAACAGTTGAGACCAGTTGTAATCACAGATCTTTTTATAAACTAACTTACTGCTAATTGTACAACGAGAGTTCGAAACTATACTATCCGTACGCTTATTACTGGGTAACGGAATTGATACTCCAATGATATGATGATCTGATAAATAACATTCAATTACATATGATACGCAGTCCCGCGGCTGTCTCGTTCGCACCCACGCATGGTCGATGCACGACGTCTCGCTTACACCCGCGACGATGGCCTCTCGCGTCACCTCGCTGTCCGGTATTACACACTGTAGGCCTAGTTCACACAAGCTGTCTTTATATTTGTATACGTAACGCGAGTCACTTTCTAGCAGATTTATATTGATGTCGCCTAATATGATAACATCTTCATTACTTGGGATATTCCTGAGTAGTTTTTCTAATTCCGAAATAAATATTAATTTGTTTGTTTTTGGTGGCCTGTACACTGCGACAATATTTATAGTATAATTATTCACCGTCAGTGAGCCGTGTAAGACTTCTACTGAATCTATATGGGATTTTTTGTGTATAAAAATAAGGTCTTTTTTAACATAAATAATTACTCCTCCTCCTCTTTTCTTCTCTCTCGTATGTGAGAATAAACTATATCCCTCAATATTATATAATTGTAACTCCTCAGCCTTGACATTAACTTCAGATAACACCAACACATTTATAGTTTGTGTGTTATATTTCAATAAAACAAGTAATTCATTGAAATATTTTCTTAGCGAACGAATATTTAAATGTAAAACATTCAGTAGGTTTATTTTAGTTGATATATATCGGTTCCATGTAGTTAGATTTATGAAGCGATCATATTGACAATCCAATGTAACAATAGCGTCGTAGCGATCCATTTTTATTTGTTGATATTATATTCACGCAGTGTGCACTACGCACTACAAGCGTATTAGAAATTCATATTGCGTTTTTTGAGGTTATGAATAAGTCATTGACACAGAATAACGTTCCTTTCTACTTAGGGAAGTAGGGAGGAATGCAATTCAGTGTCAAAATAGTTATAAATTATAGTTATTATTGTAGATATTTATTCCAATGTCATATTTATATTTAATATTTCAGTGAAAGTGATTAAGAGAAATAATAAAAAATAATTGACATTTTTGTAAAATAAAAATGAGCCTCTACTTTTTTTTATAGGAAACGAAACGCATTGCCGCCATTTTGTCAAGTTGTTTTGTTGACATTCATTCCGTTCCGCTCTGTGGTCTGTGAATGTGTTCGTGCGTGATATTTATATCTTCGTGGCTCCCTTACGACTGCGGCTTCTCTTACTCTGATTCCGACGACATCTTCCTCGAACGTACTACCTTCACTTTGTTTATTGGACTCCGAACACTGGACATCGATTCTTGCACCAACGAATTTACTTTGGTACCCATATCGGACTATTGATTTAAATAGACGAGGAGTCGCGCGAGGATTTTAGCAGATCACGTGGCGCTACGCAGCCTAGTGGATCAGGTGACTCTACGCAGCCGTCGAGTGCTTCAGCAAGCGGCTCTGTTGCTGGGTATAAGGAGCCTTCAACCTCTTCGGGTCATCGTCGCACTGCTGACGAAAATCCACCAGGTCCAGTAGCCAAACGGGTGCTTCTGTCGGAAGAAATACTTTGCCAGTGGAACCTCACTCGCTTAAATAAAGAATTAGGCAGTATTGACCAGTGTGTGGCTTTTGCAGAACAGCATAATTTAGTGGCTAAGGAAAAAATTTGCAGAACTCATAGAGTTAGCATGAAAGTAGCAGGTATTAATGAAAATGTGGGATACTGGGTATGTTACAAAAAATCTTGCAAGAAAAGGGTCTCAAGAACCACGAATACATTGAAAATATCAAAATAGATATAAGACATGTGTTTTATTTAATATATGCGTATGCTCATAACTGGAGGTATGAGTAAACAGTACACGAGGATCCCTTAAGAAGTGAAAAAAGTACTTGCCTGTCTCGAGCCACTATGAGCCTGCGCAGACGAGGGACAATGGCGGACAAAATGTCCGCGGTTCGCTCTTATTAATACTAGAATAAGGTTGCACTTTGTCAGCGTAATACCTCATGTCGCCTAGCGGAATATATGGACAAAGTGCAACCTTATTGTATTACGAATAAGAGCGCACCGCGGACATTTTGTCCGCCGTTGTTCCTCGTCTGCGCAAACCTTTAAGCCGACTGGTTTAATTACTGTAGAGAAGCTATCGTAAGTCACACAATAGAAAAACAAAATACTTCAGGCAAGATAGGAGGTCCTTCAGAACAGGTCTACAGATCGACGAATCGAAATTCGGAATAAGTAAATACAATAAAGGTAAAATCTGTGACAGACCTGAATTAGTTTACCCCGACTTTACGTGGTACTTTTTGCCCTACCCCTAGAGTATTTTTTAGAGCCCGGAGGCACGGAGGGGGTGCAGCCTCCGCCCGCAGTAACAAAGCGTAGGCACAAGCGAGCCTCGGCTTGCTGGTCGCCCGCGGCGACCAGCCTCGGCTGCTTAGATGAGCGCATGGGCCAGTGCTTTGTTATGCTAGGCCGAAGAGGCTGCACATCCTGCAGTGCCGGAGAAGATGCATTCTCAAGATATTGTATAAAATAGACTTATTATCTTTAACATTTTTTTTCTATTGTTTCAGGTTGGCATATTGAAGGCCACTGGGTGATTGGAACGATTGACGATGGGTCTGAGGATTTAAGATTAGAGGTGTGCCCTGATAATAAACGCACAACTGAAGTTTTGGTGCCCCTAATCCAAAAACATGTGGAAGTGGGCACCACAATACATACAGACTTTTGGAGGGCTTATGATTGTTTATCAGAACATGGGTACACCCACAAGAAAGTAAATCACTCAGATCCAGACAACCCTTTTGTGGCCTCAGATGGGACACATACACAAAGAATTGTGTCCCAGTGGAGAGCTGTGAAAAGATGTTTCAGAAAAGAAAATTATAACAATCCAACAAATTTTGCCAACCTTATTGTGGAGTACGTTTGGAGACGAAATAACTACAAAATGAAAAATGACAAATTTATGAGTGCTATTAACGCCATTGAACATGTATACAAAGTTAATTAATTAATAAAATGTAAAAATAACTTGACTTTTTTTTCTTCACCGACCTTTGTTTTGTAGATTTTATAGGCAGTTAGTTGAGATTTTAAGTATTAAATTATATTTTCTGTAAACTGTAAGATAAGGACACTGATTTTCCCTCTTATTTGAATCCATTTTCATAGATTTTTTAGTTATTTATCAATATATGACTTAATAAAATTTTAAAAATAATAGTCCATTTTTCTCGGAAATTATAGGGCTCCGGCGGGAGGGGGGCGGGGATTAATTACCCTTCCCCCTCCCCCGCCACTATTACCCCCTATCGAATAGGCACGTTTCTAAACTTTTACCAGGCAATCGATGAATTTTACCGTTCAGGTAGCCCTCGCACTTCTCATCACAATTGTTTTTGATTTCATTGTTGTTGTTTTCAGAACTTTTTTAACGTATTGAATGTTTTGATGCGCAAGTCTCTGGTGCCACTCATTTAAGTCAGGATTCGACCGTGTTACATTCACTAAGTGGCATTTATAACGAACATCCATGTAATACATATTTCCTATCCGATTTGCAACCGCACACAATTTATTTCGCAGTTTGTTAAATATTTTACATTCACCTTCATCTGTAATCATGACATAACCTCGATCTGTCACACAATTTGCCGCGAACAAGTTTATTTTTAATTCGGGCACGTACAGAACGTTGTCCATGGTAGTATTTACCCACTTCCGCCCATTGTAAACTTGCAACGCCACGTGTCTGCATCAATTTGCACTAATTTCAGCTCCATTACCGACAATTACTGTTTTATGCGTTAATGGCGTGCGTGTAGGTCGAGAAAATATCACGACACATATGTTCACTGGCTCCCGTATCTACTAACCACTACGATTGTTGAGAATGTTCATTGACTGTCTGTACCACAAACGCATTACTGCCCATTTCTTCATTCTTTTTGTACCGACATTCACTTTTAAAACTTGTTACAATAAAAACACCTTTTTTTTTAATTACTCGTACCGGCATGATCATTACTTGGTTTGTTTACACTCGTTGTGAAAATGTCTTATTTTATTACACCTAAAGCATTTTACATTTCGCATATTAACCCTTTAGGGGTTGATATGAGAAGAAATAATTTTATAGGCTAATAATATGCACAACACGTATTTATTGTAACTCATTAAGTACAAGCAAGGAATGACAGAGATGAAGTAAGCGGAAGTGCAGCCAACATAATACACTTGATAAAAGTAATAATGCCAACGTATTAATATGTAATACGATTGCGTTCTCAAATCCCAACACTCCCTTCTGAACGCAAACCCATTTTAGTTATACAATACAAATGTTTTTCACGAGTTACATCTTTAGCAGCTAGAGCAAGCAAGAATCGAACTGAGATATGCCATACCACAAGAGCATAAACCGCATCATATTCATTACCTTTTCTTTGAGCACAGCCTTTAATAACTAATCTTGCTTTAAATCTTTCAACTTTTCCGTTCACATCAGTCTTACTTTTAAAGACCCTTTTACAGGGCAACGCTTTTTTACCAGATGGCAGATCTACCAGTGACCAAGTTTTATTCTTTATTAAGGACTCATATTCCTCCTGCATGGCCTTCTTCCACTGTTCAGCTTGTTAAGATGAAAGAGCTTCTTCAAGGGTTAGAAGATCATTAAATCAAATATAACTTACGTCCTGATCCTTCTCTGCATACCGGACAGCTCTGCGTGGACGTAGATTTATATTACGTACTGGAGTTGAAAAATCAATTGGTTTATCTGGTATGTAGGATGGATCATCATTATCACCAGACTGGTAGTCTTCACTTGAAGACTGATCTAAGTTCTAAGTTTCATAGAAGTTTATCACAAAGAGGCAATGCCCTATCTTGTAAAATACAAGGCAATGACAGATCCCTTTCATAACTTTCTATTTGAAGGTCATGTAGAAAATCAGGTCGGACCTCTCGAATGGTGGCTGTCATTAAAAAAACAAATTAATGGCCAAACAATGAACTTAGTGACTCAGCTTCACACTGGTGTAGTTTCAAGTGCTGGAATCGAAAGACTGTTTTCAACATTTGGATTTATTCATTCTGACGTACGAAATAAACTGGGTACCGAGAAAACTGCAAAACTTGTCACAGTTTTTAAATACCTAAATAAGAAAAAGAAATTGTTGTCTTGTCACATTGTCTGACTCTCACTGACCTGACTGACACACAATTTTGATTTTATACTAACTAGTTTTTATTGTTTATTAATTGAAATTGTTATCATTGTAACTTTGATTGATTTGAACTGAATATTATAATGTATGTCTTAAAAATACATGTTGTCTTGTGTTACTGCGTTCCATCGCGCCGGGCCGCTGCGCGACGAAAGCGTTGGACGTGACTTGGCGGACAACCGACGTCGGCCGACCCCGCCTTCGCTCCGCGCATCGAGCCACCGATACAGTCGCCGTGCGACCGACTCACTCGCCGTATATTGCACTGCACACTGATTATTATTACATCGCCTTTTGGAAATACAGTTATTGTACCAAGTATCGAAGTAGTTTTCATTAGCCAAGACCACCAGCATCACAACTGGAGCTAGGCAATCATACATATGGTCCTTCGAGGGAAACGATCGCCGTCTTGAAGCTGTGTTTTAGTGCAAATTTTTATTTCTTATGGACATCGGATTGCCGCCGGCCGCTTGCGCAACGTACACGTTGGAGGTCACTTGGAGGACAATCTCCCCTGAGGAATAAAACTTTTTTCTGAGTGAGTCCGTTCCATATCCTTCTTATTTGTATTTTCTTCTATACTCCAGTAATTTAAAATAGTGCTATCGCGGATCAGATATGTTGATCTCTTCATAGTAGCCTATTCTTATAGCTTTAGATCATTTTCGTTCTCAAATACATAATAGCAATCATACAAATATTGCAAAAATATTAAAATACATTTGTCATGCATTCGCTTAATTACTTTGTTTACGTATAAAATTGATTTTATTCTTAATGATTTTATTGCACATCGTCGGTGACCGTCGCTTATCTCTGATCTATTGTGTTAACCGGTTTTACGGCCTGTCTATTGTTCTCGCATCAGCTGTGAATCACCGTTAGCTTTGCATACTTATGTCATTTAGTTATTTAATTTTATTATAACATTATTTTATGTTGCTTTCGCTTTGTTTTGCACTTTGGACTTTTAGTTTCTCTTACAACTTTTAAATATGTCTGATGCTAAACTGAGGGATCTTGTAAGGAAGCGTGGTAGTTATAAAGTTAAGCTAACGTCTTTTATAACTTTTCTTAAATTCTTACCAAGTACCGACTTAGATGTTTTTCAATCGTCCGAGCTTCAATGCCGGCTTGATCAAATGGAGGTATTATATAAGGATTTCGATACGTTACAGATGGAATTGGAGATGTTGTCGGATAATGCGGACGACCAGTACATCGAGCGTGAACAGTTTGAGAGTCAGTACTATGCGCAGTTGGGCCGTGCAAAGGCAATGCTTGCGCCTTCGCGCTCTTCTACGCCAGCCTCAGCCAACGGTGCAGATGACACAATCCAACATGACTCTGGTTGCAAGCATGATTTCGTCAGGCTACCCAAGATAGACTTGCCTCATTTCAGCGGGGACTATCAGCACTGGCTTGAATTCCGAGATACGTATATTGCCTTAATACATAACAATAGCAGTATACAGTCAATTAATAAATTTCATTACCTGCGTGCTGCTTTGACAGGCAGCGCGTCTTTAGTAATCAAAAGCATAGATTTTAAGGCTGACAATTATGCCATCGCTTGGCAGTTGTTACTAGAACGTTACAATAACGAAAGGTTGCTAGTAAATAACCATTTACATGCATTATTTAATTTTAATGTTATTCAAAAAGAATCCTGCAACTCTTTACGTAGCATGATTGATAATATTAATAAAAATTTAAGAGCACTTGACACTCTCGGCCAGCCCACAGAACATTGGGATACTTTAATAATATACATGATGTCTAAAAAATTTGATTCTGTTACAAACCGGGAGTGGGAAGAACACAGAAACACTTTAGATACATTTCCAAATTTAAAACATTTTACTAAATTCTTATCTAACAGAGCAGACTTACTAGAAACCTTATATGACAATAAAAACTTAAAATCTATTTACAACACATACACTAAACAAAACTACGATACAAATACAAAAACAAATTACCTTACAAATACAAAACCTATTTACACTAAACCTGACAAAGTAACATGTCCTGTATGTTCTCAAAGTCACTTTTTGTTTAGTTGTCAATCTTTTAGAAGTCTTGATGTTGACTCAAGAGTCAAAAGAGCTTCAGAAAGCAATGTCTGTATGAATTGTCTACGTCCTGGTCATACAGAAAACCGTTGCAAACTATCACATTGCAAATATTGCAAATGCAGACACAAATACCCTTTTACATAAGGATACAGCATCAGACAATAATCAAAATATTGCATTGTCTACCAACACAGGACCACAAACTAATCAGGCATTCGTACTATTATCCACAGCTTTGGCAAAGGTGGCAGACATCAATGGGAGGCTTCATACAGTCCGACTTCTACTGGACAGCGGTAGTTCTTCCAATTTTGTCACTGAAAGCCTCTGTGAAAAGCTTGGTGTGGTAAAACGAAACACTAGCGCAACCGTCTCAGGTATTAACGGTCTTATTTCTAGTACCTCCGAGAGTTGTATTCTTACTGTGCAATCTTGTTATGGTGGTTATTTATTACGCAAAGGCTACCTGGCTCTTATGTAGATAAAAAACTTATATCTATCCCGCCAGGTCTTCAGCTAGCAGACCCTACATTCAACATACCCTCAGCAATAGACATTCTTGTTGGTGCCGAGGTCTTCTGGGACGTCTTAGGTTCCGATTCAGTTAATTTAGGTAAACATCAACCTAAACTACATTCATCAAAGTTAGGTTGGCTTATTTCGGGCTGTGTATATCAGTCTCGCCTTCATCAACCTGCTATATGTAATTTCTTAACAGACGAGGAGTCTGAGCAATTTACTCGCTTTTGGGAGCTTGAATCTGTGTCGAGTAAGAGCTGTTTCTCTGTAGAAGAGCAAGCTTGCGAAAAGCTGTTTCAAGAGACGACACAACGTAACCAGCTTGGTCAATTCGTCGTCACCATCCCATTAAGGGAGTCGCCCGAGTGCTTAGGTGACTCTTATGCGATGGCCAAGCGTCGATTTATATCCTTAGAACGAAGATTTGATCGTGACTCCACCTTTAAAAACAGATATTTACAATTTATCAAAGAATACATTGACCTTAATCACATGACAGAAAATTCAACATTAAAATATTGTAAATTTAATTATTTCATGCCTCATCATGGTGTTGTGCGAGAATCCAGTACAACTACAAAACTTCGAGTAGTTTACGATGCATCGGCATCCAGCACCTCAGGCAAGTCCTTTAACGATATACAGATGGTAGGTCCCACTGTTCAGGAGGATTTATTGTCCATACTTTTAAGGTACAGACAGCATCAATTTGTTGTAACAGGCGACATTGAGAAAATGTACAGAGCTATTTTAGTCAATCCTTCGCAGCGCTCGTTGCAGCAGATTGTATTTAGGTTTGATTCCTCAGAGCCTTTAAGGACGTATACTCTGAACACCGCGACGTACGGTACAGCATCAGCGCCGTACTTAGCTACCAAATGCTTAGTATCTCTTGCAGAACAATGCTCAGATTCTAAAGTAAGTGAGTCCATCAAGCGAGACTTCTATGTTGACGATTACCTAAGCGGGGGCAATTCAATTCAGTCAGTCATAGAGTTATGCCAAGGTGTCGTTACTACTCTCAAATCAGCTAAGTTTCATCTCCGCAAATGGCAATCAAATAGTCCAAAAATCATAGAGGCGATCGTCAACACTGACCCAAACAATTCAAATAAAACCTTGAATTTAAATGACTCATCTCCTTGTAAAACGCTTGGTCTTTATTGGGACTGTAAATCAGACCATTTATTATTTTCAGTTAACTTAGATTATTCAAAAATTAAAATTACAAAACGTAACATATTATCGTTAATCAGTCAAGTTTTTGATCCACTTGGTCTCGTCGGGCCATGTATAGTTAAGGCCAAATTATTATTACAACAGTTATGGATTCTTAAATGTAATTGGGATGAAGAGGTACCTTTAAGTATACAATCACAATTTCTTGAATTTATACAATCACTTACTTGTCTTAACTCTCTTCGTATTCCTCGTTGGATTTCCTGTAGCAGCCCGTCTGTAGTCGAGCTTCACACCTTCACGGACGCTTCCGAACGCTGTTACGCCGCCTGTGTCTATGTGAGGACAGTGACAGTAGATGGAGCAGTTTGCGTTCGCCTTTTAGCTTCCAAAAGCAAGATTGCTCCTATAAAGCCCTTAAGCATTCCACGTAAAGAGCTTTGTGGTTGTTTGATTGGTTCACGACTTTTTATGAAAGTACGTAAATCAGTTACATTACAATTTCATAATTGCTTCTTTTGGTGTGATTCAACGATAGTTCTCGGCTGGCTCTCTATGCAAGAACCAAACCGACTTGAACAATTCGTTCGAAATAGAATATATGAAATACAGGAGACTACAACTGGCCATAAATGGAGTTATGTACCTTCCAAAAGTAATCCCGCTGATCTCGCAACTCGGGGGGTGAAGGCTGATTCCATCAGCGCATCCGCTCTCTGGTGGTCAGGTCCAGAATTTCTTCACCAGGTCAATATACAATTTCCTATAGTACCTAACACACAACTTCATTTATTACCAGAGACATCTTTACATACAAAAGTGGATAATAGCATAAATAAAAGTAATAATATAATCTTAAATTTAATACATAATACATCATCATTTACAAAATTAATCAGAATCGTCGCTTATATACACAGATTTATACATAATTGCAAGAAACAGAATACAAAAAGACTATCCTACCTTACATATACAGAATTACAAACATCACAGAACTTAATATTACAGATCTCTCAGCAGGAAATGTTCCCTGAGGAATACACAATTCTTAAAAACAATCAGACCTTACATAAGAAAAATAGATTAATTAGTTTATCACCATTTATTGATTCAGCAAATCTTATACGTGTCGGTGGGCGTCTTAAAAACTCTTATTATAGTTTTAGCGTTAAACACCCAATCTTACTGTGCAGTAAACACCACTTAACAAAAATCATATTCCAAAAGGAACACAAATCACTTTGTCATGCTGGGCCTCAATTACTTTTAGCACATATTAGGCTTTCTTACTGGCCTTTAGCTGGGAAAAACCTAGCTAAGCAAATAGTGCGTAATTGTGTACGTTGTAGTCGCTTTAAAGCGGAACCTGTCCAGGTTATAATGGGTAACCTGCCTGGTGACAGGACGCACCTAGAGTTTCCCTTCTTAAACACAGGTCTTGACTACGCCGGGCCAGTGCTGATAGCCGACCGCAAAGGTAGAGGTTGTAGGCTACTCAAATCTTATTTTTGCGTGTTTGTGTGCTTCGCAGTCAAAGCTGTTCACCTCGAACTGGTCTCCGACCTTACTAAGGAGGCGTTTCTTGCAGCCTTCAGTCGGTTCATAAGCCGTCGTGGTAAAACTCAGCGCGTATACTCCGACAACGGAACCACGTTCGTAGGTGCTTTCAACGAACTCTCATGTTTCCTTCAAGAGTCTCGTCATTCAGTCGAATCAGACATTGCCAACCAGGGTATCGAATTTAAATTTATTCCAGCATACTCTCCGCATTTTGGTGGCATTTGGGAGGCAGCAGTCAAATTAACCAAACATTTACTACGTAGAGTCATGGGCCTAACCCACTTGGCGTAAGAAGAGCTCTCGACATGTCTGATCCAGATAGAGGCTGTTTTAAATTCCAGGCCTCTAACACCGCTTTCAACAGATCCTTCTGATCTATCCTATCTTTCTCCTTCACATTTCCTTATTGGGCGGACTCTCACGTCATTTCCTCGTCCTCAAATCGATGATGACAATATGCATCGGCTACAACGTTTTGACCGCATCGAGAAGCTACGCCAGCATTTTTGGCAACGTTATTCCAACGAGTATATCTCTTCACTTCGGCAGCGGACAAAATGGCAGACGTCAAGGCAAGACCTGAAGTCAGGCACTATGGTTTTGGTGAAGGACGCCAATCTGCCACCTCTTCTTTGGCTGCTGGGCAGAGTCATCGCCGTCAAAGCAGGATCCGACGGACATAGTAGAGTCGCCGACATCCGCACGAAAAAGGGCACCATAACTCGGGCCTTTAATAACATATGCCCTCTTCCAGTGTCCTGATGACATCATTTTGAAGGTCTCCACACTTCAACCGGGGGAATCTGTTACTGCGTTCCATCGCGCCGGGCCGCTGCGCGACGAAAGCGTTGGAGGTGACTTGGAGGACAACCGACGTCGGCCGACCCCGCCTTCGCTACGCGCATCGAGCCACCGATACAGTCGCCGTGCGACCGACTCACTCGCCGTATATTGCACTGCACACTGATTATTATTACATCGCCTTTTGGAAATACAGTTATTGTACCAAGTATCGAAGTAGTTTTCATTAGCCAAGACCACCAGCATCACAACTGGAGCTAGGCAATCATACATCTTGTCTTATAAATGCATGCACCAAATATTGTTTGTTAATTAATGGTACTTTCTACTTTGCTTGATTGTATAAATTACTTGTCATAAAAGTAATATGTTTTATTTAATTACAATGCCAAAAGAATTACATTCCTAAAGACAAAAAATAAATAGCATAGACTCAACTGGTTTTAAAAGATGATGTGTCAAGAGCAACAGCCGGAAAAAAGAAACCAAAATGTTTAAAAAAGAAAAATTCCATAAGATATATTTACTTGCTAATTTAATGAATATTTTCAAGAAATTCAAATAAGAAACTGGATTAAATATATCATATACAACATTTGTAAGATATAAACCTTTTTATGTTCTCCGCCCTCATCTTTCTGACCGTGATACATGTATTTGCAAAACCATGCCAATATAGAATTTAAATTTATGTCTCATAAAAAGCTTCAAGTTTTACATGTATATAAAAAACTTAATAATTTCGTGGAATGTTTAGTATGTGATGTAAAGTCACAGCAGTGCATGTATTCTAAATGTGCGGTATGTAAAAGTACTAGTATTTGTTATTTCTCTACAACACAAAATAGTGAAAATGTGTCGAATGGATGGACATGGCTCGAATGGTCTGCTGTTAATGTAGAGTACAAGAAAGATGGAATTACTAAAGTAGGTAAAAGGATGGAAAAACAAACGAAAACAGCTAATTTAAAAACGTTAATTAAATTACAATGGACTATTTGGTCTATGAATCAACACACATTCCACCTACACAATAATTTGTATTTTATTTTATGACTTAATAATAATCAATCATTACAATCTCACGGACACTTTTAAATCTTGTTTTCGTTTTAAAAAGTATTTACGCGATTTTAAATACACCAGCATCCATTGCTTTAAATCTGAGACACGCAGTATTGCCATGCCTGCAGTTTTAACAATATGTGTACGGTTTTATTAGATAAATTATTTCCTATTTAGCTTTCTGTAATTTTTCTTACGTAGTTAATAGGACTGCTATTCTATTAATACCGTTATTGAAATTCATCATAGATATGTCATGATCGGTACATAAGTGTTGCCGACGATATCTCAATGAAGTGTATAAATGAGACTAGTGGACTGTAGTTTGAAATGTATAATGATTTAGATAAAGATTTACAATATTTAAATTAAATATGAGCACGTAAAAACAATAGTTAAAAATGATGCGCGAATGCGGCCGTGTGCGATCGTGTCTATGGCTGACTGCTGGTGCGGCGGGCGAGCGCCGATGGCTGGAGTAGAGCGGTGGGGCGATGACGTAGAAAGCCCGCTCCGGTCAGCGGTTAGGCGCGGCAGGTGCATGTCGAGTACTCGACAATAAGTATTTCAGTTAAGTAGTCTGCAATATTCAGAAGTGTCCGTGACTTATATTCACTTTTAATTGAATGTGGTCATCCTTAACCTCATATTTATCATTGTTTTGTGGCTGTTGGTTCTTAGGCTAACAATGTTTGGCAGCTGAAAAATGTCCTTTGAAACTGAACTAGAAGAATACAAAGTTAATTTATTTAATATCATCAGTACAACATGTATAAAATAAGATAATCTTCAGTCGAACGAAGTAATAATACATAGTTGCAAGATGCATCAAGAAATACAAGCGGCCAATTTTGGAGCGTCTCAATATCAGATTTCGCTATATACCAGTGTCTGGTACATGAAAGGTAAAAACCCACAGTGCTTCCTACTGCACTTTATCTGATTCTACAGAACCCGAAGCAATTTGGGCCCATTTGACTCCAATTTTTTTTTAACGTATATAGCTCGTGAATACGGGAATATTGATTCTATACATTTATTTTCGGATGGACCTGTAGCGCAATATAGGCAATAAAAGAATTTATTTTTGTTCAATGCAATTAGTAAAGAATTTGGTTGTAAGGGAGAATGTGTATAAAGCTATGTAATCCTAAAATAAAGGCAGTATTTACTCATCATTCGGTGTGTCATTTACTCAAACTTTACACTAAACCTCACCAGCCGTACATGGCGACCCTGCCAGCGCGATAGTTGTGAGTCGCGTATGTTTACATTCCGTTGCCCATATCGGGACGCCCTACGCTACAATGCAGTGCTCAAAGTTTAATCTACGTTTGAAGCTGGTAGCGATCATTACATTGTATCGTAAAATATCTGAAGTTCTTCTTTACGATGGGAACCACTAACACCAATGAGGAGGTTATATACCCCAGAACGCAGCAGGAGGAAGTAACAGCGCAGAGATACGTCGACTGGCTGTGCACGCCAGTTCCACTAACATTATCTTGTTAGTATTGTTGCTGTTGGTATCACTGGCATTCATATACGTTATCTTCGCTCTGTATCGAAAATGTCATCGTACGTGGATGGCTAACGAGATAAGACGAGACAGATTGCGATTAAATATCGACTTCAGGTTTCTCAAACCGAAGCGCGAAAAAATTTTGTTGCTAGTAAAATAGAAAGAAAAGGTAGATATGATAGTTATGTTAACTCCGTACACTATAAGCCTAACGATAAAGTCTTAATTCAAAATGAAACTGGCAATAAACTTAAGCAACTGTACTCTGGACCTGATACTGTAATTAGGAATCTGTCACCCAATGTTGAAATTGAAATAAATGGTAAATCAGATATTGTACACAAAAACAGAACTAAATTGTATTACACTCAAGATTCCAAATGTTTAGAATATTTAGCTTTTAATTGATAAGCATAATGTAACCTATAAAGTATGCATAGTTACTGCATAGATCAGTGCAAACCTCAGCCGCGAGGCTGTAGGTTCAAGTTTGAACGATATAACTTGTCATTACATTTTTATATTATCTCATGTTTAAGTTACCATGTTTAGTACTACCTATAGAAGTACACATTATTATATTGTAATAATATATTTACCTATTACTGATTGTATCTAAAGTAACATTAGCTATGCTTAAACATTTTTTTATATAAAACTATAATATTATAAAATGCTACTTTTTGTATGTGTAGTAATAAAATAAAAATATTATTTTTTCATTTTATTATTGTTATATCTGGGATATGTAAGGGAGATTGTATATAAACCTATGTAATCCTAAAATAAAGGCAGTATTTACTCATCATTCGATGTGTGATTTACTCGAACTTTACACTAAACCTCACTATCCGTACATGGTTTGTCTGGTACATGGAATTTCTTTGAAGCTTCTTATGGGAAGGGAGCAGCAGACGGCGTAGGTGGCAATATCAAAATATTTTTGGACAGAAGAGTAGCTTATGGAGCACATGTTCTGGACGCAAGGTCAGCATATATACTTTAAAAAAAATTAAACACATTAAACTACTATATACGGATTTTATCGCGTTGTTCATCAAGAAAAAATACGATCTCACGTGAAATTGATATTTCTTTAAGTTAGAGCAAATTGACCATGATTCTGAGTATCATGACGGTTACATTTGATGGTCAGCTAATGTTATACAATACATGAACTTAAAAAAGCTTAGCAAAATTTTGTTTTTAGCAGCCTGCAGCAGTTAGACTTAAATCTGAAACTGGTCTTGTCGATGAAGAAATACGAAAACATTTCTTGTCTGTTAAGAGCGTTTAATATCGATTTTTCGTACAAACTTACCATGCGGTATCCGGCCGGATTCTCTCCTATCCGGTATCCGGCCTAAGTTTTAGGCCGGATACCGGATAGTGGCCGGATATCCGTTTCATCTCTAGTAAACACAGTTTCGCGTTATGTGTGAGTGTGTGAGGGATGCATGCCCTAGATTATATACTTAGCTTGCTCTGAATATTCAATAAGATGAGAGTTACAATGTTAAAGTAATTCATTAGTTAAATATTTACGCTTTCCTCAGCTAGAGATATTTTTTTATACGGTGTGTTTGGCGACGGACTGTACAAACTTTAAAGGGCTGTTTATTGTCCTATTTTAAAGATATAATTGTTCTAGAGTAGGGATCCAAACTCAATGACCTCAAAACTATAGCCATATTTGTATTTGTCTTCATCTTTGATCAAAACTACAATATCTCAAAAAGTCTGATAGTGGTACAATAAGCATTTTTGTAAACTAGAAGATCATAGAAATATAGGGATCGTTAAATGTGCAGCTCACACACTTCAGTTAGCTATTCTCAGTGCTTTACAAGAAGCAAGAATCAAAGAAGTCATATCCAGTGCTCGTAATGTAGTTAAACGTTTATGGACGCAATCGTGTTCAATTAAGATTAAAGAAAACAAACATTAAATGCCAATATTAGATTGTGTCACTAGATGGAACTCCACTGTAGAGATGATTGAACGTTTAATTGATTTAAAACCAATTTGTGGTGAAAGCGATTCGATATATCTACACTAATATTATAAAGAGGAAAACTTTGTTTGTTTGTTTGTTTGATTGTAATGAATAGGCTCATAAACTACTGGACCGATTTTAAAAATTCTTTCACCATTCGAAAGCTACATTATCCACGAGTAATATAGCCTATATTTAATTTTGAACAAAAATAGGGTTCCGTAAGATATAAGGGTTTTTCGGACACAAGGTGTAAAAAATCAACCAAAAAAGTTACTTATTTTGCGTACCCTGCCTAAACTATTAAAGATAGAACCATAAAAAGAATTATCATTTGTAAGTTATGCATCAGTAAATATATTCGAAATCTGTGGCATTGAGCTATCAGATGAGAAATTAATAATAATTTGTGTGTACAGAACACCTCAGTCAGATCCCAATCTATTCTTAAATAAGCTAGATAATCTTCTACATGATTTATCTAAGAAATTTAAACCTAAGACTCGTATTGTTTTAACAGGTGATTTTAACATAAACACATTGAAAAAAGGTAAAATTACAAACGATTTCACTGACCTAGCACACAACCATAATATTATAATCCACATTAATGTAGCTACTCGTAAGTCCTCTTGTATAGACCATATATTAAGTAATATACCAGACGCAATCGCCACAGTACTACCACTTCACCTATCCGACCACGAGACAGCACAAATGCTCACCTTCCCTTTGATATATAAAACAAAAACGTCAATATACTATACTTACAAAAGAGATTATAATCTGGATAATATACGTAAATTTAAAGAAAGCTTACAAAGTTTATCTTGGACAGATATATATATGGAAAACGATGCGAATTTGGCATTCGATTGTTTTCATGAATTAATATGTATATTTTACGATCTCTGTTTTCCAAAGCTGAAAGTGACGGTAAATTTAAACAATAAAAAAAAACAAACTTGGATCACTAAAGGCCTCAAACAAAGTTGTAAGATGAAACGAACCTTACGATACGGTTATTATAAAAATAAAAGTATAGGGAACAAGATTAAATACACAACATATTCAAAAATATTACAAAAATGTATCTACAATGCTAAACGAAATGCTAACATAAAGTTTATGAACAATAACAAAAACAAGTGCAAAGCGACATGGACAGTCATCCGCAACGAAATACATAATTCAAATCATAAGGACAATATTGAATATATTCAGATGGATAATGCTATACTTACAAAACCTACAGAGATAGCCTCAGCGTTTAATAACTATTACGCAAACGTAAACCTACAGAAACACCCACAGAAATGTGTCAATAGTAGTAGTTTTTGCGACACCCCTAACTCAATGTTCCTTACAGCAATGTCTGAAAGTGAAGTAAGACTACAGATATTATCATTGAATAATACAAACTCTGAAGGCTATGATGGTCTAAATACTAAAATTATTAAGATATGTGTCAATGAAATAAACACAGTTTTAACACATTTAATAAATTTATCGTTTTCGCAAGGAGTCTTTCCCAACGCTTTAAAAAGGTCTATTATTAAACCGATCTTCAAAAAAGGAGAAAAATCTAATATGAGTAATTATCGTCCTATCACGTTAATACCAATCTTGTCTAAAATATATGAAAAATGCATGTACAAAAGACTAATTAGCTATTGCGATAAGTTTAATATAATAAAGAAAGAGCAATTCGGTTTCCAAAAAAATAGGTCGACGACTTCAGCAACTTTTTCTCTTCTGAAGGAAATATTAGTAAACATTAACGACAATCGACTGACGACAGGGCTTTTCTTTGATTTGTCAAAAGCTTTTGACCTGGTTTCACATGAATTACTTTTACAAAAACTGGAAGCCATCGGAATCAGGGGATTACCACTTCAGTGGATATCGACGTACCTAACTAACAGACAACAAAGCGTCACTATTTCCAAAATTGATGAAAATAAGATATTGACGCCATATTCATCTGAATATAAAAACGTCAAAATCGGTGTGCCCCAAGGCAGTATAATTGGTCCTATTTTATTTTTGCTCTACATAAACAATATAGTTGACATCACCAATCATAAAATTTTTCTCTTTGCTGACGACATTTCTATAATTGTAACGACTGACAAGAAACATAACTTTTTAACTGATCATGAAGCAGACATAAATAATACAATAGACAATTTAATTAATTGGCTAAATAATAATAATTTATCTATTAATCTCAATAAATCTGTATATATTCAATTTAATAAATCTTATAATAATAAATTCAATTTTAAAATGAACATAACTAAAATTACCCAAGTACCACATACGAAGTTTCTAGGTGTATTCATAGACGAATACATAGACTGGAAAGCGCAGATTGATAATGTATGCACTAAAATAAATAAATTTGTATACGCCCTTAGACAGATTAACAACCTTACAAATATAAAAACAGCAATTATGACGTACCGTGCATACGTGGAGTCCTCGCTCCGTTATGGACTTACTATGTGGGGGAATAGCACCGACCATGATAGAGCATTTAAGGCACAAAAGAAATGTATACGGGCCATATACGGGATTGCACCTGACGAATCATGTCAACCTATTTTCAAAAGGCTTGGCTTGCTACCGCTTCCGTCATTATATGTATACGAAGTGTGTATGTTTGTACGTAAACATAAAGACATGTTCAAAACAGCCGAAGATGTAAGTTCTCGCAATCGACGTGATAAACATAGACTTGTTCTAGGTGTGATCCCTCGATTGACAAAATATAATAAGAGCTGTCTGGCTATGTGTGTACGAATTTATAATAAATTACCAGTGCATCTAAAGACTTTAAATTGCAGACTGCTTAAAATTAAACTATACGAATGGCTGAATCAAAATAATTTTTATAGTATTAAGGAATTTCTTGAGCATAAATTATAGTTCGTAATGTTCACAATTTTTTGCATGCTTTTTAGCCAAACATGTTAGAACTATATTGTAACATAACATCTTTGTATACCATGTTTTAAGCAAATAAATATATTATTATTATTAAGTAATTGTAGATCTTATAAATATCTACAAAAAAATCCGCGACACACTATACCTATCTATGTCGAGTGAGGCACAATAACCATTGAAAAATCTAGATTTTTTTTTGGACTACATTTAAACGCGTTTATTTTACTCGTGCTATTAATCCTTATCAAAATAAATTATTTCATCACTAAGTACAGTTAATGTAGATAATATTTGGTCTTTGAATGATTAAAATTGGATGTTTGGTTCTGAAGTTATAGCGAAATTAAAATATTACGATTTCTGCTGCACGGCCCGTTGCGAAGTAGGCGTTACCAAGGCCCGGTGAGCGTGTGGGAGGGGGAGTTTAGATCTATGAGTAAGGTACCCGCGCGGCGCAGTCGCGCGGTCGGCTCCCTACGCAGCGGTCGTGCGTGAAGTCTAATCATTTTCGTGCGATTTTTTTTAGGTTTCGTTCTTTAAACTACACCTACGCAAAAGTTCTTCTCAGAGCTAAACAACAGTTCTTCTTAGAGCTAAACAACAGTTCTTCTTAGAGCTAAACAACAGTTCTTCTTAGAGCTTAACAACAGTTCTTTTCAGGGCTAACCAACAGTTCTTTTCAGGGCTTACCAACAGTTCTTTTCAGGGCTAACCAACAGTTCTTTTTAGAGCTAGAATATTACACGCTAATAACATTATCTTAAACATTTGAAAATGCCTAAGAGAGCCAGGTCTCAACTTTCTAAACATAGTTCTCAAGCACGGGCAGCAAAAATACGTCGTATGGGAGAATCTTCACCTGAACGTTCACAACTCCTTGCTGAACAAAATCAGAGAAACTCTCAGGTACGCGCACGAGAGTCGAGTGTCGAACGTTCACAACGCCTTGCAAAACAAAATCTGAGAACCTCTGAGTTACGTGCACGAGAGTCGAGGCTGGAGCGTTCCCAACGTCTTCATGAACAAAATGTAAGGACCTCTGACTTACGCGAACGAGAGTCGAGTGTCGAGCGTTCGCAACGCCTTGCCGTACAAAGCTTGAGAACCTCTGAGCTACGCGCTCAAGAGTCGAGGCTGGAGCGTTCCCAACGTCTTCATGAACAAAATGTAAGGACCTCTGACTTACGCGAACGAGAGTCGAGTGTCGAGCGTTCGCAACGCCTTGCCGTACAAAGCTTGAGAACCTCTGAGCTACGCGCTCAAGAGTCGAGCCTGGAGCGTTCCCAACGTCTTCATGAACAAAATATAAGGACCTCTCAGTTGCGCGAAAGAGAGTCGAGTGTCGAGCGTTTGCAGCGACTTAGAGCTCAGGCAGAGAGACAGCAGTTGTCCACAAATAGAGTTCGCAATCGAATTTTAGCTAACAGCAACAGACTGGCTTTCAGATATGATCCGCAGTTTGATTATGCACAACAAGCGTCCGTCCAAATCGGAGTCATGAATAAGATCTGCTCTAACTGCTCTGCCAAGAAATGGGCGGACGAACCTAATGGTATGTGCTGTGCTTCAGGTAAAGTTTGTCTTCCTAACCTGCAGGAGCCGCCACAACCAATAAAAAATCTTTTGACTAATAACCATCCATTATCTGGGCCTTTTTTGACAAACATACGTAAATACAATAGTCTTTTTCAAATGACTTCGTTTGGCGCAAAAGAAATCAGGGAAGGAAATTTTATGCCCACTTTTAAAATTGAAGGACAAGTGTATCATCTAATTGGTAGCCTTTTACCACCATCAGGCCAAAACCCACAGTTCTTGCAAATATATTTTATTTCGGATGCAGACCAGTTATCGTTGCGATCAAGCATCGCACCAAGCTTAAAAATGGATTTAATTCACGAATTACAGACCGCTTTAAATAA
The DNA here is from genome assembly GCA_963564715.1 of Catocala sponsa. NCBI lineage: Eukaryota > Metazoa > Arthropoda > Insecta > Lepidoptera > Erebidae > Catocala > Catocala sponsa. The sequence goes on along the minus strand of OY751356.1, from coordinate 4,214,978 downwards.
TCATAACGTGTACATACGAAGTTTTAAACAAAACTTAGAACTTAACTCCTCAGATAATTTAAAGTTAATTATTCATTCAGATCGCACTCCACAGACAGCACACAGAGGCAGATATAATGCTCCTACTGTAAACGAGGTAGCTGTTCTCTTGGTCGATGAAGACAAAGGTCCCAGGGATATAGTCTTACACGGTAGAGACGGGCAGCTCAAAAGAGTTTCTGAGCTACATCGGTCCTATGATCCACTACAGTATCCTATAATGTTTGTGACAGGAGAAGACGGTTATTATTTGACTATCCCTCAGCAGGGTTCTGCGCGTAATAAAACTGTTTCGTGTATGCAATTTTATGCATTTAGATTAATGATTAGAACTAACTCTTTTAATCCGTTACATTATTACAGAGACTTATTTAGTCAATATTGTGTTGACATGATGGCGAAAATGATATCGGAAAGATTAAATTATATTTGTCGGAATCAACAAAGACTGAGGGCTGATGACTACATTCATCTCAGAGATGCCTTAAATCATGACGCAAATGTTGACCCATCAAATATCGGTCAACATGTCATATTGCCATCGTCATTTACGGGTTCTCCGCGTTTCATGCACGAGAAAACGCAGGACGCGATGACGTACGTTCGAAATTATGGTAGACCTGACTTATTTGTCACTTTTACATGTAACCCCGAATGGCCTGAAATAAAAGCCGAGCTGCTACCAGGACAACGGTCTTTCGACCGTCATGACATAATTTCACGTGTATATCATTTAAAGATGAAGAAATTCATCAAATTATTTGTCAAAGAACAGATATTCGGTAAAGTAAAATGTTATATGGCAAGTGTGGAGTGGCAAAAGCGCGGTTTACCTCATTGTCATTTGCTGTTCTGGCTAGAAACTAAAATACAACCAGATGAGATCGACAGTGTCATAGTTGCGGAGCTACCCGATCAACAAATTGATCCGGTACTACACGACATTATAACTAAAAATATGGTACATGGACCCTGCGGAGAGCATAATTTAGCTGCACCATGCATGAAGAACGGTGTCTGCACAAAAAAATACCCTCGCCGTTTCATGAACGATACCCAGACCGGAGAGGATGGGTATCCAGTTTATCGTAGGCGCGATACAGGAAATGGCGGTCGGAGCACTACGCTACAAATCAGGGGCAACATGGTGACGATAGATAATAGGTGGATTGTTCCATACTCCCCGCTACTATGTAAGACTTTTAACGCTCATATAAACGTGGAGTATTGCCACTCTGTCCAAGCCATTAAATATATATGTAAGTATATAAATAAAGGTTCAGATCAGGCAACTTTTAGCCTTAGAAACCCACAGATGAGGTCGAAAACTATTTAAATGGCAGGTACATAAGCACATCTGAAGCTGTCTGGCGCTTATTTGAATTTCCCATTCACGAGCGGCATCCTACTGTACTGCATTTGGCCGTTCATCTAGAGAACGGTCAAAGGGTGTATTTTACACCAGGGACAGCTCATCAAGTTGTCCAAAACCCACGCAATACCACATTACTGGCATTTTTTGCTCTCTGTAATGAAGATGAATTCGCGAAAACTCTTCTGTATCATGAAGTCCCGCAATACTATACATGGGCAAATAATACATTCACTAGAAGGAGGCGTGGTGAAGATGTAGTTGGACATCCGGGGATAAAAAAAGATGCCGCTTTAGGTAGAGTCTACGGGATACATCCATCCCAATCAGAGTGTTTTTATCTTAGGATTCTACTGCACCACGTACGCGGTCCGACCTCATTTGCATACCTTAAAACTGTAAACGGTATTGTCAAAGAGACGTAGGGGAACTTGGCCCAAATCGGGTAGCCCGCCTAAAGCGGGTAAGCGTTTAAATTTGCGCGCCATTAACGCGATTGAGTATCTGTGTATGTAACACTCTAGCCGCACAACCCGCCAATCACAGGCAGTCACCCCGCTCGTCGCGTGTACGCGGTTTCAAGGTAAGAAATAAACAAAGATTTTGGTCGATTTTACTAAAAAAATATCGATTACAGTACTTACGAATACTCGAAATTATCTGTCAATATGCTATTATTAGTTTTACTTATATTATTTTGTATTATTAAGGATGTTAGTTTGTGTTATTGTGTGTCGACTATTTGTTTCATTTTAGGTTATATGTGCATTATAAATAAAAACATGCTCGCGGGCAAATCAGGTAAGGGCAAAGCGGGTACTCGTTTTGCCCTTACCCGATTTGCCCGATTTGTTTTACTTATTACATTCAGGATCATATGGATGGTCCTTAGCTGTCGCCGTTATTTTTACCATAAGCGATACCTTCTCATTAGTAGTCATATTTGATAAAATTCTAAATGAATGGTATATAATTGCAGATGGTTAATAAATATGTAAGAAAAACCACAAAATACGCGTCGTGGGATGAAACCGCCATGAAGCTTGCCATAGAAGAAGCTCAAAAAACTTCCGTTAATGCAGCTGCTAAAAGATACGGCATTAATTTTTCTACCCTACAAAGACACATTAAGAAAGGGTGCTCTAAAAAGATATTAGGCAGATTCAAAACTGTATTTACGGTGACTCAAGAGATGGAACTAGCAGAATATCTGTTTCACATGGATACTTTCTTTTTTGGGTTGACAAAAACAGAGTTCTTACAATTAGTATATCAGTACGCAGAACGAAATGGTATTATGCATCCTTTTAAAAATGGATCCGCAGGTAACGATTGGTTTGTAGGTTTTAAGAAGCGACATCCAGATATCACTCTCCGGCGACCTGAACCAACTTCTGTAGCACGCGCCAGGGGCTTCAATAAGCCACAAGTAGAGAGATTTTTCAATATTATTGAAGCCGAAATTGACAAGCATAATATTGATGCGACTCGTATTTACAACGTCGATGAGACAGGGATCCAGACTACCAGTAATAAACCACCGCGAGTATTATGTAAGTCAGGCAAAAAACAGGTTGGAATTATATCAAGCGTCGAACGAGGTAAACTCACTACAGTAATATGCTGTTGTAACGCAGCGGGTTCTTTTATACCTCCATTTTTAATTTTTGGACGGAAGAGAATGGTAGGCAGACTACTCGATGGGGCACCTCCTGGAGCAGTTGCTACTTGTACCGATAACGGTTGGGTAAATGGATCAGCATTTTTGGAGTGGCTAAGGCACTTCGTGAACACAGTAAGGCCGACTCAAGAAAAAAAAGTGCTTTTAGTGATGGACAACCACGAGTCACATAAATATATCGCTGCCCTAGAATATGCATCACAAAATCACGTTATTTTTGTATCCCTTGCTCCACACACGACTCATCGAATGCAGCCACTCGATACATGTGTCTTACGGGCCATTAAAAACATATTTTGAACAGGCAATATCTGTATTCCAAAGAGCACACGTAGGCCGCATAGTTACCCAATATGAAGTAGCAAGATTATTCGGTGAGGCTTATATGAAAGCAGCAAGTACGCAGAACGCTGTTAAAGGATTTTCGTGCACGGGCATATGGCCCACAAATAGACATGTATTTGACGATTCAGATTATATGCCAGCAACATTGACTGATAGACCAGAACCTGCCAATGTCCAAAACGCAGTCAACGATGGTCTGATAGTTGAAGAAACTCAGACAAATTTCGCTGAGAATACAATGCCTGAAGAGGTACTAAATTCTGATTCAGACCGCACAGTATCACCATCTGTTCTGGAAGCACTAAACACCTGTAATACCCGTGTAACCCCAACACCGACTACGTCAGCAGATGATCAAACTACCCCACCTGCTCGGTACTCTACAACTACTATTAACGTCTCACCTTTAACTCGAGTGGCATTGACTCCAATGGATATCCGGCCATCACCTAAAATGCCACTAAATAAAATCACTCACAAACGTAAAACACAGAAAGCTGAAATCCTGACTAGCACACCTATAAAGGAACAGCAGAAAGAAAAGGAAGAGAAAAAAAATAGATTTAAGAAAAAACTTAATACAGAAACAGCAAGCACAAGCAAACAACGGAAGGCATTAGAACGTATTAAGACTAAACGAGGACCAAAATACAATCGGAAAGAAAAAACGGAGTATCGGTGTCTAGTTTGTGGTGAGCTTTACATAGAACCACCTGCAGAAGACTGGATCCGGTGTGACGATTGTGAGCTATGGTCACATGAGGCTTGCACAGCTTACTCTGGACAAGGATCATATTATTGTGACTTCTGTCACCAATAACTTGTTTAACTTTAATTATATTCGACTGCTAAAGCACTAAGACTGATTTTATTTATGTTCGACTGCTAAAGCACTAAGACTGATTATTATTATGGTTGTGAACTAGCAGGTAATTAATAATAAATAGAACCTATAATGCTCATTATTTTCTCTTACTCGTTTTGCCCAGAAGCCTTACCTGATTTAGGCCACCCCTACGGGCAAATCGGGTCAATGGAAAGGTTTTGTTATTCGTATTTTTTTCTTTGTTGTGACAACAACACGAGCGGGCGCAAGAGTGGGCACACTTCGCGAGTACCGCTACCGATGCAACGCACACATTGATACGAACGCCGCCTATATAAGCGCGGCTCTCACGGTCAGACGGCAGTCTGATACGCGTAGTGCTCGCTTCCGCATCGGAACGATCACTCAGCTAACAGGCGCCCCTCTGCTTATCTACTTTGTTAAATTATAGTGTGTTTGCGTGTACGGACGGTGCTTTGTTTTACGAACGCCGCCTCGGACCGTGAACTTATAAAGTCAAGTTGTTGTATCTCTCTAAGTACAATATACAGAGTTTTGTTACGTTTGCCCGTTTGTTTATTTTATCCTCGCACCCGAATATCGTTGCTACAAAGTGGCGCCCAACGTGGGGCTCGGAAGAAGGCTAGTCCGAAGCTTACACGACGAAGAAATAAAGTGGAAGAGAGAGACATGGCGGTGAATATGTCTGCGGAACAATTTGAGCACCTGTTGTCAGTTATGGGTTCACGTCGCCGAGAGTCGTTTGCTGCCTCAAATATATCATACAGCGGCGCTAGAAATACAGAAGTCGTTGAAACTTTTTTGACTGCAGCAAGTGTCTACAAATCGGTGGAGCATATCACAGATGAGAGTTTGCCACTTATATTAAAAGATGACGCTGCCATATGGTGGAACGGGATCAAAAGTCAAATTATAACCTGGTCCGAGTTTGAATCAAGACTTCGTCACGCATTCGCACCTAAGAAGCCAGCCCATCAGGTATACCAGGAGATATTTTCTGTGAAACAAGACCCCACCGAGTTCACTGAAACTTTTATAGCAAAGAAAAGGGCATTATTCTCACAACTTCCCGCTCCGGGGCATGAGGAATTTCAGCAACTTGATATGATATACGGTCAACTTTCCCTTAAACTTCGAGCAAAAATACCTAGGGAATCAGTTGCAACATACGACGCCCTATTAACAGCAGCCAGGGGAATTGAGCAGCTATTCATTGAGCAACCGGCATCTTCGCAATCCGAACCTAGACAAGGTGGTAGGAAAAGATGCAATTATTGCAGGCTTCCAGGACACACTATTGAAGTATGCCGAAGAAAGGCCAAGGCTGAAGCAAGTGTGCAACCTGGCACTAGTACTGTAGATCATAAAAACCAACCAACAAAACCAACTGTCGCTGTACATAGCACTCAAGCTCCATCACCGTCACAGCCGAAGTTCTCATGCTATGGATGTGGAGCACCTGGAGTGGTCAGGAGTAAATGTTCAACATGCAGTACAAAGACACCTGTGAAGCGGGAGGATATAAGCTTCTGCTCTATAGGAATAAAAACTGATGTTCGCTCTAGACCTACAATTGGCATCGGCGTAGAAAAGATCACTGGTACGGCGTATATCGATTCCTGTGCGAAAACCAGTGTAGCCTCGTACGAATTATATAGATGCCTTCAAATACTTGGCTATACCTTCAAGGAACAGCAAGTCACGGTAACATTGGCCGATGGAGTGAAAACCCAGCGAAAGGTTCTAGTTGTTAGAGTTCCAGTCACCATTACCAATAGAGTGGTTCCTACAACATTCATTGTGTTTCCTGAAGCCCGCGAGAGTCGAACTCTATTGGGAATTGGTTTCATACAGGATTCTGCAATGGTCGTAAACATTCCCCAAATGACTTGGCATTTTGTGGATGATCCCGACACTACATACGAACTATGGGAAGAGGAATCTTCAGAGACATCCAAAGCTCACGTGGAAACTACACCTCCGCTCTCTAGCCCTGTTAAACGAATTCTGGAAGAAATGCATCATCCGATACTGATATCACCTATGGCAATTACCCCGCCAGACGCGAGTGAGTTGGTCACTGGTTCGTGTTCTAGCCCTGGTGTAACACAAAATATGGAGCCCACTTTACCACAATCCAGTGCTTGTGTTCCAGAAGATTTACGTACTATTGGTAACGCTCGACGAAACTTGGAGCCAGCATTACCGGAGGATAGTGCTTATGATAACGTCGCTTATCACGTGGTACGCATAGACCCGTCAACACCCCCACAGAAGCGGAACCGAACTTTGTTTGACGGATATTCTCCAAGTTTTCTGGATAGCATATACCGCGACGCGCAGATGACTATCCATGGAGCCGAGATTGACTTGTCACCACATTCAAAAGCATTGTTCCCAAGTGATGACGGCAGCGATAGCGTCGAGATTGGATCCATTTTTGTTGACGAGATTGTGACGGACGTATTAGACCAATCTGAAATTATACGATTGAAACAAGTTCTGTATGACAATCGTGAAGCATTTGAAACGCATCCAGAGCCTACTCAATTAACGGAACATTGTACCGATACAAAGGACCACAATCCCATATCTGTGCCTCCTTATCGACTGTCACCTCCTCGACTAATTCGACTGAAAGAAGAGATAAAGAACATGCTAGACGAGCAAATAATTGAGCCATGTTCTTCACCGTGGGCAGCACCGGTCGTGATGGTACCCAAAAAAGATGGATCCATACGCGTTTGCGTAGATTATCGAAAACTTAATCAGATAACAGTACCTGATGTGTATCCTATACCACGTATAGACGACCTCTTGCATGCTGCTAAGCCGACTCCATTTATGACATCCCTCGATCTGCGCGCAGGATACTGGCAAGTGAAAGTGAAAGAAGAAGACCAGGACAAAACTGCCTTTATTACGCCATTTGGAGTCTTTCGTTTTAAAAGAATGCCATTTGGACTTCGAAATGCTCCGTCTACGTTTCAGCGCTTGATCGACAGAGTAAGAGTTAGCCTGGAAAGAGTCAAAATGTTAGGATATTTGGATGATCTAATTCTGTTCTCTTCTACGTTTGAAGATCACCTGGCTGACCTAGACACCGTCCTCAAAAGGTTAAGAGAAAGCAACCTAACTGTGAACCTAAAGAAATGTAGATTCTGCTGTTCCAAAATCAAGTATCTGGGCCACTTGATTACGCCGGAAGGTTTGAGAGTAGATCCAGACAAAGTCCAAGCAATATTAGAGTATTCAGTCCCAAAGAACCTCAAACATTTGCTGACATTCCTTCAAACCTGTTCATGGTTTAGACGCTTCATTCCAAATTTTGCGAAAATCAGCGAGCCTCTTACACGGTTGACTAAAAAGAAATCAGAATGGATTTGGGCTAAGGAGCAAGATAAGGCTTTCCACGAGCTAAAATCTTACCTGACGTCGGCCCCTATACTCCAACAAGCTGACGAAACGAAGCCTTACGTAGTCAAGACGGATGCGAGCAATTACGCACTTGGAGCAGTTCTGATGCAGGGGGAGGGAGAAAATGAGAATGCTGTTGAATATGCTAGTAGGCTGATGAATGCTGCCGAAAGAAACTATTCCACCACGGAAAGAGAAGCTCTTGCAGTGGTTTGGGCTCTTGAGAAGTTTCGGGGCTATATAGAGGGACTCCCTGTCACAGTTATAACGGATCACCAACCTCTGAAATGGTTAATGTCACTGCGATCTCCGACTGGTCGATTGGCAAGATGGGCGCTTCAGATTCAAGCCTACAACATCAACATTAAATATATCCCAGGAAGAACAAACGTGGTTGCTGATACACTCTCAAGACCTATGTGTAAGGAACACACAACCAGAGACTGTGGGTTGTGTAGCGCTGTGATAGACATGCCAAAACGTTCGCCTTCTGAAAGTAGAACTGAGCAGTTAAAAGATGACCATATACTCAGAATAGTTAATGCACTAGATAGAGGATGCCGAACGCAATGAAAATGCAGTGTATTGGAGTAGTAAAGGTTACGTGATGAACAACGGATTACTCTATAGATATAACCAGATTGACGATGTGGAGGAAGCTCAACTCGTGGTACCCCAGCACGAATGGGCAAATGTCTTAGCAGTATATCACGATGATCCAATGGCGGGTCATTACGGTGCCGACAAAACATATCAGCGTATATCACGTCGATATCATTGGAAGGGAATGAGAAAATATATCGAGGCTTACGTTAAGAACTGTATTCCATGCCAACGGTATAAACCTTCGAATATGAAACCGGCGGGTTTATTGCAGACCACACCAGTGAATCAGCGATTTGAAACGTTAGCGTTCGATTTATTCGGACCTTTACCACCTACAGCCAATGGGAAGATATGGATCCTTATGGCTATGGATTCTTTATTTCTTCAGTAAAGTGTATATCAGTTATAGTGATGTCATGAGATGGGGCGTCAGAAGGAGGCTTCCATTGCGATAGCGTAGGTGAAGCCGGCTCATACACGGAGGAAAAGAAATTTGAAAACATATTGCATGTTGACTGAGGGTCATTTGATACGGCGTTAAGGTATTGTACTCTAGCCGGTATACCAGGTTTATCCTTACGATTAGAAATATACACCCAAAAGTCCTTAATATTTTTGTGTAAACTATCCTCTATTGATTGAATGTACCTACTGAAGCACATACCACACATATCCTTAAACTGGGTCCTAAATTGTGAAAACTTTTCATAGTCTGATATGTTACTGTATTTTTTCCATTTCACCCAAGCTTTTTGCTTCTTTTTAAATACATAAATAAGGGATTTAGAAAACCATACCGGAAAGCCAGTGATTTTAGGTGCTGCTAACGGAGTATGCTGTTTTATGATATCATCAATCCTATTATAAAATATATTTAAAGCTTCTTCTGAATTATGTGAATTGAATGGCCACAGCCAAGAGCGGCGTGGATTGCGGCACGGTTTGCGACGCGGCAAGCGGTGAGCGGCGAAAACAAATGGTAGACAACCTATGAAGTATGCCACAGCTACCCACGACGCGCACTGCGGCGCGACCTGCGGCGCGGGAAGCGACGCGCGGCACGCGGCGGCGACGGGCTGCGCGGTGTGCGAGTGAAACAAATGTACTAGCGAGTATCGAGGCGACCACAGCTCAGAGCGGCGCGCGCGGCGGCATCGGTGGACGCATCAGGCATCGGACGACCGAAATAAATAATTTTGTTTCTGCCGCGCGTTGAACTTATAAAAATAATGGTCATGGAACAATTTATTAGTGCAATACTGAGTAGACCAGCAATATGGATATCAAAACATCCACATCATAAATATAGGCATGTTGTAAAAAAAATGTGGGACGAAATAAAACAACAATTTTCTGGTAGTAATGGTAAATATTTATTACCTATTTTTTTTAATACCGTGCCACTTTTGATAGGGGCATTTTAATAGTTTAGCCGTTCTCTAAATACGTCCACCGCTGACGCCGCCGTGGTCGCTATTAGTCTAGCTGTGGCATACCACCGCAAATCACGCCACCCGCCACGCATCTCGCTTCACCGCGCCCCACATCGCCAGAGACTGTGGCCAGGCCCTTAAGTCACCACTTACGTAACTTTTAAAAGTAATTTTGTTACATTGTTTTTTTAGTATTTTACAGTTATTATTTGCAATGAATATTACCACACCTCCAAAAAAGAAGCGTAGGGAGACGGGAGTTGGGAATGTAGTGCCAAGCACTAAAGAACGGCTTGAAAATTTACAAATTGTAAAATTTTTGGCACAGTTGGACTCAAGTGGATCAGAAGCTGAAAAATTTTGAAATTGAATAATTTTCTTATAAATTTTCAATGCCAAGTATGTTAAAGCGATTGTTTGAAGGTAGGAAGTATACTTATCCTGTTAAATGTGAAAGTGATTTGTTGATTGCTTTTAAGGGTCCTTTTTTTATTCTTTAACCCTAGAATACTAATCTGAGTCATTTTGACTCGCACCGCACACATTTCTTGCTATCTCTGTCCAACGAACGCGCGGATTCTCACGATTCTTTCCGTCAACTCAGTCGCCGGTCAGACGTTCACGGTAGCGACAGCGTTGTGTAGGTAAGTGGCGCCATTTTGTAAATACGACGTCCCTCAGAGTCAAAATGACTCATGATTAGTCTTTGTGTAACTTTTTGTAATTATGCATACAATAACGTGTTGAGTTATTGACTGTATTTATATGCTTTTTTATTCGTTTTTAGATTGAAAATGACTTCTTCAGGTCCAAGCGGTGTTCGTAACTTCACGGATGCAGAATTGGCGAGATATTTAAACGACAATAGTGTGACTAGTGATAGCGATGGAGAGCTCGAGGCTAGTGAGACTGAGGACTATTTGGAGGTTGAGGATGCGGAACAAACTGATGAAGATGACGAGCCAATGGAGGTAATATCTACCAGTTCACCCAACGTAGAATCTTCAGTTAATTTCGAAGAATCGACGAGTAGGCAGAACTTAGATGTTTCAAGTGATGCCTGCATTATTCACTTGCCGCAAACGGTTTTGCGTGGGAAAAACAGGCATGTTTGGTCGACGAAAAGGCCTCAGTCATTGAGAACCCCTAGTTCGAATATTGTTCGAATTTCGAGAGGTCCAACTCCACAATGTCGCCGTGAATATAACCCTTTAAAATGTTTTGAAATGTTTATTACTGATGAAATCATATGTGAAGTTGTTCAATGGACAAACGCTGAGATTCAAGTGAAGCAGCAAAATTATGCTGTAATAAGAAGGACTCAGCAAACTACCGACAAATGTGAAATTAGGGCTTTATTGGACTTCTTGTTTTAACCGCTGCTTTCAAGGACAATCACTTATCATCTGATGAGTTGTTTGATGCATCTTTTTCGGGCTCAAGATATGTTACCACTATGAGTAAAGATAGGTTTGAGTTCTTGTTACAATGTCTAAGATTCGATGATAAGTCTCTAAGATTATCTCACCAAAATAGGGACAGATTTGTACCTATTCGCAAAGTATGGGATTTGTTTATCGAGAAATGTAAAACAAATTATGATGTTGGTATGTATGTGACTATTGATGAACAACTACTAGCTTTTAGAGGGCGATGCCCTTTCAGAATGTATATACCAAACAAACCGGCGAAGTACGGTATAAAAATTGTTATGATTTGTGATACCGGCACCAAATACATGGTGAATGCAACCCCTTATTTAGGCAAATCTACTGAAACTGGAGGACTGCCTCTCGGCGAATATTTTGTAAAACAGTTAACCCAACCTTTACATGGTTCAAATAGAAATATTACATCAGACAACTGGTTCACATCTATTCCACTCGCTAAATCTCTACTTTCTCAACCATACAAACTGACTTTAGTGGGTACTTTACGTGCGAATAAAAGAGAAATACCCAAAGAATTGAAAAACTCAAGAACACGACCGACTGGTACGTCAATTTTTTGTTATGACGGTCCTTTGACGTTGCTGTCATATAAGCCCAAAACTAATAAAGTGGTTCATTTATTATCATCGTGTTCTGAAGAAGGAACTATAAATGAACGAACAAAGAAGCCGAACATGGTAGAATTTTATAATCAGACGAAAGGTGGTGTCGACACTTTGGACCAAATGTGTTCAAATATGAGCTGTAGTCGAAAGACTAACAGATGGCCTATGTGCCTATTTTATGGAATGCTTAACATTGCCTTCGTAAACAGCTACGTCATATACTGTGAAAATAAACTCAATGCCAAAGAAAGGCCACTAAACAGAAAGAAATTTATGCGTGACTTGCATATGCAACTTGTGAATCCGTACCTGGAGAAACGGCTTTCTATTCCAACTTTGTCAAAAAGACTTAAGAGATAGTATCCAGGATTTAGTACCTACAAATACAGGGGAGGATACTAGCCAACGAGAAGAGGATCCTGATCCAAAAAAAAGAAAAAGATGTTCACTTTGCTCATACAAGAAGAACCGCATGACCAAAGTTAGATGTCTGAAGTGCCAAAAAAACATATGCGGTGATGAACATAAGGTAGAAATATGTGTTAATTGTGCCAAATTAGAATAATTTATGTTTTTATCGTTGATTACTTCTTATGCTATTATAATTAAGTTTAAAAGTAGAAGATATTTTCAGTTTATGTTTTTTTTTCTTTATTATGTCAGACTGATGATTGTGATCTCAAGAAAAGTGATAAGAGAGTAAAGCTTTATTTTTGTAATAAATGTTTATTATATATAATCTTTGTTTCATTTAATACAAATATATACATAGTTTATATTCATATAAAATAAAAATATAGCCATAAAATAGCTTTTTATGTTCAATTTATGTACTTTTATTCGTGTGTAGTCAAACAGACTCATGATTAGTATATTCGTTTGTAAAATATGATTAGTATTCTAGGGTTAATATTTATGGAGGCTTTTTCCTTACAAAGGAATGTCAGCCTCATCGTGCCCTAATCATAATATATAATTACAATAATTATGTTACCTTTTATTTAAACTCAAGAAGAAGAGGTACTCATTGCAGCAGCAACCATTTTGTACAATTATTTAGCTTTTTAGGGTCCTGTTATTTTTGTTTCTAACGAGTGTGATGATTGTATGGATGATGCGTTAAAGAATCGTTTGTTATTTGTTAGTGCCCATTCGCCGTACTGGAAGGATGCGGAAGTGTGTGTACCGAAGGAGGAATTGGAAGACACGCCCCCGTGTGAGGAGATATGCATTTCGTCGGATGACGAGGAAGTTTCGCAAACGCCGCTCAGTATGAAATCCACTCTTAACAACTTCCCTGTCCCCATACAACTCATTTTGAAAAGGCCCCACGTCCACTACCTTTTTAAATTTTTTAGCTAAATAACATAATTATTTACTTAAAAAAATACTTTTTAAATAATTTCTTTTTAAATAATTTTTAAAAATTAATTTCATTTTCGTTATTTTATTTTGTGAGTCACATGTGCCTCACGAACGTAGGACGATAAATTTTCTTTACCACGTCCAGTGAGTCACATGTGAACACATTGGCCATAGTGTTTTTCCCTTTATTCTTGGTTTATCGTGCGACTGTCAGTGTCAAGTCATAGGCCATACTAATGTCATATTCATTTTTGAGTAACAATAACGATTAATCATCCATCATATGTCAATCAGTTGGAATAATCGATCTAATTAGAAAGTTATTTGTTTATTTGAGGTTATAATAATAATATTAATTTCACATAAAAATATATACACACCTAAATCTTAAACTAAGTATAATATCACCAATAATAAACGCGTCACATACGTCACCCACACGAGTGAAGTGGGCCCTGATTGCGAGAATGATATGGCACGATTCGATCGATTCGCGACCAACTTCACTTTGGAGTCACAAGCCTAAGTCGTTGCTCGCGCGCTCATCTATTTACCTATAAAATTCGTAGTCGTATTTAAATACTTATTAAAGTGTTGCACTTGTATTGCCTTTTACTAGGCACATAATATCGACCGAGTTTAAGTACCTAAGTGTTCGTAACCCCGTGCTATCGGGTAAGTTGTGCTTTTATTAGTTTATCTCCGTAAACGACATAGTGTCTAGTTTTGAAGTTTGTGTTAATTGATTGATTGGCTGAATGCACAAATTGAATGTATCACAATGTACATATTATGCTTTGCATATAACCTAAATCATCTTGATTTAGTATACCTATCTATTATTTGAATGTTTTAACGATTAATTATTATTTTTGTAAGTCATTCCGCTTTCCTTGCTTATTATAACCGTGACTACCTCACCTTAGAATACACATTTACAAAATATGAATATGGTCAGTCGCTTCGCGCCGTTTCATGGACAATCAAGGTGTAAACTTGTTAATAGTTCATAGTTCACCCGTACTTGATTACAGGGTTTTAAGTACACCTATCAAGAAAACACCTCAACCTTCGCACTGCAGCAGCTACACCGCCGCCGTAAACAAGGGTCGCTGAGTCCAGCGATAGCGGGTTTGCTGCGCAGCTGTCGCCTACGGACCCCCTAACAGGCAGGAGCGTACTGACCTTCCACGTTCAGTGTAGACCCTACGTCTAAATTTAGGCAGCGAACCACATAATTGCAAAATATAAAATTTATTTACAAGATAATTTTGAGTTTGTTTTATCCGCCTAATGATTAACGCTAAAACGTAACAGTGGCGCCCAACGTGGGGCCCGACGTGTTTTGGGTCTATACGGACGAAATTATTTTTGTAGATAAGTAGTTTTCTTTGGTGATGGTTGTTGGTTCATGTAAAATGATTTTGTTCACGTACAAGTAATGTTATTTGTTGGTTAAGTTAATACTATTATAACAAAGTGTGTATATGCATTATAAATTAGAAGTTATTATATAGAGATCGAAAACAAGACATTACTTGAACGCTTTTCTAAAGAAATTGTGTAATTTTTTTTTATTCTTCAACTACCTACCTACTTCTTTCTTAAAAGAAAAATCAAAGTCGTTGCTTGAAATTTTATATGGACACATTTTGAATGAACATACAGTTATCGCTAATATTTTATGTATGTAGTTTTGTGGAATGGTATTTAGTTAATACCTATTTTATTTTTGTTGTCTGTTTATTGTAATTTTGTATATTTTATTTCTGTATTGTTGTATACCGCTTTTGTAATTCAACTAACGGCAAAATAATTGCACAACAAACGTATTATAATTATCTCAGACGACCTGCTTCCGGCTTGATGTCAGACAAACCTGAAACTAAACGTCAGACACGAGCTCCTAAACTGACAAAACAGAGGACACTAGTATTCCACTCGAGGTTAGCCACAGCCGACTTGAGTTTACTGCCTCCAATAAAAAGGCATAGGACTCGTCCCTCTGGTGAAGGTAAGAACGGCAAGGGAGACCTCATAAACAACCCTACTGTGATCTCATCCAGAAAACAATCAACCAAAACTCAGTGTTCCAGTCCATCAAGGAGACCAACCATCATGAGCTCGTCACCAAGGAATAACTGGGCTCACCAAGTGGACCTTGAACTCCCTGCCCTATTGGATGACATTCCAGTTGAAGGTCTCCCATATGATAGGGATTTAGTGGTAGCTATGGAACTTCCATCCTCATGTCTACCAAGTATTCCTCCGGAACCCTCCTTGAAGCCCAACAAGCCTTCACCCAAAGCAAAAGAAGAAGTGAAGGATGTGGAAAGAACCCCCATAGAGAACGTCAACGTTTTCAAGGCAATGTGGGGAGGTTTAAGAAAACAATGCGTAGAGCCAAAAACAACAAAGACAGTTATACAAACTATGAGAAAGGAGGTTTTAGTCTGCCTGCGAGACTCTCGAGTAGTACAACAGGCTGAGGTAGACTTGCTGGACAACGAATGGGACACATTGGGGGTTGATAGGATAGCCTTATTTATCAGCCTTTTCCTAGAAAAGCATCCTAATCACTCTCTAGTAATAAGTCCCGGACCGCTGGCATATTTGACTGGAATGATTGACTCCATGAAAGTGGTTCACAATGACCTCTTCTCATCTTTCTTGGAGGCTCAGGCCAATATTTCTGCAGACATGAGTCTTGCTACGAAGTCTGTTGAATCATTTAGAACATCTATGGAGGAAGCTGAAGGGATCTGGCGGGAGCAATCATCTATCTGTTCCAAGTATCTGTCAACTTTGGAGAGTCAACTCAAACTGATCAAGATTGCTACAGATGTTCCAAGACCTGATGTCAACCCTACCTCAACCTCTAGGGACCGTCCTCAACCCCAGACTTCTACCACTCATCTGCCGTATGTCTATTATCAATGTGGAAATCAGATTCAGGTCAAGTACACAGAACCAATGGACAAGAAGGCTCAGAAGATAGTAACACAAGTCAATTACATCTTGGAGGGGGTAGACAACCCTAGGTGTTTCTTATCCATACATCCTGAGATCATCTTTACAAAGTTTGTGGACGCATACAAAAGAACCAGAGACTCAAAAAGGGCATTAAAAGAGTTAATAGTAGCACTCAATGAGCTGCAACTCCATTAACCCCCAACAAACCAACCATCACCCCACCGAAGAAACAATAAAACCAAGATCCTGATATACCTCTTAGATAGTAGTAAGCTATACAGATCTCAGCTCCCTTAGAAATCCCCATTACTCGCTCCCTGAGACTTGTCCCCATTCCACGTAGACTCCAATCCAGCAGCTCTCGTTAGGCAATCACTATTCTATGCAATTAATACTTCGACATTCCTTATCAATGGTGATGTTTACTAGTATGTGTTTTATATTTGTTATTATTACTATTATTTCTGTTATCTATGATCACATAGATAATTGATTCTATCACTGATATTATTCAGTATGTAATCAATATTATTACTCACATTTACTCCCTAGGTTAAGATTTATAATCATTGATTAAAGTTGGAGACCTCCTGTATTTAGTAAGTCTACAGTCGTAGCAACTTTGTGCCTTATTATAAGACCAAGTATCTTATAGCCTTTGAGGTATGAGACCTTGACCAACCATATTGGTGTTGTAAAACAGGTGCTAAACGAAGACTCTGATTAGGATAGACTCCGCAAATACCTAAAGGTATCACTAGATATAAGTCTAAGTTTAAGTTTAACTATAATTAGGATTAAGAAGAGAAAAAAAAAAAAAAAAAAAAAAAAAAAAAAAAAAAAAAAAAAAACTGTTACATTGCTGTAAAATAATAATACGTACACTATTAAACTAAACGATATAACATTAAAATACTTCAAGTACAACCCAACTTGCGAACTACACTCGTGAATTGTCATATATTTTATTCTATGAAATTAGAGTGAACTTGATTATTTATTTATTTATACTACATAGATTATAATCTAATAATTGATATAATCCGAGAAAATGTCTCATAGAAATTATACGACTGAAGAATTGATGCGATATTTGGAAGATTCAGATGAAGATCTAGATCCATTTAGTGATGGAAGTGTCGAAGAATATCAGCCCAATTATGACTAAGGCGAAGAAAGCGAGGACACTGAGGTGATTGCAAATTTTATAGCAAGTAGTGCAGACAGACGTAGTGAGGGTCCTTCAGCAATACCAGCATCTTCATCGGTTTCGAATGTATCTGATGCCCAGTGGAAACGAGACGTTTTGCCTTTGGGTAGGGAAACATTTATAGGTAATCACGGCGTACAAAACCTTGCCGCTATTACCGAAGATGGGGTAGTTAGTTTGATAAAAATCTATGATTATTTTGTACCTGATGATGTAATTGATGAAATGGTCATTCATACAAATAATTACGCTCGGTTGTTGAAGGAGATACGTACTGCTCAATTCAGTCGAATGACAGACGTCACTAGAGAGGAATTAAAATCATTTTTTGGTGTCATAATCTACATGGGTCTCAATCCAAAGCCGTCAATTGAGCACTACTGGAAATTAGACGTGCTATATTATAATCCTCTTATGCACAGAATAAATATGTCGTATAACAGGTTCAGCTCCATTCTAAGATGCTGGCATTTTACAGAAGTGCAAATAGGTGTTGTCGGCGAACAAAGAACTCATAAAATAGACCCACTTGTACACAAAGTTATCAACAATTTCCGTAGTCTTTATATACCTTCCAATGTTATTGTGGTAGATGAGTCCATGGTAAAATTTCATGGAAAGTTGATAATAAGGACCTATAACCCAGCGAAAGCAGATCGCTATGGTATGAAGATATATAAGGCGTGCACAGTAAATAGTTACACATGGTCATACCAAATATACTCAGGAAGCTCGCAGCAGTTAGAGGGGCTAGATAAGCCTGGTTCAACAGTAATCCAGCTCACAGAGCCGCTTTTAGATGCAGGCCGTATTATAGTTGCTGACAACTATTATACCAGTTTGCCATTGGCTGAGTATCTAAAAGCTCGCAATACCGATTTGTGTGGCACTTTACGTAAAAATAAAAGAAATTTGCCAAAAGAAGTAGTGAAAGCGAAGCTAAGAAGGGGAGAACAAATAGCTAGACAGAAGGACAATCTCTATACAGTACTAAAATGGCATGACAAACGAGATGTACTGATGATCTCAACCTGTCACGGAGACAGTATGTCTAACGTGACAACAAAACGAGGCGATGTCTTGAAACCAGATGCTATTATAGACTATAATGATGCCAAAAAAGGCATTGATATTTCCGATCAACTAGCTTCATTTCATTCTCCGTTACGTAAAAGTTTAACGTGGTACAAAAAGATAGCAGTAGATATACTGTTCCAGGTCGCCATTATCAATGCCAGATGCATCTACAACGAGGCGGCAAACGGCCCTAAATTGACAGTTTTACAAGTCCAAGAACAATTAGTCCGACATTTACTTGGACCTGCAGCATCAACCACAGAAAGTAATCACCCCCCAAGATCTTCAATCTCCTGTATCTCTTCAAGATCTTCAATTGCTTCTTCAAGCTATTCTGGACACAGTCTGCAAGAAATTCCAAGAAATGCAAACAATAAACTTGTACGTAAAAGATGCACTGGGTGCTATATCAAATTGAAAAATGAAGGGTTGTTGGCTAGAAAAGCCAAGCAAGTACACACTGAGTGTAAAAGGTGTGAAAAGGCATTCTGTTTAGATTGTTATAATGAGAAACATACTTGATTTTTTATATTTTCGTCTTATTATTAAAAACCTTACCTCTAGTATTTGCGTTTTATTTATTGCTAATTTCTTATAGTGATTAAATGAAAACCATAAAAAAATCACGATTTTTTTTTTATTATCATTAACATTAAGTATTTTGCTATACGTCCACATATGATTTAAAAAAATATCACATCACGTTCATACCGAAAAATATGCCTAAAGTTGTATAGAGAAATGAGTCACATTTCAATACGTTCTTATGAGTCATATATGACTCATTGGACAGGGAACAGGAGTATGAATTGCTATGTACCTCCTCTTCGTAGTTATTTCAACCAACCAGCATGCCTAGCCAAGTTACATTCGTTTCGTATCGAATCTATTGCTGCAATCGTTAACGCTTCGGCGTTAGCGATTTTAGGAAACGAAAAGTTGGTAGCCAAGTTGACGCGACTGAGTCGATTGCTCGTTCTATAATTTTGATAGAAAAATCTATACTTTAGTCTATGGTGAGCGTTCTTACAAACGTCAAACTAACCGAACGTCAAAGTCAACATTGTCAGTTGTGTACTTTGTACGCGGGCTGAACTTTTCTTTTAAATTGTTATTGGAAGTAATTTGGGTTTAAGTGTTATAAAAGTAATTGAAATAAGGTAAACTTCTTCTTTTAATTGGTTTATTATAATATCATAGTGCTGCATGTAATTTTAAACATTCGAAATGTTATGATATCATGTTTGAATGAAAGATACCTTAAATGAAGTGATAACTTTTATAGGATGGAATCTAGATCTCGAGCAAGCCCAAAACAGTTCGCAGCTATATTGGAATTCATTACATTGTAGATTGTCAACTTGGCTAAGGCGGCAGGGCGTACAATGAAGTACGTTTACCATGGTACTTTTTATGATTCTCGTAGTTGGGAATTCGGCCATGGTAAAGATACTAAAGATTTTTATTCTATGCCTTTTGCATCACAAGATTGTTTGCCTAATGCTGATATTGCAGCTTATATGAATTATCAATATGGAATGTGTATTATTAATAAGATAGAATGTGTTTTAACACGTTGAGTACGAAACCAGGTCTAAAACATCTTGTGCATGTGTTGCTAACAGTGCGTCAAAGAAAAGTATAGATTTCTCTGTCGTGCGAAGGGCATAACTTCAATTTGGTTTGGTTTAGAAAAGAGATAAATATATATCTAAGATGTGTTTTTAAAATAGAGGTGGTGTGCCTACTTTAATACCAGGTTTCTAAGAACTGGTACCGCACGGAAGAAATAAAGTTTAATCACAGTGCGAAACCAGGTTAAAAGCATCTGGTACCCCTCACACCTTGTACCGCACCCTGCGCCCGCTCCGCACGTCCAGTGTTGTGATCGCATTCGAAACAAACGCACGCATCGACATCATGACGTCAAGACCGACAAAAAGATGTCGTAAAAAATATTTTTTTATGTCATGATGTTCATGAAGAAAATGATAATCAAAAACAGGTAAGTCATAATTACTATTTATTTTATTTACCTACTTACCTACTTTTCTTGTAGTTAAGTATAATATAAACGTTTTCTGTGTTATTACAAAAAAAACCAGCCAAGTGCGAGTTGGACTCGCGCACCGAGGGTGCCGTACAAAGTACTACCATAACTTAGCCGTTATTAAATAAAAAAGCGAAATTACTATTATAAACTTATTATTTGCGGTTGGTGAAGTGACCGCGTCTAAGGATTGCCTAGTAGATAGACTTAGTTACTGTACATATTTAGTTCAGATTTTCAGACTTTTCCTTTACACACCACAAATAAAATAAAAATATATAAAAATAAAATACTTCATAATTTAAAATTATCTTTTCAGAAACCGCACCAAAACCAAATAAACATCATTTGGTAAACGGTGTAAAGAAGAGAAATTGTGTCGGATGCTATGAAATATTCCGGATCTTTTTGACAAGTCGCCAAGCTGATAGAAAAGTAAAAAAAATTATAACTGAATGTGCACAATGTAAAAGAACCTTTTGTTTGGACTGCTTCAATGAAAAACATCAATTAATGTAGTTTTTCTCTTCTTATACAATAAAACTTAATTAAAATTATCGATATTTATAATTCCCATTCCTAAAATATACACAAAAATACCCTTATCCAGTGCGGCACAGGGTGCATAAAACCCTGTATTTTATTATAGCTATACATTTCAAACAATACAAGCTGTTGACGTACGCCTTCAGAAACATGTCAATCAATTCATCATTGATAATATTCAAAGCAAAAAATATACAGGCTGTCCAGTAAATAGCACGACATACTGCAGGGGGTGATAGCTTGGGTCAATACCTGCCAGAACAACACAATATATGTTCAGCAAAATCTTACGGATTTACAGTTTCACAAAATTTTCCGAAATATCGAAAAATCTCTACCTTGAAATAGATTTTTAAGCATCTCGTAATGAAAAATTCCTTATCTAGTTTTTTTTTTACATCAAATTATTCGTGAATAGTTTACTACTTTACTCATTGATTTCTATCAAATACAAGAATGTTTTCAATAAATAGTATTTTTTGTTTAAATTTTCACAGAACGATTTGGTTTTTCGCATAACTTTAACCTACAGTCGCGAAAAAAAAGTATGTGGCAGTTTTGTACAAAAATTTAAAAGATATAGCTTGTTTAATGGTGATTTTTGAAAGATACAATACTAGTGCATTTTCAAAAAAAAATAGGTATGTTAGTTCCAGAGAAGCTGATTTTGTTCAAAACGTAATTAACGTAATTTTGTCAAAAACCACTACGAAAGTAAGTAATAGCTGCTTATTTACGCGAATTATATTATTATAAAACAAGTTGTGACATGTAAAATGCGACATGCACGCGTAATGGATAAAGGTTTTTACCTGGTCGCCGACCGACCCGACCCGACCGGTTACTGTCTAGCAAAAGAAGCGCATGTGCTATCCCGCTCTTTCTTGTATTGTGATTTTGTGTCTCACTCTCTCAACCTTATTTGCGACGCTTACCAGTACGCTACCTTAAGCCGTACGCCACCTTAAGCCGTGCGCAACGCATCTCTGTATTCACAAATTATTGTTTCGTATTGACGACTGTTTTGTGCCTTGAACCCCGCACTTTGTTTGCCTTACGATTTGGATTTTTTATTGTGATCACTACTATGACTTGGCGACCACCTGGACTTCTGTGCTGTATAACATGGCCAACCGCCGCGTTTTTTCGAGTTACACGCAGCGAGAGTATGCTAAGATGCATCTTATTTACGGAGAAGCAGGCCAGAGTGCATAACTCCTACATGGAAGGTAGACTCCCTGGTCAACGTGGCGGTGGACGGCTTCAAGTTGTTGACGAAGACATAGTGCTTCAGGAACGAGAACAAGACCCGACAACTTCGGTTAGGGCGATACAACGGCGCACAGGGATACCAAAGTCCACAGTTCATTCAGTGCTCAAGAGGTATGGATACCATCCATTTCACGTACGACGCGTGCAAACTCTTTTAACTAGAGACTATGTGCCGAGAGTTCAATTCTACCGCCGCATGCTTGAAATGCATCGGGAGGACCCAAACTTTTTTAATAAGGTGCTATGGAGTGATGAGTCAGCCTGCAGAAAGGACGGCTACTTGAATTTGCATAATCTACATAGTTGGCAATTAGAAAATCCGTATGTGTCAAGAGAAGACAGGTCACAGTACCAATTCAAGATAAATTTATGGAGTGGGATTTTTAATGGCCAGATTGTGGGTCTCGTCAAGCTTCCACCTACATTAAATGCCAATAATTACTTGGAGTTTTTACGAGAAACCCTACCCACGCTCCTTAAAAATGTTCCGAGTGAGCTAAGAGAGGTGATGTGGCTTCAAAATGATGGGTGTCCTGCTCATTATGGTCGGGAAGTAAGAGCCTACTTAGACGAAGTTTATCCAGGCAGGTGGGTTGGGCGACTGGGACCGATATTATGGCCACCTAGGTCTCCGGACTTAAGCCCCCTGGATTTTTTTATTGGGGTGCCTTGAAGGATAAAGTCTATGAAAAACCGATCCAAAATGACAGTGAATTGAGAGCAAGGGTAATTGCAGCAAGAAAAATATCCGAAATAAGCCTGAGAAGACTCATTTTTAAGAAGATGCCGAGCGTGTATTAGGGCACAAGGGATGCAATTTGAGCATTTATTGTGATTTATTTAAATGAATAAATGTTTATTGAAGTTAACTCCTTGTTATTTTTACTATCACCTTATCCTTCGAGATGTCATTTACAGACAGGCCGGCCGGTCGGCTGTAGATTAACTATTATGTAATTTGAACCGTAGTACGACCTTACTACGATTCGAATTCAAAGTCACATTACTTGCATTTAAAATAAAATGCTCTTATGAACTAAAATAGCATTTTTTCGTATTTTTTTAATGAAAATGCACTAGTATTTTATCTTTCCAAAATCACCATTAAACAAGCTATTTTTTAAGTTTGTTGACACTTGTTTTATAATAATTCGCGTAAATGAGCAGCTATTACTTATTCTCGTAGTGGTTTCTGACAAAATTACGTTAATTACATTTTGAACAAAATCAGCTGCTCCGGAACTAAAATAGCATTTTTGTATTTTTGTAATGAAATGCACCAGTATTGTATCTTTCAAAAATCACCATTAAACAAGCTATCTTTTAAATTTGTTGTACAAAACTGCCACATACTTTCTTTTTCACCACTGTAGGTTAAAGTTATGCGAAAAGAAAATCGTTCTGTGAAAATTTAAACAAAAAATACTATTTCTTGAAAACATTCTTGTTTTTGATAGAAAAAAGACTTATCAATGAGTAAAGTAAATATTCACGAATAATTTGATGTAAAAAAAAACTAGAAAAGGAATTTTTCATAACAAGATTCTTAAAAATCTGTTTCAAGAGAGAGATTTTTCGATATTTCGGAAAATTTTGTCAAATTGTAAATCCGTAAGATTTTGCTGAACATATATTGTGTTGTTTTGGTAGGTATTGACCCAAGCTATCACCCCCTGCAGTATGTCGTGCTATTTACTGGACAGCCTGTATATATATTTTTCCATGAAGGAAGCCAAAAAAAAGGTTTTAGTTTCATAAACAATACAAGGTTTAATAAGCCCTGTACCGCCACAATGATAGTTTTATGGCCAGGTGTAAAACGCCTTGTGCCGCAGGAATGGAAAGTATAGAAAATTCCGTGTCGCTTCGAAAGTGTTAACTGATTTTGGAGATTTCTCGTTATTACGATCAGGGTAATGTAGAGTTTAAGGATAAGTTTCCTACTGATTTGCGTATCGATCATTTGTTTAAGCCGTTGGTCCCAGCTGCCATGAACATCTATGGCAGTCGTTATTGGGAGAGTGTCGACACAAAAGATCCCACTGGGTCGAAGTGTCGCCGGTCTGACTGATTGGCCCCCACATAAGATAAGATAAGATGTTTAGAAATAATCATGCTAATATTTGTTACTCCTATTATTTGTGGTCATTATGAGAATGCTAATAGAACTGTTGCTAGGCGCAGTGCTAAGATACGCTGGACTTATTTAAGCCGGGACTCCACCAAAGCGGAGACGAGACGAGCGGAGAAGAGATGTTTTTTAAACAACCAATAGAATTGTGTTGTAAGGATAAGCCTTTACCGATCCATATAATGATAACGTCACATTGTTGATACAATAACAGGTCACGTTAAGCTTACGAAGCATTTACTTAGTTTTATTTTAAATATGTACTTTGTTTCTGAGAGAATAAATCCAACTTTCAACAAGAACGGTTGTTTTCACTGCAATGACCCTGAAACAATATACCATGCCACCACATGGCGACCCTGCCAATTAAGAACTATTGAAGAAACGAAAACAGAAAATTGAAGAAATCCATAAAGAAGACAGAAGAAAGAAAATAGAAGATGGGGAAGACCTATTCCAAAGAAGAAGTGGTAATAGCACAAAACGCAAACGGAGAAGCCAATGCCACGACTAGCCAAACTTTCACAGTACCAATCAGCGTCGAGAAAATACTTCTAACAGTAATTTTGACACTTTTACTTGTTGGAACGTGCTATTTTATCATGAAAAAGTGCCAGAAGAAAGCAGTCAACGTTTTAAGAAGAGAACTTCACGCTAGTACCTTTAGCGTCGTTTCCCCTCCTCAAGTAACGTCTAGAAATTAGTAGCAGCGGTGTCCAGGGATTGCCCGGCCCACGGAGTCCAGGGTATAGCCCGGCCCATCAGTACCAGAACAACACGGAGTCCAGCGGTAGCGCATCGTCGTAGAAAAATGAGCTGCGGTTCCTGTTTATCACCACCAGGGATGCCGACTTCGACTCCACGAAATAAGGTTTTTAATATTTAATTTTAACTTTAATATCACTAGGTATAATTATATAATATTACATAATTAGCTATCTTACATTGTAATGACCTTAAAAGATTTATTATTAATATCGAATACATTAAAAGAAGTTAAGGACTATCTCATAAAAATCGGTCCTGCACGGAGACAAACCTCCGATACAGCACAACAAAAGATATTATTAGCTGAAAGAGAATATTGTAAATTGGAGTGTATTTTGCTAGAAATACGAAGGAAAATCGAAAATTCTGAGTTAAGCCCTGATAGTTTAAAATCAATTAATTCTATAATTAGTGATATACATATTTTCTATACTAAAATTATTAGTTTAAAGTCTACAAATACGTCATCAAAAATGCAACCGGCAACCGATTCTTTTAACTTAAAAACAGCCATTGCGCTTTTACCTATAATGACTGGTAAGGAACAAGATACTTTGCGTTTAATAGATGGTATTCAATTATATAGTTCCATGATCAATAACGACACAAAACGTCAATTAATTGAGTTTGTTTTAAAGACACGATTGTCTGAAGGAGCCAAACTTCGTTTAACGTCAACTTATGACACAATAGAAAGTTTGATTAATGATATGCGAACATTTTTGATCCAAAAAAAATCTCCTGTAGCAATTCAGTCACAGCTTTTAAGTAGTAATCAAGGCCGGAGGTCCATAGAACAGTTTGGTAGTGAATTAGAGAAACTTTTCGTTCAGTTAACTATTGCGCAAGCCGATGGAGATGATTCAAAGTTTAATATTATACGACCAATTAATGAAAAAATGGCGATTAAACGATTTTCGGATGGTTTAAGTAATACGCGCCTCAGTACAATTATAGCCTCGCGCCAGTTTGAGACTTTACCGTCAGCTATCCGTACAGCATTGGATGAACATACATTATCACCAAATGATGAACATGTGTTAAATTTTAAGAAGCCTTTAAATCAAACCCAGCCTTATATTCGACGTGGTAATATACATACCAATAGAGGTTTTAAATATTTTGGTTCAAATCCAAATAACTATCAATCAAATAGTCAAGGTCAACATATTCCTAATAGCAGTAATAAGTATTATTATAACAATAAATACATGCCACCTATGTCCTATAATAATCGTGGGAATCGTGGAATACCACGGGGCCCTCGTTTCGGATTTCATCGCGCTGGAAGTCACAGCGCGCAACGATTTCCGCGAAGCGCCATACAACACCCACGTGTTCAAGTTATTTCGCAACAATCGAAAGAACCTACAGAAATAACATCAAGTACGAGCAATGAGTTTTTTCGTCCCTTTAATGAATGATAATGACGTTTTCAATTATAGTAAAAGTAGTATCGTTTCCTTAAAAGTAGGTTTGGTTTAGTAGACAGTGGTGCTACTATATGTACTTTAAAATATGAATGGTTAAATGAGTATTTAATTAGTAAGATATGTTATGATAAGATAGTGATAAAAGGCGTTAGTGGACAATTAGTGTCCGAGGGATATGTTTATTTAGATTTAATTTGCGATGGTATAGAGTTTAAGCAGCAATTTTACGTTTTTAAAAATTTATGTTGTTCTACTGATGCTATTATAGGTCATAATTTTTTGAAGCGGTATGGAGCCGTAATTGATTATAAAAACAATAGTTTAAGTTTATCAAATAATAATATGACGGTTGTAATTAATTTTGAACCGTGTAATGAGTTTCAATTTACCATTCCACCCCGTTGTGAGGTGATTAGGCATATTCCTTGTAGGTTTCGCGAGGACGTTGTAGTTTTAGCGAACGAAATTAACTTAGGAGTTTTTGTAGGGGGCTCAATAACAAGTCCTGTCAATAATTATATACCAGTACGAATTTTAAACACAAGAGAAGAGGAGATTAATGTTGACTTATCCAATCTATCTATGTATTCTCTTAATGCATTTGATGTATGTAATTTTGCCGAGGAAAGCCAGTCCACGGCCCGAGTTAAGACATTATTTTCTTTACTGGATTTTACGTATATGAATAAGGAAGAACAGATTAGTATAGAGAACATATGTGCGAAATATTCTGACGTTTTTCACTTGCCCGGAGATAAACTATCCGTCACTAATTTAATGGAACACGCTATTACGTTGAAAGATAACGTAACTCCTGTTTATGTAAAGCCGTATAGAATTCCACATTCGCTTAAAAAAGAAGTAGATAAACAAATTCAGGATATGTTAGACAACGATATTATTGAGGAAACCACATCTGAGTGGTCGAGCCCGGTGTTGCTCGTGCCAAAAAAAGCTGATAAATCCAATGAAAAAAAATGGAGACTTGTAATTGATTACCGCCACCTTAATAATAAAATCCAAGACGATAAATTTCCATTACCGAACATAACCGAAATATTAGATTCTTTGTCTGGTAGTATGTATTTTTCAAAATTAGATCTTTCTCAAAGTTATTATCAACTCTCACTTAGCGAAAATTCCAGAAAATATACTTCATTCAGTTTAAATAAAATGTATCAGCTCTCTTTGAACGAAAATTCACGTAAATGTACAGCTTTCACGGCCGGTAAACAATATCAAATGAAACGCTGCCCAATGGGTCTCAAAACAAGTCCCAGTGTATTTTCACGACTTATGACCATAGCAATGGCCGGTCTTAACTATAAAAAATGTTTTATTTATTTAGATGACTGCGTTGTAATAGGAAAATCATTAATTAATCACAATAAAAACCTCATTAGCGTTCTAAACCGTTTAAGAGAAGTCAACTTAAAATTAAACCCCATTAAATGTGAATTTTTAAGACATGAAATCGTTTATTTAGGTCATAAAATAACATCGGGAGGTATTTATCCAGACCCAGCAAAAATTGATACATTGCGCAAGTATCCAACACCTACTTGTGCCGATGACGTCAAACGGTTCATTGCCTTCGCTAATTATTATAGACGGTTTATACCAAGTTTTGGCGATATTGTACATCCAATGAATATGTTGTGTAAAAAAGGTGCTAAGTTTATGTGGTCATCTGAATGCCAATCAGCCTTTGAAAAATTAAAATTATCACTCATGAACCCCCCAGTCTTAGAATATCCTGATTTTACGGAAAATAATATTTTTAAATTGCAAACAGATGCATCAAAAATAGGCTTAGGTGCAGTATTATCTAACAGTAACGGACATGTAGTTGCGTACGCAAGTCGTAACTTAAAACCTGCTGAGACGAGATACCCCGTAATAGAATTAGAATTACTTGCAATAGTTTGGGCTATAAATCATTTTAGACCATATTTGTATGGCAGAAAATTCAAAATTTATACTGACCATAGACCACTTGTTTATTTATTTAGTTTAAAAGACCCTTCTAGTAGGTTAACAAAGTTTCGTTTATATCTTGAGGAATATGACTTCGAGGTAGAATACGTTCTAGGTCGAACTAATGTAGCTGCAGACGCATTAAGTCGAATTTCTGTAACTTGTAACGATTTAAAAAACATGCAAGAACAAGTTGTCAATGTGTTGACTCGAAAACAACGTAAAAATCTGACATTGACACGTAGTAATGACAGACTCACGAATGAGACTCCATCAGTCTGCGGGCCTGATCAACCTGCTGCTGTCGAGTTACTCAAAAGACCAAACGAAGTAGTGGAACTTGTATTTTCTGACTTTAAGGAGAAGATATTAAAAAATTCTAATAATATTATATCAAATGCAAAGCTTTGTATATATGTTCCGTCGCATTCAGCGATTTATCTAGATTCCCGATCGTTATCTACTATAGATGTGTTAGCGAGGGATTTAGAACTATTTTGTAAAAAATTAGCCTTAACAGAGTTGCTAATAATTAAAAATAAAAATGCTAGCATTATTCAATCGTTATTAAACGAAAGTAAAAAATTGCAACTCGATTTACCTCGTTTTATAATAATAAGAGGTGTTAAAAGAATTTACGACGATGATGACAAAAGGGTTATATTGAACGATTATAACCTATTACCCAGCAGTGGCCATGCGGGGGTTAATCGTATGACAAACAATATAAAAAGGTATTATTTTTGGCCAGGCATGTCTACGGACGTAGCCAAGTACGTTAAACAGTGTAAAAGCTGTCAATTACAAAAATATACGAATAAAAATATTAAGGAACCAATGGTTATAACCACGACACCTAGTTCCGCTTTTGATAGGATTAGTTTAGACATAATGGGCCCTTTAGAATTAGATAATTATAACAATAAGTACATTTTAACGATACAATGCGAATTAACAAAGTATATTGAAGCATATCCTATACAACGAAAAGATACGGTTACTGTGTCACGAACATTCGTGAATAATTTTATTTTGCGTTACGGAATTCCACGCGAGATTTTAACAGATAACGGTACCGAGTTTATGTCATCCGTCTTACAAGAAACTTGCGAATTGTTAAAAATTAAAAAATTAAACTCCACTCCTTATCATCATGAAACATTAGGCGCAATCGAAAATTCTCATAAACATTTAGGGGCTTTAATTCAGTGCAGTAATAATATAGATAATTGGAGCGACTGGGTTCCATTTTGGTGCTTTTCATATAATACTTCAGTAAACACTGAAACAAAATACACTCCTTTTGAATTAGTGTTTGGAAAACTATGTACTTTACCTAGCAATTTAACGTCCATTGTTGACCCATTGTATAATTTTGAAAGTTATCCTGAGGAACTAAAATATAGGTTACAAAAAGCACATGCTGATACTAAAGAAAATTTGTTACAAAGTAAGTTGAAAAGAAAGAGTGTTTGTGACAAAAATGTAAACAGTATTAATTAACAACCAGGTGATTTAATTCTAATAAAAAATCAAGTCGGTACTAAGCTTGATAACATTTATAATGGTCCTTACAAGGTGATAGTGGACATTCCACCAAATGTTAAAGTTATAAAAGATAATAAAGAATATGTAATACATAAAAACCTTACAAAATTATTTAATTACTAAATTGTATTGTATTCTTGAGGGTTTTTTTTTTTACATGTTAAGACTTGTTTTTAATATAATGATTGTAATTCGTATAAAATTATATATAAGTTTCATTGATTTTTATTATAGTAAGTAGTTAGAAAAAAAATTGTGACTTGTTGTTATATAATTTTTTTTTTCTCTCACCCAATAAGGGGAGGTGATGGTCAAACTTTTCAGGGGAGATAAGCCTTTACCGATCCATATAATGATAACGTCACATTGTTGATACAATAACAGGTCACGTTAAGCTTACGAAGCATTTACTTAGTTTTATTTTAAATATGTACTTTGTTTCTGAGAGAATAAATCCAACTTTCAACAAGAACGGTTGTTTTCACTGCAATGACCCTGAAACAATATACCATGCCACCACAGTGTTATTGACACATCTCTCCGCTCAGCTTCAGTGGAGTTCGCTGTGCGGAGATGTGTAATATTTGTATGGCGCGATGGAAGTGGAGATGTGAGCGGCGTGCAGTGAGCGATGTCACTCAACGCCTCGCACCCGAGCTGAAGAACATCTCTTCTCGCACAGCACACCGCACACATCTCCGCTTTGGTAGAGTCCCCCGAGCTGAAAAACATCTCTTCTCGCACAGCACACAGCACACCGCACACATCTCCGTTTTGGTGGAGTCCCTGCCTTATCGTCGTTGTAAAAAGCGTATTTTAACTTCCCAAATTCGTAATGATAAGTCTATTGGCGATATGATAAAGTTAATGGCTGATATTGTCATATAACCAGCTTGCTATGCGGGCATTTTTGGGGTTCAACCCCTCTAATGTTCCTGTAGCAAGATAAATGAGTTACTATTATTTGTATAATATACGTTAAACTTTAGATTATTTTGTTCATTATACTTGTTCTGGTTTAAATTATAATAATAATACACTGTAATTAGTTGTTTTATTTAGCCTTGGTTCCCCCCATAGGGATACCCAGGATTGTCGGGAACACGACAATTAGTTAAATTCAACTCTGTGACAGAAGCTGGGTAGGTTCGTTAGGTGCAGCGGGGTGGCTGGGGCCACCCCAAGCCGTGAACCAGTGGCGTGCGGTTCATAAAGACAAAAAGACACTGCCTTTTTTTTTATGTGGGGGAATGCTTTGACGCATACCTCTCCGCGGGGCGACGGAGAGGTCATGTCGAGCTCACCGGGGAAAAGATACCCCGGTAATACCGACTAAACCTACCACGGTGTTCCTCGACATGACCATAGACGGTGAGGCCGCGCGAATCACTTTCACATTCAATCGCGACCCCGCCATGGTTTCGTTTCGTTTCACACGGCGGGCCACTACACAAAATACTTCCTCCACCGGTCCCCTCGGGGGACAAAGACACTACACAGGGGCGCACGTGGGAACACGCACGCCGCCTCTCGGACCTCCTGCTGAACGGATGGCAGGCAGGCCCACAAAGCCCACCACCCCCAGGTCAAAACTCAGGGTGGCTGGAGGTCGTCTCGCGCCCTCCGGCGCCCGGCTCTGCGGTTGGGGAGAGGGTTTAAACGCTCTCCCGCTCCGCCGCCTCCTTGATGGAAATCACTTCCTCACAAAAGGAGGCGACGGCATTCCACGACCTCTCACTCCGGACCATAGATTAAACTACGGCCGGGAGCGAGAGGGCAACCAATCCGACTGCCGCGATCAACTCACGGCGCTGCGATGCCCAGGCGGGGCAATTAGCCAAAATGTGCAGCGCCGTGTCCACAACAACATCGCGGCAGTCGCCGCAGTGATGACATCCGGGCGTCGCCTGCCTATGCGACACAGGAACTGGCCAAAACAACCGTGGTCAGTCATTACCTGTGTCAGCCGGAAGGTGAGGGCGCCATGCCACCTTTCCAGCCACTCCTCAAAAACGGGACTTACCGCCACGATCGTGGCGTGCCCACCCCCTCCGCGGCGCCTACCCTTAACTCCTTCTACTCCTCTCTAACTCAGATAAATATTTATTATATTATATTATTTTATTTTGAAGTCCAATATTTATATTTATCGACAAATAATTAATTTCCATAAACAAAATTTCTTAAAACCTATATCATAATATCATAATTTTTTGCATGTGTGCATCGAGACGGACACAAAAATATCTATGTGCGTTCCTATAAATATTTGTCACACAATGTTAAAACTTACGCACACAAACGCATAAAAAGACAGTGTCTTTAGTAGGTATATGACGTGTTCAGTGGCCTTCGTACATGATAAAAGTTCAATTGCCGAAGTACGACGAATGTTATGCAACCTATTTGAAAAGTAGCATGGTTTATTTGATTAACGCTAACTAAGGCACTATTATTTTTTGTCGTAGGTATTTTGTTGAATTTTATGTGAGTTCTAAGAAGTCGCCTTTGTTAATTTGTTTTGTGTTGTAGTCGCAGGTCATTTAACATTTTAACGTTTTTATAGAATGAAAAATGGAAATTCTTCACTGTGAAAGTTGTTCAGATGGTGTGTGTATACAGGAAATAAAAAGTGACGCGTTTTTAAAACTGTCTTTCAGTGATAAAAAACAAGTGATTGCGAAAGGCCGAAGTACACTAGATTTGCAATTAATACAAACTAAAGGTAAAGTCAATCGTAAAGGACATCATTCAAGTCTCGAACATTTTGTACCCAAAAATGAAAGTGCCGGCCAGAAAAAAATAATACTAGATTCTTATCGGAAATAATGTCTTGAAGATTTTTTACTATTACAAGAATCGTCTACATTTAACCCCCAGGCTGCTATTTGAGTTTGAAAATACAAAAAATAATTATTTTCCTACAATGTTTGGAGCATCACATTACGCTTAAAAGTTGATGTAGCTACCTGCTATTGTGTTATCTCGCACGGCCGCACCCCCGCCCCTTTACGACGTAGCCGCCTCCTCCCCGTATCCGTACGCCGCCGCGCCGCGCGCCGCGGCGAACGCAAGCAAAGACAATGCACTTTTAGTTATCCATGCGACTTAAGTTACATCGGACGGCTACTATTCAGTTTACTGCTCTTATTTTGCTGTTATCATTATGGCGGAATTACTGTGTACACGGTGTCATGAATCTGTTGTGAATAGAAGGAGACACACTTGGGCTTCCCGAGAGGAGCCGCACATTGAAATAGCGCAGATCGTTATTCAAGAAATATTGGAGCAGCAGGTATGTACCTTCTATTTGATGTAACATACGTTTTGTTGTAGGGTAGGGTTTCTGTTTCACAAGAGTATGTCGCTCTCTTATAATAATTATGTACAGTAGTCTCAGTTTATTGTGTAGAAGTAGTCCTTATTCGGCATTTTCAAGTTTTTAGAAAGAAGTCTGAATGTAATTCGTCTTTGAAATTAAACTACTATATACGGATTTTATCGCGTTGTTTATTTGACACTTTATTACAAAATTTTGAAAAACTGTTACACTACTATAATACTATTAAACTTTATTAATTTTTAAGCTAATTAAATTATTGAAACTATTAAAACTATTTATACTATTACTATACTATTATAATGAAACTCAATCGTTTTAAATATTATGTGACTATATTACCAAACTCACAGCAATTACACGGACTATTGAGAATGTCTTACTCAGTTGAATGCTAGTTCCTTACTGCTGAGCGATCTTTCGCCGAGAGAACGAGTTATTTTTCCCCTCTACAATAACCCCACTATTTAAAAATGATAGTTGGCTGTGTTGCCAATTGAATGAATAAAAACTCCCGAACAGAATTATTAACAAAAATAAGAAATCATGACATTCGGCCATCCGATACCATGCTACTCCTGGAGCACAACCTCAACTAAAATCACTCAGTTTTCATTATCACACGATCAAGATATGTTGTTAGCAAGAATGAAAAGTATATATCCATTTCCCTATGCATAACAAAGAAACATCCCGATCATCGAATTTTAAACAAAATTAAAAAAATGACTATTGAAGAATTGCTTTTATACATTAAATGAATATTGTTATTTCACACATACTTTAAAACGAAATGTCTATTAGCAATATAATATTAAGTACTGTATAAAATTATACGATGTATTTATTTTTAATTTATCTTGACTTATGTAATTATTAAATGGAAATTGACATCGTTTATACTATTTTTTGTTTTACAGTTACGATATTATTTATTTCCTTCGCATATTTATAATTATTGTTCCTATTGATAATGAATATTATGTCTATTAATTATTGTTATTTTATTTATACTATCTAATAACACAATTTCAGGGCAACACTTATGAATGTCAAAGTTACACAATTTTTTTTTGTGAATTTACATTTACTGCCACGTTCAGCAAGGCAAGGGTGTAGGGCTCATGAGAACGGGCAAGAAACTCATGGCCACTCTTTTGTTCAAATCATGACTGTACGCCTACTATCTTATCCTATCTTATGTGGGGGCCAGTCAGTGCAGACCGGCGATTATCCTCTAATATTTCGACTTCAAAAAATTATCTATGCTACGCACATATGACACTGATCATTTCAATGATGTACACTATGTAACTTGAATGTACTTGGCTCACTAACGAGACAACTTCTTTGCTAGTCGACACACATACATGACATTATGTATGTGTGTCGAACCTAACCTCATTTTAATTTAAGCACATTTAGCTAAATCATGAGGCACACACAACCTCTGCTAAAAAGCAAAAGGCACACAAATAAAAAGGCATATTAATCAAAGCATACTTGGCTAAAGCATGAGGCACACATAACCTCTCCTATTAGTATGAGGCACACAACCTCTCCTATTAGCACATAGATACATAGATTCACGCCTGTTTTCTTAGATGGGTAGGCAGAGACTACGGATTTCCATTTGCTACGATCCTGTCAAACTTCTCTGGCTTCATTCACTTTCATCACATCTCATACACGCCCGTCGGTTCAAGGAGCTCTTAACCTGGCCTTTGTCCAGAACGCCTCCGATCTGATCGAGAAACATTCACCTAGGTTTTCCTCTTGCGACTATTCACACTAGCCTTATAAACTTTGTTAATCCTACCTCGTCCATTCTTTCTACATGTCCAAACCAGCTTAACATACCATTTTCTATTCTTATCACTATATCCACTTTCATGCCTATTAGCACGAGGCACACATAACCTCTTAGTAGCACGAGGCACACATAACCTCTTAGTAGCACGAGGCACACATAACCTCTTAGTAGCACGAGGCACACATAACCTCTTAGTAGCAAACGAGGCACACATAACCTCTTAGTAACAAACGAGGCACACATAACCTCTTAGTAACAAACGAGGCACACATAACCTCTTAGTAGCAAACGAGGCACACATAACCTCTCTTAGTAGCACGAGGCACACATAACCTCTTAGTAGCAAACGAGGCACACATAACCTCTCTTAGTATCAAACAAGGCACACATAACCTCTTAGTAGCAAACGAGGCACACATAACCTCTCTCTTAGTAGCAAACGAGGCACACATAACCTCTCTTAGTAGCAAACGAGGCACACATAACCTCTTAGTAGCAAATGAGGCACACATAACCTCTTAGTAGCAAACGAGGCACACATAACCTCTTAGTAGCAAACGAGGCACACATAACCTCTTAGTAGCAAACGAGGCACACATAACCTCTTAGTAGCATACGAGGCACACATAACCTCTTAGCAGCACACGAGGCACACATAACCCCTTAGTAGCACGAAGCGCACATAGCCTCCAAGTCAAGTGGCAATAGCCTGCAAGTCAAGTGGCAACAGCCTTCAAGTCAAGTAGCTTTATAAACCAGCAGCGCTTGTTTTACAAAGAAATTACCTCAATACTACAAAAGCTATTGCAAGTATTTTACTCGTCAATCTACGTAATAACACTGCATCCTAGCCAAAGACTGCTGAAGAGTATATCACTGTATAATCACTCAGACTAGGTAAGCGTAAACGTTATACCTAAGCAAACAACGGCACTATGCTCCAGCAAAAACACTGACGAAGAGTAGCCTCGTCCAAGTATTTCACGCAAGAGCACAATGCACTCTTAGAACTAAAAAAAAACTATCAGGGAGTACCCTGACCAAGTATTCTCCTGATACAATGTAAATGCTAATGTTTAAAAAAAAAATCATAGGTTATATCATTTTATCATCTAAGCGCTGCTAATTTACAATGCATATTTCAATTATTTACTAAAGAATTATAATGTAGGTACATAATAATATGCAATGAAATAAATTATTTACACTCGTGCGTGTAGAGTTTTCAACCAATAGGCAGGCGGACCTCTGGTTTGTCGGCATGGTTGCCTCCAGAAAGTAAACCTTACTCATTAGCTGAATATGTAGGATACACTGAGGGTATTCCCCAACAGCACTCCAGTTAAAGAGTTACTAAGTGT
Source organism: Catocala sponsa (assembly GCA_963564715.1). Lineage (NCBI taxonomy): Eukaryota > Metazoa > Arthropoda > Insecta > Lepidoptera > Erebidae > Catocala > Catocala sponsa. The sequence goes on along the minus strand of OY751356.1, from coordinate 4,178,318 downwards.
ATTTCAAGGTAACCGTTCAGTTTTAACACTCGAAAATACACCAAGTTGTGATGATTCCTATGGGAATCGCGTATAATGTCATTGTGTGTAATTATGTGGGTAGTTTATTACATTTGTGTAGTGTATTGTAAAGTGTACTGTAAAAGTCGACCTATCAGTTTGTTCACAGTTAAACAATCGAAATAAGTATCTACTAATTAAACTTTTAAAAACAAGAAAGAAATAACGCCATTACAAAAAGATAATTATCGCAAATTTTTGCGTGTACTTACTCATCCCACTTCTGAAATATAATGAAACTCAATCGTTTTAAATATTATGTGACTATATTACCAAACTCACAGCAATTACACGGACTATTGAGAACGTCTTACTCAGTTGAATGCTAGTTCCTTACTGCTGAGCATGCTATGGCAACTCGGAGTAAAACATTTTCTTTCAAATCAGCGCCATCTATCAAATCGTTAAGGGAAAAAATTGCGGTGTTGCTATAGTTAAATATATAAGTCTAATGCTGGGAGTTGCCTCCACTTATAAAAAAACATAAATCAAGAAATAAAATTATAATCACATATTATTCTTGTAGTAAATAAATAAAAATAACAGAATAAATTAATCTGAACATAATGCGGTTTTATACACACAACAATGCAGAAGTTATATTTTGGTATATAACGTGCAAAATTCTGTTTTTGTCTGGGCACACTTGAATTCAGAATTGCAAATGGTTGACTGCGCAAGAGTGTAATTATCTGCAATAAAGTTCTCGTTATTTCGCAAGTGCATCTATTATCCACGTTGAGTAGAGCTTCCGTTCCTCCGTGTTGCTGTGCCGCGTTACAATTCGTTCGTACACTCATGTTGAGTTGTGTATACTTCTCAGTGTGTGCGCCGTGAACATCATCCAGAATTTGTGAAGTTACTGTGGACTCAACGCATAGGCACTCTGTAGAGTTTGGACCTGTAATTGCCATTAGTGTACAGTGAACTTCAACCATGTCACAAAATTCTTGCTGTGTACCTGGATGTGCTGTGGTTAGGAAAGACGGTAAGCAAGTACCTATTGTTTTTCTTTCTTCATTTATGTCAAACCTGAAGGGCTACACTCTATTCATCACTATGTTTCACATATCCCCATATCCCTAATGTAATTACTCTAGAGGTGTAGTAGTAGGAGGTCAAAGTCAATAGGTTCACTATGAATTGCCTTGATGTTGTTCTTATATTCTGAACTGTCCCTAAACTACGAACGAATGAACTACTTGTTCACCCGGGAACCTATAACCTATGGCCCAATGCCATAGTATCTTTCATTTGATCTTTTCATGGCTATTCGGTGGTGGTTAAAATTGTATGAATTTCATTGTTGCTAAAATATTACTTGATAATAATGTTTCACGTATCACTGAGGGCTAAGTAAATAATACTTATAATTAAGTTATCATTTAGAGTTAATGTTAAACAATTAAGATTCAAAACAGCATTGAATTTCGTAAAAAAATCTTGTCCTAAAATAGCATGTGCCTTACACAGCAAGGAATTAAAAACATAACACTTATGATTAAACAATTGCCCCGCTAAAACATAACTGTCACTAAGTGTTAAATAATATATAATAATAATAATGATTGATTAAGGTTCACACCTAATTGTTTCATGTTTTCAAGTGTGCCGCTACACCTGTTCCCGAATCCAGAGACAAGTGCAGAGAAAATTAAAACATGGATTTTAAATATTAGTGGTGATTTAGCTATATTAGATCATCATACTATCTATCGCAACAGACGTGTCTGTCATAGACATTTTGAAGAAATACATAAGTATCCAACTGGTAGACTGTCTAAATTGGCAATTCCAACACTACATATTCCAGGTAATACTATTAATTGTTAACTATATGCATATGCATCAATGCATTTATTTGTTTGAACAAATAATAACTATAGACAATATTTTCATATTATTCTAGATCTGCAAGCACAATCACTTGGTGAAGCAATGGTTATGCCAACCTCTGATATATCCCAAAGAAGTAAATTACAAGAATCTGATTTTAACACATCAGGTATAATATATGTGTCTTTCATTACACTTTAATTAAAGGCGCTGAAGCCGGCCCTAGCTTCTACATCAAATGTTTTAAGGACACAGTCCAATGTTTTCATATCATATTTGTATTACTTATCTCTATATTGTTTGTGTATGAAATACAGCTAGCGCGTGGTGCAGAGACAAAAGCACCGCCTAAAAACTAGTACAACATATTTAAACATGTTTAAATTATAAGCAATTTGACAATAACTATGAATATTTAATTTAGAGAACATCAAAATGTCATAGTACCTGACCAAACTGAGAGAGTGGCAGAAACCAGACCTGACCAGACTGGTAGAGAGTGGAAAAGAAAAAATACAGCTAAATCAAAAAGTATGTATATAATTAACCATAAGTGCATAATTAAACTGAATTGCATAATTAAACTCGAAATCCAGATGGAGATCCAGGCTTCTAGGTCATAAACCAATAAGATACTTAGGAGCACTCATCCTGTGTGATTATGATTAAATATTTTAAATTAAACAGATAATAATTTTACATTAAATATTACTAAAGAGTAAATGTTAAAAATTATTATAAAATACAACAACCTAGCATTCGGCAAGCAGCACCCTCTAGAAATGCGACGTTGCCAGCCCGCGTGGGATAAAAGCTCTTAATTTACATAACATAACATAGCTTCAAGCTTGTTGTCCCCGAAGTGGTAGGCAGAGGTGTACCATACACCCACATTTCGCCAGCTATGTTTAAGTCCCACTTAATAGGGGGCGAGCCTATTGCCGTCAACCGGACACATTTCCTGACTCCGTGCTGCTACTGTGTATTTCCTTACAGAAAAACCCAATAACACTTTGCTGACCCGGGACTCGAATCCGAGACCTCAGGGACAGCAGTCGCGTACACTACCGCTGCGCCACCGGGGTAGCTCTTAATTTACTTTTAGAATACATACATACATAATTTTAAAATCTTGAGTATCTTAATCTTTTTATAAAGTTTGATTGTCATTTGTTAAAAGAAAGATAACGTGTTTTTCAGGTCCTCGTGTAACTTTGGCGCAACATAAGGAATTTAAATCTGTTTTAAAGAAATTAAGAAAATGTGAAAATGATAAGAAGTCTTTCAAAGCAAAATACATGATTGCAAAAAAGATGATAAGAACAACTGCATTCAATATGGTTTGTAAGAATATGTCACATACCACAAAGTTATTTTGCCAAATGCAAGCGTCTCAAAGTGGCAAAAAAAAGAAAGGAAGGCGATTCACACTAGATGAAAAAATTTTGGCGTTGTCTCTATACAAGCCATCTCCTAAGGCATATCGTTTACTTAGCAACATATGTGTTCTGCCAAGCAGAAAAACACTGCAAAATTTACTACATAAGATTAATCTAAAAGCTGGAATCAATGACATAATATTTGAAAATTTGAAAAATAGAGTTACTAAAATGCCTAAAAATTATAAATACTGTTCTTTAACATTTGATGAGATGGCAATTGGAGCAGGCATTTCATATGATAGAAGAAATGACAAAATATCTGGATTTGTTGACAATGGTGACATAATCGAAAAAGAATATTGTGATCATGTCTTAGTATTCATGATAAGAGGCATTGTGAAAAAATATAAGCAACCTTTGGCCTTTTATTATTGTAGTGGAAGCACTAAAACAATTCAATTAAAAAGACATATCAAGACTATTATAGAAAAAGTGCAAGGAACAGGACTAAAAGTTGTGGCAACAGTGTGTGACCAAGGCACCTCCAATGTGGCAGCAATAAACGCATTACTCAAAGAAACTCAAGAAACATTTTTACGCAATGAACAAGAATATAAAGGAGGTTTTTTCTTAGTAAATAAGAATAAAATTTTTCCAATTTATGATCCACCACATTTAATAAAAGGGATTAGAAATAATCTGATCACAAAAGACCTTAAATTTACCATTAAAGGCCAAGAATGCATTGCGAAATGGGACCACATTGTGAAGCTATATAAAAGGTGCCCAGGTTATAAAGGCGTAAAGCTAGTGCCTAAACTAACAGCTCACCATGTGTTGCCTGCTTTAATCCCGAAAATGAGGGTTAAACATTGCACTCAAGTTTTCAGTCAATCAGTTGGAGTAGCCCTTGGACTTATGGCAGGTAAGCAATTTATTATTTTGTCATTAATTGTGAATGTTTGAAAGTTACAGTTTTTAATTTGCTATCTGCCTTAAATACAAGGGTCGTAACAATATTGGATTATTCGCAGTAGTTCCATTGGCTAGTTCCATGATGGAACTTCTGCGGATTTTTTTTCGCATTAGTTCCATTCTTGTATACTTAACACTTGGCAAGCATATTGCTGATTGTGGTATGTTCTTAGTACAAACAATTATGCTGTTGTCCATCTTTTTTGCACGATCCCTAAGGGCCAAATCTCACTGGGATGTGCTGCCAACAAAATGTATTAATGGTTGCGTAACCGAGCGGATACCAGACGAGATACTCTCTTATAGAGTTGTATACATTTTGTTGGTGGCGGCGATTAGTTGCGCCGCGATGGTGTCCCAGTGAATTATAGCCACAACTCCTAAGTGGTGACCCATTATTATTTGCCGCGAACCACGCCGAGATATATGTGTTAATTTATTTTTTCTCCTTTGCAGGATGTGGAGTCCTTGAAAAAGAAAGTACCGACACAGCAGATCTGCTCATGTTCTTCGATGACTTATTCGACAGCGTAAATGGCAGTTTTAGCGCCATAAGAGGAGGAAAAATTTACAGGACTGCAGTGACCCCATCCTCACCTCACCACAAATTGTGGAATTATAGTCTACCTATACTGAAATCTATGAAATTTTGTAACACCAATAACCAAGGGGTAGTGCCTTCGTTGTCAAGCTGGATCAAAACCATAGAAGGTTTTAAATTAATTGTGGAATATTTAAAATCCAAAGGCATTAATTCTTTACTGCTGCGCAATTTAAATCAGGACGCATTGGAAAACTTTTTTGGGGCAATTAGAGCTCACGGTTATAGTAACATTATGCCTACGTCGTCGGCATTTGAAGGAGCCTTCAAAACTTTATTAATTAATAATATTTCGTCTTCACATTCAGTTGGATCGAACTGTGAAAAAGATGATGGTGTATGTTGTAATGTTTGTACTTGAGGAACAAAATAAAAGGCGTGGATCTATAGCGAGCGTATATTGCCGACTGGCCGGTTACAATAATGTTTCCGTTTATATAGGAAGTAACATTATAAATGTGGGTAAACATAAATATATTACAACCCTTCACCTTAAATAATACACATCCTATAATTGAAAAATATGAAAAAAAATCCATACACACATCATTATCTTAATATTACAATCGTAATGATACAATGTTTGTGCCTATACAATTAAATTAAGTACACTTAACATAGGCTTCGTTAAAACTACATCTTAAATAATAACTACTTAATTAGGTACCACCATCACAATATTTGGGTGGTCTTTTTAAGCGACACGCCCGTATAGGACGGGGGCGGGCTACTTCTGGAACAGGATCCTCAGATTGGGTAAGTTTAACACACTCCTCGGAACTAGAAACATTAGTGAGAGGAACTGAACCAGAAGCAGACGTAGACGGCAACTCATCGACAGTCGCGGCTCGAACCGGACTTAACTCCCTCACGCTCCGAGGACTCTGTGTCGCAATGGTGACTGATGCTGGCACCACCTCAGATTTCTCGAAACGTTCCACCTCAAGAGGACTCCGTTCGGATGTACTTGTCGGACAAATCAATGAGCTTCGCGATCGCTGTTTTAACTGGTCAATATGTCTATGTGCTTCTTTGCCTGACAAATCTATAACTTTATAATCCGTAGTACCCATTTTATCCACTACCTGCCCCGGACTCCATTTTTCCTTTCCCCTATATTGTCTCATCCATATTTCCTGCCCTATCTCTAAAGAACGTTTGACATCCGTTCCTACATTCTGTTGTCGTTCCTGAGCCTTTCTAACTTTATTTTCTCTGTTTGGCCTTAACGCATCTAATTTTGTACGCAAATTCCTACCTAGCATTAATGTCGCTGGACTCTCCCCTGTAGAACAGTGCTCCGTATTACGATAATGCAAAAGAAAGGTATTCAAAAATAAATTAATGTTTTCTTTTTGTTTGAAAGCTTTTTTTATACTTCTTTTAACCGTACGCACTGCATTCTCCGCGGCCCCATTCGATTCGACTTGACGGAAGACGAGCAGCACGCAGGGATAAGTATAACAAAAGATCTTTATTTAAAATACGACAGGATGCAGGCTTCCGTTGTGATACTGACTATATTACTGATGGGTGTAACATCAATTGATGCTAATGTTGAGGTGTCATCTGGCATAATCACTATAAATGGTTATGACAAATGCCATGTTAACATAAATAACAATCGATTTGACCTGATACTAAACAAGACTACATATGTACATGATAGTGTTGCTCTTGGCTTAATTAAATGGAAGTGTGATAATGAGTATGGGAGTACTATTTCCAAAATTACTTGTCAGCCTTGTGGTATGTACTGTTCATATAATCAACAGTTTATTCAATGCGCAGACAATACATTGCCATATGTTGTAGGAGTATTAAGCTCAGTATTAGTGATAATGACCTTTGTAATTGCCCTGAGAACATGCTTAAAGCGACAATTTAAAAATACTATGGATAATCTTATTGTCTGGTATCTAACTAGAGATGATAGAAGGAGGGCCAATAAGGTTATAATTATAAATGCACTGACTGGTGTTAAGAACAGTATCATGTTTAGATACTTATTAGTAACAGACCAAGATGTTAATAGGAAAATTATGGAAAAGAGGCTTAAATTGCGTAGAGAGCTGTCAGGAGATGAGCCAATTTATCAAGAAATATGTCATGATGGGTCTGAAGCTAATAAATATAGTATGGATTTAGAAGATAGGGTAGTAAATAACCCACATAATCAAAGAGGTGCCAGAGCAGGGAAATATTTGAAAGCAGGTGCACTTAGTACATTAATGCTGTCACATAGTGCTGAAGCTTGTGACAAAACTTTGTACCTAGCTGGGAATGGTAAAGTGTGTGACACCTTATCATGTGGATTAATAAATACATATCAGACATCAGTCCAGACTGGCTCTACAATCTGCTTTAATACCCTCTTTTGATATAACATAACCTAAGTATTTGACTTCATTCACCATGAATAAACATTTACTCCTTTTCAACTTCATACCGTGATTTTGTAAACGCTGTAACACCTTTTCTAATGTTTCTAAATGTTTATCTTGTGTTTCCGAAGTTCCAATGATTACATCATCGAGAAATACTTCTACCCCCGGAATATCACTAAGTAGGTTTGACATGATACGTTGGAAGATTCCCGGGCTAGACGACAATCCAAACACGAGTCTATTGTATTTAAATAAACCTCGATGTGTGTTTATTACAGTCAATTTTTTAGAATCATCATCCAATTCAATTTGATTATAAGCAAGGGATAAGTCAATTTTAGAAAAATGCGTAGCACCGTTTAAGCTCACTAATAGATCTTCGATCTTCGGTAGTGGATATCTATCGACCAGTAAGACAGGATTTAAAGTAACTTTGTAATCAGCACATATACGGAGTCCGCCGTCAGCTTTACGTACCGGTACCAAAGGCGTCGCCCACTCCGAGCACTCGACGGGCTCGATGATGCCCGCGCTCAACATGGCGTCCAGCTCCACGTCGACCGGACCCCTCAGAGCGTAAGGCAGCGGCCGCGCCCGACAAAACACCGGCCGAGCGCCCTCCCGCAACCGGAGTGTTGCCTTGCCGCCTGTATACCGTCCCAATCCGCCGCTGAATAATTCTTTATACCTATTTAACAAAAAATTAGCAGTATCAGACATTTTGTGCACAATATGGCTATGGTTAATTTCTTGTTGAAATGGAGGTATTTTAATTTCAAATTCTGTTAACCATTGCCTGCCAAGTAAAGAAGTTGTACCTCCGTCTATCACAAACAGCTCTAGATATTTTACCTTATTTTGGTACTGAACCTTCGGCCTTATAACCCCTAATGGTCTAATGTTTCTACCATCATAAAATTTTAATACCAAGTTATATGGTTCAATTATTCTACTGTAAAAAAACTTATCATATGTTTTTTTACTAATACATGATATTGCTGAACCTGTATCTAACTCCATTTTTAATTTTTTATCATCAATAAGTAATGATAAGCTCACCGGGGTATAGCCGCTTAAACATAGTTGGTGTAGCTCTTCCTCTAGCTCGTCCGAACTGGAGTCGCCGCTTCCTGCCCTCGCCTGGTCGCCCGTGCTAGTTTCTATGTGGTTAACCCCGCGCCTTTTCCCTCTGCTCATGTTCGCCTTCGCCCGTGGACACACGCGTCTCAAATGACCGCCTTGTTTGCATTTGCTGCAAACAAAATGCTTATAGCGGCAATCCACCTTGCTATGTCCGCGCCAGCCGCACGCCGTGCAGCTACCTGCGCCTTTATCGGTGTCACGCGGCGCTCGCCCGTGGCCCGCTCGCTCATGGTCCGCGCTCTGACCGCGCCCTCGTTTTGCCTGCCACGTGTTTACTGTCACCGATGCCCCCGCGATCGCTTTTTCTTCCACGACTGCCGCATCACGCTCTGCCGCTTCCAGCCCACAAGCCAATTTGACTGCTCCTGAGTACGTCAAATTGTCTTCCGCAAACAATCTTTGCCTGATGACGTCACTCTTTACTCCGCATACGAACTGGTCCCGCAGATTTTCCTCCAAATTCCCACCAAATTCACAGGTTTTCGAAAGCTTCTTTATGTCGGTTAGATATTGCGTTATACTTTCGTTGTCTTTTTGTCTTCTTTGCCGAAACCGATATCGTTCCGCCATGACAGCGGGTTTCGGTTGTAGGTGATTTTTCAAAATTGTTACGGCCTCTTCATACGTTATATCCGCCGGTTTCCTTGGACTACACAATGTACTCAGTAACTCGTACGTTTCATCACCCACGCCGGTGATCAGCATAGCCAGCCACATGTCCTTCTCGACCTTATTGACTTTGAAGTACATCTGCAACCGCTCCACGTACAAAGTCCAATTCCCTGACTTCACATCGTAATCGCGTATTTTACCGATTCTGACGACCGACATTTTTAAATTATATTTTATTAAACAACGAAATAATAATTTCAATCCTCGTCGCCACTGTAATGTTTGTACTTGAGGAACAAAATAAAAGGCGTGGATCTATAGCGAGCGTATATTGCCGACTGGCCGGTTACAATAATGTTTCCGTTTATATAGGAAGTAACATTATAAATGTGGGTAAACATAAATATATTACATATGTCTTCAATCACTAAACATTTTTTAGAAAATCCAGTAGACACACACACAACTGAATGTGAAAATGAAATTGACAGTGCTCATTTAAATGTAGAGATGCTAAATACAGACGACCTAATACAGGGCCACACTCCAATGCTTATTGAAAGAACCGCAGCAATAGGGTATTGCAGTGGGTGGATAGCACAACTTGCCAAAAAGCATATTTATAAAAATTGTGTGGCCTGCAGAAACTATATGGAAGCAGAAGATCCACTAAGTTTCCATGACTATATAAAAATGAAAGAATTTGGCAACAAAAAGTGGTTGTGCTATCCTACAAGAGCATTATTTGATTTCTTTGCCCAAGTTGAACATGTTTGCATTGAGATTTTAAAAGAGCACAGCAATAAGAAAAATATATCAGTGTATATAAAATTAATTATAAATTTAAATATTAAGCCTAGGTTACACGGTGCGAGCTAGCATGCGAGCTGACCGTGTCAGTTACTGAGGTGCAATAGCTCGCACTGTGTGACCGCATCATACGAGTAACTGTTATGTGCGAGTGGGACAGTTGCTCGCAAGCGAGTTACTTCAACATTTTTTGTTTTTACTCGCAACTGGCCTTCCCCCACCACGCCACTCGCACGTCGCTCGGTCGTCAACTCGCATGATTTCGCGAAATGACAGTAGCTCGTACGCTCGGGCCCACGCCGCCGGTGCAGTGTTTTTGTAGGTTTCTTGCGTTGACATCAAAATGGCGGAAAGGTGGACATCCGATCAAAATATAAAGTTTGTGGAGCTATACAAGAATCAAACGAACTTATGGAATTGTTTGGATCCTAATTACAAGAACAGAGATTTGCGTAAAGCGTCGTTAGAACACATCCGCTTGGAATGCAATTTACAAAACATGAATGAAGTTACAAAAAAAATCAAAAATTTACGCTCAACGTATAACCAGGAGTTATTGAAAATTGAAAAGAGCAAAAAAAGTGGATCTTGCACTGATGAGATCTATAAACCATCTATCAAATGGTTCGATTCTATGGATTATATTATGAAAATAATTAATCTTAAAGAAAAGGAAACATCAAGTAATTTGGTAAGTATTTTATTACAAATTATAATTACAAAGGCACAAGGCACATTCCAAACCAGTCAGGGTCCACAAAATTTACTATCCTTTATTTTTCTCTTCCCTTTTATATTCTAATTACTACTAGGTAATTATAATTACCTAATCATATAATTTTGCCATGCAACTGCTCCGTCGTCATTGAAATAATTTTTATATTTATCACGCATTTTCTCTGCTATTAATTTCGATCTATTATTAATTCTCGAGCGACGAATACTCGGTAATTCATTAATTTCGGACCTCCACTGGCCCTGAATGATTTGAAAGTTTATGATGTCTTCATAATCTGTAGTTCCTGGTGGTGTATAAGTATTTGATGCAGTAGTACGTAACCAGTTGTGTAATGTACAAGCACATAAGACGATCTTTATCGTAGTTTCCTCTGTAACTTGAATTGGCTTTCCCAAAACACGAAAACGAGATGCTAGAATGCCGAACCCATTCTCCACAATCCTTCTTGCTCTGCTCAACCTATAATTAAAAATCTTTTCGGCGGTGGTCAATGTATTTTTGTAGGGCTTTAGTAAATACGGTTTTAAAGGGAAGGCATCATCTCCAACTAGAATACCATTTTCAGGCAACAATAAATTGTTTTCTAGATAAGGATACAAAGAGCAGTTTTGGAATACCCCACCATCTGCGTTACGACCATATGAGCCTATATCTACATATCTGAAAGTATAATCGTGATCCACAACAGCCATGAGCACTATACTATTTGTTCCTTTGTAGTTATAATATTCACTGCCACAATTTGGTGGTGCTTGAATTGTTATATGCTTCCCATCGATAGAGCCACAACAATTAGGGAAATTCCACCTCGAAGCGAATCCTATTTGGATATCTTGCCATTCTTCCACATTCGGTATCTGAAAAATAAAAGAGTAATGTTAATTTCAGGAACCATATCATCCATCAACGTCAGGAAGCAACGTCGCATCAGCGTCAGGAAGCGAGGAGGCCACGAATAACGTGGACCTTGATGCTAGTGACAATAGCAACAAAGCTGCTCATATAAAAGTGGTAAAGCCACCAAAAACTCTAAAGTTAAAGACGAAATTATCATCAGAACGGTCTGACATTCAAGCAGCCGTAAATGAACTCAAAGAACTAAATAGTAGTTTAGTAAACGTGTCTGCCCCGATTACAAGAGAATTAGAAGATGAATGTGATGTTATTGGAAGACATGTAGCACTGCAGCTGAAACAGTTATCTTCGATTGATAGAATTGATGCGACAGATGAAATACAGGCGATACTCTCTAGATACCGTAAGAGAGCCCTCTGTGGTAGAATTGTGTACACACCTTCTAATTACAGTTCCGAATGTACGCCATCACCACAGCCTACAGTAAATTATGAAATGTCTGCACTCTCTATGCAAGTGGAACAATCTTCACAATCTATACTCCATAATGAATGTACGCTATCACCACAGCCTGTAGCCTACCAGCTTGTAGAGGTCGCTACTGAAGCTTATCAACCTGTTGAACCTACAACATCTGCATTCTCTGCGCCACTGCTGGATCAATTTGAATCTATACCCCAATCTAATGATGTACTTGCTGCAGCAATATCAATCTCTAATATTAAAAAATAACGAACTAAGCTATGTAGTACTGTAGTTATTAAGTATTAATATGTAAAGTTCACGTTTAATATGTACAAAAACTTTACAAAACCATTGTGAATTTGATTATGAATAAAAAAAAATACTTACTTTGATATAATCTTTTAGACTTTCATTGATAGCAGCACACACTTCTGGTATTATTTTAATGATGGATGCTTTTGAAACTCTGAAAAATACCGACAACAGTCTATACGATATCCCAGAAGAAAGGTATACTAGGGTTATTTCCAACTTCACCCTCGCAGGTATCGCATCCCTCATTAGTGTATCATCACGTTGAATTTTTGGAGCAATCAAATTTAAAAGTATTTCCACTTGTTCAGTTGTCAATCTCATAACCGCTTTATATTCTCGGGGATCTTCATCATATAGCTCTTTAAATATTGAATTCGTTGCCCCTTTTCTTTGCAGCCAAGTCCTGACCCAAACACTTCTCTTCTTCTTCTTTTTTTGTATAGCTCTTTCAATTTCAACACAAAGTATTTTCGTAACTGCTTTTATAGTGGTATGCACTGTGATTAAACGTGTATTTTGCGACAACATTGCACGAGACATGATACAGACGAACTATGCGAGTACACTGGTGCAGTAGCTGTCTTCCTGCGACGCCAGCAGTTCGCATAGTGTGACCGAGCGAGGCGAGTCGAGCTACTGTCATACGAGTACACATGCACAGTAGCTGTCTACTGTCATATCAGCTGCTCGCACTGTGTAACCTATTCTTAAGTGTATCATTTATTAGTTGTCCAGATCACAAAGAGAATTTAAGTGAATATTTAATAAATAAAACCACAATGTTTTTCATACACAATTGGTGCAAAGATGTCAATAATTTTCTCACTGGCAAAATAACCTTTTGGGATGTTAATGACCCGATGAAAGAAAAGGCTAATCGACACTACCTAACTCATAAAGGGAGAAAAAGAAGAACACAAAATTATGTGTAATTTTTTTTAAAATAAATTTAATTAAATAAACAATTATGTAGTTGTTTTTTTCCTTTTCGAATTCCTTTACAATTGGTCCCATAGGGTCAGTTTCCACCAAACGGAAAAGTCCTCGCGTATGCACGAGCACTTTTTAAATTTCATTGAATAAGTAGTGTAGCAATATTGACTTAATGTATATAAAATTCGACGCAGACGTCACGCCTCTGCGTCGAAATTCATGCTTTTATATTGTAAAAGTATGCTACACTACTTATTCAATGGAATTTAAAAAGTACTCGTGCATACGTGAGGATTTTTCCGTTTGGTGGAAACTGACTCTTAACGCCACTAGACTTAATGATACGTAGGTACCTATAATGCAGTGTATAATACAGCGACCTACCTACCTGTATATTTATATTAATTAGTTCCCTTAATGAAAAACTAGATGGCGCTGCATATGATAATATTAAAAAAGGTAGAGTTGCCTGTCTATAGCCAGTATACTATAGTAGTCTTTGCTGCTGAGCGATCTTTCGCCGAGAGAACGAGTTATTTTTCCCCTCTACAATAACCCCACTATTTAAAAATGATAGTTGGCTGTGTTGCCAATTGAATGAATAAAAACTCCCGAACAGAATTATTAACAAAAATAAGAAATCATGACACTATTATACTATTTATATTTACTCCTAAAGCTAGAAAGAAAATAATTCGTCTCACAAGTTTATTTTACCTTTCAGGCTCAGCCTACGGAATACATTTGTCGACCTTGTTGGCAAAGGGCAGAAAGAACGTACCATCGAAACATACGAGAAGCACGTCAAGAAGACGACGCCGGTGATGTTCTTCCTGCGGAGCCAGTTGCAAGCGGTGAACCAGTTCAGATGACTTTGCCTGGTTATGTGCGGACTCCGGTCACTGGGCGCACGTGTGTTTTCCAATATTGCGAAAACAGTACAAGGTACCAAATACCGGCTAATATTGCACTTAGGATGCTAGGCAGTTATAATCTTCTTATATCCGAAAACAGTCGTGTTTGTAATGAACATCTACAGGAAGACTTATGGCACGTGCTGGCCGTACAGCAAAACAACATTTCGGAATTTACAGCTGCCCACATAGTACGAGCCTTGTCGATATTAACCACGCATGTAACAACTGATGTTTTGAACTTCGCCCAATACCAGACAATAAGACCAAACGATTTTCATACCTGAACTGGCCTTACTCATGACTATTATACAGGTTTATTGGCAAACACTCCTAGTCTCAACGATAGATGTAATAAAAACGTAATATTGGCAGCTGTACTTGTGAAACTGCGGACAGGAGATTCAAATGCGAGACTAGCTACAATATTTAGAACAAGTGAATCTTCTTTTGCCCGCATGCTTAAAACTGGTCGTATTGCACTGATGCATGATTTTGTCCCGCTGCACTTGGGTTTTGATCACTTAAGCAGGGAAGACGTAGCTCGGAGAATCCTCACTATGCCAGATAATCTCTTTGGCAATCCAGGTAGGTCCACTTAATGAAAGAAAGGCGATAACGATTTGTGATGGCAACACTGGACTCGCTTCCAGCTCGTCAAAGACACTAATATTAATTATATTCACTATCCCTATCTGTAGTACTAATATAGCTTGTAAGAATATATTGTCACTAACACTCTATGGACTTGTTTCCGAAATAAAAACATTTTATTTTATTTTATTTTTTATTTTTATTTTATATATATATATATATTGTTGGTTGCGGAGTGCGACGTAAACAAGTAACGTCACGAATCATCCGATCGAGCAAGCTATAAAAGCGCGCTCGGCGCGCAATGACTCACTCACGGGTGGTAATCTCTGAAGGAAATTTTACAACGTTATGTCTATGGCATGGTCTATGGTCAAGAATTGACTTTGACAACTCTTCACCCTCCCCCGCGCCTCCTTCAAGACGCGCCATATTGTTTGTAT
This sequence comes from Catocala sponsa, assembly GCA_963564715.1. Lineage (NCBI taxonomy): Eukaryota > Metazoa > Arthropoda > Insecta > Lepidoptera > Erebidae > Catocala > Catocala sponsa. Next base: position 4,163,254 of record OY751356.1, on the reverse strand, counting down.
TGGTGTACTTTCAAATTTGACAATTTGTCATTACCGTTGTAGTTTTGATCGAGTGAGTTTTGCGTTGATTAATTTCCGCAACATCCTCTCAAGCTATCTTAGCAGTAATATTGCGCAAGTATTTCTACCATGTTTAACAATTGCTGTGTCGCGGGTTGCAACAGTAGACGTGACGTCGTCAAACTGATTCAATTCCCAAAAACTGAGATAGGACTCCAGAAGTGGTCAAAGTGCGCATCTAGCAGTGAACAAAAAAGTTTCAGTGATCTTCGCAAACTATACGTCTGCGTAAAGCATTTTGAAAAGCGATTTCTTACTGCCAAATCAAGAGTTCGTCTTGGAGGTTACCCAACGCTTTTTACGACTAGTGAAATTGCTTCTGGAGTGCCAGAAACGCTAGATAGAGACACTGCTAAGTAGATATTTTGCCTACCTATCTAATTTCATATAAGTATTAGTTACCCTAATTCTGCTAGACAAAATATTACTTAATATACGAATCACTTATTATGACAGAGATATATACATAAAATATACATTTTTAATGAGAATCTTAAGCTTGAATTGCTAATAGAGCTTTTCATGGTCATTTGTTTCATTAACATCTGTAAAATTTTGTTGTAAATTATGAGAGCACCTTTATAGCAAACATTTTTATGTCATAATATTATTTTGCTTATCAATGGAGAGCATAAACTTCATTTCACAGATAATTTGTTTGCTTTACCATTTAGCATACACTCATTTAACCCTGGAGTAGTCGCGCGGATTACAATAGTAATCCACCGTTGCAAAACTGAGTATTTCAGAAAAACTACGCATTGGAATTATTTGTCACTCCGTGTACTTTATATTGGATAGTTGACGCATGCGCTCAGTGCAGCGCGAGCGCCGATCGCGTGTGGTTGTCTAACAGGAGTCCCGTAAAGTTCGCGGATTACTATTGTAATCCGCGCGACCTATTACGTAAGTATTTTTTTCAAGTTATTGTTTCTGTTTTTTATCATTTTGTGGTTATTTTGAACTGTATTTGTTAATGTATCTATTTTTTTATTAAAGTATATATATATTAAATGAATTTAGGCTAAAAAAAGTACTGGCTTAATACATATTTCTTATAAAAATAATTAATTTTAGAATCACTATGGATCAAGGGCGTGCTGCTCAAATCGAAGCTTGGCTTCATGAAGATTCTGAAGATAGGGAAGATTCTGAAGGTGGTTCCAGCTCGGATGATGAAGAAGACTTTGTTGAGGAGCAGAACCACGAGTCGGAATCTGAGCAGGAGGCAGACATTTCAAATGAGGTATTTGAAAATAGCTCTGTATCAGTAGATGATCAGTATTACGTTGGTGTTGACAATACTATCTGCTCAATGACTGTACCATCTAATAGAGGAAGAACTCGTAGACATAATATTGTTTTCGTGCCTCCTGGACCCAAAGGAGTGGCACGGCAGAAAACAACTGTTGAAGACTGTTTATCTCTCTATTTACATGATAATATAATTGATCTCATTGTCAAATATACCAATATAAAAATTGAATCTATCAGGACTAAGTACGGAAGAGAAAGAGACGCTAAATTGACGGATCTTCTTGAAATGAAGGCATTTTTTGGGATTTTGTATATGTGTAGTGCTTTGAAATTAAACCGGACCAGCTGTAAACAAATATTTGAACATGGAAACCACACTGGGATCGACGCAATTTATTTAACGATGTCTTTGCAAAGATTTAAATTTCTTCTAAGAAATTTACGCTTTGATGACATTTTTGATCGCAATGTCCGCGCTAGGATTGATAAATTGGCACCAATACGTGAAATTTTTAATTTATTTATTGTCAATTGTAAAGAGTACTTCATCCCAAGCGCAGAAATGACATTGGATGAGCAGCTGTTGGCTTTCAGGGGGCGATGCTCTTTCAGACAATATATTCCTAATAAGCCTGCAAAATATGGAATAAAAGTATTTGCACTTGTCGATGTTCATTACCAGTGATCGGAGTAGGTAGATTGATTTTTGGTACTTGTATCATAAATGCACACAGAAAGAATAACATGGATAAGCCATTTTCCCGGAAAGTAATTCCGGTATTTCCGGATTCAATTAAATATTGTTAATGTTGGTAGTGATATTATTCCTACTCAATTCAAAATTTAAAGGAAGGTATCAAAACTAAATTAATTCATTATTTATCTGTTGAATAATAAAAACAATCGAATTCCGATCGAAGCTTTAATTTTTATTTTTTTATTTTTAGCCTTTTATGGCTAGAACTTTTATAGATAGACATAAATTGTTGCACTTAAATTTAAATATTTTCATAGGGGTCATGGTAATTTGCATTAAGGGTAGAATAAATGACGGGGCCCCATAGAGGGCCAATGCCTGCTGGGGTCGTGAGACTGTTCTAAGGATGCACCACGACTCTGAAACGTAAAGGGCATACGAAGGAACAGGTTGATTTTAGTCAGATTTTAGGACCAAAAAAAAAAGGGGTAGAATAAGAAAAAAGATAAAAATCAACATTGTTTATTGTTAAATATGTATATTTTACATTTATTCACATTTTTAATCTTCATCGATTACAATGTCAGCATCCTGGTAATCCTGATCTTTACAATTAAAATATATAACTATGAGTTTCTCTATATTTTCTATTTTCAACCTATTTCTTTTAACATCTAAAGTCCATTTATAAATGGAAAAAGACCGTTCTACATCTGACGATGTCAAAGGAGCAAATTTTAAAAAAGGTATTAAATTATGTGCTTCATTTTTTTCAATGGCCTCACTATATTCTCTAAGTGTGTCTAAATCTGGGTTTCGTTCCATAACACGTTCTATTTTATTTTTTATATTTTCTGAATTGCACTGATTTATAGCATCTCTGACGTTGTCAAATGCTAAAAGTGAATCTGTCAACGATAAATTATGCTTTTGCAATTCTTTTAAAGACAAATGAATTATAAAATAATTGTCTTTAATGTAATTTAAATCTTCTTTTAAATTTTCTTTTTCTATAATATTTTTTGCCTCTCGAATAGATACCGCATCAGAGCTGCTTAAACAAGATAATACTTCTTTTATTTTTTCAAAGTTTTGAGCGTAATAAAATGCTGCCTCTAACCAAGTGCCCCATCTTGTAACAACTGGTTGGGGAGGTAGCGGCAAATCTGGATATTTTTCTTTTAAAATTTTGACTCTACTTGGGGCTTTCCAAAATACCTTTTTAACATTTGCTATTAAAATGTTAACATCGTGATATTCTAACCTAATTTGCTCAGATACGCGATGAAGAGAGTGCGCCAAACATGTTACGTGCTTCATTTCAGGTAAGTATTGTTTTAAATTTCGTCCTGCAGACAGCACATATGCAACGCTATCAGTGCAGAGGACAAGAATGTTACCTACCTTCGATTCAAAAGAATCTTCCCAAAAGTTTTCCAAACATTCTAACACAAATTGCGTGATTGTTTGTCCATTAACTACAGTTAGCATTTTACATGCTACCAAATAAGGTCTAGTCAAATTGCTAGGATGTAATGGTTTTATTAAAAAATGGACTATATAGCGACCTAAAAAGTCTGTCGTTTCATCTAATGATATCCATAGTTTCTCATTTTTATAATTTTGCCGAATCGAATTGATTTTATTCTTAAAAAACTTGTCCAAGTAAACTTTCCGTAACTGTGATTCATCTGGCAGAGTACGATTAGTACACGTACAACAACAGGTACTACACATATATTTTTTAAAGAAATCTTGAAAAGTAGTATTTTTCATGTGAGACCACGGAATATTGCACAAAATGAGAAATTTTATAAGATCGAAATAAAATTCCTCTTCGGGCCGCTTAAACTTTCCCTGGTGTACTGCTCCTTCGATATGTCTTTTAACGTTTCCTTTATTTATGGTTTTCAAATGGCTTTCACATTTTGAACAGTATATTGTACCACTAGCGTGATCGTAAAGTAGTTCGGGATGAGCGGATATCCATTTTTCTACAGTTTCAGCCTTGACGTTTGCCATATCTGAACTTTGTTTTAGAGATGGAACCTCGTATATATCACCTAAAACAAAGACATGAAAAAATTACATTTTATTTAGTTTATTTAGCTTACTCCGTTTGTTTTATTTTTCGTGGATCAAATTTAGTCATTGAAATTTCACCCTCTTCCTGTCAACCGATTGATCTAAAATTTGGTATTCGCCTTTGATTCTGGTGACAATACAATTATGTATATTCAATATTATTGTCAATCCAAAATGGCTGCCGCTACAAGATGGCGGACAACTTATTTTTTTTTTCAATCCCATCAATATGGGTATCAAATGAAAGGGCTTGTTACGTAGAATATTTTGTAGAGAAGTAGATAAGGCCTATAGTAATTTATTTTACCAATACATTGCAAGAGGACACAGGGCATTCAAATTATATACGGATTCCAGTAAAATGTCGGTTAATAGTGGAGTTAGCTGAATTGCGACTACATTACTAGAATATCATAATTTTGTTTCGCACTAAGCTCACTGGTTCATACTCTATTAAAGATTTAACAATATTAAGACTCATGGTATGTTCAGCAGGTTAAGCGAACAAACACAATACTAAAAATATTCTTATAGTACATCCAAACATGCTTTATACTCCTTGTAACTAGTAAAATATTACTTACCAAAGCTTGGTTTAAATATGTAGATCCAATTCAATAGTGAAAAATCTGAGTCCGTATATTCGAGCCAAATCGTGGTTTAGAGCAGATTCCAGAAGTCAGTATGTACACAAGCCAGGGTCAAGTAACGTTTTCACAACACAGTAACAAACAAAGATGCGCACTCTACGAACCGAAGTAAACGAGTGAGCTACCTGGCATGTCGTCGGCGGGCGTACGCATTGTTCTGATAACCGGTTATTGTACCACCCATGATCCTTTGTTCTGATTGGTCGTTGGGTTTTGTCAAATCGTGACTGTGTGCCGTTAAAAAAATATGAAGAATAATAAAGAATAATATTGCTCATTTTATTACAATTCCTACCTTTTTTTTGAGGATGGCAAATCATCAAATGACTCCTTCCACTCTGGCAGAATAAAATTCCTACATAAGTTCCGGTTTTTTTTTAATAATCCACCAATTCCGGAGGAATGTCCATATTAATATATACGTTTCGAATCAATGACCCCATTTCAATCTACCTACTCCGATCACTGTTCATTACCCATATACTTATAATTTAGAAATATATGCTGGACAACAGCCTGACGGACCTTATCGTCTGAGTAATGAACGAACCGAAGTAGTGATGAGAGTTAAACCTGTTTTTGGTAGAAACATAAATATCACTATGGACAACTGGTTTTCATCACTTGATGTTGCTAAAAGACTTTTTGAAAACCAGACTACAATGGTTGCTACAGTTAGAAAGGATAAAAGAGAAGTACCAAGAGACTTTCGAATAGCAAGAGGAAACCCATTGTATAGCTCGAAATTTGGTTTTCACACTCCGTGCACAATGGCATCCTACGTAGCAAAACCAAATAAAGTTGTGATCATGATGTCTACAATGCATAATGATGCCGCAATTGATAACAGCACAGGCGATCAACAGAAACCTGAAATTATCACTTATTATAACCGGACAAAAAACGGTGTGGATCTGAAAACAGCACCCACGCTTCCATCAAAACCAGACATTTTAAATTTTTTGTACGCCATGAAAGGCAAGGGTCCATATGTTAAGGCCTATCAAAGCATGTTTGGTGCTAGAAAATATGACGATCGTTTACGCTCTTTTCTTGTTCAAGAAATGGCTAAACAGTACGAGACTGTTCTCCATACAAACGTGGCAACTCACGCCTACGCTCGCCTAGCTCGATACTTGGGGGTGAAACGCAACGATCCAGAGTTATTCAACGCATTCTTCAAAAAAACTCCACCCCAAAACAACGAAGAAATGAAACGCATCTGTTCACTATTAAATGTTGATAGTCTCAAGTCTAAATGGTGGTCAACTATACCCGAATGGATCAAAATTCAGGAACATTTGAAAGATTTCCGTCTGTTTCCTCAACCATCGCATGGATTAAAACATATTACCTACACTTCAAGAGGATGGCACGAACTGATACGTCGTATCGATCCTAGTTCCATCACAAGCGTGTGGATGAAAATAGAGAACCATCTAGAGGAGTTATGGTCTCCTTGGCTTCAATTTGATCAAATGAAAAAGTTTGGTTGCTCTCTTCAAACAGACGGTGTGAGCGTGAGTCTTTCCATGAATAGAATAGTCAAAGAAAAGACTAGCCTAGAACATAAGAAAATTAAACCCTCCTACGATAGAATCATAGCTGTAGATCCCGGTTCAAGGTTACCCGTCTCCACCATAGACTGACACCATAGAATATTTGACGGGGGCGGTGTGGAAAAAAAATTAATTCTATATGGAGCCGGGAGTAAATTCATGAACACGGCTTCTTTCAGTGGCAGAAAATTCAAACACGACTCGCTCGTAAAACGATTGAGGAGCAAACGGGATATTGATGTAAAAATCGTAGATGAAGCATACACATCGCAGGCGTGTTCTTCGTGCAACAAACAAACTGGAGAGTTTCACAAGGTGTCCATGAACCACAGACTACGTTGGGGAGTTTGCCCAAACTGTCACAGCGAGTTTGACCGAGACGCCAACGCAGCGAAGAATATTCTAATCAACTATACGCGGCCATCTGTAGGCCAGGATGTTCTGCGGGAGCATCGTAACCTTCTAGATATTTTTTTGTAAACTCGAAAAGAAATAAAGTCGAGAATCCCTTGACAATGATTTCCTTTCGGGTCGTAGGAGGTTATATAACGGCCTCCCTTAGGACATTGGGTCTTAGGAGGTTAGTCGCTCTCTTCGTCAGTTTCGGACCCCGTGTCGGGCGTGGGTGTTGTATAGATAAACATTTTGTGTGTCTTTTTTTGAGGTAATTTTATCAACTTGTGTAATATTATTGGTAGGTGAATATCATTGTCGATTACACATCTTATATTTTCCAATTGGTGATCATCAGACGAGGCCGAAAAGGGCGTTGAAAAATTGATCCAATATTCCCCATCTGAACAGTTGTTGATGTAAAATAATTCATTTTCATCCCGTATTGGAAAACACTCGCGTTTCATTAGCGTCTTTTCGCCACGACACATAAAGATATTTAACATCAGCATCTTATCCATTAAAAATCTGTTTTGATGCGCATAAATGTTTCGTGTGGGCAAACCCCGGCCAGCTCCAAGGCCAGGGTGCATTTTTTTTCTAAAGTTATAAAATACCTTTCTATTTCGAGAGGGGGTGGGGCGAACGTGTCTGCGGGTTGTAACTCAAAATAAATGGTTGGTGGGTGTAATTGAAGCTGTTTAATGAAATAGCTCTCCAAAACCCCTGGATCCTGTTTTGTATTGTTAGGTGCGTTTGATAAATAATTGCCCACCAATGTACTGAGCGGGTTTCCGATGTGCATAGTTCCTTCAACGTGGTATTGAAATTTTTTTCTATCAAGCCTAATTTTTAATTTTACAAAGGACCTAAACAATTGTAGCCATTGTAAAAAGAACTTTAATTCAGTAATATTTTGAATGCGTGGCGAATATTCACGAATTATGCGTATCACGTCCACTGTTCCGCTCCCGGCAATTAAAATGTCGTCAATCATCTCTGAATACATGTCTGCGTACAATTTTGCCTGCAATAGTGGCCGAACCAGTCTAATAAATGACACCTCAATCGAAGCATTGTCATTAACACCTTCTAATAATTTACCAAATTCCTTTACTGATTCTGTTATCATTTTTTCAGGCTCAACTAAGCGATTTTGCCGTAGTTCCATAATGGCGCATCTTATATCTTTCAATTCATTTCACCCGCACGGTTATTCTATGTACAGTATAACGGCACTGATGCATTTAGTAATTCAGTATGGCGCTGTTCCCTATCCGGATAAAAATGAAGATATTTTATTCATGCTGAATGAAGAAAATAGATTTGAGCATGTTTTATTAAGGCGCCGGGGAATTATAATTTCTCGAGAACGTTTCAAGAAAATGTGGGTAGATGAGGCATTGGGCCCAAACAAAGCTCTCATTAAAATAAGATCCTTATATGAAAAAATTCCAACACATGGAAACGATAAATGGTTCAAGTCCACGTGATTCCGCAACCGTAATGTTAGTCACACATGTTTTTTTTATTTATTTATTCAACGTTTCTTACAAGGAAATAGGTATGGGTGCACAATATCAATCGGCGAACACAGCAGTTAGCAAATAAAAGTATCTTATCTTTATCTTTATAGCGCAGCTGCATATTTCACATTTCGGCGTGTCCGTTGTAAATTTCCACACTTATAGGGAATACTGCGTTGTATTGTAACTTGTAAGTATTGCATGTGCGGCATGTGCCGGACATGGGATAATAAACACATACATACCGCTTATCACTACTACATCCGATGACGCGTACGTAGCGATAGGGAACTCATAACCTTGGCGGTTATAGTTATAGGCAGGGGGCGCCCTTACATTGCAGTCATTCCTATCCCGATCCTCCTAGTGAGAACATGGCGGTAGAACGAAATTCTATGTGTATCCGGAACTACCTTAGTTCGCGTAACGCAGAAATAAAAAATATTATAAATCATCGGATTAGTCGACGTCCGTTTCGCGGTCAATGGTTAGAGGAAAGATTATTTTATATGTGTCTGCTAGAAGCTGAAAAGGGAGGATTATTGAGTTTCGACCGGGAGCTGCGCCGAGAGCGAGAGTTTGTCCGAAACACCTTATACGCATGCCCACCAATCACCTGTTACATCACAAGCAGTTCCGGCTGGGCTCCGTCTCCAGATTACGTGTGTTGTGGGTCAACCGTTTCTAAAAAAGTATACTTGGATCATTACGAACTCGTACACAGTAGAATTGCACGTCGGGCCTGTCAGAATTGTAAGAAAATTCATGCAGGTGATGGGTGTCCGCAAGACGCGCTGGTGGGCCGCCGATCCGAAAAACTCTGTATGCTCATGGAGCATTGGTTGAACAAATTAAAGATGTCCTATTTTACATGCTGTAAAATTAAATCCGTGAAGACAAAAGTGCGTGCCATTGCCCACTTCGTAAGGCCCAAAATGGAACCGTGGGATGAGTTGGTAAAAGAATACGAAGCTGAGCACGGCGCCCTGGAGGCAGATGAGGGCATGGATAGCTTCGAACTTGAAATTCAAAAGTACTCAAGGCATTATCCGATGGCTGATGAGTTGGATGACTTGGAATGGCCACCCCTTACCACCAGCCGGTAACCAACATTGTATTAGACTGGCTAACCCCGCAAAACATAGACACCCCCGTAATGACAGAAAGCCGGTAACCAACATTGTATTAGACTGGCTAACCCCGCAAAACATAGACACCCCCGTAATGACAGAATGTTCATTGGATTTAAACGTAAAAACACCGTTCTCTGGGATAATATCACATTCTACAAATCTACTTAATCAATCAACCGGCTCTCTCACCAATGAAACTCAACCAACCGGCTCTCTCACCAATTAAACTCAACCAACCTGCTCTCTCGTCGATAATACTCAACCAACCTGCTCTCTCACCAGTGAAACTCAACCAACCTGCTCTCTCACCAGTGAAACTCAACCAACCTGCTCTCTCACCAGTGAACCTCAACCAACCAGCTATCTCACCGATGAACCTCAACCAACCAGCTATCTCACCGATGAACCTCAACCAACCAGCTATCTCACCGATGAACCTCAACCAACCAGCTATCTCACCGATGAACCTCAACCAACCAGCTATCTCACCGATGAACCTCAACCAACCAGCTATCTCACCGATGAACCTCAACCAACCAGCTATCTGACCAACGAACCTCAACCAACCAGCTATCTTGAAGAGGATACACGGTCGCTTGAAAATAAGAATAAAAAAAAACGCTCACCGGAAGATGCGGAAAATACCGACATTCTGAAAAAAAGTCGTCCGAATGGTCTTGAGGGTTTGGCAGAATTTATTCTATTTCCCGAAAATAAAGAATCCTGCTTACCGGCTCACCAAGATAATATTGACATACTGGGACCAGACTTCACCTTCGATGCGGATTTGCTTAACAATACTCTATTAAAGCCAATTCAAGAAGAGCTACAAAGTGGTGACTTCAAAGACAACTTTATAAATAGAATACGAAAGCATTTTTTGCTTAATATACATATAGATTTTATAGTGTTATTAGAAGAATGTAAGTCATATTTTAATGAAATAATTTCTAATCCAGTATTAAAAACATTGTTTAAAATGTTACTACATTATAATTTATCACTAAAATATAACAGAGACACCTTTAATATTGAGAGTCAACTTTATGATTACATTGTTGATTATGTATTGTAACAATGTGTTTTTTTTTCTACCTATCCTCCTTGGCCACAAGGCTGGTTCCACTATACATGCTTCCAGTACTATCCTGTTCTGCAGGAAGCGTGGTCTGGCCATCGGCCACGTTCACGTCCCTGCTCACATACCAAAGAACACCTAATAGGCCAATCAATATAATTTGAAGAATCATTATTCTATGATACGATACGGCCTCATACTGTTCAATATAGACTCTTGATAAATCAACTACATCTCTTCTCTCGATCCAAGAGTAGACATGCGTTTGACGATGTACACTTCCACCTCAATATTTTCTTCGAATTTTCTTTTTCGTATAGGCGGTAAATATTTTTTAAATGTTATGGTGTGATCGAGGCCACCACACGCCTTGCAGGGAGAAGACATGATACGTGGCATAACCGATACGGCCTCCCTTAGGACATTGGGTCTTAGGAGGATAAGCCTAGTCTTGAAGATAATTTAGAATCTTTAAATTGGACAGCTTGGTTCCAAATACTTTTAACGTTTCTATATAGTCTTTATTTAAAATTGCGGTGGCCATGTCTTCACTTAGCACGCTATTCTCAGTGCAAGTTTCAGCGAATTTGAGTAATCCATGAAAAAGAATCTTTACAAGGGCTTTAATTTCAGTATTATTACCACCCGAATATTTGGTCAATTTATTGACCATCTCACCTAACCGATGTTTATAATATTGCAATAGAACAAACATTCTCGGTTTATTGGCATAATAAGTGCAAAAGGCTGTTCCATAATAAAACTCCATGTCATAATCTGAGAAAATATTTGTCCAGTCCGTTTTTTGACAAACATCAATTACTCTCGAAAAGTATGCTAGGGTATTTTCTTCCAAGGCCTTTACGCTCAACCCCTCCTTGGAGGTGTTCATTAACAACGACATGGACGAAATATTCCCAGGTATTTGTTTACAAATTCTTTTTACCAGTCGAATGCATTGTTCTTGCTTGTTCAGTTCTTTAAAAACGACAGGATCTTTTATTATTTCATAGCCCTTGGGAATAAAATGTTTGGTAGTATATAGAATAAACGCATCATCATATTGTTGAATTAACCAAATTTTCATTTGCGTAGCAACGCAATTTATCATAATTGAGGTAAAAGAAAATTCAGAGGTTATCCGAGCTCGTTCTCTGATTAACAACCATAATATAAATAATTGACACGGTTTTGGCAATAATCGCGTTTGCTTATAATTCAAGAGAAACTGGTAATATTCCTGAAAAGCTTCAATCAATTTACCTTTTTTCTCGTAAGCGGCCCCGCGTTGTATATGCTTTTGTAGAGACGGCGTTTCGTAGGGCCAAGCAAATTCTTTGTAGTAGTTGGCGGCATTTTGAGTGAGAGTCGGATAAAATTTGTATAAAATTTGTAAACTTTGTTGATATTCCGAGTTATCAAGAACCTCGTTTTCCTGCGCCTCGAATACCTTGAAAACGTCTTCGACAGTTAAATTAGATTTAGGACCTGTGGGCGACATGTCTTTAATGAGAAATTTGCATACATCAAAGACCATTTGAAAATCATCAACAGAAGCAAAACTCAATTCAACCGGTTTGTTTAGACCAAATTTAGTATTAGTTCCCGTTTGATATCCCAATAATGTCTGCAAACTAAATGAAACAGCCATCTTATTTTTATCCTTTCCTTTTATTTACCAAAGCACACAACCCGACAACCACACGACAACAACCCGACAACGCCCCGACAAGGCGGCATTATAAAATATAAATAGGACCGGAGAATAGTAAAGTCCTCGCTCCTGTTTTTCTTCCTTACTATTCGGAGGTCTATAGAAGAAAAGAGTCGCGCGCGAGAGGACACTTATATTTATAAACTTTTAGGGGTGCACCGTAGGGGTGCATCGGTTTCAGCCAATCAGAGAGCAGTATTCGGGGTCTCGAGGGCAGCATGGAGGTCCAAATTGATAAGGGGCAATAGTATGCGACCGACCACAGAGAGATAAGGACGTCTTGAAGAAACCGGTTGGTAGTCTACTCAAATAGAGGGGACCGCCGGGGGTGCATCGGGGTGCGCAGACTGGTATATATGTTCATACTCGAGAGAACACTCTCAGACACGTTAAACAACGCCCAAGGATTTATAACATGGCGACTTCGCTATTTGATATACTCATCAACTTTGGCGGCGAAAGCAAGGAAAAGTTTGATTTTATGCTGAATCTTCTCAAGGAAGATTATTTAAAAAATGACAACGCGGATTTTATCTTGGCTCCTCGACCGGATTCATTTTCTAAGAGATTTTTCCCAATACAAAGTCTGTGTCACGAAGAAGTTTTAATGATGATATGGTTCTTGAAATATACGGAAGAAGCGATATTGCCTGAACACTGGAAGCTGGAAATTAAGAACGGCTGTTGGAATTGCAAGACCGAAGCAGACCACGCGTCGTTGTTCGAGTTTAACTCTGTAGACCATGAAACCGTTCTTGACTTTCTGTTTAATATAGACCATTATTGTAAAAACTGTCGTACACCTTTGTTGGTGGCTACAGACCTTGATCAGAAATAAAGGATAAGTAAATGTTGATATTTCTATTATTCTTCATTACCCCTTCCTTTACCCTAGATCCTCTACCTATTCTCCGTGAACGATATATTATATTATAATATTTAATTATAACGATATATGTATTATAACGATCCAATTAGTGCTATAAAAAAACTTCAAGTAGATAACGACATATTACCATCGGGAAGCCTGGACGCGAAGACCATCCAGGTGCTGAATATACGCAAATGCAAAGCGCCAAACAATATTGAAAACTACCCGCTTGCCGACGTTCATCGTCCCATAACGTGGAGTTTGTCGTCACGGTACGGGTATACTCATACTCTAGATAGAACCACAATAATATCCCACTTACGAGAGGTGTTTGCTGCATGGCATCGAGCCGGACGATTTTTGGATTTCAGAGAAATTGCTAGTGATGATTCTATAATTCCTGTAGGTTTTTATAAAGGGGCACATAATGACCAGTTTCCATTTGATGGTTCGGGAGGTATTCTTGCCCATGCCTTTTCGGCGCAATCCAAACTAGGCATTCACGTGGACGCTGACGAAAACTGGCAAGCGACAAATCTTTTTCCCGTCTTGTTGCACGAAGTGGGACACGTTTTGGGCATGAAACATGATGACTCCCAAGATTCCATTATGAATCCGTGGTATGGAAGTAAAAAAATATCGCAAATGGATATTAATAACCTAAACGAGTTATACAAACGATCCCCACCCACATGGTTGTTGGACATTGGTTCGGAAATATTGAAAGTCTTATTTAATGCTAATATTCCAGAAAAAAAACTAAATTGTGAACATATTCCAAAAACAGTAGGGTTGTTGGACAATAATTTGATATTCTTTCATAATCAAAGAAATTTAATTTTTCAGCTCAATGGCCGTAGAATAACCGATCTAACGCCTATCGGTTTATGGTTGGAAACGCTAAACTTCCCATTTGATGCCGTCGTGCAAGCGGTGAATAGGGACATTTTATTCTTTTCGGGTCCAATCGTGTGGAAATACTCTGGACAGCGAAGATTGATGGACGGGTTTCCTAGTTTCTCTTCTCGGCGGGCATATCAAAGGAAATTGCTAAAATAGACTTTGCCTTTATCGGTGAAAATGATTTTGATACCAATGATCTCATAACGATCGTGTCGGGAGTTAGGGGTTGGCGAGTTAATACTTCGTCTTTTTTAGTAATTGACCCTTTTTTATTCGAGAAAAATATCCTGTATTTCCTAGTTTTATAAACAGCATTTTTTCTGTTGTAGATAAAAAAGAAATACATTTAGTGACAAATTGGACTCATTTGGTTGTTAAAAATAAACAAATCATTCAAAATCCAGAACTTTTTGGGAATTGGTTAGAGTGTGAAACCTCCTGAGTTGCGAGTCAGAGTGCCTTGACAAGTTAGGTGCCCAAGAATACTTTTGTATTTGGCAAAACGTTTCGCTCCAATAAGCCATACGATAGAGTTGTATTCGTTACAATTATATAATAGGGAATGTTGGCGTCAAGCTCTTCTGGTGATGTTGCAACTTGCATGTTTGAACCAATTTTTATTTTTTTGTTTGAAGAACATTCAATTTTTGTGGAATCGATTGCGGATAAAATCCCATTTGTGCCTATATTACATTGAATCCCGACAAGTGGGTTGTGGTAACGGGTGTTGTATTCGATTAATATCTGCGGTAACTGTGAACCGAGTATATAGTTGTCCATAAAAAGAGCATGAGCCTGGTTAGATTCTTCTTGGGAGGTGGGCGAAGTCGCTAATACAAAATACTCTAGCATATCGCGAATTTGATTTTCTGCACCCAATATTTGATACGCGCGTATACAGGCGGCCTCCGATATTTGCTGTGTCAAAGAAGGAATTTTCAATTGACATTCGGCGAGACTTGAGGACAACTGAGAAATTTGAATGGATTGGATTTGAAGCAAATTAAATGTTTGGGCACTGATGCTTTCCTCGGCGTTGCAAAAGGCCAATAGGAACATTATACTAAACCACATGTTCTTATTCCCTAAGACCCAATGTCCTAAGGGGGGCCGTATCGGTTATAGGAAGGCCAAGGACACGCCCTTTTCGTCGGCAGAGGAAGACTCAATGTCGGAAAAATTGCGATAACGGCGTCTCCTAAATCGAGGAAGCTTAAAGTCGGTTGAAGAGGTTTCCGGTGTTCGTTGTAGATATTTCAAAAAGTAGAAGAATAACATTAATAAAGCTCCGGCGCATCCGGTGGCCACGGCAATTTTCTTGGGAGTCAGTTTTCGATCTTTAATTGCCGGTTTTGTTACTATTGGCAGGTCTTTGGGCTTGGGTGATGGTTTTGGCGCGGGATATAGGCCTTCATTATAACTACTTAAACATGCTAAAAAGGAATAGTTTTTCTGCATATAAAAGCGTAAAATTGAAAAGGCTTCAAACAAACTTGGGTTTTCAAATATCAGGTCAGAAGTTTTCCCATATTTTTGTAATATAAATTCTCTATATTGGTCGAGTCCGACCGGGGACAGTGTAATTGAACTAATGGCCATAGATTGCCAGTTGTTGGTCTTATCTACAGGTAGCCTCAATTTTGTCCTGGTACTCAAGGTATCTGTGGCTTTTTTGGGCCAGTAGCAGAAATATCCAATCATATGCGTTTGGAGTTTTAATATAGTATTTAACACATTTTCGCTTGTTTTTCTAAGCGACCTTTTCAAAAACCTTTGATGGGCCTTGTTTAATGTATCGTAAGCATCATCAAAAACTATTCCCTTTCCACTGTCTATATGCCTTTTAAAAAGGGTTTCCTTGTCTTCCCACGTATCTCCATCCATTGGAATAGAGCAATGGGACTTTTCGAGTTCCGAAAACATGGTTACTCCAAAATGATGGCTGAATACGGGGTTGAGCTTAACGGCCGCAGTAATCTCCGTTCTCGCCTCTGGTACTACGTTAAAATATGTTGATGCAGTTTTGGTTCGCAAAATTAGAGACGCATACGTCATACTCGTATCTTTTCTATCCCCTTACAACCCAAAGGACGTTGGTACTAGTTCTTTATAGAAAGGCTGTGATTACACCCTTTTCGTCGGCCGAGGAAGGTCCGAAGTTGGAAAAGGGGTGATACCGTCGTCTAAAGCGAGGAAGCTTGGGTTCTGTGGGCACCGACGGTCTTAAAAATTTCAAAATGATTAGGAGTGTCAGTAATAAACCTCCCGAGATCACGGCAATTTTTAGGGGAGTCCATTTCTCGGTTTTAACTACCGGTTTGTCTGATTCTTCATAATTGTTTAAATAGTTTAAAAAGTTATATTTTTTCTGCATATAGAAATGTAAAATTGAAAAGGTTTCAAATAAGCTCGGGTTTTCAAATAGTATAAAGGCATCTTTTCTAGCTATAAATTCTTTATATTGTTCTATGGTAAACTTTGCCATATTTAATGAACTAAGGGCCATTGAGCGCCACTCGTTGGGTCGATCCACAGGTGATCGCCATTTTATCCTGGTACTTAATATATGTTTTTTTACAGTTTCAGCCTGATAGCCAAAATATCCAGTCATGTGAGTTTGAATTTTTAATAATAATATTTGCGCTGGCTTTGACGAAAGGCCTTTTCAAAAATATGAGATAAGCCTTGTTTATAGTATCGTAGACATTCTCAAATACAGGTCCCTTTCCACTGTTTATATAATTTTTGAAAATAGCTTCCTTTTCCTGCCAAGTCTCTCCTTCTATGGGAATAGAGCAATGCGATTTTTCGAGTTCCTTGATAACACCAAAGCCAAAGTTATTGAAAAATACAAGATTTATGTCAGCATCTGCTGTAAATTGTTTCTTCGCCGACGGCACAACCTCAAAATATGTTGACACGGTTTTGGTTTGTTTAATAAATAAATAAAAAGTTTACTATGCATTATTTAAAGTTATGTGGTGAGGTCATTTCCTACCTTCACGTCTCAGGCCGACCATACAGGTCGACTGGATCAGGTTTTTTACCGCCGCCTGTTACTCGGCGTTGACCTTTTAAGGCTAGTTATGTCTACCCAGCCAACCCTCCTTCTTTCTCATACGGGCTTGGGACCGTCAAAGGCGAAGTTAAAGATCAGATACTTTGGGAAACTAGAAGTAGCTAGCAAATCTATGTATTTAGATAATAATTATAATCCTTACTAATATTATAAATTCGAAAGTAACTCTGTCTGTCTATCTGTCTGTCTGTTACCTTTTCACGGCTAAACCACTCAACCGATTTAGATTAAATTTATCACAGATATAGTTTAAAACCTGGGGAAGAACATAGGCTACTTTTTATTGATGTAGGTACCACGCGGGCGGAGCCGCGCGCAAAAGCTAGTATTATATAATTATGTACTTAATTATAATTATAATAATAATAATATATATATATATACAGTGGTAGACATATAATTAGAAACAGTACATAAAACTTAGGTAAACTCAGAATAAACTATCGTTATGAGTAAAAAATATATAGATTATATCACTATTAACTATGCCAGAATGTAGCCAATGAGTTAAAAATCTCATAAAATATATACAAAAATAAATCTGTTCTATCTTTAATTATTAAAAGAGTTTCAATATGAATGATAGTTGAATTTCTATTATTGGCCGCTTGGACAACTAATTAGAAACGGGATCCAGGGCTCGTCCCATTTTTGAAATTTAAAAAAAAACCTCTATCTACGCTTTTTCTGTAGTTTCGGCGGCAATTGAACATCAATTTGGAATTACGTAAATAATAAGTTTTGTTAAAAATGGGTAAAAATAAGAGTTGTGACGAGTCAACTAGGCAATTAATTGTTAAATTACATTTAGATCGAAAGTGGACTTATTGAAGAATTGCTAATCATCTAGAATGTTCTGTGAAGAAAGTTTTTAACGCTATTGCTTATTATAATAGAAACGGAACTACTATAAGTGTTGTTAGAAAGGCTCGTCCAAGGAAAACGTCTCTCCGGGAAGATTTGCAAATAATACGTGTAGCTAAACAAAACCAGTTTAAAGGCTCCAACAAGATTAGAAATGAAGTTTTTTCACCTGATGACCCAAGGAACATTTCCTCGAAACTGCTACGTCGCAAATTAGTGATATCTAAATTGTTCGGGAGGGTTTCTCGAAAGGTACCGCTTCTTACCAAGCAACACCGAGAGAAGCGATTATTATTTGCAAAGAAATATCTAACTGGCCCGTACGAGAATGGAAAAAAGTGTTATTCTCGGATGAAACAAAAATAAATATGATGAATTCAGACGGCAAACGCTACGTTAGACGTCCAATAAACCATACTTTTGATTATAAATACACGAGGAGCATAGACAAACACGGCGGTGGAAACATTAAAGTATGGGGATGTTTTCCTGGTTGCGAAGTTGGACCCGTCCGTAAGATTGAAGGTACCTATAATGGATCAATTTCAATACAAAAACATCTTAGCAGAGACAATGATTCCCTACACCGACGACCATTTACCTGTGACCTGGATCTTTCAGCACGATAACGACCCAAAACACACGGCCCGCAGTGTTAAATCCTTTCTTAGTGAGCAAAGTGTTACCATGTTAGACTGGCCTGCAAATAATCCCGATTTAAATCCTATTGAAAATTTGTGGTACGTCGTTAAAAAACAGTCTCCGTTAAACGTAATTCCAGTCAAAATAAACTTTACGAAGCCTTTGTTGAAGCATGGAACTCGATCGCACTCGATAAATGTATGAAATTACTTGAATCAATGCCACGTCGTTGCAGAGCCGTCATTAATAACAAAGGCTATGCAACTAAATATTAATTTTTAAGAAATTTAATAAACCAAACATAATTTTACATAAATAATTTGAAATTGATAACCTTAACACGTTAGTAACTTTGATTTTTACCTCATTTCTTTATTGTTTCTAATTACTTGTCCGTGACGGATGGTACTGCAAATGTCGTTTAGTTGTTTGTAGGTACGTAACTAAATAACTAAATGGTAGTTGTAAACTCGGATATTTATTTGTTTTTTAATGATTTGTAAGTTGTTGAACGTATTCTATGTATTTTGTTGTTTTATTTCCAAAAACAAAAGTTTTACGGCAATGTGCCTTGTATAATGTGAAATGCGTCGCAAGTGTTTCTAATTATATGTCCACCACTGTATATATATATATATATATATATACATAGAGTATGTATTTATATAATAATAATAATATCAGCCCTGTATTAAACTGTCCCAATGTTGGGCATGGGCTTCTTATGAGTGTGAGAAGGGCCAGGCCATAGTCCACCATGGGATTGTGGATGGCTTGCAGCTGCCAATGCACCAATTGTTATAGATTTGGTTCTGGACAGTTGTGTAATATATTAACAAATGGTTATCCTAGGTCGAGTTAATTGTGTCCTTTTTCTCAATATTTGTGAAGTTCACTGTGACACAGAGATTTTATGTACCGATTACAGGAGACATATACTGATTCATAAAAGCTAGATGAAATCACAAGTTACTATATTTACTCCACAATTGAAACCTATGCTGATGTTACACTATGCAGCAAACATAATATAAAATCTATTGTTTGTAGACACTAGTGATCACAGTGATGTTAATATGTAATAATTTGACTTGTATATTGTACCTTGAATACCCCTACTTATACCTAATCTGTATTACATGCATTACTCCGAACATGAGTGTTGACTTTTATATACAACTAGCATTCCCTGTGGTTTCATTCATGTTTATAATTAAGGTCAATGTGGGTAAGACCGTCTAGGGTAAAAGACCGTCTCGTGGCAATAACCTCTGTGTTTAAAAAGCGCGCGCCATAAGTCTTTGTAGATAAAACAGTATTTATCGTGGTCGTCCGATCTAAATACCATAGATGTCGCTAGCATCACTTGTTTGGAATATGCGAGCCCGCCATTTTTTTTCACTATTTTGCGAGTTAGACGGCGGTGTGCAGTAATTGATATTGTTTAAAAAAAAGTGGTAAATTGGACTAATTTTGACAGTTTCGCTGATCACGTAAGTAGTTTAATGTTTAATTAATATATAAGTGGGATTGAATTAAGGAATATCGCTTTAGTTTCGTATTTGTACCGGTGTGAAATTTCTAACCTTAAAATTAAATAGCTGGGAAAGACCGTCTACCTATGAAAGGGAAGTCCGTCATATGCCGGTCTTGCCCTTATTCCAGATATTGTCAACCTTTATAACAGATTGTATTTTATACAAATCGTATCTCACCATACAATATTTTTGTATTGCATTCTGATGGTTTTTATCTTTTAGTCTATTATTATTATTTTACTATTTGAACTATATTTAGAGAATTAGAGAGAATTACTACGCGCTCTTACGTTGGCTATAAAAGATTTATAGTGATTTTTTTTTTCAGAATGTGTTAAGTACTGAGAATGCCTGATTTTTTGGAAATTGACCGATTTTTAAGAAGACGAGATTTTGTTTCACTATCCCAAAAAAAGTGGCCATGGATAATTACTCACTTCATACTTGCAAATCATTGTCATAACTGTAACTACGAACCGGATCTGCATTTGCCACGTCATTTTCTAATTCATGAAAACATTATCCAAGATTTGTTAAATTTTAACTTTTTTTGGTGCCGAGGCTGCTACCAATTTGCCACTTATGACCATTATCCTGACGACGAGTGTGACTACTGCTAAATAAAAAAAATTGACTAGCTTAGCTTATCATCATGGTTAGCAATTATAGAAGAAAAACGACAAGAGCAGCATATTCGAAGGAAAATCTAAAAGCTGCAGTTGAATTAGTCAGAAATGGGTCTTTAAGTGGATATATGGCTGCAAAAAAATACGGAATCCCTAGAATGACCATAATGGATCATGTCTGTAATAGGAGAACTAAATCAAATACTTTAGGTAGAAGCACTGTACTGTCGGAAGAAGTAGAAAATAAATTGGCTATATCTCTACACCTTATGGAAAAACATGGTTTTGGATTAACCAAAGCGGAAGTATTGGACACGGTAGCAGAGTATGTAAACAAGAACAAAATTTTGACCGCATTTAAAAATGGCAAGCCAGGTAGTTCCTGGTTCACTGGTTTCAAAAAACGGCATAACCTTTCAGTCAAAAAACCTCAAGCTGTTGAATACTCCAGAAAAAAAGCAATAGATCCGTTTATCGTATTTCCGTATTTCAAATTAGTCGAGGAGACATTAAAAAAACTGAAGCTATCAGAAAAACCATCCGCGATATGGAATATGGATGAGACCAGCTTTTCCAAGGACCCTGCAAAAACTAGAATTGTAGGAGTCAAAGGGCACGCCGCAATTCGAGTAATTTCTTCGCCAGGAAAAGAAAATACCACAGTGTTACTAGGAGCAAATGCACAAGGAGATAAACTACCGCCGCTAATAATATACAAAGGAAAACACATGTGGGACACATGGGTGTCCCCTGACGCTTACCCTGGCACAACTTATGCAGCTACTAAAAATGGGTGGATTGAGAGTGATGTTTTTGAAACTTATTTCAAGAAATCTTTCTTGCCCGCAATTGGGGAAGAACGTCCAGTTCTGCTCATTTACGATGGCCACGCGACCCACGTCGGATTAAATATAATAGAGGAAGCTCGAAAAGCCAATGTAACTATACTAAAACTACCGGCACATACTAGTCACGTCTTACAGCCGCTTGACTTGGCAGTAATGAAACCATTTAAAGATCGTTGGGATCAATTACTTGTACAATGGCAGCGGTTGAATGTTGGAGCAACGTTGTCAAAAAGAGAATTCTCGAGGCTCATTGGATTAATTTGGTCTCAAATCGATAAACAAGTTGTAATCAATGGTTTCCGCAAAGCCGGAATTTTCCCTTTCAATCCCGAAGTTGTTGAAGAGAAGCTTTATGACTCGTTGCAACTTAAACAATGGAAAGATCTTCGGAGCGAGTACCAAAATAACATCGACGAAACTACTTTAGAAGAACATCCTATTCATGAGGATGAAAGGTGCACACCGAGAACTTTACTCTCATTAGCCCTTGATTGCGTTACAAGAGAATGTCGTAAAGCAACCCATGAAGGATATGATGACCAACAGTATTTTTACATTTGCGATGAAAGTTTACGTAAACCTGACGAACTAAAGACTGATATTAGACTGAATAGTAATAAACCCTCCAGTTATAATTTACCTGAATCAATTAAAGAATGTGTTTCAAATGATACTAAAAAGATTCAAATATTGGAGGACAGAATCGTTTCTTTTGAAGAACTTCTTTTAATGAAGATTAAAACTGGAAACAACGCAAAACTTAAGCGACACAAATTAGGGCCTGGAGCTGAAATAATAACACATGATGAAGTTGTTAAGCGTAAGACAGCGGAGGAAAAAATAAAAAATCTGAAAAAAGAACCTAAGACTATTAAAATAAAAAAATAAAAAAGCACTAATTCATTGGAACCCATACCTGGTCCGTCAGGTATTACAAAAAAATATTCTAATAAAAAGCCACTACAGACAAAATCCATATCAAAAAAAGGTAAAGGTATTGGTAAAAAGAGTTATATCAAGGAAGAAGATCGCAACACAACAACCAGAACTAGAAACAAAAAGCGAGTTGCAGTGGCTTCAGAAGACTCTACTAGTGTATCAGATTGTATAAGTATTTACAGTGATTCAGACATTTGTAACAGCGAAGAATCTTTAAACTTAACTCCAGATGAGATGGCAATACCGAAAAATTATAGCGAAGAAAGACAAAAAGAAGGTATAAAAGTTGATTGCGAAATTGAAAAAAATAATTTTGAGAACAAAGAAAAAGACGAAACTATTTTTGACACAGAAATTGGTTATGCTATGAATGATAAGGTACTGGTACGATACTATTCTCGAAAGAAATGGACGTACTATGTAGGCTTTATAGAAGGATTTAAACCTGGTCACGACGACGATGAAGTATATTACACAATAAGGTTCTATAAGACTGTGAAAAAACCTTTAAAGTTTATTCTAACAAAAAAAATTGACCGTGATAATGTGCCAAGCATACATATTTTAAAAAAAATTATGCTTAGTGCTGATCCAGGCAATCCAAAATACTCGGTGTTGTGTAACAACGAAGACATGATATATTTTAGTTAGGTGATTATATTAGTTAAAATTAAGTGTAGAAAAGTCCTACTCATGCGTGCCATAATAATACTTAATTAATTGTTTCTATACTGAGATGAGTGAGATGCAGGGTTTTAATAGTGAATGTTAAGCTAATTTGTGCACATACTTACTTCAAAAGTAAGCACTTTCACCATTGTATTTTTATGTGATTTATGTATGTTCCTACTCATTTTGTTTTTTTTATTATTTTATGTATATTTGCTAAGGTAAAGTTAATTGTTATTTTAAAGAGGAAGTATGTTATTATTGAATTTAAAAAAAATTGTGGTTTCATAAACCCAGTAAACATTCTGAGCTTTGTTTTTTACGAGTGACATTTTTCGATTATGTTGGTAAAAGTAATTTGTGTAATTATTGTTTTATAGATATGTATGCACTACAAATGCATAAATATTGTGATTTTTGCTCATTTGTGAAACACAAGGAGTTTGTTCAAAACATTTTTTATTATTAAGTATACCTAATTTGAAATTTCATACCAAGGTAGTGTCAAATTTTGATTAGGTTAAGGTATATTGTGAAACTCAAAGACTAAGTTAATTATGAAAACTAATTGGAGACTGAGTAAAGTGATCTCTTTTTT
The DNA here is from genome assembly GCA_963564715.1 of Catocala sponsa. Lineage (NCBI taxonomy): Eukaryota > Metazoa > Arthropoda > Insecta > Lepidoptera > Erebidae > Catocala > Catocala sponsa. The sequence continues at coordinate 4,139,525 of OY751356.1, read as the reverse complement.
TACATTAAGTTTCTTGTGAACAATAAAGATATTTGATTTTGTAATTGATGTTTAATTATTTTAAAATGATAAAAAGAATGTTTAGAACCTCTGACACAAAAAATATGCCGGTCTTGCCTTAAAAAAATATAAAGCGTCATATCTTTGTAATTTCAGCTTTATTCACAAGGTTTAATAGTGTATATTTAAATGGCTCTTTCAATTTTCCGTTTAAAACTGTTTTCATGCTTTTAGGCTTAAGATTTATGGTTAGTATCACGATTATTCACTACTGGACGGACTTGCCTCACACTGCACGGAAAGACCGTCTACTGGCCCAGATTTTTAAAAACGACCGTATTTCCAAAGATTATGGCACTTATTTCCATGTTTAATATGTTATATTATGTCAAGTAAATTTTCTATCATATCCGATCACACAAGTCGACCTGCAATGAATATCTTCTTCAATATATACAGTCAAACTCAAACTTTAGAAATGTATGCCGGTCTTACCCACATTGACCTTACAGCTACCAGTGGATTGTTACTTGTTGTTAAACATCCAATGTTATTTCTAGATAAAGTAGGTTGAACTTTTACTTTAAAATCCATCCACTAGTTTTTTCATTACAAACAAAAATACAGGTATCTCTTTATAATATATAACTATTACTGATTATATAAATCTAAAAATAATAACAATGATTATAATCCTCTTTTCAATTACCATTAAATTGTCTATAGTTACCTCAAATGGTAATTTTTTGTTAAAAGTTTTTGTTTATTAGATTTAATTATTCATTCGCCCATATGGATTACACAGGAATGCATATTGGAAAAGCAATTTACCGGTTTAGCATATAGTTATGTAGGCATAACTAAACATCTTCACAAACTTTTACAATCATAACAATTTAATACTACAATTTCAATTGCTTTTATCACTAATTATTAATTTTACATTTTGCTTACAGGAAGATTATGGTTTAACCTCTTGATTCACAGCGGACACCGATGGCTAGAGGCAATATGCTTTTAGTTAGGTCTGGCGTTGTAAGACTTGACAGGTTAAGGACTTATAAACCACTGTATCATTTCATCTTACTATGCAGAGTACACAACCAACCAACTATATCACAACATACTAGAATAACTTATGCTGCCATTATAATAGAATAAATGCTGCAAACTTTTAATCTAGTTCAATCCTCACTTCTAACCATTCCTCAGAAGACATGTCAGGCTATTGGTTCTCACTAATGAACATCCATATCAAAAGACAGTACTCTGCACTTTATTCTGACATCAGAATCAAAATATGTTTGTTCAGTCACAAAGGTGACTTATAAACATCAATCTAACAATTACTAACCTGTTAATAATTGGAATGCCAGACATTGAAAACCTTTTGAGTCTAGGCACACGCTGCTATGCTATATGTTAATGTAAATTTACATTTACCCGTTTTCATGTTCAGTAATGCAAGGGTATAAAACCTACGAAAGTAAACTCATTGCCACTGTTCTAACTTATCAATTAGTCGCATATCTAAAGCAATTACACAAGTATTGTGTCAGCGCTTCAAGGACGGAGTGTTCATTTACCAAGAGGTTAATTTGTTAGCCAACTCTGATCCCATGGCCCAGACACAATACTTTTTTACTAGTACTACTGTGTGGATTTCCAGCTAATTAGTGTGTTAACATTTAATAGTAGTCTAACATATATAGTAACTCAAACACAACCTACGAGTATTTTACTACTGACAATTACTTAACAGAATATTATTATGCTGCTATTGAGAAATTACATTACTGACAAACCAATAACATATGGCCCTCTGAGACCCCATTAACCCATGCAATCTCATGCCACAAGACTAAAATACAGAATCAAAAGTATTAAATCATCCCTAATAGGTACATACATATCCAATTATATACGTGGTAAAGTGTTTACCTGTTCAAAGTAGAGGATGCAACTGATACTATCTATATATTATGTGAATTGAAAACTGTAACACCTATATCAATGAATATAGAGAGAGAATACTGTGTGCATTAAGTGTAAGATTTAAAGAAAATAAATAATTTAAAGTGTCATTCCGAACGACTAGTAGACACCTATAATATATTATAAATGAGGAGCATTGGAACAAAAACCCATAAATGACATAAGAATATTTTTTGGTAAATTGGTAAAAAAGATATATGTCTATGAAGACATAAATCTTTTTTACCAATTTCCAAATAATGTATTTCCTTACTGATAAGTCTCATGTTTAAAATAATTATGATCTCATAGAAAAGGTAAATTTAAATTTCTTAGGACAATAAGTGTGCCATATTGTACTAGGTAATTATACTTGGTAAACACGTCACAACATTGGATTGCAACGAAATTTTGGAGAACATAAGTTTATAGTAATAATATTATAGACATATTTGGAATGAACGTCAGCGGATGCCAAAATTCTCGGTCTTATGAAACCCTAGAAATCTGTAACATACCTACTTATTTATTGAATGAGGCATAATTAGAAATTTAGGAACGTCACACAGAATTATCAACACTTACGATAAAATCAACAACAACGATTACATAATAATAGAAAATCACTTTGTAACTACCTACGTGTGAATTTATGGGACTGGCATGAATCTTGATTGGTTAAAAGTCCATAATTAAATAAAGAAAAAAAACTATTACTTATAAGTACCACAATGTTACCAACAAACCCGAAGCTTCTAGAAACTTGCTAATTAAGTAACATTACTAAAAAATAACACGCTTCGTACAAAGTTAAAGTAGACCCAGGTGAATCCAATGTACGATGGAACCTCAGAACGGGCAATAAGCGTCCCGTCGTAGTTAGACCTTAGACCTATTCTAGAATAGGTCTAAGGTCTAACTACGACTAACAAATTATAACATGGCCAAGCCATGTTATAATTTGTTACTGTTGTTACACCACACACTACTTACTTGCGTTTCACTTTGGTTTTTATGAAATTATTGTATTTGTAAATAACAGCAAACATAATACTCATTTTATTTTGAGCTTGGGTGGACGCGTTAATGCAATGCTTATTCTCACGTTAGCTTTTAATTACATGAAAGAAAAATATGGTTATGTACCTATGTATTACAAACTCTAATTGTATTCCACAGGGTACTTTTTTCCCTGTTGTATTCCCAGCATAATTTTATTACATATACACGTTCTAACTTGCTTGTATTCATGGGTCGGAATCTTGCCTACTTACTTTGAAGGAAAACTTCGACACAGTCGCCCTCTTTTTATTAGACATGGAACTATTTTCGTTCGTAACTTTCGTAAGTACATACATCACAGCCATCCTACCAGTTAAACTAAAACACTACCTATTAGTAGAATTTAGCTTATGATTTCTGTGACTTACAAATTCAAATCGATACTAGGAAAATTAGTAATGAGATAATAGAAGATATAAGTCCTATACTTTATTTTAATACATTTTTATAACCACCAAAATATGTATATGTTTATACAATTTTTTTCTCGTATTGTAACCGAATGGTAGAAATATAGTTTTTTACAACGTCAATCTTCTTTCATTAGCTGTCATCACACAAAATAATTAATGGCGATTTGTTTACATGCTCTTGCGCAATTATTTTTATGTTGCGCTATATTTGCGTTGTTTTCTGTGATATTCACGTCAAGTTTAGCATCAGTTCCTTCGAGTCTACCAGGAAATCAAGCATCTTCTACGGTGTTGTCTTTTCACGTCAAGTTCGGTACTCCGTGTAAAAACTCTAGGCCCTCCAGTTTGGCAGTTTGGACCTTATTTACTGAAGAATTCAGATAAACAATGTTGTGATTTTGGCAAAACCTTTAAAAATTGTGTTCTTTGTTTATATATTGTGAAATGGTGAATAATAAATTTTTCGTGATTGTATATCCTATGGTTTTATTTGTATTACCAAAACTATATACTTGACAAGTTAAATAAATCAACACAGCTAATACTAAAATTAGCGACATCTATCGCCATTTTAAACGAAACAAAATTGCTGAGTTGCTTGCTAGTTTTATAGATGGCGATGCAATCGCTTAAAATGTCAAAGATTCCAGTCTATTACCGATAATATGTACTAGTCTATGCTTGTATTGTATTGAAATTTATTAAATTGAATTTGAAGTGAAGGAAGGAAGTGAGGAGTATAGAGGTATAGACACTATAGACTATACAATATAGTCTATGGCTTCATAACTAATGTTGCCATCTTCTAAATTTAGTTTTTCCGACTAGTCCGCATAGAAAGAAATGCAACCAAAGTTCTCATTTTTCACTCGTACATATGTATAGATTGGTATTAATTACATTTATTCGCATTAGGTTGTATTCGCAAATCGTCGGCTTATCATTTCGTCGGAATACAGTTATGAAGAAAAACAGTTATCTTGTAACAATAAGAACAATGGTCAAATCGTAGGAAAGATAAGAAATATCTTTTTTTGAAGCCAGGAAAAAAAGATATACATTTTTTTTATATTGTATTTTCTTTAACTTACATATTTTTAGAATGCATCTTCTCATTTCACTTACGATGTGATTCGTTTCTTTTCGCATACTAAAAGGGTTAAATACTCAATACTTGCAATTATTTTCATATTTTCGAAGAGTTATTAACAGTAGTAGTATAAATAAATACGTAGAGATCAAACCAGTTAGTATTATTTTTATGCAATTGATATATGCGTATTATGTAGGTACAAAGTAACACAGCGTTTTGTTCACGATATTAAAATATTTAGGCTTCTTATACATTATTTTCATACAGGTGGTATTAAATACATGAAAATAAATCAATCCCACTCCAGTTTGTTTCTGGACATGGCAAATAAAAATCAGGTACAGCTCCTATAGAAATTTGGCCACTGTTGTTTATTTATTAATATTTTTTAAATATAATCTTTTAGGGTTCCGTACCCAAAGGGTAAAACGGGACCCTATTACTAAGACTCCGCGGTCCGTCTGTCCCCAGGCTGTATATCATGTACCGTGATAGTTACACAGTTCAAATTTTCATACTATATTATAAAGCTGAAGAGTTTGTTTGTTTGTTTATTAAAACGCGCTAATCTCAGGAACTGGTTCGATTTGAAAAATTATTTTAATGTTGGATAGGCTATTTATCGAGGAAGGCTATAGGCTACATAACATCACGCTATAACCCACGGGGGCGGTGCAGTAATCATAAACGCGGGTGAAACCACGGGCACATCTAGTAAATGTATATAATTCAACATTTATTATATTCAATCTTAGCATGGGATACACTTATAAAGTAAGTACCTAAGTATTAGCGTTTACCACATTCTAACTTAGCATAGGATATGGTTCTAATGTAAGTCTTAAGTTACCGCCTAGGGCCTGTAACGAGAGGCCATATCATCGTCAAATAAGTATCATATTTTGAGATGTATATAGGTATTTAAATGAAATTTATTTATTTGAGCTTTATTTTCAAAATGTTTTATTTCATAACTCTCTATAGACTAAGACAAGGTCCTGAACTGTGTTAAGATCCTCAACAAACTAGGCAGGAAGAACACAGTCAGGCTGGTCTGGGTTCCGGGACACGCAGGGGTGCAGGGCAATGAGGAGGCTGATGAGTTAGCCAGAAAGGGCTCGGAGCAACTGTTTGTGGGCCCCAAGCCATTCGTGGGACTCTCTGAGAGCACCGTCAAGGCAGCTCTGAATGCACATGGCAATGATAAACACAGGTTGGAGTGGATGGCCCTTAGGGGTCTGGAACACGCCAAGAAGTTCATTGCAAACGGAGCCACAGGCTTCACTCAAAAGTTCTGTGGATATAGCAAGAGCCAAGTGCGCCTGCTCACAGGAGCGTTCACTGGCCACTTTGACACCAACGACTTCCTGTGCGGATTAAAATTGGCACAATTTGATTTTCAGAGCCTGTGGTCAACAGGACGAGTCCATATCACACCTATTGTGAGAATGCGACGCGTTGGCTGGACTGAGGACGGGTCTGATGGGGGTGGCATATCCAAGCCCTGAAGACTTCAGGCTTCTCCCTCTGAATTGTACATTGCGGCTTATGCAGTACATTCATAAGGAGATAGCTAAGGGTTAAATCTTGGGGCCGACACAAAAGATCCCACTGGGTCGAAGTGTCGCCGGTCTGCACTGACTGGCCCCCACACATAAGATAAGATAAGGTAAAAATTTTCAAATTCGAATTGTTTTATTGTTAATCACAGTTTAACGTATTACCAGCCGGCGGACATAAGCCAGTTCCGTAGCTGGTAACTGTTAAGGTTGTAGATCAGCCGGCGGGCATAAGTCAGGTATGTAGCTGGAAACCGTTAGGGTTATATTGAAACACGTAGACTGATTCAACTGAGAATATATTTTCACTTTTTACGCCTTCTTATATCCCATTTATCGTTCATATAAGTAACGCTAGCATTAATGTGTACAATAATCATTTACACCAATCAGCGATAATGACAGCGAGCGACTCAAAGCGCGGTCATTTTATTTCGTTGTAAGCACTTTAGGTCGATTTAAATTGTTACTGAATTAGTCTCTTCGCCGCCACTCCGTCCGTCGGCGCTGACCCTTAGGTAACAGAGAGCGCACTTGTGTTTACCCACACTTGTGCACTATAATGTCTCCTGCGCAGATGACAAGTCTCCATTGACTGGTCATGGTATAATTTTGGTCTGCACTTCTGAAGTACATTATTAGTATATATGCCTCAGTGAAAGCGGTAATGTATACGACTGCTGTGCATGAGGTCTCGTGTTCAATACCAGGTCAGACAGTGTTATTGGCTTTTTCTGTCAAGAAATTTCTAGAGTCTGGAACAGGGCAAGATAAGCGGCAGTAGCACGCCTTGACCCCTATTATGTGGGACCTCAAACATAATTAATGAAATTTAGGTGTGATACACGTATGCCAACACCGCTGGTGATATAACGCATGAGAATATATGAAAAGTATGTATGGATTAAAATTAAATGATTTGTTTCAAAGAAAACTACAGTTGTGAGATCATATTTTTTTTCTATTTTTCAAAAATTTGTATTTTTTTTGTCATTTATACGTTTTAAACTACTATTATGTTAGTACTACTGACAAAAAAGAAAATGATAAAATTATAAACAAAAAAATAATAATGCCAATAGTTTTTCAGATGTAAACTCGCATAAGAGTTAGTCGTGTGGAAAATATATCATTAATAATTAATTAATATATTTTTTTACAATATCTATATAATACTTACAATTAATATGTACTTAAAAAAGAAAAGATTTCGGTGGATTTTTTTACTTCTTTTTCTCTCATATAAAAAGTTTTTACATTCGCTCATAGACTCATGCTTACATTTTAATAAAAAAAACGAATTTAGAGAGATTTGGGGCGCAACTGCAGAGCGATTGTTGGCCAACTGTCGGTCAACATGTAGCAACCTGTGATATGAAACATCTATTTAAAAAATCTACTGTAAATTGAGTCTTTGGAGGCCTTTTTTGTGCTCGAGGGTTATTAGACCTTATTTTTTAATAAATTTAACTAAAATATATCAAAAACATTAGCTAATCCGATATTTTTTGTTCGACCCACAGTTAATACCCCATACCTAGGCTTACCAACTAATAAAATATATGGAATAGGTATATTTTTTTGAACCTTTTCTGTATTAAGAAAAATCACAGTTAAGGGAAAGCTGGGTGGGTGAACAACGTTTGTTTCTTAAACACGAGAAAATTAAAAGTAAACTAATAATGGCATTTGATATATCCAATAGGGGGCCAAGTAAAACAGTATAAAAACCATGTAATCGGAAAGAAACGTTGTCCATCCCAATGCAATAAATAATAATAAAAAAAACAACATTTCACATTGACCAATAATGGAAATATTTCTTTTATTATTCATTAGAAATGTCAAATTTAAGTATTATTTTTTTTTGTAAATTTTGAAGTTGCACAATTTTAAATTTTTTTTGTTTGTTTGTTTGTCTAATAACGGATTAATTATAACTTAATTTAAGTTCGAAACATACATTTAGAAGTTTCGCGCAACAGCGAGGCAACTGTCGGGCAACAAACCTTACACAATTAAATTAACTCAAAGCAATTTGCTTTTACCCACTATAAGGGCTGGCTAAAACCCCGATTTTAAAAAGATTACTGTATCAGTAACAGTCGCAAACTCGGACGATTTTTAGTCGCCTGAAAGTTATCTACGGTAAAATAGTTGCTCAGCTATTGCCAGACTGTTGCGCGTATCCATTCTACACACAAAACGGATCACATACATTTTGAAACATTCAAAATTAGGATCACGCACATCCTCGAGATTATACCTAAAATTATCTAACACATCCCATTCAAGATATCATTATATCATACAATATGTACACAACAATATTTTCTTACTAGTAAACTGTGACTGCGAAATCGTCAATAGTCACTCGTGACCGCATTGAACGACTATTCGAGAATAAACGCGCAACTAAAAGTCCTAACCGTTTTAATATTCGAAATTGGAAAGGCATTACAATATTGTGAAGTAGTTAATTTTAACAAATGGTTCCTTGCGGTCACTGTCCACACATTCGGAATGACTCAAAATACGATAAGCAGAAATGAGTAATTTTGCATATAATTAAAAATAATACTTTGTTACTATATCACGTATGACTTTACAAATGAACATACACAAATTTCTGTTCCATCATATAGCATATTAACGATTAAGCGGACACATTTTATAATATATTTTAAATATAAACATTGTATAATATAAGAATGTCTCACAAAATATATAAATACTAACACAGAAATTTGAAGCAACGCTATACGCAGAGACCCGCAGATATGTAAACTTGAAACACCTCAAAAAGATTTCTTCAACAAGTTTAACAATAAAAAAGTTAAAAAAAAAAGAAAACATCTTGCAATCGACACTCAAGCCCACTCAGTCCCAATGCTGGGCAATAGGCCTCCTCTTAAAACAACAGGACTAAGAATGCAAAATTTAAAACATTTTTAAACTCAAAGTGTCAGTTGCAAAATGTTACATTTTTTAAATGCGACTGTCTGGATAATAACATGCAAGTGTCTGGATTTAACTTTAACTAATAGTTAATCTTCGTTTGCTGCAGTCTGGATGTTTGCAAGACGCTGGTTAAGATTTTTGTTGTATTTTGTTGGATACAGAGTGTCTGGTCTGGATCAAAAGTATCGTCGATGTTTATAAAACCACTTTGCTGGTTATCTGGTGGCGAATACTGATTATATATTTGCTGGCAGTGTCTTAATACAGTGTGATGTCGATGGAAGAGCTGGAATGTCAACTATCTGGATACATTTGCAAGAATCTGGATCGTAACATCTTGTATACGTACATACAGTATTTCTCGTCATTTCTGATTCCTTGCAGGTATCTGGATATACGTGCACACGTCTTTACACATTCCACAACTTGTTATACACTTGTCTAGTGTCTGGATTTCGAGCTACAGCCGATAATGCACTTGTCCGGTTACTCTCACGCATCTGAACACAACCTACAACTCATATCATGCTTGCTGGATCGCAAACTACAGCTGGTAATGTATTTGCATCAACAACTTGTAACATGTATAGTATCTGGATCATGAGCTCGCAATATTTGCCTGGTGCCTGATGACGGCTGGTTGCTTGCTCGCGTCAGGACGCTGGTGCCGGTGCTGGGCTGGTGTGAAGATGGGTCCCCGCGGTGCGTGGGCTCTTAGTTGTCGCAGTACACCGGGAGTACAGGGCTTCGAGGCCAGTCCGAGGTTTCTTCGTTTTCGCTGCTTTCACTGCCCGATCTGTTGATAGCGATATTGAGTTATAGCTAACAAGTAAATGCTTGAATGAAACAAGATATCTCTCAGGATAATATATAGGGATTTGATAGATTGTGCCCGGAACTGGTATGATCCAAATATGTTTATGGAGACATTTAAGATCAATAGGTTTTTAAGTCTTGTGGCCTGTTCAGAGTGGCAACGTCACACAGAAGTGTCATTATAAGGTATATGAACGTAATTATTTATTTTGGCTTATTTTTCAAAATGAACGAGTATTAATACAATAAAGACTAAAATAACAGTGTATGATAGATACAAAACGACAATATTTCAATTTTTCCCATCTTAAACCGGCGAGTATGAGGAATGTTATGAAAGTGAATGAAGCCAGAGAAGTGTGTCAGGATCGTAGCAAATGGAAATCCGTAGTCTCTGCCTACCCCTCTCGGAAACAGGCGTGAATCTATGTATGTATGTATGATAGATGGAATATAATTATAATTGTAGATATTTTATGATGCACATTTTGCATAGAAACTTTCGACCCAATATTTGCATAGTAAAAGGACCACACCACACCGAAACCTTTCATCCAGAAAAAAAAAAAATACTGATACTAACTTAACCTAACTTTTACACGAGCGAAGCCGCGATCAATATCTAGTATAATTATATTCTACCAGTGATACATTTTTACCTTAATCTATAGAGTGAATTAAAAACATCTTCAAAATAAATCCAAATAAATAATAATATAATAATAATATTCTATCACATACACACATCACCGTCTAGCCCAAACTAAGCAGAGCTTGTATTATGGGTACTAGACAATGGATAAACATACATATATACTTTTTTTTTTTGTAAATACATACATATTATACATAGAAACACCCAGACCAAGACAAACATCCATGTTCATGCACACAAATGTTTGACTTGTGCGGGAATCGAACCCGCGACCTCAGGCGTGGCAGTCGGTTTCACTAACCACTACGCCATCGAAGCCGTATATATTAATACGTGAAGCAAAAACTTTGTACCCCTTTTTACGAAAATTGTGCGGACGGAGTATGAAATTTGCCACAGTTAAAGTTTATATGGAGAAGGAGGGGCGAATCCTAATATTTATATAAAATATGCATTAGAAATACATTAAATTAATGAAAAAGCACTACACGCACACAACCATGCATTTGACACACGCAGTCGAAGCGCGTAACTATGGTTACATATATCAATATATAATAACATATATCATCAATATCTTACAAGCAAACTTTGGTCGAATTTCGAGCACTAGACAACCGCTAGTACATTTAAATAGGTACCTCAAAATATGACACTTATTTGCGACGTTATCATTCGGAACAAAGTTTGTTACTAAACTTGCACAATTAAGCTAAAATTACACAAATGTTTATCCCGTGTGAGGATCGAACCCACATTTAGCAGGCTGTGGCGAGGCGACCACTTAAACCACTAAGGCCATCTCTGCCTACACATCTGGGGACCAGATTTATATAATAGTTAGTTTCGTGTGTTTACCTGTTCCTGGCAGGTGTGACGTCCACTTGAAAGTGTTGCTCCTCGATGGTCGGCAATAGTGAGGTGAGCCGGTCAGTTGGACGAAGTACCTGAACAAACAGATATATTAGTTTTCTTTTTTATACAACCTAGGTGGCAAACAGGCATACGGCCCACTTGATGGTAAGTGGTCACCGTAGCCTATGGACGCTTGCAACACGAGAGGCATAACTTGCGCGTTGCCGACCCTTTAGGAAAGGAAGTGGGGAGGAGAAGGAGGGGGAAAGAGGGTGATCGGGCCTTCGGTGATGATGGTGTTGTGTTTATGTGGCAGAATATTATTATTGGCTTGTGCCGATATTGGAGGAGTGCCGTACCTTGAGCGTGCGTTCCGATAGTCGCCACACGAGTCGCTGTCTCTGATCGCGCCTCCCCTCGCAGCGCTCGTAGCGCGATACGACGTGGCGCACGCGCGCGCGACACTGTGCGAGTGAGCTGTCGCACATCTGTAATACATACATATTAGTTAAGTATCTTCTGCCTAGCCTATATTATTCCCAAGTCACTTGGGGTCGGCTTTCTAGTCTAACCGGATTTGACTGGATATCAGTTTTTACACGGAGCGATTGCCATCTGACCTCCGCAACCCGAAGGCTAACGATACCCTAAGGCTAGACCAGTGTCAGGATATTAGAAGGCACTGACTTCCCAATAACGACTGCCATAGATGTTCATGGCAGCCGGGACCGACGGCTTAACGTGCTCTCCGAGGCACGAAGCAGGCGATAATTGTCAATCAATACGCACATAATTTCGAAAAGTCTTATAACTTCCGAAAGTCAGAGGTGCGCGACGTGGGTTCGAACTTGAGACCCTCTGCATTGCAGTCTATTGGTCTCCCCACTGACCTATCGCTGCTCTTGGATAAGTAATAAGTATCAATAAATAATATAGATAAATATTGTGTTTTAAAAACAAGCATTTTTAAATAATATTTCCAACTATCTCTATAACATTATAGTGGATCCCAAATGACACACGGGCAAAATTGGGGGATAAACTAGTATATAAACAGAACTTACGTGGCAATGCACTTGTAGTTGTCTCGCGAAATCATACAAATAGTAGGCGTGCTCGCTCTCTTCGCCTGGAGACTGCGCCCATAGCGCCAGCTGTAGTTCTGCAAATATATAAAATAACCTTAATACAATTATATACAAACGGTCTTATTCATCAAAATATCTTAGTAATACGATGGGTAGTTAAAAATGTCAGTATCCTTATTAATATTATAAACGCGAAAATGAGTTTGTTTGTTTGTTTGTTACGCTTTCACGCCTTAACTACTTAACCGATCAACATGAAATTTTGCATACACGTTGTCAGGAGTACAGAATAGGACATAGGGTACCTTTCATTTAGAAAAAAAAACTGTTGCAAACCTAACCTAAACTAACCTACATTTACGCGAGCGAAGCCGCGGGTGAAAACTAGTATGTAATAAATACATTGTAAAAGAACGTCGTTCATTAATTTTCTGTATACATTTATTATATACTAGATTTACCCGCGGTTTCAACCGCGTTTATATTTACTGCGCCGTCCCCGTGGGTCGTAGCGTGATGTTATATAGCCTATAGCCTTCCACGATAAATAGGCTATCCAACACTAAAAGAATTCCTCAATTCGAACTAGTAGTTGCTGAGATTAGCGCGTTCAAACAAACAAACAAACAAACTCTTCAGCTTTTTAATATTAGTATAGATTATATTTTCATCTGGATTTATTTTGTTAGCATTCACTGTATGACAGTGTCTGTATCAGCATGTACTATCGACTTGAGCGACGGATGACCACTCCTAAGGTTAAAATCGCATAGCAAGCCAACACTTGGTACCCGTACCCGTGGCACGCCCTTTTTCTTTGTTTGAGTTTTTTACACTTTACGTTTGTTTACTGATTCTAAGGCGATACAAACTCAACTGGTCAACATGTTCAAGCGAATTTTTTTTCTGAAATGGTCAACCGTCGCTGGAGCCGATAGTACATCCAGACTCGGCACAAATTCAAATCATTTATTGTCAACTATCTATGGTGTTACAAAGACCTGAGTAGTGCTTAAAACTTCTTAGTATTCCGTGTGTATGTGTGTGTATAGGCATGTGTAAACTTTCTTTTGGTTCTTTTTTTTTGTTTTTATATATTGTGTCTTAAATGATCCAATTGGATAGCTAATTGTGCAGGCTTGTAATTAGCAACATTGTTACATATATAAAATTTATGAATATTTAAAAATGTTATAGGTCTATAAAGTCTTCTTCCAAAAATCAATAAATAAATAAAGGGATTAAATATAATGATCATCAAAAATACTAATTGGTCAGCAAATATTGCACAGCATAACGAGCATCTATACGCCTCAAATCACTGCATTCCCTCTAGGAAGTGTTAGGTTATGTTAGGTTCCTCTTTGGAAACCCACCCAAAAATGACTTAGTTTGATCTCTTTAAAGTTTGCTGGCCATGAGTTGCTGATCAATTAGCTATTTCTGCTCACAGATTAAATTTTTCTGCTCACAAAAATACCAATACTATGCTAACCATTTAAATAACACCCATAAATAAATAACTTCGTGTGCCTTATTCAAGCATTACATTGACGGCAAACAATAAGTGAATATCGCTATCATACTACTAAAAATGTATAATCCAGAAAAGTACTGTTTTGAGGGATAGCTAGAGGCGTAGAAGTGAGGGAAACTTACCAAGTTTGTGGTAGAGGAGTACGAGCGCTAGTTCGCTGGTGCGAGCGTTGACGCAGGCCGCGTCACACGACACGATCTCCAACATATGGATCAACTCTTGTTCCTGAAACAACATATGCTTGATAAGTGGTTCAATTCGAAAAGACTTGTACAATATACAAAACTGTAAACTTGGCGATTGAAATCGACCTCAAATTATAATTTCAGTATTTTACAACTCATTTATATACCAGGTGTTGCAATCATTAAGTCATATGTCACTGTCTATATAGAACTAAATACTAAAAAGGAAAAGTCAATGAAAAAAGCATTTCAGGTTTGAAATAATATATGGTGGTGATGGTGAGCAGCGATAGCTCAGTTGGGAGACCAACAGACTGCAACGCAGAGGGTCTCAGGTTCGAACCCACGTCGCGCACCTCTGACTTTCGGAAGTTATATGACTTTTCGAAATTATGTGCGTATTAATTGACAATTATTGCCTACTTCGTGCCTCGGAGAGCACGTTAAGCCGTCGGTCCCGGCTGCCATGAACATCTATGGCAGTCGTTATTGGGAAGTCAGTGCCCTCTAATATCCTGACACTGGTTTAGCCTTAGGGTATCGTCAGCCTTCGGGTTGCGGAGGTCAGATGGCAGTCGCTCCGTGTAAAAACTGATATCCAGTCAAATCCGGTTAGACTAGAAAGCCGACCCCAAGTGACTTGGGAATAATAAAAGGTTACGGAGAAGGTGTTGTGTGTATGTGATAGAATATTATGTGTAAACTCACAGTGCCGAGTGCTGACAAGGCGACACCGAGCTGCTGCGCGTGTAACAACAACATCGCCCGCAGTAGTCTGAGCCAGCGCAGCGCGGACACAGCACATCCCGCCACCAGCCCCAGCTTGTCGACGATGACGCGCGACATGCGACACACGTCGCCTGCCGTGCATGCTGACTGAGAGATGGATACTGCAACAATACATCATAGTTAATACGTCATCTATATATAAGACTAGCTTTTGGCGTCGGCTTCGCTTGCTTAAATGTAGGTTTGGTTGTATTAGTAACAGTCCTTAATAGCTTAACCGTTACTCAATCTCTAGGAGATACAAAAAAACAATGGGTTGCACTCCGGGAGTGCCGGCAGAAGTGAAAACTTGAATATTAACGTTGTGCATTTTTGATATTTTGGAATGGTTAGGGAATAATTTTGCACGAATTGCTTTAATTATCAGTATAAAAGTACTATCATTTATGTGGTAAAATACAATATTAATTTATTGCGCTATCGTACACAAACATGACAATTCTCCCTCCGTCTTACGAATTTTCGATCAGGTCACGTGTCCTGACGCGAGTTTAACATTTTTTACCCATCACAAAAAATGTGCACAACGCCGCTAAAGAAGTTTTCACTTCAACAATAGATTTTTTATCGTGTCTATAAAATTACAGACAATGCGTTAATAAAATACAGCTATAACGATATTATCAGCGTGTAACATCGCTGATAATAGCTGTGTAATGGTGAAAGAATTTTATCAAATCTTTTCTCCACGGATAAAGGGGACCAGAGTCTATATAACCACATCCTGAAAAATTTAAGACCCGGCTCCTATCTTTCTTCTCATGAAAGCTTTACTCCTGGAACAGGCTTTCTCAATGTTAATTTTTATTTCCGTTTATTTATTTTTATTATTATATTTTAATTAATTTAATATTATATTATACTCTATATTATATTTATCTAGCATATACAGACTAAAAGCTAGTTTACACAATATTTACCTAGCTTATACGGACTAGTTAGACTATATATAATACTAGCTGTGCCGACAGACGTTGCCCTGTAGGCACAAAAAAAAAAGACGTCTAGGCCATTGTCGAATCCACTTGAACGCTTAAAAATTTTCATCAACGGTCCAGCCGTTTAGGAGTTTAATTACAAATACACGCACAGAAGATTTATATATATATATATATATGGTGGTGGTTCAGGGCAAAATTGAGGGCACAAAGGCGCGCGGTAGACCACCAATGCGCTGGACTGACCAAGTTAAAACTGCACTAAATGGTCCACTCCACGAATGCACGAGACAAGCAACAGTACGAGAGGAATGGCGGCGAATTGTGAAGCTTGCCATCACCCCTGTCATGACGACCACGACCACTCTGCCAAGAGTGTGACGACAGAGAAGAAGAAGAATATATATATATATATAAAGATTTACCTAATTCCTCAACGGCGATGCTCCGTTTAGTGTTGGTGTCGTGTGCGTATTGTTCGAGCGCGATGTTCATACATGACACTGTGATGCATGGGACATGGCACGGACGCACCTTCATCTTGGTCAGGAACCTGGAATATATTACATATTTATTATTATATGGACTTGACAGTCTACTTCAGGGCTTAGCTTCAGAATTTGCCATTTGTTTGCGAGTGCCGCCGCGCCGAATGTTGTGGGTTCGAAACCCATACGGGACAAAACTTTGTGTGATCCACAAATGATTGTTCTGTGTCTGGATGTACTATGTGTCCGTCGTTTGAATGTTTGTGAAGTCCCCCGCGACACAGGATTTATTCCTAGTGCGGGAAGTTCCATTTTTTAACAAAAAAAAAAAAAAAACAAGAAATATAAAAGATGCTCAAGTACTCGGTTGATTATATGAAATAACTAGATTTTAAATTGTTTGTCATATTGCACATTATATTTTCATCTGGATTTATATTTTTAGTATTCAAGTTTGAGGTCTTAATTCATTCGGTCACGGCGCGGCGGCCAGTCTTAACGGAGATATTGTAGTGCAAACACAAGTACACTCTCTGTTCCCTAACTCTCATGATCCGATGGGACGGTAAACCGACACATTTTGAGGGCTTCCAAAATTTAAAGTATACTTTAAAAGGCTGCGAATTAATTCTTAGTTACAAGATAATTTTTAAGGTCTGGGTACTGACCTATCGAACAGGTTGATGGCATTGATGAGGACCTCTGCTGGAAGGTCGTACCAGATCTTGAGACAACGCAGCACGTGTGCCGCGCCGTCTCTGGCGCCTGTTGTCACCTCACCATTCTGTATAAACAAACAGACAAAAAATATTAAGCATATAGAATTACAGATACAGATGCTGCACGGTGCTTGCGCAGTGGTTTAAGAGGTCGAGTGTGTTTAGTTATTCAATTTCGGGACACAAAATATCTGTGTGATCAACAAATAGTTGTACTAAAAATAATAATAATATTCTACCACATACACACAACACCATCTAGCCCAAACTAAGCAGAGCTTTTACTATAGGTACTAGACAATGGATAAACATGCATATATTATACTATTTTTTTGTGAAGACTGACTAAGAAAGTTTATAAGGCTAGTGTGAATGGAACAGTCGCAAGAGGAAAAGCTAGGCGAACGTTTCTCGATCACATCGGAGGCGTTCTGGACAAAGGCCAGGTTAAGAGCTCCTTGAACCGACGGGCGTGTATGAGGAATGTGATGAAAGTGAATGAAAAGTGTGTCAGGATCGTAGCAAATGGAAATCCGTAGTATCTGCCTACGCCTCTGAGACACAGGCGTAAATCTATGTATGTATGTATGTAATTTTTGTGAATACATACATATTATACATAGAAACACCCAGACCAAGACAAACATCCATGTTCATGCACACAGATGTCTGTCTTGTGCGGGAATCGAACCCGCGACCTCATACGTGGCAGTCGGTTACACTAACCACTAAGCCATCGCGGCCGCAAAAATTTTGAAAATGTCTATAAATTTCAATCCCTCGGGTAGAATAGTTTTCTCGATGAAAGGTACCCTATGTCATTTTCTGTACCCCTGATAACGAGTAGTTAGGGTGTAAAAGCGTAATAAACAAACTCACATATAAAAATATTGTTTCCGGATATAAAATTAACAAAATCGAGATTAAAGCGAAGCCGCGGACAAAATCTAGCAATGATAAAAATAGGTAAAGACCACAGTTTAGTTGACGGCTTAGATGGCGTAGTGGTTAGTGTAACTGACTGCCATGCCTGAGGTCGCGGGTTCGATTCCCGCACAAGTCAAACATTTGTGTGCATGAACATGGATGTTTGTCTTGGTCTGGGTGTTTCTATGTATAATATGTATATATGTATTTACAAAAAAAAGTATAATTATATGTATGTTTATCCATTGTCTAGTACCCATAGTACAAGCTCTGCTTAGTTTGGGCTAGATGGTGTTGTGTGTAATAGAATATTATTATTATATTTTAATGTTGGTCAACCGTTGTTTTTTCATTTGATTATTAGATACTAGCTTTTGCCCGCGGCTTCGCTCGCGTTAATTTAGAATTTGACAATCAATTCGGGTTGTACTCTGCTTGTAATAATATAATTCGATCATGATTCGAAAGACACGTGGCGCCATCTATTATTATAAGAACGTTATTATTGTTTTCCTCGGGAACAGTAATTTTTTTCGGGATGAAAGGTAGCTTATGTCCGTTTCTGTACACCTGACAACGTATATGCAAAATTTCAGGATGATCGGTTCAGTGGTTTAGGCGTGAAAAGGTAACAAACAAACAAACTCATTTTCGCTTTTATAATATTAGTTAGGATTGTTTTACAAATGTAGAAGAGGTTTCCTCTTGATAAATGTAAATTTATTTAGTAGAATGGGTAGTCAGAGAGCCAAGGTCTTGTGACGTGAGTAGTGAGGTCGTTTCGTACTGTGTATGGGTGCTAGAGGCCTTTTCTGATGTAGATAATAAAAATACGTTAGTTGCGAAGCTCAATTGGACGTACTATCTGAAAAACGTTCCAACCCACACTCGGGTCAAAATCGAGTTATTATTAGCAAATTAGTCACGGGCTTACTATTTACTAGCTGGAAACATTTGGTAGCTCTACTATCACTCTAAATATGAAATCATGACTTAGTAGCCCAACCCACATGTATGAAGAAGCACTACGGGATTGAACTTCAATCACGATTATCTCAAATGTTAACTTTGTGGGTTGGAACGTTTTTCAGAAAGTACGTCCAAATGACATACTACACTAGCTGCCCGCCGTGGTTTCACCCACGTTTATTATTACTTCCTAATCTATACAAATAAAATTGAAGTGTCTGTTTGTAATGTCAAAATAACAGTTTTTTATCTAATGAATATGAAAGTATATAAGGTACGGATACGGAAACACCTATTTTTAAATTTTTTGTCTGTCTGTCTGTCTGTTTGTGCCGGGTAATCTCCGAAACGGCTGAATCGATTTTGACGGGACTTTCACTGGCAGATAACTGATGTTATAAGGAGTAACATATGCTACTTAGATTTTAGAAAAAATAGAGTTCAGCGGAGACAAACACTTTTAGGTTAAAATCTACGCGGATGAAGTCGCAGGTAACAGCTAGTATATAATAAAAAACTGTCTGTAGGTCTCGTGTTTTGATATAGGAACCGAGCCTGAAAGTGCGATTGGACAAAAGTCCAATATTACAAGGTTCTATGTAACATTTTTGAAAAATATGAGCTATGGAATATTGCATGGTTCTATATGTCGTTCCTTTTTGCTTAGACTCATATAGTAATAGATGGAAGCACTTCCCACCTCACAATATTAAATCGCAAATAGTTCTAAGTAAAATTTTAAACCTCATTTCCCCAAAGTTAAAAAAAATAACATAGAACCTTGTAATATTGAGCCAGCGATTAATGTCTAGTAGCCGTATACAGTACGAAGCGACCTCACAGCTGACGTCACGAGACCTTCACGTGATGTTAATATGTGAACGTATCCACTACGCTTGCGTACGATGTTGTTACACAATTGAGTTTTGTAATTGTTGAATCTTCAATTATTTTAGCATTGGATATGGTGCCACGACTTTATGGGGTAGGCAGCTGTGTATTGCGTAATATATTTATTTTTCTTTTACATTAAATTTATTATGTTATTTGGCAAGCGTAGCTGTCCGTGGCCTCACTGGACTTATCCGAAAATCAGCGCTGCACTACCTACCACGATGCTGCAGCATTATGCTGAGATAAGTGCCATTTATGGTCTCACACTGGCGATACGATTAATTATACAAATTGCTTATTCTTGTTTTATATTTTTATTTTTTTTATTTTTGTATAAGTACCTAAAATTTTTGTTATTTTGTTGTTATTTTTTTTATTTGTTTTATGCCAGTGTAGAGGACAAAATAAACTGTTTTCTTTCTTTCTTTCTAATTATTATACAGTGTGTTAGGCACACGGTTGTCCAAATGAAATAGAGATCTGGTTCTATTGCCAACGCGTTGGACTCAGGCAAATGTAATTTTGTCTCCCAGTTTCGGCGATATGATTATTTAATTTTTAAAATAAATGGTCGACAATTTGGACTAAAACTGTAAAAATGTTAAACGAATATGGGTTTAACTATCATGATTTTTTTTTCAGTTAACTATTGCTACATTTCATTAAAAATATTATTTCATATAGACACCTTGTAAAGAAATTATAACAGCTGTCAAAGTTTCGGAAAGAGCTAAAAACATAACAAAGTTCGACTTTGCATGATTAAAAAAAAAAGATTTAATTTGCCTGAGTCCAACACGTTGGCCATAGCCCAAACCAGATCTCTATTTCATTTGGACAACCGTGTGCCTAACACCCTGTATACGCGAATGTGAGTTTGTTTTTTGTTATGCTTTCACACCTTTATTAGTCTATCGATTATCATGCATTTACGTTTTTAGGGATATGGAAATCGATATAAGGTGCCTTTCATCCGGAAAAAGTATTATTTTCGAGCGAGTGAAACCGCGGGCAAATGTTAGTAAATTTATATATGTCATATAATGTTATAATTATAGCCTATGTGACGTGACTTCTGCACACAGTAGCTTTCAACGAACAAAAAAAATATTAAAATCGGTGCATTAGTTGTTTTGAGTTTATTCATTACAAACAGAAATAAAAATATTTTTGCTGTATAATATTAGTATAGTAGATTCTTCTGTTCGTGTGTATGTTACTGAACTTCTATTATACGACTAGTCCGATGTTTTTGGTGTGTGTACGAATGTGTCCCTGGATGGTTTAGTTTCACAATTGAACTCAATAAGTGGCGCTGCGATCGGGCTTTATGATATTACTAGCTTTTGCCCGCGGCTTCGCTCGCGTTAATTTAGAATTTGACAATCAATTCGGGTTGTACTTTGCTTGTAATAATATAATTCAATCATGATTCGAAAGTCACGTGGCGCCATCTATTATTATAAGAACGTTATTATTGTTTTCCTCGGGAACAGTAATTTTTTTCGGGATGAAAGGTAGCATATGTCCGTTTCTGTATACCTATCAACGTATATGCAAAATTTCAGGATGATCGGTTCAGTGGTTTAGGCATGAAAAGGTAACTAACTAACAAACAAACAAACTCATTTTCGCTTTTATAATATTAGTTAGGATTAGGATTTTACAGAAGTATTATTTATATTATACTGAGCTTTGTTGTAGCAAATGGAAATCCGTAGTCTCTGCCTACCCCTCTGGGAAACAGGCGTGAATCTATGTATGTATGTTGTCACCTAAAGGGTCGGAGATCACACTGGGTTCCTACTGACAGGTACACAACGCCATCTAATATTATCTCAATGTCAAAGTGTTGACATTGAACAACTTCCTCGCTTATTTTACATTTAATTAAACAAGACAAGATTTGCCTGCTTAAACACATGAGCAAAACATGACACTGGATTATATTAAGATAAAATAACATTGCATTATATTATTAAATTTGTAACTCATGTTTTTGTCCTATGCTCTTGGTATGCGTTTGGCTGGGTGTGAGGCAATGTTATATAGAGAGATAGGGTGTTATATTGTATGATAAAATGTTATGCTATGAAGTGTTGTCATGTGATATAGTGTCAATTGTTTATGTTATGCAATGTTATGTTTAGTAGTGCAATAATAGACTATATGATACATGCATTACGCAATATAACACATATTACGTGATGCGATATTATATTATGTGACACAGTGTTATATAACGCTGCATAGTGTTATGATGAGGTGTTATATTCTGTGATACAGTGTTATAAAATGTCAATGCTCACCTCAGATTCAGCAGGCAGACACAGTCTCGGCTGGAACTTGTGCTCGAGCAGCAGGTACTCATTGAGCGTGTTGTACAGATCTTGCGCCTCCTCTTCGGGTGTGCGCTGTCTTGTGGTGGACGTGGACGCCACTGGTGCAGCGTTCTCGTCAGCATCCGGGTGCCTCGCGCCCGATCTC
Organism: Catocala sponsa; assembly: GCA_963564715.1. Lineage (NCBI taxonomy): Eukaryota > Metazoa > Arthropoda > Insecta > Lepidoptera > Erebidae > Catocala > Catocala sponsa. The sequence goes on along the minus strand of OY751356.1, from coordinate 4,117,116 downwards.
AACATTATCGGGATTATTGGCGCGAGTCGAGGGTGAATCGGCACCTGTATATGTAAATTGGGTTCAGTATTGCCAGAATTACAGATAAAAGAACAAAAATTTACTTCAAAACATCTGTTGCTAACAAATGGTCAAACACATATTGCATGCTAGAATTGGTAATAGCCAATAAAATAATATGACATGTGTTTGATTTTGATACATTTTATAGTATTCAGTAATATACAAAAATTATCTGAATTTTTTAAAATATCTTATTGCCTGTCATGAGTTTTCATAGCTCATAAGTTTTCGTACCTCAACTCGAGCGACGATATCGGTGAACTAATCCAAACTATTCCAAACGTATGAAAATATATACCAAAACAAGCGTTGAGGTACTTCAAGAGCTATGAAAACTCGAGAGCTCTCAAGTCTCATAAATATGCCGTACGCTATCTAAAAAGACGTTAAGCTATATGCGTTCCATAGCACTTAACGTCCTTTTAGTTAGTGGACAGCAGAATGTGGGTATTGAGCCCACAGCACTATGCACTGATAAAAATAAAATTGTGTAGTGCTAATGCAGTAGAAAGATAACCTTTATATGTCAATACGTAATAATTGCACTACTAAATATACACAATGAATATCTCACCTAAGCTTGCTTGTTGCAGGAGCAATCAGCGGCTTCTTGTCGTTGTATATGCCCGCACCGATCCCCCCACGGCTCGTCCCGACGGTTTGAGCGACCGGGCGCGGAGGCCCTAGTACCTGACAATCGGGAGAGCGCGATCAGCGCACTGCAGCCTCTCAAGGCCACGGAGCGGTGATTACGGGTAATCGTGGGTAGGGTAGGGTAGGCAAAGATTTTTTGGGTAGTTAGGGTAGGCCAAGACTTTTTTGGATAATTGTTAACAATTAGGGCTGTCAATCTAAAAAGTATCGGAAGAAACGAGTATATCGTCTAGATTAACTGATTTAAGTATGTCAAAGATTAACTTGCAACTATAAATCACAAGTGAGATTCTAATATTTGATTGAGATTAAATATTAAAGCAAATATAAATATTGGAGATGATATTCAAATAAAAAAATATTGGTAAGTATTTGATAATAACCAGTCGAGAAATCCAAGTCTTAAATGCTGAGGAATACGCAATCAAATGCCAAATACTGATCAGTAAATATAGGAACTTTCTTTAACTTTAATAGAGGGGGATATATAAGGATGTTGGTAGGAACCGATAATATAAAGGCTACCGGGAGCAATGTCTTGTTGAAAAACAATTGCCCAGCCGCCTATGCGCCTCTCAACACGTCAGATACAGGTACAACAGTGGTTAAGCACTGATGCAGGCCGGTACACTGCCCTCTAACGAGTAACAGCGACACTAGCGTTTAATAAAACACAATACACACCACGGTCTCTCCCTTGACCCTAGTATACACTGGATGAACCTTTAGGCACACCCTTTATACTATGTTTATGTGAACCTTTGATGGTTCTATCGCAGCCAGCGACGCGGGTCTCTTGACAGGGATAATTTTAAAATCAAATTCAATATAAATATACCTGTAAAATAAGCACAATGAATATGGTATGCTTGGTGATAGATGGACCTTTTTAGGTATGCGGGTATTGAGGTCAGCCAGTGCCTTATTGTGGTTGAGAAAGTTAAATTAGAAATGGTCGTGTTATTATAGATTTAAATTGAATTCGCATGTTTTAATATTAAATGTTTTGCTTAAATACATAAGATAATTTTAGTCGTGTGAGGCTTATTTCGATTTGTATCGTTATCGAAAACAGCAATAAAATTAATCTGTCTGTTGTGTAGACGATGGGATAAATTAAAGTAGTTGTTACGTTTACGTTTTAGTTTGTAAAAAGGGATAAACAAGTATAAAATATATAATCATTCCCTTGTCGATAATAATGGGATAGATTTATTGTCGGTCTCAGTTTTCCAATCTATCCTATTGCTATTTTCTTACGGGACTGATAAAAATAAAAAGTTCGAACTGAATGATCGCCTAAGTTTGCCTTAAAGATTTACACATAAGACATTTGTTAATAATACCCAAACCTTGAACATTTCGACATTTTGAACGTTGACAATAAACAAATTCAAATACGCTGACTCATGTTTTATTAAATATGTTTTTGTTTTGTACATCGAATCGCATATTACGTAACCGAGTATTATTGAAAAGAATGCTGTGCTAATTTCTGATATAATTATAATATCAAGTTTGTTTATAAACTGCCTCCTTTCTCTACTCATGACACTATCAAAGAACTGAACACATTCCAAACGCAAGCCTTTTAGCATAGCTGGAGGGATATCATAACATAGACTCTGTTTATGAGCTGTTCCGCTGCTGGGCACAGGTTTTTAAGTGTAAAAAGAGTTAAGCTATAGTCCACGAGAACCAAACGTAGCTTGGTTGACTTCACACATCTTCGAGAACATTATGATAAACATTCAGACATTTAAGATTCAAATTGTTTTTCTTTACCGTTAATATTTGATTGCAAATTAAATATATTATTACTAGCTTTTGCCCGCGGCTTCGCTCGCGTTAATTTAGAATTTGACAATCAATTGGGGTTGTACTCTGCTTGTAATAATATTATTCAATTCGAAAGACACGTGGCGCCATCTATTATCATAAGAACGTTATTATTGTTTTCCTCGGGAACAGTAATTTTTTTTCGGGATGGAAGGTATCCTATGTCCGTTTCTGTATATATGCAAAATTTCAGGATGATCAGTTCAGTGGTTTAGGCGTGAAAAGGTAACAAACAAACACACAAACTCATTTTCGCTTTTATAATATTAGTTAGGATTAAGCACAAAACTGATACTAGTAAACCAATTTTATAGATACCTATCTTATGTTAATTTATATATAATATTTATCCGGGGATAAAATATCGACCCAAGACTAAAAAACATCTATGGGATATATGTATTCAAAATAAACATCTATGGGATTCCCTTGTGCGGTAGTGTTATTGGGATCTTCTGTCAAGAAATTCTTAATAGTAGCACGGTCTGTGTATGTATGTATGTGTTTCCACCTACCTATCCGGGATGTAGGCGTAAGACTACGAATGTTTTAATTTTAGATGCGTCCTACTACTTTCTGGACTTTTAAGTTCTCATCTGACACAAGTCAAAATGTCATCTAAATTATAAATATAGTATTCTCACGTTCTCTCATATTGAAAACTAGCTTTTGCGCGCGGCTCCGCCCGCGTGGTACCTACATCAATAAAAAGTAGCCTATGTCCTTCCCCAGGTTTTAAACTATATCTGTACCAAATTTCTTCTAAAGCGGTTGAGTGGTTTAGCCATGAATAGGTAACAGACAGACAGACAGAATTACTTTCGAATTTATAATATTAGTAAGAATTGTATCGTTTACCATGGTTCTCTATCATGTAAATTTATAATATTAGTAAGGATTGTATCGTTTACCATGGTTCTCTATCATGTAAATTTATAATATTAGTAAGGATTGTATCGTTTACCATGGTTCTCTATCATGTAAATTTATAATATTAGTAAGGATTGTATCGTTTACCATGGTTCTCTATCATGTAAATTTATAATATTAGTAAGGATTGTATCGTTTACCATGGTTCTCTATCATGTAAATTTATAATATTAGTAAGGATTGTATCGTTTACCATGGTTCTCTATCATGTAAATTTATAATATTAGTAAGGATTGTATCGTTTACCATGGTTCTCTATCATGTAAATTTATGCTCACTCTTCTTAGTGCACTTTCGTGCGATTTAAGTACTGGAGACCACAACTTTGACATAAGCTCCAGTTTCTGATCCTGAATTGAAAAAGTAGCAAATCTCAACGGATTAATCACAAATGCTTTTTACAGAATTGAATTTTTCAAACCGCTATTAAGCATTTACTCAATGTTTACAAATTTTATTACAGTTTAAGGAGACTTGATATAGAAAGAAAAATAAGTAATTTTCAACTTTAGTTCTCAACGTGTAATTCTCAATTCAGACACCGAGAGTAAGTCTTTGTTTGCTGCATATCTTTGTTTGTTTATTGTTTTGGTATTTCGTCCTCTATTCAAGACAATGTATTGTTTTTACTACAGTATCTTATCGCAGTACTTTCACATTATGTCATTGCTTTAATCAGTCTAAATATTATTGTTATCGTAATTTGACCGAAACAAATTGCAAGTATAGGTGACTTTCGTCATTGAGACTTGCGTCATCGTTTATTTCTAGACAACAAACAATGCTTTAAAGTTTATTTAATTAAGAATGCTCTGTTTTATGTGAACTAGTAAGAAATATATTTTGCAGAGAACTCCAATTTGCTGTCTAAAATCACGCAAAATTTCAAGCAACCATTATAAAATATTTAAGACCTAAAAGTATGAACACTTAGTTTCCAAATATGTAAATTACTATTATTTCTAGACAAAACAATAGTGAACAACAAATGTTTGTCTGGCCACGCCGTGAGCACTTATTTAATACAGTCGAAGACATAAGACGCTATACATTTGCGATATTTCGAACGATTCTATCATCGGTAAATTAGTTTGTTTGTTTGGTACCTTTTCACGCCTAAATCAGTGAACCGATGATCCTGAAATTTTGCATATACGTAGCCAGGTATACAGAAACGGACATAGGCTACCTTTCATCCCGAAAAAAATTACTGTTCCCGAGGAAAACAACAATAACGTTCTTATGATAATATATGGCGCCACGTGTCTTTCGAATCATGATTGAATTATATTATTACAAGCAGAGTACGACCCGAATTGATTGTCAAATTCAAAATTAACGCGAGCGAAGCCGCGGGCGAAAGCTAGTATATTATAGAAGACTATTATGGACTTATTTAAAGAAATCCATCCAAAGTTAAAAAGAGGTTCTTCATATAAAATACTTTCTTCTCGCTAACGTCATTACGTTACGTTACGTTGCAATGGCAAGAAAGTGAAAATATTACGCAAGTATGTATATAGTTTTCATTAATTAACTCTCTACGCATCGGTAGTAAATTCAGTAGGCAGAGGATATTACACCCAGTTTTCGCTCATATAAGTCACGCAAATTAAGTAAGCGATGATCAAAAATTTTAATCATACATATACGTGTGTGCCCTCATCGTAAATAATGAGCTCACATAGAAGAGAACGACAGTGTTAAATTTTGAATAAGAGTACGCCCGATAATACTTATATTTATAAAACAGATATATAGTCCTCCTCATCGATTTCGATGACGGCGACCTTAGAAGTCATGGATCTTTTCTTTGGTGAGCTCTAATATGGCTTGCTAGACCGAACTTAGTCTTGAATGTCCTACGACAGCTGTGACAGTAGAGTTGGCCTGTGTTGTTGTACGTATAAGTGTAGGAGGGTTTAGGCCTTTCTTTAAGTATTTGGCGTTTTAAGTCAATCGTTTCGAGACGGTTTTTCTCAAACGTCTTAATATTATTAAAGATGGTAGATCGCCATGTAGACCTATTTGCAGCCAGCTATATATATATATATATATTTATAACACAGATGACATGTTGACATTGTGTATCGGATAACAACTAACGTCTAGAAAGGTGACTGTAGGTGCTGACGCTACATTTTATACTTAGTGAATGCGAGCGGCACCCCGCCGCCGCAGTCACGGGTTAGGTACGGCACGGGTGAACACGCGTTATGTGTAGTGTAATATAAGTACATATAAACTATGTAATAACCTTCTGATGTTAGCGTAACAAATATACTAAACTTTATGGTTCGAACTGTGTTTACTTTCTATGTCCCGTGACTCACTAAAGTGGTGTACACCCTATTAGAACAACATCAACAGTGACCGCATTTAAAATTAGAACGCATCTATTATTTAAATGGTTTCTATTGCCGTTTACCCAATAATGTCCTAACTATAAAATCCGACAACACAGCGTGACCTGTCATCTCACGACTGTATGCGCATGCGCATGTTTCACAACATATTATTTAACAAAGTCCCCAGCCGCGTCTCTGTCTGTTCGCGTTAAATTCAAAAACGACTGAACTGATTTTCATGCGGTTTTCACCAGTATACAGAGTGATTCACGAGGAAATTTATGTGTATCTATAATTTGTTAAGGTTTTGTACTACCCGTACGAAGCGGGGGCGGGTCGTAAATATATATATATATTTTTTTTACCTATTAAGGTGGCAAAGAAACTTACTGCCCACCTGATGATAAGTGGTCACCGTAGCCTATAGACACCTGCAACACCAGAGGCATCACTTGCGCGTTGCCGACCCTTTAGGAAAAAAAGGAAGTAGGATGGAGAAGGAGCGGGAAAGGGAAAGAGGGTGATTGGGCCTCCGACACTCTCACTCACCAAACGAAACACAACAGTAGGAACACTGATATTTCACGTCGATATTCTGTGAGAGGGTAGTACTTCCCCGGTCGAGCCGGCCCATTCATGCTGAAATCAGCGAGGCTCTACTACTTAAACACTATTACGTGACCATATAATCTTTAATTAACGCTATTATTTGTTTATTAGGTAGCAGCTTACGTACACGGTTTTTACGAGTCATCAAGTAATTTACTGTTGAGAACAGCGTGTGGAAAAACGTGATATTATATCGAAAAGGTCATAATATTTATTTTATTTATACATAGGTACTTAGATTCACGTCAAGAACAGCGATAGCTCAGTGGGGAGACCAACAGACTGCAATGCAGAGGGTCTCAGGTTCAAACCCACGTCGCGCACCTATGACTTTCGGAAGTTATGTGACTTTTCGAAATTATGTGCGTGTATTGATTGACCATTATCGCCTGCTCCGTGCCTCGGAAAGCACATTAAGCCGTTGGTCCCGGCTGCCATGAACATCTATGGCAGTCGTTATTGGGAGAGTGTCGACACAAAAGATCCCACTGGGTCGAAGTGTCGCCGGTCTGCACTGACTGGCCTCCACATAAGATAAGATAGATTCACGTCTGTATATACGAATAGGTATGCAGGGGTATAATTACACATATTTTGACAGCTGTATTTAAATTCCACGTAAACCCACCTATCATTTTACTGCAAACTTGGCAATTAAAAAGAGTGGCCATGAGTTTCTTGCCCGTTCTTCTCATGAGCCCTAAACGCTTGCTTTGCTGAACGTGGCAGTAAATGTAAATTCACAGAAAAAATTTAGTGTAACTTTGACATTCGTAAGTGTTACCTTGTAACCTAACTGGAATAAATTTATTTTTGTTTTTTTTATCCCATGCCATGTGCCGTGCCTACATGAGCTCAAAAATTGTAGTTGTATTGTATATAAATTATCTTTGCCTAGGGTCCAGCACTTCCTATGAAATAACCCTAGATAGCCATGAAGTGCTGTCACACACTAATTACTGCGATCGGTGGACGTGGACTAGACGAGTCACACGAGGGAACTACTAATCGCAGTGCTGGTTGTAGCCATTATTAAATTATTTACTGCTAAATGCAGCTGTATACTGCTACTATTGGCTGCGATGGGTGGACTACATGAGCCACATGAGGCCACCATCAAACGCAGACACGAGTTGCGCGGCTATCACTCGTAGCTAGTAGTGGCCAAGTGCTGCTGCATATCAGCCATCAGGGGTTTATCTAGCGGCTGCTGGTTGCGTCAAGTGGCTCGCTTAGTCTGCCAATCTCAACCACTAGTGACTCAGTGTGCAAAGCACGTAAAAATATCAGCCCTGTAGTCCATCACGCTGACCCAGTGCGGGCAGATTTTACATATCTTCGAGAACATTATACTAGAATTCTTAAACATACAGGTTTCCTCACGATGTTTTCCTTCGCCGTGCACAGCACTTAAGAGTGCGCCGAGCGTATGACGCGGTTGGATTGAATGACAGAGCTCGATATTCAAATCGGCGTGCGGCCGCTATAATAAAATTGTATGGAGGATTTGAAGTGCTTTTTTGATAAATATGTATCTTTATTGTCCACCAATAACTTAAATATTTGGGACGGACAAATTGTAATATAACTATTTATGTTTCGTTTAAGCTGTAAAATAGGATAGATTTCTACTGTTTCTAAAAAATAACTTAATACGAGAGCTTACGTTTTTGCATTTTTCGTGCAAATTTGCGTAATTTTGTAGGCGAAAATATTAATTATTTAAAGTTTTTAACACGGAGTAATTGTAAACACATTCATTGTTATGGTAAATGTATATTTTATATTTGTATTAAACAAAAAGTGTTGATTTTATCAACTTAACTGTGACCGCCTGTTTTGGCACATTTCGCTCGGCGTAGTCTTAATGACATGCATACACATAAGAATTAACGTAATCATAATTTATATGAAAGCGAACCTTATCGGGAGCGTGACCACCGACTGTGTCAGGTCGATGCCTCAGTGATTACGCCGTGAACTGACGCGCACGCAATCAGTATACTTTGTTTTTGAGCTATTTACTTAATAATCGTATGTTTCAACATGTTGACTGCGATAGCGTAGTGGTTTAAGAGCTTGCCTCGCCATTGCTAACACGCCAGGTGTTGTGGGTTCGATCTCCACACGAAATATAAAGGGGAACGCCCATCTGAGGCCACGAGTAGGCTAGAGAAAAAATACTTTCTTTTTTATTTATTTTTATTGTGCTCGTCAAAATGACCACACTCCACCTGATGGTAAGCAGTCGTGTGGTCTAAGAGCAGTGGCCTCCACACCGCCCTCATAGTAGCCGAGGCGATGTTGAGGTCTCTACTTTGACGGCCTGAGAAGGTGCTTTTTCACGCCCCGCTTAAAGGACCCAGGATTGAAGGAATAAGGAAACACGTGCCTTGGCACAGAATTCCATGCCTTGGTCGTTCGGCAGAGGTATGAGGACCCAAACTTGTTGGTACGCGCTCTAATCGACTCTACCGTGTAAGGATGGCATCTGAGCCCAGCACGCGTTGTTCTTTTAAATGTGAGTTTGTTTGTTACGCTTTTACGCCTTAACTACTCGACCGATCATCGTTGAATTTAGCATACATGTTGTCAGTGTTACAAAAAAACACAAACGTTATGTTTCATCGTGAAAATGCGACCGAAGACGCGAGCTAAACCTAGTGTTACTATAGATAACAAATAGCTACAATCAGTCCTTATCTAAACATATGCCTGGCACCGTTTGATAAGAGGACCTCTTTGGCAAAATATCACGTTTAGCCAACATATACGTTATCTATGGTTATTGAGTTATTTTGTCTATTATTCTATTATGAATATCACATGATATCTCCAAAGGGGTAAGCAGAGGTGAATTACACCATATTCGTTAACTATGAGTTTAGGTGCCTATCATACGCCAGAGTTTATTTACTCTATGCTACAACTAAGAAACTCTTTAATAAAAAAATAACATTATTCCAATCCAGGAATCTAGTCCAAGCCTCAGCATTCGCGATGTGATTAACGCAAGTGAAGCCGCGGGCAAAAGCTAGTCATGCATAAAGGCGTAAGTATGTACACACAGCGACACATCAACCTAGACTGTTTAGACTTTGAACTATTAGAAGTTGAACGCTGCGAATCGTGCGAGAGAGTGCGTTATATTTTTGTTATTTTGTCTCACTCACGCTGAACGGGACGCGACGCCCTATCCTTACCATTACATCGACACAATTATGCACTGTCCCTTACCGACAATTCTCTATTTTGTATGTAGCGTAGTTATGCGTATATAGAAAGAAAGAAATTTGTTTATTTCGTACAGAGCACACACAATTATTGAAATTAAACTACTATATACGGATTTTATCGCGTTGTTTATTTCACACTATTACAAAATTTTTAACACAAAATGTGTATGCCCTCGCCGAAAAGCGTCACCACTTCAGCATTAGCTGGGCACCCAAATTGAGTACACCAGCGCTGGTTTTCAGTTGGTCAGTGGTCACCCGATACCGTGGTGCATGGACGGAGGCAAATGCTTAACATTACAAATACAATAAATGTGGTTCTGCTACATACATACACAAGGAAAACGTATAGGGCATATTAAATTATGTTTATAAATTCGGCACATTTAAAAAATACGAGAACAGGGGTAAAAAATATAAAATACGTCACCATCAAATAATTAAAATTTAAGAAGGTGGGTACAAATAAAAAATAAAAAGGTAAAAATATATAGTATGTTTAACTTGATGTGTAGCCGTATGTACACTATTACAGAATGTTTAGCTATAAAAATAGCGTGTTTACATCACGCTCACGCGTACGGGGGCGGTAGCGGTCAAACGAACACGATTACGTAAAGAACGAACTCTTTTTAGATGTTCCTTTTTTTTAACCTACCAACCAACCAATCCAGTTATCAAAAATACGAGAATACAAAAAAGTTATTTAAACAAGAGTAGACAATCATAACAAAATTTACGTTTTAATTAGTCTAGTCAAGGTCGGATGCCGGCGTCCTAGCCTTTGGTTGAGAAGTAAACGTGTTACTAACTTACTAACAGGGTTGCCAACCATACGAGGTTCCTCGTACAAATATGAGATTAGCAGTATCTGGTACGAGGTAGGTACGAGGACACTGTCAGCCTCGTACGAGATTTATTATGCAACTAAAAAATTTATCAAATCAATCTCTACGGGCTGACTTTTTTTTTTTAGAAATTTTCCGTACTGAACCTATCATGGTAGGCGGGCTGAAATTTTTTTTTTAGGAATTTTCTACCAAAAAATAGAATGTACGATATTTGAGATTCAAAATATTTTTGCCTGCTTCTGTGCGAGAAAGAAAGTTTTACGATTGGCAACCCTGCTTACTACTGATTGACCTAATCAATTTATTAAGAACTAGATTTTCCCCCGGTGTCGCCCGTAAATGTGAGTTAGTTTAGGTTAGCGAAAGTACTTTTTTTTAAATGAAAGATACCCCATGTCCTTTTCTGTTTCACTGAAAACGTGTATGCGAAAGTTCATGATGATCGATCGAGTAGTTAGGGCGTGAAAGCGTAACAAACAGATTTGCATTTATAATATTAGTTAGGATTTTAGTCTGTCCGTCTGTTTCTATTGCCAGGCAAAAGGTCTATCTATTGCCGCTTATAGGCTGTAACGTATAAGATATCTTAAACGCAGTGCCGCCCTTTCAAATTGCCATTAAGTTATTCAGTTTTAACAACTCCACGAATCCTAATCTCAACATCCTATCTAATATTATATGTACTATCGACTTGAGCGACGGTTGACCATTTCAGAAAAATTTTCGCTTGCACATGTTGACCAGTTGAGTTTGTATCGCCTTAGAATCAGTAAACAAACGTAAAGTGTAAAAAACTCAAACAAAGAAAGGGACGTGTCACGGGTACGGGTACCAAGTGTTGGCCTGCTATGCGATTTTAACCTTAGGAGTGGTCATCCGTCGCTCAAGTCGATAGTACATGCGAATGTGAGTATGTTTGTTACGTTTTCACGCCTTAACTACTTGACCGAGCATTATGGAATTTTGCATACACGTTGTTAGGGGTACATAAATGGACATAGGGTACTTTTCATACAGAAAGTGTTGAAACTCGCAGACAGTAGCCAGTCATACAATAATCATAGCAAGCGAAATGTAAGCGTAATATTCTCACAGATACCTCGTATCCGAACCTAAAGTAAATGACAATTCAATCAATACCGACTAAAGAAGGAATACAAATTGAATGGAGAGTTGTTTGTAACAACAAAGCCTTTGTATACCCATCTGTTTGTCATAAGAATGTGAAACGTTGTTTATTGTTTATGTTCGGACCGTGTGAAATGACGGGAACTGTATGTAATGTCGAAATTTAAAGACCTGAGAGCTACAGTCCCTTTTAAGATATGATTAACACAAAAAATCTGCTTTACTTATAAACCACTCTAAAATATTGAACGGATAGCTGATTGTTAATTAGCGATTAATCAGATAAACATAGCTCAAGGGGTTAATAAGAATGTAATGCTAACTAATATTTTAAACTAGATATTCCCGTGGTTTCACCCGCCTGCTACTGCGCCGCCCCCGTGGGTCGTAGCGTGATGTTATATAGCCTAAAAGCCTTCCTCGATAAATAGGCTATCCAACACTAAAATAATTTTTCAAATCGAACCAGTAGTTCCTGAGATTAGCGCGTTCAAACAAACAAACTTTTCAGCTTTATAATATTAGTATAGATTTAATGCGAATGTAGTTTGGTACGGTTCACACCTTATGAAATTTCGCATACACATTATCAGGAGTATAGAAAAGGACATAGCGAGCCTTTAATCCAGGAAAAACTTCTTTTGACGAGCGAAGCCGCAGGCAAAAAGCTAGTATACAATAAAGTTGTGAGTCTATCTATATCTATCTATATACATTCAGAAACAATACACATGCAGAATATTCCCTACAATAACGCGAAAAGAAAAACTGCAGAGAGATACATTTCACACAGTTTTCCCGGTGCATTCGCATTCCCACAGTGCGTTTAGATATTACTTTCGCTGTTCACCGCAGCGGCAAACGCGTTAATCGTTTCAGAGAAAATAATTTATGTGGGTAGTCGGCAAACTGAATATGGAAGACGTCACGCGCGGTGAACATAGTGATTAGGCTGCGATCAGACTACACGTATTGTTAGATTCTGTCTGTCGAGCCAACTTATAAAAAATTTCGCTAACCTACATAATTATGTTAGGAGCAGCCTTCATTCTAACTAATAGTATAAATAAGAATGTGAGTTTGTTTGTTACGCTTTCACGACCTAACTACTCGACTCGGAGTCAGTAGGCCTACCTTGAAACTTAAATACCGAAGTTTTGGGCCAACTGCTCGTACCGTGAAACACATTTATTCCGATGTTAGTCCTGAACATCAGTGAGTATCCTCTTGATTATTGTAAACCCTCCTATAAAGTAGTACGATCAACTGAGTAACTGCGTTTTAAAAGCAAGAAATCTGACGAAGCTTCATTGTAAGTTTTTTCGTTCGTCCGAAGTTTCGTATAGACAATTTCATGGTAGACCTACAGAAAAGGAACCTTTCATCCAGGAAAAAGTACTTGTACTAAATTAACCTAATCTACATTTACGCTAGTGAAGATGCAGGCATAACCAATATTTAATTAATATAATGTGTTCTGAGGCCTTAATATTACTTTAAGTTTACGCCTGTCGTACGTATCTAGGTAATTTACCTATACCGAGGAGCTGCAAGCATTATACCCACAATGGTATAATGGTTGTAGTTCCTTATTGTCACGCAATCGTCTCGCGGCGCACGGCTGCGTGCGCGGCGAGCGAGATGGTGCCATCACTAGTCCCTCTCCGAGCGGCGGCGGCCTATATAAGTGGATCGCGCCCTGGTGGACGCCTCGTTCCTTCCACTGCGCTGCACTACTAAGCTAAGTTGTTCTTTCTCAAAGAACCACGTAGGAAGCCTTATAGAAACACGCCCTGAGTATTGTTCGCGTAGCATTCTTAAAGTGTAATTTATATATAATTACTTGTTGCTATTAAAAGTGTTAATTGTTGTACTATCTTTGAATCATCTCTGCTTAAAATAACCTCAAGACACCACGCCCCTAAAGCGTGGCCTGTCGTATTCCTATCTAAACCCTTAAGGTTAAAAGGTTTTTGTAATATAAGCAGCATCGTAAAATTGGTGATTAAAAAGACAGGCCGTGAGTTTTTTGCCTGTTCTTCTCATTGGTTCTTTTTTTGCTTTGCTGAACATGGCAACAAGTAAACATAAATATATAGTATAGTTTAACCTTGACGTTCATAAGTGTTACTTTGTGACCTAGAAGAATACAGATCATTTGATTTCGTATCCTTGACATGACTAAAATTCACGAGCGGCGGTTGACACCATCAGGCGGGTCGCTAGCTTTTTTCTTTGAAAATATAACTACCGCACTAGGATTAATTCCTGTTCACGAGGGGCTTTACAAACATTGAAACAATGAACACAAAGAACATTCACACTCGGCAAGTGCAAGAACATGTGGTGTGAACGCATCTTTAATGTTGATATAAATGGCTGCACTTTCATTTACGTTTTTTTGTTTGTGCCAACAATACTCTTTGTCATTGATACGTTGACTTCGTTATATACCCGAAGGTGTGGGCAGAAGTGTTTTACATACATAATACGTATTACATACTAAGTTTTAAGATGATATAGCAAGTTGGGTAAATTAAAAAAATCAACGGGTTGCACTCCGGGAAGTGAAAACTTGAATATTAACGTTGTGCATTTTGATATTTTGGAATGGTTAGGGAATCATTTTGTACGAATTGCTTTAATGATCAGTATAAAAGTACTATCATTTATGTGGTAAAATATGTACAATATTCATTTATTGCGCTATCGTACACAAACATGACAATTCTCCCTCCGTCTTACGAATTTTCGATCAGGTCACTTGTCCTGACGCGAGTTTAACATTTTTTACTTATCACAAAAAAGTGCACAACGCCGCTAAAGAAGTTTTCATTTCAAAAATTGAATCGTCCTGGTACTGTGAATTTCCTATCTGAATCTATACTAATATTATAAAGCTGAAGAGTTTGTTTGTTTGTTTATTTGTTTGTTTGTTTGTTTGCTTGAACGCGCTAATCTCAGGAACTGCTGGTCCGATTTGAAAAATTCTTTCAGTGTTAGATAGCCCATTTATCGAGGAAGGCTATAGGCTATATATCATCACGCTAAGATCAATAGGAGCTGAGCACCAATGAAGAATGTTTCAAAATCGGAGGGCATTTTTTCCTTTTGAGAGCTTCCGTTGCGTGCGCTGCGTAAACAGTTAAAGTTTCGAAAAAATCATGTATGAAAGAATTGTTCCCCTTTAAAAGTTCTAAAAAAAAGTCCGTGATAGCATATGTCTATCTTTTAAGGTTGGCTCACTATAACTATTTTTATGCTAACGAAATTTGTTTTAAAATAATGCATTATTTGCGAAGGTATTATTATAAACATGATATTAATCCTTATCCAAATAAATACGTTATTCGTCACAATTATTTAATTTAAAACAAAATTGCCCTTTACATCATTCGATTTCAATGAATATCTTAGGAGATATCGCAGTTTTAAAATAACATTGCAGCAAAATAATTACCCATCACAGACATAGTACAAACGATGTTTCTCCTGGTTTATCCTGCGTGATTACTACTGGTTCGATTAGAAAAATTCTTTTAGTGTTGGATAGCCTATTTATCGAGGAAGGCTATAGGCTATATAACATCACGCTACGACCCACGGGGGCGGCGCAGTAACGATAAACGCGGGTGAAACCGCGGGAACATCTAGTAACTTAATGAAGTGACCTTACGATCGCATGCATAAGGGTATTATCAAATACCAGTGACCCGCCCGGCTTCGCACGGGTAGAACAAAACCTTAACAAATTATACACTTAAACCTTCCTCATGATTCATTCTGTCTATTAGTGAACACCGCATGAAAATCCGTTTAGTAGTTTTCGAGTTTATCGGCGGGGGACTTTGTCTATATTAATATTATAACGCTGAAGAGTTTGTTTGTTTGAACGCGCTAATCTCAGGAACTACAGGTACGAATTAAAAAAATATTTTATTGTTGGATAGCTCATTAATCGAGCAAGGCTGTAGGCTATATAACATCACGCTATGACCTACGGGGGCGACGCAGTAATCTTAAACGCGGGTGAAACCGCGGGCTCATCTAGTTTTACTAGCGGTCGCCTAGTGCTCGAAATTCGACCAAAGTTTGCCTGTAAGATATTGCTGATATACATTATATATTGATATATGTAACCATAGTTACGCGCTTTGACTGCGTGTGTCAAATGCATGGTTGTGTGCGTGTAGTGTTTTTTCGTTAATTTAATATATTTATAATGCATATTTTATATAAATATTAGGATTCGCCCTTCCTTCTCCGTATAAACTTTAATTGTGCCAAATTTCTACTCCTCCGTCCGCGCAATTTTTGTAAAAGAGGTACAAAGTTTTTGCTTCACGTATTAATGTATAGATAATATGTAGTGATAGTCATTTAAGAAGACAACTACCACAACTAGGAAAGCCTGTGTCGTCGAGACTGTACAAACATTTAAACGAAGGATGGAAATAACATCCACACTCGTCACCATTTTTTGTGGATCACGATATTTTTGTCGTGTGTAAGGGATTGAATGATTGAACCTACAAGACTATCAGTGGCAATGACAAGGCAACGATTTAAACCACTACACTACCCGTGCAGTCAAATCATTATATTATACATTACATAAAGAAATGGCGATGTTCGCGGGTTCGATTCCCGCGCAAGTCAAACGTTTGAGTGCATGAACATGAATATTTGTCTTGGTCTGGGTGTTTCTATATATAATATGAATGTATTTACAAAAAAATATATATATATGTATGTTTATCCATTGTCTAGTACCTATAGTACAAGCTCTGCTTAGTTTGGGCTAGATGGTGTTGTGTGTATGTGACAGAATACAGAATATACATATTATATATTAAATTTTAAAAGGCTAGCTAATGTTATGTTTGTAAACACTTAAAATAATTTTGTTGTCTCAACTATGAATGCTGTGTTAGGTCGTGAGTTGCATGTATATTAGAACTCTTATAATCTAAATTTTCACTAAAATGTTACATAATTATACACCATATATGTATATATGCTGTTATTTAACAGAATAAATACATAAATAAAGCTCAATTAAAGAAGAACAATGCCTAAACTTTCAGCAAAACAGTCTTATCTAAGTCCACGTCATTAAAAACCGTTAGGTCATTCAATTTTCTGTTTAGCCACACAAAAATACGTTTAAACATAATACATAGTGTCAACGAATTCGTGATAAATAGATATAAGACAGATACAGTTAGAATTCGTAAACATTACTTTCGTAAATAAAACTTATAGCGCGTATATCATATGTGTTTGTTTTTTTCTTAAGACTGCACTGAGCGAAATGTGCCAAAACAGGCGGTCACAGTTAAATTGATAAAATCGACACTTTTTGTTTAATACAAATATAAAATATACATTTAACATAACAATGAATGTGTTTACAATTACTCCGTGTTAAAAACTTTAAATAATAAATATTTTTACCCACAAAATTACGCAAATTTGCACGTATAATGCAAAAACGTAAGCTCGTAGTGATTTTTAGATTATAACACTAGAAATCTATCCTATTTTACAGCTTAAACGAAACATAAATAGTTATATTACAATTTGTCCGTCCATGTTAAGTTATTGGTTGACAATAAAGAAATATTATATAAAATATTTAACAAAAAAGCACTTCAAATCCTCCATACAATTTTACTATGGCGGCCGCGCGCCGATTTGAATATCGAGCTGTCATTCAGTCCAACCGCGCCTTACGCTCGGCGCAGTCTTAAGGCGTCACGCCTGAACTAATCAACCGATAATCATGAGATTCCGCATACAGGTTGTCAGGGGAACAGAACAAAACAAGGTACCTTTCATCCAGAAAAAATACTATTAATATTAACCTACCCTACTTTTACGCGAGCGAAAATTTACTTGACAATATTTAAAAAAGAAACCTAAACTACCTGTAGTTTCTTTCTCAAATTCATATTTTGATAATAATTAAATTTTTTGAAACGTCGCTTCTAGCCCTATGAATAAATCCTGTGTCGCAGAACTTTACGAACATTCAAACAACAACAACACCCAGACTCGGATCAACGATTTAGGGATCACAAAAATTGTTGATATGATCCCGTTTGGGCAACTAAGGACACAACAGACACCCAAGTCCGAAATAACTATTTGTGGAGCACATTGTCCTCTGTGGGATCGAATTCACAACTCTCGACGCAGCGGCGAGACAACCAAACCACTTCACTATCCATTCAGTCAAACACGTATTCAATGTTGATATTTCGTTACGTCTGGCCTGTTTACATTTTGTTATTGACACTATATCGTCCATTCCGCTGTTTATTCTAGTTTTACGATTTGTTATTTTGTAGTCTGAACTCATTTGGCAATCGAAACATCTAGAATTGACAACAGCAAAGACACCTGTGCGGTGATATTCATACGTAATTAAATTTTGAAACGTAAATACCGACGTTTCGGGCTGGCTGTTCAGAGTATTCCGCTTTCAGCACCTAAGCCGTTCCACTTAAAGCACCA
The DNA here is from genome assembly GCA_963564715.1 of Catocala sponsa. Lineage (NCBI taxonomy): Eukaryota > Metazoa > Arthropoda > Insecta > Lepidoptera > Erebidae > Catocala > Catocala sponsa. Next base: position 4,098,939 of record OY751356.1, on the reverse strand, counting down.
ATAGGTATTTTTGCTTGGTGCTGAATGTGGAATAAAATACCTATTGGTGCTGAAAGTGGAATAGCTTAGATGCCGAAACCATAGGTGCCGAGAGCGGAATACTCCGGCTGTTCGTACTGTATATCATCAGCCCTGAATATAAACTGTCCCGCTGCCGGATACGATCCTCTTCTCATTTTGAGAAGGGTTACCATAGCCCATCACGCTGGCCCAATACAGGTCGAGACTTCACATATCTTCGAGAACATTCTATAGCATAGTATTTATATTTTCGTGATACCTTATGTCAGGGATGGCGAACTTTTATTGATTAACGTGCCGTTATTTATAGAAAATCTAGCTTTTGCCTGCGGCTTATTTTAAAATTTGACAATCAATTCGGGTTGTACTGTGCTTGTAATAATATAATTCAATCATGATTCGAAGGACACGTGGCGCCATCTATTATCATAAGAAAGTTATTGTTGTTTTTCTCGGGAACATACATTTTTTTAGGGATGAATGGTAGCCTATTTCCGTTTCTGTACACCTGTCAACGTATATGCAACATTTCAGGATGATCGGTTCAGTGATTTAAGCGTGAAAAGGTAACAAGCAAACAAACTCATTTTCGCTTCCGTAATATTAGTTAGGATTAGGATAGTACTGTGTATTTAATATCAAAGAAAATTAAAGCATGTTTCGCGTTTCAATCAAGTTGTATATAGATACGTCAATTGGTTTGTAATACTAAATGAATTACTGTCGAACCTGAATTATTTTATTGCGTGCCAGCACTAGCACGCGAGCCATTGGTTCGCCATTCCTGCCTTATGTCCTTTACCAAAAAGAAATCCATTCGTAGCCGATAAACAATCAGTTTTATGCGCTAAGGTTAGTAAAATAAGCGCTTGGTGGCTTGTACGCGAGCCGGTAACAAATACACGGTTCAATTGTAACGGCTCGTATGCTCGCTCTGTCAAAGGCCAGGTTAAAACTCTCAGACATGCAGATTTCGATAATGATATACACATAACTTCGAAAAGTCAGTGGTGGTGACCAATCATCATGAAATTTCACGTAAACGTTGTCAGGGGTACAAAAAAGGACATAGGGTACCTTTCATCCAGAAAAAACTACCGATCCCGATTGATAAAATCTACATCAACGCGAGCGAAGTCGGAGGCTAAATCTATATTTAGCCTCCGACTTCGCTCGATGAATGATTTCGGGTTCAAAGAGTTATTTACTATTAAATAACTCTTTGAACCCGAAATCATTCGGCCCGAACAGTCGTTTTTACAATACAAGTTAGCACAAACTATATAAAAACTGAAACAAAAGATAACAAAAATTTTCGAAAGCGTACCTGTTCACAACATAACAAGGTTTCACAGCATAACAAAGGAACTCACAACACTAGTTAGGATTCCGTCGTTTCAATGTTTATAAGGATCCCATGATACAAAGGTTACTCCGAGTGTGGGAGACAACCTTTAGCCAGACATAAGCAAGAAATTTCGCATACACATTGTCAGGGGTATAGAAAAGGACATAGGGTACATTTTATCCAGAAAAAATTAATTAAAAAAAATTAATTATTAAATTAAAAATGTTTTATTTCGATATCACATACACAAGTACTTATATCTAGGGATGGAGGTATCCTTTTAAGTATTAAATGATACCTGTGTTAGGATACCCCCTCTTCCATAACAAAACATACCGTTTCCGAGGGCCACGGCAAACTTAGTTTTCTATAAAAACGACTTTGTATATTAAGACCTACCGCAATACAAATTGTAGAAATACATAGTCAACCGTACCAGGAAGTAAAAAGTTTATTAAACCCTGACGACATTGATAAAATGTCTGAAGAAGTCCAGAAATGTCTGCCTTATCTACAAGATATTGAATATGTAAACAAAGTTTATTTTGTGAACAACCTAATAGGATGATGATAAAGTTATTTTTCATGCTAAAATTTAATCTGTTTTATCAAAGTAGCTGTGCTCTCCTCATTTTATGTTTACTGCTCCGCTCCTGTGGTTCATAGCGTGATGTTAAGTATATAGACTATGTTACTTCTGGATAAAGTACCTTTCTAATGGTGAAAGGATTATTAGAATCGGTCCAGTAGCTTTTGAGTTACGTTTACAAACAAAAGTACAAATCTTCTCACTTTAAATGTTGACTGTCCCAGGTTCTATTAAAGCCTCGATGGCGTAGTGGTTAGTGTAACCGACTGCCACGCCTGATTTCGCGGGTTCGATTCCCGCACAAGTCAAACATTTGTGTGCATGAACATGGATGTTTGTCTTGCTCTGGGTGTTTCTATGTATAATATGTATGTATTTACAAAAAAAAAAGTATATATGTATGTTTATCCATTGTCTAGTACTCATAGTACAAGCTCTGCTTAGTTTGGGTTAGATGGTGTTGTGTGTATCATGTATGTGATATGTGATAGAATAGTATAGATGTATATTATAAGATTAAGGCCTTTCTTGCCTTTTATGAGATAAGTTATCTAAAACATTTTTGTTTTTTTTGCTTTCACTATAAATACTAGTGATAGTAAAGACCTTTAGCCTGTCACGCATAGGTCTCAAGTTCAAACCCACAGCAAAAACATCCAATTACGAGGTAATGTACGTATTAAACCAACAAAGAGACCAAAAAATCAGACCAGAGATAAAAAGTTAACTGAAACAATAGCCAATTAAATAACAATAAAAAATAAAGAGTATTTTTTAAATATTATCGTTCCATGTCAACGTTTTAACCGTTACGAAGCAACCAAGATGGCGGCCAGACGTTCTAAATACGAACATAACGTCTATTTCGGGACGATTTTAGTGGGAAATTGGGACACCCGTTATGATAATCGCTCAGCCGTTGGTCTACGCTATATTATAGTCTATGAATAATGTTTAACATGTGTGTTGTTTATGGTAATGTTTATTTATCTATTGTGGCATAAGTCTCCCACTAAGGCGTGTTTATGATAATTTATTCGATTTAATTGTAGAATGGGGACAATTTAAGTGATGGTAATTTGTTTTTAAATAAAGTGATAGCAATACAGAATAAATTAATGTTTTAAACGAAGCGTTGGCTTTAAAATGGGGACAATGGCTTTTTAGTAAAGTATATACGTGCACAAACATTTGTTCCAATGTTTGTAATATTGGTGCAACTTATAATAGCTGAGGAATTTATGAAGCATAATGATTATTGTTTAAAACAAAGCTTTGGCTTTAACATTGGGATAATGGCTTTTTAGAAGATAAATATCAACGAAAACATTTGTTCAAATATTTGTAGTATATGTGTAAGTTATAACTGAAGAAAAACACAATGATGCTTAATGGATTGCGCTTTTCATCTGTTATAATTTACACCAATTACGCAGCAGGGATAGGCAGGTAGGCTCCCCACAAGGTGGACCGACGACCTGGTAAGGGACGCGGGAAGCGGTTAGAAGCGGTTGGATGCGGGTGGCCCAAGACTGGTCTGTGTGGAAATCCTTGGAGGAGGTCTATGTCCAGCAGTGGACGTCTTTCGGCTGAGATGATGACACAGGACTTGCGATCTCGACAACTATTTATGATTCTACGTCAGAGATTGAAATTTGTCTCTGCTTTTGTCCGTATGACGATGCTATGCGTCATCTGTCGTATAGTTATAAAAAATAAAATAATGGTTTGGTGATGCGAAAGGTATATACATATTATGTATATAAATAATATATTATTTTACTAGTTCCTTCCAAAAGCTTTGCTCGCGAACAAAATATTATAACTAATAATATGAATTTTTTCATCGAAATCCGTTCAACAGTTAACGCGTAATCGTGCAATACGGACGGAGCCACAGGTAAAAGTATGCTATAGATATATTTAGTTTACAGTTTTGTTTGTGCCAAATACTGTTGTGTGTCTTATGTAATCTTTTACATGAATACAAGAATAACAGTACTTCATAGTTATTTTTATTCTGTAAAATAGATTTTGCCCGCGGCTTCGCTCGCGATAAAGATATTTGTTTTACAAATATGGGTAGTACATAATTGTGGTGTATATTAAATATAGTACAACCATATTTTCTTAGGCATGCAAAAATATGGAAGTAACGAAAATAAATATCTCAAAATATATTAAAACAAAAATTTACTTATGTAGATTATGTCAAAAAAACATATCCCTCGAGAGCAGTACTTTTTTTAGATGAAGATACCCTATGTCATTTTCAGTGACCGTGTGTATGCAAAATTTAATGATGATCGGTCGAGTAGTTAAGGCGTGAAAACGTAACAAACAAACTCACATATAAATATATAGATATTTATCCTTGTACTATTTATTACCAGTCAATGATTTATAATATTCGCTTGAATTTTGATAGCGCTCTTCAGATCGTGCATGATGACACGAATACCGTTTTCACGGTCGGGATGACATCATCATCATCGCTACGTCCGCGTCATGACGAGCGATGATGCTTTAAGACTCAAGTTCCGAAAAGGGAAAGAAGAGAAAGAGGGAGGAAGAGAAAAAGAGGACGAGAGAAAGAAGATGAATATATATGTACGTTTTCCATTGCGGCATTGCAAATTTCCAAATTCTATTAACAATACATACCTATAAGGCAAATGATTATTGGTATTCGACAGTATTATGATAATAATTATAATATTATCTTTTTGGCTTCGTGAGTGTTTCGCTTACACCCAGTATAGCGAGAGGGAGGACGAGAGAGAAATAGAGGGAGGAGGTAAAATAGAGAAAGAGGGAAAGGAAAAAGAGCGACAGTAAGATACGAGAGAAGTATCTCTCTTTTTCTCGCATCTGCCTTTCTTCCTGTCGCTCTAAGAGGGTGAGCGAAAATGAGATAGAGGTGAAGGGAGAAATGGAATAAGAAGGGAAGTGGAGAGGGCGATAGAGATAAAGGGAGGAAGAAGGGGATGGTACAAAGATAGAGGATATTTATCTATCTTGTCGGTGCAATATTACGGTATTCGTGACATCATGTTCGCTCACGAGTGCGTTATCGAAATTAAAGTGAATATTGTAAATCATTGACTCGTCATAGCACAAGGATGAATTTAAATATAAAAAGGTATTTGTAAGTTTGGTTGTATGAGGTAATATCCGGCATACTCACCAGATTTTACAGCATTATTTTATAGGGAAAATATATTTTTAATCTTTGAAAGACTACTCCCGCTCTAAGAATATATCCTGTATCGCGAAGGACTTTACAAACATTCAAACAACGGACACAAAAAAAAACGACCAGTTATGTATATTTGATTTTTTTTCTGGTATTTATAAGTATCCTTTACTGACTTTTGCCTGCGGCTTCGCCCAAAAACAGTACTTTTTTACGGAATGGTAGGCAACCTGTCATTTTCTGTACCCCTGACAACATGTATGTGAAATTTTATATCTCACTAGATGTGCCCGCGGTTTCATACGCGTTTATGATTTCTGCGCCGCACCCGTGGGTCGTACCGTGATGTTATGTAGCCTATAACCTTCCTCGGTAAATAGGCTATCCAACACAAAAATAATTTTCAAATCGAACCAGTAGTTCCTGAGATTAGCGCGTTCAAACAAACAAACTCTTCAGCTTCATAATATTAGTATAGATTCAGAAATAAACTATTTTAATCATTATTTCACGATTAAAAAGCTACTTTATCCAAAAGTATCATAGGCTATATAACATCACGCTACGAGCCACGGGAGATGAGCAGTAATCATAAAAGCGGGGGACAACTATACTCCATTTGGTTAGGTAAACAATCTTCATGTGACTTTTTACACAAACACATATTAAACAAATAAACTACTGCTTAAACTAACGGTTCAATGGATTTAGTAACCGTTATTATTGTATTTACATTGATCTTTAGCAGCATTTTATTTTTAAACTGAGTTTTCAGATAAAAAGGGACATCAATATTGTTTATCTTTAATTAAGTACCTAACCAAATGTAGTATAGTCTATATCTTTATATATATAATTCTTCTGTACGTGTGTTGACAGTGAACTCCTCCTAAACGGCTGGACCGATTTGAATGAAACTTTTTTGTGTGTTTAAGTGGATTCGAGGATGGTTTAGATATGCTTTTTTTCTCTCTTTTGTACAGGACAACGTCTGTCGGGAGTGTCGGGACAGCTAGTAATACTATTATTATAAAGAGGAAATATTTGATTCTTTACTTGTTTGTTTGTAAGGATTTAACTCAAAAACTACGCAACCAATTTTAAAAATTATTTCACCATTTATAAGCTTTTTTGTCACCGAATAACATATCCAATATTTTATTTTAAAAAGTACTAATACTAACATAACCTAACATACTTTTACACGAGCGAAGTCACCGGCAAAAGCTAGTGTTTTATAAAAATAAATAATATCTGCGGATTTACCGTCGTTGGGGAGGGGGACTGTGAACTTGAGACCTCTAGGTGACAAACAATTGTTTAAAATAATTGGCCTTGCGCCGCATACAGCATCATTGCCAGTGAAACCAGACCGAGGTTATAGAAGAGGGGACGGCCATTTTAATCTATACATATATTACTGTTTTGTCTGTCTGTTGGGTTATACGCGCATCCAAAAACTGCTGCACGAAATTGAATGCGGTTTCAAAGGGGATTAAATATAATGATCAGCAAAAATACTAATTGGTCAGCAAATATTGCACAGCATAACGAGCATCTATACGCCTCAAATCACTGCATTCCGTCTCGGAAGTGTTAGGTTATGTTAGGTTCCTTTTTCTAAACCCACCCAAAAATAGGAGCCCCGCGAAGCGGGGCTCCGTTGACTTAGTTTGATCTCTTTAAAGTTTGCTGGCCATGAGTTGCTGATCAATTAGCTTTTTTTGCTGCGCAATTAGTATTTTTTTGCTGTGCCGTCAAATACTACCCGTTTCAAAGTATTGTTGAAGGTCTTACTTTTACGTAAGATCAGTAAGTACGATGGGACACGTCTATGACTTAAATCTTTGCTTTCTAACGGGAAATAAGTATATTCACTGCAATATTATCATCAAAAGCTCGACCATATCAACAATATTTTATCGTCGTCGGCTATTCCAAACATTATTTGACGAGGCAGCATTTTCCGGTATATTGCCGAGATTTCCAGGCCACATTACCAGCCTCGGCATTGGAGGGGAGATAATACTCGTTAAGAAACGGCTCAATTAAAATATCATAATTATAATAAAGTAAAGTTTATTACTCTTACTTACATTTAATTTAGGTACAAAATATAGGGCTTTAAGTATAGATTTACAAACTGGAGACCCAGCTTCTAAGCTAGGTATGGACGTGTATCATAGAAGTCAGTATATTAGAACGCGAATGTCATTTTTTAATCAACACTAAATATAATAATAATAATATCAGCCCTGTATTAAACTGTCCCACTGCTGGGCACGGGCCTCTTCTCACTATGAGAAGGGTTAGGCCATAGTCCACCACGCTTCCCTAGTGCGCGTTGGCAGACTTCACATATCTTCGAGAACATTATCGAGAACTCTCAGTTATGCAGGTTTCCTCACGATGTTTTCCTTCACCGTTAAAGCAAGCGATAATCAACTATTTAATACGCATATACTTTCGACTACTACTTAGAGCCTTGGGTTCGAACTCGAGACCTCTGCGTGGCAGTCCAACGGTTTCCCACTAGGCTATCGCTGCTATAAATATAAGATAAAGATAAATTTTACTGTAGATATATTCTAATTTGTACCTATTTACACAAACTAACGCACTTAGCATAAATATATGTAAACGTTATATTTCAATATAATATCTACCACTAGGGGATCGAAACTGTGTCTCCTAAACACAGGCTATCCTGTAGCCTATCTAGGAGAACAGTACTCCTCCCACGAAATTGTAGATCAAAATTATTCTATTGATGTAACATACTATTGTAAAAACCCTACAATAATTTTTCGTGTAAGTTATTATTATTATTATTATTAAAAATATATATATATATATATGTAACCGTGTATACCTGGCAACATTGCTGACTACTGTATTATAGGAAAATAATTAAGAAACGCTTCAATTAAAATATTAGAACGCGGATGTTTATCAATCAATAAAAAAGCTTCCGCGTCGAGATTTATATGATAGTTTAATTTAATCTAATGGCGTGATCTTATGGAGGTTTTAGAATGTCTTGCTCAACGTTTGTAGTTCAAAAATGACCTTAACACGTCATATGTTAAATACAGACCTTGTGACGAGGTTAGACCTCAGACCTCGGGTTGAGGAAAGAACGGCTCATGTGAAAGAAGCTACACTTAACATACATACATAATTATTCACGCCTGTTTCCCAGAGGGGTAGGCAGAGACTACGGATTACCATTTGCTACGATCCTGGCTTCATTAACTTTCATAACATTCCTCATGTACCTCGCTTGTTTAAGGTGCTCTTAACCTGGCCTTTATCCAGAACGTCTCCGATCTGATCGAGAAACGTTCGCCTAGGTCTTAGTCTCTAAACGTTCGTCTAGGTCGCGGTCCGTAAGATTTGAAACCATCTAACCTATACTATAGTGTGCCTGTGTGTCTGTGCAATTTTGTGTACCTATATTCTTTGTTGGAGATCCTTAATAAATAAATAAATATAGTATAATCAGACGTATGATACTGATTCTGACTTCTCTATGATTATAACTTGTTATCTATATATTAATACGTGAAGCGAAAACTTTAGATCCCTTTTTACGAAAATTGGGCGGACGGAGGAGTATGAAATTTCGCACACTTATAGTTTATACATAGAAGAAGTGACGAATCCTAATATTTTTATAAAATATGCGTTAGAAATACATTAAATTAATGAAAAAACACTACACGCACACAACCATACATTTGACACACGCAGTTGAAGCGCGTAACTATTGTTACATATTATTATATCAATATATAATGACATAATATATCAGCAATACCTTACAGGAAAACTTTGGTCGAATTTCAAGCACTAGGCGACCGCTAGTCCTAGTAAATAAATATGTTGGTTACGTTTCGAATAGTATATATTAGGCATGCCTAATGCCTGTCTCGCGGGGGATTTTACAAACATCCAAAAAGGGTACACAAAGAACACCCAAACTGACAAAAAAATGTGTGATCCTTAGAGTGAGACCAAACGAGCGTAATTTTGTGAGTCGTGAGTCGCAGAATTTTGGTAATTTTGTTGGTTTCGTAATTTTGGTTTCTTAATGAAAAAAACTAGTAGCCCTAATTGTGGAATTGTAGAAGATGTTTACCATTTATTGATGGAATGTGTTCGGTACAGGGAAGAAAGAGAAACCTTAATTACGGAATTAAATATCCACCTTTTACAGTTAGGTATTTTTCAAACTATTCTGTCAAGACCTTACAGCAAAGAGGCTATCAAAATTTATAAATTTATTGTTAATTTGAACAGAACTCAACTCTGAAGTTAATATTTCTCTTTCTTTGACGCTTGTATTTTATTTAGGTTATGATGGGGCTAGCATAATCTTTGTTTAGATTTAAGCCTCTAAATATCAATAAACAGAGAAAAAAAAAAAGAAACTCATTTGTAATATATATCATAACTCATTTTGCGTCGCCGTGTGAATCAAATAGGACTTTTCTATGAAACCGAATGCAGCAGAATTTCTGCAACCGAAATTCTGCGACTCACGACTCACAAAATTACGCTCGTTTAGCTTCACCCTTAATAGTAGTTGTCTCGAGTTTGGATGCTCTTGGATCCGTTGTTTGAATGTTTGGAAAGTCCCCCGCGACACAAGATTATTTCTGCCGCATGAGTTGTCGCCCGCGATACAGGAGTCATTCCTACGACATGAGTTGTCTTTCTTAACAGACTCAAATGGCAACACCGGTAATTGCATCATTATCACCAAAAAAGTCCAGGTGGAGTGTTGCCAGTACTATTACAGAGATGTACGTAAGAAAAGCGCTGTCATTACACGTAAACACGTAATTATTACACACACTGGTTCACGGCCATGGCTGGTTGCCCAGTTTCAGGTCATCTTCAAGGCAAACTGTCTAGTATACAAAACGAAATTCTACAAGTTTCTATGATTATTTATATTTTTACTCGTGTTTATAAAAAATACTAGCTGACCCGACAAGCCTTGTCGTGTCTTAGACGAACTGTCAAACTCGCCAGGTTAAAATAGTCGTCAAGTTTTCTGAAAATATTCAATTTTCTTAACTTTTCTTTCCGTAATAACCATCTACAAAGTATTAAAAAAAATGTTATGGCGTGACCGTGGGAAACAGGGATTCATTTTTATATTTATAGATAACTAGTTTTCACCCGCGGCTTCGCTCGCGTAAATGTAGGTTAGGTTAGTTTAGGTTTGCAACAGTTATTTTTCTGGATGAAAAGTACCCTATGTCCTATTCTGTACCCCTGACAACGTGTATGCACAATTTCATGTTGATCGGTTGAGTAGTTAAGGCGTGAAAGTGGAACAAACAAACAAACTCATTTTCAAATTTATAATATTAGTTAGGATATCAGAACTGTATTCATTGTCCCACTGCTGGGCACGGCCTCTCTTCAGTGCGAGAAGACTTAGGAGCTAGTTCACCACACTGCTGGACCAGTGCAAATTGGTATACTCCGAAAACATTATGGAGAACCCTCAGACATGCAGATTTCTTAACGATGTTTTCCTTCACCGTTAAAGGGAGCGATAATTAACTATTTAATACGCACATAACTTCGAAAAGTCTAAGGGTGTTACCAGGCTAATCGATGGATCGTCGATCGACGGCATCGATAGATGGTAGAATGAATTAGGCGACGTTGATCGATAGTTTCTACCAGAACAATCGACGTCGACCGATGCCGTCGATCGACGATCGATCGATTGGTCTGGTAACACCCTAAGGTGCACGCCTTGGGATCGCACTCAAGAACTTTGCGTGGTATTCCAACGGTCACCCACTAGGCTACCCCGCTGCAATAGCATTTCGTAAAAAAATCCTGACTAATTATTTTTTAAATCAATTTTATTTTTAGGGCTTTTTTATTTTAATAATAAAATGTCAGCCCCATAGTTCCCTATACTAATCTAACTATCAGAGATAGAAATCATGTGCAAAAACATGTTATAAATAGCTACAGCTGGTTTTGATGTAGGTTCAGCTACAACACTTGAAAACGCTCCAATATCTTTTATATTTATTTCAAATAATTGCACAAATGATTTCCTCTGCCTCTGATATGTCTCACACTCAGCTAGCAAGTGTTGGACATCTTCAATGATTCCACACACCTCACAAATAGGCGAATCAACTTTTTTCATGAGATGTCCAAACTTTCTAGATGGGTAGTGCCCTGTGCGTGACCTATATGCTACAACTATTTCATTGTTACTTAAGATACTATTTGAGAACCAAGGTACATTGGACTAATATTATAAATGTGAAATTGTTTGTTAAGCTTGAACAACTCAAATGATCATCATTAAATTTTGCGTACACGTTGTCAGGGGCACAGAAATGGAGATAGGTTCCCGAGGGATGGAAATTTACTGACCATCTACATTAATGGGAGCGGAGCCGTGGGCAAAATTAAGTCTGTATTAAATACACAATTTTTTTTAAAGATCTATCAATAGTACCTTTTATAGAGGTAAAAACACACGTCTTATGACGTCATCACGTCCTACAAACACGTTTTGGCCTTGTGGCCTTGAATGGGGCCGTGTGTGACCGACATACGAGCTTATCACCTATATAGGCCTCACTGCCTCGGTAACGGAGTGGTCGTGAATACGACTGGTGTACGTGTGTAGAGGTCTCGGATTCGAGTTCCGGATAAGACAAAGTTTTGTGTAATTTTTAGTAGCAGCACGATGTATAGAAACGTAAATGGTAAAATTACTCAATTTAAGTATTTAAATTGGTCAAAAAATTGTTTATAATAATTAAAATTTAAATCTTAGCGTTTTTAAATACGTTGTTTTATAACATCATCTATTATAATATAATTATTTTATTAAAAATATAAACCGCAGTGAAATCTTCCTAAAGTACCTAATTAAATTTCAATAGGATCATCACATTTTTAGGTCCATTTCTTTATAATAATATAAACAAAATAACTGCGATTTATGACAAAAATTATGCTAACACTAAGCAATTAGTTCAACAATATTTACAAACCTTGAACTACGAACAAACTGAAAATTTGATGACTGTTGTTCAATAAGTGTTACGCAATAAAATAGCTCTTTAAGTTGTCATAGTAATCACTTAGTTTATAATGTAATTCATAAGTTTTTGTATACAAATAATAATGTTTTATATGTATTGTTTTAGAATTTATATCTTTACTAGCTTTTGCGCGCGGCTCCGCCCGCGTGGTACCTACATCAATAAAAAGTAGCCTATGTCCTTTCCCAGGTTTTAAACTATATCTGTACCAAATTTCATCTAAATCGGTTGAGTTGTTTAGCCGTAAAAAGACAGGCAGGCAGACAGACAGACAGACAAATAGACAGACAGACTTACTTTCGAATTTATAATATTAGTAAGGATTATACCTACAGTATGTGTCCTTAATGCCTGTGCCACAGGTTTACCCTAGTACAAGCCTTATATATATTACCTTTACGATTTAACCTACGCTCTGTATCCATTTGAACCAATAAGTTGAATAAATGATTATTATTATTATCTTATTACAGTTCTAGCAACTCACGAATGCGAGCGGACTTTACTTGTAGTTTCCTCGATAAATAGACTATCCAATTCTAGTTGGATAGTCTATTTATCGAGGAAGACTAGACTATATAACATCACGCTACGACCAATAGGAGCGGAGCATCAATGAAAAATGTTGCAAATACGGAAAACTTTTTTTATGTGAAGCAGACAAACTTGCGCGGGTCAGCTAGCAGTTTGATGAAACACCTAGTTTCAGGACTAGGGACACACGTAAGAGTAATTAAAAAAAAATAATTGTAATACGCGTCTGCTAATCGCTTTAGGGATAGAATATACTAAGTATATAATGACGTAAGCATCTCGTCTTATATACACGTTATCTACTCATGGTGACCTTCAATGGGGCCGCGAGGGACATTGTTTGATAAAACACCTATGTAAGTACATAATTATGTTATCAAGCAAGTATGCTAATATCATAAATAAAAAGTAACTGTATATTTAATTACACTGCTAAACTGCTGTAGCGATTTTGATGAAATCTTGTGTAGAGGTTGTACGTTGTAATGCTATTCTTATTAATCTTTTGCCCTACGTTTTGACTCCCGGGCGCAAGCACAATGCTTTGTTTTTATATCTGGTTTCCGGGTAATTGATGAGTAAAATCAGCTTCTTCAACTTTTTGAACCGAACGACGGAGAAAGTTTAATAAAAAGAAATTATTTAAATAAAATAGTGTGAAATGCGTTTTTAAAATAAAAATCGCAAGCAGTAGTTTAATTTCGCTTAATCTTAATAGAATATTACCTGTAGTTTCATTTCGCTTAATCTTAATAGAATATTACCTATGTGAATCACAAAACTAAATAAATGAGTAGCAAAAATTAAAATAAGACTTTAAAATTGTATAAGTACCTAACTTTCATTACCTAACCATAAGCCCAATGTAACAAATTCTAATTGAATACAGATAAACAAACAAACAACATACACTTAACAAATATAGATTTTAAGGCTATCTCCATCTAGAAAAATAGCGCGCATATGCGCCAAAACGTATAAAGCCAATAAATTAAAAACAACGCAAGCACACAACAGCATCTGTCGTGCGACATGCGTACGTGACTCAACGCGCATCAATATCGAAAAATAGGCCACTACTAATCAATTAAAAACTCATTTAAAAAGTAGAGAGTATAAAAGAATAATCGTTGGAATTTTATTCAAAATGTGTTCTATTTTTGAATAGAATTTTTAAATTTGGAAGTATGTCTATAAAGGTCTGTTTTAATACAACGCGAGTATACAAATGTATGTACCTACTAAGGCTTGATTACTAACTTACTATATTTAAGAAACGAGTCGTTTTACCTACGCACAATTAAATTTAACTCATATATACTGCTAGCGACCCGCCCCAGCTTCGCACAGGTAGTACGAAACCCACAGAAATCATAATAATAAGGCAATAAGATTTCTATGACGAAACCTTAACAAATTGTACACCTAAACCTGCCTCATGAATCACTCTTATCTTAATTACCACGCTGGCCCTCTGCCGGTTGGCAGACATCACATAATATCTTCGAGAACATTATGGAAAACTGTGACATTATTAATTACAAACAAATATATTTTCTTACTATGCTTATGGATTGTGTCCGAAATAGAACTGAACGAGAGCGAGTTTTAAATGAATTTAAGTCAAATAGATTATATATACTGCAATCTATATTGGCTGTACCGTCTTCAGAGGCTGCTAAAAAAGATGTGTGATGTGATAGCAGTACCTACTTAATTCGTTTTTTTTTTATTACATTTACCTACCTGGTAGTTTGGTATACTGAATAGCATTTATTTTATAATAATTTAACTTACGTAAAAGTTTTAGACAAAAACCCCGAAAGAAATAATACTTGATAAAAAAAAACTTTTCTTATTAGAATATTCTTATTTCTTATAGATAACAAGCCAGAGCTAAATATAAATAAATCGAGAATTCAAGTCCCTATCGTAATATTCTTATTGCATATTTATAAACTTGTCGGTTTAGTGATTTGGAAAGAAAATATTTTTGACCGCAGACATAACAAAAAAGTCTAGAAATAGTTTATTTATGTCCTTTAGACCGGTTTCATCGGTTTTGAGGTAAACAACTAGAATATTGCACATCTATAATCCTAACTAATATGATATAAAAGCGAAAATGAGTTTATTTGTTACCTTTTCACGCCTAAACCACTGAACCGATCATCCTGAAATTTTGTATATATGTTGACAGTTGTACAGAAACGGACATAGGCTACCTTTCATCCCGAAAAATATTACTGTTCCCGAGGAAAACAATAATAACTTTCGTATGATAATAGATGGCGCCGCGTGTCTTTCGAATCATGATTGAATTATATTATTATACAAGCAGAGTACAACCCGAATTGATTGTCAAATTCTAAATTAACGCGAGCGAAGCCGCGGGCAAAAGCTAGTAATATTATAAAGCTGAAGAGTTTGTTTGGTAGAACGCGCTAACCTCAGGATCTACTGGTTCGAATTAAAACATTATTTTGTGTTGGATAGCCCATTTATCGAGGAAGGCTATAGGCTATTATTAACATCACACTACGACGCGTTGGCTGGACTTAGGATGGGTCTGATGGGATTGGCATATCCAAACCCTGAAGACTTCAGGCTTTTCCCTCTGAATTGTACACTACGGCTAATGCAGTACATTCAAAAGGAGATAGCTAAGGGATGAATCTTGGGGCTGACACAAAAGATTCCACTGAGTCGAAATGTCGCCGGTCTGTACTGCCTGGCTCCACACACAAGACAAGACAACATCACACTACAACTAATAGGAGCGGAGCATCAATGAATGGGCAATTCTTGGATAAATGGGCTATCGAACACAAAAATAATTTTTTCAATTCGAACCAGTAGTTCCTGAGATTAGCGCGTTCAACCAAACAAACAAATAAATAAACTCTTCAGCTTTATAATATTAGTATAGATTAAAATATTACTATCAAAATGGCAAGCTATATTATTATTTAGCATATTAATTATCATTATTACATTAAATTATATTAAAATTTACAGTATGTATGTATGTATGTAATGTTACAATGAGAACAACAAACGTCATACAGCCGAGGACAGGGCCGATGGTAATTAAAAAACTCACCCACCTTGTCTATAGCCGCTTGTTTTTTAAATGCAAATACTATCGCTGTCTGCTTCAAGTAAAAAAAAAGACCATGAAACAAAAACAACGATTGTTTTTGTTTCATGGTCTTTTTTTACTTGAGATATTGGTACGGGGCGTAGCATGTGTTATTCTTATTTAGTTACTAGTTTTTGACCGCGGCTTCCCTCGCGTAAAAGTAGATTAGATTAGTTGGTATTAGTATTTAGTTCCCAAAGTGGTCCAGGTGTACCCCAGGAGTCCACGGGAGACTCGACGGGGGTCTACTTTGGCGTGACAAAAAATGGGAGTTCAAAATTCGTAAACGGACTTCCAATTTATTTGCTTTCTATAGTGAAGAACTAAAATGTTGGCTTGACTTCACCGACTGTTCAACAAGCTCAGCGACTGTTACTTGTAAAAACTTGCATATTCCATATTCAGTACCAGTGGTTTTTCGATTTTTCGATACCACTGGTACTGAATATGGAATGTAGACCACACGACTGCTTACCATCAGGTGGAGTGTGGTCATTTTGACGAACAAAATATAAAAAAAAAAAAAAAAAAAGCGAATTACCGTGACAGGTTAAGTACCGGGAATTTCCAAAAAAAAAAGTTTATCCCGTGGAGATTTAATAATTTTTTTTAATTGCATGAACTTGTTTAGTTGCAGGGGGTCCACCGGAACCAGCTAAATTTTGAAAGTGGTCTATGAGAAAAAAGTCTGGGAACCTCTGACCTAAACCTTCCTTATTAATCACTCTGTCTATTGGTGACAGCCGCATGAAAATCCGTTAAGTTTTTAAGTTTATCGCGAACAGAAAGACAAACGCAGCGGGGGCCTTTGTTTTATAATATGTAGTGATTTTTGTTTTAAATACAACCCCTTGGGGTTATAGCTATCTAGAAGAAGTCTAGCTTAGTTTAATTTTTGGCTAATTTCTGAAATTATCTGTTGTATTAGGAAATTATTGTTGCAGTTGCTAGCTCAATTCTCGAAAAAGGTTATAAGCTACTAAATGTTCCCGCGGTTTCACCCGCGTTTATCGTTACTGCCCCCGTGAGACGTAGCGTGAAGTTATATAACCTATAGCCTTCCTCAATAAATAAGCTACCCAACACTAAAATATTTTTTTAAATTGAACCAGTAGTTCCTGAGATTAGCGCGTTCAGACAAACAAACTCTTCAGCTTTAATATATTAGTATAGATATAAAATCACGCTGCGCGCCATGGGAGCGAAGCAATAATCATAAATATAGATGAAACCGCTAGGGATTATCCTAACTATAATATAATAAATGTAAATGTAAGTTTGTTTGTTACGCTTTCACGCTTTAACTACTTGATCGATCATCGTGAAATTACGCATACACGTTGTCAGGGGTCAGAGAAGGACATAGGGTACCTCTCACCCAGAAAAGTACTGTTATTAATCGTACCAAACCTACATTTACGCGAGTGAAACCGCGGGCAAAACCTAGTAATATATAAACTGAAAAAGCGCCAAGTATTAAATAGCGACTATTCAGAAAAATCTCAGTTAGGTATTTACTCAGCGTCAAGAGTCGGTTGAATAATAGTTGAGTAACAGCGAAAAGCCGTAAATCAAGGATTTGAGAGCTATTCAGTTGAGAGACAGGTGGGTATTAGCGATGTTTTTATAATTAAGGCAGATTATAAGCGAAGTTTGTCATTGAAGATTACAAAAAGTATTGCGCATAATATTTAACACTAAAGGTCTTTATTTCTTCATATTATAATACATATATGTTTACAGTATTGATATGCCGAATTCAAGGTAAAAATACATATAGCAAATGCGCAATTTAAATACTAGTCGTCCACGTATATACGGCGCGACGCTGTACTTGGTTTACGCATACACGAATAACGCTATAACCGGTGTATTCATAACTTAAAACGTCACTACTAAACTAACTAGCTGACCCGGCAACCGGTGTTCTGCCATATAAATTCATTCGATAGGATCACCCTAACCCTCTAGTGGTATGAAATATACTTTAGAAAGAAAGAAAGACTTTATTTTTGCACCATTTCACATTATTAAAATGTGGGTACAACAAAAATATATTATATTAAATAAAATACAAAGAGACTTTAAACACAGTTAAAAAGGTTATTTGAGTGCAGATGCACAACCTTATTCTCAGACCTACAACATATACTTAAAAATTTCATGAAAATCGGTCGAACCGTTTCGGAGGAATGTGACCACAAACACCGTGATACGAGATTTTTCTATATAATGTATAGATTGTTCGTAAAAATGCTTGCCTAGTAAGGAATAGATAAGTTTTACAGACAATTTAAAAATCATTATTTACACAAAAAATTCATAATCTTACTGAGTACTAACTACCTACTATTATTTATTTATGAATATAGAGAGAATACAAAAGAAAACTATTGTTCAGAAATATTGATGATGTTTATTACTCAAAAATATCGGTATGTTTGAGTAATAAACATCATCAATCTAACGAACGCAATTTTGTGAGTGTTTACTTTACATTCCGTATTATAAAAAGTGTCGTTTATGCTACACAACAACGCAAAAAGATTTGATTCACCATCGAAGTCCATTTGATCGAGACCGTCATTCTTTACGTGTTACCGTCTCAGCAGGTACACGCATGTACGATATAAACATGGTACCTACTTCAATACAGATAAACACTTGAACAAACATACAGCTGTTTTGTACACTTTTCGCACTGCGTCGCTAATATGGCTGACCTATTGTATCACGTAAACCATTGTACTACGTTTTCTGATTACATACAGTACTTCCATATTTGGACAAAGGTCGGCTTCTGAGTAATATGCTTGATACAGACCATCTATACATAGTCTCACAACCATATCGCTGAAAGGGTAGAAGTTGTATGATGTAGGGGTACGTCTGAGGGGTGGCCTTGGTGAGCAAGGCCACCCCTCCACAGGTGCTGAGGCCACCATCAGCCGGGCCAACCACCGGGGCGGGATGGTGATTGCTAACGCGACCCCGTCCCGTCCCACCCCGTCGGCGGAGAGACTGCTCACCTCAGGTTTTTAGTGTGTATACCGACCCCCTTCGGGGGCGGAGAGTCTCACATAACCACCCTTCCCCCCCCCGGGGGGAGGGGGTATCCATAAAGGATTTTCCAGGGTAAAAAAAAAGAGAAGGTTTAGGTAGAGGTGTGGTCTATGAAATTTAATAGGTTATAATGACTGTAGGACAAAAAATTATTTTATTTGGATTGCCAATAGTAAATTTATTATAGCTGCCTTCTGCCCGGTTCCTGATAAACAAACTCTTCGTTACTTTACCGACGGAAAGTCGATTTTTGACACAGATTCTATGAAAATTTTGTCAACCTGTCCGTAGACAAAATGACTCGTTTCTTAATATAAGAAAGGCTTATATGACACAAAAATGGAATTTCTGTTTAATTTAGGCCCGGCTCTTTAGACACAAGCGTGTCATTTTAGCTATAATAATTATTTATTTATTTTCATTAAAAAGATTAACATTTTTTGTGTAGTGAAGTCACCTAGTAAGCAAATAATTCCTATGACAGATGACTACGCTCTTCCATAGCTAATAAAATCTAAAACATTATAAGCTATGAATAGTTAATCTATACTAATATTATAAAGCTGAAGAGTTTGTTTGTTTGAACGCGCTAATCTCAGGAACTACTGGTTCGAATTGAAAATTATTTTAGTGTTGGATAGCCTATTTATCGAGGAAGGCTATAGGCTATATAATATCACGCTAAGACCCACGGGAGCGGCACAGTAACTATAAATGCGGGTGAAACCGCGAGCACATCTAGTTTGACATATTTTGAGAAGAGGGCCGTGCCCAGCACTGGGACAGTATTTAACATACAGCTGATATTATTATATCCTATTATAGGCTAATTAGCACTTATACATACTAATGTGACATCACACTGTTTCGCTTTAAACACGAGTGATATTTAAACCCGATAGGATTAAACTATCTAATAATAAAAATTCACGTGTACACCAATGCGCAGGCGCACGTTGTAAGCGGACAGCTGCGCAGTGATGACGTAACGATTAAAAGCGTGATAAAGACAGAGTTATTGTACGATTATTTTGGAAGACGCAATCATTATATAACTACTTTTATGTACTTATGTATCTTAAACGTGATATAATAGGGCTTATGTTTAACTTATCACCAGATATAGTAAAATATAACAGTCAAAAATAGTAAATGATCACCAAAATTAAAACCGCATTTTAATACCATAAATATTAATTGTACAGCAAAGAGATCAAAATAAGTTGACGGAGCTCCTATTTTTGGGTGGGTTTAAGAAGGAACCTAACATAACCTAACCCTTCCGAGACGGAATGCACTGATTTAAGGCGTATAGGTGCTCGGTATGATATATTTTAGTAAGAATATTTTGGTGTGCAATTACTAGTTTTGGTGGTCATTATAATTAATCCCATATGGACGAAAAACTGTGTGCGGTCAAACGTGAACTTATAAGTCATGTAATGTCCTCAAAGGGTAGGTAGAGATGTAATAGCACGAGCACGGATGGCGTAGTGGTTTAAGTGGTCGCCTCGCCACTGCCGCCGCGCCGAGTATTGTGGGTTCGATTCCCACGAGGAACGAAAAATTGTGTGATCCACATAGTTCTAAGTCTGTGTATTATTTGTGTCCGTTGTTTAAATGTTTGTAAAGTCATTCGCGTAAAAAGAATTTTTATTTTGTCTGACTACATAGTTACATACAGATACATAGATATAATATAATAATATAATTTATTTTCCTACCATATCACAATTAAACACAAAAGTACAATGTTGTCAATAAAAGGTATTGGGAGACTGGTTTCCAAGCTATGTAAAAACCTGTGTTATGGATAAACAAGCTTCCATTCCACGGAAAAGTCGTACTCTAAAAATTATTACTTAAGCAGATGTTTTTGTATAAAACTAGATGTGGCCGCGGTTTCACCGCGTTTATCGTTACTGCGCCGCTCCTGTGGGTCGTAGCGTGATGTTATATAGCCTATAGCCTTCCTCGATAAATAGGCTATCCAACACTAAAATAATTTTTCAATTCGAAACAGTAGGTTCTGAGATTAGCACGTTCAAACAAACAAACTCTTCAGCTTTATAATATTGTATAGATTAAGATGAAATTAACACTGTTATTAGTCCCTATTTAGTCCCACGTAATAGGGACTAATAATCGGACTCTTTGGGGGAGGGCTATGTCCAGCAGTGGACTATCATAGCCTGATGATGATGATGATGATGATGAATAGGGACCCTATTGAAATCTGCCTGGTAGATGTCAATGGATACTCTTGAAAACTTCTTGACAAAAAGTGACGGTAACACGATGACGGACCAGGAATCAATAGCGATATGGCACAGCAGTCGCTTAAACAACTAATCATAAAAATAAAAATTGAGTGTAATACCTACCTAATATCTAATTTTACCTATAAACTTACAAACTACTTCGTAGATAAACATGATAATTCTATTTCTAGAACTAACCACACAATTCGATCTACATTTTTATATCACCACAGATAATAATTTGGGACACAGATAAAAAAATGTGGCAACTACGCATCTGTGCCACGACCATGGGCGATAAAGGAAAACATCCTCTTTTATAAAAGCTGTTTGTTCTCTATAGGTAATTCGTGTTGGATTACGTCACTGCCCGGTTTCATTTGATCGTAGCGTGATGTTAAACTCGAACCTACTTCAATATACTCATGATATCGGATTGTCGGCCTTGATGGCGTAGTGTTTAGTATAACCGACTGCCACGCCTGTCGCGGGTTCGATTCCCGCACAAGTCAAACATTTGTGTGCATGAACATGGATGTTTGTCTTGTTCTGGGTGTTTCTATGTATGTATAATATGTATATATTTACAAAAAAAAGTATATGTAAGTTTATGCATTGTCTAGTACCTATAATACAAGCTCTGCTTAGTTTGGGTTAGATGGTGTTGTGTGTATGTGGTAGAATATTATATATCCTATTTAATATACTAATTAATATTATAAATGCGCATAAGTTTGTTTGTTACGCTTTCATGCCGTAACTACTCGACCGATCATCATGTTTCGAATACACGTTATCAGATACAGAAAAGGACATAGGGTACCTTTCATCCAGAAAAGTACTGTTCCCAAGCGAGCAGTCCCTGGCAAAATCTAGTAACAATCAATGTCCTCCAGATGGAATTTTCAGACACGGCGCAAACCTTAACGTAGTCTGGCCATCTGCACATGAGATATTAAAGGACACAAGTGTAGTTTTTCCGACTCTCAGTCTGTCAGGATGGTAATCCGACACGACTGAAGAGAGATAAGGCAGGAACAACCGCTTTACGTGCTTTTCAAAGCACATAGGTTAATATCTGGCCTGTTATTGAGTATTCCTTAAATTAAAACTCAATAACTTGCTGTATTTAGTTTAATTTCAATGTATAACATTCGCATGAACGTAAGACAATAACTTTTTGTTGGCCTTACTCATTAAGAATTACTTGACAGAAACACAATAATGCAGCGCGACCTGGGAATCCAACGGAAAGCCTGTACATCTGTCGGTACTGTCATCACATCTGTCGATCGCCATATGTCGTTCCGGCAGGTGAAGCCAAAATAATGCAAAATAAAAAAAGAAATCAAGTACATTTTCGCGTGGACACCGGATATGGGGTATAGGGTGGACGAACATGTCTTTTTTATAAGCCAGCTGGTCATTCAGAGTGACGTCATAAAATCAATGAACATTACATAATGAAGTACTGAACTTTCTGAGACAACAACCTAAGAAAGAAATAAAGAATCATGTATTTCGGTTACAAAGTACTGGTAAAAATAAATTGTCCAAAAAACATTTGGCCTTTTCCAGGCATGAACATACTTATAATATGAAGTAGATACGTGCCTAAATGAAAATAGTAAATTAATAAATAAAGCATTAGACTTGCAAAAACAGTTTGTGGATTCAAATTCTACCTATTGCAAACTATAAACCTAGATTCTAGCTTAGCTGGAAGGCTTAACAAGAATAATAATAATTTTAGTACCTAATAAATAGCTCAAGTAATTTTATTGTAATTGTTTTAAGTAAAAAACAAACTGATTACGTCAAATCTGCCCTACAATTCTACAACATCCTTACTAAAAGACACTAGTTTAGTTAGCAGGGACCAGTAATGATAGTTTCCTTAGCTGGCATTTCAGCAATGGAATGTTTTGTCACCATTCACAAGGAGTAAGTGATACATATCACTTTGAAAGCAGTTACAGACACCATAAACTACTTACAATTAATCTGACAAGTCTTCGAATAACAGACATAATATTGTCTGTCGAAATAATCAAAATTATGCAATAAAAGTGTTTTAAAATAAACAATGCGACAAAATCCTTATAAAGTAGTATTAATTTAAAAATACCAGACATTATTAAAAATCTATTGTGTCTGGCCACGGGTGTGCCGCTGCGAGTTTCCAAGTCTAGACTTACAGCGGTACATTACCCTAACATGCTGTAACAAATCAGTTACTTTTCCATTGTATTATAACTATAAAATCACACACAGTTCCGTCTCAGCTGTAAACCACTCAAGTTCTCAGTGTCCTCTAGATTATACACTGATAATGTGCAACATAAATGAAACTGATTATTACGTGCAAAATGTAATACTATACTGTCGTAAAACGCCTACGTCACAATTAGATCCTATACGCTAGTATTGTATTTCTAGGCACGGTTATTGGATATGCAAATATTACCTTAGCAACAAGCAATATAGCGATTTGATTTGCATTTGAATAGTTATGCATTATGCTTCGTTTGTGAACATGCAGTAGTACGGTCTTGCTTTCAAGCTCTGTATTATTGCATTTTGTGCTCAAAAATTCTCAGAAACAGGTGTGAGTCTGTATCTATGCCCCGTAAGCAGCAATAGGCTTACCATCTACATACAATACCTAAAACTATTATAGCATAATGTTATACACCTTTTTAGGGATAAAGTGTAAGTCTGTATGTCTAGTTTGAAATAATTATTCAGAAGGAAAACAATGTACACTGGTGTAATTATTGAAATAAATTGATAATACTAAAGTGTGCGACTTATTTTTATGATATTATTAGCTTTCTATGTACATTTATAAATAGTGTCATGCTCACATCTCTGACGGTGTAGGCAGATGCTTATTACACCTACATTTTGTTAGCTATTGTATAATCTAGCTAGACTCATTTTGCTGACATTCAGAACGATTTTGTCTGTAAAATCTCCAATTTAGGGATAATAATGGTCTGAAACTAGAACTTTAACCGTCTCAGCAGTAACTAGCAGGTGTAGACAATAGAATATATACCATTTTCCTTCCATGTCTTATTTGGTGTTCAAAGAATTTATTATAATACATTATAGGTATTGTATTCCAACTATACTCATTCTTTAATAAATAGAGATGACGAAAAGAGAATGACTATATTATTAGATATGGATCAGTTGTCTTCAGCTATGCCATATTTAGTTATAAACTACGGCAAGTGAGAAAAATTGCCTATTAGTGTCTACTGCATTGCATACGACTTACAGTTCTTTTACAGAAGATACAGTACTTAATGGGTACACTGGGCACTGGGCCAGAGTTGTCACCAATGGCTTTACTCTTCTCGCACTGAGAGCCCAGCAATGAGACAGTTTATAAGCATGTGTCATATTATTATCGCAGCACTATAATAACTACTACATCTAACTAATTTAAAAAATTTTAACATTAATTATTGGAATGCCAAAACATAGTAGAAAACCAACCGTGTGACCACCTGAGTGACACTATGAGTCATTAGGTAAGTCATAAAACCGATAAAGACTCCGTATGGACCATAATAAATACAAAGTACTCGTAAATATCTAAATAATTATAATGCAGTTAATATATTAAAAAGTGAAGGTAGTTGACTAAAAACATATTTTCAATACTAATGGCATCACATGTTTCACAATGTGGTGATAAGCCTAAAATGTAACTGTAAATTCGTCTAAATTATCAATTCTTATGCAATATGGATACTACAAAAATAATTACTTTTCATTTAAATTCTTCAAATGAGCAATACATACACTATAGTTACGTAAATCATATAGAATTAGAGAACATTCTGGAAGGTCTATAGTTAACTCTTTAAAACTATCTAATACCTTCAAGTTAAAATAAGGGTGAGGTATAAAAATAAAATTTCGTCACGATTATGTACTAATAAAAAGTTAAATATAACGACGCAAATAAAATTTTATACGCAGGTTCGAACTCAAGGTTAATAAGAACTAAATACATATGATCAGATACGTTATGTACCAAACTTTCTAGTTCCGTAAGTTTGCTAACACAATAAACTTCGACGATTTCACCAACAAATGCCTATAATACGACGTATATGCAAATAAAACACATGCAAATACGAAATTTCGCCATAAAAGACACTGGGTGACCCAAAAAGTGGCATAGCAACTGAGTGAGGTTATGAATTTAACAAAGGAAATTTTAAACAAAAAGATAGAGTAAAGGTCGCAATTTTTATATAATATCATGTTAGACTCACCCGGATGCTTCCGTGGTGGGTTTTTGTAGAAAAACCACCCTATAAATGATGATTTTTTTTGTTTCACACCCTTCACGAACTAAACCAAGAATGCTTGACAGATGACTGATGGTACAAAGATGGCGGCGACGAAACGACAATTACGTCATTCCGCGGGAAAATTGAAATGACCGTTACACTTCCTATTTTGTTAAAATCTTCATATTTATCCAAAAAAATATCAAAAATGATTTTAACTCACCTCATAAAATATAGTTTGATGTGATAAAAAGAATATCCAATGGAGTTTTGCTAATACATCAGAAAGTTATTCAGTCCGATTCCTCGCCCTGTTGCCAGATCGCTATTGCGTCAGATAATGTATAACGTTCAAATTCACACATTTCAAAACACTGGAGCATTACTTAGTGAATTTGTGCACAAAACTTATCACAGATATGACTTTAAGATACTAAATTTGAGTTAAGAATATTTACAAAAATCGATTTCTCCTAATTAAAAAAGTTGTGTGGAAGAACGGCAACGTCGCTATTATAGACTTTTGGAACAAAGAGTAACTATATTTGTTACCGAATTTTTCAAATAACGTTATAACTAACTGCAAATATTATTGTAGAAACTGAACTACTTGTGACTAAAATTAATAATTTGATCACAAAATGGCGATATCAACAGACGCTTATCGTAACAAGGTACAAAAATAACTGACTCGCTTTAAACTTGTTTTTGTTTCGTTCTCGACCATCGGCGTTGTAAACAATGGGGGTCAGTGTTGCTACAGCGCTAGTCAAAACCTACTAATTCTACTATTACTACCATGCATACAATTCAATTATAATTAAACCTAATTTGTAGATTCATTTAGTTATTATTAAGTATAAGAGATATTTTATCTGTTTTATATCTCACGCTACGAATTCTGTCAATATCTCTTTTACTTTTATTGTATATCAACAACATTTCTTTACGTTTTAGCGTCGAACGTGAGCTACGTGATCGTTCACGCGTAAGTACCTAAGATCTATATATTATAATATGCTTTTTTATAATTATATATATTAAAACAAAAATACAATTAATTTGTAGAATTGACATAATTATAGAAAATGAAATTATATACGTGATGGTAATCATTAAATTACATACCACTACGCATTGAATTCAATTATTCCCAGAAAACGAGTGAAATGAAACAGGTGAAAATAACATTTAATTTTATATTATGTACTTTTAGTTATAGCAATATTAGGGAATGACAAAAAGAGTGAATGCGGGCAATTATGAGATTAGCTATTCAAAAAGGCATATCGTAAGAAGTAGGGACAACTTAAATGAAAATTGGCTACAGTAGAAGGAAAACAAAGATAGAAAAATGCAGTGCAAAATAAGACTCTTAAAAAATAACTGTGGATATGTTTCAAAAATAAAATGAGGCATAGTGTAATAATAAAACGCGCAGTCTCGTAAAAATAGATATTATATTGTCAAGCATTTCGAACAATGTGCTACGATGGTCTGGGTATGTGGAAAGAACGAAATCCATCAAATTTACCCGGAAACACTAAGTATATTAATCAAAAAGTTTTTTTTAACGTGGAGAAATGCTCCTGATGCGCACGCCCTAGCCACAAGGGGAGACTAGAGGGTAATGTCGGGCTCTCCTGAGACTTCGGGCCTACCAACTAAAACCACCACGGTGTGCCATAGACTTGAAAGACATAGGCTAACGTTCAGTACCTATTGTCAAACTTTTCTATTGCAATATTTGAGCTGAGCGATCCGAGGGTGCGTGCTGTATTCTTATCTTAAAGTAGCTGTTACCTGCGACTTCGTCCGCGTAGATTTTAACTAAAAAGTGTTTGTCGCCGCGGAACCCAACTATATTTCTCTGCCCAAGTTACTTAAATGGCGTAGTTTTTATAGTGTAAAGCTAGATAATAGCATGGCTTACTCAAAAACAACATTTAAATATGCGTCGTTAGATTACACGCTGTCACAGAATGCGTAAGAAAAATAAAGATTCACAGCTCCTCCCCCGTAGGTGATAGCGTCATAATATGTAGCCTATATGTTGACCCGACCTGTTAGTAATATTCATGCAAAATTTGAAGTAAATCCATGCAGTACTTTTTGAGTTTAGCCCGGACATACATACAGACAAACAGACAAAAATTCTAAAAACTATATTTTTGGCTTCGATATCGATTGTAGATCACGCCCCAAGTATTCTTTTAAAAAAATATTCAATGTACAGTTTTGACTTTCGTACGATTTTATTATATGTATAGATATTATTTTAGTATAGATTATCGCCGAATAACGCCTAATTCAATTCTAAGCTATACTTCTCTTTATCGTGGTGTTTGTTTTATTTACAACTGTATATATATTACCTATGTCGTCATAGATTTTTTTGTAAAGCAGAATATAATACTCTTTGTAATACATCCTATGACGCTGGGATCTTTGACGGACATAAAGAAGGTATTCTTTTTGCATAATGTTTTCCACCTTATATAATTTGGCATAACTAGTTTGCACAGCTTTCGAGGCTCGAAACGTCATGTCATATAGCCTAGGCAACCTATGCTCCTTCTGGATAAAGTAAAAAGAATGATTAAAATCGGTCCAGTAGTTTTTGAATTTATGTACAAGCATACAAAAATACAAATCTTATCTTTTATAATATTAGTAAGTATACATAAATAAGTGACAATGTACTTTTCTAGATAAAATATATATTTTAATGTATGTACATAATTAAACATGTTATGGTAATAAATATTATAAAATCCATGTAAAACAATATTTAATTTTATAAAATTCTACTATATGACATACTAACTTTTTAGTTGGCAACACATTACACAATCCGAGATTTCGTTATAGGCTTATATATACATATATATATACCTTGACCGCAATTTGCTATTTTACTTCTTAGAGACAAAATTTATCTGTAGGTACTCGTCGATCAGAATTATTATCTATATAGGAACCAAATCAGATACTAGGTATATATAATGCGCAATAAAATTGTGATTTACCTACTTGATATATACTTATTACGAACAATATGAGCGTTTAGTTTTTATTATGTATTGAAATTAACTTTTTTTGCGTGATTAGAGTTATTTCCTAAGTCTTAAATGGTTTGATACAATTTAAAAGCCATTCATCATTATTAGCTAGCTGATCCGACAGTAGTTGCCCTATCAAAATATACAAAAATAAATTTCACTTAATTAAATTCAATATCAAAACGTCAATCAATTTTTCAAACAAAAATAGGTACCATTTAAATTTTCGATATTTCCCGCAGATTTTTGCGAATTTTCGTTCATACAAACCTTGTCCTGACAATTACAAACACAACAAAAAAAACAGTCAAATTGGTCAAGCCGTTCGTAAGTGATGCTCCGTCACACATGTGGCAATTTGTTCTTATATAGAAGACTAGCTGTTACCCGCGACTTCGTCCGCGTAGATTTTAACTAAAAAGTGTTTGGTTAGTTCGCAAAGTTTATGAAAACTTAATAAGTATTTCAGTATTCCGCGTATAGAAATATATCTAGGTATATGCTAAAATTAATATAATTCTTTGTCACGATTCTTTTTTATATTGGAAGTATATATATTAAAATTATTATTATTTAATACACACATTTCCCTATTTGTATCGACAATTGTTCATTATTTCATAGGCCTTGATTTTTCTCCGCGGTTTCCTTACTTTTTCAAAAAGAAAAGTCGCCTAAGTTACTCTTTATAACATCAGCTATCTGCCACTGAAAGTGCCGCCAAAATCGGGTTAGCCGTTTCGAAGATTAGCCGGAACAAACAGACAGACAGACAAAAATTTTAAAATACGTGATTTGGTACAGGTATCTTATATACTTTCATATGCATTAGGTAAAAAGCTGTTATTTTGACATTACAAACAGACACTTCAATTTTATTGATTTGTATAGATGCAGGTATAGATGAATCGGATATTGTTCACTATTTCATTGTGGTTTTAAAATTTCGCCGCGGATCCCTATTTTTTCTAAAATCAAAGTAGCTTAAATTACTCCTTATAACATCAGCTATCTGCCAGTGAAAGTCCCGTCAAAATCGGTTCAGCCGTTTCGGAGATAAGCAGAAACAAAAAAAAATTTGCTATTAATACTGTATATACTTTCACTAGCTGTGCCCGCGGTTTCACCCGCGTTTATGGTTACTGCGTACTGCCCCGTGGGTCGTAGTGTTATATAGCCTTGCCCGATAAATAGGCTATCGAACAATAAAATAATTTTTCAACTCGAACCAGTAGTTCTACGGGGAATACATGAAACAAACAAACAATCTCTTCAGCTTTATAATATCTATATATTAACACGTAAAGCAAAAACTTTGTACCTCTTTTTACGAAAATTGCGCGGACGGAGGAGTATGAAATTTGGCACACAACCATGCATTTGACACACACAGTCGAAGCGCGTAACTATGGTTACAATATCAATATAAAATGACATATACAGGCTGATTGGTAAAAGACTGGACATATTGAAGGAGAGTATTCAGTACTCGATTCTGGACCCGAATATCTAAAAAAATAGGTACTTAAAATTTGACCTAGTTATCCAATAAAAACTTAATGTGCGCACACTCTTGCGCATATACCTAAGCTAAACAAAACCTCTGCCCCCGCCCCCAGCTACCGCACCCCGCACTCTCCCGAATTTGCACCTCCGCCCGTTCTTTTCTTATCAAAGTTCATTAGCCTCGACAGCTGTGTGCGCAGTGTCCACATTATATGGATATTTCATACAAATTTTCATAAAGCTTTTCTTTGCAGGTTATACAGATTTTATTTTTATTTCTTTTTTATACGTTACGTCTGACCATAAATTATCATGTCCTTAAGTATGTACAATGTTTAACCAGTCACACTGTAAGTATATCAATCAGGAATATCTTACAGGCAAACTTTGGTCGAATTTCGAACACTAGGCGACCGCTAGTTAGTATAGAACAAAGATATTTTTGGTATAGTATTTAGTAAAGAGCTGTTATTTTGACATTACAAACAGACACTTCAGTTTTATTTATTTGTATAGATTTAAACAGTAACGCCATCCGTGTTTTCTATATCTATTTTATTATTCAGGGCGAATAAACTTCCAATTGCTTCTTCAATGTAAATGAATTACCTACATAGTTGCCAATTTACACGTGACTCGAATAATAAGAATCTATTATCTAACTACCAATATTTTAATGGTAAACCGTTGCACTGCCACGCAGAGGTCTCGAGTTCGATCCCAAGGCAGGCACCTCTGACTTTTCCATGTTGTGTACCTATTAAATAATTAATTATCGCTCGCTTTAACGGTGAAGCTAAACATCGTGAAGAAACCTTCAATTTACATAATATTATTGTCTTCTGTTTACGCGAATGTTATTCATTGAATTTAAACTACTACATACGGATTTTATATAGTGTCAAATAAACAACGCGATAAAAGCCGTATATAGTATAATATTGTCTTCTGTTTACGCGAATGTTATTCATTGAAATTAAACTACTATATTATACGGATTTTATCGCCTTGTTTATTTGACACTTTATTACAAAATTTTGAATACTGTTACACTACTATTACTATTAAAACTAATTTTTAAGCTAATTAAATTATTGAAACTATTTATACTATTACTATACTATTATACCTACTATTTATATTTATGTTTACACTTTCCCCGACGTTTCAGTTGCTTTTCAGCAGCCATGGTCACGGGGAGACTAAGATGGTAGTTGTCTCAATGTTCCAATTGTCAGCTTCTTTGGCCTCAACAGGGACCGCCATACGCCTGCAGCAAAACTCGGAACCTGGTCTTCCCTATGGCCATACCAACGTATTGGCTCTTAAGACTAAGTTTTTAAACAAGTTCCGACATCAACAGTTGGGCCGCAGTCCAGGCCCGATCACCCAGCCTGGTCGGAGGATCCTCCCTTTGTGTTGGAGTGACATCATACCACGTTCTTCCACATATGAAAAAAGTAATGTACAGAAATCAGACGTAGGCAACTACCATATTACCCAGTTAGTTGGACGTGTGTTGTCCGCACTCGGTCCCATAATTGGGCCATTGTGCGTAAGTGACCGACGCGATAAGTTTGTTCGGTTACTCCTACGACCTCAGCTCCGTCCAGAAAGATAATAAGGTACCGGTGTTGTGCAGTACTTTCTTAATCGTTTCTGGACTGTTTAGTAGTTTCACCCGTTGGTTGCTCACGCTTGAACAATTTAGGAGCACGAGAGCCATTGTCTCCTCGGCAGGGTTGCCAACCTTAGAACTGTATTTTTCCTACAGAAGCAGGCAAAAACCTCATAATTTGGATCTCAAACCTCGTACATTCTATTTTTCGATAGAAAATTACTAAAAAAAAGAAGGTCAGCTGGCCTTCCGTGCTACGTTCAGTTACGAGAATTTCTAAAAAATAAAAATAAGGTCAGCCCTAGAGATCTGATCAAATATTTTTATTGTCTGCGTATTATTGTCTGCCATTTATGCTACAAAATGTTGCCTGCAATGTGAAATCATTGTTATTATTTTCACTATATCAAAATCTCGTACATAGAGTCTGTCAAGCGAGTCGTGTTCCTTGAAAAAGGCGGCAAATTTAAAAAATCGTGGTGTGGTATCCCTGATAGTACTGTAAAAAACCGTCTTGATACTACTAATATATATATATATTTGCGAATTTAGTTCTAGTGTGAATTCTAGTATCAAGACGGTTTTTTTACAGTACTATCAGGGATACCATACCACGATCTTTTAAATTAGCCGCATTTTTCATGGGACATGACTCGCTTGACAGACTCTAACTGTACGAGACTGACAGTGTCCTCGTACCTCGTACGGGATACATACTCGTATAGGCAAATCTCGTATTTGTACGAGGAACCTCGTATGGTTGGCAACCCTGCTCCTCGGTCTCCATGCAGCCTCTACATAGGGGACTGTCAGTGATGCCGATGTTGAATAGGTGATTGTTGAGTAAGCAGTGGCCTGTTATTATATCCACTAGGTGGCGTAAGTTTTTTCTTGTGGTACGTAGGAGTTTGCTCGACAGATGTTTGTCTAAGGATGGAAGTGCTTCCTTCGTCTGTCTAGATTCCTTTGTTTCTGCCCACTGTTTTTCGTGGTTCTGTCGCATAACCATGTTTTTAATTGGCAGAAGGGTATCGAGACAATTGGTTCAGGTCCTACCATTTTAGTGTTCGATCCTGTATTTGCCAGTTGGTCTGCGGCATCATTGCCAGAAGAGTTGCAATGGCCCCGTATCCACTGCAAC
The DNA here is from genome assembly GCA_963564715.1 of Catocala sponsa. NCBI lineage: Eukaryota > Metazoa > Arthropoda > Insecta > Lepidoptera > Erebidae > Catocala > Catocala sponsa. Next base: position 4,066,045 of record OY751356.1, on the reverse strand, counting down.
GTTAGGCAAATACCTTATTCGATTTATTATGAACGTGTTGATTATTTTTATGTTTCAATAAAAATATGTACTTAGTTATAGTGAGGGAGGTGATAGCAGTTTTATTTAAACTATTTAGTTTATCACGCGTCATCGCCCGCGTGAATCTCATAGAAATGGATACCGGTATAACTGTATTATCTATATATTAATACGTGAAGCAAAAACTTTGTACCCCTTTTTATAAAAATTGCGCGGACGGAGGAGTATGAAATTTGGCACAGTTAAAGTTTATATGGAGAAGGAGGGGCGAATCCTAATATTTATATAAAATATGCATTAGAAATACATTAAATTAATGAAAAAGCACTACACGCACACAACCATGCATTTGATACACGCAGTCGAAGCGCGTAACTATGGTTACATATATCAATATATAATTACATATATCAGTAATATCTTACAGGCAAACTTTGGTCGAATTTCGAGCACTAGGCCACCGCTAGTTTTCTTTATTCTTTTAAGGCAGCGCCTGCGCTACGAGTAATTCCTGTATCGCGGGGGTCTTTACCAACATTTGACAGCAGTATAAATAAGTCGGTTCACCTGCGGCAGTACTATCTCCTTACATCTTGTTTCTATTCCTTTTATCTGATACTAGCTGTGCCCGGGGTTTCACCCGCGTTTATAATTACTGCGCCGCTCCCGTGGGTCGTAGCGTGATGTTATATAGCCTATAACCTTCCTCGATAAATGGGTTATCCAACACTAAAAGATTTTTTTCAATTCCAACCAGTAGTTCATGATATTAGCGCGTTCAACCAAACAAGCTTCAGCTTTTAATATTAGCATAGATTTAATTTATTTTTTGGGGTCTATTGGTATACTGACCTGTTCCGAATGGCAACGTCACAAATAAGTGCATGTTTTGAGTTTTAAAAGCAATATTATTTTCTGGCTTTTCATAAAATGTTTATAAAAAAAAAAAAAGTTTTTAATACTTTGTTCTATAAAATAAGGTTAAACTGTATAATTAATGGAATATAATTATGTTTGTCATCGTTTATCATTGAACGTTATTTACCAAATATTTTTGCCTCATTATTTATATTGCATATGTAGTGTGATATCCGTTTACCTCAAATTATAGAGTGTATTAAAACTAAAACCAACGGGCGAACACTCTTCTTTATCTTCTTTTTTTATTTTTTTTTATTTTCGTTTGGTTAGTGGTCAACCTGTTATCAAGAGTTGTTCAAGCCGCCCGTAGGCCTCTGACATGGCTTAACGACTGCTATCAATTTGACAACAACCGGGACCGACTTTTTACGTGCCCTCCGAAGCACGGAGACGCTCAGATGAAATATCATTCAGCGGTCACCCATCTATAGACTGACCGCACCCAACGTTGCTTAACCTCGCTAATCGTTTACCGATCAGTGAGTGCAACTGGCTATGAGCGCCTCACGCCAACACTAGTTTTACATAAAACTATGGCGTTTATATGTAACAATGATACATAGAAAGCAATATAATTCTAGAGATTAGTGTATTCAAACAACTTTGACTCCATACTTCCAAATAAAATGGCGGCAGCGCTCCGTCTATAAAATAGATTTATATATTTTCCACAACGCCGCGATAAAGATACCTATATTAAATGTATCGGCACATAAAAATATTCTGTAAGTAAAAATAAGCTTTATACAATTTTATTTGAGAGCTATGGGGTTATACATATTATATATTTTTCTGGGGCACCGACAGCCTATAAGTGGAAGACCGTTGGACTACCATGTAAGAGACGCACGCACCTCTGGTATTTCGTATATTATTTTTGTCTAGGTATTATCGCTTCCTATAACGCTGAAGGAAAAAAGGAAAAATCGTGAGGAAACCTACATGTCTGAGAGTTTTTACCATATTTCGTTTAAAGGTTTTTTACATGTACACGCCAACCCTTTTGTATCTTATAACATGACTAGCTTTTGCCCGCGGCTTCGCTCGCGTTAATTTAGAAATTCACAATCAATTCGGGTTGTACTCTGCTTGTAATAATATAATTCAATTATGATTCGAAAGACACGTGGCGCCATCTATTTATCATAAGAACGTTATTATTGTTTTCCTCGGGAATAGTAATTTTTTTCGGGATAAAAGGTAGCCTATGTCCGTTTCTGTACACTGTCAACGTATATGCAAAATGTCAGGATGATCGGTTCAGTGGTTTAGGCGTGAAAAGGTAACAAACAAACAAACTCATTTTCGCTTTTATAATATTAGTTAGGATTGCACGCAAGAGTCAAAGTCAAAGTGAAGGTCAAAAATCATTTATTCATTTAGGTCACAAAGTAACACTTATGAACGTCAAAGTATATAGGTTAGTGAGTTTAAGAACAAAATGTGACAATTTATAGAACTAAATACATAATATATAATTTATAGAACTAAATAATAATTGAACTGATCAAGTACCATAAATATAAATGTGAAAATGTGTATTATAATATTTATGTAATTAGTTTTATAAAACTGTAGGTATGTTTTCCGAATAAAAAAAGTCAACGGGTTGCACTCCGGGAGTGCCGGCAGAAGTGAAAACTTGAATATTAACGTAGTGCATTTTTGATATTTTGGAATGGTTAGGGAATAATTTTGCACGAATTGCTTTAAGTATCAGTATAAAAGTACTATCATTTATGTGGTAAAATACAATATTCATTTATTGCGCTATCGTACACAAACGACAATTCTCCCTCCGTCTTACGAATTTTCGAATTCACGTGTCCTGACGCAAGTTTAACATTTTTTACCCATAACAAAAAAGTGCACTACGCCGCTAAAGAAGTTTTCACTTCAAAAATATATAAAATTAAATTACCACTGACTTAGAGAAATAGAAGTCATACAAGGGGAGTCGTAAGAAATAAGTAAATATTGCGTCGTATAGAGAATCGTTCAAAAGGCCCGGGAAAAATGCCCGACCTTCGGAAGGTCAGCTCTTGGTGGTGGTACCCCATCGGATCTCTGAAACGGTGATATCTACGGGAGTCGTTCTCGGACAAAATCTTCCTAAAACCCAGGCAACTTTTAGAGGGGGCGAAAAAAACATGGTTTCCTTACAAAAAAACATGGCCGCCATACAAACTTTGACCCCTAATATCTCCGAAACGGTTAGAGATAGGCGGGATGGGATGTGTTTGAACAAATGTCATAGAGATCAACGAGATCTTTCCAGAAAAGGTAATTTTCGAGGTCAGCAAATTTTTGGTTTCGGGGGTTTTCAAGGTCCCTTTTTGATTAAATCCAACTGTTCCGCAAGCGGCCCGCGCAACCACGCGAAATACTAGTTAGTTTTATAAAACTGTAGGTATGTTTTCCGAATAAATAAAAATAAATAAATAATTGGTGTATGATATTTGCCAAACAACACGACTACATCAGTCTTTGGATATGACAGGATAGACTGGATTAAGCCCACATCTAATTTGTTTAGTTTAAATGTTCTTATCACCGTGAGTTTCTTGCCTGTTCTTCTCATTGGTTCTATGACCTTGCTTTGCTAAACGAGGCAAAAGGTAAAAGTAAATCTAAATTATTCTTATTATTGTTTAGTTAGTGTAACCATAGCTTTTACAAGTGCTACTTTGCGATCTAAATTAATAAATATATTTTGATTTGATTTGTCTTTTTTTTGTTATACGACTAATGTGGCAAACAAGCATACGGCCCACCTGATGGTAAGTGGTCACCGTAGCCTATGGACGCCTGCGACACCAGAGGCATCACTTGCGCGTTGCCGACTCTTTAGGATATGAAGTGGGAAGGAGAAGGAGCGGGAAGGGGGAAAGAGGGTGATTGGGCCTCCGGCTCTCTCACTCACCGAAAGAAACACAACAGTAGAAATACTGCTATTTCACGTCGATATTTTGTGAGAGGGTAGTACTTCCCCGGTCGAGCCGGCCCATTCATGCTGAAATCAGCGAGGCTCTACTACTCGAAATTTGATTCCCTTTCAGTCATAATGCTGACAAATTCCAATAATAAATGTTGCACATCCTTAATTTTGTTGCAGGCTGAACGATTTGGCGAATAAACTTATTAAGTTAGGAAAGCGAATTTATTTATACATACATACATACATAGATTCACGCCTGTTTCCCAGAGGGGTAGGCAGAGACTACGGATTTACATTTGCTACGATCCTGACACACTTCTCTGGCTTCATTCACTTTCATCACATTCCTCATACACGCCCGTCGGTTCAAGGAGCTCTTAACCTGGCCTTTGTCCAGGACGCCTCCGAACTGGTCGAGAAACGTTCACCTAGGTTTTCCTCTTGCGACTGTTCCATTCACACTAGCCTTATAAACTTTCTTAGTCAGTCTTTCCTCGTCCATTCTTTCTACATGTCAAAACCAGCTTAACATACCCTTTTCTATTCTTGTAACTATATCCACTTTCATGCCGCATCTCTCTCTAATCACACTATTTCTTATTCTATCTTTCAGAGTCACACCACATATGCTTCTCAACGCTCTCATTTCTACAGCATTTATTCTGCTCTCATGCTTCTTTTGCCATACCCAACTTTCACTTCCATACATAAGTGTGGGCACAAATAGTCCTCTATGAACAGCCAAACGTGCCTTTTTGGATACATTTCGACTGTTCATAAAAGCGCGTAGGGCTCCATTCACTTTGTTGCCAGCAATCGTTCTCCTTTCAATATCTCCGTCATGTTTACCATCCCTTGTAAACAAAGAATTGAATTTATTTATTTATTTATTTAAATAACATGGAAGACTTACAGCTAAACAATCAAAACAAAAAGAGTAGTAAGGTAATTAGTAAGCCAATTACAAGTCCTCGCGTATAAAAGATTTCTTAAATATAAGAAGTGAACAAACTCATGACATACCACTGCAATAATAATATCAGATTATCGCCTATTCTTATTATTAAATAACAACAGTTTACTTTTTATTATTGTTAAATACATAACAATTTTTTTACATAAATCAATGGAAAAAGTCAAGAGCCAAGCGCCTCCTGACCGTTTCCATACCTATAAAATAAGGATCCAAGTCACGCTGTTTACATAGTCTATTGTAATTTCTACTTGCACGCACCATATAAGAGTTCTGTCTGTAGTTAGATGAAGCAAAAGGAACACTCAAAGGTGGGTTGGTTCGAGTTTTAGAGGGTACATTCAGATGAAGCTTTGATAAGAGTTCAGCACTATCAATATCATTTTTTAAGATTTTGAATAGGAATACGGTATCAGAGATGTCTCGCCGACTTATCAATGGTAACAAATGGTATTTCTTACAGAGATTGAGGTAGTTTTCCGATTGATAAGGGACTTTCTGATGGTAACATAAATATCGAATAAACCGTTTTTGAATGTTTTCAATCCGCTCTATGTACTTCCGATAACATGGATTCCATACTTGAGATGCGTATTCAAGATGACTTCTAATGTATGTACAATAGAGGATCTTTAACGTCTTAGCTTTCGAAAAATATTTTGATAAACGCATAATTAATCCTAGTGATTTTGATGACTTAGCGACGACTGCATTAACATGTGATTCAAATATTAATTTAGAATCATGATAAACCCCCAAATCGCGAATGCAGTCGACTCGGGGCAATAATTGATTGCCCAAAGTGTATGTTGTATAAGCAGAATGCAAGTGACCTGATCGTACTCTTAAGGCTAATTTAACATAAGTTCTGCTAAGATTACTATCGTCAAACCAAGGGGTACGACGACGAGAAGTGACCAAAGGTCTTATCCTGTAGTGGCCTATCGTTTCATACGGCGGGCCGAAACCTCGGCGGGGTCGCGGCCGCATGTGCAAGTGATTCGCGCGGCACCGCCGATGCAATGATAATGAACAGCAGCGACAGCTCAGAGGGGAGACCAACAGACTGCAATGCAGAGGGTCTCGAGTTCGAACCCACGTCGCGCACCTCTGACTTTCGGAAGTTATATGACTTTTCAAAATTATGTGCGTATTGATTGACAATTATCGACTGCTCCGTGCCTCGGAGAGCACGTTAAGCCGTTGGTCCTGGTTGCCATGAACATCTATGGCAGTCGTTATTGGGAGCGTGTCGACACAAAAGATCCCACTAGGTCGAAGTGTCGCCGGTTTGCACTGACTGCCCCCACATAAGATAAGATAAGAGTAAAATAACGCCTTTTCACAATTGCAGATATAATTATATCACTAACCACAATACTACGTCGAGAAACGGTAACAAGTGCCGAATGGGATTTTCCACTATGTCAGACTTGCAACGACATGACTACCATGACAGTCCTTGACACATCTGTGGAACAAGGCGATACTGCTTCTAAAAAGTTCAGAGCTATTTCTTTTTCATCGTCTTCAGAATCTACCTCCAGTGAGACTAGTGAGGAAATTAGCGTCACGACAGCAGCTGCGGATACAAAGATAATCAGTACTACTGGAAGGTAAAAATACTAATATATTTATTAATACGTGAAGCAAAAACTTTGTACCCCTTGTTACGAAAATTGCGCGGACGGAGGAGTACGATATTTGGCACAGTTAAAGTTTATATGGAGAAGGAGTGGCGCATTCTAATCTCTATATGTATAAATCTTCCGTGCGTGTGTTTGTAATTAAACCAAACGGCTGGACCGATTTTGATGAAATTTTTTGTGTGTGTTCAAGTGGATTCGAGAATGGCTCCGACTTGTTTTTTTTTCCTTGTGTATAGGACAACGTTTGTCGGGGCAGCTAGTATTTTTATAAAATATGCATTAGAAATACATTAAATTAATGAAAAAATTCTACACGCACACAACGCAAAGAGTAATCGGTTGTTTTAATTTACATCAAAGATTACAAAGGAACCGTGTGGTCTATTCGCAGATGACATATCACTGCTTATGATGAAATATCTAGATTTGTCTAAGCTCTCCGGGAAATTAAGAAAACCACTGACTTTGAAACGGCATTCACCACTTACTACGCTTGGCTTAGCTACGGAATTATATTGTGGGGTAATAGCACAGAATCGCCTTCTCTTTTCATTCTTCAAAAAAACTAATCCGTCTCCTAACTAACATAGACCAAACCGATAATTGCCAACTCTACTTTAAAAAACTTAAATACTTACCTTACCATGCATCTACATTATAGAAATATGCTAATCTACACTAATATTATAAAGAGGAAAGATTTTTTGTTTGTTTTTGTTTGTTTGTTTGTATTAAATAGGCTCCAAAACTACTGAACTGAATTCCAAAATTCTTTCACTATTAGAAAGCTACATCTTCACTGAGTAACATAGGCCATATCATATTTTCAAAAAAATCAGGGATCCCTACTAAAATTGAAATAATGTAACCTAAGGTGTGAAAAACTGAGTCATAAAATGTCTTTCATCGCATGCGCTGCGGAAACTATTGATGATAGAACAAAAAAATGTTCCACAATATTATAGAACGTATCAATATCTATAAAAAAGTCCGCAATACCATGTGTCTAACTATTATAGTTATGTCACTACAAGTACTTTTTTACATTTTAAAAGTTGAAAAAAGTTCCGTCTAACTTCAGATGATATTATTGATACCTACTTATGTCGCCATTGGGAATAACAAGGGGAAATGAGCATAATTTATTTACACTATAATAACGCAAACGAAGTTGCGCGGGTCAGCTAGTATTTTATATTTGTGGACGTCGCCGACGACTTCAAGTGACACGACACTCGTGGTTGGAACTGAAAATCAGTATTTGGGTGGGTTATACCCAACTCAGTGTTGAGTGCTGAGTGTCGGGCACGCCACGATCGTGGCGGTAAGTCCCGTGTTTGAGGAGTGGCTGGAGAGGCGGCATGGCGCCCTCACCTTCCAGCTGACACAGGTACAGTCATTACCTGTGTCAGCCGGAAGGTGAGGGCGCCATGCCGCCACGGTTGTTTTGGCCAGTTCCTGTGTCGTATACGCCGGCAAGAGACTGCCACGATGTTGTTGAGGACACGGCGCTGCACACTTTGGCGGTTTGCCCCGCCTAGGCATCGCAGCGCCGTGAGTTTGTCGTGGCAGTCGGATTGGTTGCTCTCTCTCTCCCGGCCGTAGTTCAGTCTATGGTCCGGAGTGAGAGGTCGTGGAACGCCGTCGCCTCCTTCTGTGAGGAAGTGAGTTCCATTAAGAAGGCGGCGGAGCGGGAAAGGGAGCGTTTAAACCCTCTCCCCAATCACAGAGCCGGGCGCCGGATGGCGCGAGACGACCTCCAGCCACCCTGAGGTTTTACCTGGGGTGGTGGGCTTCGTAGGCCTGCCCACCACCCGTTCAGCACCAGGTCCGAGAGGCGGCGTGCGTGTTCCCACGCGCGCCTCTGTGTCTTATGTCCGTCCCCTTCAAGGGGACAGTAGGGTAAGTGACCAAAGTGTCTTTTCGTGAATGGCCTGTTTCATACGGCGGGCTGAAACCTCGGCGGGGTCGCAATTGCTTGTGAAAGTGCTTCGTGCGACCCCGCCGACTATGGTTATGTCGAGGAACACCATGGTAGATTTAGTCGGTATTCCGGGAGGTCCATTCTTATCGTTTCAACATCTTTCTTTTAACCCGGTGAGTCCGATATAACCCCTCCGCCCGCCTCCGCGGAGGGGCAAGTGTGAAGGCATTCCGCCATGTAAAAAAAAAATGTTGCTGATTGTCCATCCAGGTTTCTTAAACACGACGTATCTTTCGCTAATAACTTTGATTAAGTATTATTGTAACTATTCTTATAATATATGGGATAAATAAGTCTTGAACATAACCTGTTTTTTTTATACCACTAAGGTGACAAACAAGCATACAGCCTACCTGATGGTAAGTGGTCACCGTAGCCTACGGACGCCTGCAATACCAGAGACATCACTTCCGCGTTGTCGATCCTTTTGGAAAGGAAGCGGGAAGGAGAAGGAGCGGGATGGAGGAAAGAGGGTGATTGGGCCTCCGGCACTCTCACTCGCCGAACGAAACACAACAGTAGGAATACTGCTATTTCACGTCGATATTCTGTGGGAGGGTAGTCCTTCCCCGGTCGAGCCGGCCCATTCATGCTGAAAGCAGCGATCAGCGAGATGTATTCTCTTCTATGTATAATATTGTATGTGAAAGCTTTCGTGTTTTTTAGAAATAAAGATATGTCTTCTTCCTTTCTTTCTTTCTCTTAAAATGGTTTCAGGTCTGTTTCCTAACTTACAAAATTATATTCCAACTTATTTCTTATTTGCAGTACTACTACTATTCCTACAACTAAACACAAAAGAAGAACAACAAGACAACATAAACAGAATTCAAATGAAAGTCAATATGGTAGTAAAAAGGAGAAAAAGAAAGAAGAGTCTTCTAATGAAAAGTTAAATAAATCGAGCGAAGAAGAGACTTTGGGTATACCGGATACTACAAGCGATTACGAGTTTGAAAACAAAAAATTGTTTGTTAATAAAGAAAATGAAAAAGTTGAGAAGAAGAATGCAACTCAACAAGGTGTAGGAAACGTACCCAATAAATTACACAAACATGTTGATAAAAAGAACGAGCAACTTAACAATATAAATCATAATATTAACGAATACAATCAAGTTAACATGCACCAAGAGATAAAAGAGAAAATTCCACTTAAAGTACAACGTGCTTCTAATTGGTATAGCAAACAAATACACAACAGGCATAAACACGTGAGAATTAAAATACAAAAAGAAGTAGATGATATCATTACTAGTCTATATAATGAGACAAACGACAAACAAGAAGACTTAGAGCGAAATAATAGTAAAACCAAAACGCGTAGTAGACATGAGAATAAGAAAATTTCATCACTACAAGAAATTCTGAAGAATATTAACAAAGTTATGTTCAGCACAAATGATAGACACAAACAGAAAAGCACAACTAAACCAAATACTTATTTTGAAAGCAAGAATATGAATAAATCGCCTGAGCCAAAATATTTTGACACACCTTTCAAACCCCACAAAATAAAGGACGACGTACAAATCATTGCATTCACAAAACAAATATTTTTAAGAACAATGAGAGTATTCGCAGACATAAAGAAGAAAAGTAATGAATTTCTATGGAAGGAAAAAGTTAAACGTTTAGCTGAAAACTATGAACACAAATACAAAGAATTCTTAAGAACCACTGCTCAGCAAAATATCAAAACTAAATTAGGTATTCAAAAAGTTATACTGAATGCTATAGATATGTCTAATACGATTGCGAACAGATTACTTAATATAATAGTAGATGAAATGGACAAAACAGGACTTCTACGAACGAGTCACACACAAAACGTATTTTACTCAGAGTTGAGAAAAGAAGCAGATTCAGAAATTAAACACGCTTGTTCCAAGCTTGGCATATGTACCGCTCATAACGGTTTCACGCAGATATTAATAGATGTTTTAAAGACTATGATAAGGCTTGACGACAAAAGATTTCGAGAAGTTTTCGACTCTCTAACTGAAGTGGTAAAATATACAGATTTCGCTCACACTTTTGGCAAAGATGTAGACAAACGATTGAAGAGAAAAATCAAATTAGTTGAAGACGATAAAGTCAAGAATCAAAGAGCAATGATGGTTATTATGAAGAATATTTTGTTGAATAGAAATAAGCCGTTGGTTTTGGATTTAGACAGCAGTCCTAAAGAGAGTAATCTTAAAGGTACTTTAGCGTTTTTGGAAGTGATTGATATTTTGGATAAGGCTGTGCCTATTAACGAAAAAAATATTGAGGTATGGAATGAAGTTAGAGACAATATGATAGGTTGGACATATGGTGAAGGTATTCAAAGTACTATAACAAAATTTATAAAGCATATAAAGCAAATTATACACGATTTGGATTATAAATCTGGGGATGCGGTGAAGAGAAAAGTTAATAACATTTTCTTGTGATGGTTTGTTTTATTTGATCTCATCATCATCATCATCATGATTGAACACTACCCGGGCTTAAAATATCGGTAAAGAGAAATAACATTAAACTGTTCTTTAGGTTAATATGAAATTATCGTTAGTAAATGTAACGATTTTTCAGCTGTCTTTTGGAATAATTCCTGTGTCGCGGGGGACTTTACAAACATTTAAACAACGGACACAAAGATCACCCAGATTTAGAAATTTTTGTCCCGTGTGGGATTCAAACCCACAATACTCGGCGTGGTAGCAGTAATACGCCATTCATGCTGTCAAATTGTAGATGTTTGTTGTATGGCTTGTGGGTTTACGAGTTGCCACATCGCTGTTGATGACTATGTAGTGCTATTGAACTGCCTCAGGAACGATAATGAGCGCGACTGCTGTGCATTTGAAGGTCTGAGGTGCGTACCTTAGGCTTCGAACTCAACACTTCGCGCGATGGCAACGGTGAGGTGGTTGCTTACTTGCGCCATCTGTATAGTTTCGCTAAGGCTTAAATCTCGTAAGATTATCATGTGTTTGTTTCTTTCTGCAATATGCTGAACCTTATTTGTATAATTATAATGACTAGCGGTCGCCTAGTGCTCGAAATTCGAACAAAGTTTTTTTTTAATTTTTTTTATTTTGCTTGTAAGATATTGCTGATATATGTCATTATATATCGAATGTAACCATAGTTACGCGCTTCGACTGTGTGTGTCAATATATGCATGGTTGTGTGCGTGTAGTGTTTTTTCATTAATTTAATCTATTTCTTAGGCATATTTTATATAAATATTAGGATTCGCCCCTCCTTCTCCATATAAACTTTAACTGTGCCTAATTTCATACTTCTCCGTCCGCACAATTTTCGTAAAAAGGGGTAGAATATTTTTTGCTTCACGTATTAATATATAGATAATTATTCAGCACTTCCTGGTGGTGGTGTAGGTAATGTGGCTACGTTAAGGTGTATAAAATAAAAATGACTCCACTCAGGGTTACAGCATATATATTGTCCAGGTCCGTAGACACATACACAAAAGTTCAGAAGGCATTAGAGAGTAGAATAGATAAGCATAAGCACAGAATACAGTTCAAAGTCAAAAGCACTAGGATATCCTAACTAATATTATAAAAGCGAAAACGAGTTTGTTTGTTTGTTACCTTTTCACGCCTAAACCACTGAACCGATCATCCTGAAATTTTGCATATATGTTGACAGGTGTACAGAAACGGAGATAGCCTACCTTTCATCCCGAAAAAAATACTGTTTCCGAGGAAAACAATAATAACGTTATTATGATAATAGATGGCGCCACGTGTCTTTCGAATTATGATTGAATTATATTATTACAAGCAGCGTACAACCCGAATTGATTGTCAAATTCTAAATTTTATTAACGCGAGCGAAGCCGCGGGCAAAAGCTAGTAGAAGATAATAATTATTATGTTTATAGCGGAAGAAATACGAAAGATACATAGGCGTTTACATAAGCGAGTGACAAGGGCTCTGTGTCGTGGTCCTTTAATCACTGCCTTGACCTCTGCGCGTGCACACGCAAAGGTAAAATATAACCGCCATGTACTTAGGAGTGGTAATAGGGTCTAGGTCTCGTCGATACTTGATTATCGATATTGGTGTATCGACAAACCGATATCGCAAGGATGTATGTAATGTTTTATTAATAATATAAAATGTAAAATATGTAAAGAAGTGTAAAGTGAAGGTATATATATGAATATCACTTAATATGGTAAAAGTAAGTGAGGGAGCACAGCTAAGGAAGGAGCTACAGTGGTAAATATACTCCGCCGATATAAATGGTGTTTTTACTATTTATTGAGTAATTTAGGTCTGCACTTACCCATAAGTCCTCAAGCTCCGTCTTAAAGCAAGTCATACTACAAGACTTAAGGTGTTTCAAAATGGCTATTAACACTCCACCTCCGTCTTTGCGGTAACTGTTTTTACTAGTCTTGCGATCACGTCTGTGGCAGTTGTCCAAGTAACAGGTCGGTGACTGCGACTGTCTATAAGTTCTCGAAGTGGCACGAGGTAGCTCGCTTACGAGAACCGGATCTCTGAGGTTAGGATGGAGAGTCGAGATTTGGGGACAAGACCTGTCTATAACTGATCCCGGAAGGTGCTCTCGGGCACTGGAAGGTACAGCGGCATTTTCTTTTTATTTTTTATTTTTTTGAAGTGAAACTTCTTTATCGACGTATGGGAGAAATTTTGTAGCAGTGTAAAAAAAATCGTCACGTTTTTCGGTTACGCACCATGTTGCTTTTTTTTGTTCATCCAAATGACCACACTCCACCTGATGGTAAGCAGTCGTGTGGTTTAAGAGCAGTGGCCTCAACACCGCCCTCATAGCAGCCGAGGCGATGTTGAGGTCTCTACTTTGACGGCCTGAGAAGGTGCTTTTTCACGACCCGCTTGAAGGACCCAGGATTGAAGGAAGAAGGAAACACGTGCCTTGGCAGAGAATTCCATGCCTTGGTCGTTCGGCAGAGGTATGAGGACCCAAACTTGTTGGTACGCGCTCTAGTCGACTCTACTGTGTAAGGATGGCTCCCTTAATATAACCTTGACGATTGCTGTAGGGGAACGCTATATCATAAACTGGACTAGTCGTAGAGAGAAAGGGATGTCCATAAGTTCTCAGACTTTTTGGCAAAAAGTCATTGCGTTTTTCTGATAAGAAATCTCAATAGCATACCGTAGTTAGGAAATTGGCGGTGTTAGACACTCCCGTACCTCTGACAGCACATTAAGCCGTTGGTCCTGCGCCTGATCTCGCTCCGGACTTGTCGGATTATCCGTCCCATCGGATCATGAGAGTTAGGGACTAGAAAGTGCACTTGCGTTTACACACACTTGTGCACTGTAATACTGGGTGTAAGGGACGGTGTACCGAAGACTGAAATAGTAGATTTCTGAATCTACTATTTCAGTTTATTCTGAGTTAAAAATCGTTGGAATTTTTTTCAACAATCACAATTCCTTTTCTGCAATTTTTCATTTTTCTGACTGTCACATTTTTCTACAATACAGAAATGTAATTAAATAGTCGTGATCATTAATAGATATATAATATATTCATCATAATAGATCCAGCTGTTTTTATGCGCGCGGAACGCAGAGTCCATTCGTCGAGTGCCAGGTATTGGTAGCAATCCATTGCGTACCGCGTAATAAAGTTAATCTACATTACATTTAAATCTTGCGTTTTTTTATTAATTGAAGTTTGCGTCGTGATAAGTACTTATAGAAAGACGTCTTGCAAATTTTTTCGGTACGCCGCCGCGCCGTCCCTTACACCCAGTATATTATATCCTGCACAGATGGCCAGTCTCCGTTAAAATTGACCGCCGTAACCAAAGTTCGGTCTGGAGGACATTAAAAGCCCTATTGTAGCACTGCATTTCTTGCCGCAGTGAAAGCGTGTGTCTGTAGGATGTCGTAAAGCACAAAGAACAAAGAAGTCTTGTCTGGCTTGAGTTTATACAGCCAGTTATCGTGTTTTATTTATTTAAAGTTACATCATCGACTCGACTCGACAATCAACCACACAACAGCAGTTATACAATGGTACGAAATAAAATGCCTTTACAGGCGTAAACAACACTTACAACAAGTGAGAAACGGCAATGAACTGCCATAAATCGTAGAGTTTGCAAAAATGATTTCAAGTAATATGCAAAGGTCACGTGATACCACCAGAGGTCAAAGGTCATAGTCATTTCGGGATATATCGACTATGCTGAGTCGAATGGCGTTGACCGCGAGTCTCTAGCTCTTACGGTTCTTGAGTTGAAAGTTGTATAACAGACATACGGACGGACAAAGCTATTGTACTCATAAGAGTTTTTTCGAACTTTAAACCATAGGTACATGATATGATAAAACAGTAAAATAATTTTATTATGTACATAATACTAGTAATGGGTTACTCCCTGAGTAACCCGATCTCCGAGGCCCCGGTCCCAGAGAACGAATACGATAATTGACTTTATTTCTTTTTGAAGTGAAAACTTCTTTAGCGGCGTTGTGCACTTTTTTTGTGATGGGTAAAAAATGTTAAACTCGCGTCAGGATACGTGACCTGATCGAAAATTCGTAAGACGGAGGGAGAATTGTCATGTTTGTGTACGATAGCGCAATAAATGAATATTGTATTTTACCACATAAATTATAGTACTTCTATACTGATAATTAAAGCAATTCGTGCAAAATTATTCGCTAACCATTCCAAAATATCAAAAATGCACAACGTTAATATTCAAGTTTTCACTTCTGCCGGCACTCCCGGAGTGCCACCCGTTGATTTTTTAAATTATGTCTGTCATTATAAGACTTGACGATTTGATATACCAGAATAAAATCGATATTTAACACGGATGTTTACTTTAAAAGTTGCTACTTTAAAACAATGTGGTGCTGGAGACGAATGCTAAAGATACCATGGATAGCCATGAGAACAAATGTATCAATTTTACAAGAGACAAAACTACCAGTGTCAATGTGACAGAGAAGTAAGGAAAGTTAAATTTTCACCATCAGAGGGACAGATAGAGTGGTGTGAGTGGGCTCCTCGTCACTGACACTGCGCCGAGTGTTGTGGGTTCGAATCCCACACGGGACAAAACTTTGTGTGATCCACAAATGGTTGTGCTGACTCTAGGTGTTCTTTGTGTCCGTTGTTTGAATGTTTGTAAACTCTCGCGACACAGAATTTATTCCTAGTGCGGGAGCGGTCTTTTTTAAATAAACAAATTAAACTGGACTTTTAGGCCCAGCGCCCACTATCGGTAGGCATCGGTGCGGCTCGGTACAGCTCGCGCGCTTTGGCGCGGCTTCGGGCGCCTGAGGGCTGCTTCGGGCGTTTTCGGGCGCCTGAGAGCTGCCTCGGCAGTCGTAAGCATATCTAAGGACGCCGAGACTGGTTTCGGGTAGCTTCGGCAAAACTAAGAATAGTTCGGATAGCAGACACGTCGCAGAGCAGTCGTAAAGTTACGTGAAAACAGTTGTGCGTGTGTATTTATAGTGGTGGATTGGGACTTAGTTCTCATTGTTCATCTTGCTGAAGAAGAAGAGAAACTTGGAGCCTTAAGGCAAAAAAGAAGATTTTGGGTGATTGGAGCAACGGAGAGACTTTGGGTCTCTCTGCGTGTTCTACCGACTCTTTCACGGGCAGTGCTCTGAAGAACTGTTTGATTTGGTACCTGCGGCCCCTTTCTATCACCGTACCACTCGACAACGAAGCAGGGTTCATCCATATCACCTGGAAGCGTTCAATTCTAAGACGGTACGCTTTCAGCGATCATTTCTCCTACGTACGTACAAGCTCTGGAATGAACTGTCAGCTTCGGTGTTTCCCGAGCGCTATGATATGTCCTTCTTTAAACGAGGTTTAAAGAGAGTTCTTCTTTCACGGTAGGCAGCGGCTTTGCTGTGTCCTGACATTGCTGAAGTCCATGAGCAGCGGTTACCACTTTCCATCAGGTGGGCCACTTGCTCGTCTGCCACCAATGGCAATAAAAAAAAAAGAAAAGAAAAGAATTAGCTTTGGAAGCGAAGATGTACTTTCGGCTTCGATCAATAATACACTAGATGTCCAGTAAGCGCTTCAAAAACGAGCCGAAAAATAAGAGCACAAATACGGTTGTGCTTTTATTTCAAATTAGTATGATCCAATCATAGCCAACATTAAGAAGTCAAAAAGCCGCAGTGTGCGTTCAAAAATTGTGCAAATAACCACCGTAACACCGAGATTTTGGAAGGAATATCTTTTTTTCGGTAAGTTTATATCATTAAGTATTTTTCATAAAGTAAAAACCTAATTAAATAGTAAATATGAATCAATTACCAAATATTATGATTGTTTGACCAACGTTTGCAACAACGCGCCAACTATTGTAAATTGGTATTACTATTTTTGGCATTTTGTAATTTAGACTTTAAAACATGCGTATAAGATTAAAATTGTTTTGCTGTGATTTGAGTAGCGAACAAAGGTCGTAAAAATTAATTGCTTTTTGTACATAGCTTTGTAAATGCAACTTTGAGTATTGGATTTAAGGTTGAATTTGCATTAATGTATATTTATTTCAACTAGAATTCTTAGAATTACCTACACTCACAATTGGCGACAGTTTTAAAGAGGACTTTTGTATGGGATTGTGTATCTAGTGTATTATTGATCGAAGACTTTCGGTGAATTTCATAATTTGTTTAATGATTTACGATATGACGTTCACAAATTTTACGATTACTATAGAATGAATTATAAAAAGTTTGAAGCCTTGGTTGCTTTGCTCCGTCCTTACATAATGAAAATAAAACGAACCTATACGTGTAATTAATGAGGCTGTTGCCTTTTATTTTCCTCTGGGTGTTGCCAAGCTAATGGAGGCGCGCGCGGTGAACGTTATGACTGTTCTGCGACGTGTCTGCCACGAAAATGCCACCCGAGCTACCCGAAGACAGCCTTGGCGTCTTTAGGTATGCTTATGACTGCCGAGGCAGCCCGAAGCCGCCCGAAGCAGCTCTTAGGCGCCCGAAGCCGCTCGAAGCCCCGGAAGGCGGCCGAGCTGTACCGAGCCGCACCGATGCCCACCGAAAGTGGGCGCCGCGCCTTAGCGTCTCTGCTTATGCCGTAGACGCACAACGTCACTTAAAATATATTTTGAATATTTTATGAGCTAATAAAACACTTTTATTCTTATGTAAAAAAAATGAGTCGTTTTTACGTAATATTATTTGATATGAAATATTTATTTACAAGTTTCGATTCGATAATGTGCTGATGTGATGCATGGATTTATACATATTTTATGTAAGTTTCTGTTTGTTTTATATTTATATCTATACAAGATCTTGCCCGCGGCTTCGCTTGCGTAAATGTAGGTAAGTTTAGGTTAGTAACAGTATGTTGTCCGGGTGACGGGTACTCAGGGCACAGGGTAATGTCCTTTTCTATATCCCTGATAACGTGTATGTAACATTTCATGATAATCAGTCGAGTAGTTAAGGCGTGAAAGCGTAACAAACAAACTCACAATCTCATTTATAATATTGGTTAGAATTTTAATAACAGCAGCCTATAATAACTTCAGCCCTGGATGTACACTGTCCCAGTGCTGCACAAGTCTTTTCTGAATGTGAGAAGGGTTAAGCCATGCTGTCCCCGTGCAGCTGGTAGACTTTACATATCTTTGAGAATGTCTCGATGGCGTAGTGGTTGGTGTAACCGACTGCCACGCCTGAGGTCGCGGGTTCTATTCCCGCACAAGTCAAACATTAGTGTGCATGAACATGGATGTTTGTTTTGGTCTGGGTGTTTCTATGTATAATATGTATGTATTTACAAAAAAAAAATTGGTTGTCTGTAAAGTCGGTTTACGGACGATAGTTTAACGTGACAACGTCATAACAAAATTTCTTTCCCGTAACGTTACAATGAGCGTAACGGGACAATGTGCGTAACGGGACAATGAGTCATACTTTTCCGTGCGTGCAGCCGGCGTTCATTGATTTATTAGATGTTGTCACGTCAAAAAAAAAGTATATATGTATGTTTAACCATTCTCTAGTACCCATAGTACAAGCTCTGCTTAGTTTGGGCTAGATGTTGTGTGTATGTGGTAGAATATTATATTATACTAGATGTTCCCGCGGTTTTACCCGCGTTTATCGTTACTGCGCCGCCCCCGTGGGTCGTAGCGTGATGTTATATAGCCTATAGCCTTCCTCGATAAATAGGCTATCTAACACTCAAAGAATTTTTTAAATCGAACCAGTAGTAATCACGCAGAATAAACCAGGAGAAACATCGTTTGTACTATGTCTGTAATGGGTAATTATTTTGCTGCAATGTTATTTTAAAACTACGTTATTCATCACAATTTTATTTCATCACAATGTTATTCATCACAAAAATTTAATTTAAAACAAAATTGCCCTTTACATCATTCGATTTCAATGAATATCTTAGGAATCCTAAGATATTCATTGAAATCGAATGATGTAAAGGGCAATTTTGTTTTAAATTAAATTTTTGTGATGAATAACGTATTTATTTGGATAAGGATTAATATCATGTTTATAAAAATACCTTCGCAAATAATGCATTATTTTAGAATAAATTTGGTTAGCATAAAAAAGGTTATAGTGAGCCAACCTTAAAAGATAGATATATGCTGTTGCGGACTTTTTTTTGAACTTTTTAAGGGGAACAATTCTGTCATACATGATTTTTGCGAAACTTTAACTGTTTACGCAGCGCACGCAGCGGAAGCTCTCAAAAGGAAAAAATTACCTCCGATTTTGAAACATTCTTCATTGGTGCTCCGCTCCTATTGAACTTAGCGTGATGATATATAGCCTATAGCCTTCCTCGATAAATGGGCTATCTAACACTGAAAGAATTTTTCAAATCGGACCAGTACTTCCTGAGATTAGCGCGTTCAAGCAAACAAACAAACTTCAGCTTTATAATATTAGTATAGATATTATATTATATATTATAATGTAGAATTCTCAGACATGCAGGTTTCCTTAAGTTGTCTTCCTTCACCGTTTAACTTCTCGTGTGTCTTATGAACACCCGCAAAAGAGCAGCGATAGCTCAGTGGGGAGACCAACAGACTGCAGTGCAGAGGGTGTCGGGTTCGAACCCACGTCGCGCACCTCTGACTTTCGGAAGTTATATGACTTTACGAAATTATGTGCGTATTGATTGACAATTATCGCCTGCTCCGTGCCTCAGAGAGCACGTTAAGCCGTCGGTCCCGGCTGCCATGAACATCTATGGCAGTCGTTATTGGGAGAGTGTAGACACAAAAGATCCCACTGGGTCGAAGTGTCGCCGGTCTGCACTGACTGGCCCCCACATAAGATAAGATAAGATAAGATATGAACACCCGTGTGTGCATAAGCGCCAAGGACGTCCTTTCACTTTATTTTGCCGGACATTCGACGGGTGTGAGTGAGAGAATTAAAGGAGGTAAAAAAAAGGACATAGGGTACCTTTTAGCCGGAAATATGTAATGTGACTAACATAAAATTACTTTTTTATTATTGGGGGAATGCATTGCATACCTCTCCGAGGAAAAAGGGAGCGGAAAATTTATATAGGGCTCACCCTGGAAAAGATGGAACTATTATTTTTTATACAATTGAGGTGGCAAACAAGCATACGGCCCACCTGATAGTAAGTGGTCACCGTAGCCTATGGACGCTTGCGACACCAGAGGAATGACTTGCACTTTGCCGACCCTTTAGGAAAAAAAGGAAGTGGGAAGGAGAAGAAGCGGGAAGGGGAAAAGAGGGTGATTTGGCACTCCGGCACTCTCACTCACCGAACGAAACATAACAGTAGGAACACTGCTATTTCACGTCGATATTCTGTGAGAGGGTAGTCCTTCCCCGGCCGAGCCGGCCCATTCATGCTGAAATCAGCGAGGCTCTACTACTCTATAAGTACTACTACCGACTAATCGTACCACGGTGTGCCTCGCTGCCTTGAATGGTGGGTAAGTCGCTGGAGCTGACACATCAGCGACATCACAACAGTAATCATCATGCATTGACGCATACCTCTCCGCGGGGCGACGGAGAGGTTATTACCAATTCACCAGTGAATGATGATCCCGATAATACCGACTAACCCTACCACGGTGTTCTTCGACATAACCAGGGTCAGCGAAGCCGCGTGAATCGCTTTCATATGCAATCGCGAACCCACCGAAGTTTCAGCCTGCCGTGTGAAACGACAGGCCACTACACATATAGACTTCGTGGCGTAATCATTACTTTTTTTTTTAACCTGGGTGAATGCATTGACGCATACCCCTCCGCGGGGGCGGGCGGAGGGGTTATATCGGACTCACCGGGCTAGAAGAAAGATGTTGAAATGATGATAATGGACCTCCCGGAATACCGACTAAACATACCACGGTGTTCCTCGACAAAACCGCAATCGATAGGACCGCGCGAATCACTTGCACATGCAGTCGCGACCCTGCCGAGGCCCGCTGTATGAAACGGCAGGCCAGAACGCGACAAGACCTACCCTTTGGGCACCACTCACTTTAAAGCCCTACTGTCCCGCGCCCTGGAGGGGAGACGGACTCGACACAGAGGCGCGCGTGGGAACACACACGTCGCCTCTCGGACCTGGTTCTGATCGGATGGCGGGCAGGCCCACGAAGCCCATCACCCCCAGGTCAAACCTCAGGGAGGCTGGAGGTCATCTCGCGCCCTCCGGCGCCCGGCTCTGCGGTTGGGGAGAGGGTTTAAGCGCTTCCTCTCGCGCGACGACTGCGTTCCACGACCACTCACTCCGGACCATAGATTGACCTACGGCCGGGAGCGAGAGGGCAACCAATCTGAATGCCGCGACCAACTTACGGCGCTGCGATGCCCAGACCCAACTTAACCTACATTTACTTGAGTGAAGCCGCGAGCAAACAAAATCTAATAAATAATAATATGTATTGTATTTTCAGATTTATTGACTACAGTCAGCACGTTAACCTTGACAAAAATCAGGCATACTGACCTTTCTTCTATATGGAATCCTACATTTAGAGTTCTGAGTAATGAGACCTCGGATAGTTCATTCAGACACAGCCTCAGAGACAAATACACGACTGTATTGGAAACAGAGGAGGCTGAGTTGGTCAGCAAGGATGTTTTAGTGACGGATCAGAGTTCAGAGGAAACGACAAGAGCAACAAGAAGGTGAATTTGTTATGGTCTGATATTTGAGTGTTGTGGGTTCGATGAGAACAATTATTATAATTGTTCTTATCCCATTATTGACCCTATTATTTGTGTTCTGTTTGTTTTGCACGAAGAGTACAATTTGGGAGTCTTCAAGTCGCGAGTCATTGACCACATCGACGCTTATCATACATAGGTGATCGTGGCCAAACGCAAGTCTGTTCTTAATAAAAAATATCTACAGGCAGAGAGGGTCGTTTTTGTTAGGGCATAGTCGACTACGCTTGCCCAGTGCAGACTTAAACATCTGCAAGAATTTTAGATAACTCTCAGATATGCAGGTTTCCTAACGATGTTTCAATTTACCATTAAAGCGAAGAAATTACCAATGTCCTCAACTAATGCATTTATCAAAAATAGGTGAATGCACAAAAGTTGTTCAAACAAAAGTAGCCTCGCTCATACAAAAATACTTCAAAGAGCGTTCGTTGACAGGTAGGCACTTTGCTTCGAAAGGATGAAAGGTCAGAGATGCGTGCATCCGGATCAAAGTTGGACCTTGTACGTGGCAGTCCAATGATTGCATACTCTTAACGCCCATTATACGCTCTCAAATATAACGACACTTATATACAGCAAATCTCATTCACAGAACTACACAAAGACACCACAAAAGAAGACGAAAAACAACAACCAATACAACTTCTTTCACAACTAAATACGAGAGCGGAACAACCAAAAAACAAAAGCGCCGAAAACATCACTACAAAAAAGGGCACACCGTTCCAAAACAAACAAGCAGAAATATTAAAGATCACAAACAAATGGAATGGCATAAAGCTTCTGGGTGGATGGAGTGGCATGATCCACCTGTTGCCGTCTTCAACGATACTTGGAACATGCGGAATAAACCAGGGATGCTCTCTCCACTACCTTACTTGTCTATTGCCGAAAATAAGTTCTTCTACATCGATTTAAAGAAATGGTTGTCTAAACTGTGGAGCAAAGTGAAGTTAGAGAATATACATGTCAGTTCAAGGAAGAAACAAACGCCATCTTTTAAATCTTTTAAAATGAAAGCGCCACACGATGGACAGTTTTGGAATACATTAAAAAAGGGTAATGCAGGTTCTAGAAGTTTCCAGTTGCCGGTCATACAACACGAAAATCGGACTAAAGAGGAGAAAAAAAGGTCATCAAGTCGACCTCATAAAATCAAGAATAATAAAGATATCAAATCATTTATCAAATACATACAAAATAGTACTTTAATATTTTTCGACAACGTCACAAGTAGAAGCGAAGAATACCATTGGACGAAAGGAATCAAACGCTTAGCTAAACTCTACAAGGCCAAATTTAAAGAATTCCTCAAAGATACAAAAGACCAGAAGATTAAATCTGATTATGGTACTCATAAAGTGATTATAAATGCTATCGACGTGTCTAATCGTATTGTGACAAGATTACTTAACATTATGATGTCTGAATTTGACAAATTAGGACTATTACGGTACACTCATACCGCTGAATTCTTCCGTAGAGAACTTCAAATGGAAAAACAACGGCAACTAAATAGTGCCTGCTCAGTATTAAATATATGTAGATCAGGCAGCGGTATAATGCAATTATTACTCGATGTTTTGGGTGTAATGTTGTCACTGAACGATATCAAATTTAAACAAGCATTTGATTCAATAACAGAAGCGACAAAAAACACAAATTTCTCGAATGCTTTAAGTGAAACCGGTGAGGTAGGTTTGAAAAGAACGATAAACCGATACGAATCAACCAGCGTACCGGTACAAAAAATTATGATAATGTTACTTAAGAATATTATTGATAAAAGAAACACACCATTGACTGTTCCAATAGACATAGATTCTCCAGACAGCAGAGTTGGTACCACGTTAGCTTTACAAGAGATACTAAATAAGATAGATGAGAAAGTGCTGAATACTTTTGAGAATTTGGGAATATGGAATGGTATACAGACTGATATGGAAACGTGGGCAACTCGCAACACTCCCAATGTTCAAGGAATAATAGAAGGTTTGATAACACATATAAAAGATGTCGTGGAAAATTTAGATGAGGAATCCCATAATGTAATTGTGCAAAATGTAAATACAATGGTTAACTGATCTGAAAAGGTTTTATTTAAGAGCGATCTTGATTTAAGCAAAGCTTTTGACACAAATGACTATCAAATATCTTTCCTTTTTAAGCCGGCTCTACACTCGCACGTGAAGTCGCGCCGTTATTTCACGCCGTGAATGTATGCCGCGATCCACGCGTGAACTGTGTCCCTCCACACTCGCAAATCTTCACAGTCTTGTTCGTGACTATGGACGACGACGACGTGATTTCTGATGCTGCTGTGTCACTGTTTGCTATTGCTTATTACAATCACCTTTGTGTTAAAGATGTCCTGTCCGCTACTGACCAAGACAAACATCCATGTTCATGCATACAAATGTTTGACTTCTGCGGGAATCGAAACCGCGACCTCAGGCGTGGTAGTCGGTTACACTAAACACTACGCCATCGAGCCATCAATTGTATGATGTAAATAAAAATAAATAAAATAAATTGATGCCTCGGGAACAGTACTATTTCGAATGAAAGGTACACTATGTCCTTTTCTGTATCCCTGACAATGTGTATGCAAAGTTTCGTGATGATCGGTTGAGTAGTTATAGCGTGACAGCGTAACAAACAACCAAACAAACTCACATTCGCATTTATAATATTGTTACGTGCTGGGTCCGACGGATAAGAATGTAAACAATATTACCGACTAAAACACGTTTTATTCTAGCACACAATTAAATTTAAAACACAACAAACACTGTAACTGCTCCAAACGCAGTAGTATTTTCGCTGCCGTTCGCTTCGATGAATACTTGATCGCATACTATTATAAACTGACTTGGCAGTGCGCTGGCCGTCCCCTTTTATACGCGGTTAAAGCGGTTCCGGAGTTTTCTAGAAACGTCACACCCGGTATGTAAACTGTACGAAGATTCGAGAATGTGCCAGCGAGCGTTCTCTCTATTCTTCTCGTACGAAGTTCCGTAAGATGTCAATAGATGGCGCTGTAATAAATTATTAGACGGAACTGCCGAGTCTTCTCCACAATGCCGAGAGATGGCACTGGGTGTAACAATATTAAGGCTTGTTATAAATAAGATTAAAAATAAGAAAATATTCTTACTTTAGTATTGCAATAGTCCACAAAACTGTGTTGGTCTGTGGACTCAGTTGGTTGGTTCGAAAGTAACTGTCTGTCTGTCAGTCTGTTACCTCTTCACTGCGAAACCACTCAACCGATGTGGATGAAATTTGACAAATTTGGTACTTATATAACTTAAACTTAAACTTTTAATTGGCCTTCTTTTTTCGTATCAAATCTGTCTATGATACTAATTTAGCTGTAAGTTTTCCTAAAATTGTAAAATAAAATAAAATAAAATAAATAAAACCTGGGGAAGGACTACTTTTTATTGATGTAGGTATCACATGGGCGGGGCCGCCCGCAAAAGCTAGTTTATTATATAATTTAAACCCAAGACATCATGTACGGCAATCTCTTTTCCTTTTTTTTTTATACAACTAACGTGACAATCAAGCATACGGCTCACCTGATGGTAAGTGTTCACCGTAGCCTATGGACGCCTGCAACACCAGAGGCATCACTTGCGCCTTGCCGACCCTTTAGGAAAGGAAGTGGGAAGGAGAAGGAGTGGTAAGGGGGAAAGAAGGTGATTGGGCCTCCAGCACTCTCACTCACCGAACGAAACACAACAGTAGGAATACTGCTATTTCACGTCGATATTCTGTGAGAGGGTTGTCCTTCCCCGGTCGAGCCGGCACATTAATGCTGACAGAAGCGAGGCTCTACTACTCGTAAATACAGTCGCACTAATCGTTGCACAACTATTAGTTTCCCGCGTTTCTCTATCAATATAATATCAGCCCTGTATTAAACTGTTCCACTGCTGGGCACGGGCCTCTTCCCAGTGTGAGAAGGGTTAGCTCACAGTCCACCACGCTGGCCCAGTGCCGACAGACTCCACATATCTTCGAGAACATTATGTAGAACTCTAACACATGCAGGTTTCCTCAGGATCTTTTCCTTCACCGTTAAAGCGAGCGATAATTAACTATTTAATACGCACATAATTTCGAAAAGTCAGAGATGCGCGCCTTGGGGTCGAACCCCGAGACCTCTGCGTGGCAGTCCAACGGTTTTCCAGTAGGCTACCGCTGCTTGTTACTATCAAATGATTAAAAACCTAACAATATTTTTATAGCTCCAATTAGTTTTAATAGTTGTTAACGGCAACTGAACCAATTACTCATTATTTAGTGTCGAATGCGACCAGTATGCGGAAAAGTTCGTTTATATTATTATTTAATTATATTTTTTATGTTATAGTTGAAGTAAAATGTGGATATCCGCCGGTAAGTATTATTTTTTTTATCTAACAGCGGTTCCCAGACTTTTTTCTCATAGACCACTGTTAGCGTGTCAGCATCAGCCAGGCAGGGATTTGTGTGATTGTGTGTCTTCTTAGGGCAGGTAGCCAATGAATTGTATATTTCTTCCGTTTAAAACTGATATATTGAATTTCTACAATTATACAAAATATGTGCACGATCGTCGTCGTTGAGACAGAGAGAGTTCGTTACAAAAAAAAAAACCTTTAATAAAACAGTACTACTTGCGGGGCGCGCCCAGAGGCCCTATTACAAACTTTTATAAAACCTGTCAAGTTTTAGGCAATTCAAATAACTGGCGGGTTTTGTTTCATATTATGACATGTGAATAGTTGATCGTCTTCATGCTGGCGCTTCATGTGTCACAGTTAAATATAAACAAAAATGAAAGCAATAATTATTATAACTATTCAAAAAAAGCCACTCCAGCTTAGCGTAAACTGAATTGTTTGTTTTGTGTACAATATGGTGACTTTAATATGAAACGAAATGTCAAATGAAAGCTCGTAATACGGTATATGCCAGGCAATATTCGATCACCTGTCACGTGACCGCTGACTGGCTGGAGTTATTTTTTTATTTTTTTTTTATTTTATTTATTTTGCTCGTCAAAATGACCACACTCCACCTGATGGTAAGCAGTCGTGTGGTCTAAGAGCAGTGGCCTCCACATCGCCCCCACAATAGCCGAGGCGATGTTGAGGTCTCTACTTTGACGGCCTGAGAAGATGCTTTTTCACGCCCCGCTTAAAGAACCCAGGATTGAAGGAACAAGGAAACACGTGCCTTGGCAGAGAATTCCATGCCTTGGTCGTTCGGCAGAGATATGAGGACCCAAACTTTTTGGTACGCGCTCTAATCGACTCTACCGTGTAAGGATGGCATCTGAGCCCAGCACGCGTTGTTCTGGATAGGAAAGGGGAGGGCGGGATAAGGTGGAATAACTCTTAGAACGTTTATAATACGAAATTGCAAGACAGTTTACTTTACGCCGTATACTGCCTGGAAATAAGAGTTTGTAATAAGGCCCCTGATCTGCTGTACCGACCGATGCCGTCGAGGCCGCAGGCGCCTCGCCCCGCAGCCACTAGATGACGTTACTTAACAACCACTTACAAAAGCTTGTAGCTTTAAGTTGTGTGTATCTTTGTAGATGGTCCAATAAATAAATAGAATTAATTTAAAAAAAACTTAGCTGGTTCCGGTGGACCCTCTGCAGCTACATTTCTACCTTTCTACCATATTCCTTGACATTCGTATAAATCTCTACGGGCTGACCTTTTTTTTGACGTTTTCCGGACTGAAAACCTACCACGATATGCGGGATGACCTTTTTTTTTAGTAATTCTCTACCGGAATATCGGTAGGTTCGAGACCACTGGTACTGAATATGGAATATGCAAGTTCAAAAGCAAATAAATTGTCGTAGACCCCCGCTTACGTATTGTGAATCCCCATTTTTTTGTCACGCCAACGTAGACCCCGTCTAGTCTCCCGTGGACCTCTGGGGGTCCACCTGGACCACTTTGGGAACTAATGATCTAATAGATAAGAATAGGTTTGTGATTTTGTGAGATGATAGATGCTTAGCTCAGATTTTTGACTCGTGTGGGACTCGAACCCAAAACACTCGGGTGCAGTTGCAACGACGAGGCGACCACTAAACCACTACGCCATCCGTGCAGTGAACATGGATTTTATTGGTTTATATATTTTTGAAGGACAAGGTTAAATCTTTATTTATGTATTTAATTAAATGTAGTATCATGTTAACTAGCGGTCGCCTAGTGCTCGAAATTTGATCAAAGTTTGATATTGCTGATATATGTATGTCATTATATATTTTATTTATTTATTTGGGTCGCCAACAAATGATACACATTTCTTACTTCTAAATAATAATTTACAGACAAGCCTTATGCTCATTCACTTACAGGCAATGATATCTAACAAAAATAAAAAATTTTCGCCACAAAAACTAAGTAAAAAACTCTAAATACATTTACATAATCTATACTTATAATAAAATTGTAGAGAGGTCAATTCTGTACATTGAATATATATTCAAAATTAATATTGGAGGATGAATGGTGATCGATACTGATGACAAAAATGCAATCAGTAAATTGTTTGTCTGTCTGTCTGTCTGTATGTGCACGCATGGGTCAAAAACTACTAAAGGGATTTTAACCAAACTTGGTACGATTGTAGTCCATACTCCTGGGCAGGTTATAGGCTATATAACATAACGCTAAGACACATAGGAGCTGAGCAGTGACGATAAATTTAAAGCAAGTCGGACAAAAAAGCGCTTTCGAGCTCTTATCCTCGCATACGTTGATCATACACCAAAAGTATGTATTACAAAGATGATGGTCTTCAAAAGATCTACAAAAAAGTCCTTAATAGTATATATCTATCTTTTATAAATTAGCCACAATAACGTGTTTAATCGTTAGGCATTTCTTCAAAGTGTATTAAAATACATAAATATATTGTATTTCACATAGATATATCTTTATCGAATTCCCATATTCAAAAAGTACACTTTAATATTTATATTATAAAAAAATATATAGGAATCGGTTTATAAACACACAAGATATAGATGAAATAAAATTTCCAAATCTCGCCGCGCCAGTATGGGTACGGCTATACGGTTGATTGTTGTTTAACGCGCGAAACGGCCATCCGCTGCATTTATAAAAAGGCGGGGGCGCTCACGTGCCGACTTCACTCACATTTTGTTTGTTTGGTTGAACGCGGGTAAAAATTAGAAAAATATTTCAGTGTTGGATAGCCCATTTATAGAGGAAGGCTATAGGCTATATAACATCACGCTACGACCAATAGGAGCGGAGCATAAATGAAAAATATTGCAAAAACTAGGAAAATTCTCTTATGTGAAGCAGACGAAGTTGCGCGGGTCAGCTAGTATTAAAATTAAAATTATATTGATATATGTAACCATAGTTACGCGCTTCGACTGCGTGTGTCAAATGCATGGTTGTGTGCGTTTAGTGTTTTTTCATTAATTTAATGTATGTCATATTTTTCATATAATGCATATTTTATAAAAATACTAGCTGTTACCTGCGACTTCGTCCGCGTAGATTTTAACTAAAAAGTGTTTGTAGCCGCGGAACCCAACTATATTTCTCTGCCCAAGTTACTTAAATGGCGTAGTTTTTATAGTGTAAAGCTAGATAATAGCATGGCTTACTCAAAAACAACATTTAAATATGCGTCGTTAGATTACACGCTGTCACAGAATGCGTAAAAAAAATAAAGATTCACAGCTCCTCCCCCGTAGGTGATAGCGTGATAATATGTAGCCTATATGTTGACCCGACCTGTTAGTAATATTCATGCAAAATTTGAAGTAAATCCATGCTGTACTTTTTGAGTTTAGCCCGGACATACATACAGACAAACAGACAAAAATTCTAAAAACTATATTTTTGGCTTGATTGATCATGCCCCCAGTATTCTTTTAAAAAAATATTCGACGTGCAGTTTTGACTTTCCTACGATTTTATTATATGTATAGATACGCTAGAGTAAGATAAAATTGTCAGGTGATGTCCTGAAACACAAGTTTATCCTCAACATCGCCTCGGCTACTGTGGGGGGCTATGTGGAGGTCACTGCTTTTAGACCACACGACTGCTTACCATCAGGTGGAGTGTGGTCATTTTGACGAGCAAAAAAAAAAAAAAAATCCTAGTTCAGGCAGGCTTAAACATAACCTTTTTGAACTTGATTTATTTTGTATCTATACAATATAAATTTAACATATAATTTTAATTTAAGCTTAAATTATTTAAGGCAGGAATGCTTAAACACTGTTGATGTAATATGTATGATGTAGTGTCAATATGTATTATTTTTATTCTGTCAATAAATAAACAATATTATAATTATAGCGGTCGCCTTGTGCTCGAAATTCGACCAAAGTTTGCCTGTAAGATATTGCTGATATATGTCATTATATATTGATATAGGTAACCATAGTTACGCGCTTCGACTGAGTGTGTCAAATGTATGGTTGTGTGCGTGTAGTGTTTTTACATTAATTTAATGTATTTCTAATGCATATTTTATATAAATATTAGCATTCGCCCCTTCTTCTCCATATAAACTTTAACTGTTTCATACTCCTCTGTCCGTGCAATTTTCGTAAAAAGGGTACAAAGTTTTTGCTTCACGTATTAATATATAGATATTTTACAGATAGGAGATGAGGTTCAACCGGGGAGTGTGTTACTCCCAGCATCCCGTAGAGGGAGATATCTGGCTAACATCGTGAGGAGACAGGCAGTGGTAAGTGAAACAGTATAGTATTATATTACCAATTGCTCTAACCTAGTTCAGGCAAGTAGCTTATAATAATTTGAAGATGTTTAATTATCCTTTCTTGACATAATAGATTACTATAATTATTATTTTGGTTATAAACTAGTTTATTAAGGCATTGAATTATTGTTAGATATTAAGATTTAATTTGAAGTTGATTTAAGTCCACTATTGTACTCTTTTTTTAGCCGAATAAATTTTATTATTTAATATTAAAAAATAAAAAAAAATTGTCTGTGGTAAAACATAGTTGTTTCAGATATAAGTGTGTATACAGGCTGATTGGTAAAAGACTGGACATATTGAAGCAGGTTATTCAGTATTCGATTCTGAACACATATCTAAAAAAAATTGGTACTTACCTAAAATTTGACCTAGTTATCCAATAAAAACTTAATGTGCGGTCACTCTTGCACATATACCAAAGCTAAACAAAACCTCCGCCCCCGCTCCCAGCTACCGCACCCCGCACTCTCCCGAACTTGCACCCCCGCCCGTCCTTTTCTTATCAAAGGTCATTAGCCTCGACAGCTGTGTGCGCAGTGTCCACATTTTATGGATATGTCATACAAATTTTCATAAAGCTTTTCTTTGCAGGTTATACAGATTTTTTTTTTTTTTTTTTTTATACGTTACGTCTGACCATAAATTATCATGTCCTTAAGTATGTACAATGTTTAACCAGTCACACTGTACCTATAAGCTAAACTTTGAATACGGATTATATCGCGTTGTTTATTTTAAAACATTTTATTACATAATGTTGAAACCATTACACTATTGAATTTAAACTACTATATACGGATTTTATCGCGTTGTTTATTTGACACTTTATTACAAAATTTTTGAAAACTGTTGCTCTACTATTACTATTAAACTTTACTAATTTTTAAGCTAATTAAATTATTGAAACTATTAAAACTATTAATACTATTACTATACTATTATACTATTTATATTTGTGTTTACACTTTTCCCGACGTTTCGGTTGCTTTTCAGCAGCCATGGTCAAAGTGTCAAATAAACAACGCGATAAAATCCGTATATAGTAGTTTAATTTCAATGAATAACATTCGCGTAAACAGAAGACAATATTATGTAAACCATTACACTACTGTATGACAATTACGAGTTGTACTATCGTAAAGTAATTTCGATATTCGGGATTCAAAAATAGAAACTTTGACCATACATTTATATTTGTCTTTCGTATGGCATGTATGATATTTCGTGCCAGAGTTCGATGTTAGTCGGACAGTATATCTGTAAATAAACACGTGTAAACATTAGACCATATTCAGTGAGGTAGTCCATATGTTTCTATGTATAATATGTATGTTTTTACAAAAAAAGAAGTACTTATATAATATCTATATAAATCAGTTGATTGGTCAACAATATACGATACCAACGATTCCAACATTGCAGCTAATGAATTTGAAAGAATTCTCTCCGACTTATTGCAAAAGCACTCTAAAACGATGTTTATCAAACGCGCTCAGCGTACCTTAAAGCCCTGGATAACGCCCGGTCTAATAAGATGCCAAAGAATTCGCGATAAACTCCATCTTGAAAGCAAAAGCAAGCCAAACGACTTAATTTGCCAAATTACATATAAGAGGTATCGTAATTTTCTCTCTAACTTGCAAAAACGACTTAAAACAGAATTTGAGTCCCAATTATTAAATAATAACATAGAATCTCGAAACCCCGCCAAACTCTGGAAAGCAATTAAGCAAATTTGTAACATGTCTAATACCCCTTCACCCGCCATAGAACTAACCAAAACCCTTTCTAATCCCGTTACTTCACTTAACAACTGTAATCACTTTTTTCTAGTATTGGCAAAAAACTAGCAGACGAAACGCTGATGAAACTCAAAGTATCTGAAACTTTCTTAGCCCGTAACTATACCACGAAAAATGTTCCCCTGAATGGAAATTCTTTATTTTTGCAACCAACTGACCCCTATGAAGTAAACAACATTATTGATAATCTTAAAAATGACAGTTCTCGGGGCTTGGATGGTTACACACCTAGACTAATCAAAGAAATCAAATTCTATATACTAGGTCCACTCACGCACATTTTCAATCTCAGTTTATCTACAGGTGTTGTTCCTCAATGCTGGAAAATAGCTGTCATTACTCCTATTCATAAAGATAGAGATAGGTCAATACCTAATAACTACAGGCCAATCTCACTGCTAAATGTTTTCTCAAAAGTTCTGGAAAAGATCGTAAGCAAAAGGCTTTCCGGCTTTTTAAAGGACAATAGATTACTCTCAGATAAACAGTTCGGCTTTAGATGTAATAAATCCACAGAAGACGCTGTAGTAGCATTAACTGATGTAGTGTCAAAATCCCTGGATCGCAATGAATACTGTCTAGGAATCTTTCTAGATTTGTCAAGGGCTTTTGACACCGTGTCCGTGCCTATCCTGCTTCGCAAATTAGAGTGCATGGGCGTGCGGGGTCTTGCACTAAATTGGTTCCACAGTTACTTGACAAATCGTCTCCAATGCGTTAGAGTTGGTTCTACAACCAGCAACCGACAACAAGTTGAGGTTGGCGTTCCCCAAGGGAGTATTCTGGGTCCCACGTTATTCTGCATTTATATAAATGACATTTTAAAATTACCCATGTCAAATTCAAACGTTTTGTGTTACGCTGATGACACCGCAGTAATTTTTCATAACAAATCTTGATCCAGCGTAGTCGCAACTGCGGAGGTAGGGATGTCCAATCTCGCAAAATGGCTAGAGACTAATCTATTAACACTAAACTTAAAAAAACTAAGTGTATCACGTTTTATAAGACACTTGCATCAAAACCCACAGTCCTTTCTTTAAAACTACACACTTGTGACTCTGATAGTAGAGTCTTCTGTAACTGCGAAACTATTAATCGCACGGACTCTATCCGCTATCTAGGAGTCACATTAGATGAACGTTTAACATATTACAAACATATAGACCAATTATCAGGTAGAATTAGAAAATCTATATACATATTCAAATCACTACGTAATAGCGTAAACAAAAACACTCTAATACTAATTTACAAAGCACTGACACAATCACTCCTTTACTGTTGTGCCTAATGATCCAACTTGAGAGAGCCCAGCGAGCAGTCCTAAAAGTAATGCTGAAAAAATCGTTTCGGTATTCAACTAATGACCTGTACCATGACTGCGAAGTACTTAGAGTACGTCAGATATTTATTCTGAAGGCAATAATCTCAATGCACAAAGGAATTTCAAAATCTCCTGAATTCACTCAGCTAACGCAACGACGTGTATTTCGAATTCCTACACTTGCCATAAACTCCACTTTTATAAAAAGACAGGCAACCTACTTACGCCCCAAAATATACAACATAGTTTGTAAGTTACATGCTAAAATGGAAAAATTAAGTCTAAGTCAAATAAAAACATTAATAACAACGTGGCTCTTTAAGCTCTCTTATGAAGAAACTGAACTAATTCTTCTCAATCACAGTTGACGACAAAGATACAATACTCACACACGAACACACACGCACACGCACCTTCACACACAAACACACACACACACACACACCCTGACACACACACACACACAATCATAAAGCCCCACACATTTTCATCACACGTCTGTATTTCCCTTTTTATTTCCAAAATTGTTATGTTAATATGTTCACTTCGTTCGAACGTTATTTTGTTAGAAGTTTAATTTTTGTTAGTTTTTTATATTTTATTTGTTTTCAAACCGATGTCTGCATATTCTAGATGTTAAGCGACTAATGTATAACGTTTGGTTACCGCGATACAAGCCTCGAGCTTAGTGCGGAAGCCGCTGCCAATTATAAAAATGGGTAATGTAGTAAATAGAGAAATAAATATGTATGTTTATCCAGTGTCTAGTACCCATAGTACAAGCTCTGCTTAGTTTGGGCTAGATGGTGTTGTGTGTATGTGATAGAATATTATATTATTATTATTATATCTTATTCAAAGTATAAAAAATTCCAGAGTGGTGTGTGCACCTGCGAGAATATTATGTAATATTCCTATGAATGTATGGTCCAAATAACAGTTGAATAAGTTGTTGTAGTAGTAGAGCCTTGCTGATTTCAGCATGAATGGGGCCGGCTCGACCGGGGCAAGACTACCCTCTCACAGAATATCGACGTGAAATACCAGTATTCCTACTGTTGTATTTCGTTCGGTGAGTGAGACTGCCGGAAGCCCAATCACCCTCTTTCCCACTTCCCGCTCTTTCTCCTTCCTCCGAAAGGAAGTGGGAAGGCCACTTCCTTTCCTAAAGGGTTGGCCACGCGCAAGTGATGCATCTGGTGTTGCAGGCGTCCATAGGCTACGGTGACCACTTACCATCAGGTGGGCCGTATGCTTGTTAGCCACCTTTGTTGTATAAAAAAATATATATTTAACTTCAAAATGTCAGATTGGAATGTCATGCAGAGATCTTGACTTTAATCCCAAGGTTTGTCTGGCTGACATTTCGAAGTTATGTGCGTATTAAATAGTTAATTATCGCTTGCTTTAACGGTGAAGGAAAACATCGTGAGTAAAGGTCGCAGCTGACTTATACGACTGGCGCCGAGGACTAAGGTGTTTGAGGTACCTACATTCCGCACTAATTTGCAGAAATTTGCTCCAACGGTCAGGGCTTTAAATATTCTAAATGAGGTTTCTCGTAGTTTAGATATTTATGTTTGTTCTTTGGCGGAATTTGAGAGGGTGACACTGGATTATATTAGCTATCGTTAGTACAATGATATAAAAGCTTTGTTGCTGCATTGCTGTATTGGGTCTGTAACCTGTAATAACAATGTGTGCTGGATAAATAAATAAATAAATAAAAAATAAATAAATAAATAAAAACACCGCTCCCACACGGCCAAATAATGTTAATGGAAAATTGAGCTTGGCGTCCTCTGTAGACATAATTTATATTGATATCACAAATTAGCAAACAGTTCGCTGTAAGCGAGCTTACCGCTATCGTACCACTCGATAGTTGAAGCTACGCTTACCGCGCGCTTCAAGCGGGCGCCGAGCGGCCTGCGCGATGCGCGCACGCACACTGCCCGCTTGACACATACAATACATGCGCGGGGACAGCTAGTCGACTGCTAGCTGTAAGCGCTTGGACAGCTGGTTGCCTGCTAGCTGTCGGTGCGAGGACAGCTGGTAGTGGCCTCTCCGTTTGGCTTAGCTGTGCGAGAGCGGTATTGTATAAGTCGGCTACGAACCCTGCTTGTCTGAGAGTTCTACATAATGTTCTCGAAGATATGTGAAGTCTGCCAACCCGCACTGAGCCAGCGTGGTGGACCATCTTAACTGTTCTTATAATGAGAAGAGGCCCGTGCCCAGCAGTGGGACAGTTTAATACAGGTCTGATATTATTTTTAATATTTCAGGATGGC
Source organism: Catocala sponsa (assembly GCA_963564715.1). Taxonomy (NCBI): domain Eukaryota; kingdom Metazoa; phylum Arthropoda; class Insecta; order Lepidoptera; family Erebidae; genus Catocala; species Catocala sponsa. Next base: position 4,030,096 of record OY751356.1, on the reverse strand, counting down.
ACCGGCATCAAATTCAACAAGGATGCTGATAGAGTAAGTTGGCCATATTTTATATTTTGACAAAATATTCAATACTTGTTTTTGCCTGCGGATTCGCTTGCTTATGTAGGTTAGATTAGTAACAGTACGTTTTTCTGGATGAAGGTATCCTATGTCCTTTTCTGTTTCACCTAACTACGTGTATCCGAAATTTTATGATGATCGGTCGAGTAGTTAAAGCGTGAAAGCGTAACAAACAAACAAACCAAAAACAAACAAAATAATATAATTGAGATTATTTTTTCGTTATGTTTTTGACTTTGATTTGTTATATTGTCTATTATAATATTTTTAAACTAGCTGTTACCTGCGACTTCGTCCGCGTAGATTTTAACTAAAAAGTGTTTGTCACTACGGAACCCTATTTTTTTCTAAAATCAAAGTAGCCTTAGTTACTCCTTATAACATCAGCTACCTGCCAGTGAAAGTCCCGTCAAAATCGGCTCAGCCGTTTCGGAGATTAGCCGGAACAAACAGACACACCGACAAAATTTTTAAAATATATGTTTTCGTATATGTACCCTATATACTTTCATATGCATTAGGTAGAAAGCTGTTATTTTGACATTACAAACAGACATTTCAATTTTATTTATTTGTATAGATGTATAGATGACTATTAAAGTAGAATTATTATGATATTTTCAAAACACTAGCTGTTCCCTCGTGGTTCCATCCAAACATACACATTACTGCTCCGCTCCCAAAGCTCATAGCGTTATATTATATAGCCTACTAGCTGTCCCGACAGACGTTGTCCTGTACACACAAAAAAAACCAAATCTAAACCATTCTCGAATCCACCCAAACACACAAAAAATTTCATCAAAATTGGTTCAGCCGTTTAGGAGAAGTTTAATTATAAACACACGCACATAAGATTTATATATACCTACTAGCTGTCCTGACAGACGTGATCCTGTACAAACGAAAAAAAAATTAAAAAAAACCATATCTGAACCATTCTCTAATCCACTTGAACACACGGTCCAGCCGTTTAGGAAGTTTAATTACAAACATACGCGCAGAAGATTTATATAGACAGGCTGTGGCGTAAATAATGGATAACCCTGAAACTGTCGATTGGCCAGATTATCATCTATCATTTACCCCACTTATATCACCACACAGTGTAGTACTTTTTTTCGATACAGGGGACCAAAATGCATAATTCCTTAGAAAACATGTTAAAATTTGAGAATAAGTATTTTTTGCGAAGTTGTCTTAGATTGTAACAAAAAACTTGATACTGGTCTGATGATACAAGTATTCATGAGTGACATAAAAAAACAGAATGAGAAAATGTCGCCAATTGTAGAAATGGCAGCTGATTTTGTATGAAACGATTTGACGTACGATTCTTAATTAAAATGTCAAAAATATCAATAATTTGGTCATCCATGGGCATATGATGATATAAGTGGGGTAAATGATAGATAATAACCTGGCCAGTCGACAGTTTCAAGATTATCCATTATTTACGGTATACCCTGTATAAAGATTTATATGTTACATCTTGATAAAGTAGCTTAGACCTGATGTAAGAATTTTTTATACTAATCCACAAATTTTTGGATTTATTAGTTTACTAGCTTTTGTCCGCGGCTTCGCTCGCGTTAATTTAGAATTTGACAATTAATTCGCGTCGTACTCTGCTTGTAATAATATAATTCAATCATGATTCGAAAGAAACGTGGCGCCATCTATTATCATAAGAACGTTTTTGTTATTTTCTTTGGGAACAGTAATTTTTTTCGGATAAAAGGTAGCCTATGTCCGTTTCTGTGCCCTGAGAACGTATATGCAAAATTTCAGGATGATCGGTTCAGCGGTTTAGGTGTGAAAAGGTTACAAACAAACAAACTCATTTTCGCTTTTATAATATTAGTTAGGAAGTTAGGATTACTTACAAACAAAATGACAAATCTTTACTCTTTATAATATTAGTAAAGAAGTACTTATCTTCTAGATGAACGCAGAAGCTAAGAAGAAAGTAGATGTTCTATCAGAAGAACTTCTACCATACATCATAGCAGAACAAGAGAGAAGAACTACTTTATACAAGAGAGTGATGACTGCTATCCAGAATGGAGAAAAAGGAGTCACCATTGCTGAAATAAGAAATAAACCTCCTGCTATTATTAGAAAAGGTACCCTCTCTTTACGACTAGTCCAGTTTATGATATACCTAGCGTTCCCCTACACCATGAGTTCCCAAAGTAGTCCAGGTCCCAGGGGTCCACGGGAGATTCGATGAGGGTCTAAGTTGGCGTGACAAAAAAATAGGGGTGCACAATTCGTAAGCTGGAGTCCACGAAAATTTATTTGCTTTAGATGGTGAAGAACTAAAATGTTGGCTTGACTTAACCGACTGTTCGACAAGCTCAGCGACTACTACTTGTAAAAACTTGCATATTCCATATCTTCTTGAACGTCTAGTGAAAATACGTAAAAATTAATAAAAAATTCATTGTGCAAACAATACACAAACGGACAAATGTATGTGCGCTCGACACTTGACTCATTAATGAGTCAAGTGTGCAGGGGACATACATTTGTCGTTTTTTTTTTTAATTTTTGATTACTCGTTTTTGCGGACAGCGTATGTCCGCTCGACAGTTGACGGGATATTCAGTACCAGTGGTTTTTGGATTTTTTGGTAGAGAAATACTAAAAAAAAGGTTAAGCCGCCTACCGTGGTAGTTTCAGATACGAGATCTAAAAAAAGAAAAGAAAAGTCTGGGAACCTCTGCCCTACACCAACCATTAGGTTATAATAATGGCAGCCCGCTGTACCTTCCAGTGCCCGAGAGCACCTTCCGGGACCAGTTATAGACAGGTCTTGTCCCCAAATCTCGATTTCTCCAACCTAACTCCTTCTCGTAAGCGAGCTACCTCGTGCCCAACCCGACATCAACAGTTGGGCTGCGGTCCCAGGCATAATCACCCAGCCTGGTTGGAGGAACCTCCCTTTGTGTTGGAGAGACATTACACTACGTTCCTTCACAACAATGTTAGATATCTTCTTTAAGGTCGCCGTGACCACAATTCTGGAAGATATTGTTACACCCACTGCCGTCTCTCGGCATTGAGGAGAAGATTCAGCAGTTCCGTCTAATAACTTATTACAGCGCCATCCATTGACGTCTTACGGAACTACGTAGTAGGTACGCGAATAGTACAGATAACACTGGAACATTCTCGAATCTTCGTACTGTTTACATACCGGGTATGGCGTTTCTAGAAAACTCCAGAAAAGCTGTAACCGCGTATAAGGCCGGGACTCCACCAAAGCGGAGACGAGACGAGCGGAGAAGAGATGTTTTTTAAACAACCAATAGAATTGTGTTATTGACTCATCTCCTCTCTGCTCAGCTTCAGTGGAGATCGCTGTGCGGAGATGTGTAATATTTGTATGGCGCGATGGAAGCGGAGATGTGAGCTGTGCGCGGACGACGCCCAGTGGAGACGAGAGATCTGAGCGGCGTGCAATGAGGGATGTCACCCTCCCCCCTCTCGCCCGCCAGCAATCCGCAAAGCCCCGCGCGCGCGCCGGCCGGCCATCTTGCTTGCTGAAAAACATCTCTTCTCGCACAACACACAGCACACCGCACACATCTCTGCTTTGGTGGAGTCCCGGCCTAAAAGAGGCATGGCCAGCGCTCGCCGAGTCAGTTTACAATCGTAAGCGGCCAAGTATTCATCGAAGCAAACGGAAACGAAAACACTACGGAGTTTGAAGCAGTTACAGTGGAAAAGTGTAGTACAGTGTTTGTTGTGTTTAAAATTTAATTGTGTGCTAGAATAAAACGTGTTTTATTCGGTAATATTGTTTACATTCTTATCCGTCGAACCCAGCACGTAACAATATTATGAGTCCAGACCACCTTTTTCTTTCCCCTCAGGTCTAATGTACCGGTGTCCCACCAACCGGTCTCCTAAAGAACCCGACGGGTCAGGATTGATCATGTGTGACGAAAACATCGAACCTACACCTATCATGTACGAGTCCTGCTTATCAGCTGAGGATAAAGAGTTATATGTTGCCGAGAATAAGTATTTCTTCTGCAATCGTGAGTATCTATACTAATACTAGCTGTCCCGACAGACTTTGTGCTGTACAAAAGAGAAAAAAAAAAAACATGTCAAAACCATTCTCGAATCCACTTGAACACACACAAAAAGTTTCATCAAAATCGATCCAGCCGTTTAGAAGGAGATCAGTGACATACACACGTACAGTAGAATTATATATATAAAGATTATAAAACTGAAGAGTTTGTTTGTTGGTTTGAACGCGCTTATCTCAGAAACTACTGGTTCGATTTGAAAAATTCTTGTAGTGTGATAGCCTATTTGTTGAGGAAGGCTATAGGCTTTATAACATCACGCTACGACACACGGGGGCGGCGCAGTAACGATAAACGCGAGTGAAACCACGGGAACATCTAGTTTTGAATATACGTACTTATTTCGTCAGCTTAGATTTTAGACAGTGATCGGAAATAAAAAGGGAAATATTAGATTTTGCCCGCGGATTTGCTCACGTCAATCATCATGTATTAATCCACGTAAAATTATCCCACGCAATCAATATGACCATACAGCCTATCCTACCGCGCTCACTTTGGTTTGACTACTCTGATATGAGAAGACATACTATAGTAACAGCTTTGAGACTTCGCTCCGGACACTTCCCCCTAAATAAGTTTGCTTACATGATGCGCAAAGTGGAGTCTCCGAATTGCAGCACATGTGATCAGATTGAAGATATTCATCATATTCTTATGGAATGTGTCCGAAGCGAGGACCAAAGACGACAATTAAATTTTAACAACCTAAATGTGTGCGAGTACGTTACTATATTATCAGATCCTTTGTCACATAAAGCAGGACTCATTTATGATTTGTTCTTTTTGATACTTAAAAATAGAACATTCGTTGTATAGTGTATGAATTTCTTGTGTATATCCAATGAGGGCAACATTATCGACTATGATGAAGCCCTCTTTCTTTCTTAAATAAAGATTTAAAAAAAAAAGAACAATATGACCATGTCCCAACTATGTGGTCAAACCCAACCTTGCTTTTCCCAGGTCACAAAGTTGAAGGTCCAGATCTACCCAGGAACGGGACTACAGTCATCGGCTGCGCTCCTTGTGAACGAACGTCTTTGAACTATACGAGTGCTAAATGTGCCCTGGAAGATACTGATGATGTAGTGGTTCATTATCGGTATTACCCCGACCGGGTACGTAATTATTACCTTAATTTGATTGCACGGGTGGCCTCGCCACTGACACTGCGCCGAGTGTTGTGGGTTCGAATCCCACACGGGACAAACAATTGTGTGATCCACAAATGGTTGTTCAGAGTCTGTGTGTTCATTTTGTTCGTTGTTTGAATATTTGTAAAGTCACCCGCGATACAGGAATTATTATTAGAAACAGAAATTTGACTTTAAAAAAATAAATTGGGGCAGTCTTTGGGGACTGTCGATAGAAGTGAAAACTTTAATCCTTGATCATAAACACTTCTTTCTAATACTTTATTTTCAGGTGTTGTATTTTATTTACCTCAGAAAGTTTATATACACTTATTTGTTTAAATTAAAGATGGCAACCCTTATTGTGCGTCTCATATATCACTAAAAGGGTCTCTCACATTTTTTTATTATTTAATTCAAATAGTTTAATTACCCAAACACTAAACTAGAATGATATTTGCAATCTACTCAATAATTAAGATACACTCTTAAAATCTAAAATGAGAGCGCTTAAAAGCATATGTGGTGTGACTCTGAAAGATAGAATAAGGAATAGTGTGATTAGAGAGAGATGCGGCATGAAAGTGGATATAGTGACAAGAATAGAAAAGGGTATGTTAAGCTGGTTTGGACATGTAGAAAGAATGGACGAGGAAAGACTGACTAAGAAAGTTTATAAGGCTAGTGTGATTGGAACAGTCGCAAGAAGAAAACCTAGGCGAACGTTTCTCGATCAGATCGGAGGCGTTCTGGACAAAGGCCAGGTTAAGAGCACCTTGAACCGACGGGCGTGTATGAGGAATGTGATGAAAGGGAATGAAGCCAGAGAAGTGTGTCAGGATCGTAGCAAATGGAAATCCGTAGTCTCTGCCTACCCCTCTGGGAAACCGGCGTGAATCTATGTATGTATATAAAATCTGAAAGTAGGAGTAAATATCAAATCAGACAAACTGTACGTAATCACTATCTGTCCGAAAGAGAAAGCGAAATCGCTGGGTCACTATAACAAGGTTCTATGTTATTTTTTTAACTTTGGAGAAATGAGGTTTAAAATTTGGATATCAGTAAAAGTAACTTAAAAAGTAACTTAGTACTATTTGCGATTTAATATTGTGAGGTGATAAGTGCTTCCATCTATTACTATATTAGTCTAAACAAAAAGGAATGACATATAGAACCATGCAATGTGGATTATTCCCGGTGTCCACCCCCTGCTTGTCCACCGCGGGTGGACAGAGACACAAATATTTAAAAAAATTCTCGCTGTGCGCCACCTCTGGGGGACAGCGAGAATTAATTTTAAATTATTTTCGCTGGCCACCCCGGGTGGACAAAGACACGAGTTTCATATGACTACTCTCGATGTCCACCGCCGGTGGACAAAGCCACTGCTTAAATAAACATTCTCGATGTCCACCCTTGCTGGAAATGGGAGTAAATAATTATCACAAAATTAATTATATAGGTAGTTTAATCATATTATCAACATCTTTGGGGTAAATAGGAGTAAGTACACCGTCAATAATTGATTATGTGTGTTTTCACACATGATGTTGATTGACACTAAGTTGCGGGACTTAATGCCATGTTTTTCCTCATTATGTCTAATAAGTACTATCATACAAACACTGTTTTAAGTACAGTATTAATAAGTCACAATAAATAAATAAAACGGTTAATCTATAAATTGTGTACAAAATATTAAGTGATTAAAAAATTTCATGTATTTATGTGGGTAATTTAAAAAAAATTAAAAATTTAGAGGGTATATGTGTTACCATTTCGCATTTACACTATTTTTGTTTTTTATGATAATGTTCGTATTCGCTGTCCGGTAACCATGTCGTTTGTAAACGCCGCAGCCGGTACTTCTTCTGGTGAAGTACGTTTTACATTTGTGTATAGGAAAGGTGGAATAATTATATTGCATGCAGGACATGAATATTGTAAGAAGCGAAAATATAATACTGGTTTAGAAATCTGGGAGTGCACTGAGAGAAAAAAGAATAAATGCAGAGGACGACTAAAAATAAAAGTAAGTAGATAGTTATACAAATACCTGATGCCGGATTTTAAATTAAAATTTAATAATGATAAATGTTCAATGATCTGGGTCTGCAGAAGCTATCCGCTTTAAAAGGCAAAATTCCGTGCGCACGCCCACCTGCTTAGTATCAGCGAACCATAGCTTTTGCTGGCACAAGGACCCGCGGTATATTGTTTATATTTTTAATAAATGGGCCCTTTTTACTTTTTTACAGGACCGGAATATTATTGAAGAACAGCCTCATTTTTGTCCACCCAATTTTGCAAAAGATTATTGGCTACGGGATGACTTTTTTACTGTCTGGTGTGTTTTCGGCGAGAGACATCGCACAACCAACGCGGTCGAAGGATGGCACAATAAGATCAATAAAGCCATGGGGAAAAAAAAACCCAAACGCACTCCTGGCTTTAAGCGTCCTTAAAGAAGATGCAAATTTTTTCGTAGTGCGAAAAATGCAATTAAGCCAAGGTATTAATAACAACAATAAACGTAAAAAAAAATATATTTTAAGTGATCAGTTTATTCACGACATGCAAATGGGACTTGTCAATGGGGACTTTAATATTGATTTATTTTTAGAAAGGATGAGGATGTAAAGATATTTTCTGTGACTATGATTAATAATGTGACAATTATTTCTACAAATTGTAAAAGATAATATGATTAAACTACCTATATAATTAATTTTGTGATAATTATTTACTCCCATTTCCAGCAAGGGTGGACATCGAGAATGTTTATTTAAGCAGTGGCTTTGTCCACCGGTGGTGGACATCGAGAGTAGTCATATGAAACTCGTGTCTTTGTCCACCCGGGGTGGCCAGCGAAAATAATTTAAAATTAATTCTCGCTGTCCCCCAGGGGTGCACAGCGAGAATTTTTTTAAATATTTGTGTCTCTGTCCACCCGCGGTGGACAAGCAGGGGGTGGACACCGGGAATAATCCTGCAATGTCCATAAATATTTTTTTCAAAAATGTAACATAGGACCTTGTAATATTGGACCAGCGAAATAGCTCCCCCAGATCCACATTTTCTTATCCAAATTTAAAATATAAATTAGTCCATTATTTTGCAACCAATTTTAATACAGTCCACACAAAAGGATTTCTATTGATTGTTTTTTGCTCTTGTGTGTTAAATATTGCACGAAATCAGACATAGGCACATTGCATGTTCCTAATTTCCAGACGTACAAATTCGTGACGGAGTTAGACCCTGACAGGGAAGTCTGCGAACACTGGAATCCCTGCCAGATTGGATACATCTTCAGTCTTCCATCACCAGACCAGGCGACGTCTGCCAGCGAACTGTGGCGTAAGTATTAATAAGGATGTTTATATGCAATTAGGATGTTTAGACCATGAAGGTAATACGAAGGTTTAGACTTAATAAGTCATAATATTGTCTTCTGTTTACGCGAATGTTATTAATTGAAATTAAACTACTATATACGGATTTTATCGCGTTGTTTATTTGACACTTTATTACAAAATTTTGAAAACTGTTACATTAAACTTTACAAATTTTTAAGCTAATTAAATTATTGAAACTATTAAAACTATTTATACTATTACTATACTATTACACTATTTATATTTAGGTTTACACTTTCCCCGACGTTTCGGTTGCTTTTCAGCATCCATGGTCACGGAGAGATAAAATCCGTATATAGTAGTTTAATTTCAAAGTATGTTATATCCTCACTTTTCTAGCTTTGTTTTGTGTTCCATAGAGTAAAGGCCTATTACTTCTACCGGATACGTTTCCAGAGTCAGTGTTCTTCAATAAGACTTGCCCGGTCCCAAATCCGGAAGCAGGATTACCATTCACCCTTTTTAGAATTGTTTATAACCAAAATATATTATTAAACATTATCTTTATCTGTTACAGATGATTATGGTAAGTTTATTCTAATATTATAATTTGCAAATATATTTTTAGAATGCCCTTTGGTGCATGGGTGCTTGTATCTGGTATTTAATTTAATGGAAAATGGCATGTTATATAATATAACTTATTACATAAATATATGCAATTAAAAAAAATTGGGGCAGACTTTGGAGACTGCCGACATAAGTGAAGAAAAGGGCGGGTCGGATGCTAGTTCCTGATACTCTCTTATGCGTTATTAAGGTCAAAATTTCGTTATTTTTTGCGTAGGACGCACCATTTCTGAGATATTGTTGATATTCTAAAAAAAATAACAAAGCGTTCGGTGACGATGACGCGAGTTCCATGATTTTTGTTCACCCAAGAAGTGCTCAACGCGCCTAAAGAAGTTTTCACTTCAAAAACTTTTAAACGTCCAAACACACATAAAATATGTTAATATTAATGATGTTACACTATTTTCAGTTCTCTGTAAGTATTAAATTATTTATTTATTAAGGCTTCTCCGTATCTCGTTATTTAGTCTTAGCGTGATGACGTAGGTTATATTGTTTCCATCAACACTGAGATTATACAATAAGTACTTACCTTAAAAAAGCCGGAATCAGACAGGAACTTTATGAAGATGTTGTTGCAGACACGCGTAAACCAGTTAACGGATTGCTATGAATCTTTACACACAGATAGTCAATGCTCCTGATACATCCCTCGCCACAAGGGAACGCGAGAGGGTTATGTCGGACTCTGCCGAGACTTCGGTGTGGTGTGCCGACTCGCTGCTTTATATGGTGAGTGGGTCGCTGGAACTGGAACTACATCAGTGACCCACCCAGTAGTGCCCAATGCAGACAGGGAAGGTCTGCGGGCGACGACTCCTGGACGACGCCCCGGCATGTCAGAGGGCGTCGCGCCGACTCAATGGCTGGTGGGCGGGTGATCCCCGTTCACCCACCCGATATGTCCTAGATATGGGATACCTTTTTATCTTGTTTCTGTTTAAATTTAACGTGGATTTAGCCGATTGGATTAGAAGCTAGTTTCATGAAGATTTCACAGTTGTATCGCTGAAGGTCTTACTTAAAATTTGGTGCATGTTTCATCTTGATACGCTATCTAGAAGTCAATTTTAATAATAAAGAAGGTTTTGAATAAAAGCGCCCATTGCTTGAAGTATTTTTTCAGGTTTCATGTTTTTAATAATAATCAGAATTAAAAAAACTAATTACACAGCTAAATATGCTTACTAAAATTTATCATAACGAGCACCTATACGCCTCAAATCACTGCATTCCGTCTCGGAAGGGTTAGGTTATGTTAGGTTCCTTCTTAAACCCACCCAAAAATAGGAGCCCCGCGAATAGGAGCTCCGTCGACTTAGTTTGATCTCTTTAAAATATTTTAGTAAGCATATTTTAGAGCAGCGATAGCTCAGTGGGGAGACCAACAGACTGCAATGCAGAGGGTCGGGTTCGAACCCACGTCGCGCACCTCTGACTTTCGGAAGTTATATGACTTTTCGAAATGATGTGTATTGATTGACAATTATCGCCTGCTCCGTGCCTCAGAAAGCACGTTAAGCTGTTGGTCCCGGCTGCCATGAACATCTATGGCAGTCGTTATTGGGAGAGTGTCGACACAAAAGATCCCACTGGGTCGAAGTGTCGCCGGTCTGCACTGACTGGCCCCCACATAAGATAAGATAATATAAGATAAGCATATTTTAGTGTGCAATTAGTATTTTAGGTGGAACAAAGGCAAAAAATTGAGGAACAGTTCAATACTACCCATAATAATCAATGAATTTTTTGACAGATGACGAAGGTATGTTTTTTTGTTTTTTTATTTTTATTTTGCTCGTCAAAATGACTACACTCCACCTGATGGTAAGCAGTCGTGTGGTCTAAGAGCAGTGGCCTCCACATCGCCCCCACAATAGCCGAGGCGATGTTGAGGTCTCTACTTTGACGGCCTGAGAAGATGCTTTTTCACGCCCCGCTTAAAGAACCCAGGATTGAAGGAAGAAGGAAACACGTGCCTTGGCAGAGAATTCCATGCCTTGGTCGTTCATGTATTTTAAAGAAAATAATATCACAGTCTTTTTATCCATTAATTATAATATCAGCCATGTATATACCTTGTCCCACTGCTGGGCACTCAGTGTGAGAAAGCGCCACAGTCCACATCGCTGGCCCAGTACTGCCAGACTTCACATATCTTCGAGAACATTATATAGAACTCTCAGACTTGCAGGTTTCCTCACGATGTTTTTCTTCACAGTTAAAGCGAGCGATGATTAACTATTTATATACATACATACATAGATTCACGCCTGTTTCCCAGAGGGGTAGGCAGAGACTACGGATTTCCATTTGCTACGATCCTGACACACTTCTCTGGCTTCATTCACTTTCATCACATTCCTCATACACGCCTGTCGGTTCAAGGAGCTCTTAACCTGGCCTAACTAACTATTTAATACGCACGTAATTCCGAAAATTTAGAAGTGCAAACCTTGAGATGGAACTCGAGAGGTTATCGTTGCTTACTTATAATTCAAAGTAATTTTTTTAAGAATTCTCTGACTCTATCTCGTCTGTAGTGAATGTGACCGCTATGCTTGATGTCCCGGGGTTGATCGTCGGGGCAGGCCAACGAAAAGTTAAGGGTTGTTCTGACAAAAAGTTCTCAGTAGCGGCCTGGATTGAAAGTTGGCTGTGCTACACACACCCGTGCATATATGTTTTCTTTTTACTTGTGGAAATGTTCCTAATGCATACCCCCTCTCCACAAGGGTAAGTGAGAGGGTTATGTCAGGCTCTCCGGAGACTTCGGGCCTACTGAATAAAACCACCATGGTGTGCCACCTCGCTGCTTTGTATGGTGGGTGGGTCGCTGAAACTAGAACTACATCAGCGACCCACCAAGCAGAGCCCTTGCAGAAAAGACTCAATGGCTGGCGGGCGGGAGATCCCCGTACTCCCACCCGCGGCCTTTACTACGGCGGCACGGATTCACCAGGATATTTTCCTCACGGATCCATTCAGCCGCCTTCACCGCGAGAGGAAGTGGGTAGTACCCTTCTGCGGGAGATCCCCGTTCTGCCAACCCTGTGTCTAGGTATGCACGTGAAGCCGTTGCCCCTGCGTCTGATCACTCTCAGGTCGTGTCGTGACGTCCTATCGGACTATGAGAGTGAGTGAGGGAACAGAGAGTGCACATGTGTTTGCACAGACTCTTGCGCACTATAATATCTCCTGCGCAGATACTAGTTTTTGTCAAAGATTGGCCGTCGTGACCGAAATTCGGTCTGAAGGACTTGATGTTACTTTTTTTTTTGTGGTAAAACATGTAATAAATTCTTTCTTTATTTTAGATTTTGAAAGTAAGTAATATCTATACATACAAATAAATAAAATTAAAGTGTCTGTTTGTTATCTCAAAATAACAGTTTTTCACTAAATGCATATGAAAGTATACACGCTACTGACACAAAAAATCAATTTTAAAATTGTTGTCTCTCTGTCCCGGCTTATCTCTGAAACAGCTGAACCGATTTTGACGAGACTTTCACTGGCAGATAGCTGATGTTATAAGGAGTAACTTAGGCTACATTTATTTTAGAATGTTGTTGTTAAATTACACGCGGACGATGTCGCAGGTAACAACTAGTTATATATACATGTCTCGCACGACAAACTCATAAAATTGCCGGCAAATACTTATATTTGTGTTTAGTGAACTATAATTTCCTCATTCTTCATAAAAAGAAACATCAATATAGCTATCTAATCTTCGGGTACTTTGAAATAAATTCACATTTGAAGATTAGACTTAGTCTCTTCGTGATCATGGCTGCTAAAGACAATCGAAGTTTAGGGAAAGTGAAAAAAAATAGTTCAATATAGGAATAATCCTAATCCTAATCCTAACTTCCTAACTAATATTATAAAAGCGAAAATGAGTTTGTTTGTTTGTAACCTTTTCATGCCTAAACCACTGAACCGATCATTCCGAAATTTTGCATATACATTGTCAGGTGTACAGAAACGGACATAGGCTACTTTTCATCCCGAAAAAAATTACTGTTCCCCGAGGAAAACCACAATAACGATCTTATGATAATAGATGGCGCCACGTGTCTTTCGAATCATGATTGAATTATATTATTACAAGCAGAGTGCAACCCGAATTGATTATCAAATTCTAAATTAACGCGAGCGAAGCCGTGGGCAAAAGCTAGTAATAAATATTAATAGTTTTATTTCAAGGTCTAATTAATATTTTTAATTTAAGACGAAGGTAAGAAATCATTTTGTACCAATATAATATTTTTATTAAAAAGTACTTAGATAAGTATTAATTTGATATGCATCTTTGAGATCTTAGTCGGCCTCGATGGCGTAGTGGTTAGTGTAACCGACTGTCACGCCTAAGGTCCCGGGTTCGATTCCTGCACAAGTCAAACGTTGTGTGCATGAACATGGATGTTTGTCTTGGTCTGGGTGTTTCTATGTATAATATTTACGTACGTATTTACAAAATAAATAGTATATATGTATGTTTATCCATTGTCTACTACCCATAGTACAAGCTCTGCTTAGTTTGGGCTAGATGGTGTTTGTATGTGATAGAATATTATTATTATTACATTATTGATTGTGAATCCTGACACTGGTCTAGCCTTAGGGTATCGTTAGCCTTCGGGTTGCGGAGGTCAGATGGCAGCCGCTCCGTGTAAAAACTGATATCCAGTCAAATCCGGTTAGACTAAAAAGCCGACCCCAAGTGACTTGGGAATAATAAAGGCTAGGGAGAAGAAGACTAATATTATAAAGCTAAAGAGTTTGTTTGTTTGTTCGGTTGAACGCGCTAATCTCAGGAACTACTAGGTCGAATTGAAAAATATTTTAATGTTGAAAAGCCCATTTATCGAAGAAGGCTAAAGGCTATATGCTATGTATGATATGTATTATAATTTTAATTTGTAAGTGTTTGTAACACCTAATATGAATTAACACTAATCCTAATCCTAACTAATATTATAAAAGCGAAAATGAGTTTGTTTGTTTGTTTGTTTGTTTGTTACCTTTTCACGCCTAAACCACTGAACCGATCATCCTGAAATTTTGCATATACGTTGTCAGGTGTACAGAAACGGACATAGGCTACCTTTCATCCCGAAAAAAATTACTGTTCCCGAGGAAAACAATAATAACGTTCTTATGATAATAGATGGCGCCACGTGTATTTCGAATCATGATTGAATTATATTATTACAAGCAGAGTACAACCCGAATTGATTGTCAAATTCTAATTTAACGCGACCGAAGCCAAAAGCGAGAAAAAAAGGCGAAACGAAAAACTAATCTATAAAGGCGAGTGTTATGCATGAGGTCTCGGGTTCGAATCCCGGTTCGGGCTAACAATAAGTTATTGGGTTTTTCTGTTAAGAAATCTTAATATGAGCCCAGAGTCAGTAAATTGGCGGTGTTAGACACCCCCGTGCCTCGGAAAGCACGTAAAGCCGTTGGTCCTGCACCTGATCTCTCTCCAGTCGTGTCGGGTTATCCGTCCCACCGGATCATGAGAGTTAGGGAACAGAGAGTGCACTTGTGTTTGGGCACATGCTTGTGCACTATAATATCTCCTGCACAGATTGCCAGTCTCCGTTAAGATTGGCCGCCATGACCGAAATTCGGTCTGGAGGACATTATTATTATAGATAAATAATATAGATTTATTTGTATTTTTTAATAATAAAACTCTATTTATAATTTACAGAAATTGTAAAACGTAAGTTTTATTCATCATTTTAAATGTAATTACAGATATACCCGGATTTGTCAAAGAAATAATATGTTAAGAGGAAATGCAGGAAGCGTTAGGCCTGTATTCCTTTATTTTCTATATGAATAATTACACCAAAACAAAAAAAAAGGATATTATCTATACCACTGCTCCTATGTTCCTATGATTTTAATTGTTTTTATTTTGCTCGTCAAATTGACCACACTTTACCTGATGGTAAGCAGTCGTGTGGTCTAAGAGCAGTGGCCTCCACACCGTCCTCATAGCACCCGAGGCGATGTTGAGGTCTCTACTTTGACGGCCTCAGAAGGCGCTTTTTCACGCCCCGCTTAAAGGACCTAGGATTGAAGGAAGAAGGAAACACGTGCCTTGGCAGAGAATTCCATGCCTTGGTCGTTCGGCAGAGGTATGAGGACCCAAAGAGACCGACCACCTTGTATGGGAGCCTGGCCTCGGCGTGAACAATTTTATTTTGTAATAATAATATTAATTTTCAGTAGCCTAAATTAAGTAGAAAACAATTATTCTATGGAGTTTAGTATCAAGTTCCTTAAATAATAAAAAAAAAACAAAATCACGTCCACAAAATATCCACTATACGAGCGAACAAACCCAAAGCAATGACGGAAACAGAATTGTCTATTCTGTTTATGTCTGATAAGTCAAGTGTTGCTAGAATATGAAAATAAATTATCCAACACACTTTATAATTTTGTTATAGAATTCAAAATATAAATATTGTAAATAATGAAAAAAATATCAACGTATTTTCAGATATCGTTAATATTTTTAAATGTGATTTTTTTAAACAGTTTGTTCCGATTTTCCACTGTTTTTTTACTAGGCAACACAAGCAAGCCATTTGGATTGTCCATTTCAGCTGCACGTTGTAAACCAAATGAAAATATTTTCAAATCATTTTTATTATACGTCAATTTCATACTACTGGATGATAACCAATATTTATTATATATTTAAACAAAACTTTTAATATTTTACTTTGTTTATAAGACGATTGTCCACGTGCAAGCCGAATATGGACGGTCTCCTTTGTTGGGTACGCGCTCTAGTCGACTCTATGTTTTGGAATTATTCATAATTTTATTATTGTAAGCACAAGCAACGTTAAAAAATAAAAAATGAGCTCGGTTATAAGACTTATAAGTATAACATACCCAGCAAACTTTAACGAAATTAATAAAACAAACTGAACTAAAACTAACTCTGCTTCTAAAGGCGCGATTCCATTAGGCAACTCTTGCATGCATGTATGACGTTACATTTGCATACAAGTTGCTTGCATTGGAAACATGTTTTCGAGAATTCAAATTGCATGCAAGTTTCACTTGCATACAAATGGAGATGTTCAACAATTGAGTAGGCAATCATGGGTGGAAAACATGTATTTTTTTTTATTTGGCTCGTCTAATTGACCACACTCCAACTGTTTTTTTTTTTAAATCTTTATTTATTTAGGGGCATATGTCCATCAATGATAAGTGAGCCCCAGCGTTTCCTAAATAGTACATATACTACATACTAAAATAATTTTGATTATTTTATAAAGGTTTAGGGTTAAAGAATCATTTGTTATAAATAATCTTTTCTATAATAAATTTTGCAGCTTCAGAAATCGGTTCGGCTAATATACTTAAAAATGCTCCTTGATCATACTTATTAATATTAAAATTCTGCACAAATGATTCTCTAACCCTTCGATATTTAACACATTCGACAAGTATGTGTTGAACATCTTCTATTGCACCACATACATCACAATTAGGTGAGTTAACCTACTTCATCAAGAAAGCAAATTTTCGCGATGGATAGTGGCCAGAATGTAATCTATTCATTGCAACTATATAACCTCTACTTAATTTATTATTATAAAACCAAGGTATTCGAGGAGGCTGACACTGAATTGTTTTAAACCTTATTCCTTTTTCCTTACTTCGTTCATCAAAATATTCTTTAAATTTACTGTAACAATCATATTTAAATTTAGATAAAACTTCTGTGTAATGTGGCAAGATCAAAAAATCTGAACCATTCGTTGCTGCTAATTTCGCTAACCTGTCAGCCTCCTCGTTCCCTCTTAACCCTATGTGTGATGGGACCCATTGCAACCGCAGATTTATATTGTTTATTACATCTAATTCGTATATCAATGTTAAGATATTGTAGACTATCGGTGTGCCTCTGCTGGAACCAGAGGCGCATCGAGTCACAAGTTGTAATGCACTTTTGCTGTCAGTACATATAACAACAAATTTATAATTTTTATTTTTAACATATTTAAGAGCTTCCAGGATTGCAATGAGCTCCAAATGCATTATTGAAATGTTTGCCTTTACACTGAACATGCTAGATATGTTGTTCGACACATCGTAATACGCAGCTCCAGACCCACAATCGCTCTTTGATCCATCAGTATACAATTTTGACCAATAGAAATATTTAGTATTTAGTTCTTAGATAAATTAAGACATTCTCGATTAGCTTTAATAATCTTTCCTATTTCTATATAACTAGCCCAGACATCCAGTTTATATAATTCAAGCGGGTTTGAGATATGTATATCACATGTTTTACATTCACTGTAAACAGCTTTGAATAATGGTGTTTTAATGCGTTGCCAGTATCGTTCATGACAATTGGAGCTGAGATCTGCTATCACTCTTAATTGTTCTGCTATCTGACCAAGACATATTTTTTATTAAATACTTGTAAGCGAGATACAATCGCCTCAGAAATAGTGGTAGTAAACAAAGCTCGCTCTCCATAACATGGATAGGGGTAGTTTTTATGTATCCTCCATTATTACGTAAAGCTTTGTTTTGAAGTCTGTCAAGTCTTATCAAATTGGTTTTTGCACTTGTATCATAAAGAAAACATCCGTAATCTACTCTACTTCTAATCAAGGATATATACAACGTTCGCAAGTGCCTGGGGTGTACACCCCAGCCAGGTCCAGCTTTCACTTTCAACAAATTTAGAAATTTAGAAATTTTAGCTGCAGTTTAATTTAAGTGTTTACCCCATCGCAAAGAAGAATCTAGCCATAAACCTAAATATTTAATATTTTTACAGTTTGAAATAATGTTATTTGCAAAACTTATTCTAGGTTGCCATTTCTTATGTCCTCTAGCAAAATGACATATTTTCAATTTTGCTGGCGATAATTGAAGGCCTATGTCGTCTAGCATGGTAACAAACACATTTAAAGATTCTTGTAATAGATGTTCACAATGATTTAAGTCCCTATGACTTACGTATAAAACGAAATCATCCGCGTATTGTGATAGAACAATATTAGATATTTTACGAGCTATTTTATATGTAGTTATATTAAATAATAATGGTGATAATGGGTCTCCTTGTGCTAGCCCTCTATTAGAATACCTAACATCAGACAGTTGACCATCTATACAATTTCTGATTCTAACACCCATATTTTAAGACGTTTCCTCATACGTTCCTCGACTCCACTCAACCTTACTCGAGGAAATCAGTATTCACAGTTGCAAAAAATCTCCTCCACTCGGCGTCCCTCGACATCTTTCCTCACTCGAGGTGAGGAAGCAACTGTCAAACTCAAGGTACGTCGCGACCAACCTTAAGGAATACTCGAGGAAGATCTACGCCATTGTTACCTATTCACCTACGCTTGTAAATACGACTGATAATTCTATTTGAAGATTTTAAAGTGTTTTGTAATGGATTTTAAACGATTTTTGAATTATTTATATGATAATCCGTACGATTATCCTGAAAGGCGTTATTTGCGAGACGCATCTTCTCTGCCTTACTGAATATTTGTCTTCCAGACGTATATGTGTAGAACAAATAAAGCTAAAGGATAAAACTTGGATCACAACACAACAAACAAATCAAACATAAACAACTCGCAATGACGCGATACGACATAGATAAGGTTAAAAAAACAAACATCTGTCAATTTTGAGGTGATCATAGACAAAAACATAAAAAGTATGTTAAATCTATGATTTTGTGACGTATGTAATGACGTTTTACCTCGACTCAACCTCATTGGAGGATCCTCAAGATTACCTCAAGTCAAGAGAAAGACATGACTAAGAATACCGATTTCGAGGATTCCTTGAGGTGATCCTTAAGGTATCCTCGGTTGAGTCGAGGTTGAGGAAGGTTTGAGGTTACTTCTTAGAATATGGGTGTAAGACGTCTATCACTTAAAAAGCACCATAGATAATTACATATTTTTCCACCAACATTTAAGTCATCCAAGTTACTTATTACTTTGTCTATTAATATATTATTGTAGGCATTTTCAATATCGAGAAAACAGGCAACTGTTGAACACTTTTTTGCAAAACCTAATTGGATGTAACTAGTAAGTCTTGTTAAGCAATCTAATCCTGATTGACTTCTTCTGAAGCCACTAGTATATGTTGACAAAATTAACTGTTTTTCTATAAACCACTCCAATCTTTTCCTAACATTAAATTAAAGATTTTGCAAATACAAGATATAAGGGATATCGGTCTAAGTTTGGCATCTGATTTTATTCCACTCCCAGGCTTAGGTATAGGGACTACTAAGATAGTACGCCACTGGTTGGGTACTACATCTAATCTGAAGATCGCGTTATATATATATATTCAAAAGGAATTGTTTACCTGATGAAGGTAAATGATGTATCATTGAGTAGGTAATGCCGTCTTTACCTGGGGAAGTGTCTTTTTTGTTTATACAAATTTCTAATTCTTGCATAGTAAAGACAGATTCAAGCTGCGTATTATGCGAGACAAGATTAGGTTTACAATTTCATGCGGTATCTGGTGTCAGAGATCTAAATAGCTCTTTTTGTTTATCTTCAGATGGAATGAAGTCAGTTTTACGTTGTCCTTTAAACCACCGCATGTTGTGCCACATGTCTAATACGGATGTACATTCATCAATACTATTACAAAATCTATGCCGACTAGACGTCTTCGCTTGTCTTATTTATTTTCTAGCTATTCTTATTTTTTCTTCCAGCCGTTTAAGATTGTCTGGCGTTGGATTGTTTCTAAAAACTCTTAAGGCTAATCGACGCTCTGCAATGATTTTATATAAGTATGGAGACCAAAAACTTTTAGGCTTAAAACTGTTTGTCAACTCAGGTGGAATTTTAATAAGAGGAATATTTTTATTAGCAGATATATTCACCATGTCTAAAAGATAATCATAGTAGTTTTGAATATCAGTATTAAGGCAGGCAAGGCTATCAAATTCAAAAAACGATTCCGCGAGATCTGACGTATATAATTTCCAATTGGCTTTTGGAAAGTTACGCTTTTTAGTGAAATTTAGACACTCTGTTATATTTCTAGATATTTTGATGAAGAGATGATCGCTACCTAAGTTTTCATTAAGTATTTGCCATTTAAAATCTATAGCAATATCCGACGAAGCAAAGGTTATGTCTGGAGAAGATTTCTGTAGCACAGTGTTTACTAATCTAATTCTTGTTGCCCCTCCATCATTAAGTGAAATGAATCCGTTTTCTATGGCCGAATCAAATAATTTAATTCCTCTTTGATCATTTTTATAGGACCAGTTTGTGTGGTGACCATTAAAGTCACCAGCTATAACTGTCTTTTCAGAAGCTATTTTAAAGATTTGTTCCCAGTCTGATTGTGACATGTGTACCGAAGAGGGACAATATATACAAACAATATTCTCCAAATGTGAACAATTAAATATTTTAATAAGTATTACTTCTATACCTGTGTTTATGCCTTGAACGATGAACGCTTGCGATTTTATTGATCTATGTACTATTGCCGCCACACCTCCGTAAGAATCGAATCTATCCTTACGATAAACATTGTACCCATTGATATGGAGAGCCGAGTCTTCATTTAACCATGTTTCACTTACTATGGCTATATGAACTTTCTCATTAAACAATATCAAAGTGGTATCAAAGTCTGCTAGTTTCGGTTTTAAACTTTGTGAGTTCCACTGAACAATGTTAAATACTTTATCCATTAAATATATTTAAAAGATTTTCGCCTATTCCAACATTCGATAATATTTTTCTGAAACATAACTTAAACTCTTCAATAACTATTTTTAACACTACTTTACATTTATCTTCAAAACTGTTTTCAGATATAACAATATTTTTTGTTTAAAAATTAACTTCCATACATCAAACTTTCTTTCTTTTCTTTTCTCAAAATCATCTGCAGTTTCTTCCCTCATTGGCTGTACCTGCTCATCATCCATATGTTCTGTCTCACTCTCTATTTCCTGTTCTACATTTAGGTTTCGATGCTCAGTTACCTTCTTCTTTTTCTTAGCAGTATCTTGCTTTTGTATCGGTCGGGGTCCAACGCTCTCCTTTTGCTCCTTATTATCAGCAATCTTAGTTGTCGTCTGCAGTACATTGCTATAGATCTTCTTAGCATTTACTTGAGAAAAATTGTTATTGTTCAGACTTTCAAGATTAACAATAGTATTTTCATGTGCGATTGGAAACTCTCTTGTCTCGTGATTATTCAAATAAATCTGTAAGGCATTTTTATATGAAACACTCTGCTCACTCATAATGTGACGGATATTCTTCTCCTTAATAAATTTTGGACAGCTTTTACTCAGTGCCATATGGGGCCCTTTACAATTAGGATATTTGTATTCTTGTGTATCACAATTATCATGGTCATTACCACATTTTGGACAAATTAATTTATTCAACGAACTAAAACGTTTAATGTGCCCATATCTCCAACATTTCGAACACTGGCTTACAGGAAACACATATTTTCCACATCAAATTTGCAACCATAGGCAATTATAAAAGGGGGAGAAGACATACTTCTAAAGCTTAAACGGACTGTCTCACTATTTACCCACTTGTGGTTCTCATTTAGTCTTCTCATTCTTTTAGCAGACAGGATATCAAAAGAAGCAGTAAGGTTTTCTAATAACTGCTTTTCTTCTATGCCTAAATCTACCCCCCTGATAATGCCGTATGATATAATATTTCGATCGGTCAATTGTGCACGAATTTCCATATTCATTAACGTTTTATTTAAAAGTAAGCTATCAGCTTGAGCTTTATTTTCAAATAGAATAAACACTCTATAAGGACTTTTATATTTGATTTTGTTTTTATGTGTGTTATATTTTCATCTCCCAAAAGCCGAGCTAAAGCCATTTGCTTTGGAAGAATCTTTAATGAAGACAAACAAACTTCATACTTTTCTGTTACATTTGTGTTCTGATCATCAATATAAGTCTCATTGTTGTAATTATTATCGTTTAATGATTCACTTCTTATTAATCTTTTTGGTCTTCTCCTACTCACAGTAATAAAGCCCTCTTCACTGCTTGCCTCACTTTCTCGTGTTCGCTTCTCATTACTTTTCATTTTCATGTCATTAAGTTCCTTTTCACATTCTTCAATAATCTCCGATTCACTTTTATCATCATCACTTACAACGTCATCCATTATAACGTAACGCGGGTAGTTGCAATTAAATTGACAATTGAACGTGTCGTGCGAAACTCCGTGCGCTCGTCACCGCGTCCCGCGCGCAACTGCACTCCACCTGATGGTAAGCAGTCGTGTGGTTTAAGAGCAGTGGCCTCCACACCGCCCTCATAGCAGCCGAGGCGATGTTGAGGTCTCTACTTTGACGGCCAGAGAAGGTGCTTTTTCACGCCCCGCTAGAAGAACCCAGGATTGAAGGAAGAAGGAAACACGTGCCTTGGCAGAGAATTCCATGCCTTGGTCGTCCAGCAGAGGTATGAGGACCCAAACTTGTTGGTACCCGCTCTAGTCGACTCTACTGTGTAAGGATGGCATCTGAGCCCAGCACGCGTTGTTCTGGATAGGAAAGGGGAGGGCGGGATGCTGCTAAATAAAAATGATTATTTTCTCGTGCAACTAACAGACATTATGTTTCGATAATTTGTACAGCGATAGATATACACGTCACTCGTTAGAAATTCGAAACGTGCAACTAACGTTTGCGCGTTCAATTTGCAGGTCGCTTAAATAAAAATATGTACAAGTTCAAACTACCTACCCCATACAAGTTGTATCTATACAAGTTACAACTTGTATGGGGTTTGTACAAGTTGTATGCAATTTTTGCAATGCAGGTTTGTACAAGTTGTATGCAATTTGCAACTTGCATGCAAGTATCTTGCCTAATGGAATCGCGCCTAAGGCTCTATGTGTGTGTAGTTTACATTTTGAGTCGGCCATCTTTGCCTATTTAATCTGTGTTTTGTAATCAAATTAGTAGTTAATAACTAATTATGTATCTTTATATTTTTAGCTGTACCGGGTAAGTACATAACATTAACTTATTAAGACACAGCGGCACACCGGCGGCCAGGCAATAGATTTTCAATAGGGCAGTTGCCTATTTTTGATGTTGTACATTATTTTAAACGCAAGAGCAAATAGCAATCAAAATAAATCTTTTAGTGCAAACTATATCAAAATTGGTTGCACAATCCTTACTGTCTGTCTGTTACCTTTTCACGCTCAATCCGCTGAACCGATTTAGATGAAATTTGGAATGGAGATAGCCTGAGACCCTGGGAAGGACATAGGCTATATAACATCACGCTACGGCTCACGGGAGCGGCGCAGTAACCATAAATACCACTGACGCGTGTGAGACCCCGGGCACAGCTAGTTAGGAAATAATTAACCGTGGGAGAGCCATGATTTGGCACGAATGGGCCGGCTCGACCGGAGTGATACCACGACCTCACAGAAAACCGGCGGGAAATAGCGCGCGCTGTGTTTCGTCGAGTGAGTGAGGGTACCGGAGGCCCAACCCCTCTCCCCCTTCTGGTGGGAGCAAATTTAAAAGGCCGGTAATCCACTCGTGACTCGTCTGGTGTTGCGGATGTCCATGGGCGGCGGTAATCGCTTACCATCAGGCGATCCGTCTGCTCGTTGGCCTCCTATACCATAAATAAAGATTTAAAGTAAAGTGGGGATTTCTCGCTATCTCCCTCGGACAGCTGAATTTTAATATCGCTTACGTCACAGTTTCTATCCTGCATCCTTTTTTTAAAAGACTACCAATTTTGAAAAGTTTGTATCGTTTTTTTTTTAATAAATGGCTCACGTACTAGGCATAATGCAAACTTGGAACAACCATTTGTGGATCACACAATTTTTTGTCACGTGTGGGATTGGAACCCACAACACTTGGCGCAGTCTCTCTCATCTGCGGAGTCAATATACAGCGTGTAACAGAATGGTGTGGTCATATTTAAGTACCACATAATATAGAAAACAATAAGTCAAAGTCAAAGTGTTTAATGCGAACTAAGTGTAGATACATAAAGTGTTTAGTAAAATTATAGTGCTTAGAACTTAGTTCCTTTTACAAGCATTGCAATATTATTATAATAAGCCGTCAACTGTCGATCGACCTCCTAGAAGTCTATGTCAAAATACGAGCATCTGTCGAGACGCCTCTAGGAGGCGTCCGATCGACCTCTAAAAGGCGTCTAAACAGATGCGTATATTTAGCAAGTTTAAATTATGAATGATTTATCTAACCTTAACAAAAGGGTATGGCAAAGACACAGGATGGCATAAAATCACATGCTACGTATATTAAACAAATGAATATCTGTTCCTTGAAGTTACAGTTGCGCAAAGTTGCGGCCATACATTCGAGCGGATAAACGAATATTTAAAAATTATTTTCTACTAACAATTATAATTAATATTACTTAATACTTACATCTAAACCATATAATATTATAAGTTTATACAAAGTCTGTTATTTTATTATTGCACAATATAATTACATACATACGCTTACAAATCAAATAAATTTCTAACATCACTATTATGTTTTTTCTTTATTAAATGTTTATTTATTATATTTAGCTTATTTATTATATTGTTTTTATAGGGTCTTAGTCGCCGCGACAAAAAAATCCATATATATGTACATTATTTTCACTAAAATACGGCATTTTCTTTTAATCAATATATCAATATCACGTATATTCTAGTCGATACCTAAACAACACAAACATCTGACTTGGCTGATCACTGTGAATCGGTAAATGACCAGTTTCTATTTGAACAGTGATATAATGCGTTTGTTTCGATGTTTTAATCCTAATCCTAACTAATATTGAAATTAAACTACTATATACGGATTTTATCGCGTTGTTTATTTAACACTTTATTACAAAATTTTGAAAACTGTCTCCCCGTGACCATGGCTGCTGAAAAGCAACCGAAACGTCGGGGAAAAGTGTAAACATAAATATAAATAGTATAATAGTATAGTAATAGTGTAAATAGTTTCAATAATTCAATTAGCTTAAAAATTTGTAAAGTTTAATAGTAATTATAGGCGTGTAACAGTTTTTCAAAATTTTGTAATAAAGTGTCAAATAAACAACGCGATAAAATCCGTATATAGTAGTTTAATTTCAATGAATAACATTCGCGTAAACAGAAGACAATTACCTAACTAATATTATAAAAGCGAAAATTAGTTTGTTTGTTTGTTACCTTTTCACGCCTAAACCACTGAACTGTTCATCCTGAAATTTTGCATATACGTTGACAGGTGTACAGAAACGGAGATAGGCTACCTTTCATCCCGAAAAAAATTACTGTTCCCGAGGAAAACAACAATAACGTTCTTATGATAATAGATGGCGCCACGTGTCTTTTGAATCATGATTGACTTATATTATTACAAGCAGAGTACAACCCGTACAACGAAGCCGCGGGCAAAAGCTAGTAAAAAATAAATAAAATGTAGGAAATTTTAAATAAAATTTAAAATGGCTTTTTTTTTATCTGGGACTAGGGCACATAGGTTATTTATCGGATCACGGCCATAAAATATGACCACTCCTTTCTGTTATATGCTGTAGAACATTTAATAATTTAATGTATCTAAATATTTACGACTCGATGGCGTAGTGGTTAGTGTAACCGACTGCCACGCCTGAGGTCGCGGGTTCGATTCCCGCACAAGTCAAACATTTGTGTGCATGAACATGGGTGTTTGTCTTGGTCTGGGTGTTTCTATGTATAATATGTATGTATTTACAAAAAAATAAGTATATATGTATGTTTATCCATTGTCTAGTACCCATAGTAGAAGCTCTGCTTAGTTTGGGCTAGATGGTGTTGTGTGTATGTGGTAGAATATTATATTATTATTATTTTCAGAGGATTCAAACAAGGAGAGCGTGTCGCCTCCAGGTTCTTACGAAATTATCAAGAACAGGATCCCTGTTCCTCCAGGCTTTGCGTACTACGGAATGGGCAAACATGCAGACAATAAGAAGATGGTAAGAGATACTTCTACTCTTTAAACAAGAGAAAAGAACTTCCATTGCAAATGGATCATTGCGAAAAGAGGTGTACGTACCCATGTGAATCCTCAGTCAGTAGTCACAATGACCGCTCAGATGGCGCTCATAGCCAGTTGCACTCGCTGATCGGTAAACGATTAGCGAGGTTAAGCAACGTTGGGTGCGGCCAGTCTATAGATGGGTGACCGCTTAGTGGTATTTTATCTGAGCGTCTCCGTACTTCAGAGGGCACGTAAAAAGTCGGTCCCGGTTGTTTTCAAATTGACAGCAGTCGTTAAGCCATGTCAGAGGCCTACGGGCGGCTTGAACAACTCTTGATAACAGGTTGTATACTAACCACACGAAAAGAAAGAAGAAAGATTTAACTAAAAGAACCTTCACTTACAACTTAACCCTTAATTGCATAGAATATTTTTGAGTATGGATTTAAAAATAAAAAAATATTCAGCATGTAGAAAAGTGTTTTTATTATAAAAATATAAAAAGAGTTGTATTTGCTATTTTTATATAATTAATTACATATTATTATGTGATGGATTTTTACATCACTATGCGCTTAAAGGTAATATACATACAGGCAATGATACTAAGTAGTGTGGAACTTAGTAAAACAGTTTTTATTTTTGTTTAATTTAAAGCCTCTATATTTATTTCAATGTCTCTATCATTGATTATTTTTGATGTTGGAAAAGACATTTTGGCTGAAACATTATATAAAAGTCATTATAAACTTGAGATAAATAATAAAAGAATAATGGTGCTGAAATGTTAGGTTTCCATAAATCGAGAACGACGACTAATGCATATTGACGGAAATTTCCACCATAAACAAAAAGTCCCAGAATATAGGTACCTAAAACTATGTTTTTTTCTAAAACAAATTAGTAAAGCATTGAAAACTAACCTTATTTTATGAAACATTTATTTTTTCAAAATGTATTAATCCGTATAAGTTGACAAAATAATAGTCGAAAACTCTTCAAACAACAAGTAAGTTAACGTCTCATCTGGACAGATGATTGACCATGATTATTGACATTGACATTTTATTTTTTCGTTCAAAGACGTTACTTCAATATTGAAGTTTAGATACGTGCCCGTAAATAAATTCATTCCGATCACAGACTAAAAATAAAGACAAACATTCTTTACGATGGAAATTTCCATCACTATGAAATTAAGGGTTAAGAAATACAGATAAAATTACACAATATTTACCTAGAACTGAATATGGGAAGAAAATTATTTTACATGCTGGTACAAAAATATTTAATAACTTACCAAACGAAATAAAAGTTTGTGAAAGTATGTCTCTTTTTAAAACAAAATTAAAGACATTCATAAGAGAAAACGTTTAGATAAAAAGAAATCCTTGACATTTCGTTTCTTCTTTGGGTCATTGCCACTGTCTTAAATGTAATTTATATGTAATTTGTAGATAGTTTATAACATCGAACTACCTCCTAATTACTTAATATATAAAAATGTATTGCTCAATATTTAAGTAAACTGTTAAGTTTGTTTTTGAGTAATAAAGTTCTCTAAACCGAAAGATATAGATGGTGTAGTGGTTTAAGTGATCGCCTCGCAGCTGCCAGTGCGTATAATGCGTATGCTAGACCAGTGTCAGGATATTAGAGGGCACTGACTTCCCAATAACGACTGCCATAGATGTTCATGGCAGCCGGGACCGACGGCTTAACGTGCTCGCCGAGGCACGGAGCAGGCGACAATTGTCAATCAATAGGCACATAATTTCGAAAAGTCATACAACTTGCGAAAGTCAGAGGTTCGCGACGTGGGTTCGAACTTCGAACCCGAAACCCTCTGTATTGCAGTCTGTTGGTCTCCCCACTGAGCTATCGCTACTGACAAATTTTAATATAATGTAATATAATAATTATAAATATGCTAAATAATAATATAGCTTGTCATTTTGTTAGTGATATGAAACATCATAGAATGCACCGGTATCGAAGTAACTGAACATAAAATATACATTATATGCATTTATAGACGACCAAGATCCAATGCAGAAGATATAAATAAGTTCTTCTTAACCTTTAACTCCCTTCTAAGTAGATTCTGTTACAGTAAAAAAAGGATTGTAATTTGCGGTGATTTTAATATAAATACACTCAACACCACTTTTGATGCAAATGAATTTAAACAAATTCTTCACAGTTACAATCTGAAACTCAGTATAAAAGAACCAACGCGTTTGTCAAGCCAAACATGCATTGACAACATTATATTTAATATTAGGGGCTGTACAGCAAAGGTAATTGAATTCGCGTTGTCGGATCATACCGCTCAGTTGCTTAGATGCCCAGTCAAACCTACTCTCTTTCTTAAGTCATGGATAATAGAAAAACGAGATTGTTCTAAAGATAATATCAAAAAATTTGAAGAATGTTTGAATTCACTTACATTTAATGATGTTTATAATAATACAGACCCAAACTTAGCATTTAACGAATTTTATGAACTTTTCACCCTTTTTTATAATCTTTGTTTTCCCTTAGTTAAAATAAAAATAAGAAATAGACACTGGCCTCAATGGGTGACGAAAGGCCTAAAAATATGCTGTAAGCGTAAACGACAGCTTTTATGGGAGTACAGAAAAAAACCAACAGATGAAAATAAAAATAAATTCTTAATTTTATCAGCACGGCTTAATCGTATCATCAGGTTAACTCAAAAGTCTCGTAATGATCATTATATAAATAATGCTAGTAATAAATCACAAGCCACCTGGAAGATCATAAATGCCAATAAGCTAAATGTACCGACCGATCAAATACAACAAATTTTGTTAGACGGTAATGTGATAAATGATCCCAAGCAGATAGCGAGTCATTTTAATAATTTTTTCGTTGACCAGACTAAAAATGCCGTTTCTAACCGATCAAAGTGTCATATTCCATACGAGAAAAATTCAATATTTGTTCGCCCAACCATGCCAAAAGATATTTATAGTATTATTAGAGGATTAAAAAATACAAACAGCACTGGGTATGACGACATATCAACTAAAATTTTAAAACATGTTGCCATTAAACTTGCAGATATTCTAAACCACATAATAAACTTATGTATTACGACTGGTATATTTCCAGAAAAACTCAAAGTAACGGTAATTAAACCTTTATTCAAGAAAAATTATAGGAATGACATGAGCTGCTATCGTCCAATAGCGCTTGTGCCAGTCATATCAAAAATTTTTGAGAAAGTTTTTTATGATAGAATTTATAATTACTTTGAAAATAACGCTTTATTTTGTAACGAACAGGTTGGCTTTCGTAAAAAGAAAACGATTGACATGGCCATATATAACTTTCTTCATACTATATTAACAAACATGGATAAAGGTAAACAGGCATGTGCGCTATTTATGGACCTCACAAAGGCCTTCGATTATGTGAATCATGACATACTACTAGACGAACTCTACGCCTATGGTGTGAGAGGGAACATGTATGATTTGATTAAAAGTTATTTAAGTAATAGAAATCAAATAAGTCAGATAACTAGGATATGTCCCATTACAAAACTAATAAAGAAACACTCATCAACATACAGAATAGTTAGATCGGGCGTTCCACAAGGAAGTGTGCTTGGTCCGCTTCTATTTATCATATACGTAAATACAGTTCTGTTTGCTGATGATAGCACTATACTGTTCACAGGAAATAATAATTCTGATATGGAAGCAGAAATAAACAAGACTCTGGAGAATATTGTAAACTGGTTGACAAAAAATAATTTACATGTTAATTTAAACAAAACTAACTTAATGACATTTAGAAGTAGATCTAATAAAATAACCAATATGAATATTAATTACCAAAACAATAAGATTCGAGAAGTAGACGTAACAAGATTTTTAGGCCTGAACATTGATAATACTTTAAACTTTAAACAACATATTGATTCACTTTGCTCTAGAATTAATAGCTATTCATATGCACTGTATATGCTTAGGCAAACGGTCAGTAACTCAACCCTTCTTACAGCATATCATGGCTATGTTGCATCTATTTTAAGGTATTGTGTTATTTTTTGGGGCAACTCTACCGATAAACAAGTAGTTTTTAATGCGCAAAAGAAATGTATTCGAGCCATATCTAATATAAAGCAGACAGATAGCTGCAAACCATTCTTTATAAAATTAAATATTCTTACATTGCCATGTATATATATAAATGAAGTTGTATTATTTGTCAGAAATAACATGCAATATTTTAATAAATTAAAAAGTAAGAGACATAATTTTTATATATGTATACCAAAAAATAGAACAGCGCTACTGAATAAAAGTATTTTTTGCATGGCACCACGCATATATAACCATTTGCCTAGATCAGTCCTCGAGATAGCAGATATTAACATATTTAAGAAAAAAGTTAAAACATTGCTATTGTCAAAAGCTTACTATACTGTTAGTGAATTTTTACAAGATAAATTATAATTGTATTTTCAGTTTTGTACCTAATTTATTATATAACATTGAGGTACTACTAACCTCAATTTGTACATTTTAAACTGTTTATTATTAGTTTTGCATGCCTTATGGTAGGATATGGTCAATGCACATTTGTAAACTATGTAAGATCTTCATGTACCCATATTCGCAAACAAATAAATGAATTTGAATTTGAATTTGAATATTTGAATTGTTTTATATAATTATTAATACTTGCATGCCTAATACAGACAGAATATAGCCTGAACTATTCACCATTGTTAAATCTGGTAGCACCTGTATTCTGTGCAAATAAATGTTTCTTTCTTTCTTTCTTCCTAGACCAATGACTGCACAGATGGCGTAGTGGCTTAAGGGTTCCCTTCTCCACTGGTACTGCGCCGAGCGTTGTAGATTCGATTCCCTCAAGGCACAAAAATATTGAGGTGAAATAAAAAAATAAAACTATGTATTTTAGAGATTGCTGATTATTTTATTGCTTTTTTTCAGGTGGTTGTCAGCTTAAAGGACGGGGTAAACTTTTAATTATAATTAATTAATTAATTACAGCTAATATAAAATTGAACACATAATAATATATCTAATGCTAATCTTATCCTACGAGTATTATAAATGTGAAAGTTTGGGAGGATGTATGTATGTTTGTTACTCTTTCACGCAAAAACTACTGATCCGATGGCGATGCAACTTGGTATGTAGATAGCTGGAGATCTTTTTTTTTTTGGTACCCAGGAAAAATGCTTGATGCACTATCCGCCGGCTAGGGGACGGCACCGGCGCGGCGGGGCGTGTGGGACTCCCCATTCTGGTATACCCACTAAAAAACCTGGGGAGTTCCCTCTCTCACCCAATGGAGGGGCCTGTTGAGAGCTCTTAAAAGAATTGAGTCATCCATAGCAGGCCCCCCCGTAGATAGCTGGAGACCTAGGTTAACACATAGGCATTTTTATCCCAATATTTCCATCGGGACTTACGCGGGTGAAACCGTGGGGTGCAGCTAGTATTATAAATGTGAAAGAGTTATTGAAGATGTTTGTATATTTGTTACTAAATCACGTGAAAACTGCTAAACGGATTTGGATGAAACTTTGTATATATATATAGACCAAGTCCTGGATTAACACATAGGATATTAAGCGGGTAAAGCCACCACTAAAACATAGTTATATTATAAGACTAAAACGAGGATGTGTCTATCCATAGGAGATTTTTTAAATACTACCTTTTGCCTACGGCTTATGTTAATAACAGTACTTCTTCAAATAAAATATAGCCTATATTACTCGGTGATAATATAGCTTTCCAATGGAGAAAGAATTTTTAAAATCGTTTGAGTAGTTTTTGAGTTAAATCATTACAAACAAAAAATCAAATCTTTCATCTTTATAATATTGGTATAGATTAGCTATCCCTCGGGAAGTCGGGAACAGTACTTTTCCTGGTTGAAAGGTACCCTATATCTTTTCTGTACCCCTGACAACGTGTATGCGAAATTTCATTATAATCGGTTGAGTAGTTAAGGAGTGAAAGCGTAACAAACAAACCTACATTCGCATTTATAATATTAGTTGGATATAATAATGTTTTTTTAACAGAAAGCTGCCAGATCTGGTCGGCGTCAAGCCCCACCACCTGCCCCAGCATCTGATAGAACTGCAGTAAGCTGTTTATAATAATAGATTGTTAGTTGCGGAATGCGACGTAAACAAGTAACGTCACGAATCATCCGATCGAGCGTGCTATAAAAGCGCGCTCGGCGCGCAATGACTCACTTTGACATCGAGCGGCGGACGGAACGGACGTGCTGTGTGATTGCTGTTGGGCGATATTAATTATTTCTTACTTTATTTGTTAATGCATTTCTTGAATAAGTCAATGATTATTCAAAGGTTAAAGTGCGTCTGTTATTATTTAAGCTGTTTCACATCTAATTCCTAACAATATTATTTATTGAATATTTCTGCAATATATTTATTTTTATACAACTTAGGTGGCAAGCAAGTAGGTATACGGCCCACCTGATGGTAAGTGGTCACCGTAGCCTATGGACGCCTGCAACACCAGAGGCATCACTAACGCGTCGCTGACCCTTTAGGAAAGGAAGTGGGAAGGAGAAGGAGTTGGAAGGGGGTAAGGGGGTGATTGCGCCTCCGGTACTCTCACTCACCGAACGAAACACAACAGTAGGAATACTGCTATTTCACGTCGATATTCTGTGAGAGGGTAGTCCTTCCCCGGTCGAGCCGGCCCATTTATGCTGAAATCAGCGAGGCTCTACTACTTACTTTACAACGCGAACTTAGTGCCTTAAACCTTAAGAGTCGCAAGGGCACAACGGCGGCTAGGCACAATGTTTTCTGTCATTGCTTGCTGTCCAATGTTTATTTACAAACGTCTTACGTAAACTAAAGAGAAAACACAAAAAAAAAGTCAACGGCTTGCACTCCGGGAGTGCCGGCAGAAGTGAAAACTTGAATATTAACGTTGTGCATTTTTGATATTTTGGAATGGTTAGGGAATAATTTTGCACGAATTGCTTTAATTATATCAGTATAAAAGTACTATCGTTTATGTGGTAAAATACAATATTCATTTATTGCGCTATCGTACACAAACATGACAATTCTCCCTCCGTCTTACGAATTTTCGATCAGGTCACGTGTCTTGACGCGAGTTTAACATCTTTTACCCATCACAAAAAAGTGCACAACACCGCTAAAGAAGTTTTCACTTCAATTAAAAACCGTCACAATATTCCTCCGCATTGCCGGCAATTGGCATGTTATGTTATGTTCAACATGGAAAGATTTCTCGAAAACTGACAATTCGCTCTGTGTGGAGAATTGTGTATTTCTATTGCCGCTATAACAACATATTCCAAAAAAATCAAGCTAGCGAATTGCAAAGTACGAGACCCTTCGTGGAGCCCGACTCACTAATTGACCGAATTTTGTATTTTCTTAAGGGTAGTATTTAACTGCACAGCAAAAAAATACTAATTGCACAGCAAAATATGCTTACCAAAAATACTAATTGTACACCTTCCATTACAGGGTCGCATAGAAGTTATCTTCGAGGAAGTAGGAAAGTATGTGAAAGTGATGTTGAAGATCAAAATATTAAGGTTGCTTGATCTCACTACTTATTTCGTCATCTTCCAAGATAAAACTGACAAAAACAAGTTTAAGTACGAGGAGTTTGCGGAATTAGGTGAGTGATTGATGAGGATGTATTAGGATGTGGGAGCATTGCCAAGGATTAATCGAAGATTAAGCAAGGATGTACTAGGATGTATAAGCATTACGTCTAGACTTAGGTAAAATATTAATCAGGATATATTGGGATGTATGAGGCTGTGTGAGGATGGCCGAGGTTTTGATTAAGAACGAGTGAGGATGCGCAATATTATACTAGTAAATGTAATTTAAGCGGCGTTGGCCTAATGGATATGGTATTGGATTTGCGATGGAAGTGAACCCATTCCTAAAACAAGCATTCTGGTTAAGCTGTAGAGTTTAACGAGAATACCTATTAGAAATTTATAATTAGACTAGTATTTCGCGTGGTTGAGCGAGCCGCGAACAGTTTGATTTAATCAAAAAACTAATTTTAGATTCGGATTCAGGGACCTTAAAACCCCCGAAGCCAACAATTACCGATGACCTCCGGTAACCTTGAAAATGACCTTTTCTGGAAAGATCTCGTCAACCTCTATGACATTTGTTCGAACACCGTTTCGGAGATATTAGAGGTCAAAGTTTGTATGGCGACCATTTTTTTTGTATGGAAGCCATGTTTTTTTGCCCCCCTCCTCCCCTAAAAGTTGCCAGTGTTTTAGGAAGATTTTGTCCGAGAACGACTCCCGTAGATATCACCGTTTCCGAGATCCGATGGGGTACCACCACCAAGACCTGACTTTCCGAAGGTCAAGCATTTTTCCCGGGCCTTCTGAACGATTCTCTATACGACGCTATATTTAATTATTTCCTACGACTCCGCCTTGTATGACTTCTATTTGTCTAAGTGAGTGAGTGGTAATTTAAGTTTATATAATAGTAGTAAAACGGAATTATTCTCAGCGTGAGAAGGATTAGGTCATAGTCCAGCACGCTGCCCCAATGCGCGTTGGCAGACTTCACATATCTTCGAGAACATTATGTAGAACTCTGAGACATATGCAGCTTTCCTCACGATGTTTTCATTCACCGTTAAAGCGAGCATTATTTAACTATTTATTACGCACATAACTTCTTCAGAGGTACGCGCCTCGCTCGAGACCTCAGCGTGGCAGTCCAGCGGTCTCCTACTAGGACTAGGCTATCGCTGCTTAAGGATGTGTTAGAATGAGAAAATATGAGTCACATTGGACTCATATTGTCTTACATTTACGCGAATATTATACATTGAAATTAGACTACTTTATATATATAGTTATTTATTTTTTATAAAACATAATCCTTCCTAACTAATATTATAAAAGTGAAAATGAGTTTGTTTGTTTGTTACCTTTTCACGCCTAAACCACTAAACCGATCATTCTGAAATTTTGCATATACGTTGTCAGGTGTCCAGAAACGGACATAGGCTACCTTTCATCCCGAAAAAATTACTGTTCCCGAGGAAAGCAATAATAACGTTCTCATGATAATAGATGGCGCCACGTGACTTTCGAATCATGATTGAATTGTATTATTACAAGCAGCGTACAACCCGAATTGCTTGTTAAATTCTAAATTAACGCGAGCGAAGCCGCGGGCAAAAGCTAGTTATTACATAATTTTAAAACCTGAAACTGCTATTGTTAAACACTTTTACTAGTTAATGTTTTAAGATGTTAAAATTATAAAATCAGTTTAGATTTAATTTTACACATTCTTCAAAGTTCCGGTTGCTTTTCAGCAGCCATATTCACGGAGAGAAAATAAAAATTAAATAAAAACAGGAGAAATGTTTATGTATTCCTTACAACTAACTACCGGAATAACATTTGTTTACAGAATATGGTGTCACAAAGTTGAATGCTGATGTGACAGCTGTCCAGCTAGGACAAAGGCTGAATACTACCCAAGTGAACTTCACGTGTGCTCGCTGTGTAGTCACTGACATGATGATGAGAGCGGAAGATGGGACTGTGCACAATGTAGAATCTTCCAAATATGTAGTCACAAAGATCAATGAAAAGTAAGTGATATTATTCCCTCCAAGCCTTTAAACGCAACTAGGAATAATTGCTGCCGCTGGATCTAGCAGATTTTTTATTAAAAATACATACATACATAGATGCACGCCTGTTTCCCAGAAGGGAAGGCAGAGACTACGGATTTCCATTTGCTACGATCCTGACACACTTCTCTGGCTTCATTCACTTTCATCACATTCCTCATACACACCCGTTGGTTCAAGGAGCTCTTAACCTGGCCTTTGTCCAGAACGCCTCCGATCTGATCGAGAAACGTTCGCCTAGGTTTTCCTCTTGCGACTGTTCCATTCACACTAGCCTTGTAAACTTTCTTAGTCAGTCTTTCCTCGTCCATTCTTTCTACATGTCCAAACCAGCTTAACATACCCTTTTCTATTCTTGTCACTATATCCACTTTCATGCCGCATTTCTCTCTAATCACACTATTCCTTATTCTATCTTTCATAGTCACACCACATATGCTTTTCAGCGCTCTCATTTCTACAGCATTTATTCTGCTCTCATGTTTCTTTTGCCATACCCAACTTTCACTTCCATACATAAGTGTGGGCACTAATAGTCCTCTATGAACAGCCAAACGTGCCTTTTCGAATACATTTCGACTGTTCATAAAAGCGCGTCGAGCTCCATTCACTTTTTTGCCAGCAATCGTTCTCCTTTCAATATCTCCCTCATGTTTACCATATTATAAACAAAGTACCCAAATATACAAAATCTTTCACTTGCTCCACGTTTTCTCCATCAATCATAATATTACACATCGTCACGCACTCTTCCTTTTCAAATACCATTACTTTCGTGTTGCTTACATTTATATTTATTCCTTTACTCTCAAAAGCACCATACATAATAGTTACCATCGCCTGCAACTATGCCGCGATGTCCGAAAAATAGGTTTCTTAAAACACTGTATGACGTAATCGCCATTAAAACATTCCATCCCTGGGACATTCTGCTGGCGCTTTCTCATTTCGGACAATAGATAGAAAATAGAAGCCGTCGGTCCCAGCTGCCATGAACATCTATGGCAGTCGTTATTGGGAAGTCAGTGCCCTCTAATATCCTGACACTGGTCTAGCGTTAGGGTATCGTTAGCCTTCGGGTTGCGGAGGTCAAATGGCAGTCGCTCCGTGTAAAAACTGATATCCAGTCAAATCCAGTTAGATTAGAAAGCCGACCCCAAGTGACTTGGGAATAATAAAGGCTAGGGAGAAGAGATGAGAAGAGATATTTGAGCAACGTGAAATAGAATGCTATGGCACGGGCGGTCATAATAAAAATACACGTATTTATACTCCACATCCAGTAGACATTTCAGTGCGGCTTATGCCTAAGAGAAGACATGCAGGTTCTTCACGATATTATCCTTGACTGTTAAAGCCAACGGTAATAGCAATACGTACATAACTTCGAAAAATCAAAAATGCACGCTTTGGGATCGAAGTCAAGCTCCCTGCGTAGCAGACCAAGTATCTCACACTAGGCATATAAATACATAATTATAGTGGAGGAGACGTGGAAGATCGACCTTCACCGATCTGATAACCCGATGAGACATATTTTTTATCAAATATAATTTATAAACCAATATGCCTATAATACCTTGCCTATTGAAAAGTGTTCATAGCTATTTTTGATTTAATTAATTTTAATCAATTTTCTTTCATCACCATTCACTCTTTTGGTAACCGAATGAGTTTTATCTCAACTGATAGTTTTTACCTATGATATCAATTTCGATTGGTTAACAGATCGGTGTAGTTACCTATATTGATATACCTGTTCACATCTGCTTGCCAGGTAGCCATGCACAGAAATAAGTAGGCAAGCCTACCTAGGCATATTCTGTGTGTTAAAAACTATCAGTTGAGATGAAACTCATTCGGTTACCAAAAGAGTGAAGGTGATGAAAGAAAATTGATTAAAATTAATTAAATTAAAAATAGCTATGAACACTGTACGGTGCAACCGTACATTGCAAAATTACTTTATGTTATGTCAGCATTTTCGCCACAACGCATTCGTAATTCATTATAAAATTTACCTATATATGAAAATCAGTTCACTACCGGTCATCAACCGCGTCGCGTGTAACTCACTATCATTATATCATTTTCTATCAGTTTGTACTTAGCATTAGACCTTAATCAATAATAAACATATATTATTCTCTAATTTATCTCCTCGTATCATTCAATAACATCGTATTAATCAAAAGGTGTGTGGTGACGTCCTTCGAGACTTAGGTACATTTCGCGTGTGACTGTATTACATAGTGAAGTGCATAACCAGCAACATTTTGTGGACATTTGTGTTGTCGTGCATCGGTATCTTCAGCAGTGATCGTGAGCAGCCAGAATTTGTGGTCAATTGTTATACTATCCAGCGGAATAGCAAGTAAGATCTTTCCTTTTTTATTTCAATCAAACGCAACTATGGAAGATCTTTTGTCCACACAACAGCAAATTGTTACTGCCATCGAGCAGGTATTTACTAACTTCAAGAAAGACGGAGCGGAGAGAAAGACCCTATCCTACATCAAACGGCGTCTTGAGACTCTCGACGGCTACTGGCATGAATTTCAGACGAACCATGACAACCTGTGCCGTTTCGGTGCAACCTCTCACGAATATTTTACCGCTAATCAGTATGAGATCGTGAAGGATAGGTTCGGTAATATTCGTCAGGCGATACAAAATTATCAGTTTAGGGAGGAAAGTAGGCCATCTACCCCTCTGTTGAAACCGGCTACACTACTCACCGGGGCTGGATCGAGCCAGCCCTCTACTTCGATACCTAAAGGTACCAATAGCAAGACAGACGAGATGACGAGGAAACAGATGAGTAATTTGAGAGCATTCAAACGAGCAGTAACAAACATCAATTTGCCTTCTGTAGCAGAAAAGTGGGAGTTCGATGATTTACTCCACACCCTTCAAACGCGATGGTCAGTCATCGATACATTGCATTGGGAGATAGATAGTGAACTGGAAGGTTCAAACAGGGAGTATGAAGAGATGTATTCTTCCTATGAGCAGATTTATAATGACATGAAAAAGTCAATTAACAGAAAACTATGGTCCATTTCTTTTACCAAGGAAACTACGCCGCAAATGGAAATTCCTACGTTCAGTGGTAGTTACAGGCAACGGACATCGTTTAGAGACCTCTTTACGGAGACCATACACAAAAATCCATCATTGTCAGGCGCGCAGAAAATGCAATTCCTGAAAGGAAAGGTCAAAGGAGAGGCCGAGCGTTTAATTCAACATCTTACGATTAGCACCGACAATTACACTGTATGCTGGGAAATTCTCAATCAGCGATACAACAACAAGAAACTTTTATTTACGTCGCAAGCTAGTATTCTGTTAAATATACCAGTAAGCCCTAAATTATCAGTAAATCACATCAAAAGAGTTCATTCAACAACTAACGAATGTTTGAACACGATAAAAAATTTAGGCATTGATATTTCATCCTGGGAGCCTCGTCTTGTTTACATTTTGTCGCAGAAACTAGATCCTGAAACTCACACAGAATATCTTCAATCACTTAAAGATCCAAGAGAATTACCAGTGTTGAAAGAATTTCTTGACTTTCTCGAAAGTAAATTCATTACGTTAGAGACGTCTGCCAAGAAGGCGGATATCAAGTCTAATTACAATAGTTTTAGCAACAGTCAAACATCATCATTTAGTAGCAAACATCAAAAACCGCAATATCAAAAATCTTTTTCCTCTACAAGCAATCGAACTGAAACAGCTGCAGATAGCAACACGGTTGGACATCAACCCAAACGCAAGTGCCCCATTTGTGAAACATACGATCATGGAATATTTTATTGCGAAGAATTTTTAGACATGTCCCCCGATGAGAAAAAAAGGGCTGTTAAGAAATACAATTTGTGTAATAATTGTCTTTATAATCATCATAATAAAGCATGTATATCAGAAAAACGGTGCCGCACGTGTAACGGAAATCATAACACCATTTTACACGATTCATATACGCGCAGCAACGTGTCGCAAGCTGCATCGTCATCAAAATCCGCGAACAATAGCGAATCACTTAGGGGTCATTGGAACTCGCATGCGTCATTGCAGGGCCAAGCACAAGAAGTTCTTTTACCAACCGCTATGATCATGGTGCAGAGTGCAGATGGCACCTTTATTAAGATGCGAGCTCTGTTAGATCAAGGATCGCAAACGTCGTTGATAACTGAGAACGCAGCGCGACTGTTAGGCCTTCCGCGTCAAAAGCTGAAAGGTGTGGTGTCCGGCGTAGGCTCCAAGAATAGCAGTTGTACGGGAGCAATCAGCATTAATTTCACATCAATTCATAGTAATTTCACATATCAAACGGACGTCATTATCATGCAGTCTTTAGTAAATAATTTACCTAATGTTACGTTTAACAAGCCAGCATGGTCTTGTTTAGATAATATTCAACTAGCCGATACGGAGTTTTATATCAGCCGTCCAGACGATATACTTTTAGGCAGCGAAATATATTCGGATATCATTTTGGAGGGGATTTGCAAATCAGACTCCTTCCCGACTGCTCAGCAAACTAGCATCGGTTGGATATTATGTGGCAAGGCTATTAAAACATTACAGTGCAACGTAGTTTTGAAAAACATGGAGGACATTAGCAGATTCTGGGAGATAGAGGACATTAGTCACCATGGGAACACTACGTACTCATTAGAGGATCAAACATGCATAGACTTTTACAAAAATACAACTAGGAGACGTCAAGACAGCAAATATGAAGTTCGGTTGCCCTTAAAACCAATGTACCAAGAAAATTTAGGCAACTCAAAGTCCAAAGCAATTGCACAATTTAAACAACTCGAAAGAAAATTTACACAGCAAAAAGATATAACACGTGAATATAAATTATTTATTCATGAGTACCTATCACTCGGTCATATGTCGTTAGCAAGCAAAAATTGTGAAATTGACAATAATTATTATTTACCACATCATTGCGTTCATAAGGCTGATTCCACAACGACGAAATATCGCGTTGTCTTTAATGCGTCCTCAAAAACAACTTCCGGATACAGATTGAATGATCTTATGTACCGAGGACCGAATTTACAGCAAGATTTACAAACTTTGATCATCGTATGGCGGCAGTTTAGGTACGGTTTTACGGCAGACATAGAAAAAATGTTTCGGATGATTTGGGTTAACGAATGCGATCAAGACCTGCAACGGATCATTTGGAGAGATCATCTTAGAGACAGTCTGCAAGAATATCGTTTGACAACCGTGACATATGGTACAAAAGCAGCACCTTTTCTTGCGATGATGACTTTGCGTCAACTTGCACAAGATGAAAAGTCGAATTACCCCAACAGCTTCGCTATTGATATTTTGTTAAACTCGTTCTATATGGACGACGTTTTATATGGAACACATAAAATCGAGTCAGGCAAACGTATACAACATGACTATTAAGTCATGTCATGTAAGTCATTCCATTTGCGTAAGTTGAAACCGCCAGATTGCAATATTTGTATTAACAAATATTGCAATCTGGCGGTTTCAACTTACGCAAATGGAAGTCCAATGCACCTGAGTTGTTACAAAACGTCGATTCAGTTGAAAACAACCAAAATGGATATGATTTTAGGCATATGGAGTCAACAAAGACCTTAGGACTTAGCTGGAATCCGCATCAAGATACATTCCGCTTTCAATGCAGCATAGAAACAACATCATCAAAATCAACTAAACGCACACTGTTATCAAACATATCAAAATTATTTGACCCGCTTGGTTGGCTCTCTCCAATCACAACTAAGTTAAAAATCTTGTTCTGGGTTTGGACTTCGAACCTTCAATGGAATGATGCTTTACCGGATGACATACATAAGGAATGGATTCAAATCCGGGCAGATCTTATCAATATCAATCAATATAATATCGATAGGTGGATAAAAACCGAGGAGAACGATCAAATTGAATTACACGGGATCTGTGATGCGTCCACTAAAGCTTATGCGTGTGTAGTATATTGCAAGATAAACAAACAAAGCAATATATCTGTAACATTGTTGGCTGGGAAAGCTAGGTTAGTACCTACATTCAAGCAAATGTGTATCACTTCCTTGGTTGGAGCTTTGCGGAGCAGTTCTCTTATCCAACCTTATAGCTAAACTAAAACAATGCTTACAAAACTATAAGATTAAGGAATACTGTTTGACCGATTCAATGGTAGTATTGTGTTGGCTCAAGGGAGATGTCACTCGTTGGAACACATTTGTCGCTAACCGAGTGTCTCATATCACACAAGCAGTATCAGCAGAGCAGTGGCATTATGTAAAATCAGAAGATAACCCGTCGGATTGCGCTAGCAGGGGATTGTCTCCGTCTCAATTGATGTATCATTCTCTTTGGTGGCGTGGACCCGCTTGGTTAATGCAGTCGGATACCTCGAAAAACAGCAGTACGTTACAATACATTACAGATCAAGAAGTAAAGAAGAATATCAAAGTAAATGTAGTTATAAAGCAAGAAGGTGAAAGTATCATAACACAACTTATAGAAAGGTGCAGATCTTACATGAAAATTGCGCGTGCGCTAGCAATGGTTTTACGATTTACAAACAAAAATCAGAAGAAGGGAACATTTTTATCATTACAAGAATTACGTAAAGCTAAGCTATTATTAACTAAACATATACAACAGCAAGAATTTTTAGAAGAAATCATAGCATTAAACACTACTAACAAGATCAAAGCATCTAACAAGATTATTAACCTGAATCCCTATATTGATGATGATGGCATATTGAGAGTGGGAGGCAGGCTTAGGAAAGCTTACATTAGCGAGGAGATGAAACATCCCATAATATTGCCCAATAACACTCGTTTAACCAATTTGATAATTGATTTTGGACATGAATCTACCTTGCACGGAGGTTCAAAGTTGACATCAGCATTTTTAAGAAGAAGATTCTGGATCTTGAGCGGGAACAGAGCTATCAAGAAGCAGTTACGTTTGTGTGTCATTTATAGGCGTCACAATCCTGACAAGCAATACCAACTTATGGGTGACCTGCCGGAAGCCAGATGTAATCGTTCAAGACCATTCTACAATACGGGTGTAGATTACACAGGATTCATTAATGTGAAAACAAACAAAGGTCGCGGAGTCACGACCACGAAAGGTTACGTGGCCCTCTTTGTCTGTATGGCGACCAAAGCTATACATTTAGAGTTGGTCTCGGACCTAACCACTTCAGCATTTTTAGCAGCATTACGTCGGATGGCTGCAAGAAGAGGTACGCCACGTCACATATTTAGTGATAACGGCACTAAGTTCTTAGGAGCAAACACGTATTACAGCAGCAGTTTCAAGATCTTCAAGAGCAAGCTATTCCAGGAATAACAGCGATGGAAATAGAATGGCATTTTAATGCCCCTCGTGGCCATCAGCAGGAGGACTTTGGGAAGCAGGCGTCAAGAGCCTGAAATATCACATGCGAAGGGTAATTGGCATTCAAAAAGTTACATATGAGGAGTTAACCACCATATTAACACAAATAGAAGCCTGCCTAAACTCACACCTTCACACTTTCTGGCCAGTGGCCCGAACCTCACAATATATGACTCTGAAACAAATCTTCCAATTAGGTGGCAGTTAGCACAGAAAATATATCATGACATGATTGGGTTAGGTGGCAGTCAGAGTACCTTTTTTTTTTTTTTTTTTGTACCCAGGAAAAATGCTTGATGCACTATCCGCCGGCTAGGGGACGGCACCGGCGGGGCGTGTGGGACTCCCCATACTGGTATACCCACTAAAAAACCTGGGGTATTCCCTCTCTCACCCAATGGAGGGGCCTGTTGGGAGCTCTTAAAAGAATTGAGTCATCCATATCAGGCCCCCCCGCGTGGGTGCGGGCCGGGTCAAATGGACCCGACCACCTCTCGTCCCCAGGGGAGAGCCTCACCGCTCTCCCCTTTCGACATTGAAAGGCGCGCGGGCCAGTCAGAGTACCTAAGTCAACTTAACGCAAGAAGCAAGTGGAAACAAGCACAAAGCGAGATCAATATTAACGATGTAGTTTTAATAAATGACCTAAATGTACCGCCCGGCAAGTGGGCTATGGGAAGAGTTACGGAGCTTCACCCTGGACAAGATGGTCACTTACGAATCGTTACTATCAAAACAAAAAATGGATTCATAAAACGACCCATTGTAAAACTATCAGTCTTACCAGTTCATCAGACTACAACACAATTGGATAATCAGCAAAAAACAGACGCAACAAGTAAACAATCAAATAAACCTACTCGCAAGAAATTGAATTTTACAACTATGGCTATCACATTTATATTATTCTTTATGACGCTACTGACCTCGTCACAGTGCTTATATAATTACATAAGCTTCCCGAATAATCAGTCACTATACTTTGATAAATTCAATAATATGCATTTGATTAAAGAAGACTGGAATTTAGTGG
This sequence comes from Catocala sponsa, assembly GCA_963564715.1. Classification (NCBI taxonomy): domain Eukaryota; kingdom Metazoa; phylum Arthropoda; class Insecta; order Lepidoptera; family Erebidae; genus Catocala; species Catocala sponsa. Next base: position 3,985,519 of record OY751356.1, on the reverse strand, counting down.
TTTATTTCGATATGAACCCATACTGGGATGGTCACAAACCTCTATCAAAGAATATCGAGTACTTAGATAGAGTATGTACAAAAATAAACACAGTGTCGCATTGCGAGGGAATCCTCACTCAGTTACGTCACGGCTACCAAGTAATTCAACATTACAACCGTGTATTGTCGAATCAGCAGATTAATGCTCGTGCGCGATACAAGCGCGGTATCATAAACGGTGTCGGATATCTAGCCAACACATTGTTCGGCGTGTTAGACAACCGCTTCGCAGATAAGTATGAACGAGACATTAATACAATTAGAACGAATCAAAATCATATGGCCATGCTTTGGAAAAACCAGACATCTATAGTTGAAGCCGAGTATAATTTGTTGAAGAGAACAGAATCTGTCATGGACAAGCAACATAAAACAATAAATCAAAAATTAATTAGTTTAGAAAATTCCATTAGCAACTTAAAATCTGCTGTACAAAATTGCACTATCGTCACTGACTTAAATTTGTCGGCATTAATTGCTAACAATCTTTTATTGCAGTTAAGAACCATACAAGATGAGCTTACTGAAACTGTTACTGATCACGGCAAATTTAACTTACACATGATATCACCCCAGCAACTAAGACACGAATTAGATGTCATTTCGAGCTATCTTCCAAAGGATCTAGCGTCACCAGTGGATGGAAGGCAGTTTACAGAGATCTATCATTTACTCAGAGTACGCGCCAAGATGACAGAACATTATCTCATCTTTGAAGTAAAAATACCACTGATCACCAGGAATACCTATGAGATTCTTAAAATCATTCCTGTACCTCATCGAGTCGACTCTCAAATGTTCGAGATAGTTCCCGTATCGGAATATGTCGCTGTCAACCATAATAAGGACACCCTACTATCACTGACGGAGAACGATATCAATTTGTGCTCACAGCAAAGTCCAGGGACTGTTTTATGTAGCTTACAGAAACCTATATATAATATCAAAAATTATGAAAGTTACTGCTCGATCTCGCAAGACACTGGAACCTGTAAAACAATTGTTAATCCATGTATAAATAAATTTACAGAAACAAATAAAATTAATCATTACTTATATTCTTGCTGTGAAATATGCCGACTACGTTTATTGTGCCCCGAGCAAGTTATCGTACTACAATTGTCACATGCAGGCCTGTTTAATATAGGTAACTTTAGTATTTACGGTCACCAACAAGGTTCAAGCAGAACGAACGTCCTACCAGAAATACACACATTTGAGATGGCACCTATCAACAATATAGTCAACTTGACGCCAATACCATATCAGTCAGTTATTATCAATACCAGCGACATGAATTTGCGACAGCAAGAACTGTCAAATATAAGGAACCAATTGGATGTAATCAAGCAGAGTACTCCAATAGCAGAAGACGTGAGGTTCCATGATATTCATCACTACGTAGCGATCTACAGCATTCTCTGCATCGTGAGATTGTTTGGAGTAGCAGTAGCATGGCGACGACTGCGCTGTCTCTTCGGATGGACGCGGCGATCGAGGGAGGCTCCCGCCGCGTCGGGGGCGGAGGAACCTGCGGCGTTGTAGCCAGCAGCCAGCGCCATCAGTGAAAGTGTCTCAGTTCAATAAGTGTTGTAAAAGTGTACATTGTTCATATATAAATCTAAGTGACGGTAATGGTGAACAAATCCCCACCACAAGTAACTTTAAAAAGGACTCGGCTACCTCACCAATCTTTAGATCAATGTTTCAAATGGACAATCAGGGACAATAAGTTTATTTTAATCATATTTTATTTAAAATGATAATCATTTTCTCTTTTATGATATGAGTAATCGTCTGCACTATCATCCATCTTCATATCTCATCTGGTCTGGGAGCATGTACGGTGCAACCGTACATTGCAAAATTACTTTATGTTATGTCAGCATTTTCGCCACAACGCATTCGTAATTCATTATAAAATTTACCTATATATGAAAATCAGTTCACTACCGGTCATCAACCGCGTCGCGTGTAACTCACTATCATTATATCATTTTCTATCAATTTGTACTTAGCATTAGACCTTAATCAATAATAAACATATATTATTCTCTATTCTATCTCCTCGTATCATTCAATAACATCGTATTAATCAAAAGGTCTGTGGTAACGTACCATACTAACACTTTTCGATAGGCAAGTTATTATAGGCAAATTGGTTTATAAATTATATTTGATAAAAAATATGTCTCATCGGGTTATCAGATCGGTGAAGGTCGATGTTCCACGGCTCTTAGACTATTATATACCATATATTATTTTGTTCAGAATGTCTTCGATATCGCTGAGCGGCGGTGCATCTTCTCCGTCCGACTTTGGAGATTACTTCATCAATATAGTATTAGAAGGTGGCGGCGAAGAGAGAGTCAAAGCGTTTACTTTAAAAAGTAAGTTCACAACTTTAATAAGTCATGGCCTTGACATGTAGTGACATAATTATTACATCAATGTAATAATTATGTCACTACAATTTATATAGCTTGGAATACAGACATATGTCTGTATTCCAAGCTATATAAATTGTAGAGAATATCTATACAAATAAATAAAATTGAAGTGTCTGTGTGTAATGTCAAAATGACAGCTTTTTATCTAATGCATATGAAAGTATATAAAGTACCTATATAAAAGCATCTATTTTTAAATTTTTTGTTTGTCTGTCTGTTTGTTCCGGCTAATCTCCGAAACGGCTAAACCGATTTTGACGGGACTTTCACTGGCAGATAGCTGATGTTATAAGGAGTAAATTAGGCTACTTTGATTTTAGAAAAAAAGTAGGTTCCGCGGAGACAAACACTTTTTAATTAAAATGTACGCGGACGAAGTCGCAGGTAACAGCTAGTTAATAATATAAATCTATTCGTTTCCTTATTTTTTGATTATTTGGAATAATAAACATGACACAAAAAAATTATTTCTGTTATCTTTACAAATTACTATTATAGGCTGAGAAGCACTTACTCATGTGACATGATACTGAGTAAATAATAACATTTAATAGAAAGCAATAACAACAGATATAAAAGAATGTATAGATAACAAAATAGAGAATAAATAAAAAAGTATTTTAATATATTTTTTATCTTTTCAGGCCTTGGTAAGTTATTATCCATACTAATATTATAAAGCTGAAGAGTTTTTTGTTTGTTTGAACGCGCTAATCTCAGGAACTACTGGTCCGAATAGAAAAATTCTTTTAGTGTTGGATAGCTCATTTATCGAGGAAGGCTATAGGCTATATAACATCACGCTACGACCCACAGGGGCGGTGCAGTAATCATAAACGCGGGTGAAACCGCGGCCACATCTAGTAACGTTGTTTGTTACTCATATTAGAATATTTTTTTTTAACCCGTCAACTGTCGAGCGGACATACGCTGTCCACAAAAATGAGTCATCAAAAATAAAAATAAAAAAAAACGACAAATGTATGTCCGCTGCACACTTGACTCGTTAATGAGTCAAGTGTCGAGCGCACATATATTTGTCCGTTTGTGTATTGTTTGCACAATGAATTTTAATTATTTTTTACGTATTTCCTCTAGACGTTCAAGAAGAGGCCACCCGTCATCACAGGGTGTTGTGCACTTTCCTCTGACAGGGCCATCAGAGTCCTTTTAATTTATTATTTCCAAATCATTGCTATTATTTTACATCATTCAAAAGTTAAAACCTTGTACTATTTTATAAATACTTGCCGCGAATAGTGCATCAATTTATTATTATTTAATTTAAAACAAACTATTTTAAAATCATTAATAATAAAATGATTTATTAATTTCAGATAAAGGTAATTAATGTTATTTATTTCATTGCACGGGTGACGTTGATGTGTTTGTCAAATGCTTTGGGTTCGATCCCCATACAAAGAATATTTGATTCATCATTGGATGAAATACCCCTCGTGCTATCGATAAATACATTTATGCCTCGCCTTAATCCCCAGAGGGGTTGGTAAAGGTATGTCAGTTTTGCCACACAATCAGTCAATCAATCAGTGTTGATACTCTGATGACAGAAGGAGTATAAAATAGAAACAACGTTATCGCTCTACCGAGTATGTATTCGAACTGAACTTCTAACAGTGACTTATCCTAAGTTTGTATATAGATACTAACATTATTCTCAGTGCCGGATTAACCATGTAGCAAGAGTAGCAATTGCTACGGGCCCCGCGCGAAAGGGGGCCCCGCATATTTAAGCCCACTTATCTCTGCCTGAGCGTAATTTTTTGAGTGAAACTTATTACATAAGATGTGGTATATTGAATTTACTTGATGTCACAAAAACGTAAAATGTTACAACTTTTCCTACTAAGACATTCCACGTCAGACAATCGGTAACCGACTATTTCCTTGGCGTAAATAAAACACCGAATTTCATACGGCAAACGCACAAGTTCTACAAAAAGTCGCTCGTATAAATGTGTAGAATTTCAGTCGGCCCAATAATCAGCTCTACAAAAAGTCTGACGTATGCAAGCACTCTTACCCGACAGAATTTGCTACGGGCCCCGCGCTTGCTTAATCCGGCACTGATTATTCTATATATAGCTAACTATAACTAAGTATGGCTGTCACGGCCTTCCTGCCCAGGCTTCGTTCTCGAAGCCCAGTTTCTCCACAAGCCACCCATCATTTTACCTTATAATAATAGTGAAAAGATGAACCTGCCATGTACCTTCGGGTTGTCCACCACAACTATTGCATAGAAAAAGGTTGAAAATACCGAACTGCTCTGGATAGAGATAGCCACGTCGTGGAACCCGGGCGTACTATGAAGCTGCGTATTCATTACGCGCGGCAAACCCTCGAACATTGGCTCGCGCGGCGGCCGCGCACTATGGAGACCGGATCGCCGCGCGCGGCAGCTCGAACATTGCCGCGTTCGAACGTGCCGCGGAACGAACCGATCATTGTCGGTTTCTGAGGCCGCATCAAAGGAGCTTCAGTCGCCTGCTCGAGCGCAGTTGGATTTTAAAATTGGCTCGCGTGGCAATACGCCGTATCATCATCATCATCAGGCTATAACAGTCCACTGCTGGACATAGCCCTCTCCCAAAGAGCGCCATAGCGCCCTGTCTTCAGCTTGCCGAATGGACAACGAAAAATGTCATCTACTCATACGATTGTATGGCGCCAATGATTTGTTGTGGACCTAACTGGTCTGGCTATCTGTCGTGGATATTCGAGATGGATCACTTGCCGCGCGCGGCAGCCGCGATCTACTTAAATTCATATCTTTATTTTGGCTCGCGCGGCAAATGTACGTCTATAGTAGAACATAGGCTCGCGCGGCTGCCGCGCGTAATCTACATAATTATACGCAGCTTAACTTGCAGTATTCCACTTCGAACACTAAACATGCATTGATGCATACGTGTTTTCCTCGTTAGGCATTCTCATTATATGTAGTCTGGCAAAGAATTAACATTGATATTATTATTTTTGTGCCGTATTCTAATATTTAATTTTATTACATTTTAGATAAAGGTTAGTAGATTATTATTTAATAATTACTTAATAATTATTTTTGGTTCATTGAAATATACAATAGATATTTAATTTTCTTTTTTTATGTAAATTTTCAGATAATTGTAAGTACCGTTTTACATTATTTACATACCTAATTGAAATTGAATTAATTTAAACACATCCTCATGGAGATTTAATTAGTTAAAACACATCCTCGATCCCACGTGGATGTTTTTACATCCTCGTGGGTAAAGCATGAGGATGTACGATTTGTAACTGACAGCTATAGAACATACTAAACGCCTTGTATTATTTTGTGAGCTAAAGGTCATTATTTTTATTGTCGACTTTAATGTTTAAACCTAAGATAATTCTTACTTTTGGCTTAATCGTAGTCACGTAGAAAGAATAATGACAGAAACCCATACATTGTTTTAGCTGAGATTAAATTCCTGCGTCTTGAAATAAAAAATATCTGATTTAACTCAACGTCATCTTCTGAGTTCGTTTGTGCAAAAATTTTTGTTCGAGAATGCCGAGAATAATAGATATTCAGTCATGAACTTTTGTAGGTTATGTCTGCAGATAACTTTTAATAACATGTTTAATATGAATTTAACGGAGAAATCAAATAACTTTTCATTTATGTTTTTTTTTTATCCGGCCCTAACTAGTTAATGCGATACTTTAAAAAACGTAGACAATTAATGGAATTTCGTTCCTAAGTAATTCACTTTTAGACGCTTAAATTTTCGTTAGCTAAGATTTCGCCAAGTTCTTTGCATGACCTCGTTAATTTCCCATTACGAACTTAAATTTCCAATTTTCTTATACATTTATACATTTTTCTTTTTATCTACTCGTGAATAAAAACATCGACTCACTCTATACTTTCCCACTGAAAGGGATCTTGAACTAAAATAAAAATGTAAATTTTATTTTAGGTCTTAAATTCTTTGAGTTCTAGGTCTAGCCTTAAAAAGATAAGCAATTACTGTAGTGTTATCAATAATGGAATTTAAGACCACAAATGGAATGTAGGTTTTAATTTTAGTTTATACTTTTAGTTGGAAAGTACAGAGAGAGTTTTTGTTCTCTGGTACATATCTGTTATTCAGATCTTTCTCTCGTTGCTAGTGCTCAAGGTGAATCGTCATAAAGGCTCTGCTACAATTGGGGAACATTACGACAACAGAGTGAAATATGGATGTGATGACTGTACCATCACAGACGTGGTCTGCCGCGGGGAGAGCGTGCTGTCAGCTGGACGGATCGCCATCATATCAACCAGCAAAAGCATCAACTTCAATTTCCCCAGGTAAATCAGAGATAGGCTAGATTGTCCCTTCCTGTTGCACTGGCCCCGTAGGCATAGCGACAGGGCCGATGCAGCAGGAAGGTACATGAATAAATTTTTTAATAATTGTATATACTAACATAGTTTTTAAGTAATTGTTAGTAACAAAATATTGAGTTAATGTCCAAAATAAATGTTTATTTCTATTAAATTCATAACCGTACCTCATAAATTACTGTATTTCGTCCTATAGTTTTTACTGTTTCCTTATTTTTATTATAATTTTTTGTATTTTAATAAATATAATAAATATTATGTATAAATATATATATAAATGATAATGTAATTGTTTTGTTAGACTTAAGCTTTAAATAATTTAACATCAAAAAGTCATAACTACAAAAAATTTTTTTTTAGTATGGCCTGCAATTTTTGTTTTTCCTTAAATTTGCTATTGATTTTTATTTTAAATTTAGCTTTGAAATTATTTTTAATTCGACCATTGATTTATATAATATTATATTTTTTATATGCTTAGGTTACAATACAATAGGACTTTTCAGTTCCAACGACCCATCCACCATACAAAGCAGCGAGTTGGCACACCTGGTGGTTTTAGTCAGTAGGTCGAAAGACTCGGGAGAGCCCGACATAGCCCTCTCGCCTCAGTATGCATTAGGAGCATTGTACATACATAGATTCACGCCTGTTTCCCAGAGGGGTAGGCAGAGACTACAGATTTCCATTTGCTACGATCCTGACACACTTCTCTGGCTTCATTCACTTTCATACTTTCAGGAGCATTATACCACGTTAAAAAACAAAAGGTTGCAATGGGACTGGCTTGTTACAATAGCAATAAAAGTCCCTAAATTAAAAAGAAATAAAAATAAAATTTTAAATTCAATCAGACAATAACACCAATTAACAAGTGTTTGACTCTTTGTTAATTAATTTTTAAGTAATTTTGTCTTTCAAAATAGGTTCTAGTGTTTGCTTATTAGTTTATCGAGGTTTCTATTATAATATCATCTGTGTTGATAATCTGTGCCACTAATGGTTACGCCTCTTTTCAGTGTGAGAACAGTTAGGCTATTGTCCAACTCGCTGGCCCAGTGCAGGTTGGCTGATTTCACATATTCCCGCACAAGTCAAACATTTGTGTGCATGGACATAGATGTTTGTCTTGGTCTGGGTGTTTCTATGTATAATATGAATTTATTTAAAAAAAATTGGGGCTGTCTTTGGGGACTGCCGATAGAAGAAAAAGAAAAAAATAGGGTCGGGTCGGATTCCTACACCGGTCCCGGGCCAGTGGACGGTGGAGGCCATTCAGCCGGTCCTCCGGGGGTGGATAGGGCGGCGATTCGGGTCGCTGACCTTCCGACTGGTGCAGGTGCTTTCCGGGCACGGATGCTTCGGAAAGTATTTGCACCAGATCGCGAGATGGGAGGCGACCCCGGCCTGCCAAGTGTGTGGGGCGCCGGAAGATACGGCGCTCCACACGCCGCTGGAGGCTTGGCCGCATGGGGGCCGCAGCGGCACACGCTTTCGGCCATAATAGGCGGCGATTTCTCCCTGGCGAGCGTTATCGACGCCATGCTCGGCAGCGAGAGGTCGTGGCAGGCGGTGGTCTCCTTCTGCGAGGCTGCCATGGCCCAGAAGGAGACCGCGGAGAGGGTCAGCGAGAAGAGGAGGCGATTTGCCCGCCTTCTCGCTCCTGTATAGTGGGGTCACTAGTACAGAGTTGGGGGAATCTCGACCGGCTTGCACGGCCCCACACGTCTGGGGGGTGGCCTTGGTGAGCAAGGCCACCCCTCCACAGGTGCTGTGGCCCGGTTACCATCAGCCGGGCCAACCGCCGCGCCGGGGCGGGATGGTGATTGCTAACGCGGCCCCATCCCGCCCCACCACGTCGGCGGAGGGACTGCTCACCCCAGGTTTTTATTGTGTCCCCTTCAGGGTCGGATAGATAGATAGAAATATAATATTTACAACCACTAAACTAGAAGGAAACTCAAGTAGGTAGATGAAATTAAAATACTGTAGGTAGGCAGCCCTCTCGCGTATTCGCGTACCGCTCGGCTATAGGTACTTATTGAAATTAAACTACTATATACGGATTTTATCGCGTTGTTTATTTGATCGGGTACTTAGAAATAACTACACTGGAACATTGAGACAGCTACCATCTTAGTCTCCCCGTGACCATGGCTGTTGAAAAGCAACCGAAACGTCGGGGAAAGTGTTAACATAAATATAAATAGTATAGTAATAGTATGAATAGTTTCAATAATTCGGTTAGCTTAAAAATTAGTAAAGTTTAATAGTAATTATAGTAGTGTAACAGTTTTTCAAAATTTTGTAATAGTGTCAAATAAACAACGCGATAAAATCCGTATATAGTAGTTTAATTTCAATGAATAACATTCGCGTAAACAGAAGATAATATTATGTATGTACTTATTTCAAGGACAGAGCCGAGTTACAATACTGTTAGATAACATTACCATGACAATGTCGATAAATCCTGCTCAGACTGCCTAAACTGTATTTCTTATATATTACCAGCTGTGCCCGCGGTCTCACCCGCGTCATTGGTATTTGTGCTTACTGCGCCGCTCCTGTGAGCCGTAGCGTGATGTTATATAGCCTATGTCCTTCCCAGGGTTTCAGGCTATCTCCATTCCAAATTTCATCTAAATCGGTTCAGTGGATTGAGCGTGAAAAGGTAACAGACAAACAGACCGACAGGCAGAGTTACTTTCGCACTTCGATCAAATATACCATTTCGCATTTATAATATTAGTAATATATTGCGGCATGAAAGTGGATATAGTTACAAGAATAGAAAAGGGTATGTTAAGCTGGTTTTGACATGTAGAAAGAATGGACGAGGAAAGACTGACTAAGAAAGTTTATAAGGCTAGTGTGAATGTAACAGTCGCAAGAGGAAAACCTAGGCGAACGTTTCTCGACCAGATCGGAGGCGTTCTGGACAAAGGCCATCCTTGAACCGACGGGCGTGTATCAGAAATGTGATGCAAGTGAATGAAGCCAGAGAAGTGTGTCAGGATCGTAACAAATGGAAAGCCGTAGTCTCTGTCTACCCCTCTGGGGAACAGGCGTGAATCTATGTATTTTATATTAGTAAGGATAATTTATACGTATTTTGTTTGTTTCAGTTTTGAAGACTCCAATGCTTGTGTCTACATAGCATTATTTACTAAAGGGGAGAAGAATTACTCGAGAATCGTTGGCGTTATTGACAGTAAGTGTTAAACTGACTGCCGTATCTCCGAAGCAGTGTTGCCAATTTAGCGGCTTTGTCGCTAGAAGTGACTGACGACTTTCGTTAAGTCTCAGCGACAACAACTATAAATTAAAAATTTAAAAACCCCCGTCTCAAAATAATGAAAAGGAGTGGCGAACCTTAATATTTTTGTAAAATATGCATTAGAAATACATTAAATTATCGAAAAAACACTACACGCCGTAGACGGAGAATACTATAGACAAATTGATAGCATCTGTTTCATTCACACAAGAGTAAGAAGGAGTTATAAATTTGACGTGTATAGAAACGAGACAGCATGAGAATATTTTCTGTCTCGCGTTGCGTGCCGGTTTTTTCAAGGTCAGCACAGTACTATGCTAAACAAATTTGACAGTTGAGAGTCGCTTGCTTACGTTTTTGCGTTAATTTTTGTTTAATTTCAATTAAAGTGCACAATTATTGTGAAAATTACATAAGGAAACACTCAGTGAACTGGTTATTCATATATATTAAAGACAATATGGTTCGTTGTAGTGTATTAGGATGTAAAAGTGATAGTGAAACGAAAACACCAAAATTGTCCTTCCACTCGTAAGTATAACAAGTTTATGCCAATTTTAGCTTATTAATGTTTTAATTGATTGTGTCTTACACACAAAGATTCACGTCAAGTACAAAATAATCGATTTAGTAGCCAAAATATGAAATCAAATCATTCATAACCACAAATATCAGTGTTGCCGCATTCTAGTTGTTTATTCTCCCACAATTGTTGTGGGAGTTATATTTGATTATGATGTCTAGTATTGCGTGAACCATCAATTTCAAATCACATTTAGATAATGTTATGAATTAATTATAATTACACAAAGCGATTAATTAAACTAAAATATCTATTACTTTGCAGTTTTCCATATGATGACAAAGTTTTAACTTTTTTAAATAAAATGTTATGTTTTAAAATAATAATAAACAAAGTTTTTACATAGTTTGTGTAATACTTATTGACCGTAATCCTACAAACTAACATAGTAAATTAAGTAGGGAGTAACGTACATGGGTGGCAACACTTCTTTATGAATCGTTCTATCTCATGTGGCCACGCGCACTATTCGTCTATAGTTTTCTCCGTCTACGTTACACGCACACAACCATGCATTTGACACAACAGTCTAATCGCGTTCGTAATATTTCAGCATTGTTCGGCTGATGTCGTAGAATTTTCCGTAATTGTAGTTACATAATTATGCATGTGGAGTAGGTGACTTAATGAAATGTGATTATAAGGGTATAGTTCTAGACAATCAAACTTTAATAACGATGAAACCTAAAATTTAAATCAATTATGGTCGAATTTCGACCATTTGGGGACCGCTAGTAATATTATTTAGGAAAGATGTTACAAGCATCGATCAAATATACCATAGATGCACGATCGTCGCTCGAAAAACGGCCCCAACAAAACTGTGCATAAATCAGTCGTATGCGCTATATTATGCACCTGTCCCACTCACTCTTGAGTGCGCTGCCCGTAAGCGAGAGCGAATCGACACCACTACTACGGTGGAAACCGTACCATATACTTAGTACGCTTGCGTATCGCGAATAACACACTTAGGACGTTTTACATTGACGCGTTTTAACTAAACTATTACAAAATGTTTTTCAATAGGCGTTCAATGGTTATTCCGGTTTATTTCCTGGATTGCATAATAAATGCAGACACTTATAAATAAGTAGTACTGGTCAGTGCCACATATTGACGCGGTTTTTGTATGAGAATGTGCATCTATGGTATATTTGATCGAAGGTTACAAATCATAATCCTATATGTATTCAAAACTGCACGTATGGCGTAATAGTTTAAGTAAACGACTCGCCACTGTAATTGCGTTGAGTGTTGTGGGTCCCCACACTCAACAATAATTGGGTGATCTGCAAATGGTGGTTCCGGTCTGCGTGTTCTCCGTGTCCGTTGTTTGAATGTTTTTAAATTCCCCCGCGAGCCGCGATACAGGAATTTTCTTTTTAACGGAAAAATAACAATACTATTTATCCCCTCGGTTTCATCACGTTTATAAGTACCTATTGCTCCGCTCGTATGTTTCAAATCAGTTATCTCGATTTGACTGTCCAATTCAATGTAATTGGACTCATATAATAACAGGACTAGTCTAAAGGGTAATGGCAGCTATGTATGAGACTTTTGTTCCGCCATGAATAATTCTCAGACTGCATGTCAGGTATTATTTTTATATGTATTTACTTGGCAGGTAATATCATCGACAATTCTAGTTTAAATTATGAGATTTTTAGAACTTTGCGTTCAAAAGCTATTTCAGTTTGTAGTTTACATAAAAGGCTGTACTAAAATCGATTCTTATGACAGTCATGACAGCTGGTTGTCACAACCAGTTGTCATTATTAATCAGTTCACTAATTCTTAAGTCAATAAAATTGCCATATCATCAGTCAATAATGCCTAATATTTTTTTAATGTAATCGATTAAGGTAATCGATTTTTTACACAGTCCATTAGTTTAATAACGTGTAAATCGTAAATACTCTCGACTTTTTGTTACCAATTGTTCATTCCTGATTCTCACTTAATTAAATAAATAATAATTGTGTTTCTATGAGTAAGTAAATGAAATTTAAAAAAAAAAACGATTAGTAAGCAAAATATTTAGCAATTTTTATTTTACGCATGGCAAGTTTTTTTAATGTATACTAGCGTTTTATTATCAATTTACTAACGTTTAGTTATTTACAATTTTCGATTCTGATATTTTTATAGTTCCCATGTATTAAAAATATGATATTTACATAAAAATGATCAGTTTAATTTCTTCTATAAATCCTATAAATCTTATAACAAAACATAAACAAAATTAAAAAAATTGCGGTACAGAAGCTGCCATTCTCCTTTTGTAATTTTATTTTATGAATTAATTTTAGTAACTAAGTATTTATACTTTGACTTTAGAACGTAATGAACTGATTTATAATATTCATGTATGACATGCAAATCTAATTTTTATTTCAATGTTATAATATTTTCTGTCAAATTATTTCTTAGTTTTTTGTTGTTAAATGTATTTTGATATAATTATGTATGTATATGTGATATAATGTTTTTATAATGCTGACTCTTTTGACATTACTTATTTATTATGTATGGATTTAAAATCTGAAATAAACATTTTATTATTATTATTATTTAGGTATTAATTGTCACTTTTCTTATTTCAGACAAATGTAAGTGTACATTTCATTATTTAATACATTTTAAGGTTAAAATTAATAAAATATCTTTAACACTTTCGTGTCACAAGTTTTATATATATGAAAACAGGTATTAACACTTCATGCTCAGTATTTACGTATATTTTTGAAAGACAGATGTTTCGGCTATGTTGCACTTGCCGTGGTCACAAGCAGAGTCAGTTTGTGACCAAAATGTGCCTTTCAAAAAATGTTTGCAAATAGGGACAATTGCGTTAATACCCGTTTTTAATTATCTGTATATAAATAGGCAAAGATGAAATAGTTTAGTATCTTTTCGCCTTGGTTTATGAACCGATTGTATTATATTGTTTAGTAGTTATTGACTAGGTTTAGTGTTCAATGAAATAAATTGGGATACAATTATTTTTTTAAAAGGTTTGCTAAAGACAATACAGATTATGGTTGAATTTTGACCAATTGACGAATACTAGTACAAATATGTTTAAATAGTATAACATATTGCACAAAAGTGTTTAGGTAATTAATAATGGGATTAAATATAATGACCACCAAAAAAACTAATTGCGCAGCATAATATACTTACTAAAATATATATACCACCTACCTATACGCCTCAAATCACTGCATTCCGTCTCGGAAGGATTTGGTTATGTTAGATTCCTTCTTAAACCCACCCAAAAATTTAAATATATTTTGGTGTGCAATTAGAATTTTTTTGCTGTGCAGTTAAATACTACGCATTAATAATGTATCAATCAATTAATCAGTCAATCAGCCCACCGCAGTCCACAGCTGGACATAGTCTAATAAAAATGTATAGTTTTGAATAAATAATATTGTATAATAATTTTACAGCTGATTGTAAGTATTACAAAGATTATTATATATTATTAATCAACATCGACTCACGCCTTAACCTGAAAGCGTAGGCACAGGTTTATTACTGACACAATCGCCAGCTATGTTACAGATAGTGCAATCCACGAAGACGCGCCCCACTATTCCTCCTAACCGTTTATAGTATATGTGTGCAAGCTTCCCCCAATGTTTGAGTGTTATCGGTACACACCATAGATATAATAAACAAGGAGATATGCCCTGTAGACGAAAATATATTGGAAACCTGTGTCTCCAGTTTATCCCTACCACCCGGCTACTACTACACGTGCAGTTCAGTAAAAGCAATAGAAACGCAGTCGCGCACACACTCGCAGTTTTTAAATCAGAACGTACAAAATAATCAATTATGAACCTTATCCTGTCAAACATAGCGTGTATTTACCATGCACCGTTCAACTTACTCACACAAAAACATCGGACGCTATCGTTGTGCTGTGCAAAAGCAATTTATTTTACATATACACTAATGATTAACTAAATCGGAAAGTTATCGATTCTTCCATTTGTTATTGTACAAAATAAAAATGTAAGAAAATAGCACGAGGATAAGGCATAGCATATATTATAATAATTCAAAGACAAAAACACTTCACCGTTTATTAACCTTAAATTAAATTTACTTACTTTACGAAAGTTGGTTACGCATTTCTATTTCTCTACTAGGCTGCAAAATGATCAAAATAAGTAAATAAGTCTTTTTTATAAAAAAAAATAAGTCTTTTTTATATTTCTATGGTACACACTAATTACCTATGAGTGCACGGGCACACTACAATGTATAGACCAAACAGGAGAGAGCGTCACGGTCAAAGGGAAAGATGCTCTACTTCAATTTTATATTTTTTTATTTTAGGTGTCGATATTTTATGTGATTATTAGTTAATATACGATAATATTACCATTTTTATAAATTATAGACATAAATGAAATACGTGTAAAAGTTGTATTAAACTTTATTAAGAAATCAAAATCGTCAATCACTCGTTTCAGAAATATCTGATTCAGAGTCTGATGTATCACCAACATTTATAAATAAAACTGAAATCAAGATCACAGTGTCTCATGTATTCATCTTCAATTTTTTCCACGTGTTGGCAAGTATTGAACCAGACATCTTTATTTACTCGATCAAATGCTTCATTTAAAATGGGCATAATTAAAGTATAATTTTGATTGATATTGCGGCTAGCAACGTCGTTTTTTACAATACCCCAAATGTTTTCGATTGGGTTTAAATCTGGATGATAAGGAGGCAGCCGAAGCACTGTGAATCCATGTTCTTTCAATAATTCGTCAACTTTGTATTTGTGGAAGTTTTCTTTGTTTTTTAGTATTAGGTCATAAAGTTCAGGTTTTTTGAAGCTTGGTTCGAAATGGATATTTTTTGCATTCAGCCAAGTCTGCATGTCTAATTTGTTGGAGTTGGATGTTGGTATTTTTTCCGAACTAGTGTTGTGATAGGCTGCATTATCCAAGACTACCACGGCATCATTTGGGAGATTTGGTATTAGTTTCTCCTTTAGCCACTTTGAGTAATTTTCTGTGTTCATATTGTCGTGGTAGTCTCCGGATTTGATCTCTGCTCTGTATGTCAACAACGCATTTGGTACAAAACCCTCTGCCCTTCCGCCATGTACTATGATTATGCGCACTCCTTTTGTTATATTGCTGTTTTAGAACCTTTTTCGGCTCAAGATTTTTTTTGCACGTGGTTGGTATGAATATATGATTCGTCTGTGTACACTATAGGTCTACCTGCATTACGAAAAGACTTTACCTGTTTTAAATACTTCAATCTTAACATTTGAATATCATGTTTCTCAGTTAGCACCTTCCTGTTATGCTTAGTTCTTCTCCATTTATAACCAAGTTTACGTAACAATGTTCTTGTTATACATCCATCAAATTGTATACGGTCTTTCAAAACAATTTTAAGTCGTGATAATGTTGGAAATTGACGATGTTCTATATGATAGTTTTGGATAGTTCTCCGGACTACACAAATATCAAAGTCGTCTAAATTAATTTTTCGTGGTCTTACGCTTCTCTTCTTCATAGGTGATGTAAAAATAGAAGCATTTCTGCCTACTAAATTCGTATGCGACGTACTGGCTTCATTTTCAGACTCAATATCCGCTTCCGTAGTCAGCTCTGTTGTACGCTCCGTACTTGGGACTATAGGAACTATCGCATCCGTCTCCATAGTTATATTCGATTCCATAGCAAGTACTGTAGTTTGCTTTATTGTATTAGTATATTCCTTTCTTTCGCGTCGTATTCTAGTCACTGTGCTTTCAGATACTCCAACAGCCTGTGCGGTTCTCCATCGCGCATCAGTGAGTTTTCCTGCGTAATTATTGATTGCTTCTTTTTTCATAAAATAATAAACTTTTGAAATAATTTCTCTTGCCTAAAATTTAAAAAAAGACATTAAATAGTTTTACTTATTTTTAAAGATGAAATGAAGTTTTCTTTTAGTAAAATTTACTATTTTCAAAATTAAATTACTTTCCTCTGCTTATTGCATGTATTTTAGTAACTACATACTTCTAACGATGTAAATATCTTTTACATACCTGGCTTTTAAGTACAACACGCTGAGATTTTCTCGACATTAAAAAGAAATAATAATATAAAGTAGAGCAACTTTCCTGACGAGTCTGGATTTTTGCAACATAGACTGTACTACATGTGCGCATCGAACCGCTGACGGTTCGCGACTGACCACTGACGCTCGGATGAAACTCCCCGCACCCCGCGATCCCCTCAACCAAAAATTGGTGGAGCGCGTCTTCGTGGATTGCACTATCTGTATAACTCTATAGCCAGTCTTTTAGCAATAGCTTAGTGGGGAGACCAACAGACTGCAATGCAGAGGGTCTCGGGTTCGAATCCACGTCGCGCACCTCTGACTTTCGGAAGTTATATGACTTTTTGAAATTATGTGCGTATTGATTGACAATTATCGCCTGCTCCGTGCCTCGGAGAGCACGTTAAGCCGTCGGTCCCGGCTGCCATGAACATGTATGGCAGTCGTTATTGGGAAGTCAGTGCCCTCTAATATCCTGACACTGGTGTAGCCTAAGGGTATCGTTAGCCTTCGGGTTGCGGAGATCAGATGGCAGTCGCTCCGTGTAAAAACTGATATTCAGTCAAATCCAGTTAGACTAGAAAGCCGACCCCAAGTGACTTGGGAATAATAAAGGCTAGGGAGAAGAAGAAGCCAGTCTTTTACTGTCTACTAGGCACAGATCCAGTTTCCGTTCCGTTACTAAGGCTAAGGACTTTACTTCTAATCAAATCAAATCAAAAATATTTATTTGTATAACATAGGTGGTACATGGTGTTAATAAATAAATAAATAATAATAACAAATAATATTTTTTTATTCAATAAATAAATAAAAGTCTTTACAAAACACATTACAGGCTACTTATCTATATATTAATACGTGAAGCGAAAACTTTGGATCCCTTTTTACGAAAATTGGGCAAACGGAGGAGTATGAAATTTCGCACACTTATAGTTTATACAGAGAAGAAGTGACGAATGCTAATATTTATTTAAAATATGCATTAGAAATATATTAAATTAATGAAAAAACACTACCCGCACACAAGCATGCATTTGACACACGCAGTCGAAGCGCGTAACTATGGTTACATATATCAATATAATATAATAACATATACATCAGCAATATCTTACAGGTAAACTTTGGTCGAATTTCGAGCACTAGGCGACTGCTAGTTGTATTAAATTCACATTAAAACTATATTTAATCTAAAGGAAAATAATCGTTACAACAGGTGTAAACTATTTGACATTTGACAAAGTAATGTGCTTATGTCCTCAGAATACAGTGTACATCATAAATTACAAAAACTAAAAATAAATAATCTACGTGATACGTGAAGCAAAAACTTTGTATCCCTTTTTACGAAAATTGCGCGGACGGAGGAGTATGAAATTTGGCACAGTTAAAGTTTATATGGAGAAGGAGGAGCGAATCCTAATATTTATATAAAATATGCATTAGAAATACATTAAATTAATGAAAAAACACTACACTCACTCAACCATGCATTTAACAGACGCAGTCGAAGCGCGTAACTATGGTTACATAATTATATCAGTATATAATGACATATTATATCAGCAATATCTTACAGGCAAACTTTGGTCGAATTTCGAGCACTAGGCGACCGCTAGTATTATTAAATAATTATATGTTAACTTTTTCAGTGATAACGATCACGCCTGCCGATTTGCTAGTTCCCCCTCCAGCCGAGGGGGAACAATTCGAACAGGAGATCACTTATGCATCCAAAGGAGGGGAAACTTCTGTCGATAAGGTATTCATAATCTAACATTTACTTGACAAATCAAAGAGTAAAACATTTAAGCTAGCTTATGCTAATGACATGGAATATATTGACGGCCTCGATGGCGTAGTGGTGAGTGTAACCGACTGCCACGCCTGAAGTCGCGGGTTCGATTCCCGCACAAGTCAAACATTTGTGCGCATGAACATGGATGTTTGTCTTGGTCTGGGTGTTTCTATGTATAATATGTATGCATTTACAAAAAAAAAGGTATATATGTATGTTTATCCATTGTCTAGTACCCATATTACAAGCTCTGCTTAGTTTGGGCTAGATGGTGTTGTGTGTAGGTGATAGAATATTGTATTATTATATTATATATTTTTATTTTTTAACCCCCGAAGCAAAAACGACGGCGCGTTACGTGTATGTGTGTGTGTGTGTGTGTGTGTGTGTGTGTGTGTCTGTCTGTCTATGGCATCGTAGCTCCCGAACGGATGAACCGATTTTGATTTAGTTTTTTTTGTTTGAAATGTGAATTAATCGGGAGTGTTCTTAGCTATGTTTGATGAAAATCGGTCCAAGATGGCCGCCGCCACAAAATAGCGGATTACATATTTTTTCATAACCCCCTTAATATGGGTATCAAATGAAAGGGCTTGACTAGTAGAATACTATACACTATGATAAATTTCAAATGCAAGATGGCCGCCACCGCAAAATGGCGGCAAATTTGTGTCGAGGGTATTTTAAATTTTTAATTTATACTTATTATTATTATTACAGTAATACCTCGACTTACGCGAACCAGGAGTTACGATATTTTGCAAATCTCGTAAATTCGTATTTTTTCGCGCTCATAGCCAGTTGCACTCACTGATCGGTAAACGATTAGCGAGGTTAAGCAACGTTGGGTGCGGCCAGCCTATAGATGGGTGACCGCTTAGTGGTATTTCATCTGAGCGTCTCCGTGCTTCGGAGGGCACGTAAAAAGTCGGTCCCGGTTGTTGTCCAATTGATAGCAGTCGTTAAGCCATGTCAGAGGCCTACGGGAGGCTTGAACAACTCTTGATAACAGGTTGACCACTAACCACACGAAAAGAGAAGAAAGTCTTTTTTTGAGCGTCTCTCTCGATTATTGATCATAGAGTTAGAGCCCCACATTACTGTTCAGGAGTCGAGGCAATTTTGCGAGAGAAAAGTAATCTTTAAGTCATTTGAAAAAGACTTTTGACAGACAAGCGGACAATGAAGTGATCCTATAAGTCATCCTTTTTCTTTTGAGGTATAAAACCCTAAAATGTACTATACATATACAATTATACATATATCGCACTCTTAATGAAACAGTGACTTAACTCGAATTTTGGAAGTATGGCAATTTGAACTCTAGTTGTGTAACTACATTGTACTATTATGTTTGTTTTAAGTAATGTCAGCAGTGTTTAAATTTGTTTAATTCAAAATACTCAGATAAGTCTTTGTTTTATTAAGAGTGCGATATATGTACAAGCGACCCGCCCCGGGTTCGTACCGCTAGCATAAAACCTTAACAAATTAAACTTACACCTAAACCTGTCTCATGAATTACTCTGTCTATCGGTGAAAACCGCATGAAAATCCGTTCACTAGTTTTTGAGTTTAACGCGAACAGACACACGGCGCGGGGGTCTATATTTTATAATATTTAGTGATAGTGATACATAGATTTATTTTTATGTTACAGGTGTCGTTGAACGGTGTGCCGCTAATTACAAACACAAGAAGATCCAATGTCGGCGCCATAGCTTTCTATGTAGTAAGTAGAAAGTATAGTAAAGTATAGAAAAAGAGAACTATAGAATTAGTAGCTTATGCCCGCGGCTTTATTCATTTTGGGAACAGAACATTTTTTCTGGGTGAAAGATACCCTGTGTTCTTTATGGTACCTCTGACAAAATTTCATGATGGTCGGTCGTATAGTTAAGGCTTGAAAGGGTAACAAACAAACTCACATTCGTATTTATACCTAATACTAGCTTTTGCCCGCGGCTTCGCTCGCGTTAATTTAGATTTTGACAATCAATTCGGGTTGTACTCTGCTTGTAATAATATAATTCAATCATGATTCGAAAGACACGTGGCGCCATCTATTTCATAAGAACGTTATTGTCGTTTTCCTCGGGAACAGTAACTTTTTTCGGGATGAAAAGTAGCCTATGTCCGTTTCTGTACACCTGACAACGTATATACAAAATTTCAGAATGATCGGTTCAGTGGTTTAGGCGTCAAAAGGTAACAAACAAACAACCAAACAAACTCATTTTCGCTTTTATAATATTAGTTAGGATTAGAATTAGGATTAGTCAAGATAGCGCTATAAAACAAACAACAGAATAAAGTAGTTTAATTTTAATGTATAACATACGCGATTCTTTTCCCCTGATTCCTTATCCAAAACTTGACCGAATTAAGTACTTATTTCATTAAAAATTAAAGAAAGACTTTGGACGTGTTCATATGTTTTCCTTTTTTTATATAATCTAGTCAAATTTGTTTTCTGGATGTTTGAACACAACAGAAAATCTGGTAAATTTTTGAGGTTTTTGAAGACTCATGTCTCTTTTAAATAATGCCTCCGTGGCGCAGCGGTAATGAATGCGACTGCTGTGCATGAGGTCTCGGGTTCGAATCCCGAGTCGGGCCAACAAAAAGTTATTGGGTTTTTCTGTTAAGGAATCTCAATAGCAGCCCGGAGTTAGGAAGTTGGCGGTGTTAGACACCCCCGTGCCTCGGAAAGCACGTAAAGCCGTTGGTCCTGCGCCCGATCTTTCTCCGGTCGTGACGGATTACCGTCCCATCGGATCATGAGAGTGACGGAACAGAGAGTGCACTTGTGTTTGCGCACACACTTGTGTACTATAATATCTCCTGCGTAGATGGTCAGTCTCCGTTAAGACTGGCCGCCGTGACCGAAATTCGGTCTGGAGGACATTAATAATTAATTTATGAAAAAAAAGTTAAACATAGGTACATGCCAATAGAGGCCATACATTTTTTGGAAAATTATTGCTCCCCTGGCATTACCCAGGGAAGAAACAGGGGACTACGTTTGTGTGGAAAAACGGCTCTTATGTTTCCTCTTAACTACTTCACCGATCATCATGAATACGCAGCTGAGAGTTCTACGTAATGTTCTCTTACATAAATGAAGTCTGCCAATCCGCACTGGGCCAGTGTGGTGGACTATGGCCTAACCCTTCTCATATTGAAGAGAGGCCCTTGTCCAGCAGTGGGACAGTTTAATACAGGGCTGATATTATTATACTGTAGAATTGGTCCAAGTTTCTTGCCAGTTCTTCTAATTAGTTCTACGGCTTTGATGAACGTGGCAACAAGTAAATGTAAATTCACATTCATAAGTGTAACTTTGACATTCATAAGTGTTACTTTGTGACTTACGTGAATAGAGAATCGAGCCTCGCTGATTTCAGCATGAATGGGCCGGCTCGACCGGGAAAGACTACCCTCTCACAGAATATCGACGTGAAATACCAGTATTCCTACTGTTGTGTTTCGTTCGGTGAGTGAGAGTGCCGGATGTCCAATCACCCCCTTTCCCCCATCCAGCTCCTTCTCCTTCCCACTTCCTTTCCTAAAGGGTCGGCAACGCGCAAGTAATGCCTCTGGTGTCGCAGGTGTCCATAGGCTACGGTGACCACTTACCTACCATCAGGTTGGCCGTAGGCTCGTTTGCCACCTTAGGAGTATAAAAAAGGGTAGTATTTAAAAAAAAAACTAATTGCGCAGCAAAAAAAGCTAAATGATCAGCAACTCATGGCCAGCAAACTTTAAAGAGATCAAACTAAGTTGACGGAGCCCCGCGAAGCGGGGCTCCTATTTATGGGTGGGGTTAGAAAAAGGAACCTAACATAACCTAACACTTCCGAGACGGAATGCAGTGATTTGAAGCGTATAGATGCTCGTTATGCTGTGCAATATTTGCTGATCAATTAGTATTTTTGCTGATGATAGCATTATATTTAATCCCATAAAAAAAAGAATAAACATATTTTTGAATGTAATTTTCATTCTTAGTAAACTTGATTGTTTCAGCTTGGTGACAACACGATAACCGTTCGTATCACAGAGTATATCCCTACGTTAGAGGGAGTTCAACAGGCTGTTTTTATGGTCGACGGAGAACAAATCACGAAAACTCTCATGGAGATAGGGTACGTAACTAGGATTGCCACTTTTATTTTAAACAAATCTTCTTCTTTTCTTCTTTCCGTGTGGTTAGTGGCCAACCTGTTGTCAAGAGTTGTTCAAGCCGCCCGTAGGCCTCTGGCAATGGCTTAACGACTGCTGTCAATTTGACAACAACCGGGACCGACTTTTTACGTGACTTCCGAAGCGCGGAGACGCTCAGATGAAATACCACTAAGCGGTCATCCATCTATAGACTGACCGCACCCAACGTTGCTTAACCTCGCTAATCGTTTACAATTAACAATAAACAAATAATAAAAGTTCGAACAAATAGAGTACATTTATCTTATCTTATCTTATGTGGGGGCCAGTCAGTGCAGACCGGCGACACTTCGACCCAGTGGGATCTTTTGTGTCGACACTCTCCCAATAACGACTGCCATAGATATTCTTGGCAGCCGAGACCAACGGCTTAACGTGCTCTCCAAGGCACGGAGCAGGCGATAATTGTCAATCAATACGCACATAATTTCGAAAAGTCATATAACTTTCGAAAGTCAGAGGTGCGCGACGTGGGTTCGAACCCGAGACCCTCTGCACTGCAGTCTGTTGGTCTCCCCACTGAGCTATCGCTGCTCTAGAGTACATTTACTATCTGAGGTAAAAAAATAAAGTAGATACAAGATCCGAATATAAGGTACCAGTTGACCCGCGCAACGTCGTCTATTTCACATAAGAGATTTTGCCCCGTTTTTACAACATTTTTCATTGCTGCTCCGCTCCTATTGGTCGTAGCGTGATGTAATATAGCCTATAGCCTTCCTCGATAAATAGGCTATCTAACACAGGAATAATTTGTCACATCAAACCAGTAGTTCCTGAGATTAGCGCGTTCAAACAAACAAACAAACTCTTCAGCTTTATAATATTAGTATAGATTTCTTAGCAGTATGAAATATACTTTACGATCTATTCTCATACCTACCAAATATACATATGTACACACAGCATTTGATTAAAATCGGTCTAGCCGTTTCGAAGGCGTGCGACCACAAAAGCTGTGACTCGAGATTTTTATATACCTACTAGTTGTCCTAACAGACGTTGTCCTGTACACAAGAAAAAAAAACCAAATCTACACCATTCTCGAATCCACTTGAACACACATAAAAAATTTCACCAAAATCGGTCCAGCCGTTTAGGAGTAATTTAATTACAAACACACGTACAGAAGATTTATATACATATAAAGATAATAGATTTATCAAAATCATGATGATATTTGGATTTATCAATATCATATCTTTATTTCAATTTTGACTATACTTTTATTTACCTCGGCCTCGATGGCGTAGTGGTTAATGTAACCGACTGCCGCGGGTTCGATTCCCGCACAAATCAAACATTTGCGTGCATGAACACACAGGATGTTTGTCTTGGTCTGGGTGTTTCTATGTATAATATGTATGTAATTACAAGAAAAAAAGTATACTTATATGTTTGTTTATCCACTGTACATAGTACATAATACTTTGCTTAGTTTGGGCTAGATGGTGTTGTATGTGATAGAATAGAATATTATTATATAACTTTTCTATTTTTAGTCTCCCCGTGACCATGGCTGCTGAAAAGCAACCGAAACGTCGGGGAAAGTGTAAACATAAATAGTATAATAGTATAGTAATAGTATAAATAGTTTTAATAGTTTCAATAATTTAAATAGCTTAAAAATTAGTAAAGTTTTATAGTAATAGTAGAGTAACAGTTTTAAAAATTTTGTAATAAAGTGTCAAATAAACAAAGCGATAAAATCCGTATATAGTAGTTTAATTTCAATGAATAACATTCGCGTAAACATAAGACAATATTATATTACTTTTATTTATTGAAACATAGTTATATTTTAATTTATTAAAATCATTTGTTTTTGTCCGCGACATCGCTCTCGTTAATTTAAACATTTTTAATCAATTTATATCCCACGGGAACATTCCCTTTTTTGAATGAAAGGTATCCTACTTTGTACTCTCACTGCTGTGAATAAAACAACCTTACTTATAAATACTTTTATTTTCAGGAATAAGGAGGAACCAGTGTCAGGTATTAATATCAGTCATATATTTTATAAATTGTTCCACTGCTGGGCACGGGCGTCTTCACACTATGAGAATGGTTAGGCCATAGTGCACCGCGCTGGCCTAGAGCTGGTTGGCAGACTTTACATATCTTCGAGAACATTATGTAAAACTCTCAGACATGCAGGTGCCCTCGCGATGTTTTCCTTCACCGTTAACGCGTCAACTTTCGAGCGGACATACGCTGTCCGCAAAACAGAGTCATAAAAAAAAGAACGGCAAATGTATGTCCGCTGCACACTTGACTCGTTAATGAGTCAAGTGTCGAGCGCACATACATTTGTCCGTTTGTGTATTGTTTGCACAATGAATTTTTAATTATTTTTTACGTATTTCCCCTAGACCTACAAGAAGTTTAAAGCGATCGAAGGCTGCATGTTTACTTTACTGATCTCATTATCAATATATTAACTATTAACTGCCTCCGTAGTGCAGCGGCAGTGAATGCGACTGCTGTGGATGAGGTCTCGGGTTCGAATCCCGTGTCGGACCAATAGAATAGAATAGAATAGAATTCGTTTATTTGTCAAACATAGGTGATTACAATTTGTGGTCTTCAACATAAATATGTTAAAAAATGATGAAATTAAGAAAAGGTTTGCATCATTACTTATGTGTTATAATTTTACATTTCTAATAAATGAGCCAACGTTTAGACGAAATAACACTGAATCATGCCTTGACAATATATTGACGAATATTCCAGACAGATATATGTGACTTATGTATAGATCATAATGGGTTAGCAGATGGTCACGCGGGCCTTTTCTGTACAGCGCATATGAACAAAGTTAAGGCAAAACAAAATCAGGCACAGTTTATTCGCATTAACAAAACATTTTATGATGACAAAAGTAAAACTAAGTTTAGAAATAATTTAAACAACCTGGATTTGAACACAGGCATAAATACATTTATACGACAATTTAACCACTTATATTCATTTTCATTCAAATTTAAAAGAATTAAAATTAACATAAATAGGACAAAACACAGTAAATGGCTTTCGAAAGGAATTAAAACATCCAGTCAATTTAAAAGATTTCTTAATACCATTTATAAACAACAAAATAACTGCGATCAAACTATACTGAATTATCGTGACAAATACTTAACCTTATACCGTAAAGTAGTTAGATTCGCAAAAAAGCTACATGTGAGAAACCAAATGAAAAATTCATTAAACAAGAGCAAATCTATTTGGAATATTGTAAATCAACGTCGTAATAGTCTCACACGAAGTTTTTCTGATAATATGATTCTCAAAACAGATAGCTTTGCGACTGATAGTCCAGTACAGGTAGCTAATATCTTCTCTAAAACGTTTTCTAAAGTCGTATTATTAAATACTTGTGATTCAAAATTGGCTATTGAATATCTTATAGAAAATGTCGAAAGAATAGAAAATGAAATGAGCTTTGACTTAGTAACTCCAAGAGAAATTTTGAATATTGTAAAAAGTATGAATAGTAAAAACTCATGTGGGTATGACAATATTTCTATGCCTATTATAAAAGAAAATATTGATATTTTAGCCTGCCCTTTAGCAACTTTATTTAATAATTGTGTTACTTTAGGTGTATTTCCTGAGCAATTTAAGATTGCTAAAATATTGCCAATATACAAAAAGGGCGTAAAGACTGATCCAGAAAACTACAGGCCTATTTGCTTACTTCCAGTCCTGTCAAAGCTACTTGAGAGAATCATGAAAGTTCGTCATTTAAGACACTTAAACAATAATAACATTTTGAACACGAGACAATTTGGCTATCAGAAAGATATAAGTACGGCTGATGCAATAGACTCTCTTATTGAGGATGTTTTACGTAATTTAAATGACAGGTACAATGTTGCGGGTCTATTTCTAGATTTAAGCTCCGCTTTTAATACGGTAGACCATAACATTTTACTTCATAAATTGGAACACTATGGTATTCGAAATAAAAATCTAGAATTATTTGGTTCATATCTACGGAATAGAAAACAGTTTGTGGAAATCAAAGCAATTATAGATGGTGAACAAAAGATTGGTAAATCCAATATTAGGACTATATCCTGTGGGGTACCCCAAGGCTCAGTGTTAGGGCCGATTTTGTTTATTATCTTCTTGAACGATCTAACAGCATTCATGAAAAGTCGAGTCCCAGATGCTAGACTAGTAATATTTGCAGATGACACTAATGCTGTTATATCCGCTGAAAGTATACCAAATCTAGTATTTAAAATCCAGACAACTTTTGCGGAGTTTGAAAATTGGTTTGGAGCAAACAATTTAGTGCTTAATGCAGCAAAAACTAAATGTCTGCTATTTAAATCAACAGCAAAAAACACTGGAACTATCCAGGTCACCTCTAATGGCATAAATATTGATATTGTAGACAATATAAAATTTCTAGGAGTACAAATAGACGCTTTGTTAAACTGGAAACATGAATTGTCTTCTATTGTTAGTACTATAAGTTCAGCTTGCTATGCAATAAGAAGTCTTAGGGATGTTCTCACAATAGCTCAGCTGAGGATGGTTTATTTTGCTCTAGTTGAATCGAAACTGCGGTATAGCATTCAATTCTGGGGAAATAGCTATAATTATAATATAAAAGCAGCCTTCATAATACAAAAGAGAGCCATAAGAACAATGGTGTGCATACATCAGACTGAATCATGCAGGGACTTTTTTATTAAATTACAGATACTTACTGCACCATCTCTTTACATTTTAGTAATTTTGACCAACTTAATAAAATATCTTTCCAAATTCGAGACAGAATCTGAAAGAGCAATACGTCTCAGTACTCGTAGAAAAGACCTACCAATAAGAATACATCCAAAACTCAATGTGGTGAAACATTGTGCTAGTGTACAAGCAGTCACATTGTACAATAAATTACCCTCCGAATTCAAAACAATAGTAAACCATAAGGTTTTTAATAGTAAATTTAAACAATTTCTTTTAAAAAAATGCTACTATGGCGTGGATGATTATATAAAGGATGCAAATAAAGGCTTATGCATATAAGGCAACAATAATAAGGATATCATAGTTTGTAAGTTCGATATAAAATCTATATTTGTGTTCTTATATAAAAAAATAAAAAAAATTGTTATATGTTTTTGTTCCATTTCTTGTCATGTTAGTTTTTAAGAATTTTCAACACAAATGTATGTTTGTTCAGAAATAAAATTATCTTATCTTATCTTATCTTATCTTATCTTAAGTCTATAATAAGAACGCTATGTTTTGCCGTGAAGGCATACACATGTTAATTAAAACCGACATTAAAAATACAATACAAAATAGTTAAAATAAACATGAAATAATTAATATCCCTTTAGATTTAAATTACATAAAAATATTATTATTGATATTCATTCTTACATTATATTGTCGGATTATTATTACGCATTAATTACAATATTATGTCACAGTTTTTATTATTACATTAT
This sequence comes from Catocala sponsa, assembly GCA_963564715.1. Lineage (NCBI taxonomy): Eukaryota > Metazoa > Arthropoda > Insecta > Lepidoptera > Erebidae > Catocala > Catocala sponsa. The sequence goes on along the minus strand of OY751356.1, from coordinate 3,957,183 downwards.
TCATAAGTAAATTTAATTACAAAATTTATTATTCTATTAATGCCAAGCTTATTTTATTCATAATTATTTTCATTCAATCAAATCAAATCAAAATTATCAAATCAAAATTCAATCAAATGTACAATATTATAATAAACTATTTCAGTTAGTAATTTTCTCAGTTTTGTTTTGACATCAGAATAACTCAATGATTTCCAACAAAAAGGTATTGGATTTTTCTGTCAAGAAATCTCAATATCAGCTCGAAGTTGGGAAGTCGGCGGTGTTAGACACCCTTGTGCCTCTAAGCACATAAAGTCGTTGGTCCTGGACCTGATCTCTCACCGGTCGTGTCGGATTTAGATATAAACTTGTCTGACCATCTGCGCAGGAGATATTATAATGCGCACACTATAATATCTCCTGCGCAGATGGCCAGACTCCGTTAGGGTTGGCCGCCATGACCGAAATTCGCTCTGGAAGACATTATTATTATAACTGTACATCAGCCTTCTTAAGGTAGTAGAGCCAAGCTGGTTACAGCAGGAATGGGCCGGCTCGACCGAGGAAGTACTACCCTCTCACAGAAAATCGACGTGAAACAACAGTGTTTCACTGCTGTGTTTCGTTCGGTGAATGAGAGCGCCGGAGGCCTAAGCATGAGGTGACGATTCTCGCAGCTTATGTGGGACCTGCAGAGTATCCGTAGAGTCATTGTGTGGGTGGCGCGAGTCGACCCGGCGGCCAGGGAGAGCCGTAGAAACGGTGCTCTGCTGGCCGCCCGCGGTATAGTCCAGAGGCCCAACCGAGTCTAACCAACTAGGTTGGCTGCCTTATCATGCCGCGCATAATCTCGAGGTGGCTCGTCGTGCCGGATGGTGACCGGAGGGTGGGTCCCGGCGACCACTTTCGGGAGGGTACGGGGGTCCTTCCGTCCGTCAGATCGGCTATCGCCATACCATACAGTTTTATGACAAAACTTGCTCTGCGCCTTGTCCCACTTTGCTGCGAGAATAGCCGCCTCTTTTTTTTCACGTTTCCCCTTCCTTTCACTCTATGGCAGTACGAACAAAGCATTGTCGTTCAACAGCAGCCAATCGCCGTAACCCCATTGCTGCTTCCTGTGTTGTGGAGTTTATTAACATCAGAGTACTCCACGCTAACCTTAATGCCTTCCATCACCACCTGGAGATGGCTCGGCCGGCAATGCTTTTTCTAACGGAGACACAAATACGCCGTCCTCCAGACACGAACTATCTGCAATATCCCGGCTACGTGCTAGAGGAGTGTTTCCTCGCGAAAGCCGGGGTATGCTTGTTTGTTAGGGCGGATATTTGCTGTCGCCGTCTACAATGCCTAGAGGACCCATCCTTCTCTGTCCTTTGGGTACACGTAGATCATGGCTCTTTCAGCCAAATCTACATGTGCCTCTACCGATCCCATTCAGGAGACGCTGAGACAACTCGACTCTTCAATTACCTGAGTCAGGCGGCAGACGACGCGCAGGAGCGGTTTCCGAACGCTGAGTTGGTGTTCTTGGGAGATTTCAATGCCCACCATGAGACCTGGTTGGGTTCTCCCAAAACAGACCACGCGGGAGGAACTGCCCATGCGTTCGCTCTCACGCATGACCTGTCTCAACTGGTACTCCAGCCCACCCGGATACCAGACATTGCAGGTCAGGCGCCCTCTCTGCTCGATCTGCTGCTGACGAGTAACCCGAACCGGTACAGTGTGTCGATACGTGCTCCTCTGGGCACCTCAGACCACTGTCTGGTTTATGCCACAGCTGTTGTTGTTACGCCCCCACGACCCTAGGAGGCAAGACGACGACTGTGGCACTACTGTGGATGGAATGCGGGAGTACTTCGCCTCCATCCCTTGGGCTCAACGCTGCTTTGAGAACAGGGATCCATCAGAGAGCGCTACTGCTGTCGCTGGTGAAACCATCCTGGGTATGGAATATTATATTCCATACAGTGATGTCACGAGCGGTGGCAGGAAAAGGCCCTGGTTCGGTCGTGAATGCGCTGATGCTGTTGAACGCAAACAGACAGCGTACCGCGCTTGGACCAGGGCTCGCACTCTCCACGACCCTAACGTGAATCACCTGAAGGCAGCGTTCAACCAAGCCACAAAGGTCTGCAAGAGGGCATACTTAAGAGCGGATGCCCAGCGCGTCGCACGGTTCGGCCATGAACTCATGGCGCATCCTACGGGCAGTCGTAGCTATTGGCGCCTGGCCAAAGCCGTGCAGTCCAACTTCTGCCAGACCTTGCTGCCCCCTCTGAGGTATCCGAATGGATCACTGGCTCATCGGCCGCAGGAGAAAGCAGATCTGCTTGCAAATCTCTTTGCGACCAACTCTTGAATCGATGACTGCGATTCGCAGCCGCCTAACATTGCCAACTGCGGCTACACCATGCCTGATATATGTATCAGGCAACGAACCGTTCGTGCGATACTGCAGTCTCTCGATGTTCGGAAAGCCAGTGGACCTGACGGCATCCCAGCTGTGGTCCTTAAAAAATGTGCAGCGGAGTTGTCTCCCACGCTTACGCGCCTATACCGGACGACTTACGCCGCAGGCATTGTGCCTGAGGCTTGGAAGGAAGCGAACGTTCAACCGATTCCCAAAAAGGGGGACCGTTCCGAGCCAAGCAACTATCGACCCATAGCTATCACCTCGGTGCTCTCCAAGGTGTTCGAGCGGATTATAAACACCCAAATTGTCCGCTACCTGGAGGATCAATCGTTGATCAATGATCGCCAATACGGCTTTCGGGCTAAACGATCAACGGGTGATCTTCTAGCATTCGTCACGCACCTCTGGGGTGAGGCTATGGACAAGCACGGCGAGTCTTTGGCTATCAGCCTTGACATAGCCAAAGCTTTTGACAGAGTGGCACCGGTCTCTTCTTTCCAAGCTTCCGGCCTATGGCTTGCCCCCTCAACTGTGCACCTGGATTGCAAGTTTCCCGCAAAAGCGTCGTATCAGGGTCCTTTGCGACGGTCGCGCTTCCAAATTTATGCAGGTCAATGCAGGAGTGCCTCAGGGTTCTGTCTTATCCCCTAGGCTCTTTCTTCTGCATATCAATGATATGTTGAATCTCGGCAACATACGTTGTTATACGGACGACAGTACCGTGCATGGGCGATATCTCGGACATCCTGGGGCCAAACAGGCTGAGGTTGAGGGGAAAAGGCAGAATCTTGTCGTTGAACTTGACCAGACCTTGGACCGCATCTATGAATGGGGTGCCAAGAACTTGGTCAAGGTCAACGCCAAGAAGACCCAGGCATGCGCGTTCTCAACAAAAAAGTCTCCGTTCCTTCCCCTCCCTTCTCTGAAGAACACTCCACTGGTGATACGTGACAGCCTCTCCATCTTAGGTATGGATCTTTGCCGCTCCCTTAATGAGAAAACCTATATCGAGAGCGTCATTAAGCAAGCTTCGCGAAAACTCGGAGTTCTGAACAGGGTGAGGCGGTTCTTCACGCCTGGGCAACTGTGCCTATTGTATAAGGCACAAGTGCGCCCTTGCGTGGAGTACTGTTATCATCTTTGGGATGGCTCCGCGCAGTACTTGCTGGACGCTCTCGACCGGTTACAGCGGCGGGCTGTCCGTATCATCGGAGATCCAGAGGTCACGAGTTCACTGGAACCTCTGCAACTCCGTAGGGGCATTGCCTCATTGGCATGTTTCTACAGAATATACCACGGGGAGTGCTCTGAAGAGTTATTCCACCTTATCCCGCCCTCTCCTTTCCTATTCAGAACAACGCGTGCTGGGCTCAGATGCCATCCTTACACGGTAGAGTCGACTAGAGCGCGTACCAAAAAGTTTGGGTCCTCATACCTCTGCCAAACGAACAAGGCATGGAATTCTCTGCCAAGGCACGTGTTTCCTTCTCACTTCAATCCTGGGTTCTTTAAGCGGGGCGTGAAAAAGCATCTTCTCAGGCCGTCAAAGTAGAGACCTCAACATCGCCTCGGCTACTGTGGGGGCGATGTGGAGGCCACTGCTCTTAGACCACACGACTGCTTACCATCAGGTGGAGTGTAGTCATTTTGACGAGCAAAATAAAAAAAAATAAAAAAAAAAGCCTCACTACAGCTTTTCAAAAGATTACTTCTTCTTCGTGTCTATTGTTCTTCTTGTGTGACCATCTTCTTGTGTGTATATTATTTGCATAATATTCAAAGGTTGTGAAGGCTTGTTGTTTAGATTTAAGAAAAAAATCCCTGTATATCCTGGTTCCAGGCTTCGGTAATTATGATACCATACTAGGCTAAGTATAATTTTCCATTTTTAGTATAAATTTTCTATTTCTTCTTTCTTTTTAATTTTAATATTATATTAATGTATTTAGAGCTTTATACTTAGTTTTTGTGGCGAAAGTTTTATTTTTGTTAGATGTGGTTGTCTGTAAGTGAATGAGCACAACCTGCACAAGGCATGTCTGTAAATTATTATTTAGAAGTAAGAAATGTGTATCATTTGTTGGCGATCCAAATAAATAAATAAAGCATTTCAAAGCTACACTGAGCCCTTGAGCGATGACTCTGCACCCGATAGACGTAGGCTGTGCGCCGAAAGAATCCGCCACCCTCACGTAATGTCACATCACAGCAGACCCTATCACATGGACACACCCTGCCCTGACTAGTATGGAAATCCCTAAATAAACTTCGCAGCGCGAGTGATCCCTGCGCCCCGGTCATAGATTGTGAGATGGAACACTATGGTAGGTTTAGTCGGTATTACCGGGATATCTCCATCTTTTCCCGGGTGAGTGGGGGAATGCATTCGCGCATACCCCTCCGCCCGCCCCCGCGGAGAGGTATGCGCCAATACATTCTTCCAGGTAAAAAGAGAAAATAGATTGGCCGCTGTAGAACGAACTTGTGTAGATGGGGACCCCAGCCTTAGTTTGAGATCCAACTTTGGGCATTCTCCTTTCAATAAAGAGAAAAAGAACTGCCTAAAATTAGATTTATGGAAACGTATTGAGTTTTATAAAAAGTGGTAGTACAAAAGATGTAAAATATGATATTGATTTATTTATTTACTTTACTAGAACAGCGGCAGGCCACTTATACTAATTAAGGACTCAACTATCTTACTAACGAAGAAGACATGGGTAAATACTATTAGTATTCTTCTATAATTAATTTCACCTCACTCAGATGCAGGAGATGCGAACTCAGAGAAGCCTGGTGATGACGCTACGACGCCGCCTGACCAAGGAGGTGGTGGAGGTGGGGACGCCACTACTGCTGCTGCTACTGCTGATGCTACTACTACTGCTGCGCCTGAAGGCGGGGATCCACCGGCGGACGGAGGGGCTCCTGCACCGGCCGCGGAAGAAGGGGGGGATCCGCCTGCCGCCGACGAACCGGCGGCTGACGAACCGGCGGCTGACAAATAATAAAATTAAAGGTATAACAACAGACAGGCAAGCATTGGACTATTTCGACCATTTCTTTTTTATTTTATATTATGCTCGTCAAAATGACCACACTCCACCTGATGGTAAGCAGTCGTGTGGTCTAAGAGCAGTGGCCTCAACACCGCCCTCATAGCAGCCGAGGCGATGTTGAGTTTTTTGCAATGATGACTATTTTATTTTTCAGGTTTCAAATATGTATCTGCATATAAGTCATTATCGCAAAATATTATCATTATCGTTCAAGTCAAATAGCCTTGCCACCGTTTATATATTGTTAGCAACTGGAACAGCAAATTCAAACCTAAATTAGTTCCACGCGCGGACAAAGCTGGACGCGGGAATCATACATACATACATACATAGATTCACGCCTGTTTTCCAGAAGGGTAGGCAGAGACTACGGCTTTCCATTTGCTACGATCCTGACACACTTCTTTGGCTTCATTCACTTTCATCACATTCCTCATACACGCCCGTCGGTTCAAGGAGCTCTTAACCTGGCCTTTGACCAGAACGCCTCCGATCTGGTCGAGAAACTTTCGCCTAGGTTTTCCTCTTGCGACTGTTCCATTCACACTAGCCTTATAAACTTTCTTAGTCAGTCTTTCCTCGTCCATTCTTTCTACATGTCCAAACCAGCTTAACATACCCTTTTCTATTCTTGTAACTATATCCACTTTCATGCCGCATCTCTATCTAATCACACTATTTCTTATTCTATCTTTCAGAGTCACACCACATATGCTTCTCAACGCTCTCATTTCTACAGCATTTTTTCTGCTCTCATGCTTCTTTTGCCATACCCAACTTTCACTTCCATACATAAGTGTGGGCACTAATAGTCCTCTATGAACAGCCAAACGTGCCTTTTTGGATACATTTCGACTGTTCATAAAAGCGAGTAGGGCTCCATTCACTTTGTTGCCAGCAATCGTTCTCCTTTCAATATCTCCGTCATGTTTACCATCCCTTGTAAACAAAGTACCCAAATATACAAACTCTTTCACTTGCTCCACTTTTTCTCCATCAATCATAATATTACACATCGTCACGCACTCTTCCTTTTCAAATACCATTATTTTCGTCTTGCTTACATTTATTTTCATTCCTTTACTCTCAAAAGCACCATGCATAATAGTCACCCTCACCTGCAACTCTTTCGCCGATGACGCAAGTATTACTTGGTCATCGGCATAAAGAAGACATTTGACAAGTAACTCATTCATTCTTAATCCCCATTCACAATCTTTTACATCTTTCAAACAATTGTCTATGTATAGGTTAAACAGCCAAGGTGACGCTACACATCCTTGTCTAACACCTTTATCGATGCTAAACCACTCTGTGTAGGTCCCATTTATCCTAATACAAGCTCTGGAATCATCATAAAGAGATTTCAGAGCTCGCGTGAGGTTGCTATTCACTCCATACATGGACAATGCCGACCAAAGTTCATTCCTAACCACTTTATCATAAGCCTTTTTCAGATCCACGAATGCGCAATAGACCTTTTGACCTTTAGCCAAAACTTTTTCGGCTATGCTCCGTAAGGAAAAGACCTGATCCGTACATCCCATACACTTTCGAAATCCCGTTTGTGCATCCCATATTTTCTTGTCGGTTACTTTCACAATCCTTTCAATTAACACTTTTGCATACAATTTACCGACGACGCTGAGCAAGCTAATGCCTCTATAGCTTTTGCACTCTTGCTGTGAGCCTTTTCCCTTGTATAAGGGTACTATGACGGCCTTGCACCAATCACTTGGTACTCGGCCGGTATTCCAGCACAAGTTAAAAAGGCGGCACAACTGAGTTGCTATAAGACCCTGTCCAGCTGTCAGCATTTTGACTGTAATCCTATCATACCCTTTCCTGATTTCATGCTTTTCAATGCTTTCATTATTTCATCCATACTAATAGGGCTTTCATCACTACTATCATTATCATTCATTTCGAAACTTTGCCCTTGCCATTCCTCTCTTTCAAATAAACTTTCAAAATATTCCTTCCATCTCTTCAGTACGCTCTTTTCATCATTCAGTAAACTTCCATTCTTATCTCTGATTGATTTCAGCTCTGTGGTTACGGTTTTACCTCGAACCGAGCGAATGGATTTCCAGAAGAACTTCGCGTTGGTCCGGAAATCTTGAGATAATCTTCTATCAAACTCGTCTTTCAATTCCTCTTTTTTCCTTTTAATTACATCTTTCACTACCTTATTCATTCTTATAAACTTATTCCTAGCTTCATTCACATCCTCATTCGTTGCTTCTTGCATTCTTTCATTGGCTCTGACAGATAGCCAGTCCAACCATGCCTGCTTCTTCTCACGTACTACCCCTTGCACATATTTATCCCACCACGCATTCTTCGATTTTATAACTTTCCTCTTCTTGCTCACACCGCATACTTCTGACGCTACAACAACCACTTCATGCTTAAATGACTGCCATAATTCTTCTATATCATCAGTGTCACAAAATCTTTCAATTCTTTTCCTCAATTGATTTTTATACTCGTCTTTCAATACTTCATCTCGCAAATTTTCTACTTTTATTCGTTCTTGGACACTTGTTCGGGTAGGTATACGGTGTCGCCATCCTTTGAAGAGGCCACGTATCCGGCTCCTAATCAAAAAATGGTCGGTATGGACACCAATACCTCTATATACCCGAGTGTCTAGGAATCATATATATATATATATATATATATATATATATATATATATATATATATATATATATATATATATATATATCGCAGAGTAGGACGGCAACTTGCTTTAGCAACAAAATAAAGGCGTGATATTATACTTCGTACGTATACTAATGATATGCAAATACAAGAGAAATTTCATCTAAATCGGTTGAGTGGTTTAGCCGTGAAAAGGTAACAGACAGACAGACAGATAGACAGACAGAGTTAGTTTCGAATTTATAACATTAGTAAGGAAGTAAGGATTACATATTTTTGAAACTCTTAAACTACTATTGTTAAACACTTTTACTAGTTACTGTTTACTTCTGTTTCAACTATTTAAATTATAAAACCTATTTCGATTTACACTTTGCCCGATATTTCGATTGCTTTTCAGCAGCCGTGTTCATGGGGAGACTAAAATAAAATCCGTATAAAGTTGTTTGAAGGGTGTCCCTTTCAAACAACTGTCTAAAGGCTGTGCATTGGTTATAGCACGAATACACCTTTTTTGAGCACGGAAAACATTTATAATGTCAACTGAATTACCCCATATTATAAGGCCATAGCGTAAAATTGAGGACACATATCTATGATATGCATTTAGTGCTGCGTCAACACTAGCTACGCGAGTAAGTTTGCTAAGTACGAAAACAAAGTAGTATAATGAAACTCACTCGTCTAAAATATTATGTGACTATATTACCAAATTTACAGCAATTACACGGACTATTGAGAACGTCTTACTCAGTTGAATGCTAGTTCCTTACTGCTGAGTGCTGAGCGATCTTTCGCCGAGAGAACGAGTTATTTCTCCCTTCCACAATAACCCCACTATTTAAAAATGATGGTTGGCTGTGTTGCCAGTTGAGTAAATTAAAAAAAACTCCCGAACAGAATTATTAACAAAAATAAGAAATCTTTACATTAGGTAGTTAGTCAAAGTTATAGATACTAGCTTTAATAAGTACTAGCTTTTGCCCGCGGCTTCGCTCGCTTATATGTAGGCTAGGTTAGATTAGAAACAGTCCTCACTACTCTTTTCTGGATGAAAGTTACCCTAGTCCTTTTCTTTTCTTATAAGTATGCGAAATTTCATGATAATCAATCGAGTAGTTAAATCTATAAAATATGTTTCTAAATCTTTAAAACATATTAAGAAGCTTTTATTTTTCTATAAACTGTTTATTTATCTCTCCAAACCACCATGCTTTATTTCTTGTAATATAAAAGAAATAAATATTATGTAGTTATTATTTAACAGTGCAAATATCGAACCTCATTGGTGATTACATATTTGAGGCGTTTGGTGTCGAGAAGCTGGGCCACTTGGTCCAAGTACTAAATCTGTTTATAGAGGCCTTGCTAAGCGGCTGATAGGCGCCTCGCAGAAGCCTGATAATTTATTTGCACAAAGAATTAGAATTGCTTTTTAAAGTGGCAAACTGGCAATACTATCAGTCTTCTGAGAACGATGCAATTGACAGCGGCGCAGAGGAATATTATGTCTTTTTGTTTATTTTCTATTTAGGCTAACCTTGATAAATAATATGTATATATCTATTATATTAAACTATATAATTGTGTAGTTGTTTATTAGAATTCGAAGTCAGTGATTATTTTTTACAGATTTGCCGAATGCAACGAGAAAACCGCTACGACCAACGATTACCGCTATGACAAACGATTACCGATCAGAACCATTATTTTAATAAACATATTTATATTATATATTATACTGAGCATTACAAATTGTTATTTTATTTCACGAACTAAAATTTGAGATGGACTTAGGTAAGACCCTACCCTATATCCTTTTCTGTTCCCTCGTCGACGTGTAAGCGAAATTTAATGATGCTCGGTCAAGTAGTTAAGGCGTGAAAGCGTAACAAACAAACAAATTAACTCACATTCGCATTTATAATATTAACTAGATTTTCGCGTGGTTGCGCGGGCCGCAAGCGGCCCGCGAAAAGTTTGATTTAATCAAAAAAACCCCCGAAGCCAAAAATTACCGATGACCCCGGTGACCTTGAAAATGACCTTTTCTGAAAACATCTCGTCGACCTCTATGACATTTGTTCGAACACACTCCGCCTATCTCTAACCGTTTCGGGGATATTAATGGTCAAAGTTTGTATGGCGGCCATGTTTTTTATATGGAAGCCATGTTTTTTTATATGGAAGCCATGTTTTTTTCACACCTCTTAAAAGATGCCAGGGTTTAAGGAAGATTTTGTTTGAGAACAACTTCCGTAGATATCACCGTTTCCGAGATCCGATGGGGTACCACCACCAAGAGCTGACCTTCCGAAGGTCAGACTTTTTTTTCGGGCCTTTTGAACGATTCGCTATAATAATAATAATAATAACAATAATTTATTTCAGATTTACATCCATATATTATTAATAGTAGTACAACTTAGCCTAATGTTACAACCAGTGTGCCATTGAACTGTTCGTTCAATAGTACACTAGTTTATTTGGATAAGTGTGTCTGAACACCTATCCACCTTCGTAAGAGGGGAGAGTCCCACCGGTCTGCAAACACATTCAGGATGCCATTGGAGGTGGAACGCAAGCGCGCCATCATGGAAGCGCATCGCTTTCGCATGATCGCGGCGAACCCGTCGACACACGCTTCCGCGAACATCCCTGACGCGCTGCATCTCCACGGCAATCCCAGAAGCACCCTGAATGCGTTATTGTACTGTACGCGCAGGTCGCTGTATGCCCGCTGAGTATACTTTGTCCACAGGCTGCACGTGTAAAACGACTGGCAGAAGGCCTTAAAAAGCGTTATCTTTACGGATTGCGTACAGCATGCAAACCTGCGGGCCAGCATGTTGCAACGCACAGCCAGCGACCTGCGCTCCCTGTCAATGTCTTAAAAGACTGGGTCACTGATGACTTAAAAGACAATGTGTCTTTTAAGTCATCAGTGACCCAGTGGCCCAAATACTTAAACCTCGAAACCCGACCTAAAGGAGACTCAGAGAGTGAGAGTTCAGGCAGCTCTTCGTAGGTTAAAGTACCCGATTTAAAAACCAACCATTCACTCTTATCGGTATTGTATTTGAGCCCGTGAGCCACTGCATAACTTTCACAAATTTTAAGAAGCCTTCTCATTGCACCGATAGACTATACGACGCTATATTTACTTATTCGGATTCAAGGACCTTGAAAAATGGGGGGTCAGCAATTAGGTTTATCTATACACTAAGCATGATACTTTTGTAGTTACGGACGTCGCAAATATAATCATACTATTTTGTTAAACAGCCGTTGTGTTGTATATTTGACCAAACTAGCGGTCGACTATTACTCGAAATTCGACCAAAGTTTGCCTGTAAGATATTGCTGATATATATCATTATATATTGATACATGTAACCATAGTTACGCGCTTCGACTGCTCGTGTCCAATGCATGGTTGTGTGCGTGTACTGTTTTTTCATTAATTTAATGTATTGAAATTAAACTACTATATACGGATTTTATCGCGTTGTTTATTTGACACTTTATTACAAAATTTTGAAAAACTGTTACACTACTATAATATTATTTAACTTTACTAATTTTTAAGCTAATTAAATTATTGAAACTATTAAAACTATTTATACTATTACTATACTATTAAACTATTTATATTTATGTTTACACTTTCCCCGACGTTTCAGTTGCCCCTCCTTCTCCATATAAACTTTAACTATGCAAAATTTCATTCTCTTCCGTCCGCGCAATTTTCGTAAAAACGTGTACGAAGCTTCACGTATTAATATATAGATAAGTAGCGTAAGGCTCAATTTACACCGCCGCGGAATGGAATGGATTGGAAGCGTCAATTTCGCCTCATGACGCTAGAATGCGCGCGAATTCCTCGGGTATTCTCGCGAGTTCCAGCGATTTCGGGTGACTACGCCTTGAGGGACGTTCAGTTGTTAGTCTAGAATGTCTAGATCTTTTACATGACAAAATTATTTTTATATCACTAATTTGTGAAGCAGAATAAGAAGAACGTCTCGACCGACTCCCCGATTGCGCCACTGCTCACGGATTCCACAACCGGCGCCGATAGAAGGTAGGGGAATTCACGAGAAGGCGCGAGGATTCCCCGGAAGACGCGCGACCTATTTTTAGCTCGTATTTAGTTTGTACTTTATACAATTGACATAAAGTTAATTATGCTATGCACAATTTCGTTGCAAAGAGTCGCTTCCATTTCATGCCGCGGCGGTGTAAATTGAGCCTAAAGGCGGCACTTCACATGGCTATTTGTATTTGGTACTGTACTTGGACGAATATTTGACAAATAGGCAAACATACTGATATTGGCAACTATGACCGTCTACACATGGAGCTAAATAAGGCGTCAAATAACATATACACAAACATTTTGAATGAGCAGAGGCAATTATTTACCAACAGTATGGACGTCTCCAAACTTGCAGCAGGATTTTTGTAATCACTACGTACTGAAGTAAAAAAAAAAATTTTCGAGACAACGGCCCGGGATGTCAAGTTGACAGCCCGCGCATTTGAAAATGACATGACTTGCCGCCAACGCTGGACATTATTGTGTGGATGGTTTAGTTGCGTATTTGCCTATTTGTCTTTGATAATCTATTTCAGGAGGGGACACTGCCCAATATCTTTCCTATATCCAAAGATAGGACTGACATCTGTGTTTTTGGCCCCGTACTTGTGCTGTAAATCAATCACAGAAGATGGCGCTTAAACAAATTTTTAATTTATTATTTGGTGTCAGTTCTTACCTACCTATACTTTTATTTTTAATTTATCTAGAATCATATTTTGTTCTGATTTTAATTGTTTTATCATAAAAATGTCATAAAATACAAATTAGTAAATATGTCGATTAAAGACTATGATTCAAACATTGGATTTGTAAGTCAGTCACAATATGGCGCCTGCATCTTGCCCGTGCGCACGTTTGTAGTTTTTCGTCCTATATTGTATATTTTTCGGCTGTGAAGGTCTTATGTAAGTGCGTTGAGTCGAGCTCTGTGTTCCTCCACCTTGTGTCTATTAATCTTCCCATCGAAAACTGTTGTTATCAGTGTGCGATAGTGACGCTTTTAGTGTTTAGTGTTGTGCGGTTCTTCCAACTACAAAAATGCCGAGACGCTGCGCATTTCACTGTGAACCTAGAGTCCGCTGCACAGTTATATTTTAATAAACATAAACATAATAAAATGTTATTTGTTATTGTTTTATTCTTATACTACGATATGCACCGTATACTTATTGTATTTAAATTGTTTTGTTTGGATCTATTTTTGTAACATTCTACTTGTTCTATTTGCAATTTTTATTTGCATATTTTTATGTTACAAAAATACGATTGATACAAAACAATTTAAACACGAATTCTGGATTAGTAATACATAATATTAATAGCTATAGGCACAGAATACGGAATAGCTATAGCTATGTATAGAAGGATTAGTTCGGGCCAAAAGTTCAGATGTCACTGTTTCAAATAGGGTTGGCTGAAATTGACCATAAGAGGGCTCTCTTTTCCCTATGTATTACTTTACTCTTTGATCTATTTGATGTGCGTCGAAAAACCGTCAAGCACGCGGTAACGCGTGTTTGGTATTTGCTGTACTTGTCAAATAGGCAAAAAAGGCAAATACTTTGCCACACAAACATACATGGTTATTATTTGTCAAATTAACAAATACGCAAATACAAACAGCCATGTCAAGTGCAGCCATAATGCGCGCGCCAGACAGGAGTTCAAAGATGTGATCAAATATGTGTTCACATGTGTAGCACGGCCATTTGATACTATTGTCACATATTTGATCACATAAGTGCACTTTGCCGTTCCGTGTCGGTTTTTTATCACACATCAAAGGGATCAAAGTCCAAATGTTTGTGTTTTTATTACGATACATTTCACACATCCATTCACGTCTTCGTTTTGGCTGTTTTTGTTTATTTATTTGCACGCACATAAATAATATAAGCAAACTATGTCGATCAAATCGTCGTCCATGTTTTGTGAAGTCTATTTGAAAACTGAGCTCAAAGGAGTGATCAAATCTTTGAACACATTTCTGGCAGATACAATAATATGTGACCAAATGTGTGAGCAAAGTCTAAGTAATCACTTCTTTGAACTCCTGTCTGGCACCGGCATAAGACATAAGATAACGAAAACACTTAACTAAAGAACCATAACTAAAGAGATAACAAGCTATCATTAAAACTACTGCGCTTTAAATGTTGTGCAAGTGCTCTTGTTGGACCGATTTACCTTTGAGACCAAAAGAAAAACGTCCTTTTTAGTGTACTTGTTCTTTTCTGTATATAATATTATAAACTGCCTCCGTGGCGCAGCGGTAGTGATTGCGACTGCTGTGCATGAGGTCTCGGGTTCGAATCCCGGGTCGGGCCAACAAACAGTTATTGGTTTTTTCACGAGTTATAAAGTTGGCGGTGTTAGACACTCCCGTGCCTCGGAAAGCACGTAAAGCCGTTGGTCCTGCGCCTGATCTCTCTCCGGTCGTGTCGGATTGCTGTCCCATAACATCATGAGAGTTAGGGAACAGAGAGTGCACTTGTGTTTGCCCATACTCTTGTGCACCATAATAACTCCTGCCTAGTTGGCCAGTCTCCGTTAAGACTGGCCGCCGTGGCCGAAATCGGTCTGGAGGATGAGAGTCAAGATGGCGGGTGTACCTTAATGAATCGAGTAATAAGATTTACCATAAAAAATTACCTAAATTGTACTATTTAATACCTCGATTAAAAAAAATTGTACCTCCTTTAGAAGGAAACCACAGCTAAATTTAGATACACCCGCCATATTGACGCCAATATGGCGAGTGTTCTATAACATTTTATTATTTTATTAGTAATGGTTAAATTACTAATGAATCATAATGACACCAAAAAAATGTACCGAATTTGTACTATTTAGTACCTCGGTTAAAAAAAACTGTACCTCCTTTAGTAGGAAACCACAGCTAAATTTGGGTACAGCAGCCGTACTGAAGTCAATATGGCGGGTGTTCTATAGTATTTTATTATTTTATTAGTAATCGTTACATCTATATCTATACTTATAATAAAACTGTAGAGAGGTCAATTCTGTACATTGAATATATATTCAAAATTAATATTGGAGGATGAATGGTGATCGATACTGATGACAAAAATGCAATCAGTAAATTTTTTGTCTGTCCGTCTGTCTGTCTGTATGTGCACGCATGGGTCAAAAACTACTATTTAGGTACGTTTTTTTGGTGTCATTATGTTTCATTAGTAATGTAACCATTACTAATAAAATAATAAAATGTTATAGAACACCCGCCATATTGACTTCAGTACGGCTGCTGTACCTAAATTTAGCTGTGGTTTGGTTTACTTCTAAAGGAGGTACAGTTTTTTTTAACCGAGGTACTAAATAGTACAATTTAGGTACATTTTTTGGGTGTCATTATATTTTATTATTTAATGTAACGATTACTAATAAAATACTATAGAACACCCGCCATATTGACTTCAGTACGGCTGCTGTACCTAAATTTAGCTGTGGTTTCCTTCCAAAGGAGGTACAGTATTTTTTAATCGAGGTACTAAATAGTATAATTTAGGTAAATTTTTTTGGTGTCATTATATTTTATTATTAATGTAACGATTACTAATAAAATAGTATAGAACACCCGCCATATTGACTTCAGTACGGCTGCTGTACCTAAATTTAGCTGTGGTTTCCTTCTAAAGGAGGTACAGTTTTTTTAACCGAGGTACTAAATAGTACAATTTAGGTACATTTTTTGGGTGTCATTATATTTTATTATTAATGTAACGATTACTAATAAAATAGTATAGAACACCCGCCATATTGACTTCAGTACGGCTGCTGTACCCAAATTTAGCTGTGGTTTCCTTCTAAAGGAGGTACAGTTTTTTTTACCGAGGTACTAAATAGTACAATTTAGTTACATTTTTTTGGTGTCATTATGTTTCATTGGTAATGTAACCATTACTAATAAAATAATAAAATGTTTTAGAACACCCGCCATATTGACGTCAATATGGCGGGTGTATCTAAATTTAGCTATAGTTACCTTCTTAATAGGTACAATTTTTTTTAACCAAGGTATTAAATAGTACAATTTAGGTACATTTTTTGGTAAATGTTATTACTCGATTCATTAAGGTACACCCACCATCTTTACTCTCATTCTGGAGGATATTATTTATTATATTATTATTGTGAATATAGTTAATTTAATTTTAAATCTTTAAATATTTAACCACATACACACAACACCATCTAGTCCAAACTAAGCAGAGCTTGTACTATGGGTAGGTACGAGACAATGCAAAAACATACATATATACTTTTTTGTAAATACATACATATTATACATAGAAACACCCAGACCAACACAAACATCCATGTTCATGCACACAAATCTTTGACTTGTGCGGGAATCGAACCCGCAACCTCAGGCGTGGGAGTCGCTTACACTAACCACTACGCCATAGAGGTAATGATTGTAATTACCTCCATATAGGGTGTAAGGAACGGGCGTACTGAAATGTTATGTTGTACATAACATCTGTCTATAGGTAGGTACCTACTTATCTCAATGCTTTATAAAAATACTCAGGGGGGCCTGCCACCCATAAATTAAGAACCCCGAGAGGGCGCGCGCGGTGTTCCCGCGCGCCTTCCAATGTCGAAAGGGGAGAGCGGAGAGGCTCTCCCCTGGGGACGAGAGGTGGTCGGCTCCGTTTGACCCGGCCCGCATCCACACGGGGGGGCCTGCTTAGATTTGCAACAGTTATTTTTTCTGGATGAAAGGTACCCTATGTCCTATTCTGTACCCCTGACAACGTGTATGCAAAATTTCATGATGATCGGTTGAGTATTTAAGGCGTGAAAGCGTAACAAACAAACAAACTCATTTTTGCATTTATAATATTAGTTAGGACTAGCTTTTGCCCGCGGCTTCGCTCGCGTTAATTTAGAATTTGACAATCAATTCGGGTTGTACTCTGCTTGTAATAATATTAATATAATTCAATCATGGTTCGAAAGACACGTGGCGCCATCTATTATCATAAGAACGTTATTGTTGTTTTCCTCGGGAACAGTAATTTTTTTCGGGATGAAAGGTAGCCTATGTCGGTTTCTGTACACCTGACAACGTATATGCAAAAGTTCAGGATGATCGGTTCAGTGGTTTACGCGTGAAAAGGTAACAAACAAACAAACTCATTTTCGTTTTTATAATATTAGTTAGGACAAGATACCTATTGATTAAACAGCACTACTGTACGCGCAATTGATTTCGTCACTGATTACATCACGTATGATTCAATTACAGTGTTACAATCCTTAACTATGTATGTATGTGGTTGATCTGAATTCATTTAATGAAACTAGCGGTCGCCTGGTGCTCGAAATTCGACCAAAGTTTGCCTGTAAGATATTGCTGATATATGTCATTATATATTGATATATGTAACCATAGTAACGCGCTTCCACTGCGTGTGTCAAATGCATGGTTGTGTGCGTGTACTGTTTTTTCATTAGTTTAATGTATTTTTACGCATAATTTAAATAAAATATTAGCGTTCGTCACTTCTTCTCTGTATAAACTATAAGTGTGCGAAATTTCATACTCCTCCGTCCGCCCAATTTTCGTAAAAAGGGATCCAAAGTTTTCGCTTCACGTATTAATATATAGATATGAAATATAGACATTTCTAGAGTAGTAGAGCCTCGCTGATTTCAGCATGAATGGGCCGGCTCGACCGGGGAAGTACTACCCTCTCACAGAATATCGACGTGAAATACCAGTATTCCTACTGTTGTTTTTCGTTTGGTGAGTGAGAGTGCCGGAGGCCCAATCAGCCTCTTTCCCCCATCCCGCTCCTTTTCCTTCCCACCTCCTTTCCTAAAGGGTCGGCAACGCGCAAGTGATGCCTCTGGTCAAAGAGTAAAGTAATACATAGGCCTCTGGTGTTGCAGGCGTCCATAGGCTACAGTGACCACTTACCATCAGGTGGGCCATGCTTGTTTGCCACCTTCGTAGTATAAAAAAAATGTACCTACCTACAAATAAAAATATATATACAACTAAAACACAATTAAATTGAAGAAAGATACAGGGTATTTTATTAGAGACTTTGAACGATTTTAACTCAGAATAATGGTCTGTATCTAGTACCTATTTCAGTATTCGGTACGCTTTTATACGAACTTTACTAGGCAACTTTAAACCGAAAATACTCTTTATTTCTTCTTATATAACTACTTATTCAGCGTAAGGAGAAAACTGTGCATAATTTTAGCATTCTATTTCTGGACTGTGACCTAACCCTTCTCACACTGAGAAGAGGCCCCATACTTACCGATAATATAATATACTAGTCTATGCCCCATACTCAGCAGTGGGACATTCAGTCACTACTAGATACTTACTCAAGCTGTGGATAGTGTATTGATCATTTAATTTCCTTTCAGGTATTGTAAAATACAGTCTAACGAGTGCCGTTCATGTGAGAATTGTACACAATCTGGCAAATCCTATAATGAACAGATAATTTTATATGAACTAGTTAAAGGCAATATAAGTCATTAAGTTAATTGATGATCAATTTATATAAGTTAACTTAAAGGTTAAAGTAGCAAGGTTAAGGCAAGTTAAAAGGTTCTAAATATAATATAATTAATGTTTCTAATAATGTACTTAATTCAATTTTTATTTATGTTTAGCTTTTATATATTTCAAAGATCTATTAAATTATAAGCTGATAATAATGAAGACTGTAAATTGTTTGCATATGAGCCTAATGATTACATTCTTCTTAATAGTCCATTGAAATGTTACATGAGCTTTGCATTTTTTAGAGGACGCAATTTTATTTTTGGGACATATGTGGGGGGTCAATAGAAGCTTAACCCCAAGTTTGTGGGGTTGACGCCCTTGTCCCCCGGCCACCATCTTGGAAAAAGGGTGCAAACACTTTTTTCGCCATATCTTGGAAACTATGCGTCCTACAAAAAATTCGTGAAGACATAATTTGTAGCAAATCGCTTTGCCTACAAATATGTTCATATAACTTTTTGCTCATGAGAATCCGGTCAAAACGAAATGTTTAACTTAGTTTTATGATCTTTTTTTTATTGTAAAATACCTTTTGGGGACATTAAAGTTCAAACTGTGAAAGCTAGAGGTGTGAAAACTTTGCTTGAACGAACAAAATTCAAAAACGATGCGGACAATGAATTATTTTTACAAAGTATTTCTGAAGTAACTGTTCATATTCCCTGTTATCATTATTATAGTGATAGTCGAACAGATAATGTTGTCTCAGCTGTAGCAGTTCATCATCTTCAGTATCAGAAAATCTAGATACTGATTTTGATTTCTCAAACAATTGCTTTATTTGCGGCGAAGTATTCCAGGATCAGAGTGACTTGCGTCAAAGCCTTTAGCTTTAGCTTTATTAAAGAAGATATGTAATGTACGTCATGAAGGTACAAAAAAACCATTTTGGACCTTGCTCTCAAACGTTCTGATGACATAGCAAAGAGCATTGCTGATCGCATAGCTAATGTTTCTAGCTTAGTCAATGTTGGAGCTAGGTATCACAAGGATTGCAGCAAGCAATTGTACTCCAAAAAATGGGGTGATGAAATAAGACATAATGAGCGCAAAAATAACATTGACAATGCTATGGAGGATATTTTTGCTTACTTGCATGAGAATAGTGAAGAGTGCCAATTTCGACTTACGGATTTAATCAAAACCATTAAAGGAGACTACATTCCAGAGAAGCGTACGGTCATTGAACGATTAAAGGCAAAAAAGATCATAAAACTAAGTTAAACATTTCGTTTTGACCGGATTCTCATGAGCATTGACGAACCCGGTCAACTTTGGAGCGCTGTAACAGCGTTTTAAATAAATGAAATTAAAAAAAATTATAGAGAAAAATTTTCCTCAAAAGACCATCTACAAGATTGGTCTGAAGTAATTTTTTGTAAAATGTATAAAAAAAAGTTATAGAGCAAAAAATAATTTTTTTATAGAAATTTTCTCACTTTTTAGCTTATAACTTCTTTAATTTTAAATTTAGGGCAAAAAGTTGTATGAACATATTTGTAGGCAAAGCGATTTGCTACAAATTATGTCTTTACGAATTTTTTGTAGGACGCATAGTTTCCGAGATATCGCGAAAAAGGTGTTTACACCCCTTTTCCAAGATGGCGGCCGGGGGACAAGTTCGGCAACCCCACAAACTTGGGGTTAAGCTTCTATTGACCCCCCACACATGTCCCAAAAATAAAATTGCGTCCTCTAATAAATGCAATATTAGGTCCATAAATTGTAACATTTCAATAGACTATAAATATAAACTTAAATATTGATCAAAGGAGAATGGGCAAATTTGTATGGAGCCTGGGCCATGCGCGGCCAAACTTAAGTTTGTTGTTTTTTGATGTAATTTAGTCCTATAATTACTGTGTAGAAGTTTCACTGCCGCGGTGTACTCTTATGACAAATAAAACACATTATTGTTTATGAGCACTTTCAATAGTTTTACTAGATATTCTGGCTTATATTTGGAGTAAAAATAAAAAATAAAGTGAAACAACAAATCTGGACGGTACCATTTATTAATTATGAAGCATTTTATAATATTACATTAATAATAATAAGTACCGACAATTATTATACAATCATTTTTTTTTAGTGGTCATGGTCAATGATGACACTTAATTCCGCTGCTGGTAATCTAATGTCTTCAGGTTGATTTCTTGCCCATCCTAGGTACCATACTACGCACATAACATGAGCGCAACATCCTATCGTGCGTTTTCCACTCAGACATGAACAATAGTAATGAGCAACAGCTTCTCTTCCTTGTCTTTGTCGGTCAGTTACAACATAGGAATAATAAATCCTGGACCTTACATGTCTGGACTGTATTCGAACACGTAGCAAGCAAACATCTTGTTCTTCTATATATTCATAAAGACCACTTATTTGTGGCTCACGATACACTTCAATATTATATAAGCCCTGTCTTAAATGCTCAGCATAATAACTACGAGCTAACTTGATATGGTACGTACCCAGAGCGAAAAGGATAATATCATCTTCTGACAAATTAGGAAAATCGTCGAAAATAGTCTGATCACCGGTGATGCTTTGAAATGTTGCTCTTTGCCTATTTATATTGTTACGGACAACAAAGTCCGCTAGTTGATTAGGTCGATTCAAGCGATCATTTATAATGTCCACAAATGTGGCTGCATGCACATTATCGTGGAATGGCTCCTGGAAAGCGTTAATAAGTGAAGCAGCTATTTTGAAGTCATGAAACATGTGACTTAGAGACCGATTAAAATAATCTTGTCGGAACAACTTGAAGTCACGTTTGAATCGACCATTTATAACTTCTACAACCCAGCGGCATAGGGTGACCATTCTAGATCTGTTCGCTTGTTCGGTTGTGAGCTGATCTGCACCACGGTCTTTAGTTTCAGGCATATATGCTGAGTAATCCCATTGTGCCAAATCCGGCAGGGCGTCTCTAAACCCACGATCTAAAATGAAAATATCGCCAGGACTAAAGAACCAATGAAACGTGCTTTCTTCGTCATATATCATCCTTTGTAGAATTGTAGCATCCGAGTCGGTAGCTGCATATGGACCACAGACGTCTAATATATAACCATCGCAGCTTACAATAATGAATGGTTTTAAAAGATTTGAATACTTATGCAAACTATATGTCTCTCTTTGGAAAGAATAATTGGAACTCTTCTGTATATAAATATATGTTCCGTCCATTATTACTATGGCTTTTCTCTCGTCTAATGCTGAGTTAGGGTTTCCAAACAAAGCGTTCGGTATATAAAGGTTACGTTCAGCGACCATTCTTCTATTTATGTGGTTGAAACCCAGATGTCTAGGCACGAACTCAGCAAATAAACAATCTCTTGCTCTTTTTAGGTGCCTCTCTAGTGATCTTCTACTCATTTTAAAGAGCGATGCTAACCTTTCGTTGCTTTCACCATTTCGCAACTTCATTAAATAAATAGCTAGTGCTGTTCTTGAATTGGAGCCTGCCAAGGAAGGCGTCTGTGTCAGGATCTCTGAGAATTGTTCTCGGTTAAAACCCAATCGAATATGTATTTCATCATTGTCCATATCTTCAATATTTTCAAAATTCAAAATACAGCCCCTTGACACAGCTGCTTTCATTAAACTCATCATTTCTAAGAAATGAGCACTATTAAAATCATGTCTTAGATTCGGGCTATCAATAATTTCATCCCAGTCATTGTTTCTTAAATGTGTTTCACACACTCTAGCTTCTTGTGGTATAAATACATTGGAATCCATCAAAAGTGACAGTCGTATATTTTCAGGAATCCGTTGACGAGTAATTCTTCTACATTGTTCAAACATGCAGCTCGCTGCGCTGTTAGCTACTCTAGAATACTCTTCAATCTGCAGTGTGCATTCGTGAGGGACAGGATTTATATTACGTTGTACAGCACGTTGAGCCCGCTGCCAGCACGGTCGACAAAGATATTCCAGACCGTTGTATTCAAACTAGAACAAACATAATGACATTTTAGTGAACTAAATACAGTAGGGAGATTACATTGGTTATTATTTAGGGAGCTTACAGCCGCCAATAACAAGCTGCCACAGTTATACAGAAAACATTATTATGAGTATAATCGCAACTACCTATGTATATCATATATAGATCTTTATCAACGATTTCTACATACTACGTACTAGATAGGGCGCTCCGAACAACAAATATGTTACGTCAAATGCACTGCAATGTAATGAATATATCTTATTAAGTCACTCATTGCTCAAGCATCAGTGTGACTGAATAAGAACATCCTATTAAACTCCCTTTGCTGGCCACAGGCCTCCACCATTAATAGAGGGAAGTTAGCCGACTGTAACTATATATATCAAACATTATATTATTATAAAAGTACTTACTTGCTGTGGAGCAAAAGCATCAATAATATATTGACCGATTCCGACATTTGCCTCGAACAAACCATGCGTTATTTCGAATCTTCTTCTATTAACCACTGGTCGATTGCACAAAACACAAACTGGTCGATTTTCTGCCATAGTCAACAAAATCCCAATCGCAAATAAACTCAAAAGTCCAAAAACGAAAGCCAAGTTATCAGGTTAAGAGTAAACAAAGTCCGAAATGCAAAATAAAGGTCAAAAGGCTTAAAGTAATCAATACAAATCGCACAGTACACAACGACACGAGAGTAACCGAAGAACTGCGCGGACGCAACGTACGAAGCAAGCGCCGCCGGTATTTCACGCGTATTAGGTGCTCGTAGCTGATTGGTCCGTCCCGAGCGCAGGTAAACCAACCGTTGCGAAGCGGTTTTGTGTTGATCATTGTAATCCTTATCAAAAGATGTTGTGGAGTTTTACGAAAACGCATTACATAAACGAAATAATTGTTATGATGCTCTATACGTTTACATGTAAATATTTTTTCCCTAAATGGATTACAGTGAAACGTTCATAGTAAAAGTTGTTCCTAGTTATCACTACTTTCATTTGAGACTACTTTCATTAATGGCCGCGATAGCCCAGAAGTGCCCATTCTCCTTTATGAACGAAATTTATATGTCATGTCATCACTAAAGTCCGTCTCATGAAAGAAGTCTCGCAGACGCGGCGCCACTTTCAACATGACAATTGACCACAGAGTACTTTATATACAACTGAAATTGACAAACAATGACAACATGGTCGATCTCATAATTAGTTCCACTTATTGCCGTGGGACTTCTTTCGTGAGACGGACTTTACTATGACTGTTGTGAAGTGTCATGGCGGTATGGTTTAAAAGTTTTAAAATCATCTACCTACCTTCACAAATTAATAATAGAAACTTATTGAAAGTGTGCGATTATTAAACGAATATTTTATTGCTATGTCTATGCCAGCTTTAAGACAGCCGAAAGCTGTAAAAAAGAACGAGGCACCAAAAATCATCACCAAGAAACCATTGCCCTGTACAATGTCTACTTCGCAAGATTTTTTGATAATCACTCTGAAAGATAAAAAGAAACTTGTCGTGTCTTCTGACGCATACCACGGGATCCTAACTGCTGGAGAGCTTTACAGATGCGTATTTTGCGAAACAGAAATGATTTTAGACGTGTTGTGCAAAGAAAGACATAAGACATCGCAAAATCATAGAAAGATATTGGAAAATTACCCACACGTTGAAGATTACAAGGAAAATTTAATAAGAAAGGTATTTAAGAACATATTTATTACTTATCGTCTAAAAACTACAAATAATTAACAAATTAAATCATTATTTTTGTTTACTCTCCATGGATACCATAAATTATACACATTCTATATTTTCTTTTCTAATTTGAATGCTTGTAGCTGACTGTGATCCATCCCTTAACTATATCCTCCTTTTATCTTCTGCTGTAATACTACTGATAGTTTTTCAATCAGACAATCTAATCCCTCAGAGGGGGTAGATAGTACATTTTGTTTACAATGTCTAGCTCCCATAAAATAGGGGCGCCTAATAATATCTACAAGGCTCATTTTATAACTTTTTACTGGTATTAAGAATTACTAGTCAGAGAAACTCAAATAAGATATATATGCTTACCTACAGGGTAAAAACTAGGAACCTCATAGTTGGCTGCAGACACAAGCTTAAACATTTGCCATAGTAATAAAAAAATTGATTGCTTGCCCTAATAATATTAAAGCTTCTGACTTTTTAAAGGTTAAAGTTATCTGTACAGCAGTTAAACTATAACTTTTGTTTGTAAATATTAGTTTTTTTAATGACATCCTCCCGAGCACTAGTTATAATTTCTGTGTTTAGGGAACATTAAAAATTCAAACATTGTACATAACTGGCACTATATTGCATAGACTGCCTTGATGGCACAGCAATAGTGAAAGCAACTGTTGTGTATGAGGTTGTAGGTTCAAAACCAAGGTCTTGTCAGTGTTATACAGATTCTGAATGGCTGTATGTGCCGGTAGACAGAAATAAGCTGCCTTCTTATATGGAACCTGAAACCATTTAAAATAATTATGCATAATACATCTCTGCCTTTTAGGATATACAGGTGTAAGATGACGCTACACTGTGAACACACCACTATCCCGCTAGAATGACAGACTAATGATAGATGGCATGGATGGCACAGTGATGTATGCGGTTGCATTGCTGTTGCCTTTGCCACCAGTGTTGTGGATTTGATCCCCATATATGACAATTGTGTGTTCCAAAAATGGTTATTCTAGGCCTGGATGTTCTATGTATCCATTGTTTAACCTTTTTACCGACTTCAAAAAAAAAGGAGGAGGTATTCAATTTGTCTGTATTTTTTTTTTTTTTTATGTTTGTTACCTCGTTTCTTTCGACTGGGTGAACCGATTTTGATGATTCTTTTTTTATTTGAAAGCTGGTGCTTCCCGTGCGGTCCCATTTAATTTTGATCTAGATTTGACCATTCGTTTTCGAGTTATACTTAATAATACGTATTTGGCTACATTGATGACGTTCTCATATTTGGCAAGGTTCACTAAAAACCGAGAAATAAACTAAATTTTAACAAAAAAGAAAACCGACTTCAAATAAGAATATTCTAAAACTTAAAATGCACTAAAAAGCTTAATAAATAATTGCATATTCTTGTGAATTATTAAATTATTGTTATTATTGGAGTCGGTGTCAGCCAAGGTAGGTTTGTAACTAATTAAACATGAGACGTCTTACTATAACCATAACATAACATTGGCATGCACAATTACACACATAGACGCAGCACGCGGCGCGGGCGGCTGACACCGACTCCAAAAATAACAATAATTTAATTATTCACAAGAATATGCAATTATTTATTAACTTTTTAGTGCATTTTAAGTTTTAGAATACTCTTATCTGAAGTCGGTTTTCTTTTTTGTTCAAATTTTGTTTATTACCATTTGTGTCCCATTTATGCGACACATATTTCCGTGTCCCCTACCGCCCGTGTCGTATTCCTGCGACAGAGAACATGCATGATGTTTTTGTTCTATTTTCGCCCTATTACCTCCCTAATTATTGTAGGTATTATTTTATCGATTTGTAGGCGGGCGCTAGGGGCACGGCAATCGATATTTAGCTGACCGCTTCAAAGGTTAAGTAAAATGAAAAATGCAATATTCATTCCTAGTCTAGGAGATGCCTTCTTTTCAATAAGAAAGATAACACTTGATATAGCAACCTATGTCCACACAGCATTAACCACGGAGACAGATTAATGATAAAATTATTTGTATCTTTTTCCAGTTAACGGGTGGCACTTATTATTGCACAATATGCAATGTTGTGGTCTTATCACATTTTCTTCACAAGCATTTAACTGCGGAAACACATATGAAGGAGCTCACCAAAGCAACAACCAGAGCTGTATCATATATACCAACAACAGTTAAGAAATCAGAAGAATTCCCTCCTTTGCCATAATGTTTAAATAAAGACTATAATTTGTATTTGTTATTTCTGTTTTTTATTTTAATATATATATTTATGTAGGTACTGTGATATAGGTATAACTTTATATATATAATTCTACTGTACGTGTGTATGACACTGAACTCCTAAACTGCTGGACCGATTTTGATAAAACTTTTTGTGTGTGTTCAAGTGGATTCGAGAATGGTTTAGTTGGTCCTTTTTTTCTCTTCTGTACAGGATAACGTCTTTCGGGACAGCTAGTATGTGTATATAATTATATACTAGAGAAATAAAAACAAAACTATTTTCATGCGGTTTTCACCAATAGACAGTGTTTATGAAGATTTAGATGTATAGTTACTATACATATAAATCTTCATAAACACTGTCTATTGGTGAAAACCGCATGAAAATCTGTTTTGTAGTTTTTGAGTTTAGGACTATTTTATAACTAGATGTTCCCGCGGTTTCACCCGCGTTTATCGTAACTGCGCCGCCCCCGAGTTTCGCAGCGTGATGTTATATAGCCTCGATGAATAGGCTATCCAACACTAAAAGAATTTTCAAATCGAACCAATAGTCCCTGAGATTAGCGCGTTCAAACAAACAAACAAACTCTTCAGCTTTATAATATTCGTATAGAAAAATTTTAGTATAGATAGCAGCGATAGCTCATTGAGGAGACAAACAGACTGCAATGCAGAGGGTCTCGGGTTCGAACCTACGTCGCGCACCTGTGACTTTCGGAAGTTATATACTTTTCGAAATTATGTGCGTATTGATTGACAATAGTTATCGCCTGCTCCGTGCCTCTGAGAGCACGTTAAGCCGTCGGTCCCGGCTGCCATGAACATCTATGGCAGTTGTTATTGGGAAGTCAGTGCCCTCTAATATCCTGACACTGGTCTAGCCTTAGGGTATCATTAGCCTTGGGGTTGCGGAGGTCAGATGGCAGTCGCTCCGTGTAAAACCTGATATCCAGTTAAATCCGGTTAGACTAGAAAGCCGACCACAAGTGACTTGGGAATAATAAAGACTAAGGAGAAGAAGACTAAACCTAGTCATTAGTGACGCTGTTGTAGGCGTCTCCACAAACGATAGATTTTGCATGCGGCATCTCTCGCGTAAATGTATGTACGAGTAGGTTTGTAAATTTTCTATCCCTCGGAAAAAGTACTTTTTTGCGGATGAAAGATACATACCCTATGTCCTTTTCTTTGTACCTGACGTGTAAGCGAAATTTATGATTGGTCGAGTAGTTGAAGCGTGAATGCTTAACAAACAAACAAACTTACATTCGCATTTACTTATAACTTACTAGCTTTTGCGTGCGGCTTCGCTTGCGTTAATTTAGAATTTGACAATCAATTCGGGTCGTACTCTGCTTGTAATAATATAATTCGATCATGATTCGAAAGACACGAGGCGCCATCTATTATCATAAGAACGTTATTGTTGTTTTCCTCGAGAACAGTATTTTTTTTCGGGATGAAAGGTAGCCTATGTCCGTTTCTGTACACCTGACAACGTATACCTATGCAAAATTTCAGAATGATCGGTTCAGTGGTTTAGGCGTGAAAAGGTAACAAACAAACTCATTTTCGCTTTTATAATAATAATTAGGATAATACAACACTATACCTACATAAGTAAGAGAGCTACTTCGCGTTGTGCACAACTATCTTTAAAAAAACTATCTTTAAAAAAACTATCTTTAAAAAAACTATCTTTAAAAAAACTATCTTTAAAAAAACTATCTTTAAAAAAAACTATCTTTAAAACCAGTGACTCTTCTGTGTTCTCAAATTATAGACTTATTTCGCTGGCAACTGTAATTGCTAAAGTTCTGGACAGTTTGCTTAGGGGCCAGCTGGATAAGCATTTAATTATAAGTGACGCTCAATTTGGGTTCAGGCAAGGCTTGTCAACGGAAACTGCTATCCTGTGCCTCAAGGAAACTGTGCAGTACTACACGAAGAGAAAAACACCAATCCATGCCTGTTATCTAGACCTGTCAAAAGCATTTGACCTTGTGTCATATAATATACTCTGGAATAAACTGCGAAGGGAAACAAGCTTACCTTCGGAATTTATAAATATTTTTGAATATTGGCACAGTAACCAACTGAACCGTGTGAGATGGGCTGACTCACTGTCGGAAGAATATAGGTTGGAGTGTGGAGTGAGGCAGGGGGGGTTGACCTCTCCAGCGCTCTTCAATTTGTATATAAACAATCTGATAGACAGACTCAGCAGTACTGGCATCGGATGTCACGCTTTTTAAAGCTTTCTGTCAATCTTTCTACACATGCAGCCTGTGGG
Organism: Catocala sponsa; assembly: GCA_963564715.1. NCBI lineage: Eukaryota > Metazoa > Arthropoda > Insecta > Lepidoptera > Erebidae > Catocala > Catocala sponsa. Next base: position 3,928,170 of record OY751356.1, on the reverse strand, counting down.
TGAACTTTACGTTGAAGGCGTGCAGTGACTTGCGCATCCAGGACAACAACGAGTTCCGGGTGCTGGTGGGGCTGCCGTTTTTTTGCAGCGCGTCTGGAATGTTTGCGGATTCAAACGTCGATAGCTTTTCTGCCATCATGCGCAAGAGATGTACCTCTTTGCTGCGCCGCGTACGCGCCAGCCCCAACATCATCCTGAAAACGCTGATTGACCGGTGGGACTCGCCGATCCTGGAACGCTGGATACAACTGCACGCAGTCAAGTAGATGGCTTCTTTGGATCGGACAGTCTGAACAGGTCAGGTATTAGATGTATGTACCTACTACTAACACTAGATGTAAGTTCAACTGTTACTAACCTACTATGAATTGTTATTCTGAAAATAAATAGTAATAATTATTATTATTATTAAATACCTATAATTTGAATGGAATTATGTGTGTATCATGGAACTATCGCAAATTAGTTCTATGCATAGTGCCTATCCCAAAACTATTTCCTAGAATTCGTAGTACTGTATTAGCGTAGATAATTTCAACCACAGAACAAAAATCCAACTGCCTTGAAATATTAAATTGGCGGCAAAATTTTCCCATCATCGTTATCCATAGACTCAATTTTATTACTTTATGTAATAGCAATTTTATGACTTCAAATACCAGTCTCGATATTATACCTTAAAAGAAAATGCATAAATTTTATCACTGACTGTTATTGAAAAAAGAGATGAATTATTTGATTCTACATTATTTTTGTTGGTAAAACTTGTTTTATATATTTATTAAATTATCTTTTACATTTATTGATATGTGATTTTTTTTAGTTATGGTTTACATATGTAATAGAAGAATTGCTGGAGCGTCGTCTAGAAGGGCAAGTAATGATGCAATAGATGATTTCATCAACCAATTGCTTGCGTCATCAAAATTCGATGAATTGGCCGAGAAAGTGGCAGACAAAGCAGTAAAAAAAATTAGAAACATTGAAGGCGGTGCTTCAATAGTTGAAAAAGCTTTAAGTAATAAAAATTTGAATGACGACGAGGAACAACAACATGGGTATCTGGAGCAAAAACGCGCGTTTAAAGAGAAAGGAATAATGTTTAAAGAAAGAGAGTATCGGTCAAGTAACAACGTAGATAATATCAAAGCGGGAAAAATTAACACGGATGCTCTTATGAAAAAAGAAGATGATTCGGCTGAATCTGATAACCTAACGCTAAAATATAAATATTTGAAGCAACAGGCTATGGAAAAGAAAACGCCCACTCAGAATGTTGAGCATCATAATGTCGAATATTCCACTTCCGATGAGCACCAGCCTCTATGGAGGAAAATTGAAAACTCTGAAGAAAAAGAAAAGCAAAAACGACCCCTCATAGCGGAGAGGGAACAAGAGCCTATACAAATACGTTCTTTAAAACAAGACAGCACTGAAAAAGATAACGATAAAGATTACGAAAGAAACATGAATTCCGAAAGGAATCGAAACTACAACAAAAAGGTAGAAATACCAAATAATAACTATGAAAAAGAATACGACAGGTACAACAAAGGAAGCGATAATGACAGCTTTAAAAACAGATTCTTTGACGAACACGAACGTGAGCAACGTGAGCACCGTGATGAGAGTGACGTTAGAGAGAATAGAAGCCTAATTATTAACGAAACGGGACGCGACGAATCAATAAGCCCAGATAAGCAAGATATTGAAGAAAACTCAAAACCACAATTCAAATCGGAACATTTACCAATGAGAGAAATAAACAATGACTCACCGCCAGTTCTCATAGATCTGGACGACAGCGAAAACCATCCTACCAAACACATAACTACTGAAGAACCGACAAACGTTTACAAAGAAATAGTAGACCAACAAAAGACAGGTAAATCGGAGTATCAAAACGATGCAACCGACGAAGAAAATACAACAAACCGAGACGCCGAAAACGTTTTTGCGGAAGATTCTACTAGCGACGAAGATGATACTTACAGGAGATCGTCAGAAAATAAGAATGGTGTGACTTCTGGAAACGGACAAAATGAGTATACTACTACAAGTAAACGATTGATCCGTAAGGAGGGCAATCGTTATTATACGTATCTCTCGGCACCTGAATACGCGGAATATCATGAAGAGTTGGCTAAACAAATTAATAATGGAAAAAAACAGTTTGATATTGTATAATAAAATCTATTTCTTGGTTTTTCGATTTGGTATATTATAATAATGTACCTATCATCTCTGTATAGTTGTCTCGATAGCACAGATGTAGTGAATGCGACTGCTATGGTCTCGGATGTGACCCCGAATTACTTTAGGCAATGTTATTGAGGTACTCTGTAAAAAATTCCTGATTCAGAAACCAGATGCCATATTACAACTATCTATGTTCGTGCCCTGTAAATGCCAATAGCTTGGTTTAATGTCTGTAATAGAGTTCTACCGACCTTTTCGGGGATATATAGGCGCGAGAGTAAGTATGCATCACAGAGCACGAAACTACTTCTTATATTTCAGTGACACGGCACACACTAGTTTCCTGCTAAAGTCATACCATCATTATCCTTACTCTTTAAATTTAATATAAACGTGCATGCATGTGTTCCTTTGTTGTGCCTTTTGCTTTATAAAACGGAGCATCGGATTAATAACTTACTTCAATGTTTACAGGAAAGGTTGCTTTTTATTTTATGCTATTAATGTTAGAAATATGGTTGATTTAGTACCTACCTAAATCGTATTCCTAAATGTTGGATAACTTGCCTTTCCTTTATTTATATTCAGCGCATAACGTTAATACGTACTTAGTTGCATGTATGTCCATATTAATGCCATTATCCCGCCAACTACAGCATCAACACCAATACCCCATCCTGAGTGTGTTCGCAGATTGGTGGGAGATCCCGATGTTGCGGTGATGGATGCAGTTACATGCTGTGATTTAGTCATGCCCATGTATTGTAAATTATTTCTAACACGATATGGACTTGGTCCGAAATAAAAGTATTATTATTATATTATTTGGAGATATCAGGCAACTTCTATAGGAAATATTTATCAAACGCTACTTTGAAATCTATTTATCATCTAATTTTGGTGAATCGGATTCGGAACGGTCTAGAATTCTAAGCTTGGCAACACTGAACACAGATTACACAGATTTTGACAGTTTGAATATTTTGTAACTTTGTTGTGGTTAAATACTGTTTTTTAATTAATAATTTAAAATTATATAATTAAATATATTTAATAGTTAACAATACTTTAATTACGTACACAATTAAAGGATATATGTATAATTATCGAAATTAATTAAGTACAGACTTTTCAATGCTGTCTTGGCACTTGTAAGTTGGCTTGCATTTCTTGATTATATTGTCTATTTATAGATCATAATTAACGTAGAACGAATTGATATTGGCATTGTGCAAGCTATGGTTGTCCCTTTACTGGTTTAAATCACAAATATTTATAAAATACTAGCTAAACTTGGCCTCGGTTTGCTGTGGCTTAGTTTGATAACTTTGATTGACCGTTTCCATCGGAACTTCGGGATGAAAAGTATATATAAAAAAACACTTACATAGAAATGCAACATTGTGTAAAAATTTCAAGTCAATCCATTTACTACTTTTCGAGTTTTGCAGACACAAACATATGGAAGAGATGTTTTTTAAAAACCCGATGAAATTATTTAATATCCTATGTTATCGTACTACGTATTATATACATAGTCGCTTGTCTATATTCTTGAAAGGGCAAGCATAGGTATGGTACATCTACATTTAGCAAGCATATTAGGTAGTCTTAGATCTGATATATTTTATTTGTTAAGAATCTCTTACAAGAAATACAATGTCATAAACAATACTGCTATCATAAGGAAAAAAGACGTATCTGCCAAAAAATCATATTTTATATAAATATATTGGCAGATGCTTCTTTATTTACTAATTCCAAACACGGGACAAATCAATTAAAAAAGCAAATTGGATGCTTATGTCTTTTTTCCTTATGACGGCAGAATATATCTCGAAAACTAAAATAAGCTGACATGTTTTCTCAATTACATGCTTAAAAAGAAAGCATTGGCAATAAGAAAATACAGAAAGTATAGTTATGGAAAATTAACATATTATCTATACAAGAATTAATAATTTTAAACGTTCATACAAAAATTCATGCAATTACTATAATTAAAACAAATATCAAACTAAAAAGAAGCACACCTATTATTACACAATTAAATTGATGTGTTAGGGAATTTTGATATAAACTGTATCAAACATATGTCAATAAAGATTATTATTATTGGTATTGAACAGACACAGTTACCAAATCTCTATTGAAATTTTCTTGATAGAATAGTCCAATAATACATGACCATAGTTCCAGACACAATGCTATAATAAAAATTTCTTGACAAAAAACTGCCTTACCCAGAATCAAACCTGAGTATGATGAAACTGGTTTAATGCCCAGCAGTCGCATGCACTATAATGTATACTAGCTGTCCCACGCAACTTTGTCTGCTTCATATAGGAGAATTTGCCCCGTTTTCGCAACATTTTTCATTGCTGCTCCGCTCCTATTGGTCGTAGCGTGTTATATAGCCTATAGCCTTCCTCGATAAATGGGCTACCCAACACTAAAATAATTTTTCAATTCGAACCAGTAGTTCCTGAGATCAGCGCATTCAAACAAACTCTTCAGCTTTATAATATTTTAACGTGGCAGTAAATGTAAATTCACAGAAAAAAAATTATGTAACTTTGACATTCATAAGTGTTACCTTGTAACTTAACTTGAATAAATTTAAGTTTGATTTGATTTTGATTTTATTAGTATAGATACATATAACTAAATACTTTGATTCAGGTGTACACTAATCTTCATAATGTGACACGCCCCAAAAGTACCAGTAATGAGCAGTACCATATAATGCCAGGAAATAGTTACTGTGGTGTGTATGGATGTACAAATAACACAAAGTCTACACCGCATCTGAGATTCTTCAGCGTACCCAAGGATGACGAAAGGTATGTTGATTCATCACTGCCTCTGACCACAGAGTTGTGTTCAAATCCCACATGGAATAAATAATTGAGTTATCTGCCAATTATTGTTTCATATCTGGGTTTTCATTGTTTCAATGTTTTTATTGTCCTCTATGAAAAAGGAATTATTTGTAGAAAAGTATTTAAAACTAGTTGTTACCTGCGACAAAAAACATACATAAATATCTCAGTAGCATATGTTCCTATACAATTGATGACTATTTAAATGAAGGCAAATCCTAACAGATCCTATTTATTAACTCTGATCAAATTAATTACACATCAATATAATTTATAATTTATTATGTATTACATTATCAATAAAGGGCATTGAAATATTAGCATTGTATAATTTATGTGACATTTTATAATTTGTATGACATTTTAATTTAAGTATATGGCATTTTAAAGTTGATAATTATGTTTTTTGATTAATTAATTATTGTTCATAAGTAAATATTAATTTATTGTTACTTGAAGTTATTATTATTATTATAAGAAATGTAAAATTTATTAGAATATTATTGTTTAAAGCTTAATTATGGTATCAAATTTGTACGCTTCAATGCAAGACATAGATCCATTTATTGTAACATCCTATGTATTTATTACCTATGTTTACAAATAAATATTTCTGATTTTTGATTTCTGACTTCGTCCGCGTAGATTTTAACTAAAAAGTGTTTGTCGCCGCGGAACCCAACTATATTTCTCTGCCCAAGTTACTTAAATGGCGTAGTTTTTATAGTGTAAAGCTAGATAATAGCATGGCTTACTCAAAAACAACATTTAAATATGCGTCGTTAGATTACACGCTGTCACAGAATGTGTAAGAAAAATAAAGATTCACAGCTCCTCCCCCGTAGGTGATAGCGTGATAATATGTAGCCTATATGTTGACCCGACCTGTTAGTAATAATCATGCAAAATTTGAAGTAAATCCATGCAGTACTTTTTGAGTTTAGCCCGGACATACATACAGACAAACAGACAAAACTATATTTTTGGCTTCGATATTGATTGTAGATCACGACCCAAGTATTCTTTTAAAAAAATATTCAATGTACAGTTTTAACTTTCCTATGATTTTATTATATGTATAGATATATGAATTTTTCTTTTTTTCCTGGTGGCAAAAGCGCCAGCATCTCACCGAATGATGCTTATCACTAGATAATACAAGATACTATCGCTTGTAACTATTTCTAGTAGGACAAAAATATTTTTAAATTTGTGTAGTGGCCTGCTGTTTCATACGGCGCGGCGGCGGGCCGATACCTCGGTGAGGTCGCGACTGCACGTGAAAGTGATTCGCCCGGCCCCGCCGTCTATGGTTATGTCGAGAAAGACCGTGGTAGGTTTAGTCGGTATTACCCGGATGTCGCCATCTTTCCCCCAGTGAGACCGACAAAACCTCTCCGTCGCCCCGCGGAGGGGTACGCATCAATGCAATTACCATTAGATGCTATGGCTTCCACGGGGGTAGAGGTAGGTTTTGTCGGTATGACGGGTACTATTACTCTTGGACATGCTTGCATTCTCCAACTACAACACTGTCTAATGTTGTTATAAGAGCAGCGATAGCTCAGTGGGGAGACCAACAGACTGCAAGGCAGAGGGTCTCGGGTTCGAACCCACGTCGCGCACGTCTCACTTTCGGAAATTATATGAGTTTTCGAAATTATGTGCATATTGATTGACAATTATCGCCTGATCCGTGCCTCGGAGAGTACGTTAAGCCGTTGGTCCCGGTTGCCATGAACATCTATGGCAGTCGTTATTGGGAGAGTGTAGACACAAAAGATCCCACTGGGTCGAAGTGTCGCCGGTCTGCACTGACTGGCCCCCACATAAGATAAGATAAGATAATGTTGTTATAAGCCGCAGCAGTTACCATGGCCTATGTGAAGGGTATGGAACTTAAGAGGGTAAGAGTATTAAGGTTCCCAGAGAAATTCTGGGTTCCCTAGAAAAATAGATAGAGACGAGCATATAGCTTCTATCATGCCCTGTTCCAGATCCCACTAATACTAAGCATGTCTACCCAGAAAATCCAGTAATACTACTTAGTGGTCGCCTCCTCACTGCCGACGCGCGGAGTATTGTGGGTTCGATCTCCACACGGGCAATAATTTGCATGATCCACAAATGACTGTTCCGAGGCTAGATGTTTGTCTGTTTGTGTCCGTTGTATTTTTTTTAATTTTTTTTTTATTGCGTTCGTCGGTGACAGACGAACCAGCAGCCCACCTGATAGTATGAGAGAACCGTGGCTCATACACATGGCTGTGTTTTCTTAGCATTACAGAAGCAATGTCAAAAAAACACAACCAAGTTGCTGCCTACTGGAAAGAAAAGGGAAATGGAGCAGGATGGGGTCTGGGAAGAAAAGGGTGATTGGGCCTCCGGCGTTTTCACACACCGAACGAAACATAACAGATACTGTTATTTTACGTTGATCTTCTGTGAGGGGGTGGTACTTCCCCGGTCGAGCCGGCCCATTAATGGTCCTACCACTCAAATATATGAATGTTTGCAAAGTCCATCGCGACACAGGAATTATTTCTACTGGGAAAGTTATCTTCTTAAAGAAAAAAAGTTCCAGTCCAAGACCTCATACTCAGCAATTAGATTCACTACCGTCACTGAGGCAGTTAATATACATCATCATCACAGCATAAAGACTTCCACTGCTTGACATATACCTACCCCAAGGTCATAAACATTTTTCCTTCTTTTTCCAGGCGTCGCCAATGGGCCTCTTTAATAGACAGAGAAGATATCATAGCCAGTCAAGTGCGAGCGTGTGTTTGTTCATCACATTTCCAAAGTTCAATGCTAACTAATAAGCGGCTCAAGTGTAACGCTGTTCCATCTATAAACTTGCCTGTGACAAGCGTGCAGCTTCCGGTCAATATTGAGTGTACTCAGAGTATTGAAATAGAAATTGAACCGGTGCCGGTGATGACAAATAATTTAGAGGTATGTAATTATTATTGACAATAATATTCGCCATTTTTCATCCATAGTTTTGACGGCCTCGATGTCGTAGTGGTTAGTGTAACTGACTGCCACGCCTGAGGTCGCGGGTTCGATTCCTGCACAAGTAAAACATTTGTGTGCATGAACATGGATGTTTGTCTTGGTCTGGGTGTTGCTATGTATAATATGTATGTATTTACAAATAAAAAGTATATATGTATGTTTATACATTGTCTAGTACCCATAGTACAAGCTCTGCTTAGTTTGGGCTAGACGGTGTTGTGTGTATGTGATATAATATTATATTATAGTTACTTATACTGGTCCATCAAACACCCACCCCTATAGCCCATATACTGGGTGTAAGGGACGGCGTACCGAAAACTTTAGCAAGACGTCTTTCTATAAGTACTTATCACGACGCAAACTACAATTAATAAAAAAACGCAAGATTTAAATGTTATGTAGATTAACATTATTACGCGGTACGCAATGGATTGCTACCGATACATCGCACTCGATGAATGAACTCTGCGTTCCGCGCGCATAAAAACAGCTGATCCATTTAAATCACGGCCATTTAATTACATTGCTATATTGTAGAAAAATGTGACATTCAGAAAAATGAAAAATTGCAGAGAAGCAATTGTGATTGTTGAAAAAAATTCCAACGATTTTTAACTCAGAATAATGGTCTGAATCTACTATTTCAGTTTTCGGTACACCGTCCCTTACACCCAGTATATTAGAATCCATACGTAGCAATAGTCCTACACCTGCTGCGGCTAGTGCCGCTGTAGGTGTTCCATCCCACCTTTGATTAAAACTCTCGAAGGCCTTTCACGTTGCACCTATGTCTCCATGTAAGCCTTCTAAAGAGTCAGGTATTTTCTAATATAATATGTTAGAAAATACCTGTCATCAGAAAAACATAATACTTAATAATAATTAGTCTGCTAGGTATACCGTCTCAGTAAAAAGTCAGAATGGCAGATGGTGATATGCCATTCCGACTTTACTGAGACAGTATACCTGGCAGACGTCGTTTTTCATCCATAGTTTTAATTATACCAGCCTATAAAACACCCAAGGCGTTCTGGACAAAGGCCAGGTTAAGAGCTCCTTGAACCGACGGGCGTGTATGAGGAATGTGATGAAAGTGAATGAAGCCAGAGAAGTGTGTCAGGATCGTAGCAAATGGAAATCCGTAGTCTCTGCCTACCCCTCTGGGAAACTGGCGTGAATCTATGTATATATAAAACACCCATCCCTATAGCCCAGTCCATATGAAGCAATAGTCTCCTACACCTGCCGCGGGTGGTGCCTCAGTAAGCAGTGTCTCATCTTACTCACTGGAACCTCTGCAACTCCGTAAGGACATTGCCTCATTGGCATGTTTCTACAGAATATACCACGGGGAGTGTTCTGAAGAGTTATTCCACCTTATCCCGCCCTCCCCTTTCCTATCCAGAACAACGCGTGCTGGGCTCAGATGCCATCCTTACACGGTAGAGGCGATTAGAGCGCGTACCAAAAAGTTTGGGTCCTGATATCTCTGCCGAACGACCAAGGCATGGAATTATCTGCCAAGGCACGTGTTTCCTTCTTCCTTCAATCCTGGGTTCTTTAAGCGGGGCGTGAAAAAGCATCTTCTCAGGCCGTCAAAGTAGAGACCTCAACATCGCTTCGGCTACTGTGGGGGCGATGTAGAGGCCACTGCTTCTAGACCACACGACTGCTTACCATCAGGTGGAGTGTGGTCATTTTGACGAGCAAAATAAAAAAAAAAACTAAAACTCTCGAAGGGCCCCTGCATGTTGGACCCATGTCCCTGTGTAAGCCTACCAAAAGGCTGAATCTTTTTCCTTTTTCTTCTTCGGGAAAATACCCGTCAAAGAAAAACAAATAATAATAAATGTAAACTATGAACAGTTGCCTGTAATATTCCAAAGATACCTTAAGGTCTAAAATCCTGTGAACACTCGAATTAGAATGAATATGAATGAACTAGATAGCGTTGTTTTATAAATACGGCTATATTAGGTTTAGGTTTTCATTCATGTAAGAAATGTATTCTTTTTTTTAACATAAACTTGTGAATATACATTCACAAATTTTTATAAAGTAATTTTGACCAAATTGAGTTATTAAGAAATCTACTTTTTTATAGTAGCACCGCCATCTATTACGATATAACTAAACTATTTAACAGTTCTTGTATCGATTTCCGATAGATGGCGTCAATCACCGTCTTATACCATTTTAGTTTTGACATGGCCATGCATTTTTGCAGCTCACTGTACCTTCTGAAATAAAGGTTTTTCTTATTAGTATTTGTTATTACCAGTTAAAAAATTATTTATTTGTTTATCTTATATAATATTGTCTCCTGTTTACGCGAATGTTATTCATTGAAATTAAACTACTATATACGGATTTTATCGCGTTGTTTATTTGACACTATTAAAAAATTTTGAAAACTGTTATTTATGTGGGGGCCAGTCAGTGCAGACCGGCGACACTTCGACCCAGTGGGATCTTTTGTGTCGACACTCTTCCAATAACGACTGCCATAGATGTTCTTGGCAGCCGGGACGAACGGCTTAACGTGCTCTCCGAGGCACGGAGCAGGCGATAATTCTCAATCAATACGCACATAATTTCGAAAAGTCATGTAACTTCCGAAAGTCAGAGGTGCGCGACGTGGGTTCGAACCCGAGACCCTCTGCATTGCAGTCTGTTGGTCTCCCCACTGAGCTATCGCTGCTCTCTTTTTATTTGTTTAAGTCACAAAGTAACACTTATGAATGTCAAAATTTCATGGTGTATTTAATAAAGAGAAGTAGCGATAGCCTAGTGGAAAACAGTTGGACTGTCATGCAGAGGTCTCGAGTTCGATCCTTAGGCACACACCTCTGACTTTTGGAAGTTATGTGCGTATTAAATAGTTAATTATCGCTCGCTTTAACGGTGAAGGAAAACATCGTGAGGAAACCTGCATGTCTAAGAGTTAATATTAATATTCTATCACATACACACAACACCATCTAGCCCAAACTAAGCAGAGCTTGTACTATGGGTACTAGACAATGGATAAACATACATATATACTTTTCATATTATACATAGCAACATCCAGACCAAGACAAACATCCATGTTCATGCACACAAATGTTTGACTTACGCCTCGATGGCGTATTGGTTAGTGTAACCGACTGCCACGCCTGAGGTCGCGGGTTCGATTCCCGCACAAGTCAAACATTTGTATGCGTGAACATGGATGTTTGTCTTGGTCTGGATGTTTCTATGTATAATATGTATGTATTTACAAAAAAATAAATATATAATAATTATGTATGTTTATCCATTGTCTAGTATCCATAGTACAAGCTTTGCTTAGTTTGGGGTAGATGGTATTGTGTGTATGTGGTAGAATATTATATTATTTATACTTGTGCGGGAATCGAACCCGCGACCTCAGGCGTGGCAGTCGGTTACACTAACCACTACGTCTTCGAGGCCGACATAATGTTCTCGAAGATATTTCAAGCCTGGGCCGCTCTGGGCCAGCGTGGTGGACCCTTCTCACCCTGGGAAGAGGCCCTTGCCCAGCAGTGGGACAATTTAGATACAGGACTGATATCTATACTCTATACAAATAAATAAAATTTAGTGTTGGATAGCCTATTTATCGAGGAAGGCTATAGGCTATATAACATCAGGCTACGACCCACGAGGGCAGCGCAGTAACCATAAACACGAGTGAAACCGCAGGCAGATCTAGTGAAAGTATATACGGTACTAGCTTTTGCGCGCGACCTCGCTCGCGTGACCCCTGCGTCCAAACTAGTTGCGTAGTAGGTTCCAGTTAGACGCGGCGAAAGGTTAAGGTTGACTGTGGCTAATTTAACTATACTATGTATAGAGGCGGCAGGTAATTCAAAATATTTTATACTAGATTTTGCGCGCGGCTTCGCCCGCGTGGTACCTACATCAATAAAAAGTAGCCTATGTCCTTTCCTAGGTTTTAAACTGCCTCTGAATCAAATTTATCCAAATCGGTTGAGTGGTTTAGCCGTGAATAGGTAACAGACAGATAGACAGAGTTACTTTCGAATTTATAATATTAACTAGCTTTTGCCCGCGGCTACGCTCGCGTTAAATTAGAATTTGACAATCAATTCGGGTTGTACTCTGCTTGTAATAATATAATTCGAAAGCCACGTGGCGCTATCTATTATCATAAGAACGTTATTATTGTTTTCCTCGGGAACAGTAATTTTTTTCGGGATGAAAGGTAGCCTATGTCCGTTTCTGTACACCTGTCAACTTTATGCACAATTTCAGGATGATCGGTTCAGTGGTCAGTGGTTTAGGCGTGAAAAGGTAACAAACAAACAAACTCATTTTCGTTTTTATAATATTAGTTAGGATAAAGGAGTACGGATTTAGACAAAATATCAATTTTCAATATATTTGTCTGTCTGTTTCTTCCGGCTAATCTCTAAAACGGCTAGACCGATTTTGACGGCACTATAGGAACTTAAGCTACTTTTATTTTAGAACAATAAATAGAATCAACGTATAAAATATTATACTTTTTTGTTAAATTCGACGCGGACGAAGTCGCGGGTAACACCTAGTTATTATTATAATTAAATGTTCCAGGTCAAGATGACGGAATCGAACCAACAGTCGGCGCCAGTATTCATAGACGTGTCTGCTGGCTCTGAGCAGTACCCCATAAGCGTGGTAGCAAGCGATACTACCATTCCTACCACCGCTACCACCACCACAGAAAACCTCGCCGAAAACGTCAAGACCGAACCTGACTGCAAATTAGAGTAAGTACATAACATAGATGGTATATAAACTACCTCGATGGCACAGCGGCAGTCAGTAGCAGTCTACTGCTGTGTACGTGGTCTATGGTTCGATTCCTGGTTTAGACAGTTTTCATCTGTATGTTTCTGTGTTTGTTTATATGCTACGTTAACTGCCTCCGTGGCACAGCGGTAGGGAATGCGACTGCAGTGCATGAGGTCTCGGGTTCGAATCCCGGGTCGTGCCGAGAAAATGTTATTGAGTTTTTCTGTTAAGAAATCTCTATAGCAGCCCGGAGTTAGGAAGTTGGCGGTGTTAGACACCCCCGTGCCTCGGAAAGCACGTAAAGCCGTTGGTCCTGCGCCTGATCTCTCTCCGGTCGTGTCGGATTACCGTCCCAACGGATCATGAGAGTGACGGAACAGAGAGTGCGCTTGAGTTTGCGCACACACTTGTGCACTATATCTCCTGCGCAGATGGCCAGTCTCCGAAATTCGGTCTGGAGGACATTATTACTATACTTATTTAAGTTGTATCCACAAAACCGATAACGATTAAATATTACTAGCGGTCGCCTAGTGCTCGAAATTCGACCGAAGTTTGTAAGATATTGCTGATATATGTCATTATATATTGATATATGTAACCATAGTTACGCGCTTCGACTTCGCTTTTTTCATTAATTTAATGTATTTCTAATGCATATTTTATATAAATATTAGGATTCGCCCCTCCTTCTCCATATAAACTTTAACTGTGCCAAATTTCATACTCCTCCGTCTGCGAAATGTTCGTAAAAAGGGGTACAAAGATTTTGCTTCACGTATTAATATATAGATATCTTAAATTTTGAGCAAAAAATATGCTATAACAGTATCCAGTAAATCTGTGCAGTAGGTCTATGTTGGCAAAGAGGAAGGAAAAAAAAATAAAAAATGAGCGAAAACGACCTCGGTCGGCCGCAACCCGATGCGTTGGTCCGACCAAATTCGCACCACATTTGACTCCACTATCTACGATGCTCTCCGAGTGGCCGGAGATAGAACAAGATGGCGTAACATCGTGAAAAGATTAATGAATGGAGGAGGTCACGACCCTCAGACATGAGGAATACGACTGACGTAGGAGTTTCATGTTGTGTTAAAAAATAAAATTGTAATGAAAGTACTGCTCATATACCGTAGTGGTGTATGTGATCGCTTCAACTGACACAACGCTGAGTGTTGCGGGTTCGAATCCCACACGGGGCAAAAAATTGTGTGAACCAATGGTTGTATCGGCTCTGAATGTCCTTTGTCCGTTGTTTGAATGTTTGTAAAGTCCCCCGCGACACAGGAATTACTCCTAGGGCAGGAGATGTCATTTAAAAAAGATGAAATTCATTTTCAGGACTATATTACGTTTGACTACTTTACGTTGATATTCTGTAATAATAATAATTTTCCATCACATACACACAAAACCATCTAGCCCAAACTAAGCAGAGCTTGTACTATGGGTAGATACAAGACAATGGATTAGAAATTTGAAAATTACGTAAATACTGGGCTTTTAATAAAATTGAAATAATTAATCAAAATATTTAAGTATATAATAAAATTTAAACAAAATTATATTAAATGTCAAATATTTCATAATATTAATATTATTTAACTTTTTTAGTGCATTTTGTTTTAGAATATTCTATGTTGAAGTCGATTTTTTATTTTGTTAAAATGTTAATTTTTTTATGAAATATTTTCTTGTTACAGACGTGCCTCATCACCCTTTGGGTCTTTCCTGGACATCCAAGCCCGGCGCATCCGATGTACGGAGTGTAATAAATACTCCGCTGAGAACGAGGAGAAAATGTTACGTCACGTGAGAAAGGTCCACCGGGGTGAGAACCCGTTTCAATGTTATATGTGTGACTACTCAACGTACAACAAGTCACTGTTCGAAGAACACGTCAGAATACACCAAGGTATGTTGGTATACTGTGTGATGCTGGGGCCACACTAATGGGAAATGCCGTTAATTATCGCGATCTTCTTCTCCCTAGCCTTTATTATTCCCAAGTCACTTGGTTATTATTATTATTATTATATGTTTCTCTTTCACGGGTATATTCCTAATACGTTAGGAAATTACCCGGCCCTTTGGGAGGCTTACACGGAGACATGGGTCCAACGTGAAGGGGCCCTTCGAGAGTTTTAATCAAAGGTGGGATGGAACACCTACAGCGGCACTAGCCGCAGCAGGCGTAGGACTATCGCTACGTATGGATTCTAATATATGGGCTATAGGTATGGGTGTATGATGGACTGGTATATTGGTAACTATGGATGATAAAACGGCGTCTGCCCTGAATACTCTAATAGCATCAGTCGAATGGACAGACGGTGACTCGCCAACTCACTAGATGGGCCCCCTAAATAGCCACTATAGGCATACAAGCCAGCAGCAGAGGGCAACACCGGTGCTAGCGGCTAGGCTTATTATTATTATTATTATTGAATATTATATTTATATACATCATACTATTGCGCCAATTTATTTAATTTATATTTTATATATATATTAATTACATACTTACCTATGCTCATCAATTATAATTTATATATAACTTACGTATGTATTTTTTATTTTGTGAATTTATAACACTTTAAAGAGTATCTGATTGTACGTCCGGGCGTCACTTGGGGTTACCACATAACATCAGGGTTGGTTTGAGGTATAAACCGCAAACCAACAATAAACCTGAGTGGTAACCTCGTTTTTCATTACATATGTACTTTTTTATGTTAAGCTGGTTTGGACATGTAGAAAGAATGGACGAGGAAAGACTTACTAAGAAAGTTTATAAGGCTAGTGTGAATGGAACAGTCGCAAGAGGAAAACCTAGGCGAACGTTTCTCGACCAGATCGGAGGCGTCCTGGACAAAGGCCAGGTTAAGAGCTCCTTGAACCGACGAGCGTGTATGAGGAATGTGATGAAAGTGAATGAAGCCAGAGAAGTGTGTCAGGATCGTAGCAAATGGAAATCCGTAGTCTCTGCCTACCCCTCTGGGAAACAGGCGTGAATCTATGTATGTATGTATGTATGTATGTATGTACTTTTTTTGCTGTGTTATAATATTTGTCTGTATTTTGTGTACCTATATTTTGAAAAATAAAATACTTGCTTACTTACTTACTTGGGGTCCGCTTTCTAGTCTAACCAGATTTGACTGTATATCAGTTTTTACACGGAGCGACTGCCACCTGACCTCCGCAACCCGAACGCTAACGATACCCTAAGGCTAGACCAGTGTCAGGATATTACATGGCAGCCGGGACCGACGGCGACGGCTTACCGTGCTCTCCGAGGCACGGAGCAGGCGATAATTGTCAATCAATACGCACATAATTTCGATGTCATATAACTTCCGAAAGTCAGAGGTGCGCGACGTGGGTTCGAACCCGAGACCCTCTGCATTGCAGTCTGTTGGTCTCCCCACTGAGCTATCGCTGCTAATTATCGTGATGATGGACGTTTAACGTAAGTGTAGCCACGACTTAACTCGATAATTTGAAGCCGCGGGCAAAAGCTAGCAATATTATAAAGTTGAAGAGTTTGTTTGTTTGTTTGAAGGCGCTAATCTCAGAAACTACAGGTTCGATTTGAAAAATTATTTTAGTGTTGGATAGCCTATTTATCGAGGAAGGCTATAGACTATATAACATCACGGTACGACCCACGGGGGCGGCGTAGTAACGATAAACGCGGGTTCTAGTTTAATAATATTTTCTCGCTATTGTTTCAGGAATAAAACCATTCAAATGCAGTCACTGTTCGTACCGGAGCGCTTCGAAAAAGAATACGAAGAAACACGAATTGATCCATCGACCAGACAACCCTCACAAGTGTACCCAATGTGGCTTCATAGCCAGACACTTGAGGTCCCTAAATTGCCACATAAACACGGAACATAGCCAAGGACCCTGGGTAGTCGGAGGTCAAGTTGTAACGGAAAAACCACAAACTACATGCAATTACTGTAAAAAAAAAATCGAGGATATAGAGACTCATGAGAAAAGCAGGAAAAAGTGTCGTGTCTGTCAAATGGTTTTGTGTAATAAAGGTTTGGTTAAGAAACATATGCAAGCATCGCACGGGGAGAAAGCTAAGCTTAGTAAAGCCGACTTTGTATGTGCGATTTGCAAATGGAGTTCTAATGTGAAGCCGAGAATCCTGTTGCATCTGATTCATCACCCAAACCAGCCGATAGATGACGCTATTGTCGATGTGCGAGTGTTGAAGCAGTGCGGTATTGTTGGACAGGGATGGTGATAGTAACAGAGCCATCTAGTGAGCAAACTGTGAAACAGATCTTTCGGAAGATATGTAAAATTAAAACAACGCCATCTGTTGGACAATGTGTCAAACTAAAACAGCGCCATCTGTGGGTCAACTTGTTAAACACAAAAATACATCTATTGAATAATTTGTGATAGAGCGCAAACTGAGCAAAGTGAGACTGTGAGTCTTTGTGAGACTAATGCATCAGCATCAATGGAAGAACCTGTAAATCAATCATAGCGTCATCTGTCGTACCAGAAACATCATCTATCACACAATTTCACCAATGACACTTTGTCCATCAGGACCAAAATAATATCTGTGCGGTGAAAAATGCCACCTATTGTACAAATCAATTCGTTAAACAAGTTTTAAAGGACGATTTGTAACAACAGCGCCGTCTATGAGACAATTTGTGCAATAAAACAGGTGAATTATTTAATTTAACAGTAATATTAAATATTAAAATTTTAATTGTCTTTTTATTTACTCTAACCAAGCGGAGATTCGTGTTGTATAAGAGACGTTGTAAACCAGAGGTTCCCAGACTTTTTTCTCATAGAGTACTTTCAAAATTTAGCTGGTTCCGATGGACCTGCAGCTACATTACTACCGGTGAAGAATCAAAAAAAAATTTATCAAATCTCTACGGGCTGACCTTCTCGTGACTATGAACCTAGGCGGCAGACATTTTTTTTTAGAAATTCTGTACCGAAAAACAGTCGCTGAGCTTCTTAAAATATCTGCCTACATTGGTAGGTGAAGTCAAGCCAACATTTTAGTTCTTGACTATCGAAAGCAAATAAATTTTTGTGGACCCCGCTTACGAATTGTGAACCTCCATTTTTTGTCACGCCAACGTAGACCCCCGTCGAGTCTCCCGTAGACTCCTGGGGGTCCACCTAGGCCACTTTGGGAACTAATGTGTTAGAGGAACATCACAACACGTTCATCCACCTAATACTATCGACTGAGAATTACTTAACAAAACCTATACCTTGCTTGGTCGGCTGCTTACCACGGCAGTCAAGGGGTCGGAGCAACTCTTTGTGGGCCCCGAGCCATTCGTGGGACTCTCTGAGAGCACCGTCAAAGCAGCTTTGAATGCACATGGCAATGATAAACACAGGTTGGAGTGGATGGCCCTAATGGGGCTGGAACACTCCAAGAAGTTCATTGCAAACGGAGCCACAGGCTTCACCCGGAAGTTCTGTGAATATAGCAAGAGTCAAATGCGCCTGCTCACAGGAGCGTTCACTGGCCATTTTGGCACCAACGACTTCCTGTGCAGATTGAGATTGGCACACAATTTGATCTGCATAGCCTGTGGTGAACAGGAAGAGTCCGTATCGCACCTATTGTGTGAATGCGACGCGTTGGCTGGACTGAGGACGGGTCTGATGGGATTGGCATATCCAAGCCCTGAAGACTTCAGGCTTCTCCCTCTGAATTGTACACTGCGGCTTATGTAGTACATTCATAAGGAGATAGCTAAGAGTTAAATCTTGGGGCCGACACAAAAGATCCCACAGGGTCGAAGTGTCGCCGGTCTGCACTGACTGGCCCCCACACATAAGATAAGATAAGATACCACGGCATGATAGGGGTTTAATAATATGTAGTGAAAGTTATGGCTTTGTATGAAGAAAATCGGTAATGTGGTTTTCATACTAACTACTTCATCAATATTTTTTGGATGGCCTATTCGAATTCCTAGTTATTTTTTCGTGTATAAGCATATACACGAAAAAAACAACGGGTTGCACTCCGGGAGTGCCGGCAGAAATGAAAACTTGAATATTAACGTTGTGCATTTTTGATATTTTGGAATGGCTAGAGAATAAATTTTGCACGAATTACTTTAATTATTATCAGTATAAAAGTACTATCATTTATGTGGTAAAATACAATATTCATGACAATTCTCCTTGTCTTACGAATTTTCGATCAGGTCACGTGTCCTGACGCGAGTTTAACATTTTTTACCCATCACAAAAAAAAGTGCACAAAACCGCTGAAGAAGTTTTCACTTCAAATAAAAACTGTATATAGGACACTATCACATAGCCTAGGTACTTAAGTAATTATACATCAACCAGACAGACAGGGTTACTTTCGCATTTATTATATTAGTAAGGATAATGTACATATATTATTAATAATAATATAGTCCATTCTCGAAAAATAAATTCATTTTAAAATCACCATCGCATTTTGTAGGTACACAAAATATATAAGTCAATGTAGGTACACAGACTACAAAATTAAATGTAGGATATAAACGGCAATTTCATAGATTAACCTTCCTATACCCGCGCGTTGGTCTGTAAGACCGACGAAATGCTTTTTTGAATTTATTTTGTGATACATGTACGCTAGCGAGTCGAATGTTTTGCTAGCTGCTGGATTTGTCGCCAGCTTCATTTCAGTGCCCGTCGCGCGTTTGTGCGATACGTACGTGTCCGCGTATTTGGCGCCAATCGGTCCGTGAGACCGACGCGGGTATAGGTGTAACTTTTTGTGTAAGTATAAAAGTATTATGGTGAGACTGAAAACTAAGTCAATCTGTGATTTTTATATCATATATTAAGTGTTTTTTTAATATGTATAAGTTTAATTTTGTTTTTTAGAAGACAAAAATATTTTATTTCTGTTTCTGTAGTACCTAGGAAAAATCTCGCTATTTTGAAGGCTGTTTTGTAAAAGACTGATAGTCAGTTAATTAAAAGATAATAAAGTGATTTTATGACAATATTTTTTCAATTATATCCTTTAGTTTTATGGTCAAATATAATATTTATAGGTATTCTTAGAAAAAGAAAATATAACTGGGTTCCAAACTTTCGGTCTGTGAGACCGTACGCGGGTATAGGTGTCCCAAAAATTGACGCGGGTATAGGAAGGTTAAAGACCTTATATAAACAGAAAAGATTTGTAATCTTGTTTGTAATGAATAAACTTGAAAACATCGACCAATTTATAAAATTCTTTCACCAGTACAAAGCTACTTAACCAGAAGTAACATCTATACTTACTAATATTGTACAGCTGAAAAGTTTGTTTACTTTTGTTTGAACGCGCTAATCTCAGAAATTACTGGTTTGAATTGAAAAATCGTATTAGTGTTGGCTAGCCCATTTATTGAGGAAGACTATAGGCTGTATAACATCATGCTACGACCAATAGGAGCGGAGCATCAATGAAAAATGCTGCAAATGCGGGTAAAATTCTCTTAAACGAAGTTGCCCGGGTCAGCTGTAGGCTATATAACATCACGCCACGAGTCACGGGCGTGGACAGTCATCACAAACATAGGTAAATCCGTGTGGCACAGCTAGTTAATCATAAAAACAAAATCAATTACCATAACATTCTAATTAAATTTTCCATTTATCCCGCCATGTCTTGAATCAATCAATATGGCGTCTGCACAGATAACATATTACGTTTTATTTTTAATTCTATTTACAAAACGGGCCAAAACTTACACAATTCAAATCAAAACGCCTGATATTGAAGAAAATAATTTACAAATTAATGACCATCTTAAAAATCCAAATGTAACTTTTGTTTGTAATAATAGACAACGGTATTGTCAATCAAATAACACAAACGTGTGTACTATAAGAATTATGAACGACAGAAAAAGTTATAAAAATTTTATCAATTCATGTTTTTTGTTTATGAGTAATATGTGCGATAATCCTGGTGAAGGTATGTTATATTTACTCTTTACTAGCGGTCGCCTAGTGCTCGAAATTCGACCAAAGTTTGCCTGTAAGATATAAAGAGTATGTAAAAGATATTGCTGACATATAGTAGTAGTAGTAGAAAACTTAGTCTAGGTACAAAAAATCTTAATTATAATGTTCTGCTGGTACTTAAAATAGGATATATCCTGTGCTATAAGTACCAGCAACCTTCCAGTTTCACAGTTAAACTAGGTAAAAATCTACTGGTGACAATAGGAATGTAAACCTACTTACATTATTTAACTTTATGAAAAAGATAAAATATAATTAATGTTAAAAAATTTGTAAACCTGTTGTGTGTGTGTGTGTGTGTGTGTGTGTGTGTGTGTGTGTGTGTGTGTGAGAGAGAGAGAGGGTGTGTGTGTGTATGTGTGAGGGTGTGTGTGTGTGTGTTTGTGAGTGTGTGTGTGTCTGGGCAATTGGTATAAAATCTGCATGAGATTATTATTTATTATATATATTAACTTAGTTTCTTATGTTACTGGACGTATAAGTTTTTCGGTGTCGTCATAAGAGAGTTTTTGGAGCCATTTTACTAATTTATTTTTGCATTGGTATTTATTATTTGAATCTATATCTAAGGCTTTATTAATATTGGTATATGTGAATCGTCCAAGGAAGAAGTAAAACCGTTCGCTGAACGTTGTCCTATGGCTATCAGCTGGCGGCAGCTTTACTCTACGCAATTTGGGTCGTAAGGATGATGATGATGCCCCGTCTATTTTGCGCATTGAATGCTGTTTCATTATAATTTGCAGGATGAACAATTGGCGTACTGTCAGAACTTCGCAATATTCGTATAGATCTTTTGTGGAAAAGCGAAACGGTTTAAAAGTACTTACTTTTAGTACGGCTCTCTGTGCTCGCTCAAGCTTTATTAAAGATGATTTACAAGCTCCACCCCAAGATAAAATACAGTACCCTAACAGGGACTGACACAAAGCGTAGTATGTACTTTTTAGGACTGTTGGTTTTGCCACATGTCTCAAGTGTTTAAAAATATATATAAGCTTTCGAATTCTTCCTGTAAGTTGGTCAATGTGCGGTGCAAAATTCAAATTGTCGTCTATGATAACACCCAAGTACTTTATGCTAGTGACATTATGTAACCTGGGACAAGTGCATGTTAAGTCGCTGTCAGTTATGTGGTTATGAGCAGTGATAAATCGATTAATGTTTGTTTGATTCGATTTTTTGATACTAAATTTAATAATTTTAGTTTTGTCAACATTGAGAGACAGTGTGTTATCTGCTAACCACTCAGTTACTATATTGCAACCGTTTTGTGCCGCATCGAAGACCCGGTCCCACGTTTCATCTGTAAAAATAAGTGCGGTGTCATCTGCAAAAGCTAATAATTTGCCATCATTAATTTTAAGGTTGCACATTTCATTGACGTAAACTAGGAAAAGCGTGGGTCCAAGTATACTTCACTGCGGCATACCGAATTCAATAGGAAGCTCTTTGCTGATGTATTCGTTGATCTTTACGCACTGTGTCCGGTTAGTCAAATAACTTTCAAAAAGTTTTAATTGCTGGCCTCTAACACCAATACGCTCCAATTTAACAATCAGCTTGGGAATGGAGACCGTGTCAAAGGCCTTGGCCAGATCTAAAAAGATTGCAACACATTTCTTACCTTTATCTCAACTTGACAATATGGTTAGTCAGTTCAAAAACTGCATCATTTGTGGACCTGTTGTTTCTAAAGCCATATTGATCATTCGAAAGTATGTTGTTATCTTCCAAGTATTTCTTTAGGCGATTGTTCATTATTCTTTCCAGGACTTTAGACAAGCAAGGGAAGACCGATATTGGCCTATAATTATTTATACGATCTGCATCCCCCGCCTTATGTGTAGGATGAATCAGGCCTTTTTTAAATAAGTCAGGAAATACACCTGTTTTTATACACAAATTAAATATAAATGTCAATGGCTGAACAAGGAATTTCTTGTACCGTTTAATTATATTTGATGAAATACCGTCAACGCCTATCGCACAATCACTACGCAGTGTTTGAATTAATCGGTCCACTTCTGACTCGTCAGTTTCTAACAGAGCTAGTGACTTACATGAAGTTTTTATAGGTGTCTTATTAGTCGTTCTGGTAATACTATCAAATGTTCTTGCAACATCCTCAGCTATGTTTTGCTCGGTTTTAACAAAAAACTTGTTTACCTCTTCAACAGATTCTTCCCTAGAGCCTTTCAACAAAAGTAGCGGACTAGCGGAAACATTTCTTTTTTGAGTGTGAGTTATGTTTCTAATAACATTCCACATCTTCTTTGGATTAGATCCAGCTTTGTTTAACTCAGATGCCTCATACTGCTTTTTAAGGTTTTTTAAAATACGGCCGCAAAAATTTCTATACCGTTTATAAGTAATGCAAGCAGTGTCATTACCCGGTGATTTTTTCATTTTAATGTACATCCTGTCTCTATTACGCATGCACCTCAGCAAACCTGGCGTAATCCACGGCTTAATAGTCATCAAGCGATGTGGTACACTATAAGTTGTAGTACTGAATTGGATAGCTCTAGTGAGTGAATTACTAAAGTATTCGAGTGCAATATTATGTCATTATATATTGATATATGTAACCATAGTTACGCGCTTCGACTGCGTGTGTCAATTGCATGGTTGTGTGCGTGTAGTGTTTTTTCATTAATTTAATGTATTTGTAATGCATATTTTAAAAAAATATTAGCATTTGTCACTTCTTCTCTGTATAAACTATAAGTGTGCGAAATTTCATACTCCTCCGTCCGTCCAATTTTCGTAAAAAGGGATCCAAAGTTTTCGCTTCGCGTATTAATATATAGATATATTGACTGCACAGATGACGTAGTGGTTTAAATGGTCGTCTCGCCACTGCCATTGCGTCGAGTAATGTGGGTTCGAATCTCACACGGGATTAAACTTTATGTGGTTCACAAATACTTGTTCCAAGTCAAGTACTCTTTATGTCCATTGCTTGAATGTTTGTAAAGTCCCCCGTGACACAGGAAATATTACTAGTGCAAGTGGAGTTGTCTTATTTATAAGATTTTTTTTATCTCATTTTCGGTAAGACTATGGAATAAATGTACCTAACACTTTCTTTAAAAACTAGATGTTCCCGCGAATTAAAAGAGAAAGAAAGCGATTATAAATTCTTTTTCATTAGCAATAAGTATGTGTATGAACGTGATGTTAAATAAATTGTTGTTACGAATTAGGGTGTTCCTTGTGTCAGTAGCTTGAATCTATACTAATATTATAAAGCTGAAGAGTTTGTTTGTTTGTTTGAACGCGCTAATCTTAAGAACTACTGGTTCGATTTGAAAAATTATTTTAGTGTTGGATACCCTATTTATCGAGGAAGGTTATACGCTATATAACATCACGCTACGACCCACGGGGGCGGCGCAGTAACGATAAACGCGGGTGAAACCGCGGGAACATCTAGTGTTCAATAAAGATCCTTGTGATACAGTAATTATTTTTAGTAAGGGGGCTGGAGTGGCGGCCACGCATCGAAAGACGCAGCAGGGTTAGGCCCTCACAAGGTGGACCGACGACCTAGTAAGTTTCGCGGGAAGCGGTTGGATGCAAGGAAGAGCACCTTAAGCACCTTCTCAGGCCGTCAAGGTAGAGACCTCAACACCGCCTCGGCTGCTATGAGGGCGGTGTGGAGGCCACTGCTCTTAGACCACACGACTGCTTACCATCAGGTGGAGAGTGGTCATTTTGACAAGCAAAATAAAAAAAAATGCGTGCGGCCTAAGACCGGTCTGTGTGGAAAACTTTAGGGGAGGCCCATGTCCAACAGTGGACGTCTCGGCAGAGATGATGAAGGGAGCTATGTTTTTAAATAAATTAGACGTAAATGAGATGTTTCAGAATTTCACATAATATCAAGTGGTTACTGCGAAGATTATTTAGCGATAAGACGTAACGAGGATAGTAATACTGAAACAACAGAGACGCCTGACATTAATAACGCTACGGAAAAAGAAAATAGCACCAACGACACTGATGTTAGCACACGTAAGTAAGTCGACCACAAATATACGGTCGGTGCAGTGTCGGATTAACCCGTAGCAAGAGTAGCAATTGCTACGGGCCCCGCGCGAAAGGGGGCCCCGCATATTTAAGCCCACTCATCTCCGCCTGAGTGTAATTTTTTGAGTGAAACTTATTATTTAAGATGTGGTATATTGAATTTACTTGATGTCACAAAAACGTAAAATGTTACAACTTTTCCTACTAAGACAATCCACGTCAGACAATCGGTAACCGACTATTTCCTTGGCGTATATAAAACACCGAATTTCATACGGTAAACGCACAAGTTCTACAAAAAGTCGCTCGTATAAATGTGTAGAATTTCAGTCGGCCCAATAATCAGCTCTACAAAAAGTCTGACGTATGCAAGCACTCTTACCCGAAAGAATTTGCTACGGGCCCCGCGCTTGCTTAATCCGACACTGGGTCGGTAATATTAGGTATGTTCCTTGGCAGTCGTTCGAAATTAAATAGTGTGTCTAAGGTTTCATAACCAAGCAAGCTAGATTAACCTTTTGACCGCCACAGTCATGTTATACATTGCAAAGTAAAATGTGTCTAGCACGGGTACGTATAACAATAAAGAAATTTAAAAGACCGTATTTTAAAATACCTATGGACAAAATCCCGAAAAATTAAACGCCGAATGATTGTTTGGCCGACAGTTTTAAATCCCGAAAGTTCATTTACCCGAAAGGTTAAAATCCCGAAGATCCATATCCCGAAGTTCAAAATCGATATTCAGCCGTAGCGTTTGTTACAACATTTAATAATCTGGCTGGCTAATGCTTAGGCCATCCGTACGATTCCGATTCGGAAGCGGTAGGTTGTGTTAGGTTCTTCTCCGTCCAAAACTCCCATTAGTTCCATTCGGTATTTCGTCCATTCGGGGTTTCAACCTTTCGGGTATTTGGACATCGGTATTTTATGTTTCGATATAACGGCTATCGGCGTTTAAAACTTTCGGTATTTTGAATTTCGTTGTTTTTGGACGTCGGTATTTCAGTCATAGTTATTATGAAATTTCGGTACTGTACGTACCCGTTCAGCACGCGACGGTCACGACTAGTATGAAATCGTAGCTTGGCACCGAAAGCACGCTTTTGCTGTTTTGATGTGGCGGTCAAAGGGTTAAAGAAATTACAATATCTATTTAATTTCCTCTTAGTAAGTATTGTCATTCAACGTCCTGTTTTGTCCAATTTAAATTTTTACCTTCCTAAAGTTAATAATCGAGTAACACGTAACAACACGTATTTATGCCGTCGAAACAGAACCAATGTCGGTAAATTCTCCCCCTTACAAAGACTACAAAGCAATTGTAACAGTCTACAAGCAGAATTTCCTTTGGATATCTTTAACAGCATCTTCTCGCAACTGAAGCGTCAAGTACTTCAACCGCCATAACAAGACCTACTCATTTGTCTCCTTTAATTTTTAATTTGTGTTTTTAATTTAAAGTTTTTTACGTTTTTCTTTCTCTTGTAACCTTACTACTTCTAATTGGGAAATGTTGTCTTACACCTGTTATTAGCTCTTAGGCCAGATTGTTTAGTTTTTATATAAATGTGTATCAAATTGTATGTTTTGCCTAAAAGCTGTTGGTGTGCCAATATATAAGTAAATAAATAAATAAACGTGGCTATGCTGCCAGTCTTTTGGGCACGTTGCCAATTGACGATGCGGAGGAACATTATGACGCTTTTTAATTATGTTGTTTTATTTTTCTACTACCGTCGACTGTAGTAAAAATTCTATTATAGAAGCGTCAATTCGCCAAAATATAAAGAAACTGTCAACACGATACCCTGTGGAGGAGGCGTATGATTGGCACCCATGCCCAATTTCTTGCCCCAACGTCTACTCGCCGCAGTGCCTCAACGTGAACAGGGGTTATGGCCAATACTTCAAGTTCTTCACGTTTGTCAACCACTGCGAGGGAGACCTGTTTTACTGTAAACACCCTGAAGGTAACATGAAATTGGTAGTTTCTAGAATATTATCGGCTTTATTAGGTACCAGGGTTGCCAACCATACAAAGTTCAAACTCAAAACTCAAACTCAAACTCATTTATTGCGAAAATGGGTAACTCAGATAACATCCTTACTAATATTATAAATTCGAAAGTAACTCTGTCTGTCTATCTGTCTGTCTGTCTATCTGTCTGTCTGTCTGTTACCTTTACACGGCTAAACAACTCAACCAATTTAGATGAAATTTGGTACAGATATAGTTTAAAACCTAGGGAAGGACATAGGCTACTTTTTATTGATGTAGGTACCAAGCGGGCGGAGCCGCGCGCAAAAGTTAGTAATATATAAATTGGTCTCTCCATAATCCGCTTGAAGGCGTGCAATTTTACAGATATCTTTACTGATTGTGCATTACTAGTAATCATATAAAATTAATAAATTAATTACAATAACAACTTCATTAAAAATAATAAATGTCAGGCAATGTTATTGTGGTACAAGTCATTTAAGAATATATAATACTAGTTTTCACCCGCGGCTTCGCTCGCGTAAATGTAGGTTAGGTTAGCAACAGTTATTTTTTCTGTATGAAAGGTACCCTATGTCCTATTCTGTACCCCTGACAACATGTGTGCAAAATTTCATGTTGATCGGTTGAGTAGTTAAGGCGTGAAAGCGTAACAAACAAACAAACAAATTTATTTGCGCATTTATAATATTAATTAGATTAGATGTCAACGAATAATTAAAAATTAAAAAATGTCATGTCAGTGAAGTAGTTCCTCGTACAAATACGTGATGTGCGGTATGACATTTTTTTCTAATCCAACTAAGGTGGCAAACAAGCATACGGCCCACCTGATGGTAAGTGGTCACCGTAGCCTATGGACGCCTGCTACACCAGAGGCATCACTTGCGCGCTGCCGACCCTTTAGGAAAGGAAGTGGGAGGGAGAAGGAGTAGGATGGGGGAAATGGGGTGATTGGGCCTCTGGCACTCTCACTCTCCGAACGAAACACAACAGTAGGAATACTGTTATTTCCCGTCGATATTCTGTGAGAGAGTAGTCCTCTTCCCCGGTCGAGCCGGCCCGTTTATGCTGAAATCAGCATAATAACATGATTTCACATTGCAGGCAACATTTTGTAGCATAAATGGGAGGCAATAATAGGCAGACAATTAAAAAAATTGATCAAATCTCTACGGGCTGACCTATTTTTTTTTTAGAAATTCTCGGAACTGAACCTAGCACGGTAGGCGGGTGAACTTTTCCTTTTTAGTAGTAACTATGTATGTGTATGTATAAATGCGAAAGTAACTCTGTCTGTATGTCTGTCTGTTACCTTTTCACGCTCAATCTGCTGAACCGATTTAGATGAAATTTGGAATGAAAATAGCCTGAGACCTTAGGAAGGACATAGGCTATATAATATCACGCTACGGCTCACGGGAGGGGCGCAGTAACCCAAATACCACCGACGCGGGTGAGACCGCGGGCACAGCTAGTTCTAGATAAAGCAGTTTTCTAATGGTGAAATAATTATTAAAATCGATTAAGTAGTTTTTGAGTTTATTTATTGCAAACAAAATTACAATAATTTCTCTTTATAATCTTTATTACTTATATAAATCTTCTGTGCGTGTTTTTGTAATTAAACTCCTCCTAAACGGCTGGATCGATATTGATGAAATTTTTTGTGTGTGTTCAAGTGGATTCGAGAATAGTATATATTTGTTTTTTTCGTGTGTACAGGACAACGTCTGTAGGGACAGCTAGTATTTATATATATAAAATCTTCTGTGCGTCTGTTTGTAATTAAACTCCTCCTAAATGACTGGACCGATATTGATGAAATTTTTTGTGTGCGTTCAAGTGGATTCGAGAATGGTTTAGATTTGTTTTTGACGTGACAACGTCTAATAAATCGATGAACGCCGGCTGCACGGACGAAAAAGGATGACTCATTGTCCCGTTACGCTCATTGTAACGTTACGATCGGAGCGAGAGCGCTACACGAGCGTGCGAAAGGCACGTTATGACGTTGTCACGTTAAACTATCGTCCGTAAACCGACTTTACAGACAACCAATTTTTTTTTTTCCTTTTTTCGTTTGTACAGGACAACGTCTATCGGGACAGCTGGTATTAGTATAGATTCCCAACAGGCTTTGATGTTAGTTGTAATATTACTTGATAGTAATATTACAACTTTTTAGTTGTAATATTACTTGATAGTAATATTACAACTAACATCAGTTTTGATTTTTCGGCACGGACGTTGAAGTGGTTTAAGTGGTCGCCTCGCCGCTTCCACTGCGCCGAGTGTTGTGGGTTCGAATCCCACACGTGACAAAAAATTGTGTCATCCACAAATGGTTGTTCCGAGTCTGGGTGTTTTTTTTTGTGTCCGTTGTTGGAATGTTTTATAGGGTCTTACGTGAGAGAGTAATGATACAACCATTACGCTAAGATTATACTTTATTAACACTTTCGAAGCGACACGGATTTTTCTATACTTTCCATTCCTGCGGCACAAGGCGTTTTACACCTGGCCATAAAACTATCATTGTGGCGGTACCGGGCTTATTAAACCTTGTATAGTTTATGAAACTAAAACCTTTTTTTTGGCTTCATGGAAAAAGATATATATATTTTTTGCTTCGAATATTATCAATGATGAATTGATTGACATGAATCTGAAGGCGTACGTCAACAGCTTGTATTGTTTAAAATGTATAGCTATAATAAAATACAGGGTTTTATGCACCCTGTGCCGCACTGGATAATGGTATTTTTGTGCATATTTTAGGGATGGGAAATATAAATATCGATAATTTTAATTGAGTTTTATTGTATAAGAAGAGAAAAAACTACATTAATTGATGTTTTTCATTGAACCAGTCCAAACAAAAGGTTCTTTTACATTGTGCACATTCAGTTATAATTTTTTTAAGTTTTCTGTCAGCTTGGCGATTTGTCAAAAAGATCCGAAGTTTTTCATAGCATCTGACACAATTTCTCTTCTTTCTTCATGAACATCATCGACATAAAAAACATTTTTTTTACGACATCTTTTTGTCGGTCGTGACGTCATGATGTCGACGCGTGCGTTTGTTTCGAATACGATCACAACACTGGCCGCGCGGAGTGGGCGCAGGGTGCGGTACCAAGTGTGCCGGGTACCAGATGCTTTTAACCTGGTTTAAACTTTATTTCTTACATGCGGTACCATTTCTAAGAAACCTGGTATTAAAGTAGGCACACCACTGGATTCTATTTTAATAACACACCTTAGATATATATTCATCTCTTTCCTAAACCGAACCAAATTGAAGTTATGCCCTTCGCACGACAGAGAAATCTATACTTTTCTTTGACGCACTGTTAGCAAGACACGCACATGATGTTTTAGACCTGGTTTCGCACTCAACGTGTTAATAACAAATAATACCTATATTCATACATTAGGTTAAATAGGGTTCCTTAATCTAGGCAGATGACATCAGCGTCACATGATTTACTTATACATCATACTCAATACAGTAGGTACATTATACACCATAGTTTGTAAAGTCCACCTGCGATACATGAATTATTTCTAGGGCGGGAGATTTAAAAAAAAAACTTGAGAGGTGTCAAGGGACACCCGGATGGAACGAAGTTCCTTTCGATTAATTAGTGAAGGAATTGTAATAAAATTTAATTTTTTTTGTGTTATAATATATTTTTTTATTATTAACGAATATAATGTAATATAAACTTAATCAGTAGGCTCAATTTTAGTAATAATTGGCTTGTAGACATTAACAATACATGCATATTAAGAAATAACCTTAAACTTACAACTATAGCAAAAAGTGTCGTTACAACTTTTGGTCTTAATTGTTTCCGTCTAGCCCCCTTTCGCAACGCGCGATAAGGAACTTCGTTCCAAAAGGAAACTCTGAACGACACGTAGCAGCACGTATACTAGCAGGTACCTACTTTATGTTGATATTCTATAATAATAATAATCATCCATAATTACCAATATACCAGTCCATTAAACACCCATACCCATAGCCCATATATTAGAATCCATACGTAGCGATAGTCCTACGCCTGCTGCGGCTAGTGCCGCTGTAGGTGTTCCATCCCACCTTTGATTAAAACTCTCGAAGGCCTTTCACGTTGGACCCATGTCTCCGTGTAAGCCTCCCAAAGGGCCGGGTATTTTCTTAACGTATTAAGAATATACCCGTGGAAGAGAAACATATACTTAAAAATAATAATATTCTATCACATACACACAACATCATCTAGCCCAAACTAAGCAGAGCTTGTACTATGGGTACTAGACAATGGATAAACATACATACATATATACTTTTTTTTTGTAAATACATATGTATATACATAGAAACATATATTATACATAGAAACACCCAGACCAAGACAAACATCCATGTTCATGCACACAAATCTGTGACTTGTGCGGGCATCGAACCCGCGACCTCAGGCGTGGCAGTCGGTTACACTAACCACTACGCCATCGAGGCCGTCTTTATGAGTAGTACTACTCACAGTTCTCCACTCAGCTGTATTAAATTTAGATATATCTCAGACTAGCTTTTTTGTTAAATTACTTCGTCCGCGTGGAGTTTAACAAAAAATGATTTATTTTTTCAGCGATAGCTCAGTGGGGAGACCACCAGACTGCAATGCAGAGGGTCTCGGGTTCGAACCCACGTCGTGCACCTCTGACTTTCAGAAATTATATGACTTTTCGAAATGATGTGCGTATTGATTGACAATTATCGCCTGCTCCGTGCCTCGGAGAGTACGTTAAGCCGTCGGTCCCGGCTGCCATGAACATCTATGGCAGTCGTTATTGGGAAGTCAGTGCCCTCTAATATCCTGACACTGATCTTGCTTTATGGTATCGTTAGCCTTCGGGTTGCGGAGGTCAGATGGCAGTCGCTCCGTGTAAAAACTCATATCCTGTCAAATCCGGTTAGACTAGAAAGCCGACCCCAAGTGACTTGGGAATAATAAAGGCTAGGGAGAAGTTTATTTTTTCGCGGAACGCTAATATAAATAAAAGTCGGCTAAGTTACTCCTTATATCATCTACTATCGGCAGTAAAAGTCCCGTCAAAATCGGTCCAGAGATTAGCCGAAAAAAACAGACAGACAGACAAAAATTTTACTAATTGTTTGTTTTTATATTAGTGATATGTACTTTCATACGCATTTAGTCAAAAGCTGTTTATTGACATTACAAATAAACACTTCGATTTTGTTTAAATGTACAAAACGTCTCCACACAAGAAGTTCTTGTTGTTGAGTGGAGACCGCGACTCGGCAAACGTAGTGTAGGACGCCCTCCGACCAGGTGGGATGACGATCTGCGAAAGACTGCAGGCAGATGCTGGATGCGGCAAGCTGAAGACAGGGCGCTATGACGCTCTTTGGAGGAGGGCTATGTCCAGCAGTGGACTATTATAGCCTGATGATGATGTATAAAACGTATTTATTTTAGAGTTTGCACCGGCACCGCACGAAACGGCTGAAGAAATCCAAAATTCTCTGCTATCCTGGTCACATTGCGCCTCGGCAAAGTAAGAATACCTACATATATATATATATATCTTATTTATTTATTTATATAATCATCACTTACAACTACATATTATTACAGGCAAACCCAATGCAATAGTGAAGCAATCCTAATATATATAACCATCGATCAAATACACCATAGATGCACGATCGTCGCTCGAAAAACGGCACCAACAAAACTGTGCATAAATCACTCGTATGCGCTATATTATGCACCTGTCCAACTCACTCTTGCGTGCGCTGCCCGTAAGCGAGAGCGAATCGACACCACTACTACGGTGGAGACCGTACCATATACTTAGTACGCTTGCGTATCGCGAGTAACATATTTAGGACGCTTTACATTGACGCGTTTTAACTAAACTATTACAAAATGTTTCTCAGTGGGCGTTCAATGGTTATTCTGGTTTATTTCCTGGATTGCATAATAAATGCAGACACTTATAAGTGAGTAGTACTGGTCAGTGCCACATATTGACGCGGTTTTTGTATGAGAATGTGCATCTATGGTATATTTGATCGAAGGTATCACACAACTTATTTTCTAAACCTTATTATATACTGTTATCCTTGTGAATTCACTCAGTGTACAAGCAGTGTATCATTTCTATATCCCTAAAGCGGTATTGTATTACACCCGCATATCTCGGGACTACCCAGAATTGTATAGAGCCCAACCCAGAATTGTCTAGGACCCACGCCAGAATTATCTAGGACCCACGCCAGAATTATCTAGGACCCACACCAGAATTGTCTAGGACCCACGCCAGAATTGTCTAGGGCCCACGCCAGAATTGTCTAGGGCCCACGCCAGAATTGTCTAGGACCCACTCCAGAATTGTCTAGGGCCCACGCCAGAATTATCTAGGGCCTACGCCAGAATTGTCTAGGGCCCACGCCAGAATTGGCTAGGGCCCACGCCAGAATTATCTGAGGCCCATACCAGACTTGCCTAGAGCACACCCCAGAATTGTTTAGAGTCCAACTTAAAATTGTCTAGGGCCTACCCCAGAATTGTCTAGAGTCCACCCAACAATTATCTAGAGCGTTGGTTAATATTAATTCATTGTTCTGTAATCACAGGTATCTCCAGTTCTCTCGGTTTGTAGAAGTCGCCTCTTCAATGAGTCATTTTGGGTGGCTACCCGGCAAATACAAACTAACACACATCATGGAACCTCATGAACGCATACCTGGCTTTGGATAAATTAAATAAAATAAAAATAAAAATGTTTATTTCATTAACTTGTTAGGTTTACAAATTGCATTGAGGCATTTTCATTTAACCTCTTGTGAGACAGCTGGATGTTTACATTATCGCCCGTTATCGCCGCGTGCCACTTGAGATTTTGTTATTGTTAATTACCGGCCCACTCATAGCTCGTAGAATCAAAACAATGGTACTACAGAATTTGTTATGATGTCAGCTACGTAGTAAAATATAAACAAGAGCTTTTTGCTGGCTCGCATGCGAGCCCCTGGCACACTAGAGGTTAAGCAAAAGTATGCTTGTGATTGAGGATCCCGCTATTCTATAGACATTTTATTTTAATCATTCTTTTATTTCAGACCGTCAATTCCTGTTATAAAATATGTTCAAAAAAGAGATTTTAGTTTTTTCTTTTTCAATGCTTATGTGAGAGTAATAGACATTTTGACATTAGACTTAATTAATAATGATATTGCATGCTACAAAATGATAAAAATAAAAATTATTTATTGAAAAGTGGGTATACAAAGCAAAACAACTGTCATGTGAGCGCGTGCTCATAGTGCGTGCGTGATTGGGTGGGTGTGTGTGTGAATATGTGTGTTTGTGTGTGTGTGTGTGTGTTAAATTAAGACATACTTAGCTTTTGTCCGTCACAGTATTCATGTCGGCGCGTATCAGAACAAACGACATCGTGTCACTGCCCGGTGACTCAAGCAACACGTGCGCGCCGTCTGTTGTAAACAACTCGCCCCACCACTACGATAACTTTATAAAAGTGTGTGTCACCACTCCGGAGCTCAGACGAGAGCGAGTCGCCGTGCGAGACGGAACGTTCCTGCGTTAACATAACGCTCTGAACTCTGAAGTTATATTAATTCGTTATTTAAATTTAAATCAAAAGTGAATATTATTTATACAATATTGTTGTGTAATAAAGTGATTAATTATAGATGTCGAGCCCGTCAATGTAATTAGTTAAGTTCAGTTGCCACTAAATATTCGAAGCGAACGCACGTTGTTTTCCTTGCAATCTGTATGATTACGCCATAGTATACGTTATAACATCTACATAAAGTTCATAGTGGCCTGCACCGAGCCGGATAGTGAGCGACAGCCGAACCATACGCAAACAAAAGAATTCTTGGAAGCGGCCGGCCGGCGATCGACCGTACCTGCCTTATCAACGCAGCTGTTTATGATTGTGAACAAATTGAATCATATTTAAAACAATAATCATGGTCGAAGCTAAAGAAATGATATGTGAATTAGAAGATATTTATGGTCGTATATCTAAAATTCGTGATAACATAAAGAAGTGTCCGAAGGCAAGACTGACAAGAGGTTATTTGGATACGTAATTAGTGTCTCGAAGAATACTGGGGTGTATATAAGTCGATTTACGGCGATTTATCAAAGGTTGTATCACGTGAAGAGCGTAAACAATTAGAATATTTCAAACAAGATGTTTACGACAGTTGTGAAGACAAATATACGGACACGAAGGCGAACATTCTAGATTTGATAAACCCAGTTGTTTCACAAGTAGAGGTGCAGAAGGAAAGTATATCACCTCAAGTTAAATTACCCAGAATCCAGTTGCCTACATTCTCAGGAAATTATGAAAACTGGCCAGCGTTTAAAGATTTGTTTAAATCACTTGTTCATGAAAATGCATCACTTAGCGGGGTCCAGAAATTGCACTATCTGAAACCGAGTGTTAGTAGTGAAGCCGGTGTTTTGCTTAAGCATATACAAGTTACTGAGGCTAATTACGACAAGGCATGGCAGATGCTTACTAACAGGTATGATAATAAAAGACTTATCGTATCCTCCACATTGAAACGCATGTTCAATCAAAGAAAGATTCAAAACCAAACGGCACACCATATTAAATCGCTGTTAGACATTACAGTCGAATGTTTGAACAATCTTAAAAATCTACAAATTGATGTGGACAGCTGGGATCCTATGATCATATTTTTATTAGTACAAAAACTAGATTCTGAGTGCAATAAAGAATGGGAAGATTACGTAAGTAGAATGATTTGCCTAAATTTATTACGTTACAAAAATTCCTAGAAACAAGATTCCGTACATTAGAATTAATTACACCTACTTCGCCTAAAGAGAAGTCTGCCGTTAGAACATACCATGTTGCTACCACACCTATAAGAAATTGCCCTTTTTGTAACGAAGACCATGGACTTTGCCGTTGCAAGGAGTTTGGAAAAATGGAACCAACTGAACGCAGTATTTTTGTGAAAGACAATTCCATTTGCTTTAATTGTCTGGTTCCTGGACATGCTGTAAAAACATGTCGATTATCAACATCGTACAGAATTTGTAGAAAACGTCATCATACCCTGCTACATGAACCACGTACTACGAATAATGATGGTGGCTCCCCGCAAGACATTCCACAGCCCCACATATTGCATTCCAATGTAGCGGAGACGGAGGACATTCAAGTTAACACGATGATGACGTCACGCAATTCTACTACTGCAACAACTAGTACAGCCTTGTTAGCAACTGCAGTAGTAATCGTGAAGAATGAACAAGGCTATTCAACTATACTCAGAGCCTTGATCGATCCTGGATCACAAGGCTGTTTAGTTACTGAAAGAGCGGTGCAGCTGCTGAAATGTACAAGACATCCCATTAAAGGCAAAGTACTTGGCGTGGGATCTACGTCATCAAGAGTTAAGTATTTTGTTCATGTTGAAGTATTGTCAAGATGTCAACCGGAAATAAGTTTGCATATAAAAGCTTTTGTTATATCCAAGCGCTTGACGGCACAGATTCCCACATATACCTTACCATCACAGAATTGGTCGCATCTAGAAGGACTCACCCTGGCTGACTCAGAGTACCATACGCCAGGTTCCATTGACTTGCTTCTTGGAGTCGATGAGTATGCCCAGATCCTACAGAATGACGTCATCAAAGGTCCACCTGGTTCCCCATGTGCACAAAAAACTACACTAGGGTGGATTTTGTTTGGAAAAATAAACAATGACAAAAATCCTGAGATGTCAGTTATAGTAATGCACCAGAAAATAGAAATAGAAGACATGCTTAAGGTTTTATGGGAACAAGACATAGATAAAAAAAGAAAACTGACTGAGGAAGAAGCAATCTGTGAACAGATATATAAAGATACACATAAAAGAAATGATAGGGGTACATATGTAGTAAGCTTACCATTTAAAGCTGATCCTCCACGAGCTGCAGACGAAAATACCAAAAGTATAGCACTGAAAAGATTACTGCAATTACAAACAAAATTAGATAAAAATAAAAAATTAAAACAGTCCTACACTAAGGTCATCAATGAGTATTTGGAGCTAGGACATATGGAAGAAATACCAGAAAATGAGATTGATAATTGTTCAGTTTACTTACCCCATCACGCCGTGGTTCGCGAAGATAAGGAGACGACCAAGGTGCGTGTCGTCTTTGATGCTTCCAGCAAGGGCTGTGCTGGAGTAAGCTTAAATGACGATCTGATGACTGGTCCATTGCTTCAAGATGATTTAAGAAGTATAGTAATGAGATGGCGTATGCATAAGATTTGTTTCTCCAGCGACATTGAAAAAATGTATCGGATTATCTTAGTTGAGAAGAAACATGCAGATTTTCAACGTATTTTATGGCACCAAAATAATTTAATAAAGGAATATAGACTTCTAACTGTTACGTTTGGGACAGCATCAGCGCCCTATTTGGCTATCAAAACATTGATACAAATTTCAAAAGATGAAGGTAAATGTTATCCAAGGGCATCAAGGATATTAAAAGAAGATATGTATGTCGATGATGTCATCTCAGGTTGTGACTCCGTTGAAGAAGCCATCGAAACTAGTAAACAATTACAAAGTATACTACAGAAAGGAGGGATGAATCTACAAAAATGGTCATCTAACAATTTAGAGTTTCTGAAGTCTATCAGTCCAGAGTTGATATCGACGAATGCAAAAGTGGATATAACAATAGATGGCACCGTAAAAGCCCTCGGCTTATCATGGAACCTAAAAGAAGATAATTTTCACTATTCTTTGAACTTACCTCCCATCTCCAAAAATATTACAAAGCGAACAATATTGGCTGACCTGCAACGTCTGTTTGATCCATTGGGCTGGATAGCACCTGCTATTGTCATGGCCAAAATACTAATCCAAAGATTATGGTTAGAAGGAGTAGGATGGGACGATAAAATAGACGAGCGCTTAGAAAATAAATGGATAGCAATTATAGAAGATTTACATAACGTAAAAACAATCAAAGTAAACATATGGCTCAATAGTTACCACACCGCTAAAGACAAACTATCACTTCATGGATTTTGTGACGCATCCATGCACGCAATCGCTGCCGTCGTGTATTGTCGAGTTGAGAATTCTGATGAGTCCATCACTGTAAGCATTGTGGCTGCTCGTACGAAGGTAGCACCAGTCAAAACGGTGACATTACCACGCCTAGAACTATGCGGCGCGGTCTTATTTGCAAAACTTCTTCATCATACAGTTTAGGCCATGAGAATTCCACTCATGCAAACATATGCCTGGACAGACTCGTCCGTCGTATTGGCTTGGCTTTTTGGAGAACCTGGAAGATGGAAGCCGTTCATTGCAAATAGAGTCGTCGAAATTATAGAAAACATAAATAATAATCGTTGGTACCATGTCCGATCAGAGCATAATCCAGCCGACGTTGCATCAAGAGGGTCCACAATTACGGAGTTACAAAAGAACAAATTGTGGTGGCAAGGACCGAGTTGGTTGGCACAAAAGAAGTTACAACTTACCAGACCAGATATTATACCAACGGATCTAGAGAAACGGACTTCAAACAAAACAATGTTTCTTACATTAAATACAGAAGAGCGTGATAAAACTGGCATTAATGTAGATGATTTTGAATCACTTACCGAATTGAAGAACGTTGTTGCATATTGTAGAAGATTTCTTTATTGCAAAAAGTGGAATAATACAAGCAAGGTGTTAACTGCTGAAGAATTAGATACGTCTTTAAAGATTTTTATAAGAAAAGCACAGATTAAAGATTTTTGTGCAGATATAGAACAAATACAAAAGCAGAAAGCAGTAAAACAGAGAAGTAATCTAAAATCTTTAAATCCTTACCTGGATGAAGAAAACCTACTCTGAGTAGGCGGTAGATTGCGGCATGCCAACCTCACCTCTGAAAATAAAAATCCTTTAATACTTAGCAATAAAAATTCACTTACCTTACTCATCGTAGCTGATGCTCATCAGAAGACGCTCCACGGAGGGCTCCAACTAATGTTATGTTACCTGCGAACGAGATATTGGATTATAAGGGCTAAAAGTGCTGTCAAAAATTATATTTACAAATGTTTAATCTGTGCTAAGATTAGAGCTAAATCTAGAACTCAAATTATGGGAGACTTACCCAAGATTAGAGTAACTCCTGCTCGTCCATTTTTACACAGTGGCGTGGATTTTGCGGGACTGTACAATATACATATGTCACGAGGAAGAGGCGTGAGGACCATCAAATTATACATTTCAATTTTTATATGCATGAGTACAAAAGCTATACACATTGAACTAGTTGGAGACCTTACCTCACACTCATTTATCGCTGCATTCAGGAGATTTGTTGCACGGAGAGGTCGATGTTCTGATCTATGGAGCGATCAAGGTAGAAACTTTGTTGGCGCTAATAAAGAGCTGGTGGATGCGTGGACTCAGGCGTGTCTTAGCTTCAAGAATGATGTAGCCCATTCACTTGCACAGGACGGTACACAGTGGCACTTTATATCACCTTACAATCCTAATTTTGGCGGCTTATGGGAGGCTGGTGTGAAATCAATTAAATTCCATATGAAAAGAATATTTACTACAACCCTGACATATGAAGAATTGG
Source organism: Catocala sponsa (assembly GCA_963564715.1). Taxonomy (NCBI): domain Eukaryota; kingdom Metazoa; phylum Arthropoda; class Insecta; order Lepidoptera; family Erebidae; genus Catocala; species Catocala sponsa. Next base: position 3,888,484 of record OY751356.1, on the reverse strand, counting down.
CGACAATTCTATGTCAAGTGGAGGCATGCCTAAATTCGCGCACATTATGTCCGATCGCCGACACAGATGTAGACAATGTAAGCCCATTGACTCCAGGACATTTATTAATTGGAGAGCCCACAGTTATTGTGCCCGCACCTGACTATCGAGATGTTAATATCAATCACTTAGCTAGATGGCAATATCTACAAAAGATATTGGGTGATTTTTGGAACAAATGGAAAGATGAATACCTCACGAGACAACAGCAGCGCCCGAAATGGCTAACGGAAAAGGCTGAATTCACCGTAGGTGAAATAGTATTAGTGAAACAAGATAATATACCTCCTGGTAAATGGTTGATGGGGCGTATTCAAACCAAACATCCAGGACAAGATGGTAATACTCGCGTATATAGTGTAAAATCTGGGGATATTGTAACTAAAAGATGTGTCAGTAAATTATGTCATTTGCCTGCTGGGGATATTGTAACTAAAAGATGTGTCAGTAAATTATGTCATTTGCCTGCTGGGGATATTGTAACTAAAAGATGTGTCAGTAAATTATGTCATTTGCCTGCTGGGGATATTGTAACTAAAAGATGTGTCAGTAAATTATGTCATTTGCCTGCTGGGGATATTGTAACTAAAAGATGTGTCAGTAAATTATGTCATTTGCCTGCTGGGGATATTGTAACTAAAAGATGTGTCAGTAAATTATGTCATTTGCCTGCTGGGGATATTGTAACTAAAAGATGTGTCAGTAAATTATGTCATTTGCCTGTTGATTTCAAGTCCGAGTAAACTAAAAGCGATGTTACAATAATTTATCTATATGCTTACATATTAGTCATTGTCTGTTATTTTTGAAATTATTTTTAAGTAAGTGGTTTTACTTCACTGAACCGAGAGGTTGTAAAATTAATATTATATAGCTTTTGAGCACGGCTCTGCCCGCATAGTAACTTTCATACTTCTAATATTATACAGAATGATTGTTTCAGAAAAGGGCTATATCCCTTTTGGTGGGCGGCATGTCGAGCCCGTCAATGTAATTAGTTAAGTTCAGTTGCCAATAAATATTCGAAGCGAACACACGTTGTTTTCCTTGCAATATATACGATTACGCCATAGTATACGTTATAACATCTACATAAAGTTCAATAGACTAAGTGAATATTTAATTATGGCATCATCTCCGAACCCTGGAAAGGATCCGATTGATCCAACATACATACATGACAAAGCAAAATGTGTCCAGCACGCCACGGTCCCGACTACATGACAGACTTTTAAAAGCTAATCTATACTAATATTATAAAGCTGAAGAGTTTGTTTGTTTGAACGCGCTAATCTCAGGAACTACGAGTCCGATTTGAAAAATTCTTTCAGTGTTAGATAGCCCATTTATCGAGGAAGGCTATAGACTATATATTATTACGCTAAGATCAATAGGAGCGGAGCACCAATGAATAATGTTTCAAAATCGAAGGGTTTTGTTCCTTTTGAGAGCTTCCGCTGCGTGCGCTGCGTAAACAGTTAAAGTTTCGCAAAAATCATGTATGACAGAATTGTTCCCCTTTAAAAGTTCTAACAAAAAGTCCGCGACAGCATATATCTATCTTTTAAGGTTGGCTCACTATAACTTTTTTATGCTAACCAAATTTGTTCTAAAATAATGCATTATTTGCGAAGGTGTTTTTATAAACATGATATTAATCCTTATCCAAATAAATACGTTATTCTTCAACAGTATTTAATTTAAAACAAAATTGCCCTTTACATCATTCGATTTCAATGAATATCTTAGGAGATATTGCAGTTTTAAAATAACATCGCAGCAAAATAATGATAACGCGGGTTAAAGTTAGCGTTAGCCCAAAGTAACTATTCCACGCGGACGAAGTCGCGGGCAGAAGCTAGTAAAATATATATCTTATAAAAATGTCCTATTTGTGTTGTTAATTATGTAGCTAGACTGAACCCAATTTCTATTGGCTTATTAACTTATCACCAGATATAGTAAAATATAACAGTCAAAAATAGCAAATGATCACCAAATTGCACAGCAGAGATATATTTAAAGAGATCAAAATAGGTCGACGGAGCCCCGCGAAGTCCTATTTTTGGGTGGGTTTAAAAAGGAACCTAACATAACCTAACCCTTCCGAGACGGAATGCAGTGATTTGAGGCGTATAGTTGCTCGTTATGATATATTTTAGTAAGCATATTTTGCTGCGCAATTACTATTTTTGGTGGTCATTATATTTAATCCCATTTCTGTTATGTGAACTGCTTACTATTCATTTCATTCATATTAGCATAAGATCACAAATACGATGGAGGTATACCTTACCGCTGAGAGCTTTTGCTTTTTTTTGACGTGGCAGTCAAAGGGTTAATAAATAATAGTTTACAAACTAAAAAAATACGCTTTATTTAAAACACCAAACTAAAAAGTAGAAAATATTTATTTTAATAATTCAAAACAAGGATAGAGTGATTAATAAAAGAAATAATTTTAATGTATAAAAGCGTGGGGTGCTTCCTAAGACATTTTGATAATGGTTTTTTAAATAAAGCGTGTCTTTTTTAGTTTTTTAAACTATTATTTATTTTCTATTTTTTGTATTATAAAATATTAATGTGAAATATTATTTTTTCGAGCCGAGTGCTCGAATCAGAAAAGGTACGCATGCGCAGACCACGCGCTTGCTTTATCTCTCTCGCTGTCACGCAAAGGATCCGTGAGAAAATCATTAATCCTGACAATCCTAATCAGGATAATGAGATAATCTTATCAAATTATTGTATTGTCGTCGGTCCTCGATAAGTCTATAACGTTTAAATGAAATCTGACCGTTTGAAGTGGGTCAAAATCAAGTCCAAAGGAGTCGGTTACAAACAAACTAACAAACATCGAGGTGAAGTTAATAAAAGCGTGTTAAAAAGGAACCATTATTTCCTTAAAATTGTATTTATGGACACCTCCCAAGATTTACATACATATATAGATTCACGCCTGTTTCCCAGAGGGGTAGGCAGAGACTACTGATTATTCCCAAGATCAATTGGTTTAAAAAAAAATCAACGGGTTGCACTCCGGGAGTGCCGGCAGAAGTGAAAACTTGAATATTAACGTTGTGCATTTTTGATATTTTGGAATGGTTAGGGAATAATTTTGCACGAATTACTTTAATTATCAGTATAAAAGTACTATCATTTATGTGGTAAAATACAATATTCATTTATCGCGCTATCGTACACAAACATGACAATTCGCCCTCCGTCTTACGATTTTTCGATCAGGTCACGTGTCCTGGCGCGAGTTTAACATTTTTTACCCATCACAAAAAAGTGCACAACGCCGCTAAAGAAGTTTTCACTTCAAAAATACAACTCTCGCATTAGGAAGAATTCCTGTGTCGTGGCGACTTTACAAACTTTCCAACAACGGACACAAAAATAACCCAGATTCAGAATAACCATTTGTGGATCACACAAGGTTTTGTCCCGTGTAGCATTTGAAGCCACAACACTCAGCGCGGTGGCAAATGGCGAGGCAACCACTAAACCGCTACGCCACCTGCGGTTTCAAATCTTTCTTCATGACTTACCGTTTTCCTAGTTTATAATTTACTAGCTTTTGCCCGCGGCTTCGCTCGCGTTAATTTAATACATTTTATTGGTTTTGATGTTTTATTTATTTATTTTTATTTTTATCTGACGTTATGACATGTCTTTTTACTTATTTTGATTTTATTTTTATGACATGTATTATTTTAACTAATGTAATAATTAATTTTAGCCTATTTATTTATTTTTAATGTAATTGAATGAAATAATATTTATTACATACTTAATGTGATTCTTAATTTTAGTTTTATGTTATGATTTTTATATGTTGACTATGGAACCAGATTTCTGAAATAAATAAATTATTATTATATTATTATTAGAATTTGACAATCAATTCTGGTTGTACTCTGCTTGTAATAATATAATTCAATCATGATTCGAAAGACACGTGGCGCCATCTATTATCATAAGAACGTTATTGTTGTTTTCCTCGGGAACAGTATTTTTTTCGGGATGAAAGGCAGCCTATGTCCGTTTCTGTACACTTGACAATGTATATGCAAAATTTTACGATGATCGGTTCAGTGGTTTAGGCGTGAAAAGGTAACAAACAAACAAACTCATTTTCGCTTTTATAATATTAGTTAGGATGTTCTTTTGCACAACAAAAGCTAAATTAATTTTTTAATATACTTGTAACCAGAGCTGGATTTAGCGGCCACCGAATGAGGCTTCTGTTCTTTGTCTCCATAAAATCGGAGTCTCCACAAGGGATTTCGCTGAAGTAACTTCAAGAAATACATTCTTTAGTCATCTAGTTCTAAGTTCTTTGTGGTAACTACTTTGAAGCCGGCTCTGCTTGTAATTATAATAAATTGTTACATGTAAATCGTTTTTTTTTATGGCATAGAGGGGCAAACGAGCAGACGGATCGCCTGATGGTAAGCGATTACCACCGCCCATGGACACCCGCAACCCCAAAGGAAGTTACAAGTGCGTTGCCAGCCCTTTAAAAAGGAATGAAGGAGGGAAAGGACAAAGGAAAGGATAGGAAAAGGATCGGGGTAACTAGGCCTCCGGCTCTCTCACTCACCGATACGAAACGCAACAGTACGGGTACCGTTACTTCACGCCGGTATTCTGTGAGAGGGTAGTACTACCCCGGTCGATCCGGCCCATTCATGCTGAAACCAGCCAGGATCTATACAAATAACTAAATTTAAAGTGTCTGTTTGTAATGTCAAAATTACAGCTTTTTATTAAATGCATATGAAAGTATATAGGTACGGTATTTATACTAAAAATATCAATTATTAAATTTTCTGTCTGTCTGTTTGTTGCGACTAACCTCTGAAACGACTGGACCAATTTTAACTTTCACTGGCAGGTAGCTAATGTTATAGGGAGTAACTTAGACTACTTTTATTTTATTAAAAAAATGTCGGTGATCTGAGCAAATACTTTTTTGTTAAATAAATTCCACGCGGTTGTAGTAGTGGGTAACAGCTAGATAAAACAAAATGATACTCATGTTTTATTGAATGTTATTCCTGATTTTTACTTTTTATTATTATGAGATCCTCGGTCGCATTTCATTATTCCCGATCTGCTACAAATTGGATCCAATCCCGCTCATGCAGCATTTTCTAGATTTGCCGCGTTGCGGATTACTTAAAGTTAGGTACTCAAAGAAATTTTAGTAACAAATAGCTTTTGCCACCGGCTTCGCTTGCATAAATGCTAGTAAACAGAACTTTTTTAAAATGTAATATATCTTATGTCACTTGGCGATAATATACCTAGCTTTCTAATGGTGAAAAACTTTCTCAAATCGGTTGAGTATTTTTTCAGTTAAATCCTTACAAACAAAATATCAAATTATTCCTCTTTATAACATTACTATAGAGTCCATTACTAATAACTGCGATATCATTAATAGATATTTTTAGAAGTTTCGTTCGATAATAAGAGTTTAATTCTCAGGTCGAAAAGGCCTGTGCCCCAGGTAGGTTTTATACTGCAAAAAAGACAGACAAATATATCGCTCACCTGTCAATAATTGCATACCGTTATTTATGGCAACACAAGTGATACGATTCGCGTGTTGCCAGCCTTTTAAAAAATGAAGCGGCTGTTCTGCCACCGACTATGTGACAAAAAATACTAATGAGGGGTTCGCGCTTGAATTTATCGCTAGTTCCAAGTGGATAGTGAGGTCTCTAGACCTTATACTTTATAGTCACTCCTACAGTAACCATAGAAACCGACAATTACTACCGCCAAATACGACTTGACAGCAGCTGTGATAGAACGACAGGACCTTACTCGCTAGTGGCGCCCGCTGGTGAGCACAAAAACGATAGGCTTCATTCTTTACTAGAACATAGAGCATAGAACACACACAGCATAGAACCTCCTTTAGTAGCCTGAAAACTCTTTTCACCCCGAGAACACAAGATAAGACTGTTGGCTAATTTTCTAGGTTTTTAAGCCTATGCAAAGAATCTATAGATAGAACCTTGGCTACATCTATCATCATAAAGTATATCTACGATGTACACTAACCCCTTAACTAGTAAAGACTCAGTACTCATAATCTATATATTAATACATGAAGCGAAAACTTTGGATCCCTTTTTACGAAAATTGGGTGGACGGAGGAGTATGAAATTTCGCACACTTATAGTTTATACAGAGAAGAAGTGACGAATGCTAATATTTTTATAAAATATGCATTAGAAATACATTAAATTAATAAAAAAAACACTACACGCACACAATCATGCATTTGACACACGCAGTCGAAGCGCGTAACTATGGTTACATATATCAATATATAATGACACATATTATCAGCAATATTTTACAGACTCAACTTTTGTCGAATTTCGAGCACTAGGCGACCGCTAGTTACTGTAAAACCACTAAAATAATTGCCAAAATCTATATCTATATGTACTTAATATTATAAAGAGGCAAGTTTAGATTTTTTGTTTGTTCGTTTGTAAGGATTTAACTCAAAAACTAATTAACCGATTTAAAAAAATCCTTCACTATTAGTAAGCTATTTATAATAAATATAATCACCAAGTAACATAGGCTAAGTATATTTTACTTTTTTATAGTAGTGTTGCTCGCATAACCTAACTTACTTTTACGCGAGCGAAGCCGGAAGGAACAGCTAGTTGTGCCATAAAGTAAAAATAATATGAATATGTACTTAGTCGACCGTAACATATGTGGTGAAAGATGCTTGAAAAACCGGTACGCCAGATGAGATAGAACATGTGATGCTCTGTCTCAGTTGTCTTACTGCGTTTGTATTTATCCCTCTCTCTTGCACTTTGCTTGCTGTGGCCATAATATTATCTAGAGGTACTATAAATCTAAGGTTTTAAGCAAGATTTTAAACTGTATAAAGGTTTAAAGTTTTAAACTGTGGCCTGTCCCTTACCGTTCTTAAAAATAGTAATTTATTTTTAATTATCTTTACGTCAAACGTACCAAGGCCATACCTATGTGAGCAAGGTCTAAAGTGTCTAAACTCCAAATAAAATAAAATATGTAAAATCGGTCTTGCACTTTAAATATTAAAACACAAGGTTTATTATAATTTATTTACACCATCCAGTATTGAGTATTGCCAATACCTACTGTTTGGTCGTCTGCGCGGACGATGTATCATGGCGACCCGTATAAATGTCGTAACCTAAAATGTAATCCTATAAATAAAAAGTGGAGCAAATATAATAAGACTAAAGGATTATCTTCGAATTAAAATTGTTTTGATACTTAGTCTGCAATAATTAAGTATGTAAATATAGTAGCCATTGTAATCCTGCATTATCTTTGACTAGGTACGCCATTTTCATAATTCAATATGGCTGCCGATCCGCAAACAATAATATATGCTACTTAAAGGCACGCTAAAAAATAAAACTTAGGATATGAACAACAAAAAAGGAAAGAATTTATATTAAACAAATTTAATAGCACATACTTATGTAGGCACTTGCTATACCTATGTCAGTCAGTCGACTTAAGTAACTATCTCGGTATTCCCTAGCGCTTTATTTTTATTTACTTATTTCATTCATTATTCTTACGGCTTGTGCATAAAGAGATAATAAAACGCATAAGAATATTATGTATTACTTAATGCATCTTATTAAAATTGAATTAGTATTTTTACAAGATGTCTAAGTACCTACTAATTACAATTGTATTATGTTTAGTTCCTGCCTAACCCATCGGGAATATGGGTAGGTATGAGCTTACGATTGTAGCTAAAATAATTAAATTATTATGTTCTTTTAGACAATCTACACTCTACAGAATGAGTCTTAGCAGTATAATCAGTATAACATACCTACCTGCCTACCTTTCTTTACCTTGTTACGTAGGTAGGTACCTATATTGAGTAACCTACCTAATATTTTACATAACATATTATACATAATTATATAGCTAGCTGCTTTTATAATTATGTAGGTATCCTTCTAATAATTTCGGATAAGCACCTACCTGCCTAGCTAGTTTAGGATAAAAGGTCACGTCAAATGTTATAGGTATACCTATATAATAATTATGTTGGATAATAAGATCGGTTATCAGCTTGATTTATTATTTGTCTAATTTACAATTGTATTGTTGACTTAAGAAGGGACAACAAAATGGAAGCGACTCGTGTGTATCAAGGGAACGCTCACATCACATTAGCCCTGCATTAGCCTACCTCGCAGTTACTGACAACTTACATAATCTCATAATATACCTATCGACGAATAGATAAAACTGCGATAAAATAATGTAAATACAAACTATTTGCAAGTAAAATAGGTTGTATTTAAAACATTTAAATTAAAAAGATAACAATTCGTTTTCTTTTTAAATATTGTTTTATTTTTAATTACACACTGGTTGAATTTTTGGCAGTGTATATATAAGTAGGTAAGTATATCCGCATGAAAAACATTCTATTATCGTTATAAGGTTTGTATCAGCATTTGCGGTCCCTCCAACGATTACTTAAATCATCCCAAGGTTAATGTTAATAATCCAAATAACATTATAGGCATTCAAACATTTTAGCAATTTATCATGCTATGTGCTTTTCCTAGTTTTAGTCAGTAGTCACGTGAAATAGATATAGTTGATTTATATTAAATAATAGTCGATTATATACCGGTCTGTTATTAGCAAGATTATAAAAGTTGTTTTTAAAAAGAAATATACTTGCATTATCGTTACTAGCACTATGTTGGTAATGAATGCGAATGTCGTGCTTGAGGTCTCGGGTTTGACTCTCTGATCGGTCAGTGTTCTTAGAATTTTTTGTCAAGAAATTCTGTGTAGAACCATGCAGGCTAGACCTGTGCCCAGTAGACGGCAATAGGTTTGCGTGCTATTATGAGTAACCTAAAATATAGCTGGTGGAATTAAGAGTGATACACCCTTGCGTTATCCCTAGGAAATAAAGGTGTAAGATTTTGTATGTATATTACTCTCAAACAAACTCTTTTTCTATATAGTTTGTTTTTACAGAACGATAAAATTTTATTCGATAGTTAATATGCCTCACTACACAAAATTATTCGAATCATTACTTATATACATTATGGGTATTTTACCAATATGTTACCAATATATTCAATTTATAAAACCATGTGCACTGTGCAGCATAGGTACAACGTTTTTTTTGGTTTGCAGTATAATGCTTTTGATCGTATGTCTTATTTAAGGTTGGTTCTTAGAATATAATAAGTATTATGTTTAGTGAATATCTTAATAAATGTGATCTAGCTATGCTGAAACTAGATAATAATTATATGTATACTTTAAATTATTGGAAGTTTCGAAAAGTTAATATCAATTTATCGTTTAGGCTCCTTAGTTATGTCAGTCTTGTGTAATTGTTAAATTAAAAACAATTCATAAATTAAAATTCACCAGTAACGCAAAAGATTTAAAAAATCTGGAAGTATCGCGTATTTTCTAAGATGTAAAACATTTAAGCAAACCTATTAAGTTAATGTATTGTCCTTTCGGCAGAATAGTCTTTGCATATTTCTAAATCAAATCACTAAAAAAAAAGTTCATTTATTTGATTTTTATGAATCATCGACTCTGGAATATAAATTTATTTGTTTAGTCGACTTTATCAATTAGTCTATAGTTTGATATTTGATACGGTTGCGCAACACTAGTCGTCCCAAATCCCCGTAGTTGTCGTGACGAGGTTCGATGAAATTGTAAAAACATAAATTACATACTAATAAACAAATGAATTCTTTATTATTTTATAACAACATAATAGTAAACACTGTTGCGCATGTTATCTATTTCAATTGACGGACAAATTCGCACCTGGAAGTGTTTGTATTGGTAAGTTACATCCTATTATTCTATTATTTATTATTAAATATTTTACACAATTTTTCGCGTTTTATGTATTATATATGTATTTAATATGTCATATTATTGTTTTATCAAGGTTTTATTGTTTATCTAAGAACCATGAGGTGTTTACCATTACCTATGTTATAATTTCCGTGTGCTCGTGTATATGCAGCTCTGTCTAACACATATGTTTCGACAAGGATAGAGCGTAGCTAAAATTATGATTACTGTATTTGACTCTAAAGTCACATGTGGGGGCTATTATTTTTAATTTCGGCTCTATTTATTATCTAGTTATGGTAAAACTGAGACATTTTATATTTGTTTATAGGTGAAAATTGTACAGTATGCTTTTACAGTTCAGGCATGTAACGCCATCTATGGACAAGATGTGTAACTAATTTAGTTCTGAGAAAATTGTCTAACTCATACTTGCTCAGATTACAAGGATGAAGATTGAAGAATGTTGTGCCTTGGCTAACATTCATAAAAAGTTAAATTATATTTTTTTTTATCTATTGCAACAATAATGATTGCTTAGGATAAAAATAGTTAAGTAGGTACTTGATTTCATAAATGAAATTTTTAATTTTTATTGTGGTTGTTAGTTATTTATTTAGCAAAATCTAATATAGACTTTCATAAACAAACAACTGTTAGATTCATCTACAATAGAGACAATTATGTGTAAGTATGTTTTTGTCCTGTACTTTTAGTTAAAGAATATAATTATGTTATTTAAAGTAAATATTTATTATTATCAAGGCAAGCTTTTTATCAAGGTGAATGGTACATTAAATACTTAATCCTGTATATGTTAAAATAAATAGACAGAGGTGAAATTAACATCTACTTTTTGCCCAACAATGTTTTTGATAGGGAACAATCCTATGGCTGTCTATCAGATACATGTCAATAATGGTGTTGTTACTGAGAATTTCTTTACAGAGAAACTCTTCCAAACTTTGCTTAACCTGGGAAACAAATCCACAACTTAACAATTGCATGTCAACATAAGTGGAAACTTATATCACTGCACCCACGAGATTACACTTTATTTATAACTAGATGTGCCCGCGGTTTCATCCGCGTTCATGATTACTGCGCTGCCCCCGTGGGTTGTAGCGTGATGTTATATAGCCTACAGCCTTCCTCGATAAATGAGCTATCCAACACTAAAATAATTTTTCAATTCTCACCAGTAGTTCCTGAGATTAGCACATTCAACCAAACAAACAAACTCTTCAGCTTTATAGTATTAGTATATATTAATATCATGCAACAACTTGGGTGCACATATACTTACCTCTGTATCCCCAAAGGGGTTGATGTGATTTATAATTGTATTTGGCAAGGTAGTTTTATTTATTTACCAGCTGTTACCTGCGACTTTGTCCGCATAGATTTTAACTAAAAAGTGTTTGTCTCCGCAGAACCCTATTTTTTTCTAAAATCAAAGTAGCCTATGTTACTCCTTATAACATCAGCTATCTGCCAGTGAAAGTCCCGTCAAAATCGGTTCAGCCGTTTCGGAGATTACCCGGAACAAACAGACAGACAGACAAAAATTTTAAAATATATGTTTTCGTATAGGTACCTTATATACTTACATATGCATTAGATAAAAAGCTGTTATTTTGACATTACAAACAGACACTTCACTTTTATTTATTTGTATAGATTTAAGGATTACCAACAAAGGAATGTACAATAACATTCATTATTATAAAATTCTTAGTGTGTAGGTACAGATCCTCAATTATAGAGAACCACAGCTTGCAAATTATAATACAAATAAACTAATAAACTTAATTAAAGAAATAATATTTTAAACATAAAATTCTGGAATTAAACTACTACATACATATACAGATTTTATTGTGTTGTTTATTTGGCACTTTATTTAAAAATTTTGAAAACTGGTACACTACTTTTACACTATTAAACTTTACTAATTTTTAAGCTAATTAAATTATTAAAACTATTTATACTATAACTATACTATTATACTATTTATATTTACACTTTCCCCGTCATTTCGGTTGCTTTTCAGCAGCCATGGTCATGGGGAGACTAATATATATACGGGGAGACTATAAAGATAAAATTCTGGCTCTAGGGTCAACATTGGAGTAGAACAATAATAGCTAATTAGATAATAGAGTTATATAAAATATGTAAATCCTTACTAATATTATAAATGCGAAAATGAGTTTGTTTGTTTGTTTGTTTCGCTTTCACGCCTTAACTATTTAACCGATCAACATGAAATTTTGCATACACGTTGTCAGGAGTACAGAATAGGACATAGGGTACCTTTCATCCAGAAAAAAGAACTGTTGCAAACGTAACCTAACCTACATTTACGCGAGCGAAGTCGCGGGTAAAAAATAGTAAATAATAAAAATAATTGCGGTGTTTTGCACCCACTTTTGGTCTTTTATAGTATATTCTAGGTATATGATAGCATAGGTAACCTATGGTACCTAGCATGGGTACAGCTTACAAGCTACTGAGAAATTCTCGATTGAAAATCCAATTAAATTGCTCAACCAAAGAATCGAACATAAGACACATACATAGCAGTTGCATTTATAACTGCTGCACCATCATGGCATTATTTTATACTGTTATCTTATCTGGTGTGTGGGGGCCAATCAGTACAGACCGGCGACACTTCGACCCAGTGGGATCTTTTGTGTCAGCCCCAAGATTCATCCCTTAGCTATCTCCTTATGAATGTACTGCATTAGCTGCAGTGTACAATTCAGAGGGAGAAGCCTGAAGTCTTCAGGGTTTGGATATGCCAATCCCATCAGACCCATCCTAAGTCCAGCCAACGCTTCGCATTCACACAGTAGGTGCGAAATGGACTCGTCCTGTTCACCACAGGCTCTGCAGATCGCATCATGTGTCAATCTCAATCTGCATAGGAAGTCGTTGGTGCCAAAATGGCCAGTGAACGCTCCTGTGAGCAAGCGCATTTGGCTCTTGCTATACCCACAGAACTTCCGGGTGAAGCCTGTTTATACTGTTTATTTTTGTTATGTAAACATTATAGTTTGTTATTAAGAATTCTAAATTGTAATAAGCGTAAAAAGTTTTAAGAAACATTAATCTTTATGCTTTTCTAACTGAAGCATGTTTGATATTTTTATTTTTTGATGTCTTGGTTGCACAAGCACATACAACAAGGTATTATCTAATTAACACAGCTACTGTAGGCAATGAATAATGTGTTGGACTTCTAAATAACTTCCATTATAATAATATAATATAATATAATAATATAATATTCTACCACATACACACAACACCATCTAGCCCAAACTAAGCAAAGCTTGTACTATGGGTACTAGACAATGGATAAACACACATATATACTTTTTTTTGTTTGTAAATACATATACATATTATACATAGAAACACCAAGACAAACATTCATGTTCATGCACACAAATGTTTGACTTGTGCGGGAATCGAACCCGCGACCTCAGGCGTGGCAGTCGGTTACACTAACCACTACGCCATAGAGGCCGACATAGATCATGACATAGTGTCACTTGAATCCACTCTGCAGGTTTACCTACGGAGACAGTGACAAAAATAAAAATAGAATTTAAAGAGATATAACTGAATGAAAAAACAGTTAGGAAAGGATTTGATGTTACAATTGACAACATTTTAAATAAGATTTAAGTAATATTTTTATTGTATTTAACAAAATAATTTCTAACTTATTTAATCCTAATCCTAACTAATATTATAAAAGCGAAAATGCGTTTGTTTGTTTGTTACCTACCTACCTTTTCACGCCTAAACCACTGAACTGATCATCCTGAAATTTTGCATATACGTTGTCAGGTGTACAGAAACGGCCATAGGCTACCTTTCATCCCGAAAAAAATTATTGTTCCCGAGGAAAACAACAATAACGTTCTTATGATAATAGATGGCGCCACGTGTCTTTCGAATCATGATTGAATTATATTATTACAAGCAGAATACAACCCGAATTAATTGACAAATTCTAAATTAACGCGAGCGAAGCCGCGGGCAAAAGCTAGTAAAATATATTTCAAATCACGGGATTCCGGGAGTATCCATATTATATTAGCTCTACCTACTCCGACCATTGATGATTACTGATCTGCTCGTACCATGATGTTATATAACCTATGTCACTTTTGGATAAAGTAGCTTCCTGATGGTGAAAGATTTTTGATATCCGTTACTGAACGGATATCAAAAATCTTTACTACTGAGTATTTCAGTTTATTCATTATAAACTACTAGATGTTCCCGCGGCTTCACCCGCGTTTATCATTACTGCGCCGCCCCCGTGGGTCGTAGCGTGATGTTATATAGCCTATGGCCTTCCTCAAGAAATAGGCTATATGCTATATAACATCACGCTACGACAATAATTTTTCAATTCAGACCAGTAGTTCCTGACATTAGAGCGTTCAAACAAACAAACAAACTCTTCAGCTTTATAATATTAGTATATAGATAATACAAGTTGTGCCACTTTATAATAATATATACATATAACTAGCTGTTAACAGCGACTTTGTCCGCGTAGATTTTAACTAAAAAGTGTTGGTCTCCGCGGAACCCTATTTTTTTCTAAAATAAATGTAGCCTATGTTAATCCTTATAACATCAGCTATGTGCCAGTGAAAGTCCCGTCAAAATCGGTTCAGCCGTTTCGGAGATTAGCCGGAACAAACAGACAGATTGACAGACAAAAATTTAAAAAATATATGTTTTCTTATAGGTACTTTATATATTGTCATATGCATTAGATAAAAAGCTGTTATTTTGAAATTACAAACAGACACTTCACTTTTATTTATTTGTATAGATTATAATATAGAAAAGCTGTTCTCTGCAGTTTGACACATAGTTTTTAAAAACCGAGAGCGGAGCAGCTGATTGCTCGTAGCATGATGTTATACAGCCTATGATACTTCTGGATAAAGTAGCCTTCTAATAGTGAACAAATTAAGTTGATTCACTAGTGTTTGGAGTTTATTCATTGCAAATAAAAATATAAATCTTGCCTCATTATGAACCTTTAATGAATGAACCTTTCCAGAGCATTGGGGGAGATTTCTGGTCTGCTTCAGCTTAGAGAGTAACTTATCTTGAGCGTTGGGGAAGACCTTTGGTCTGCATCAACCTGAGGGGAACTTTTTATAAGCTTTGGTCTATCTCAACTTAGACGAGAACCGTTCCTGAACTTTGGAGACCTTTGGTCTGGCTCAGCCTGGAGTGGAATCTTTCCAGAGCCTTAGAGGGAAAGCTTTGGTCTATCTCAGTTCGGGGGTGCTTGGCCGAGCTTCGGGGTAGACCTTAGGTCTGCCTCAGCCTGAGGGAACTTCTCCTGAGTTTTAGGGGCGACCTTTGGCCTGCCTTACGTTGGAAGGGGATCTTTCCTGAGCTTTGGGTGAGACCTTTGGGTCTGCTTCAGCCTATAGAGAACATTTCTAAGTACTTTTCGAATTATGCGGACACAAACATACGAAAGCTGAATTTTGATATAAAAATACTATATGGATATCTGTATTTCCAATTCCAGCCACAAAAATGTCATCAAAATCCTCCAGAAAGAATGCAGTCGTCCCAAAGAAATCTAACGCCATAATCACTAGAACAAAAGCAGCGCAAAAGACCCGCCAACATCGCGCCAAAACAAAGAAAACAGACAAGCCTTTGGAAACAAAACAAACAGCCACACCAGAAACAAAGTCGACTAAAGTTACTAAAATCGAAAACGGTGGGAAAGATACTCTAAAAAGTAAAGTGAGACAATTAGTTGAACTTGTGGAACAAGTAGAGTATTATCCAGATAAATTGAAGAGGGATTTGTCTGTTAAAAAGGTTTTGTTGAAGCCGAAGCATAATTTTAAAGTGATTGCCGCTGCTAATAAAAGAAAGATGGGCGTCCCGCAGAAAGGAGGTAAGGTATATAATAATAATAATATATTTAAAACTAGCGACCCACTCCAGCTTCACACAAAACCTTAACAAATTGTACACCTTAACCTTCCTCATGAATCACTGTCTATTCGTGAAAACCGCATGAAAATCCGTTCAGTAGTTTTTGAGATTATCGTGAACAGACAGACGCGGACTTTGTTTTATAATATGTCCATAGTGATGGTGATAACAAATATTGTAAAGTAAAATAATAAAGGGAATATAATAATACTAGCTGCGCCCGCGGTTTCACCTGCGTTTATGATTACTGCACCGCCCCCGTGGGTCGTAGCGTGATGTTAATATAGCCTATAGCCATCCTCGATAAATAGGCTATCCAACACTAAAAGAAGTTTTCAAATTGAACCAGTAGTTCCTGAGATTAGCGCGTTCAAACAAACAAACTCTTCAACTTTATGATATTAGTATAGATTATAAAGCTGAAGAGTTTGTTTGTTTGAACGCGCTAATCTCATGAACTACTGGTTCGATTTGAACAGGAGAGTCATCTCTTTAAAAGCGAAAGCGATCTTCTAAAAAATTTACAGAACGCATCTATAAAAAATGCATCAAACTCAATTTTAATTCCTAATTTCCAGGCTTAAAATCACCACCGCCTTTAAAGAAACGCCGTGGTTCTGCCAAAGGCAAACCTTCAACCAGCCACCATTCGGAACTATCTATGGCAGACATGGTGAAACTGATAGAGGACAATCATACCCTCAGTGATGAAGACTTTATGGAGATTTTGACTTGCCCCAGTCCAGTCTGGTGGGAGGATCCGCCTGATGATATGTATACCGAAGGTTAGTACCCAAAATACAGCAGCGGTCGCGAATGTGACTGCTGTGCATGAGAGCTCGAGTTTGAATCCCAGGTCGGGCTAACAAAAAGTTATTGGGTTTTTCTGTTAAGAAATCTCAATAGCAGCCCGGAGTTAGGAAGTTGGCGGTGTTAGACACCCCCGTGCCTCGGAAAGCACGTAAAGCCGTTGGTCCTGCGCCTGATCTCTCTCCGGTCGTGACGGATTACCGTCCCATCGGATCATGAGAGTGACGGAACAGAGAGTGCACTTGTGTTTGCGCACACACTTGTGCACTATAATATCTCCTGCGCAGATGGCCAGTCTCCGTAAAGATTAGCCGCCGTGACCACAATTCGGTCTGGAGGATATTATTATTACAAAGTTGCATTATCCTATCTTATCTTATGTGGGGGCCAGTCAGTGCAGACCGGCGACATTACGTCCCAGTGGGATCTTTTGTGTCGACACTCTCCCAATAACGACTGCCATAGATGTTCATGGCAGCCGGGACCGACGGCTTAACGTGCTCTCCGAGGCACGGAGCAGCCGATAATTGTCAATCAATACGCACATAATTTCGAAAAGTCATATAACTTCCGAAAGTCAGAGGTGCGCGACGTGGATTCGAAGCCGAGACCCTCTGCATTGCAGTCTGTTGTTCTCCCCACTGAGCTATCGCTGCTCTTTGCATTATCCTAACTAATCCTGCCAATATTATAAACTAGATATTTGTAAATTGCGAAATTTCATGGTGATGTAATTAAGGCGTGATAGCATAATAAACAAACTAACATTCGCATTATAATATTAGTTAGGATTTAATCATGTGTCTTCAACAGAAATATAACTATTACTATAATTATACCGACTCTTTCACGGGGACTGCTCTCAAGAACTGTTTGATTTGGTACCAGCGGCCCCTTTCTATCACCGTACCACTCGACAACGAAGCAGGGTTCATCCATATCACCTGGAAGCGTTCAATTCTAAGACGGTACGCTTTCAGCGATCATATCTCCCACGTACGCTTTTACGTGGGAGAGCCACGCTTCGGCACGAATGGGCCGGCTCGACCGGAGTGATACCACGACCTCACAGAAAACTGACGTGAAATAGCGCTTGCGCTGTGTTTCGTCGAGTGAGTGAGGATACCGGAGGCCCAACCCTGCCCCCCATGATGGTGCAGTTGAAAAACCGTATACTACCCCAGGAGGGTAGCATCTGCGCTAGTATTGGAGAATCCCTCTCTGGGCGTCCACGCTCAGGGAATTACGTACCTAAGCGTGGACGCCTAGGTCGCCCCTCGTATTCTCGGGGGGCAAAACTGCGCTTAATGCCCGGGGCAAGAGCAGAAATACCATGGCAACCCCTGCCACGCTGGCCGTGGACTTTTGCAACATCAGGGGATTACATAGCAACCTTAATGCTGTTCACCACCACCTCGAGACAGCAAAGCCAGCCTTGCTCTTCTTGACCGAGACGCAGATATCATCTCCAGCAGATACTTCCTACCTCACCTACCCTGGGTACGGACTAGAACACTCCTTTTTGTCTAGAGCCGGAGTGTGCGTGTATGTCAGACGATATCAGCTCTCGTCGCCTCGGTAATCTTGAAGGTAGGGACCTCTCCATCTTATGGCTCCGTGTACACAGCGACGACCATCCCCGCGTCTATGCGTGCCTCTATAGGTCGCATAGCGGTGACACCGAAACTGACCGACTCATTGAGCACATCCAGATGGCTTCGGACTTTGTGCAGCAGCGGATCCCGGCCGCGGAGATCGTTTTACTTGGCGATTTTAACGCCCACCACGCCTACTGGCTCAGTTCCAGTAAGACCGATCATGCGGGAAGATCTGTTCACGACTTCGCCCTGGCATATGGCCTGACACAACTGGTTACTACGCCCACGCGAATCCCAGATGTGGAGAGCCAAAATCCTTCACTGTTGGACCTTCTGCTGACTTCTCATCCGGATGGCTACCACGTATCTGTTGGCACCCCACTTGGCTCCTCAGATCACTGCCTTGTACGGAGTACAGTGCCTCTGACGTGCTCGCCGCAATCACATGCTGCACGCAGCCGCCGTGTGTGGCACTACAACTCAGCAGATTGGGACGGGATGCGGTCCTTCTTTGCGTCCTACCCTTGGAGACAAGTATGCTTCTCGCCGGATGATTCCGATGCCGTTGCTGATTCTGTTGCTGATGTGGTGCTACAGGGTATGGAGCTTTACATTCCGTCCTCTGTGGTCCCCATTGGTGGCAAATTTCGGCCTTGGTTTGGTCCATCTTCCAAAAACGCTTCTCGTAGGAAGCAGGAAGCTTACCAAGCCTGGGCTGATGCGGTGACGGCATGTGATTTAAATACTAGCGCATTAAAAAAGGAGTACAACTTTGCCTCCAGGTCCTTTAAAAGAGACATTGCAAGGGCGAAGTCGAAGCACATCGGTAGAATTGGCGAAAGGCTTGAGCGCCTTCCTTCAGGAACTCGTGCATTCTGGTCTCTTGCCAAAGCTATCGAAGGAAATTTCTGCAAGCCATCCTTTCCACCTCTTCACATGGGAAGTGATTCGTTGGCCCACGACGCAAAAGAGAAAGCCGATCTTCTGGGCAAACTCTTTGCGTCCAACTCGACTTTGGATGACAGGGGACAAGAACCGCCTAACATACCGCGGTGTGAGGGTTATATGCCTGATATCAGGTTCTACCAACGCTCAGTGCGCTTAGCACTTCTGTCCCTTGATATCCATAAGTCGAGTGGGCCTGATGGAATCCCCCCCATTGTGTTGAAGATGTGCGCTCCAGAGTTGGCGCGGGTCTTAACGCGACTTTTTCGGCTCTCTTACTCTTCTGGCGTAGTTCCGAGACCTTGGAAGACAGTATTGGTCCACCCGATTCCAAAAAAAGGCGACCGCTCAAACCCGTCCAACTACAGACCAATAGCCATAACCCCCCTTTTCTCGAAGATAATGGAATCTATTATCAACCATCAGCTCTTACGGTACCTGGAGGGTCATCAGCTGCTTAGTGACCAGCAGTACGACTTTCGTAAGTGTCGGTCAGCTGGTGATCTTCTAGTATACCTGACACATCGTTGGGCTCAGGCGACCGAGACAAAGGGGGAAGCGTTGGCGGTCAGTTTGGACATAGCGAAGGCCTTCGACCGTGTTTGGCACAAAGCGCTTCTTTCGAAGCTTCCTTCTTATGGGCTTCCCGAGAGATTATGTGAATGGGTTACTAGCTTTTTAGCAGACAGAAGCATTAAGTTCGTAATCGACGGTGAATGCTCTGACTCCATGTCTGTAAATGCTGGTGTCCCGCAAGGCTGTGTGCTATCGCCTACTCTGTTCTTCCTCCATATCAATGACATGTTGCAAATTAGCAGCATTCATTATTATGCGGACGACAGCACGAGCGATGCTCTTTATACCGGCCGCGCTAACATCTCTCGGGAAAACGTCATTGAGAGCCGAAACAAACTTGTGTCTGAAATTGAGACCTCTCTAAAGAAAGTCTCGGATTGGGGCAGGCTTAATTTAGTCCGATTTAACCCCACAAAGACACAAGTCTGCGCGTTCACCGCAACAAAACTGCCGTTGGTCGTATCTCCTCGTTTTGAGAACATCCCCATAACTGCCTCAACCGATATTGGAATTCTTGGTGTCGATATATCGAGCGAAGTCCAGTTCCGCGGCTATTTAGAGGGTACAGCTAAATTAGCTTCAAAAAAGCTTGGCGTGCTCAACAGATCGAGACAGTATTTCACGCCGGCCCACCGCCTACTACTTTATAAGGCGCAGGTTCGGCCTCACATGGAATACTGTTCTCATCTTTGGGCAGGGGCACCCCAGTACCAGCTTCTCCCTCTAGACCGCATTCAACGGAGAGCGACTCGAATCGTCGACTGCCACGATATTTCAAATCGGCTAGACCACTTGGCGCTGCGTAGAGATGTGGCCTCGCTATGCATCTTCTATCGCTTATACTATGGGGAGTGTGCCGAGGAATTGTTCGGAATGATCCCTGCCGCCTCTTTTCGCCATCGTCCCACGCGACAGCATTTTCACTCCCATCATTCAGATGGTTGGCAGTCCACAACTGTGCGATTCTCCAGGAATTTTTTACCTCGCACAACAAAACTGTGGAATGAGCTGTCGCTCACGGTATTTCCGGACCAATACGACCTTCAACACTTCAAGAAAAGAGCGTACTCCTTTTTAAAAGGCCGGCAACGCACTTGTGACTCCTCTGGTGTTGCAGGTGTCCATGGGTGGCGGTGATCGCTTACCATCAGGCGATCTGTCTGCTCGTTTGCCACTTAATCCATAAAAAAAAAAAAAACGTACGTGCAAGCTCTGGAATGAACTACCAGCTTCGGTGTTTCCCGAGCGCTATGATATGTCCTTCTTCAAACGAGGTTTAAAGAGAGTTCTTCTTTCACAGTAGGCAGCGGCTTTGCTGTGTCCTGACATTGCTGAATTCCATGAGCAGCGGTTACCACTTTCCATCTGGTGGGCCACTTGCTCGTCTGCCACCAAAAGCAATAAAAAAAAAATCGATTACGATTTCAATATCGTATTGGATTTGGGGCATAATCATTTTGGCATTTTGTGTTTAAAACTAAACTTCTTTGGTCTACTGCGGCTGCCGATGAGGTCCCGGGTTCAAGATCTAAGTCACACTATCAAACAGTTTCGCTATAGATTTGCCTCACGCCGGCCTTAGCCCTTGATCAGGGTAGAACGAGATTGTCTTTCGGCGCCCTTTGGTTTTTGGTTTTCACACGGCGGGCCGAAACCATGGCGAGGTCGCGATTGTATGTGAAACCGATTCGCGCGGCCTCGCCATCTATGGTTATTTCGAGGAACACCGTGGTAGGTTTAGTCGGTATTACCGGGGTATCTTTTCCCCGCTGAGCCCGACATAACCTCTCCGTCGCCCCGCGGAGAGGTATGCGTCAAAGCATTCCCCCACGTAAAAAAAAAGTTTATGTTCGGCGGAGTCGCAATTGCATGTGAAAGTGATTCGCGCGGCCCCACCGACTTTGGTTATGTCGAGGGTCGCCGTGGTAGGTTCATTCGGTATAACCAAAATGTCGCCCTCTTTCCCCCGGTGAGTCCGACATAGCCTCTCCGTCGCCCCGCGGAGGGGATCACGTCAAAACAATCCACGTAAAAAAAATGTTTTTTTAGTAAAAGTACTTTCTTTTTTAAATGAAATATAGCCTATGTTACTCGGTGCTTTTAATGGGGAAAGAATTTTTAAAATCGGTTGAGTAGTTTCGAGTTAGATTTTTACAAGAAAAGAAACAAAAAATCAAATCTTTCCTTTTTATAATATTAGTATATAGATAAATAATTAATAACAATTTTTAATTTTGCGCTTTATTTTTCCTAAATTTGTGTTGGTAATTTTTCACATTTGGATTTTTTGGCGCTCTTGCCATCTGGCGCCTAGACGTCCGCTTCTCTCACTACCGCAGGGCCCACTCTGGAGTTGCCTGTCAAGTAATTCTTAGTAACCGTTCACAGAAAGGATGCTTTGTCCCGTGTCTTGGTAAGCATGTTGCGCTGTTGGTCCTGCGCCTGATGTCTCCTCTCGTAGCAAATTGCTATCCCATCTGACAATGAGTGTGGGAATAGAGAATGCACTCGATAACCGAAATTCAATCGTAGTACTTCTTTCTTTTTTTCTTCTTCTTTGTATTTAGACAATTCTAATTAAATTAAATACTGACAAAAAAAAATTAAAGTAATTAAAAAAATATATCCAATTAAACATTCTAACAACGGACACAAAAAACACCCAGACTGAACAACCATTTGTGCAACACAAATGTTTGTACCATGTGGGATTCGAACCCACAACACTACAATGGCGCAATGATAATGGCAAGGCGACTAATAAAAACACTATGCCATTCGTGCAGTACCAAAACTTAATAGACCTTTTCCTTTTTCCAGATGCAATATGCAAGCGACCTTTGTACCAATCATCACCAATAAGCATAAGTACAGACGAAAACAGCAGAACTGAAGAACAAGATGACAAACGAACAAACAAGACAGACAGACAAACAAACAACAAACTCGTAGACTTCGAGAATGAAATAGAAGAATTTAAAATAACAACACAAGACGTTAAAAATGATAAGTTTAAGGATAAGAAACAAAAATTAGAAAACATACTAGGTAATATTAAACATTTAAATAATAATAAGAAAAAAAATATAAATAAAAATAAAATCAACAAAAATGAAGTTGCAAATGAAACAAAGCCAAGAACAAATTCGACTAGTACTGATGGAGAAGACTTGTCTGATCTAAGTTTCAATGAAGAAGAAGTGCTGAAGAATTTGGAGAATATCCTAATACCCATTGAACAAAATGCCGAACAATCTAATTCTAATAAAATTGAAATTGACATTATAGGTACAGAGACAACTAAAAAAAAGGTTGTGAAGAAAAAAGTTTTTTCCATACCTATTAAAGATGAGGTCGGTATGCCCAAAATAACCGTTAAAAAATTTGCTGGATCACAAATTCAAAACGAAATGGCCATTCCCCATAAAATGCCACCATTGACTCGAAAACCTGATATCAAAATTGAGAAATCCGAGAATTCGAATTCAGATTATTTAGATAATGTATCTCATTCGAAATTTAAATTTATTTCTGATGATGACGTCAGTTTGCAAGACGGAAAAGGAGAAGAGAAGAATGAAATAAAAGATAAGAATATTGTAGGAGAAAGCAGTTCTGTTATAAAAATAGCCACTTCTTCTATAATGAAAGAAAATGAGATAAAAAAAGAACAAATTGATACTGCCAATACTACGGGTACTAGTAATAAAAATGAGATTGTATCTAAAAAGGCTACAAATGATCTGTCAGAATTCATAACAGTGTATAAAATAATGTCGCACGAAAACGAAAAAAAAGACATTGATGGCGAAAAACTAAATAAAACTACTGAAAATAACAACGACAGAGGAAAACTAAATAGCTTTTTTAAAAAACGCAAAAATAATAAACGCGTTACAAAAAGAGACAGCTCGTTTCCCGCCATTTCCTTGACAGCTGTCAAAGACGTGCCAATAGAAAGTGTGAATAGTGATGCAAAAACCAGTGTTGAGAACAGTGAGAGTCGACTAAAAGCATGTGATTATTGTGTTGTAGAAACCGATAATGGGTCGATATTCGCTTGTGACTTGTGTAATTTCCACGCCGAAACTAAGGAGGTCTATAAAAAACATATATCTAGCTGTAAAGAGGTTGCCCGGATACCTTGGAATCGTAATTATTTAACAAATCAAACTTAAAAATGGTTGTGTTGATAATTTTTGTTTGCAATATAGATAGAATATTACAATCAATTATATTTTAAACTAGAGATGTTCCTTTCATAGTAATGGACGTTAAAAATTGGGTAGCCATACTTTTGTTGCCTGCAATATTTTGTTATTTATCTGTCAAGTCAATAATTAAAAATCTATTGTGTGCCACCGGTGTGCCGCTGCGACTACACCTCTGACTACTTTTTCAGATAAGTAGGCGTGATACTGTATTTACGGTCTTTAGAGGTATATAAACCAGCGGTCCAACTATGCATCTTGAGGTTTTTGTATGGAGGAAAGATTCGTGAGGAGATTGTCAGTAGCGTCACAGAGTACGGATCTGAGACTAACAGATAATTATACTATACGTTAATAACACTGCCAATTTGTTGTTAATTTTATTATAATATCAGCTTATTTTGGTTATATAACAAGAAATACTACGCCTTTTAAAGACAAAAGTGTCGGACGGCGCCGAGCGCAGTCAGCCGTCAGATTAATTCTATATGGAAATATCAATGTTTGAATCGATTAAAGTCGATGGCTAAAAGCATCGATTTCAGACTGAATAGTGGCATTGCAATGTCTGTATCAATGGTCGTCAAATGAAATCTATCTTCGATTTTATTGATTCTCGATTAAATCGAGTATCGACCTTTTATAACCGATCTTGTAAGATCGATTATAAAAGGTCGTCGAATAGATAGGTTATCTTTGGCGACCTATTTTTCACGCCATGATTTGAGAATCAATACTTACTTCATTTCAATTTAAACTATTTGGGAACAAGAGGTCTATTCAAAACGGTCTCATATCGATAGTGTTACAGACATACGAAAAATACATTTTGTTGCCCATATCAAATTATACACCTACCCTTCCTTATGAATTACTGTCTATTGATAAAAGTCGCATGAAAATCCGTTCAGTAGTTATGAGTTTATCGCGAACAGACAAACGCGGCGGGGGACTTTTTATAATATGTAGTAATTATGTTAAAAAAATACAGTTCCTATAGATTTAATACGATTTCTTATTCACAAATTTAAAGTAGCAGCTCCGTTTTTTTTAACATGAGGCAATGCTATGACGCGTATCCTTCCCGGGGTGGGCGGAGGGGTTATTTCGGGTTCACCCGGGGAAAGATAAGAAGGCCCGGGCCCTACCAACTAAACCTACCATGGTATTCCTTTACACGGTCTTTGGGATCGCAAGGATCGCTCCCGCATTCATCCTGCAGCCCTGGCAGATCTTGGCCGCCATTGAGACGTTGCGGCTTCACCAAGTTAGCTTTCCTTTCTCTGGAAAGGCGCGAGTGGATCACGACGCGCTACCGTGTCAGGCCTGGTTCTGCACGGGCAACAGCCTGCCCTAGGTCTGTCACTCCAGGCGAGCGCTCGCGCTAAGCTTATTGTTGCTTATGGTTTATTTTTAAATACAGTGCAGTGTTATTAGGTTCTTCTGTGCAGAAATTCTCAATAAGGCGATTCACACACTGCCCCGCGCCACGCTGCGGGATGCGTGGTGACAGAATCATGTAGACGCGTGATCTGCAGCACTGCGCGTGAATGCGTTTTCTGTGTGTTGCACTACGCGTGTTTTCTATACAAATACAGGTACTTGCAAACAACGTAAGAACACGCACTCCCGCACTACGCTGCGTGATGCGGTGCACTGAGCCAACCGCCTAACAGCACAGAGTCACGCAATATGCCTGAGGGCTAAGAGGGTAGTTGCATATGTGAGACTTTGTTCACTATTTTACACACAAGAGCAAATAGTTATCAAAATAAAACTTTTTGTGCAAACTGTATCTAAATTAGTTGCAACGTAAGGTAGTAAAATATCCTACAAATTTGCATAAATAAAACGTGAGGTCGTAGGGATGACATGCTATCTCTATCGGACAACTGCGTTTAAATAGCGCTTACGTCATACTTTGTATCGTGCATCTTTTTTCTGTCATTTGACAAATACTTCTACTAGCAGATTTTAAATGCTTGTATCTGATTTATTTTTGAGTAGATTCCAAATAATCTTTTTATTTTAGAGTCTTTGAGTTATTCTCAAACATTCTTTGTTCTTTAATGTTTAGGTAATGCTAATATTTGACTTAAATAATAAAAATATGTAAGTCACCTACCCTATTCTCATAAAGGAGACGTCAATGAATTACGTCGAAATGAAATGACGGGTCTCGTCGAAAATCTATTATGAAATTTCATGTCATAAAATAAAAGCTTATTACAGACCATCGATAAACTTTATCTATGAACGTAAAATGGTAAAGCTTACTACCTGAAACATCTATGTATATATTTTTGGTTTAATTTTTTCATGCAGTGGCCGCCCTTAACTCTGATCGCCACGTCAAAAAAGCAAAAGCGTGCTCTCGGCGTTAAGCTATGATTTCATCCCTTAATACCTCCATCTTTTTTGTGATCTTATGTTAATATGGATGAAATAAATTGTAAGCAGTTTACATTATATGAATTCGGATGAGTATAGCTACATAATTAATAAGACAAATAAAAAATCAATACTTTTTTATAAGATTAGTTAGCGTTTAAAAGTCTATCATGTAGTCGTATCCATCGCGTGCTGGACACATTTGACTTTGTCATGTAGGTATACAATTATACATGATCACTAAAGTTACTCGGCAAATTC
Organism: Catocala sponsa; assembly: GCA_963564715.1. Lineage (NCBI taxonomy): Eukaryota > Metazoa > Arthropoda > Insecta > Lepidoptera > Erebidae > Catocala > Catocala sponsa. The sequence continues at coordinate 3,861,729 of OY751356.1, read as the reverse complement.
GAGTCACCTTATTTCAAACTATAGAAATTATACACAAATAATTCAAAAGGCAGTCGTTCTTATTAATTGTTTCTCAAATTTCCGCACGCGTATAAATCTGTTTGTTTGTCTCGCCAGGTGGCGCGAGCTAGTGACTTGAGCGAGTCGGAGTGAATTCGAGTCGATATTTTTTGACTAGAATGAGTTTTTACCTTAGTAACTCGTCACTCAAGTAAAATTGGTATCGAATAACATCACTACCAAGAACTATGTATTTGTGTCAATGTATTGTTGTAACAACTAATGGTCCCCTTTTGAACGTCACAGTCATGTATTCATGACAAAGCAAAATGCGTCTAGCACGCCACGGTCACGATTCCTGTCAAATTAAAGGATAAAATCGTACTTAGTGCACGCAAGCTTTTTTTTGATGTGGCGGTCAAAATGTTAAATAAATAATCAGACATAAACCAAGATGGCTGTCATGCGAGCGGTTTGCCGCGCTTTTTAACCGTATCGTCTGTTCCTTTATAACCAGTGACACTTAAAAGCTGCATATATAAGACTGATCTGTATGTATGTATATTTGTACATAGTCTGCCTCAATTAGGGTTGCCATCCATACTTTATAATAAAGTATTGTACGTTATTTCGGGTGAACATAATTTATACTATGAGGAAAATAAAGTATGTGAAAATATTTTATTTTACAAATAAGAAGCAGTGCAACACAGTTTCCTTAAATTTAATAAAACACTCATTATTTTATCTATCTTGATCTTAAAGATGCGGTGTAAACATTCCTTGATAATATATTTTTGTTAGATTTCAGAAGCAACAAAAATGTGGAAACAAAATTGCAAATTAAAGAAATAATACTTTATTTTCCGATGATGTACTTTATTTTTCTTACTTCAGGAAGTAAGTAAATTCTATTTGTATAAAATAAAGGTGGCAACCCTAGCCTCAATGGAATGCATTGTGTAAAAAGTTCAAAACATGTAATCTCTTAATGCGATTATTATATATATAGTAATGTGAAATTGTGTTTTATTTATATGTCCAGTCGCCTGTTATATTATAATACTAGTTTTCACCCGCGGCTTCGCTCGCGTAAATGTAGGTTAGGTTAGGTTTGCAACAGTTATTTTTTCTGGGTTAGTGGCTGGGTAAATGTCACTTGTGCGATTCAGCATCGTGTGACGTCATGTTAAGCGCGATTGTATATAGTGCCATCTGTTGGATGTAAGCTGAACTTTTCATCTGTGCGGAGTCGCCACAGCAGGTTACGTCAATTTTCTACACCTCGGCAACAGTACTTTGTCCTGGATGAAAGGTACCCTATGTCCTATTCTGTACCCCTGACAACGTGTATGCAAAATTTCATGTTGATCGGTTGAGTAGTTAAGGCGTGAAAGCGTAACAAACAAACAAACTCATTTTCGCATTTATTATATTATTTAGGATTCCATAGATACCTTAAGGTCTAAAATCCTGTGAACACTCGAATTAGAATGAATATGAATTAACTAGATGGCGTTGTTTTATAAATTACGGCTATATTAGTTTTGGGATGACGATCTGCGAAAGACTGCAGGCAGATGCTAGATGCGGCAAGCTAGACAGGGCGCTATGGCGCTCTTTGAGGGAGGGCTATGTCCAGCAGTGGACTTTTATAGCCTGATGATGATATTAGTTTTACCCTCGGGTTTTCTCATTCAAGTAAGAATTAATGTGTTCATGTTTTTAATAAACTTTTGTAATTTCGAAATAAAAAAAATTTTAAAAGTAAATTTAACAAAATTGAGTTATTAAGAAGTCTATTTTTATTTATTTTGTAGTAGTGAACCGCCATCTATTATGATATAACTAAACTACTTAACAGATCTTGTATCGATTTTCGTAAGATGGCGTCAATTAGCAGCTTATACCATTTTAGTTTTAACATGGCTACCCATCGATCAAATACACCATAGATACACGATCGTCGCTCACAAAACGGTCCCAACAAAACTGTACATAAATCAGTCGTATGCGCTATATTATGTATCTGTCCCACTCACTCTTGTGTGCGCTGCCCGTAAGCGAGAGCGAATCGACACCACTACTACGGTGGAGACCGTACTATATACTTAGTACGCTTGCGTATCGCGATTAACACACTTAAGACGCTTTACATTGACGCGTTTTAACTAAACTATTACAAAATGTTTCTCAGTGGGCGTTCAATGGTTATTCCGGTTTATTTCCTGGATTGCATAATTAATGCAGACACTTATAAGTAAGTAGTACTGGTCAGTGCCACATATTGACGCGGTTTTTGTATGAGAATGTGCATCTACGGTATATTAGATCGAAGTGGCTCCCTATGTATTTTTGCAGCTCACTGTACACTGGCCCGATAGACATCTAGCCCGAACGAACCGATCGCAGCTCCACCTACCGGGTCCAATTGTGTATCTAAATCTGTCAGGACTCAAGCACACACGAAAACATATCATCAGAATCGGTATAACCGTTTAGGAGTTCAGTGACATACGTACTAAAGAATTATATAAGAATTAACCTTTATTGGTGGGATAGTCCAGTGGGAGGTAATAATAATAATAATAATATTCTATCACATACACACAACACCATCTAGCCCAAACTAAGCAGAGCTTGTACTATGGGTACTAGACAATGGATAAACATACATATATACTTTTTTTTTGTAAATATTATACGTATATTATACGTAGAAACACCCAGACCAAGACAAACATCCATGTTCATGCACACAAATGTTTGACTTGTGCGGGAATCGAACCCGCGACCTCAGGCGTGGCAGTCGGTTACACTAACCACGACGCCATCGAGGCCAGTGTGGCATGGGATAAAATGTAAATGAAATTTAATCCATCGTTCATCCCAACCAGTGACGTCATGGTAGGAAAGAGTGGGAAGAAATCCCAAAGACGGCGCGTGTGCGGGAGTGATTTAAATAAATCTTTAAAATTAGTTAATAGCTTTAAAAATTTTAAAAGTTATATTTATTAATACGATGTTCATTAACTTTGAGGAGATATACATATATTATGGTCTTTTTATTAGATGAGCAGTATGAGTGATTTAGTTAATTGACCATAACTATTTATAACTAGCTGTTACCTGCGACTTCGTTCGCGTAGATTTTAACTAAAAAGTGTTTGTCTCCGCGGAACCCTATTTTTTTTCTGAAATCAAAGTAGCCTAAGTTACTCTTTATAACATCAGCTATCTGCCAGTGAAAGTTCCGTCAAAATCGGTTCCGCCGTTTCAGAGATTAGCCGGAACAAACAGACAGACAGACAAAAATTTAAAAAATAGATGTTTTTGTATAGGTACCTTATATACTTTCATATGCATTAGATAAAAAGCTGTTATTTTGACATTACAAACAGACACTTCAATTTTATTTATTTGTATAGAATATATTATGACAGATTAAACGAATTAAACCGTGGGAGAGCCACGCTTGGACGCGAATGGGCCGGCTCGACCGAAGTGATACCACGACCTCACAAAAAACCGACGTGAAATAGCGCTTGCGTTGTTTTTCGTCGAGTGAGTGAGGGTACTGGAGGCCCAACCTCGCCTCCCGAGGGAGGAGGGAGGGGCAACTTTAAAAGGCTGACAACGTATTTGTGACTCCTCTAGTGCTACGGGTGTCCATGAGCGGCGGTAATCGCTTACCATCAGGCGATCTTTCTGTTCGTTTGCCTCAAATACCATAAAAAAGAAACGTCTTTGCTCCAAAACAATTATCAATTATTTATTGCTAAATCCGCTCTGTTTTGTGTTAGGATCGGTACAACTTTTTTAAAAGAGCACTCGGTCCATATGAACTCTTTGCCTAGAGGACACTTGCTGTTAGAGACTAGCGGAATAGACCTGTAGCGTATATATATATACGCACAATCAACATAAGTTTATTAGGAACCTGGAATCGAACGGAGCATCATACGTCTAGCCGCGACCAAACCTAGCGACGCGCGAAGGCGATCGAACGGAGCATCATACGTCTAGCCGCGACCAAACCTAGCGACGCGCGAAGGCGATCGAACGGAGCATCATACGTCTAGCCGCGACCAAACCTAGCGACGCGCGAAGGCGATCGAACGGAGCATCATACGTCTAGCCGCGACCAAACCTAGCGACGCGCGAAGGCGATCGAACGGAGCATCATACGTCTAGCCGCGACCAAACCTAGCGACGCGCGAAGGCGATCGAACGGAGCATCATACATCTAGCCGCGACCAAACCTAGCGACGCGCGAAGGCGATCGAACGGAGCATCATACGTCTAGCCGCGACCAAACCTAGCGACGCGCGAAGGCGATCGAACGGAGCATCATACGTCTAGCCGCGACGAAACCAAGCGACGCGCGAAGGCGATCGAACAGAGCATCATACGTCTAGCCGCGACGAAACCAACTGGCGAACTAGCGACGCGCGAAGGCGATCGAACGGAGCATCATACGTCTAGCCGCGACGAAACCAACTGGCGAACTACTAGCGACGCGCGAAGGCGATCGAACGGAGCATCATACGTCTAGCCGCGACGAAACCAAGCGACGCGCGAAGGCGATCGAACAGAGCATCATACGTCTAGCCGCGACGAAACCAACTGGCGAACTAGCGACGCGCGAAGGCGATCGAACGGAGCATCATACGTCTAGCCGCGACGAAACCAACTGGCGAACTACTAGCGACGCGCGAAGGCGATCGAACGGAGCATCATACGTCTAGCCGCGACCAAACCAACTGGCGAACTAGCGACGCGCGAAGGCGATCGAACGGAGCATCATACGTCTAGCCGCGACGAAACCAACTGGCGAACTACTAGCGACGCGCGAAGGCGATCGAACGGAGCATCATACGTCTAGCCGCGACGAAACCAACTGGCGAACTACTAGCGACGCGCGAAGGCGATCGAACGGAGCATCATACGTCTAGGCGCGACGAAACCAACTGGCGAACTACTAGCGACGCGCGAAGGCGATCGAACGGAGCATCATGCGTCTAGGCGCGACGAAACCAAGCGACGCACGAAGGCGATCGAACGGAGCATCATACGTCTAGCCGCGACGAAACCAAGCGACGCACGAAGGCGATCGAACGGAGCATCATACGTCTAGCCGCGACGAAACCAAGCGACGCACGAAGGCGTTCGAACGGAGCATCATACGTCTAGCCGCGACGAAACCAACTGACGAACTAGCGACGCACGAAGAGGCCTTCTGTTTTTATAGTGGCAGTATTTATGCGCACGCACACACGCTCAACAACTCCTCGTAAATGTTAGAATTTTGTTTACTTGTCGCTGATTGGTGTAAATGATTATTGTATACATTAGTGCTAGCGTTACTTGTATGAACGATAAATGGAATATAAGAAGGAGAATATATTCTCAGTTGAATCAGTCTACCTGTTTTAATATAAACCTAACGGTTACCAGCTATGGACCTGGCTTATGCCCGCCGGCTGGTAATGCGTTAAAGACCGTTAATTCATTACAAACAAACATACAAATTTTTCTCTTTATGATCTTCTTCTTTCTTTTCGTGTGGTTAGTGGTCAACCTGTTATCAAGAGTTGTTCAAGCCGCCCGTAAGCCTCTGACATGGCTTAACGACTGCTATCAATTTGACAACAACCGGGACCGACTTTTTACGTGCCCTCCGAAGCACGGAGACGCTCAGATGAAATACCACTAAGCGGTCACCCATCTATAGACTGGCCGCACCCAACGTTGCTTAACCTCGCTAATCGTTTACCGATCAGTGAGTGCAACTGGCTATGAGCGCCTCCTCTTTATGATATTAGTGGATATTTAAATGTTTGGTACTCAATCACGCGAAAACTATTAACCGGATTACCACAAAAGATAAGGTGAGCAAATCCAGGTATAAAAATAATTTTAATAGAAAAATTAATAATTTTTATATTCAATCATAAAATTGGTTGTATTCAATAATAAAAAGCCCGATATGAATTTTCATTTAATAATAAAATTTCAAGAAAATATGCGTTGGTTTATATTTGGTATTTTATTGTATTTTTATATTACATTGGCTGAATGTTTGTGGACTAAGGGCGTTGTGCATTATGCCATCAACAAGAAAGATTATGGTGAGATTGCCAAATACTAAGCAGGTTCAGATTAAAAACTGTCCCACTGCTGGGCACGGGCCTTTTCTCAGCGTGGGTAGGGCTGGGCCATAGTCCACCACGCTGTCTCAGTGCAGAATTGCAGACTTAACATATCTTCGAGAACATTATGGAGAACTCTCGTACTCGGTTTCCTCACGATGTTTCCTTTCACCGTTAAAGCGACCGATAAATTAACTATTTAATACGCATATAACTTTGAAAGTCAGAGACGCATGCCTTGGGATAGAACTAGAGACCTGCGAGGCAGTCCAATGGTATTTCACTTGACTATCGCTAATGAGATGCGCTTCAAGATTAGGTACATTTAAATATGATCACCATTCTGGCACAGAGAGCCGCAGCAGTGGAAAAGTTTATATACAGGGCTGATACCAGTTATTACCATATTGCGACCTGGACACTTTGCCACCTGGACATTTTGCAACCTGGGCATTTTGCGACCTGGACATTATGTAACCTGGACATTATGCAACCTGGACATTTTGCACCTAAATGATATTATTATATCGGGTTCATCAATGATTTTAATCTATGTTACCACTCAATGATTCTATAATAAAAATATTGATTCTCCAGATATTCACTCGCAAGACATCATAATGTCGACGTTTGAAAAAATTCAACGTGAAATCTGCGTGAAATTCTTCCACACTCCATTTAACTACAGCGCGAGTGACGAAGACAAGATCTTGTACATCAGTAACGCTGACAAACGGAAGAACTGTCCACCAGAACAGTATGACTTCGAAGGGAGCGTAGTGGTAAGTCTTTTTGATTCTTCTTAAATGGAAATATGGACATCAAAACAGTAAAGGCTTTAATAATTATTTGTAATTAGCTTATGTGCGCGGCTCCGCCCGCGTGGTACTTACACCAATAAAAAAAAAATTGGTTGTCTGTAAAGTCGGTTTACGGACGATAGGTTAACGTGACAACGTCATAACGTGCCTTTCGCTCGCTCGTGTAGCGGTCTCGCTCCGATCGTAACGTTACAATGAGCGTACCGGGACAATGAGCGTAACGGGACAATGAGCGTAACGGCACAATGAGTCATCCTTTTTCGTGCGTGCAGCCGGCGTTCATCGATTTATTAGACGTTGTCACGTCAAAAAGTAGCCTATGTCCTTCCACAGGTTTTAAACCATATAACCACCAAATTTTATCCAAATTCGTTGAGTAGTTTAGCCGTGAAAAGGTAACAGACAGACAGACGGAGTTACTTTTGAGTTTAGAATATTATCATTGGGTTTATATATTAAGAAATCTCAATAGCAGCCCGGAGTTAGGAAGTTGGCGGTGTTAGACACCCCCGTGCCTCGGAAAGCACGTAAAGCCGTTGGTCCTGCGCCTGATCTCTCTCCGGTCGTGACGGATTACCGTCCCATCGGATCATGAGAGTGACGGAACAGAGAGTGCACTTGTGTTTGCGTACACACTTATGCATAAGTCAAACATTTGTGTGCATGACCATGGATGTTTGTCTTGGTCTGGGTGTTTCTATGTATAGTATGTATGTATTTACAAAAAACAAAGGATATATGTATGTTTATCCATTGTCTAGTACCCACAGTACAAGCTCTGCTTAGTTTGGGCTAGATGGTGTTGTGTGTTGTATGTGATAGAATATTATTGATAGAATATCTCCTGCGCAGATGGCCAGTCCTCATTAAGATTGGCCGCCCCGTGACTGATATTCGATCTGGATTTATTATTATTAATCCTTTAGTAAGATATGTTTTTATGAATAAGACCAAAAGTTTAAAGACAAATACCTTTTAAACAGCTTTTAAATAGAAAATATTTTGTTTTTTAGGACATGCCGATTGGCTACAAATGCTTGAATGAACGAGACATCACACGATTGGTCATTGATATGCTACGAGCGAGCATCGCACCACAAGGTCAGTTCATTTTTATTTTTCTAGCTTTTGCCCACGGTTTCGTTAGGGAACAGTACCTTTTTCTGGATGAAAGGTACCCTATATCCTTTTTTGTACCCCTGACATCATGTATGCGAAATTTCATGATGATTGGTCAAGTAGTTAAGGCGTGAAAGCGTAACAAACAAATTTAGATTCGCAATTATAGTTAACTAGCTTTTGCCCGCGGCTTCGCTCGCGTTAATTTAGAATTTGACAATCAATTCGGGTTGTACTCTGCTTGTAATAATATAATTCAATCATGATTCGAAAGACACGTGGCGCCATCTATTATCATAAGAACGTTATTGTTGTTATCCTCGGGAACAGTAGCCTATGTCCGTTTCTGTACTGTCAACGTATATACAAAATTTCAGGATGATCGGTTCAGTGGTTTAGGCGTGAAAAGTTGACAAACAAACTCATTTTCGCTTTTATAATATTAGTTAGGACTAGCTGTTACTTGTTACTTCATACGCGTGGAATGGTTTTTTACCTTTTTTTATCTCTACAAAGGCATCGCCCATACTAAGAATAAATCCTGTACTTTACAGACATTTAACACAAACTACCCGCTGTCTTGAAACAACAACTCGTGGTTCAAACAAATTTATGTCCCATGTGGGGTTCAAACCCACAACACTCGGGGCAGTGAAGAAGCGAGGCGACCACTTACCATTACGCCACACGAGCAGACGACATATTTTTTTTTTGTACATTTATGGTGGCAAACAAGCATACGGCCCACCTGATGGTAAGTGGTCACCGTAGCCTATAGACGCCTGCAATACCTGAGGCATCACTTGCGCGTTGCCGACCCTTTAGGACAAAAAGGAAGTGGGAAGGAGAAGGAGCGGGAAGGGGAAAGAGGGTGATTGGGCCTCCGGCACTCTCACTCACCAAACGAAACACAACAGTAGGAATACTGCTATTTCATGTCGATATTCTGTGAGAGGGTAGTACTTCCCCGGTCGAGCCGGACCATTCACGCTGAAATCAGCGAGGCTCTACTACTCACATGCAGATAAGCCCGCGGGTCTGGTCGATGTCTGTAGTACAGACTCTGTACATACATAGGAGATATTTAAGAAAAATGTGAGAGTTCTTTATAAGAGCTGGAGCTTTATGGAGAAAAGAAATTGTCTTTCAAGAAAAAGAAAATCTTTACCCATGATAAAAGTATTTTATGTATTAGAAATTACACGTACTGGTTACTATTTCAATTCGAATCTCTCGAATAAACGAATTACTTAACGATTACTAGACTCTTGTACGTGTTTTTGTTACAGGATCACCGCCGAACAGCTTTGATTTGGTGCGAAAATTCCAAGAACAGGTATTTTATTACAAAGTTCTATTAAAAAAAACCAAATGCCGCACTAGGAATATTTTCTGTATCAAATCAATCAAATACAAAAATAAATTTATTCAAGTTAGGTTACAAGGTAACACTTATGAATGTCAAAGTTAATTTTTTTTTTTCTGTGAATTTACATTTACTGCCACGTTCAGCAAAGCAAGGGTGTAGGGCTCATGAGAAGAACGGGCAAGAAACTCATGGCCACTCTTTTTAATCGCCAAGTTTACAATAAAATTTTGTTTACAAATCATAACTGTAAGGTGCTGCAACCATTTCTCCATGAATTACTACTGAACATACTCAAGCATTTAATAAAATTTGATGGTAGCCTCTAAAGTAAGCAGGTAAACAGGAGCATCCACTTACATGTACATAAATAATCAAGACAAGGCATGATTGTAGTCCGTAGTTTAATCTAACTAACAGGTTGATAATATCGAACTTCTCTGGATAAAGACATTCCTCTACTGTCACTCACTCCCAGAGCCACCAAGCTTTTGCGGATCACACGAATTTTAGTCCCGTTTGGAACGCAAACACATCGCACTCAGGGTAGGCGCCCTTACCTGCACCAATCATGTATCAAATCTTCTATTTTTTTACCCAGGACGAAAGTGGCTCCAGGACATTACTGACAGCTAAAGACCGCAACTTCATAAACACTCATTATCACCATGAATGCGGTGATCTACTGCAGAAGCCGACCGGTAATCTCCGCAGATCTGGTAAAAGCATCTCAGTGTCGGAAGAGAACGAGGTATTTTATAAACACAAACTCTGGCCACTTGGTATTGTCATGTATGGAACTGAGAAGGGTTTGGGTAAGACCACCAATTTATTTAAATTTTTATTTTTATGTCGAAGTTGAATGCATTGACGCATACATACGTCTGCGCGGAGCAGCGATAGACCAACAAACTGCAATGCAGAGGGTCTCGGGTTCGAACCACCGACTTTCGGAAGTTATATAACTTTTCGAAATTATGTGCGTGTATTGATTGACAATTATCGCCTGCTCCGTGCCTCGGAAAACACGTTAAGCCATTGGTCCCGGCTGCCATGAACATCTATGGCAGTCGTTATTGGGAGAGTGTCGACACAAAAGATCCCACTGGATCGAAGTGTCGCCGGTCTGCACTGACTGGCCTCCACATAAGATAAGATACCTCTGCGCGGGAAAAGGAGAGCGGAGAGAGGTTATGCCAAGTTCCCCCGGGAAAAGATGGAATGGATGCTACCGACTTAATCTACCACAGCGTGCCAACTTACTGCCTTGAATGATGGGTGGGTCCCTGGAATTGACACTATTTTAATGTGGAGGAATTTATTGACGCATTATACCTCTCCGCGGAAAAGGGGAGCGGAGAGGTTATGTCCGACTCACCCGGGAAGAGAAGGAACGCCCGAGTACTACCGACTAAACCAACCATGGTGTGCCAACTAACTGCCTTGAATGACTGCTTGGATGACGTAGTGGTTTAAGGGGACACCGCGAAAATTACCGCCCGTACTCATTGACACTCATTGTATATAAATCGTTAAAGAGCGGTCATAAGGTCTAAAATTGCGATGCGCCCGCAATGATCGAGAGCGCTTAGAAATTGTTAAAATCATAAAATTAAAAATGATTGGTTTTAGTTATGGATATAATGAGCTAGCAAATTACTAATAATGATGTTACGAATATATTTGATTAATTCCTAAGCATAATGACAGTGTAACTTCCTTGTAATTTCAAAAATAGTAATTTTTCAGAGTTGTTTTCGAACATACGGCCTCGATGGCGTAGTGGTTAGTGTAACCGACTGCCACTGACGAGCTGGTGGAGTGACATTTTCATATCTTACCCAGCTTAGGTACCATATTACAGACATTATGTGAGCACAGCAACCAACAGTCCTTCGGCCGTCTATGCAGTTGCAGTAATACTGCCTTATTGCTTCCAGGCTGTGTGTATTATTTTGATATTGGTCGGCCTCGATGGCGTAGTGGTTAGTGTAACCGACTGCCACTGACGAGCTGGTGGAGTGACATTTTCATATCTTGCCCAGCTTAGGTACCATATTACAGACATTATGTGAGCACAGCAACCAACAGTCCATCGGCCGACTATGCAGTTGCAGTAATACTGCCTTATTGCTTCCAGGCCGTGTGTATTATTTTGATATTGGTCGGCCTCGGGTGAGAGTGAAAATTACTATCACTGTGTTAAACTTAATAAGTCTTCGGTTTCATCGTATGTTCATTTATGAATATAGGCAAATACTTTATCTTTGCATTCATGTATATGTAATCTCTATTCGGATAGATTTGTCAATTTTTTTGTACAGATATGGACCTAAGAAGCAAGAGTGTTTGTTGACGTATGGGTGTTTAAATGTAGGCCTATTAGTGAAATCAGTATAGTAGTGGTTAGTGTAACCGACTGCCACGCCTGAGGTCGCGGGTTCGATTCCCGCACAAGTCAAACATTTGTGTGCATGAACATGGATGTTTGTCTTGGTCTGGGTGTTTCTATGTATAATATGTATGTATTTACAAAAAAAAAAGGTATATATGTATGTTTATCCATTGTCTAGTACCCATAGTACAAGCTCTGCTTAGTTTGGGCTAGATGGTGTTGTGTGTATGTAATGAAAACAATTCTCGCACTAGGAATAACTCCTGTGTCGCGGGTGACTTTACAAACATTCAAAGAACGGACACAAACAACGTCCAGACTCAAAACGTCCTCTCCCCTCCCCCCCCCTCCGGACCTCTGAGGAGTTTAGACGTGTTTAACGTGAACCTTATATACAATATTAAAGTAATAAATTAATAAATTTATCGAAATTAAATCAAGTCGAAAAAATTAGGAGTGCATAAAACCACAAGAGATTCCTGCCTTGCGGGGTGACACAGTCATCTACAACAGTGACTCATGACACCCCTGCTACCAACGCTTACACCGCCCACTGCTGCTTGTCGCTTGACCAGAGAGGCGGGACATCGAGTAGCCAATCAACAGCGCGCGCGGGCGTCCACTGCTGCCCAGTGGAGAGGTACGTAACTGGTTTCTTGTTCTATACACGTACACTAGCCATATACCTATTGCGGCTACCGCGCTCCGCTGTTGCCCTGGTACTTTGACCGTATTAACAATATGCCTTTGAAACGCACACCACCCAAGCTTGCAATTGCATCGGGAACGGTTTCTGAGGGCATTGATGGTAGCATATCTGACTTGCAAGCTACTGATAATCAAAATATAAATACTGGGCGTATGAAGAGAAAGCGAGAAAATGAACTCAGTTCCTTTATGGAGGAAGTACGTGGTATGTTCTCAAAATTTACATTAGAACAAAAGGCGAGATTGGAATGCTTAGAGATGTCTCTTACTGAAATTAAAATCTCAAAATGATTCCATAAACCTTGCAATGTCGACTATATCTGCGAAATATGACGACTTACATAACGAATTGGAAAGCTTTAGACAGGAACGCAAGGAACATATTTCCTACATCAAAAATCTAGAAAATAAATTAGAATTTCTCGATAAACAAGCCTGCACGAATAAGATAGAGATTAGAAACATACCTAAACAACAAAATGAGACCAAAAACGACATCTGCAACGCAGTAAAAAAAGTCGGTAGCGTTTTAAATGTTGAACTACAAACATCTGATATAAGAGACGTTTATCGTCCTTTCTCTAAGACGGATGTCGCAAAACCGATTATTGTAGAATTTACCTCGGTAATTACCAAGGACAGCTTACTCAAAAATCTCAAAAAGCTTTCGCTACAAGAAAAAATCGATAAGATAAATACTCGATTATTTACTACAATTACACCGCAAAAACCTATCTACATCTCGGAATGTCTAACACAAAAGGGAAGGAGATTGTTCTATCTTGCAAGAGACTACGCAAACACAAATGGCTATAGCTATTGCTGGACGTCGTACGGGAAGGTCAACTTACGCAGGAAAGAAGGTATGCCACATGTCCGCATAGATGAAGAGGCCGACCTCGCTAAGTTGAATGTTAAACCTATGCCACCACACACTAACTTCAACAACAATTATTTCTATTTTGACATGTTTTTTTGTATTATTATTTTGTCACGTTATGAAGCATGTTATTTTTAATCATTTTATCATTTTAAAGCATTATAATTTTAGTTTTACCATACAATTTATAAACTATACACAATACTCATTTAAGCCTAGGTTTATAAAGCCTTATTCGAGATCGAATACAAAACTATAATCAAAAGTCCTATTACTTTAATAAAGCACACGAAACTGTATAACTTTATAAAATTCTTGCATAATCAATTGTTCAATGCATGTTGCGCACAGAGGTTTCATACTCGAATAATTAATAAACTATATGTTTTAACTAGATATACGCTGTCTCTATCCCTAACTTCACTCGCTTATGTTGAGTTGTTTGAGTGTGAAGTAATGATAATCATACACACTCAGCCACTAATGTACTTTCGCATTTGTTCCACTGTTTATATGATTAACGTATATATTATCGTACTCTTCTTACATAATAAAATCTTTTATTTGTTTTTAAGTGATCATGGGCAACTAATATATAATAAATGGATGACATAGCTACAGATATAGATAGGCTATCGGTCTTAGAATCCTTGTCATGTGATATTGAAGAATGTCGAAATTTTATAGCTGACCCCATGAAATGCCTTACTGTCTTAACCCAGAATATACGCAGTATATCTCGGAACTTTGACAGCTTTCTTACTATGTTATGTAGACTTCGTATCGAGTGTGACATAATCATTTTGACGGAGTGCTGGTTATCACGTTGTCCTTTAATACCCGACATTGATGGTTATAATTCATACTCATCAAAAAAACGGTTCAAACGACGGTTTAACGGTGTATACTAAAAACAGTCTTGGTGTTGCGATAGATGAACCTTCCTGTGAAGACTGTAACTTACTGATCATTAAAATTGGCACCGAAACAGCGATATTGGCAGTATATAGATCCCCATCTTTTACAAACATAGACAACTTCATAGAATCACTAAATAATATTTTAACGAAGCTATCTACCTTTAAAAACATCTCCATAATAGGAGATATTAATATAGATATCTGTCCTGATCAAGAGTCTAAGTCCCAGTCGGAATATCTGAATTTATGTTCTTATCATGGTCTTTTACCAGCACATAGCATGCCTACAAGGCAGGGTAAGACTTGCCTTGATCATGTGATATTAAAAACAAAAATACCGGCACTAACGTTAATCCTCTAATCCACTATCACGGATCACCAGGCTGTCTTGCTTTGTATTAAGCGTGTACAAAAAAGAACTTTTGCACATGTCTCTTTTAATAAGATGAACAATGAGGGATTAAATGAAGACATAAGAAGAATTAACTGGGATCCGATTTATGATACACAAGACGTCAACTTCTCCATGGAATACTTTGTATCATCGATTCAACGTGCCATTACCTGCAATTCTGTCCTTGTAAAACTATCAAGACGTAATAAAATCATCAAACCCTGGATTACACCTGGTCTGATGCGCTGTATGCGTCACAGAGACAGACTCCATTACAAAACAAGACAGTCCCCTGATAATGAAATTCTCAAATTATCCTATAATAGGTACCGAAATTTTTGTAATAACTTGATAAAAACGGCCAAAATTAACTATGAACGTAATTTATTAGAAGATGCGGGTAAGAATAATAGAAAAATATGGAAAGCAATTAAAAATAACACTCACACCTCGGTGGGGAAATATACAGCCACAGAATTAATTAATATGTCTTCTCCAAATAACTCGGTTGAAAGCGTAAACGAGTTTTTCGCCTCTGTGGGTAAAACATTAGCTGATAAGAACGGGAGCTGTGAGAACATGTTGCACGCCTATGATTTTGATAGTAAGTGTAATAGATTATTAAAATCTTTTGTAATGCTGAATACCGATGAGTCGAAGATAAACTGTCTAATCTTGGAACTCAAAAATATTTGCTCCGTTGGATGGGACTCTATTCCAAATGGGCTCCTTAAAGAAAACAGACACGTTCTAGTCCCTGTTCTGACACATATATTTAATTTGTGCTTGGACGAAGGAACATTTTCCACAGTTTTGAAGAAGTCGGTGGTTCATCCTATTCATAAATCGGGTGACAGAGATTGTGTCACCAACTATAGGCCAATTTCTATTCTCCCATCGGTGTCCAAGATCTTGGAACGCGTCATAAACAGAAGACTATTGAAATATTTGGAATCGAACAAACTTCTCTCTAATAACCAGTTTGGGTTCAGAACTGGTAAATCTGCTTGTCACGCGGTCCACAAGCTTGTAGACTATATCGTAAAAAATATTGACACAGGTAAAAAAACTTTAGGCATATTTTTAGATCTAGCCAAGGCCTTTGACACGGTCTCTGTACCATTGCTTCTCAAAAAATTAGAAATAATGGGTATAAGAGGAACACAGCTGAAACTTTTTGAGGACTACCTCTCTGAAAGGTCTCAGTGCGTCAGGATTGATAAATTTCTTAGCGGAGACTTGCCTGTCACTTTTGGTGTGCCTCAAGGCAGTATTTTAGGGCCGACTCTTTTTCTTGTGTACCTGCATGACCTCTGTAATCTTGATTTTGCGGGTACAATCATTTCTTATGCCGATGACACAGTTCTACTATATTCAGCAGGGACATGGGAAAAAGTCTATACTGAGGCACAACGTGGCTTTGATACGGTGTGCCATTGGCCCCGGTCTAATATCCTGACGCTAAATAGGGACAAAACACAATACGTGGCCTTCTCTATGCGCAGTTCAATCTCAGCTCCGTTATCTTTCTCCCTTATCGCACATAACTGCTGTAACACTGATGTTTGCCACTGTCCTGCTTTAAAGGGGGCTAAACAGGTCAAATATTTAGGCATTCTAATCGATAATAACCTTTCTTTTGCTTTCCATATCAACTTACTTACATCCCGACTAAGAAAACTTATATTTGTTTTTAAAAATCTGCGGCATGTTGCAAACTTTAAACTGATAAAGCAAGTATATGTGGCGCTTGTTCAATCGGTATTGGGGTACTGCATTTCTGTTTGGGGAGGGGCCGCAAAAACTATAATAAAACCCCTTGAAATAGCACAGAGAGCTATTCTCAAAGTGAGCACATTTTGTCCGTATTTGTTCCCTACGTATGAACTGTATCAATCCTATGAAATACTATCGGTCCGTCAGCTATTTATTTTGCTAATTGTTTTGAAAGAACATGCCAATATTAATTTGGAGTTAGGCTCTACGGCTGCCCGAGGACGTTATATAACTTGAATCACACGACAATCTATATCAAAATATCATGGATTACAGTAATACAATTCCATAGCCCGAAAATCTATTGAAAATTACACGAACCTTCAATCAATGATTCTAATAACTGTAATTTGAGTGTCAATCCCTCTCTTATCCACTAATCACGATCGAAAGGTGAGCACGTGTGACCTTTGAAGCACTAACATTAGTGGCACTAAACAAAACACAGGTATAGAGTACTCAACACGGCACCGGCTAGTGTCACGCGACACTTCTTGACACTAATAGTGTCGTGATTACTTATACTGAAAGCCTGTACCACAAGTCACAAGAGTTCTAAATCATTTCGATTCCCGCACAAGTCAAACCTTTGTGTGCATGAACATGGATGTTTGTCTTGGTCTGGATGATACATACATATTATACATAGAAACACCTAGACCAAGACAAACATCCATGTTCATGCACACAAATGTTTGACTTGTGCGGGAATCGAACCCGCGACCTCAGGCGTGGCAGTTGGTTACACTAACCACTACTATACTGATTTCACTAATAGGCCTACATTTAAACACCCATACGTCAACAAACACTCTTGCTTCTTAGGTCCATATCTGTACAAAAAAATTGACAAATCTATCCGAATAGAGATTACATATACATGAATGCAAAGATAAAGTATTTGCCTATATTCATAAATGAACATACGATGAAACCGAAGACTTATTAAGTTTAACACAGTGATAGTAATTTTCACTCTCACCCTCCTACACACACACACTCATATCCTCACTCCACACACAGGAGGACATTTTTACATTTTATATTGTAGGTATTTTATATCAATTTTTTTCTTTTGTATTCTTATTGTTATTTATTAATGTTATTATTTTTTATTTTGAATCATGTTATTATTGTTCTATTTGTCTTAAATGTATCATTTCCAGGGAGAGCGCTGTTGTCTGAAATACAGATAATAATTTATCTTGTTCAGACACAGATGCCATAAAGATATCTGAGATTATGTATAAAATTGAAAATGTTAACTTGTTTAATCATGTACTTCTGCTTTTTATGAAATAAATTATTATTATGAAACTGTTTTAATACTCGGCTAAAAGCCGGTGTTTTGATGACGGTTACGGGTTGACACCAAGTAGCCGCCATCTAAGATATATTATGATCGTTTTGTTCTGTATTTTGCAGTTCGGTTTCATCACTCTGCATAAATTTTCGTACTATTCTACATGTGTTTAATATAGCTGCTTTTTGAGTATTTGGTGTTAGGTCGAGCAATTTTAGACTATGGTGTAAATATTTTGGGATTACCCCGGTGGTGGATATAACAATGGGCACGATATAAACTTTGCTAACTTTCAAAATCCTTGTTATTTCTTCTTTCAGTTCAGTGTATTTGTTGATTTTCTCCGTAATTGTTTTTAAGAGGTTATGGGTGTTCGGTACTGCTATGTCAATTATGTGTGCTGTGTTTTGTGATTTGTTATGTATTGTGATATCAAGTCTATTAAAATGTATAGTCTTGTCGGTGAGTATGGCACGGTCGTAGTACATTTTGTGACTGTTGTTCTCTAATACAGAATTCGGGTTATATTTATAGTAGGGAGTATGTGTATCCTGTATAAGATTATATTTAATTGCTAATTTTTGATGGATAATATTTACTATTTGGTTGTGGCGATGTGTATAATCAGTTTGTGTGAGGGTTGTGCATGCTCCTGTAATGTGTTGTATAGTCTCAGGCTGCCTGTGGCACTTACGACATCTGTCATCTGTTAAATTAGTATCTTTAATAATGTATTTTCTGTAATTTCTAGTATTAACTACTTGGTCCTGAATCGCTATGATAAAACCCTCGGTTTCCGGGAATAGATAGCCGCTCGTGAGCCATCTGTTTGAGGCTTGTGAGTCTACGTGTAATTGTTGCAGATCGTGAGGGTGACCACCATGCAGCACCTTGCCTTTCCATTTTTCCATCTTATCTTTTTCGGGATCGGTCAGTTGGTTTCTTATTTGTAAGTTGTTAGGTCTTTCTGCTAAGTTAAGAGGGGTAAATTTATAATCATTACTAACAATTGCTCTATGTAAATCACTTGTGTTTGCTTTATTAAAGAAGAATGACCTGAGATTAGTTATTTGCTTTTCCCACAGCCAAGTTATGTCTATAAGGCCTCTACCACCTTTTATGCGACTAAGGGATATTCGTTCTATAGCTGATTTTGGGTGCAAATAGTTATATCTTGTAAGTGTTGTGCGGGTTTTTATTTCAAGGCTGTTTAAATCGGTCTTTGTCCATTTAACTATTCCAAATGAGAATGTTAGCATGGGGATGGCATAGGTATTAATTGCTTTAATGAGTCTTTTACCTGAGAGCTGCGTTTTATTATTATTATGTTTCTCTTTCACGGGTATATTCCTAATACGTTAGGAAATTATCCGGCCCCTTGGGAGGCTTACACGGAGACATGGGTCCAACGTGAAGAGGCCCTTCGAGAGTTTTAATCAAAGGTGGGATGGAACACCTACAGCGGCACTAGCCGCAGCAGGCGTAGGACTATTGGTAAGGGTAAAAAACGGTTTATCTCGATTTCCGGCAAAACTAGAAGTCATATGGAAAAAAGTTAAATAACAAAGTTGTAGGTAATAAAAAGATCTACAACTTTTGTATTTAAACTTTTTTCACATAACTTCAAAATTTATGTGAAAATTCAAGTAACAAAGTTTCTGGTTTTTTATTTTTATATTTCGCAAAAAGATTATTTCGAAATTTGGTGAAAACTTACCTTTTTATGTCCCAAACACACTGGTTTTATTTTATTTAAAATATTTATTTTTGCAGCTTATTTTGACATAATATCGAAAAAGCACCCTAATTTTCAATCGAAAATTCACCCGTCAAAATATCTGTTTTTTTTAAAAAGTCGCGGGGCATTTTGTTCTTTGAAATCTCTACTTACTGATGGTGTAAAAAAAACTATACATTACTATGGTAAATTTTCTCAGAAAATGCAAAAAAACGAAAAAAGCTTCTGAATTTTTTTTTTAATTATCTCCTACAATTTTGAGCTATTTATTAAAATTTACACTTTAAATACTCGAAAAACGTAAGAATGGAATCTTACGTTTACATTGATAAACAAAAAAATTACAAATCCATAAAATATAAAGATTGCAAAAAATATGCGAAGATAGTTGTTCTAAATATTAAAGATAGGATTTAAAGGGGATTTCATCTAAAAATGTGTGCTGCAATTTTTTTCAGTAAATAAGTTGATTTATTAAATTCTAATTACATTTACGTCATAGAAAATCTCATAATATATAAATATATATGTAAATCGTACTGTCAAAATTAATCGTATTGTTTAATCTATAAGGATTATTTTAGATTGCCGGGTGATTTTTTAAGTAAAACGACGTGTATTTATTACGAAGGTTTATTTGCAACTGCTAAATCATTCGACATCAGTCGACACAGTGGACTGTAAATATATTACATAGTCTGGTCATAAGTTCTGTCACATAATAAAAACTTTAGAATTTAAAGTGCTGGCCACAAAAAAGTTTATTGAATTAGAATTTCGAATTTTTCATGAATATAAAAATGTATACTTTTTAGAATTTTACTCATTTTTAAATATGGAGTGGACACTTAAAGAAGACCGTGTTGCATCGTTGCGGTTACGCGCCAATTCATATATTTGACATATTGAAAAATTTTAATCTATACTAATATTATAAAGCTGAAGAGTTTGTTTGTTTGTTTGTTTGTTTGTTTACTTGAACGCGCTAATCTCAGGAACTACTGGCCTGATTTGAAAAATTCTTTCAGTGTTAGATAGCCCATTTATCGAGGAAGGCTATAGGCTATATATCATCACGCTAAGATCAATAGGAGCGGAGCACCATTGAAGAATGTTTCAAAATCAGAGAGTATTTTTTCCTTTTGAGAGCTTCCGCTGCGTGAGCTGCGTAAACAGTTAAAGTTTCGCAAAAATCATATATGACAGAATTGTTCCCCTTTAAAAGTTCTAAAAAAAAGTCCGCGACAGCATATGTCTATCTTTTAAGGTTGGCTCACTATAACCATTTTTATGCTAACGAAATTTGTTCTAAAATAATGCATTATCTGCGAATGTATTTTTATAAACATGATATTAATCCTTATCCAAATAAATACGTTATTCATCACAAGTATTTAATTTAAAACAAAATTGCCCTGTACATCATTCGATTTCAATGAATATCTTAGGAGATATAGCAGTTTTAAAATAACATCGCAGCAAAATAATTACCCATTACAGACATAGTACAAACGATGTTTCTCCTGGTTTATTCTGCGTGATTACTACTGGTTCGATTTGAAAAATTCTTTTAGTGTTGGATAGCCTATTTATCGAGGAAGGCTATAGGCTATATAACATCACGCTACGACCCACGGGGGCGGCGCAGTAACGATAAACGCGGGTTAAACCGCGGGAACATCTAGTATAACCATAAGATTCGTTTATCTTACCATCAAACGATACAATGGTCGTCCTCGCTCTGTTAGGACTTCAGCAGTGATAAAAGCTGTGAAGGCACGAATTCAAAGAAATCCCAAATGCAAGCAAAAACTTTTAGCCCTTCAGATGGGTTTAAGTAGAACCACGGTGAAAAGGGTGTTAAATGAAGACTTAGGGCTTCGGGCATATCGAAGAAAAACAGGACATCGTTTGGACGCTCGTTTAATGGACCTGAGGTTTAATAGATGTCGTGCTTTGTTGAAGCGGTACGCGGGAAACAAGCATCGGGAAATTCTTTTTTCGGATGAAAAATTTTTTAATGTGGAAGAGAGCTACAACAAACAAAATGATAAAGTGTACGCACATAGCAGTAAAGAAGCGAACAACCGTGTTCCGCGTGTCCAATGAGGCCATTTTCCATCCTCACTCATAGTTTGGTTGGGAGTCTCTTATTGGGGCTTAACTGAGGTACATTTTTGTGGGTTATTCCCAGTTGCCCCCACTATCAACGCCACCACTGGTGACAAATGGGATTTCTTTCCATAAAATGTTCCATAAAATCCCATTTGTCACCAGTGGTGGCGTTGATAGTGGGGGCAACTGGGAATAACCCATTTTTGTGAGAAAGGCGTAAAAACGAATGCAGTTGTGTATCAAAATACAGTCCTCACGAACCTTGTGGAACCTGTTTCTCATACCATGTTCAATAACAGGCGCTGGGTATTTCAACAAGATTCTGCGCCAGCTCATAGAGCGAAATGCACTCAAGACTGGCTGGCGGCGCGTGAAATTGAATTCATCCGGCACGAAGACTGGCCCTCCTCCAGTCCAGATTTGAGCCCGTTAGATTACAAGATATGGCAACACTTGGAGGAAAAAGCCTGCTCAACGCGTCATCCTGATTTGGAGTTACTTAAGGCATCCTTGTTTAAGGCAGCGGCCGAAATTGACATAGACCTCGTTCGTGCTGCGATAGACGACTGGCCGCGCAGGTTGAAGGCCTGTATTCAAAATCGCAGGGGTTATTTTGAATAAACTTTATTAGCATAAGAATCTGTGTTCTATTAAGTTCATTTTGGTATATAAATGTTTATATCAATAATAAACATGTCTCAATTACAAAGAGTAAAGTAATACATAGGGAAAAGAGAGCCCTCTTATGGTCAGTTTCAGCCAACCCTATTTGAAACAGCGACATCTGAACTTTTGGCCCCGAACTAATCCTTCTATACATAGCTATAGCTATTCCGTATTCTGTGCCTATAGCTATTTATATTATGTATTTTATAATCCAGAATTCGTATTTAAATTGTTTTGTATCAATCGTATTTCTGTAACATAAAAAATATGCGAATAAAAATTGCAAAATAGAACAAGTAGAATGTTACAGAGATAGATCCAAACAAAACAATTTAAATACAATAAGCATAGCGTGCATATCGTAGTATAAGAATAAAACAACAACAAATAACATTTTATTATGTTTATGTTTATTAAAATATAACTGTGCAGCGGACTCTAGGTTCACAGTGAAATGCGCAGCGTCTCGGCATTTTTGTAGTTGGAAGAACCGCACAACACTAAACACTGAAAGCGTCACTATCGCACATTGATAACAACAGTTTTCGATGGGAAGATTAATTGACACAAGGTAGAGGAACACAGAGCTCGACTCAACGCACTTACATAAGACCTTCACAGCCGATAAATATACAATATAGGATGAAAAACTACAAACGTGCGCACGGGCAAGATGCAGGCGCCATATTGTGACTGACTTACAAATCCAATGTTTGAATCATAGTCTTTAACCGACATATTTACTAATTTGTATTTTATGACATTTTTATGATAAAACAATTAAAATGAGAATAAAATATGATTCTAGATAAATTAAAAATATAAAAGTATAGGTAGTTAAGAACTGAGACTAAATAATAAATTAAAAATTTGTTTAAGCGCCATCTTCTGCGATTGATTTACAGCACAAGTACGGGGCCAAAAACACAGATGTCAGTCCTATCTTTGGATATAGGAAAGATATTGGGCAGTGTCCCCCCCCCCCTGCTCAATTATTTCATATTAAACGTGTGACAGAACTTATGACCTGACTATGTATATATGCATATATAGTATGTAGGTGGCTCATACCACACAAAACTCTAATCCATTTGGACAGTATCGTAATCGTTTTTAGATACTTTATACTGATTACGTTATTCATTATAATATTTTTAAATACATAATCTTGTTATTTATAAATATAATATATATCTTTTTTTTCGCTAGATGGCGTTGTTAAGTAAATATTGACTTAGACGAGCTCCGCAATTAATAATAAATAAAAATAGTTTAAAGTTATTCATAAAGTACATTTTAAGGACTAACGTGTGCACAATAACTCACAAATGGTGTGGCAGTGTTATCTCAATCCAAATTAAAGTATATACTTTACAAGTAAACAATATAAAAGTGTGAAGATAAACCTGAAATAAAACATTTTCAAGAGACAAAATCAAACTGGGAACAAGATAATCAGCTTTGAACCGTATGTACGATAATACAAACTCAACATTACATTTACATTTCTGTGAAATCAGACATATATGTAAAATCTTCGAAATTGCTAATCGTTAATTTTACAGAGCAATTTTAAATATCTGCTATCTCTTTCTGGCACTATTAATTCAAGCAGTGACCTCTATAAGATAATTGCCAAACGACAATTTTGTGTAGAACATATAAGTCGATAAAGCAGACAACAGCCACAGATTATATTATCGATAACGACCACAGATTATCAATAAGTATTTTTAAGTTCCCTTATTTTTGCGCAAGTAACGCCATCGTATGACATTCGATTGAACCATGAACCCTAACGAGAACGTTACAATAAGGCGTCCGCGACCCACTCTTTTGATCGCGCAGACCTAAGCTTTGAGAATCAAACGCTAGACGCACAGTGTTCCGTCTATATCGGATGACGAGGATGATGAAATTGTTATGATTTTAAGGAAACAGGTTGAAAATCTTACTGTCAACTTATGTAGTGCGAACGCCGAAATAGACACATTAACTCTAGAAAATAACAGTCTAAAAAGGGAGATTGAAAATTTAGTTCGAAAAAATTCCCTTTACAAAAAAATCGCATCTAGTCCAGCGTCGTCGCCGAAGAAAACACCGAATAAGAGTAATTCGCGTACAGTAAACATGCATAGCTGTAGCACATAAACTGAAGTTTTAATAGCACATCAGAATAATACATCGTTGTCGTTAAAGGATCAACAAAAAGTCAGTATGCAACATTCCACTCCAGAGATGGAGCCGCTCACTAACTACACAAGTACGGTAACTCAAAACACAAAACAATACATAAATAATCTTACAAAACATAAAAATAAAATGTGTATTTTGAGTGCTAACAAACACAACACAAACATACTGTCATTAGCGCTAAAAAGCTTCTATAACAATTATAACGTATGCCATTACTTAACTCCAAACGCTGGAATAAAACAGCTACTAAAGGAATTATGCAATAAATTACATAACTTCACAATGGATGATTACTGCATCGTAATGATTGGAGAGGACGACTTTAGGACTACAAATAACTACGTTGACATGATTTTATATATGAGAAATATATTACAGAACATAAACCATACAAACATTATCATTATGCTGCTGACATTTAAATTATTTAATTTTCATAATCTGTTTAATTCAAGAATTCATTTCATTCAACAGTCTGCTATATTTGGACATTGAAACACATCAGCATGCCTATGTATTAGACTCAAACTTAAACCTGACGTATGACCACAACATGTTTAGAAGATCTGGCGTCATAAACAAAAGAGGTATGGGGACCATATTTAATGATCTATGCTATCTTATACGCGAGTTGGAAGAAATCCGAGATCATAGCTACGAAACAATAGGAGAGACCGATGTTTTGAAAGTCACGACAGACACAACTACCCAAAGAAAACCATTGGGAGTTGTAGAAAATCAAGCTTTTTCGGACATAAGCACCTATACATTCTCCATCAGAATATAGCAGGGTTAAGAGTCAAAAGGAACATTTTAACTGTCTGTTTACAGGATCTACTGGACAAGGAAACCAGTGTTGATGTGGTATGTCTGACAGAACATTTCATGATGTCAGGACATGAGGACTGCAGTATGATCCCAAACTACACCCTTGCGACATGTTATAGTAGACCCAACTCAAACAAGGGTGGGTCATGTATTTATGTGAAGATAGGCCACTCTTGGCGAAATATCCCAGCAGTTGTAAAATTTTCAGTTTGCACTATATTTGAATGTTGTGGTATCGAACTGGTAGACTGCAAAATTGTTGTTTTGTGTATATATCGTGTACCTCTTCCTTCTAATTTAAATACATTTTTTGATAAACTAAACTGCGTTCTTAGATACGTTCGGAAAAATTATAGTATGCATGAACTAATAATTGCAGGAGATTTTAATATAAACATCTTAAAGCAAGATAATGTAGCTTTGGAATTTGAATGTCTTCTTTTAAATTTTAATTTAAAGCTACAAATAAGAGAAGCCACTAGGTTAAAGTCTCAAACATGCATAGACAACTTTGCTCATAATCTTAAAAGTAAATGTAAGGCAGAAGTTATCGAATTTGCTTTATCAGACCACACTGCCCAGTTATTGAAATGTAATGTTAAAAGATTATGTATGATAAAAAGTTGGAAAATTACCAGAAGGGATTACTGCAAGTCCAATATTGAAAAGTTTAAGAGTTGTATGGCGCAATTGACATTTTCGGATTTATATAATACACATGACGCGAACATGGCTTATGATATTTTCTTAGATACATTCCAATTATTTTATTCGCTGTGTTTTCCTCAAAAATTATAAATGTACGTGTCCATAAGAAACCAAGGTGGTTAACGCGAGGCATAAAGGCCTGTAGTAATAGGAAACGTGAGCTTTTATTGAAATATAGGAAATCCTCTACTCCGTCTAATAAAATAGAACTTATACAATACACTAAGAGATTAAAAAAATAATTAAGTTAACTCAAAAAGCGATTAACATTAATAACATAAATAATTCAACTAATAAAACAAAAACTGTATGGCAACTCATAAATGCTAATGCTAAACAAAATAAACCACAAGAAGGCATAATACGTATTTCATTGAATGGTAATATTATAAAAGATCCTATTGAAATCACAGACATTTTTAATAATTATTTTATTGACAAGATATCACCAATTAATAATTCAATTAAGCACCAATTTAAGCATTATTTGACATCTTCACAAAACTCAATGTTTATGAAACCAAGTGACCCACATCAAATATTAAAATCTATTCACTCGCTCAAAAATACTATGAGTGTGGGCTATGACGGCATCTGCACTAGGGTTGTAAAGCAGGTTGCACACACTGGACCCCTCAGTTATATTTTAAATTTAACAATAGAGACAGGTGTGTTCCCAGACAAATTAAAAATAACAGTAGTTAATCCAATCCACAAGAAAAATAATAAAGAGGATATTGGTAACTACAGGCCCATTGATCTGGTACCAATATTCTCAAAGATATTTGAAAAATACATTTATGAGGCTCTTAGTAATTTTTTAGAGAAGCAAGCAGTTTTAGTGAAAGAACAAAAGGGATTTAGGCGAAATAAGTCAATAAATATGGCAATTTACGATTTTTTAGAATTTGTAATGACTAATATGGACCAACGTACACCGGTATGCGCAATATTCATGGATATGACGCAAGCGTTTGACTATGTGGACCACGAAATATTGTTAATCAAGCTTGAGAGGTATGGTATAAGAGGCAATATTCTAAAACTCCTCGAAACATATCTGAAGACCCGCGTACAATATACTAAGCTAAGTAAAGTTGATGTAAGAACTAAAAAGGAAAATGTATACGTCTCCAAACAACGGCAAATAATGTATGGTGTGCCACAGGGAAGTATCCTGGGCCCACTCCTATTCATTCTATACATTAACGATCTGCCGAAAGCCACGGCAAGTCCAATGACTCTCTATGCAGATGATAGCACAGTTGCAATAAAATACAATAACACTAATACTTACGAACAAGAAGTAAATAACACATTACAAGATGTAATAAAATGGTTAGATGCAAATAATTTACGTCTTAATATTAGCAAAACCACCTTTATGTCTTTTAGTCAACGGGCTGGCCCACTGAGTAATCTATATATTCATAATGGAAGTCAACCGGTACGTGAAACCCAAACAACAAGTTTTCTTGGGCTAACTATTGACAGCATATTGATGCGCTTTGTAAAAGAGTCAGTAGGTCCGTTTACGCGCTACATGAACTGGCACAAATAACCAATATAAACTCCGTTTTAACTGCATACCATGGGCTAGTCGTTTCTGTATTAAGGTATGGAGTAATTTTCTGGGGAAACTCAACGAATGGGGATATAGTTTTCAAGATGCAGAAGAGATGTGTTAGAGCCATGTTTGCATTGAAAAGTACAGATAGCTGTCGTCCATACTTTCTTAGGCATAAATTATTAACTTTGCCATGCTTATATATATTTGAAGTAGCTGTATTTGTTAAACGCAATCCAGATTTATTTATGTTGGCTCCTGATCTATATAAAAGACGACAACGAGACGTACATAGACTTTGTGTGCGTAAAACTAATACTGCATTGATGCATAAAAGCATTTTTCATATGGCATCTGTAATATATAATAAATTGCCCAAAACAGTTAAAGAAGCAGAGTTTAATATTTTTAAGAAAAAACTTAATGAATTATTAATAAACAAATGTTACTACACTCTGGCAGATTATTTAAACGACAAATTACATAATTACACAGTAACAATTTAATTAAATTTATTTTAATATGTATATTCTATAGTATTAAGTAACATCATTACCTACTACCATCTGTTATGATGTAGTTTATTTTATTTTTATTTTTTATTGATTATGACTATTCTTTAAACTATTATTATTAATTTCTCCTGACATCCAATCTAATTATTTTATATTGATTTAATATTGTTTGATTGACATAATTACTTATTTTTATTTTATATAATTAATATTTGCATGCCGCTATATTCTGGTCAAAATACTTGAATCTTGAATGCATTTCTTTGTAACACCATTTGTCACAGTATTTTTGCAAATAAATATTCTGATTTCTGATTTCTGATATATATGTATAATAATCTTTTTGCAAAATATAAAAATAAAAAACCAAAAAATTGGTTATTTGAATTTTCACATAAATTTTGAGGTTATGTGCAAAAAGTGTAAATACAAAAGTTGTAGATCTTATTATTACCTACAACCTTGCTATTTAACTTTTTTCCATATGACTTCTAGTTTTGCCGGAAATCGAGATAAACCGTTTTTTACCCTTACCCCCCCACCCCTCCACCCACTTCCCGACCTCAGATCACCCGTAAATTATTTTTCCTTTAATTTTTGTTATATTCTCTTCCTTTTCCAATGGGTTTCATCCTACTATTATTTTATATGTTTTCAAAAATTATTGACCCTGGTCTAATAGGAGAGGAGCATCAATTAAAAATTTTGCAAAGCCGGGGCAAATTCTCTTACCTATGTGAAGCAGACGAATTTGTGAGGGTCAGCTAGTTACTAGATAATAATAATAATATTCTACCACATACACACAACATCATCGAGCCCAAACTAAGCAGAGCTTGTACTATGGGTACTAGACAATGGATAAACATACATATAAACATATCACAGTCTGACGGTAGACGGCAAACCGTTCACACGTATACTTGTTTGCTACTTGTTTAAGTAAATAACCAACGTTTCTCAAAGTTTACCAATCCTATAACACCTCAATATGTTTACTTGCAAGCGCTGTGATGTAGAAGTGAGAGATGGCGTTACGTGTTCAGTATGTGCAGGCCGCTACGATTTCCCATGTTCGGGGATATCTGAGGCTGGTTGGAGAAAGCTGGGCGAAGAAAGAAGAAGTACTTGGAAATGCAGCACTTGTAGAAACCAAGCAACCGCAAGCCCACGTACCAATACTGCAAGGGCAGATACGGATAGCATACTGTCAGAGCTGAAGAGACTATCTTCTTAGATGGAGCTGTTGCCTGCTCTATTGGATAATGTGAAGGCTATTCAAAATGAACTCCTGGAACTCAAGACCATCTCAGCTGAGTTTTCAGAGTTGAAATCCTCAGTAGAGTTCATGCATCATTCGGTGGAAACTTTAACCAATAGAGTATCGAGTGTGGAAACGGAGATTACTTCCCTTAAATCTATGAAAGAAGAGATCTCCGTTTTACAAAAGCGATGCGATCATCTAGAAATGCTCCAACGCGAAAGCGAACAGAGATCTCGCATGAGCAATATCGAAATTAAAGGGGTGCCGGCCTCCAACGGTGAAGACCTGTTTGCAATTGTGGACAAGCTAGGAGTTATCATCAACTATCGCATCCCCAAAGAACAGATTAATTACATCGCTAGAGTGCCCATGCGAGGCAATAGTCAACATAAAAATATAATATGTTCAATACATAACAACTACATTAAAAATAACTTTGTGGCTGCAGCTAAAAAACACAAAGGAGGCATTAACGCAAGCATTCTAGGACTTGGCAAGGACAGTAGCAAGATATACATCAATGACCACCTGACCATCGAAAATAAAACATTGCTCAACAAAACCAAATCCTATGCCAAAGAAAAAGGCTTTGAATATGTGTGGGTGACCGGATGCAAGATATATATACGGAAAAACCTTACCTCGCCAAAGCACCACATAAAAATGGAACAGGACTTGAAGAAGTTTTTTTAGTCAGAAATCCATATCGACTCTTCGGTAACGTATATGAACAAACTAAATCACCAATGTTGAGAACCACAGGTACTTGTTTTTTGTACACATTCACCGCTCACCGGCCTTTTGTTCACATGTCACTCGGCGTCAACCGGTTGGCATCGTCTTGTAAATGCAATTCTAAACGCTATTCGCATACGCTTAAAGATTTAATCTGCTTATATGCAATAATGCCTATAACCTTGGATAAATGTATTTCTATTTTTAAATTTGCTAATGAGTTATTTTGCTATTATGAACTTAATTTGCTACGAAATAATGTTCTAAATTACTTTTTTTCGCTACCGTGCCTATCTTCCGATGATATAATATTTCTTTTGTTGTTGATATACCTCACAATTTATTTTATTTTCTACATTCAAATGCTAATTAACAATGATTTATGATGGCGCCTATTAGCTTTTATTACCAAAACGTGCGAGGATTACGGACCAAAACACCTGTTTTCTTTAGAAATGTGTGCATTAATGGCTTTGACGTTATTTGTTTAACGGAAACCTGGCTTATTGACAGTATTGCCGACAGTGAGTTATTTGACGACAGGTATTTAGTATGGAGACGTGATCGAAATTATGTAAGTACCAATCAAACAATGGGCGGGGGTGTTTTAATCGCTGTGCGTCGGGAACTAGTAGCAACACACAGGAGTGATTGGAGTTCACCCGCCGAGGATATGTGGGTGACTTTAACACTACACCATAAGAAACCTAGGGTGTCCTACAAAATGCACATAGGCGTTGTATACATTTGCTCTCAAAATTTAGGCAATTCTCTAACGGAACAACTCGTTAGCTTTACTGATAATTTGACGGATATTGTTCTCAAACACCCTGCCGATAAGTTTTTAATTTTGGGAGATTTTAACCAGCCGAACATAAACTGGCTGCCGGCAGACCGTAATAGCTTGTTACCTACTAACATACAAGGCGCAAGTCAGATGAATGTGTTAGATACATTCACTGTGTGTAATTTGTCACAGTACAACCATCTCTGTAACGATAACGGTAGGATATTAGACTGGGTGCTGTCTAACAGTGAAGTTGACGTGGATCACTGCAGTGATCCATTGGTTCCTGAAGATCTACACCACAGAGCTTTGTCTTTATCTGTTAATTTCGTTGAATTACATGACCTTCCTATTTGTCCTAGTATCAAGTATATGTACCACCAGGCTGACTATACTGCCATTGCTAATGAAATGGATAGCTATGACTGGCACACTGAGTTGTACTGTAGGTTGTTTAGCGACGCTGTAGTGTTTTTCTATGACATTCTTAACAGATTAAAGAACATCTATGTTCCAACCAGATCCAATGAAGCAACCGGTAGATATCCTCCCTGGTATAAAAAGCCGTTAATGAAAATTCTTAGAGAAAAAGCCAAATCACACAAAAGGTTTAAAAAGTATGGTAACTTAGCTGATCATCAATCTTTCATTACACTGCGACAGCGTGCCAAGGATCTAGAGAGGGACATGTTTAACAACTATATGGCAAGAATTGAATCGGATATTTCTAAAGACCCGCGAGCTTTTTGGCGATATATTAAATCAAAAAATCAATCACATTCTTATCCCTCTGTACTAAAGTACAAGGAACAGTCATCTGGGAACGGGGAGGATATATGCAATATGTTCTCGGAGTACTTCTATTCTAATTTCCTGCCCCCCGACCATCAAGATGCTAACGCGTCCGTTAGCATACAAGAGAGGTGGCCGAATCGAAATGATTATGGGGATAACTCGGATATCAGATCTATAGAAATACAAGAAGCCGAAGTGCTTAAGCTATTAAAACAGGTCGACCTCAACAAATCTGCAGGACCTGACAATATTCCTCCAATTTTTATATTTAACTGTTGTAAATGTCTTACTGTCCCTATCTCAATCCTATTTAAACGGTCTCTTACTGAGGGAGATTTGCCTGCGGTCTGGAAGTCGGCGTACATAACTCCAATACATAAAAAAGGATCAAGGGATGTGGTGGAGAACTATAGACCAATCTCCAAGCTATGTGTGTTTGCTAAAATACTTGAAAAAATTGTTTACAGGCAACTCTATTCAGCTATTAAACGTAACTTTAGCGAGCACCAGCACGGTTTCCTTAGTGGTCGCTCCACCACGTCGAACCTTATTGTTTGTAGTGATTTTATATCAGAACACATGTCACAGCGATTACAGGTGGACGTTATATACACTGATTACTGTAAGTGTTTCGATCGAATAGATCATTTTATTCTTAAAAAGAAACTGTTACAGATGGGTATAAGCGGTAATTTATATAGGTGGTTCTCATCGTATGTTGAGAATAGGAGCCAAGTCGTTGTACTTAATGGTTATTCTTCGACCAGAACAAGGTGCATTCCTTCAGGAGTTCCACAGGGGTCCTTATTGGGGCCTCTGTTGTTTAATATATTTATAAATGACGTCATATCCTGTTTTTATACGTCAAAAATACTGTTGTACGCTGATGATATGAAAATACTTAGTAAGATATGTTCATATGAAGACGCTATTCGCCTGCAGAGTGATCTAGATCGGTTTCAAAGATACTGCACAAAAAACAAACTGGATCTGAACGTCTCCAAATGCTACGTCTGTACTTTTACACGCAAGCCTTACCCAATAACTTATCAATACACACTGTCGGGTACCGCAATAACTAGAGTTAACACTATCAGAGACCTGGGGGTGACGTTTGACTCAAAGCTATTATTTGATGCGCATATCTCAAACGTAGTTAACAAGGCTAATAAAGCATTAGGGTTCATTTTTAGGATATCTAAAGATTTCAAAAACATTAAAACGATTAAAATTTTGTATTGTGCCTATGTCCGTAGCCACCTCGAATATGCTTCTCAGGTGTGGAACCCTAACTACGATATCTACATATCGCGTTTAGAAAACGTTCAATGGAAGTTCCTGAGGTATATCCAATTCCATTCCAATACTTATTTGCCGGATTATTTCACCCGATGCCGAAAGTTTCACTTACTTCCTCTCCAACAGCGAAGGCAAATAGCGGATATTTCCTTTTTATTTAAAATTGTAAATGGGTCGACGGATGTAGCCGAGCTGGTGAACAAAATTGGCCTGCGCGTACCATCTGCGCTGTTACGAAGGCATAACCTTCTTTATACTCCTGCCATCCCTAGCACCTACAGGCAGAATTCATTTACGATCAGGGCTTGTCGTATGTTCAATACAGCATGCCGGAGAGTCGATATTGATCTCTTTAACACGAGTGTCAATAAATTAAAAAGGGTTATGTGTAATGACTTTTTTGAACATCGAAGGTAATTAATTTGTTTGAGGAGTGGGGAATGGATGTGTATGTTTTTCTTGTTTGCACTACTGTCGCATGTATGCATATATTACCTATAGTTTTTATAGTACATAATGTTAGTTATTTTTATGGTGAACTATGTAGTTGTGTTACTGTTATTAAATTTTGCATGTACTATTGTTAGATGTGAAAGCTTGTAATTGGCCATAGCTTAATCATATTATCCTACTTATACTGTTAACTAGCTGTAAGTTTTCTAAATTTGAAAATAAAATAAAATATACTTTTTTTGTAAATACATACATATTATACATAGAAACACCCAGACCAAGACAAACATCCATGTTCATGCACACAAATGTTTGACTTGTGCGGGAATGGAACCCGCGACCTCAGGCGTGGCAGTCGGTTCCACCAACCACTATGCCATCGAGGCCGGCAAAGACCTAAGACTTGACACACAGGCTGTATCCTGGATTACCACAAAGGATAATTCTTATCCCAATACGCTATTCCATGGAAAGCTATCTAGTTAAATATTATTTCTATCTGCAGAGCGCACGCCTGACTTCCAGTTTCTCCTACAAGCAATGGCGACAGTCGAGGTGTCTTCGTGTATCGTATTCCAACGAGCAGTGATGGATGATATTCTGGTTCCTAAGAACTTCCTCTGGTTCACCATCGTTGATGGAGAGACGATGCCTAGACTTGGAGTCATGGCAGGGAATCAGGTAAACTCAGTGGAACTTCTACTTAATTGCGAGTAAGACCATTTGCCACTTAGTTTTGTGGCGACTCTACACAGACGAAGAAGCTCCGCCTACATCTAACAAATGGCGCTATATACAATAAGCGTTTAAAATGACGTCATACAATGCTGAATCGCACAAGTGGAGTTTACAAAGCGATTAACTATAAAGCGATATACTAACTATGTGGGAAAAAAATAATAAACTCTTATTATTATCTTACCTTTTAGCAGGCACGGGTCATATAGTGACAAAATCATATAGTGACAAAATTAAATAGTATAGCGTACCTTTATCGATTATGTTAAAAATGCAAAAAAAGGAAATACAATCACAAATGTCGAGATGTATTTTATGGGCCAGTGTCGGCTTTCGCGGATGGAATAGATTTTAGTTTTGGCGCGATATTAAAATAATTCCAAATGATAAGACCTTATTTATAAAACAGTTGCGGGCTGCAAAGAGGAGACACGCGGACCGCGGGTTGCCGACCGCTGGTTTACGCCATACTGAGCCACTGTGTAAACTTTACTTGCGTTATTCAGGATTGTATGGTAAAGCGCGTATTGTGTATAACGCCATCTGTTGTCCGTCGTCGGAACTTCTTCATCTGTATATGATACTAGCACCCGGCAAACTTTGTTCCGCCATATTAATTCATTCTATAGAGACCCTATTCTCCTAGCGGTATGAAATATACTTTAGGACCTATTCTCATACCTACCTACGTAAACAAAATCGTAAAAATCAGTCGAGCCGTTTCGGAGGAGTGCGATCACAAACACCGTGACACGAGATTTTTATATATATAGATGTAACGGATGGCGATAGCTCAGTGGGGAGACTAACAGACTGCAATGCAGAGGGTCTCGGGTTCGAACTCACGTCACGCACCTCTGACTTTCGGAAGTTATATAATTTTTTGAAATTATGTGCGTATTGATTGACAGTTATCGGCTGCTCCGTGCCTCGGAGAGCACGTTAAGCCGTCGCGTCGGTCCCGGGTGCCATGAACATCTATGGCAGTCGTTATTGGGAAGTCAGTGCCCTCTAATATCCTGACACTGGTCTAGCCTTAGGGTATCGTTAGCCTTCGGGTTGCGGAGTTCAGGTGGCAGCCGCTCCGTGTAAAAACTGATATCCAGTCTAATCCGGTTAGACTAGAAAGCTGACCCCAAGTGGCTTGGGAATAATAAAGGCTAGGGAGAAGAAGATATAACGGGTAATTAACGCGATCATGCATGTATACATTGAATGCCTCACAAACGGAGACATGACATCGCCGCACCAGACAGAGACCACAGCCGGTGTAACCTGGTCGAAACATCAATCATTAAAAAGTAAACATGCATGACCGCATTAATACCCGTTACATCCTACTAATATTTTAAATTCACGTAAAAACTACTGAACTGATTGCAGTGCCGGATTAAGCTAGCGCGGGGACCGTAACAAATTCTTTCGGGTAAGAGTGCTTGCATACGTCAGACTTTTTGTAGAGCTGATTATTGGGCCGACTGAAATTCTACACATTTATACGAGCGACTTTTTGTAGAACTTGTGCGTTTACCATATGAAATTCGGTGTTTTATTTACGCCAAGGAAATAGTCGGTTACCGATTGTCTGACGTGGATTGTCTTAGTAGGAAAAGTTGTAACATTTCACGTTTTTGTGACATCAAGTAAATTCAGTATACCACATCTTAAGTTATAAGTTTCACTCAAAAAATTACGCTCAGGCAGAGATGAGTGGATTTAAATATGCGGGGCCCCCTTTCGCGCGGGGCCCGTAGCAATTGCTACTCTTGCTTCGTGGTTAATCCGGCACTGACTGATTGCGATAAAACTGGTATGTAAATAGCTGGAGACCAGAATTAACGGCACCACGGCATCGGGACTTACGCGGGGCGCAGCTAGTATTATAGTCACCTAGTGCTTGAAATTCGACCAAAGTTTGTCTGTAAGATATTGCTGATATATGTCATTATATATTGATATATGTAACCATAGTTACGCGCTTCGACTGCGTGTGTCAAATGCATGGTTGTGTGCGTGTAGTGTTTTTTCATTAATTTAATGTATTTCTAATGCATATTTTAGGTATATAAATATTAGGCTTCGCCCCTCCTTCTCCATATAAACTTTAACTACGCCAAATTTCATACTCCTCTGTCCGCG
Organism: Catocala sponsa; assembly: GCA_963564715.1. NCBI lineage: Eukaryota > Metazoa > Arthropoda > Insecta > Lepidoptera > Erebidae > Catocala > Catocala sponsa. The sequence continues at coordinate 3,825,352 of OY751356.1, read as the reverse complement.
CAATTTTCATAACAAGGGGTACAAAGTTTTTGCTTCACGTATTAATATATAGATTATTCTACGTCTGTCTACATTTAAATAATCTGCTCTATTTCCAGACTCTAATCCTTCATTCCATGGTTCACGGAGCTCCAGGACACCAGGCCCATACCGTGAACATGTTGCTGCGGGTCCTGGGTATACCAATGATGTCTAACCGGTTCGATAGGGACAATTATGTCACTGTGCGATGGAAGAACGTTCAGAAAGGTGAGTGACCAATTATAGGTATTTTAAGACTGCGCCGAGCGAAATGTGCCAAAACAGGCGGTCACAGTTAAGTGAATAAAATCAACACTTTTTGTTTAATACAAATATAAAATATGAATTTATCATAACAATGAAAGAGTTTACAATTACTCCGTGTAAAAAACTTTTAATAATTAATATTTTCACCTACAAATTTACGTAAATTTGCACAAAAAATGCAAAAACGTAAGCTCGTGTTAAGTGATTTTTAGATTATAACAGTAGAAATCTATCCTATTTTACAGCTTAAACGAAACATAAATAGTTATATTACAATTTGTCCGTCCCAAATATTTAAGTTATTGGTTGACAATAAAGATACATATTTAACAAAAAAGCACTTCACCTCCATACAATTTTACTATGGTGGCCGCGCGCCGATTTGAATATGCGCCGCACGAACTCTGTCATTATCTGTCTTACGCTCGGCGCAGTCTTAAGTCTAAGTTATTTGGTAATAATTATTAACCTCGTGAGTCTTCTTCAGAGGTTAATGAAAACACTATGTGGGTCTGTGTATCTGTCTGTTAGTGACCGCCATAACTCCGGCACCACTGGACTGATTGACTTGTAACTTGGTGTGCAGACACCTTGGGATCATACCTCGGTCAAGTTTGAATATGGGCCCTGTGGGCCAAAATACCCTGAGATATAGGGGTCACAAGGTCACATGATGTAAATAAATAATGCCCTCCAGACCGAATTTCGGTCACGGCGGCCAATTTTAACGGAGACTGGCCAACTGCGCAGAAGATATTATAGTGCACAAGTGTGTGCGCAAACACAAGTGCACTCTCTGTTCCCTTACCCTCAAGATTCGATGGGACGGTAATCCGTCACGACCGGAGAGAGATCAGGCGCAGGACCAACGGCGCAACGTGCTTTCCGAGGCACGGGGGTGTCTAACACCGCCAACTTCCTAACTCCGGGCTGCTATTGAGATTTCTTAATATATAAACCCAATAACTTTTTGTTGGCTCGACCCGGGATTCGAACCCGAGACCTCATGCACAGCAGTCGCATTCACTACCGCTGCGCCACGGAGGCAGACACATGATGTACATTTAAGACGTAGAGGTTGAATCCTGGGTTTTTACACCCATCTCGTTATAGTTGTGAATGGACTCCAAATCTTTTGAAGGAAGCCTGTTCACACAAATCAACGAAAAAAGATTCTTGGTATAAAAATATGCACATCATCATCATCATCATCATGTCAGCCAAAAGACGTCCACTGCTGGACATAGGCCTCCCTCAAGGTGGACCGACGACCTGGTAAAGTTCGCGGGAAGCGGGTGGATGCAAGTGGCCCAAGAACGGTCTGTGTGGAAAAAATATGCACATGAGTAAAGAAAGAAAGAAAGAAAAGATAAAAAGAAAAATATTTATTCCGGCACACACGGGCACACGCAAAACACAAAGAGATAAAAAAAACAAAAAGTATACAAATTACAAAATAAAAAAAAAATTATAAATAAACAGAACAATAAAAAACTAGAAAATAAAAACTAACCCTGTAATTTGTGAAGTGTGTCAGGATCGTAGCAAATGGAAATCCGTAGTCTCTGCCTACCCCTCTGGGAAACACTCGTGAATCTATATATGTATGTATGTAATTTAATTTAATTTCTGCTCACTGGCAACACCACACCTTCCGTCCATTCGGGTCAAGGAGGCTAGTATTATATGTGCTTGTTGCGCTTTCACTACTCGACCGATTGTCATGAAATTTCGTATACACTTTGTCAGGGGAACAGAAAAGGACATAGTGTACCTTTCATACATAAAACTTACTGTTTCCATAGGAAAGAAATGGCGGTACCGTATTGACGATTTTCATAATCCTTAACCCGGGTTAATCCCTGCGCAAAAATAGTTTTCCTATACTTAATACTTACCTAAATAGTACAATTGACTAAAACATAGTAAGACTAGATGTTCCCGCGGTTTCACTCGCGTTTATCGTTACTGCGCCGCCCCCAAGGGTCGTAGCGTGATGTTATATAGCCTATAGCCTTCCTCGATAAATAGGCTATCCAATACTAAAATAATTATTTATTCGAACCATAGTTCCTGAGATTAGCGCGTTCAAACAAACAAACTCTTAAGCTTTATAATATTACTAGATGAGCCCGCGGTTTCACTCGCGTTTATCGTTACTGCGCCGCCCCCGTGGGTCGTAGCGTGATGTTATATAGCCTATAGCCTTCCTCGATAAATAGGCTATACAATCTAAAATAATTTTTCAATTCGAACCATTAGTTCCTGAGATTAGCGCGTTCAAACAAACAAACAAACTCTTTAGCTTTATAATACTAGTATAGATGTGTGTATATTTGTCTCCAGGCATGGAACATTATCTAGAGCGCTTGCCAGAGCAGGCCATCCTGAAGAATTCTGACGGAGAAGAAGTTCCTTACGACTATAGTAGCGTCACTCACGCGCCCGCCAACTACTTGTGTAAGGACTGTTCGCTGGGACAACAGACTGTGACTCCTTTACAGGTAATAAAATAATATCAACCCTGTATTAAATATAATGACCACCAAAAATAGTTACGCAGCAAAATATTCTTACTAAAATATATCATAACGAGCACCTATACACCTCAAATCACTGCATTCCGTTTCGGAAGGGTTAGGTTATGTTAGGTTCCTTTTTAAACATACCAAAAATAGGAGCCCCGCGAAGCCAATTATATATATTTGCTTATTTTTTGTTGACGAGGAGGGGAGGGGGTTAAGAATGACTAAAATCGAAAATTTAACGGACCCAAAGCTGCTAATGCATTTCTCCTTTTTCTCCAGGATCACCTGTGGCAAAAATCTCTGACCATGGGCCATCGTTCAGACCTCGATCCCACAGACATCGAGACTCTAAATCTATTGTACAGTAAACAGTGCCAGAGTAGATTCTTTGGAAAAGAATAATATCATAAATTTTGCTGTATTTCTTATTATATCCTAACTAATATTATAAAAGCGAATGTGAGTTTGTTTGTTACGCTTGAATGCCTTAACAACTCAACCGATTGTCATGAAAGGAGACCGTCCATATTCGGCCTGTACGTGGACAATCGTCTTATATCAAATTAAAATATTAAAAGTTTTTTTTAATATATAATAAATATTGGTTAACATCCAGTAGTATGAAACTGACGTATTTTATTTATATATTATATATAATATATATATAATATTCTATCACATACACACAACACCATCTAGCCCAAACTAAGCAGAGCTTGTACTATGGGTACTAGACAATGGATAAACATACATATATACTTTTTTTTTGTAAATACATTCATATTATACATAGAAATACCCAGACCAAGACAAGCATCCATGTTCATGCACACAAATGTTTGACTTGTGCGGGAATCGAACCCGCGACCTCAGGCGTGGCAGTCGGTTACACTAACCACTACGCCATCGAGGCCGACCAATATCAAAATAATACACACAGCCTGGAAGCAATAAGGCAGTATTACTGCAACTGCATAGTCGGCCGAAGGACTGTTGGTTGCTGTGCTCACATAATGTCTGTAATATGGTACCTAAGCTGGGCAAGATATGAAAATGTCACTCCACCAGCTCAGTTTTTGGAAAATATTATAATAACTTATGGGTTATTCCCAGTTGCCCCCACTATCAACGCCAGCACTGGTGACAAATGGGATTTTATGAAACATTTTATGGAAAGAAATCCCATTTGTCACCAGTGGTGGCGTTGATAGTGGGGGCAACTGGGAATAACCCTAACTTATGAAGGTGATGGTGACACATGAAAATAAATATTTATTTTAAACAATGTGTTTTATTTTATTATTTAACGAACTTGATACTAAACTTCATAGAATAATGTTATCTACTTAGTTTAGGCTACTCAAAATTAATATTGTTATTACAATATGAAATTGTTTACGCTCAGGCCAGGGTCCCATACAAGGTGTTCGGTCTCCTTTCGCATACACATGTCAGGGGAACAGAAAAGGAGATAAGGTATGTTTCATCCACAAGATAGGACTATTGTACTAGCAAAATCTAGTACGAAATAAATAAGAAAAGGAACTGTTACTGTTAACCAGACTAAGCTGAAACCTGCATTTTGGGAGACAGTGCTCAGTCAAACGATAGATACAACAAGCACAGAAGTGAACGTGGATTTGTAAGATACCTAAGTATTTTGAATAAGTACAACTAAGGTGGCAAATAAGGTAAAACTAAGCTGCCTCATTGGTATGTTTCTACAGAATATACCACGGGGAGTGCTCTGAAGAGTTATTCCACCTTATCCCGCTCTCCCCTTTCCTATCCAGATCAACGCGTGCTGGGCTCAGATGCCATCCTTACACGGTAGAGTCGATTAGAGCTCGTACCAACAAGTTTGGGTCCTCATACCTCTGCCGAACGACCAAGGCATGGAATTCTCTGCCAAGGCACGTGTTTCCTTCTTCCTTCAATCCTGGGTCTTTTAAGCGGGGCGTGAAAAAGCACCTTCTCAGGCCGTCAGAGTAGAGACCTCAACATCGCCTCGGCTGCTATGAGGGTGGTGTGGAGGCCACTGCTCTTAGACCACACGGCTGCTTACCATCAGGTGGAGTGTGGTCATATTAAAGAGCAAAAAAAAAAATACGGCCCACTTGATGGTAAGTGGTCACCGTAGCCTATGGACGCCTGCAACACCAGAGGCATCACTTGCGCGTTGCCGACTCTTTAGAAAAGGAAGTGGGAAGGAGAAGGAGCGGGATGGAGAAGGAGCGGGATGGAGAAGGAGCGGGATGGGGGAAAGCGGGTGATTGGGCCTCCGGTACACTCACTCACCGAACGAAACACAACAGTAGGAATACTGTTATTTCACGTCGATATTCAGGTTTGTATAGCGAGCGAGATTATAAGCGCCTATTGTTTACAGCGCCATCTTTTGACTGTTGGCGAAACTTCTTCGGCGAGACGCTACATAATTACAAGTTACAGGTATATTATTCCAAAAGGGTTACTTAAATAATGGAATCTATGTGTGCGTATGTTTGTTAAAGCGTGTGTGTATGTTGATGTGTGTAGAATGATGGATTGATGACCTCGTATGATGAGTTCAGGGATCCTTTTTTAATATTTCTTTTAATAAGACAACGCCCACACTATTTGTGTCGCGGGTGACTTTACACACATTCAAACAACGGACACAAAGTACACCCAGACTTGGAACAACCATATGTGGAACACACGAAGTTTTGTTCCGTGTGGGACACAACAACTGTGGAACACTCTGAGCAGTGGCAGTGGCGATAGGACCACGTACGTTCACGACCTCGCCGCTGTGAGCGGCAGCTTAGCGAGGGCGGCGAGCGGTAAGATCAAATGTATTAAATTGAAGCACGCCACGAGACGTCGCTTATAGCGAAAACGCGCGCGGTTTTCTCCGAGCGAATCGCTACAGCGGCGCGCGGTGTGGGGAGCGGCGGGAACAAAAGTACAAGCGAATGAGTGCGACGCCATGACACAACGGCGCGGACAGCGGTGTAGGAGGGACAAACTCGGCGGCAAAGCAAATTACAAAATATATCAGACGATTTTCTGGCGGTAATGAATACCGAGGCGTTTATTACTGAAATTTTAAATCGAACGCTTTTAGGGATGTTAAAACATCCTCAACATAAATATAAAAACGTGATTAAAAGGTTGTGGGAAGAAATTTCGCTTCATTTTTTATTCAGTTCGTACATTCCTTCCCTCATATTAAGAATATCTTGTTTTAAAAATATATTGCTTTCAAATCAGATATTGGATAATTGGACGTAGTTATGCAAAATGGATCCAACCCACAAAACACTTTGTTTTTAGGTATAGTTATAAATGGTATTAAAATATATATACAGGGTGTAAGGGACGGTGTACCGAAAACGTTGCACAATCGTTTGTCCATAAGTACACAACTGAATGGAAATGTCAATTCAAAAATGAAACGTACGATTAAAATTTTATGCTAGTACATTGTAATTTACACTACGCAATGTATCGCTACCAATGCAATGTGTCCGTCCGCGCTATCGTATCGCGCTTCCCGCGCACCAACGCTACGCGCGCTCACATTATCTGACGGAGCCCGGACCACCTATTTTAGTGATCTACTACAATAATAATTTAAACGTTGTGACTAATAATCGGATTGTACAATTTTATTATTGTACTTACAAAAAATTTTAATAAATTGAATAACGTCTTATAAAATTAATCTTATACGCACATTTCGTTAATGACTATGGGTAAATTATCCAGTACTCGTTGATACGTACGAGAATTCACACGACTGTCCATAGGGTGACGAGCGTCAGGATACCGCTGGATGTAAATGCGAAGCGCCAACGAAGCATTGCCTCGTGCCTCCCCGTATGCCATGAGCATTTGTCCATATTCACGTGCACTAAATGGCTGACTCATTATTTATTAGGTACAAACACAACTTTGTAGTTACACAAAAAAGTTATAAACAAAACAAAAACGTTAACAAAATGTTATGAACACAGTAAATAAACACAATTTAGTACACAAAATAGTTATAAACAAAATAAAAAACTTAACAAAAAGCAACGAAAATAGTAAACACTCGCGAATACGAGAGATTACGTCAAGTACTTCCGATTCCTGACAGTAGCGCGACCGAACTAAAGAATTCAAAAATAAATTTCTTTTGCAGTTGTAGTCATATTAGATAGGGATGAGATACATCTATCTAATTAAATAAATCCATAGTCGATAACTCTCATAAAATATTTTTATGAGAGTTATCGGCTATCGATTAATTTTATACTTATACATAGTAATAAACTGTTTATGGCTAATTCTATTAACAAATTTTTGTTACAGTTTTGTATTTTAACAGTTAAGTAAAGATTTACTAGATTACATTACATTGTATGAATCGCTGTGTACAAAAAGCTTTGTTTTAAAACAATTAGATGGTCTTTTACATTAATTATTATTAAAAGTGATTAAATAAACTCATACATGTACATTTACGATACGAAATATCAAAACAATTAATATTTTTTTACATTTAAAATGCAAATGGGTATTGTAAAGTGATAGTAGTATAACATTTAATTACAGGCTACTTTAATCATTACAATCTTTTCAATCTACGTGACTAATTTAATAATAAATAGTGCTAACACGTTCATGTAACCTTTACTTTTAAAAGGAAAACAACTATTTTATTTATTAACCTATCCCGCTTTGTTTAATACACTTTTTTCGATATCGATCATTGATCATAGATCTTCCCTAGTTCAGTGGTAGTAGGTACGATGCGGGCGGGTTTTTACACAGCACACTATTGCCGGTGCGTAAAAAAACTTTTTTGCGTTGGTCATTGCCTTGTCCGCGCAAGATCAGCTGATTGGTTCAACTGTGTTTATTTTGTATGTTTGGATTACATAGCTGTTTTTCGGTATTATGTAGTTTTTATTGATATTATCTAGTATAATGGGTCGTTTACTCATTATGTAATCATAATCAGTTAGAAAAATGTAAAATTTTGAAAGAAATTTCGATAATTTTCCGGTGGAAAATTCCTACGTTTTCCAACTCAGAATGATGGTCCGAAGCTAGTATTTCAGTTTTCGGTGAACCGTCACTTACACCCTGTATATATTATAATAATATAATTTATTTTCCTACCATATCACAATTAAACACAAAAGTACAATGTTGTCAATAAAAGGTATTGGGAGACTGGTTTCCAAGCTAGGTAAAAACCTGTGTTATGGATAAACAAGCTTCCATTCCACGGAAAAGTCGTACAAAATATATAAAAAAAAATATATAATGAACTTCAAAACATGTAAGAAAATGAAAATAAACACAGACAAGTTAAAATTAATTTACGTATATAGAAATGTATGTATTAATTATCTTGTTTGTGAGTTAGGTGTGTCTATGTGTGTGTGTGTGTGTATGTGGGTGTGTGTGAGGGTGTGTATGTGTGTGTGTTTGCGTGTGTGTGTGTGTGTGTATGGTTGTGTGTGTGAATGTGAGCGGTTAGGTGAGTGTATGTGTATATATGGCGTCCGTGATATTATTTTTGTACCTCTAGCAGGTTTTCCGTTTGGTCATAGTCCAGATTAAGTAAATACTTTGAAATTACTTCTTTGCACAGGCTTTAGTTTTCGTATATATGTTCAAGCTTTTGTTTACTCTGTTGTACAAGTAACCGCCTAAAAAAGAAAAGGATCTGTGGGAGAAAACTGAACAAGTTGAGGTTGGACATACGTTATATTTGCGTCGCTTAAACAAAACTGTGGTATCGAAAGATAGCAACGAATGTTGCTTAAGAACAGTGTACAATATAAACAATTGTCGAACCGAAAGTAAGGAGCATTTTTTATAAAGTTCCACTGTGGGAAAGCGAAAGGGAAAAGACAGCGATGTTTTCAACACTGCCCGTTGTGCTTGCTCCAGTTTAAGAAGTGTGGTTTTATAGGTGCCTCCCCAAATTGTGACACAATAAATTAATAGTGACTGACAAGGCGCCACATATACCATCTTGATTGTAGTAACGTCAGCAACCCCACGCAGGCCTTTAAAGACGTACATAAGTTTGCGCAATCGTCCAGAAAGCAATTCTATGTGACCGTTGAAACTTAGTTTGCGGTCGATAAGGATTCCAAGATACATTATATTGCTAACACTCTGTAAAGTAGCACAATTGCACGAGCAGTTTACGGTTCGTGGGCGAGGACAGCAATGGTTCACGATAGTCCATGGAACGTTAGGGCAACATGCTCGTTTTGAGAATGTCATATATTTTGTTTTCTCCGCATTTAGCGTTAAGACGTTATCACTAATCCAGTCCGTGACAGCATTAAGACCAATTTGAGTGTGAACGAAAGCTTCTTCCCACGTGGGTGCATTAAAAATTAAAGCAGTATCGTCCGCAAATGCAACAATTGATCCATTTGTCATTTGTAGGTTACAGAGTTCATTAATATATAATAGGAAGAGGGTAGGACCTAGAATGCTGCCCTGCGGAACACCGTATTGAACATGGAGGTCCTCGCTCACGCTGTCCGCAATTTTTGTGCTTTGAGTTCTATTAGTCAAGTAGTCCCTGAATAGTTCCAATTGAGCCCCTCACACACCAGCACGCTCCAGTTTGTTTATTAGTATTGGGATAGAGACCGTGTCAAAAGCCTTAGATATATCAAGAAATATTGCTATGCATTTCCTGCTCCTGTCCAGGCTTGTAAAGACATTGTCTGTAAGAGCATGAACAGCATCTCTAGTGGATTTTCCAGAGCGAAAACCGTACTGGGAAGAAGACAAAAGCTTGTTTACTTCTAAATATTTTATAAGTCTATTATTCATTATCTTTTCCAAAACCTTGGACATAGCAGGCAAGTTGGATATCGGGCGGTAATTTTTAACACGGTCTCTTGGTCCCCCTTTATGAACTGGGATTATTAAAGCTTTTTTAAAAGCAGATGGAAATGTGCCATTGTTAAAAGCCAAGTTACATATATGTGTGAGAGGCGGCACAATAACTTCCTTTTGAAAACGTAGAATTTTTGCGCTAATATTGTCACATCCTGCGGCATCACATTTTAGAGATGTGATTAGTCTATCCACCTCACATTCATCGGTAGGCAAAAGTACGAGGGAATTTAATATATTATTAGAAGCATGTTTGGAGTTCGGGATGGTACTGATACGGCCCTTTTTTATTATATCTTCTGCCAGATTTTTGCCAATATTTCACCTGTAATATTAAGATTAATGTCACCAGTCAATATAATTGTTTTAGAATTTGAGTACTTCGACAAAATTATGTGTAATGATGATAGAAAGTTCGAAATGTTTTTATATGATGGCGAACGGTATATGGCAATTAGAATAATTAATAGAGTTAATTTTAGCTGTCAAACAATTCGCGTCCAGAAATTCTGGTTCCTCAACTAGAATAGGGATGAAGTCTTTAATGCTGATTACCACGCCATCATTTTGTAATACATTTAATGAAGAGTTGAAACTGTTATAGCCTTGCAGTGACGGTAGGTTAGTATTACCGCGTAGCCAACACTCAGTCAATATAATGACATCCCAGCTTATACGTGACCTAGCAATTAAGGCTTCTAATCCAGCAAAATTAGAAGATATACTACGTATGTTTTGATTTAACATTTTTATAAAATGTACAGGGTTTTTAATTAAGCTATGACAGTCATCAATATCACATTTAGCAGAGTCACAAATAGAAAAAGAATCAATACTGTTTTGTAGGTGAATATTATCGAATTTTAATAATTGTATTTGGCCAGGGTTGAGAATAAATTCGAGACCATTTAATTTTGCACGTGTATGAAACTAACAAAGCTATAAAATGCAACCGTATGAGACCGACAAAGCTAAAGATTATGAATTTATGGACGGATTGAGCTTGCAATCGTACAATATTTATCAAATAATACCAAAATGAATTTGAAAAAGTGCGTGTGTGTTTAGGTGTGTATAAGTGTTGGATTTGGTGTGAATAAATGTGGAAATAACGGTATGTGTATGTGCTAGATTGGTAATAATATGAGTGAGTGATATTGTATTGTATAGTTTGACATTGTGTTGAGTAACTAACAAAGTTAATTTCTATTTTCAAAGTGGTAAATATGTTTAAAAAAGTAATAGTACAAAAGATTTTAAATAGTCATGCTTCTTGTTCCTCTCTTTTCAGGTTAAGGAGACACTGTTCGGAACGTATTTGTATAGCTTTATCTTCCGCTGTCTTCTTTACTAGAATTCTGCCGTTTGACTGCCAGCAAATAAATTTCCTTATCTTAGAATATTGACGAACATCATAGAAAAGTTTCCTCATGATTGGCGACAAATGATCGTCAACATATAACGGTATACAATTACCAGTAATACCAATTGTATGGGTATTCAGCTTTTCGGAGACAGGGCGTTTTTTATTGAATTGTCGTATACGAGCCAGAAAGTCATTCCTGATCGAAACTGAGTGAAAGTCCACCACAATAGGTCTGTCTTTGACAAATTTTCCTGGTAGTCGGTAAATGTCTCTCAACAAGTGATTTTGAAGGTTCAGATCGACCACTTTACCAATATTTTGCAAGATTACTGTGAGGTCTGAAGGTTTTTCATCTTGGCCTGTAGGGACGTTCCTGATTTCCTATGTTGTAGTGCGGGATTGTAGTTGAAAGGCCTCAATGCGCTTTTCGAGCTTGCGAATACCTTCTTCATTCTCTTTCTTTGCAGTCTCTAAAGTTGAGACCCTCTCCTTCATGTCTTCGTACATCTTATTATTAAGGACACACCAGAATCAATATCAGTGGCAGATTTTTGAAGAATCGCTATGTCTGCCTTAAGTGAAAGTACATCTTTAGTAATAATAGACAAAGTAGCATCCTGTTCTCCTTTCCAAACGGTCAATCTTCTGTCGTGATCGTCTTTCCAAGAGTTAAGCATGTCCATAAGCTCTTTTTTGAAGGATGCGAGTTCAGAAGAATTGTACGACTGCGAGCAGTCATCGTGAGGTGAATGGCACGAACGCAGCCGTTTATGATTTCTTACTGTAACCTTCTCGTTTTACGTCCAAGAGTTTCTTATTTAGATCTGCCTCAGACGATGATTTATTTGGTGGAGTTCGCTGCATTTTATTAGGCATCTATATAAATATACTCCTACCAATTTGAGTAGATGTATTGGAGAAAGATCAAATTGCTAATACAATTTAGGCAGACGCTTTTTAGTTGTATCATGGGGTGGAGCTTAAGAGGGCAGGCGGTGCTTACCGAGCGTTGTAGATGAGTCACCTCCGTGCAGTCTCTGCGCGCCTGGTACTTGAACTGTATTACGTTCACAATTGCTGTTTTATTTTTAATTTTATATTTTTTAATTATTATAATTTTTACACAGCGGATACGTCTGTATGCTTTCGCGGTCCGGAGGGGAGAGGATATATACATATATGTCGGAGGAAGCTATGAGTCGGGTTGATTGTTATTTACACGTATAATTCACAATATAAATTGTCTACGTCTTAATTACTTTTAAAATTCTTAATTTAATTTAATTTGATTTGTTAAATTATTCTATAGCTCATAAACATTATTAAGCTAATAAAAGTTATGAATATTGTAATTCACGTAACGACCAATCAGAGCAGAGCGCGTGCTTGACTGGGGTCGAGGCGCCATCTTTACTTTAGGAGGGCCGACAGTTGTTGAGACACATTTGAGCGATAGCGACTGATCGAGTCGGAACGTTGAGTTGTGTGTTGTGTAAAAAGAAGTAAGATCAGTGCCCTGAACCCACTGCTCGGTCTTAACTGTTATTTTTCATTCGACATTATTGTGAAGTGAAAATACTGTTTATTCTAAATACAAATAGTGTAAAACCGGCATCGTTGTGTTTTGTGCTCGCATATTACCCAGATAACGCCCACTAAACCCGCAACCACTACTGACGTTGCCATAGAGAACGATACATCTCCGACATATATATTTTAATACCATTTATAACTATACCTAAAAACAAAGTGTTTTGTGGGTTGGATCCATTTTGCATAACTACGTCCAATTTAGATAACGCTATGATTTTGGGTATATTCCAACTATTAAAATACGTCCACCTCGGCCGATGCCCCTAACCGCTACTAAGGGTACGTGGCGTGCACAACGCTCCGCTGCGCCCCGCTCGTCGCTAAGACCGAAGTCGTGACCGGCCCGTTACACTAATACGCCATGGAAGCAGTTAAGTCACTTAATAATACATAGTATACTTTTAACCTGCTATGAATCCATGTCGAATTAATGCGAGCGATGCCGCGGGTAAAAGCTAGGTGTACACAATTAACATACATAGATAGATTCACGCCTGTTTCGCAGAGGGGTAGGCAGAGACTACGGATTTCCATTTGCTACGATCCTGACACACTTCCCTGGCTTCATTCACTTTCATCACATTCCTCATACACGCTTGCCGGTTTAAGGTGCTCTGGCCTTTGTCCAAAACTTCTCCGATCTGGTCAAGTAGGTCTGCCTCTTACGAATGTTTCATTCATTCATACACAAATAAAACAAAATACTACTTAAAACACTTTTAATAGAATAAGAACATCACATTAACATAACACAATTGTCTAATATATACACAAGATATCTTACGAATTAGTAATGATGTCATTCGAAAACCATTCGAATACAACTGCGTAGGCGTTCGTGAACCTTTTGGTCTTGCGCCTGATCTCTTTCTGGTCGTGTCGTGACGTCACATCACACTATGAGAGAGGGAACAGAGAGTGCACTTGTATTTACACACACTTGTGCACTGTCATATCTCCTGCGTAGGTCGATCTCCGTTAAGATTGGCCGCCGTGACCGAAATTCGGTCTGGAGGACCTTTTATTTCTCTTATTTATGGATATTAATTAAACATTAACACACAATAGTGCCAATTCTGTTGTCACAAAATTCTATAAGCTTAACTAAAATCACAAAAATTTTTTTAGTCCTGTCCCGTTTAACGATTTCAGAATACGAAATGTCATTTGACAGGACTAAACTGAATTTTAGTGATTTTTAGTTAAGCTTATAGAATTTTGTGACAACAGAATTGGCACCAATAACTGTCGTTCTTACATTAAAATTTTACGTTAATCTCGATTTTAATCCATTTTCTATTATCTACAATATTCATTAATATATCCTGGAAATACGCATGATGTTAACCCGTTGAGTATCGGCAAAAAAAAGTGAAAGGAATGTCCTTGGCGCTTATGAACACCAGGTGTGATCCTAACTAATATTATAAAAGCGAAAATGAGTTTGTTTGTTTGTTACGCTTTCACGCCTTAACTACTCAACCGATCAACATGAAATTTTGCATACACGTTGTCAGGGGTACAGAATAGGACATAGGGTACCTTTCATTCAGAAAAAATAACTGTTGCAAACCTAACCTAACCTACATTTACGCGAGCGAAGCCGCGGGTGAAAACTAATATTTTAATAAATGGTAAGCTCACAAAGCGTATACACTTTTAACATGTTCTTCGTATGTAGCTGAGAAGTCATCTCAAGTTATATTTTAAATTGGCAATATTTTTACTGAAATATACCTATGTCAAGAAGACCGTTGGACTGTCACGAAGCGGTCTCGAGTTCAGTCCTAAGGCACGCACTTCTGATATCCAAAGTAATGCAGTGGTCCGACCGCCGGCGAGAAAACGACTAACTATCAGCGATTTTCTCTCTCAAGAAACGCACAAATAATATACATTCCGTGTAAACGAAAGAGATGCATATATTAAAAGTTGCTCGCTGACTGTTCACACTGCCGGCGACGACTCGCTTTACTAGTTTTGTCGCTGAGCGACAAGAGCTTTCAAAAATAAACTCGCTCAGCGATACTCGTTCAGCGATGCTCGCTCGTCGCGCGCGCAGGTTTGCACAGTACTGAGCGACCGCGGGCGAGTGGCGCGAGTAATCGCTCGTCGCACTTGCACACTCGCTTATAGCCCGGCGACAAAACTATCGAAACTACATACTCGCTTCCCGCTGATCGTCAACTCGTTTATAGTTTCTAGTTCTACTCGTTTCTCGTTCATCGTTGGCGGTAGGACCACTGCCTTATGTACGTATTAAATAGTTAATTATCGCTCGCTTTAACGGTGAATGAAAACATCGTAAGGAAACCTGCATGTCTGAGAGTTCTACATAATGTTCTCGAAGATATGTTAAGTCTGGCAGTACTGGGCCAGCGTGGCGGACTATGGTCTAATCCTTCTCACATTGAGAAGAGGCTCGTGTCCAGCCGTGGGACTGTTTAATACAGGCCTGATATTATATATTGCAGTAAAACTAATGCCAGTTTAGGAACCTATTGATTAAAAGCTTTTAAAACTGCTCTCATTACCGCATGTCAGTTTTGATTTAAATGTTATTTTGTAACACAATTTCAACAATTTCTTACATACCTATTTACTTTTACACCAATCTCAAATATTTAACACGTAGTTAAGTATTAATTAGGCAGTAATCAAGAAAATATCACTTATAAATCACTCAATCACAATAATCACTGAACGTTGAGCAGTTAAGTAACATTATAAACATTACTCAGTGTTGAGTATCGGTTGAATAATAGTTAAATAACAGCGGCGGGCCGGTGACCAAAACTTAATCATTTATCATCATTAATACTTGCTTATTGACTAAATAGCTCTCAAGTTCTTGATCCATTGATCAAGGATTTAATCATTATCAACTATCGCTGTAACTCAACTAACAATCAAGACCGAGCAATGCTAATAGGTTTAATTTTTCTTATAAGTTGGTACTTAACAAGTAGCTTTGTCTTTTCTTAATACTCAGCTAAATAGCTCTCAAACTCTTAAACAATGATTAATCTTTGATCAACGGCCCACCGGTACCAAACTGTTATTCAGCTTACACTCAAGCCTGAGTAATGATAAATAATCCTTACTAATGTTATAAATTCAAAAGTAATTGTCTGTTTATCTGTTACGTTTTCACGGCTAAACCACTCAACCGATTTAGATGAAATTTGGTACAGATATAGTTTAAAACCTGGGGAAGGACACAGGCTACTTTTTATTGTTGTAACGCACCATACGCATGCGGGCGGAGCCGCGCGCAAAAGCTAGTCGGTGATATTTTTTTATTAACCTTTTGACCGCCACGGTCGGGTATAGCCGACAAACGAAAATTTGCCCATCACGCCATCGTCGGCACGAGCCGTCTAATAAAAACATGATTTTAAGAACAAAATAAAGTTTATTGTGTTTCGTTTTCATATTATTTAAAACTACTTATATTAATCATCGCCTGGCGTAGGGGGCACGCCGCTACATTTATACTGTGGCGGTCAAAAGGTATATCTCTCAAATATTCGAGTTTAGTTTATTAGTTAATCATTACTTAATTAATTACTACTAGGCGGCTGCCATGTTACTGCGGATATTTTTCTGTTGATTTCTTGCAAAATAAGTCTGCATCTTGCGAGCTGCGGCGGGCGTAGTTGTGGCGTGGAGTCCCGAGTTCGATCACCGGAATTTGTAGGTGCGGGACGTGCGGCACGGCGTAAGGCACGGCGCCGGCGTGCTCGTGCTGGAAAGAGAAAATATCAAATCTCTTAATTTAATGGGTGTTATTTAAATGGATAGCATAGTATTGGTATTTTTGTGAGCAGAAAAATATAATCTGTGAGCAGAAATAGCTAATTGATCAGCAACTCATGGCCAGCAAACTTTAAAGTGATCAAACTAAGTCGACGGAGCTCCGCTTCGCAGGGCTCCTATTTTTGGGTGGGTTTAAAAAAGGAACCTAACATAACACTTCCGAGACGGAATGCAGTGATTTGAGGCGTATAGATGCTCGTTATGCTGTGCAATATTTGCTGACCAATTAGTCTTTTTGATGATCATTATATTTAATCCCTAATTTAATTCGGCCTCGATGGCATGGTGGTTAGTGTAACCGTCTGCCACGCCTGAGATCGCGGGTTCGATTCCCGCACAAGTCAAACATTTGTGTGCGTGAACATGGATGTTTGTCTTGGTCTGGGTGTTTCTATCTATAATAATATTATAAAGCTAAAGAGTTTGTTTGTTTGTTTGAACGCGCTAATCTCAGGAACTACTGGTTCGATTCGAAAAGTTATTTTAGTGTTGGATAGCCTATTTACCGAGGAAGGCTATAGGCTATATAACATCACGACGGGTTCGAACCCACGTCGCGCACCTCTAACTTTCGGAAGTTATGTGACTTTTCGAAATTATGTGCGTATTGATTGACAATTATCGCCTGCTCCGTGCCTCAGAGAGCACGTTAAGCCGTCGGTCCCGGCTGCCATGAACATCTATGGCAGTCGCTACGTCGTACGCTAGATTCTGTATAATTATATATAGTCGCCAGAAAGTCGCTGAAACTGATTCTGCTTTGGTTTTTCGATTTTTCGGTAGAGAATTTTAAAAAAAAGTCAGCCCGTCCCGCCTACCGTGGAATAGGTTCAGTCCGCATCTTCGGGACTAACGGACTGAACCTAGTCCACGGTAGGCGAGCTGACCTTTTTTTTTTAGTCATATTCTACTGAAAACCTGGAGATTTTATAAATTTTTCCATATATATCTCTTGGCACTGTATAATTCTGTGCCGAGTTAACAAAAAATGTATTTATTACAAGCCCTAAAATTGTTTTGATTTGTACTCCAAAGGTCGTCAGATAAGTCGCTAAAACATTTTTGTCGTCAAATCTTATTTTTTGTCGCTGAGACTTAAACGAAAGTCGTCACTTCTAGCGACAAAGTCGCTAAATTGGCAACAGTGGTCGTTATTAGGAAGTCAGTGCCCTCTCATATCCTGACACTGGTCTAGCCTTAGGGTATCGTTAGCCTTCGGGTTGCGGAGGTCAGATGGCAGTGGCTCCGTGTAAAAACTGATATCCAGTCAAATCCGGTTAGACTATAAAGTCGACATCAAGTGACTTGGGAATAATAAAGGCTAGGGAGAAGAAGAGTAGCAGTGCGGGGTGTGATAGACGATAAAAAGTTTACTATTAATGTCCTCTAGACCGAATGTCGATTACGCCGTCAATCTTAACGGGGCCTGGCCATCAGCACAGGAGATATGATAGTGCACAAGTGTGTATAAACACAAGTGCACTCTCTGTTCCCTCACTCTCATAGTGCGATGTGACGTCACGACACGACCGGACAGAGATCAGACGCAAAACCAACGGCTTTACGTGATTTCTGAGGCAGTTGGCTGTGTTACATACCTCCTCAGCCAACTTACTAGCTCTGGTGCTGCTGTAAAGAATTTCTACTCAGAAAATCCCATTAACCTTTTCTTGGCCTGACCAGGGATTTGATACCGAGACCTCATGCACCATTACCGATCCAATGCGGCATTAATATAAAAAAATTGAGGCAGTCTTTGGAGACTGCCGATAGAAGTGGAAACTTTAATCCTTGATCGTAAACACTTCTTTATAAACCAAAAATAACTCAAAAATGGAAAGAGTTCGGTGACGATGACGCGAGATCCATGATTTTTGTTCACCCAAGAAGTGCTCAACGCGCCTAAAGAAGTTTTCACTTCAATGACCGAAATAGAGTATACCCAAAGGAAGAAAATCCGGCCTGACCTAGGCTTTGAACCCAGGACCTCGTACTCCGTAGCTGTATCCTCCTAGATATTGTTTACAAAACACTCACCGCTTTCAGTTTTATCTTTGGGTTTAATATCTTCATCCATAGATCGTGATAAAGACCTTTTTTTTGGTGACTGAAATAAAAGAGAAAGTAATTTTAATTAACTATAGGCACATTTAAAAGGATTATTGTATGACTAGATAGCCCAAACTAAGCAGAGCTCGTACTATGTGTACTAGACAATGGATAAACATACATATATACTTTTCTATTTGTAAATACTAGCGGTCGCCTAGTGCTCGAAATTCGACCAAAGTTTGCCTGTAAGATATTGCTGATATATGTCATTATACATATATTGATATATGTAACCATAGTTACGCGCTTCGACTGCGTGTGTCAAATGCATGATTGTGTGCGTGTAGTGTTTTTTCATTAATTTAATGTATTTTAACGCATAATTAAAAAAAATATATTAGCATTCGTCACTTCTTCTCTGTATAAACTATATGTGTGCGAAATTTCATACTCCTCCGTCCGCCCAATTTTCGTAAAAAGGGATCCAAAGTTTTCGCTTCACGTATTAATATATAGATATACATACCAAGACCAAGGCAAACATCCATGTTCATGCACAAAAATGTTTGAATTTTGCGGAAAACGAACCCACGACCTCAGGCGCGGCAGTCGGTTACACTAACCACTACGCCATCGAGGTCGTCATAATAATGCTTACCCTTCGTTTAATCTGTTTCTGGTAATGCTGTGCATCATAGAACTGTGGTTGGGACCTCCTGACTCGGCCGGTCCTTCGTCTGATGTCTTCCACAGCTGGCAGGCAGTCAGCACCGCGACGTGATGCGAAGAACGTGTGTCCACATTTACATGACTTTGATGCGACTGCTACCTGCAATAAAATATCACTGCTGTATATTTTCGATTCTATTTCTCTATCGTGTATTAAATAGGTTAGTAGCGGTCGCCTAGTGATCGAAATTCGATCATAATTGATTTAAATGTTAAGTTTGATCGTTATTAACTTCGGTCAAATATACCGTAGATGCACATTCGCATACAAAAACCGCGTCAATATGTGGCACTGACCAGTACTACTTACTTATAAGTGTCTGTATTTATTATGCAATCCAGGAAATAAACCGGAATAACCATTGAACGCCCACTGAGAAACATTTTGTAATAGTTTAGTTAAAACGCGTCAATGTAAAGCGTCCTAAGTGTGCTACTCGCGATACGCAAGCGTACAAGTATATGGTACGGTCTCCACCGTAGTAGTGGTGTCGATTCGCTCTCGCTTACGGGCAGCGCACGCAAGAGTGAGTGGGACAGGTGCATAATATAGCGCATACGACTGATTTATGCACAGTTTTGTTGGGGCCGTTTTTCGAGCGACGATCGTGCATCTATGGTGTATTTGATCGATGGTTATTAAGGTTTTATTGTCTACTAGATATTCCCGCGGTTTCACCCGCGTTTATCATTACTGCGCCGCTCCCGTGGGTCGTAGCGTGATGTTATATAGCCTATAGCCTTCCTCGGTAAATAGGCTATCCAACACTAAAATAATCATTCAAACAAACAAACTCTTCAGCTTTATAACATAGGTTAGGATTCGCCACTCCTCCATATAAACTTTAACTTTAATACTTCTCCGTCCGCGCAATTTCCGTAAAAAGTGGTACAGTTTAGTCATCTATACTAATATTATAAAGCTGAAGAGTTTGTTTGTTTGAACGCTCTAATCTCAGGAAGTACTGGTTCGATTTGAAAAATTCTTTTATTGTTGGATAGCCTATTTATCGAGGAAGGCTATAGGCTATATATTGACGGCCTCGATGGCGTAGTGGTTAGTGTAACCGACTGCCACGCCTGATTTCGCGGGTTCGATTCCCGCACAAGACAAACATTTGTGTGCATGAACATGGATGTTTGTCTTGGTCTGGGTGTTTCTATATATAATATGTATGTATTTACAAAAAAAGTATATATGTATGTTTATCCATTGTCTAGTATCCATAGCACAAGCTCTGCTTAGTTTGGGCTAGATGGTGTTGCGTGTACGTGATAGAATATTATATAACATCACGCTACGACCCACGGGGGCAGCGCAGTAACGATAAACGCGAGTGAAACCGCGGGAACATCTAGTGTATTAATATATAGTTTCATTATTGCTAGTTTTAACGGTGAAGGAAAACATCGTGAGGAATCCTGCATGTCTAAGAGTTCTACATAACTCTCTCAAAGATTTTTGACTGCATGAATGGCGTAGTGGTTTAAGGCGCCGCCTTGTCACTGCCACCGCAAGTGTTGCGGGTTCGATCCCCACACGGGACAAACATTTGTGTGATCCACAAATGATTGTGCCGAGTTTGGACGGTCAACGCAGTCAAAGGCTTTAGAGAGATCACAGAATACGCCAATGACATCTTGCAAATTTTCCCAGGCAATGAATATATTATTAATGATTTTAAGGACACTTTGAGGACACTTGATACTTTATTAATAAATTTGGAAAAAAGCAATGATCAAGTAGTTGCCAGTAGGTTACAGTATGAAGCACATACAGCCGAATTAAATCATCAAATTAACAACTTAGAAGAACAACTTACAAGAATGAGCCTTAATCACCATAAAGAAACATCTGAATATATTTTGAAGTATGAGGAAATTGCCAGAGTTGGTAGGGAGAACATGGAACATGTTCTCTCACTAACTAATAACAATCTTTGCGGTAAGTGCTTACAGGCTACATCTTATAATAACCTGTCAGCTGTTTGTGATTTGGATTCAGTAAACAGTGGTACCACCTCCTTTTCTGATCATGAAGATATGTCTGTGTCTTCTTTGATAATAATAATAATAATTAATAATAATAATTAATAATAATAATTTTTATTTGTTTCTCTCTCACACAGAATGATTACAAAATCAGGTCTTAAATTAGGTTGTACATGATCGAGTAAGTGTAACTACGATGATTGATATTAATAACATTTAAAAGGTGAGATCTGTGTGAGAGACTGGTATCCGTACTAGGTGGGAAACCTGTATGACAGATGACCAGCCTCTCCTACCTCTAAACATGTAGTTGTTAATGTAGTTTGTATTCAATAATTATGTTGTGATATTATTTTAATTTGTGAGATGAGGAAGTATATCATTATTTGTGTTGTGTTTGTGTGTGTGTGTGCGTGTGTGTGTGTGTGTGTGTGTGTGTTATGTGTGTGTGTGTGTGTGTGTGTGTGTGTGTGTGAGTATGTGAAGGTAGTGTGTGTGCAAGTATGAGTTTGAGGGTATATGTAAAGGCGTCTATATATGTGTATGTAGAAATAGAAAATGAATAAAGCTAACAGATTTGTCCATTTAATTGGTAGTGCTAAATTAATTGTGACCTTGAATATGAAATAACTATGATGGGATAAATAGTAGGTTTTTGGTTTCGTCATAATTAAGAGATTTTAGCCAATTTGAAATATTCTGTTTGCATTGATACTTAGTTAGGGAGTAAATATGTAATTTTTGATTTAGTTTATTATATAAGTACCGTCCGCGAAAACTGAAGAATTTGCGTGCAAATTCTGTGTGCCAACGATTGTCAGTTGAAGGACAAACCCTATACTTGAGACGTTTTTTAGTGGTGGAAGAGTCGTATGGAAGAAGAGAATGTTGTTTTAAAACAATATTTAAAATATATAGCTGGCGCACTGTAAGAACATCCGAGAGTTTATAAAGGTCAGTAGTAGGGTGTAAGAAAGGCAAAGAGTGGCTAACCTTCAATACTGCTCTTTGAGCTCTTTCAATTGATGAATAACATTAACAAAAATATATTCATGTTTTCTGACCAAATAGGAGTAGGTTTTAGTGGACTAATTAATTCTCATACAGAGTCGCCTTGCATAAATATTTGTTCCCCTGGGGCTAGGTTAGGTTCTATAATTGATAAGTTAAAAACTACAAAATTAAATGCAGATTCAACAGTAATATTTATTTATGGTGACAGCTTATCTGTCACTAAAAAAGAAGCAATCCATTTGACAGAGGTAATAGAATCATTACATTATAAAGTAGGGTGTAACTTTATTCTTTGTGCATTACCATATTCCTATGTACTAACAAATGAACAAAATAGGAATATTGAAAAACTTAATTTACTTTTTTATAACAGTATATGTTATAACAATTATAGTTTATTTTTTGACACTAATAAGTTTATTAGTAAATTTTTATTGACTAAGGATACAATGTATCTATCTTCTTTTCATAAAAAGCAACTTGCTAAATTATTAGCATTTAATATAATATGTAGCGACTCAGGTACCAGTAGGGTAATTAAGGTTTTAGGACATAGTAGTATTTCTACTACAAATTCAAATATTGACACTTCTAGTAGTTTAAACTGTTAGATGAGACAAAGGATAGGCATACACACAGTATAAGACTAATTCATCAGAATATTCAGGGTCTATCCGGCAAGGAGTTAGAATTAGATTTACTTTTTAAACAACATAATATTCAAATATGTTGCATAACGGAACATTGGTTAAGAACTAATCAATTAATATTTAATAACGAATATTATTTAATTGTAAGTGCGTTTGTAAGAAAGAATTCTATACATGGTGGCTCTCTAATATATGTATGTAACAATCTAAAATGTAAAGAACGTAAAGATATAGTAAATCTTTCTATCGAGCGCACTGTTGAACTATCCTGTGTGGAATTAGAGCAACATGTCATAGTTTGTGTATACCGACCACCGCAAAGTGATTTTAGTGTATTTGAAACCGTAATAGAGGATATTTTAAAACGCTTGAGTTCTAGTAATAGGCATATAGTAGTGTGTGTTGATTTTAATGTTAATTTACTTGAGCAGTCAGGTGTCTCTTTAAGACTTATTAGTTTATTCAGATCATTTAATTTACGGCATTTATTTTCTGAACCCACTAGGATCACTTCACATTCTGCTACCTGCTTAGATAATGTATTTTGCGACTGCCAATTTCTAAATAGGGCCATATTGAGTGAACTTACATCTGACCACTGTGGACAAAAGGTAGTATTTCCTGTGAGTACAATTCATATAGAGAATAAGGTCACATGTAGACCGATGACATCTAATCGCTTAAAGGAATTTAATGATAACATAAGTCTCAAAGTTGTCAATATGGACCTTTCTCTGGATAGTCCAGACGAACTATATGAGTCTTTACTTAACATAATTACTTCAGAATATAATAATATTTTTAAATGTAAGACTTTTAGTCAGAATAATAGGATTAAGTTTTGTGACTGGGCAACATCTGGGATATATAGAAGTAGAGCAAAGCTATATGAATTATATGGTATGAAACAATACAATTTCGATCCAAATTTTATTCAATATGTTAAAAATTATTCAAAATTATTTAAAAAGACTTGTGCCACTGCCAAGTCCCTTTACCTAAAAACTAAAATTCAAAAATCTAATAATAAAATTAAAAGTACATGGAACATTATTAACAATGAAACAGGTCGCAGCAAGGTGCGTGATAATAAATTTGAACTGAATATAAATAATAGCGTAATTTCAAATAATTTGGAAGTAGCCGATACATTCAATAACTACTTCGCAAAAATACCTTTAGACATACGTAGTACCCTTAGGTCTTGCCCAGCTCGAGCAGAATACTTGGTTAGGGGCAACGTGGAAGAGTGCAAGATACTATTTAGTTTTGAGCGTGTACATCCGTATGATATAATAAAAGTATTTAAGTCGCTTAATTCAAAAAAATCAGCTGACTTCTGGGGTATTTCGGTAAAATTAGTTGAAAGTATTATTGTTAATATAGCGCCACACCTAGTCGCAATATTCAACGGATGCATTGATGTGGGCATTTTTCCAAACTTAATGAAATGTAGTAAAATAATACCTTTATTTAAAAATGGTTGCAAAAGTGACCCCAGTAATTTTAGGCCGATTTCAATATTACCTGCTATTAGTAAAATATTTGAGAAGATTATATTACAGCAATTAGAGAGCCACTTCAGTGTAAACAATTTATTTCACGCAGATCAATATGGGTTTAGGAAGGGCCGTTCTACGATAGATGCGGGTGTTACGCTTTTAAAACATATATTCAGTGCCTGGGAGAATTCGCAAGATGTCATGGGCGTAAAGCCTTTGACTGCGTTGACCATCAAACGCTGTTGCGAAAACTCAGGCATTATGGCATCCGAGATACTGCACTTGACTTAGTTGATTCCTACCTAAGCGATAGACTACAACACGTTGATATCAACGGAAGTAGATCTTCTGGATTACCAGTCACAATGGGCGTGCCACAGGGCTCGATTTTGGGACCCTTTCTGTTTTTAGTGTACGTAAATGATTTGCCGTTCTTTGTTCAGGATTTGTGTGACATTGTTTTATTCGCGGATGACACATCCCTTATTTTTAAAGTAGACCGAAAAGCACCAAATTTACGTGCTGTTAATGATTCACTCGCAGAAGTCCTGAACTGGTTTACGACGAATAATTTACTACTCAACTCTACAAAAACTAAATGTATCAAGTTTACATTGCCAAACGTAAAGAGTTCTAACGTGAATATAATTTTAAATGATGAAATTATTACTTTTGTTCAATCTACAGTCTTTTTAGGATTAACTTTAGATCATAAAGTTCAGTGGGGCGCTCAAATATCGTGTCTTGCAGGGAAACTTAGCTCAGCCGCATACGCAATTCGGAAAGTAAGACAGCTTACTGATATAGATACTGCAAGACTAGTATATTTCAGTTACTTTCATAGTGTCATGTCCTACGGTATATTATTGTGGGGCAAGGCAGCTGATATTGAGACAATTTTTATTCTTCAAAAGCGTGCAGTACGTAGCATTTATAATTTAGGACCACAAGTTTCCCTGAAAGATCGATTTAAAGAAATAGGCATACTTACTGTTGCGTCGCAATATATATTTGCTAACATTATGTTTACTAAACATAACATTTACTTATATAATAAGAATAGTGATATCCATAACGTAAACACTAGAAATAAGCATAAGTTAGTAGGCCCATATCATCGTTTACATAAAGTTCACAATACATTTGCGGGACTCGGTATACGTTTTTTTAATAAATTACCTATTAATATAATTAATTTACCATTGTTTAAATTTAAAAACGCCGTTAAAAAACAACTTATTCGGAAGGGTTATTATTCAGTCAACGACTACTTAAATGACAAAAACTCATGGAGCTAGTTGCTTGTTGCATACAGGATTCAAAGATCGGTATTACTTATAAGTCAATTTAAGCCTTTGCATAGTCACAAAGTGTGAGTGTATGCGCCATCATGCCATCCTACTGTCTATTTTAGATTTATATTAAATAATATATCTTAGCTCAAATTATTTTCTCCCTATAATATTATTAAGTTATTATTTTTATTATCTTTAGTTTTTATAGTCAGTAGTATATGGCATAATGGCTGTAACACCTTGTTAATCTGAGTTGTAAAATTCTGAAATTATATTTAACTGACGATTTAAAAGAGTGGCCGTGAGTTTTTTGCAGGTTTCTTCTCATAGGCTCTACCCTTTGCCTGAACCTAGCAACTAACCTAAATGTAGCTTCAGTAACTTAGTAAACTCACTAACCTATATACTTTGACGTTCATAAGCGTTACTTTGTGACCTAAATGATTAAATGATTTTTGACTTGTGACTTTGACATAATTATAATGAACTTTAATGATGTTTGCAATTCTATGAGTATTCAATTATGTTTTTTAAATGCGTAATACCCGCATCTATTGTAGCAAACTAAAACCATACTGATCTGCATAAAATAAATTGTTTACATTAAGGGGACACCGCGAAACGTGACGTACGTACTCATTGACACTCATTGTATATCAATCGTTAAAGAGCGGTCATAAAGTCTAAAATTGCGATGCGCCCGCAATGATCGTGAGCGCTTAGAAATTGTTAGTTAAAATCTTAAAATATTATTTAAAAATGATTGGTTTTAGTTAAGGAAATAATGAGCTAGCAAATTACCAATATTGATGTTAAGAATTTATTTGAGAAATTCCTAAGCATAATGACAGTGTAACTTCCTTGTAATTTCAAAAATAGTAATTTTTCAGAGTTGTTTTCGAAAATAATTATGTTTGAGCCAAAATCACAATATTGTGTTTTTGAGCTAGAAAATTCTAGTTAAAGACATCAATTTACCTATATCAATTTTCTAGATTAATTGGTCTTCGAATAGTATAGGACTATCCTATACTATTCGATGAAAGTTAGTGCATTTTTTCAGTGTATCCTCTTAAAATGGCACTCTAAATCTCTAGGTGTACTTTGTCCGTTGTTTGAATGTGTGTAAAGTTCCCCACGATACAGGAATTATTCTTAGGAAGTAAGTAGACAACTTAAAAAAAATTACATTTGGATATCCTCACTGAGCCAGAGTTATGACTAAGAATGTGGCCAAACCCTTCTCACTAGGGTTGCCAACTTCTTTTGCCAAAAAAAACGTATAAAATGGTTTGATTAGGAAAAAATAAAGTATTTGGAAGAAAAAAGTATTTTTCAATTTTATGTTTTAATTTCTTTAAAACGTATTTTAGCACAAGCTAACAATTTTTTGCTATCTTTACTTAAATTTTTCAAAGCTTGTTTGACAATCAAAATTTAAATTTAAATAAATAAACAATTCGTTTTTAATTAAATTTATTGACGTTCTATTTCTTTCTTCTCGCCACTTTAGATTCATCACTGAAAAAAGTAAGTAAAAGCATCGCAGTAAAGTTTGGAAATAAAGTATTTTCATATACTTTATTTGTATGCAAAAGTATAAAGTATAATTACCAAAAATAAAGTAGGATACGTTATTTTAAAGTATGGTTGGCAACCCTACTCCTCACACTTAGAAGTGGTAGAGTTTAATACAGGCCTCATATTATTATTATTCTCGATTCAGATGTGACAGACAACTATGCTACTGTCTTTCAACGATGAAGTTCTTCTTAATAATAATAATAATAAGTTTATTTGCATAGAATGTAGGTAAAACAAATAATTATGTTAACAAGAGGTTATAAGATCCTTGTACATTCTACCTTAGATTAGGCATGCAAACATTATAATTATAAGATTACAAAAATAATATAATTAGGTACCTATGACAAAATTATAAAAATCAAAATGAAATTGCGCATTATAAAGATAGGATTACATTTAAAAAAATCTAAATTGTATGGTCATTTAAATAATCATTAATAGAATAATAACATTTTTCGAGAAGTAGTGATGTCAATTTAGTTTTAAACAACTGGATTGGAGCAGTTTTTATAAAGTCTGGTATTTTGTTATATATAATAGTGCTCATGTTAAAGACACATTTTTTTGAGTAAGGCAGTATTATAATTGTTAACATGCAGTAAGTTTTTGTACTGAGCTTTAACAGGGCCTTTTCTGGTTTCTGTTATAGTTGTATATAAACTCTTGTTAATTTTAACAAAGACTGCAATTTCATATAAATACAATGCAGGAAATGTAAATAATAATTCTTATTTGTTTTCCCCTTAAATCTTAACTACTTAATATTATAAATGTGAATGTGAGTTTGTTTGTTATCCTTTCACACCTTAACAACTCGATTGATCATTAAAACTTTTGCATATACAATGCCAGGGCACAGAAAAGGACATATGATACCTTTCATCTATAAAAATGCTACCAAGCAAAGGTGCTGGCAAAAGCTAGTTTTAATAATGTTGGTAAATTTTTTTATTAGTGCCTTTTAGTAAACAGTCCTCTCATTATAACACCTTTCAGTTACTGCTTTTAGAATTCAATCTTTCTTCCTTACTTTTCGTGTGGTTAGTGGCCAACCTGTTGTCAAGAGTTGTTCAAGTCGCCCGTAGGCCTCTGACATGGCTTAACTACTGCTGTCATTTTGACAACAACCGGGATCGACTTTTTACGTGCCATCCGAAGCACGGAGACGCTCAGATGAAATACCACTAAGCGGTCACCCATCTATAGACTGACCACACCCAACGTTGCTTAACCTGGCTAATGGTTTACCGATCAGTGAGTGCAACTGGCTATGACTGTCTATTCAATCTAATAAATAGAGAATACGAAAAGATAAAAGTACATAGAGATGGGTCTTTATATACCGTCTCTATCAATTATGCCATATTTATTTGCTAAAATAAGAATGAATGAATGATAAATAATTGATTTATTTATTTACAGAATATGGGTACATTAAGTTCCTACATAAATTGTTGTCCTTGCCACACATTTAGCCAAGATAAGTTAGAAAAACAGACCATACCTACAGAATTACATATCTATCTTTTTTTATAGTACATGGCATACAATATAAGCCGACCCCAAGTGACTTGGGAATAATAACGGCTAGGGAAAAGACATGGCATACAAGCATACAGCCTGCTTGGCTGTAGGAAGTTACCATAGCCTGTTAATATATGAATGTGAATTTACCAGGGATATTACTCATATATTACAAATATTGCTGTATCTAGGTTTATTTTCCAAGAAGACTTGGCTTCTAATCAGGAATGGCTACATAATATCTTAGAATTTTGAGAGTAAACCTTACATCTTGAGAAGGGCAGCCAGCCAATTCTGAGATGGGCATTCGCGAGTCTTCCTTTCCCTTATACCAATGACTACCAAACCTGCCAAAACTCTTTTATGGACTGGTTGAGGCATATGGGCGAAATATGGATGTAATAGGGACATCTCTACCTACCACTTCGGGGAATACAGAGGCTTAAGTATTTATAAAAACTAACAAAATAAACTATAAATAAATTAAATATATTTACTAATAAAAAAAGGTACTTCATTTTGGAGCCAAGGGCGCTTTCGTCTAACAACAGAGTTCGGTATAATCAATCTTTTCAGTAGCAATATTGTGTTGGCAATCCGAGATAGATTTATCTCCAGCAAATAATTAAAATATTAACGATTCTTACCTGTAGTTCACACTTAGGACAGCTTTTCGCGATCATTTTGTTTTTACCCATTGTTAATACACTTTTGATCTATCCTAGTCGCATTATATTAAATGTTTAATCTTAAAAAATAATAATAATAACATAAAATAAATCTCTTCTGCTGATTTCAGTCAATCAGTCCAATCTGTCTGACATTTATTTGACAACATGCATTTTCGACACGAGTTCGTTTCGTTTTACTCATACATACTACATAGTCTTACGCTTACTAGGTATTTCCGGAAGGGTAGGCAGCAATGCTTTTAGATTCCACGTAATTGGAGGCATTCCAATATAGTAAAATATTTGTATAGATATCTATTTAAACCAGGGAAGTCATATACGCCATACAACAAAATGAGTTGATGCATCCATATCTTATTGAAAAAAATAATATAGTCAGTCACTAGTCAGCCATATGCAGTCTTGAACTTCCTAGATGGGGATTGGTTCGCCCTTATGTACGGTGTGTAACATTAGTATACCCTGCCGACCTTGGATAGTATTTTTGATGGACGTCTTATACCTACCCAAAATATATGCCTTTCACCACCTACCATACCGCAGAGCGGGCGTGTTTAGAATGACGTACCTAGTGTGTAAGATTTGGCATGGTAAAATTTATAACCGCTCGAATGTATGGCCGCAACTTTGCGCAACTGTCACTTCAAGAAACAGATATTCATTTGTTTAATATACGTAGCATGTGATTTTATGCCATCCTTTGTCTTTGCCATACCCTTTTGTTAAGGTTAGATAAATCATTCATAATTTAAACTTGCTAAATATACGCATCTGTTTAGACGCCTTTTAGAGGTCGATCGGACGCCTCCTAGAGGCGTCTCGACAGATGCTCGTATTTTGACATAGACTTCTAGGAGGTCGATCGACAGTTGACGGCATAATAGAGTAGGAGTGCAATACGCTAAAAGGTGAATAACAATAGAAAATAATGAATTAGTTCAATTTCGACTATGATGTAAATATTGTGGGCAATGAACGCAATTAAAATTGAAAATGCAGTCATTAATAATTATAACATTATGCAACTATAGTAACAACAAGGAAATTGAAAAGCGACGTTTCCTAATTGACATTGACATAAAACTAGTAGTGTTTAGAAGTTTAGATCCGCTATATTAAGATAGCACGATACGGACTACAAACTATATTTTTCAAACGTGCTATTTTATACGCTGTTATAAAGCGCTGCGCGGGCACGCTAGACGGCACGCGTCACAGAATATGGTAGCGTGGAGCCGTGGAGAATATAACCTTGAAATGCGCTACTATATCTGTGGGGCGTGTAAAAATATAAATATAATCTAATAAGTAATAGGCAAAATAAATTCAATGAATTCTCCTTCATAATTTTGAGGCTTAGGACTGTATGTAATTGATTGACTGTGACTACTGAATAATAATAATTATAGGTTCTATAATAATAAAACAATTTTAGAAATATTTAAAAGTTCATTAATACGTATCTCGCATGAGCCGGCCGGAATAGCATAGTAACGTAAACAACGATAATACATCAAGTCAAGTCAAGTCAAGTCAAAAATCATTTATTCATTTAGGTCACAAAGTAACACTTATGAACGTCAAAGTATATAGGTTAGTGAGTTTACTAAGTTACTGAAGCTACATTTAGGTTAGTTGCTAGGTTCAGGCAAAGGGTAGAGCCTATGAGAAGAAACCTGCAAGAAATTCACGGCCACTCTTTTAAATCGCCAGTTAAATATAATTTCAGTATTTTACAACTCAGATTAACAAGGTGTTACAGCCATTATGCCATATACTACTGACTATAAAAAACTAAAGATAATAACAATAATAACTTAATAATATTATAGAGAAGAAATAATTTGAGCTAAGATATATTATTTAATATAAATCTAAAATAGACAGTAAGATGGCATGATGGCGCATACACTTACACTTTGTGATTATGCAAAGGCTTAAATTGACTTATAAGTAATACAGATCTTTGAATCCTGTATGCAACAAGCAACTAGCTCCATGAGTTTTTGTCATTTAAGTAGTCGTTGACTGAATAATAACCCTTCCGAATAAGTTGTTTTTTAACGGCGTTTTTAAATTTAAACAATGGTAAATTAATTATAGTAATACGTAATTTATTAAAAAAACGTATACCGAGTCCCGCAAATGTATTGTGAACTTTATGTAAACGATGATATGGGCGTACTAACTTATGCTTATTTCTAGTGTTTACGTTATGGATATCACTATTCTTATTATATAAGTAAATGTTATGTTTAGTAAACATAATGTTAGCAAATATATATTGCGACGCAACAGTAAGTATGCCTATTTCTTTAAATCGATCTCTCAGGGAAACTCGTGGTCCTAAATTATAAATGCTACGTACTGCACGCTTTTGAAGAATAAAAATTGTCTCAATATCAGCTGCCTTGCCCCACAATAATATACCGTAGGACATGACACTATGAAAGTAACTGAAATATACTAGTCTTGCAGTATCTATATCAGTAAGCTGTCTTACTTTCCGAATTGCGTATGCGGCTGAGCTAAGTTTCCCTGCAAGACACGATATTTGAGCGCCCCACTGAACTTTATGATCTAAAGTTAATCCTAAAAAGACTGTTGATTGAACTAAAGTAATAATTTCATCATTTAAAATTATATTCACGTTAGGACTCTTTACGTTTGGCAATGTAAACTTGATACATTTAGTTTTTGTAGAGTTAAGTAGTAAATTATTCGCCGTAAACCAGTCCAGGACTTCCGCGAGTGAATCATTAACAGCACGTAAATTTGGTGCTTTTCGGTCTACTTTAAAAATAAGGGATGTGTCATCCGCGAATAAAACAATGTCACACAAATCCTGAACAAAGAATGGCAAATCATTTACGTACACTAAAAACAGAAAGGGTCCCAAAATCGAGCCCTGTGGCACGCCCATTGTGACTGGTAATCCAG
Organism: Catocala sponsa; assembly: GCA_963564715.1. NCBI lineage: Eukaryota > Metazoa > Arthropoda > Insecta > Lepidoptera > Erebidae > Catocala > Catocala sponsa. The sequence continues at coordinate 3,792,875 of OY751356.1, read as the reverse complement.
AAGATCTACTTCCGTTGATATCAACGTGTTGTAGTCTATCGCTTAGGTAGGAATCAACTAGGCCAAGTGCAGTATCTCGGATGCCATAATGCCTGAGTTTTCGCAACAGCGTTTGATGGTCAACGCAGTCAAAGGCTTTAGAGAGATCACAGAATACGCCAATGACATCTTGCGAATTCTCCCAGGCACTGAATATATGTTTTAAAAGCGTAACACCCGCATCTATCGTAGAACGGCCCTTCCTAAAACCATATTGATCTGTATGAAATAAATTGTTTACACTGAAGTGGCTCTCTAATTGCTGTAATATAATCTTCTCAAATATTTTACTAATAGCAGGTAATATTGAAATCGGCCTAAAATTACTGGGGTCACTTTTACAACCATTTTTAAATAAAGGTATTATTTTACTACATTTCATTAAGTTTGGAAAAATGCCCACATCAATGCATCCGTTGAATATTGCGGCTAGGTGTGGCGCTATATTAACAATAATACTTTCAACTAATTTTACCGAAATACCCCAGAAGTCAGCTGATTTTTTTGAATTAAGCGACTTAAATACTTTAATTATATCATACGGATGTACACGCTCAAAACTAAATAGTATCTTGCACTCTTCCACGTTGCACCTAACTAAGTATTCTGCTCGAGCTGGGCAAGACCTAAGGGTACTAGTTATGTTTAAAGGTATTTTTGCGAAGTAGTTATTGAATGTATCGGCTACTTCCAAATTATTTGAAATTACGCTATTATTTATATTCAGTTCAAATTTATTATCACGCACCTTGCTGCGACCTGTTTCATTGTTAATAATGTTCCATGTAGTTTTAATTTTATTATTAGATTTTTGAATTTTAGTTTTTAGGTAAAGGGACTTGGCAGTGGCACAAGTCTTTTTAAATAATTTTGAATAATTTTTAACATATTGAATAAAATTTGGATCGAAATTGTATTGTTTCATACCATATAATTCATATAGCTTTGCTCTACTTTTATATATCCCAGATGTTGCCCAGTCACAAAACTTAATCCTATTATTCTGACTAAAGGTCTTACATTTAAAAATATTATTATTTTCTAAAGTAATTATGTTAAGTAAAGACTCATAATTGGTCTGGATTATCCAGAAAAAGGTCCATATTGACAACTTTGAGACTTATGTTATCATTAAATTCCTTTAAGCGATTAGATGTCATCGGTCTACATGTGACCTTATTCTCTTTATGAATTGTACTCACAGGAAATACTACCTTTTGCCCACAGTGGTCAGATGTAAGTTCACTCAATATGGCCCTATTTAGAAATTGGCAGTCGCAAAATACATTATCTAAGCAGGTAGCAGAATGTGAAGTGATCCTAGTGGGTTCAGAAAATAAATGCTGTAAATTAAATGATCTAAATAAACTAATAAGTCTTAAAGAGACAGCTGACTGCTCAAGTAAATTAACATTAAAATCACCACACACTATTATATGCCTATTACTAGAACTCAAGCGTTTTAAAATATCCTCTATTACGGTTTCAAATACACTAAAATCTCTTTGCGGGGGTCGGTATACACAAACTATGACATGTTGCTCTAATTCCACACAGGATAGTTCAACAGTGCGCTCGATAGAAAGATTTACTATATCTTTACGTTCTTTACATTTTAGATTGTTACATACATATATTAGAGAGCCACCATGTATAGAATTCTTTCTTACAAACGCACTTACAATTGAATAATATTCGTTATTAAATATTAATTGATTAGTTCTTAACCAATGTTCTGTTATGCAACATATTTGAATATTATGTTGTTTAAAAAATAAATCTAATTCTAACTCCTTGCCGGATAGACCCTGAATATTCTGATGAATTAGTCTAATACTGTGTGTATGCCTATCCTTTGTCTCATCTAACAGTTTAAACTACTAGAAGTGTCAATATTTGAATTTGTAGTAGAAATACTACTATGTCCTAAAACCTTAATTACCCTACTGGTACCTGAGTCGCTACATATTATATTAAATGCTAATAATTTAGCAAGTTGCTTTTTATAAAAAGAAGATAGATACATTGTATCTTTAGTCAATAAAAATTTACTAATAAACTTATTAGTGTCAAAAAATAAACTATAATTGTTGTAACATGTACTGTTATAAAAAAGTAAATTAAGTTTTTCAATATTCCTATTTTGTTCATGTGTTAGTACATAGGAATATGGTAATGCACAAAGAATAAAGTTACACCCTACTTTATAATGTAATGATTCTATTACCTCTGTCAAATGGATTGCCTCTTTTTTAGTGACAGATAAGCTGTCATCATAAAGAAATATTACTGTTGATTCTGCATTTAATTTTGTAGTTTTTAACTTATCAATTATAGAACCTAACCTAGCCCCAGGGGAACAAATATTTATGCAAGGCGACTCTGTATGAGAATTAATTAGTCCACTAAAACCTACTCCTATTTGGTCAGAAAACATGAATATATTTTTGTTAATGTTATTCATCAAAGAAGAAGAAGACACAGCCATATTTTCATGATCAGAAAAGGAGGTGGTACCACTGTTTACTGAATCCAAATCACAAACAGCTGACAGGTTATTATAAGGTGTAGCCTGTAAGCACTTACCGCAAAGATTGTTATTAGTTAGTGAGAGAACATGTTCCATGTTCTCCCTACCAACTTTGGCAATTTCCTCATACTTCAAAATATATTCGGATGTTTCTTTATGGTGATTAAGGCTCATTCTTGTAAGTTGTTCTTCTAAGTTGTTAATTTGATGATTTAATTCGGCTGTATGTGCTTCATACTGTAACCTACTGGCAACTACTTGATCATTGCTTTTTTCTAAATTTATTAATAAAGCATCATGCTCCTTCACCAATTGACTGTTATGCTGTGTCACCTTCCTAACCTTGCTTAACTTATTAAGATTAATATTTAACTTTTTAATTAATTTATTTTAGTATTTTCTCAATTTCCTAGTACTTTTAATAAAAACATTACTAAGTTTATTTTTATTACTATCCAATATACTAGTTTTGTCCCCCAGGAGTTCTGAGTAGAGGTTCTGAGTCGCAGTACTGTTGAGCATCTGAAGCTGAGCATCATACAGCGAGCGGTAGCACACGGCGACTGACTAGCGTATAGATCTACTATGTAGCGCACTAGACGTTAGAGATGAGCGAAATGTATCACTGAAATGAAAAGATATATATATATCTTTTCGGCTCAATGATATATATCACTCTTTTATATCAGTAGCTCACTAGTGATTTATTGATTCGTTGACGTCTGAGTGAGCTAAACGAGTTAGCTGCCCTCGCTTTCTCCCCTACTTCGGGCGTCTGTCTCTTCCTTACCTTCTATAATGTACGCTTTACATCTCGCTCTCTCTTTAGAGTGACGTAGTGAAACAAACTTTGAGCGGAGTCATGACATACGTACGCAAAAATTAATCTTATCACATATAAATATAAAGCTGTATTTTGAAAATAAATGAACTGAGGAAGTGAGCTAATGAGCTAGTGAGCTACTGATATATTATTTCTGATACTGATAATAATTTGGCTGAGTCAATTGAGTCAATTGAGTGAGACACGAGAGTGGAGAAGTGAACTGTAAGCCGAACGCAACATTAAAATTGAATCTTGTCAGTAAAGATATAGTTTGAAGTGAAATGAGCTACTGATACATTAGCTCTTTGGGAATGATACATATATATCTTTTACATCACTCACTCGCGAGCTACACATCTCTACTAGATGTCGCTCGCCGCTCGCGCAGGCTTGTCATCACGCAGCGCGCTAGTCGTTATACCACGCTATGCATAACTGACTAGATATATATAGCGCAATGCTATTTCTAGCGTCCAGATTGAACCAATGTAGCGCACGTTATGCGTTGAGTAAATATAGCGTGCTATGTTATGATGCTATATGCTATATTAATCACCACTAGATAAAACCATATGACAGTTGAGTGACAGTCAATCGTCATCAAAATATACTAAACAAAAATTATTTTCGCGCAAAATAACAAAAATGTCTAAGAAGAACATCAATGCGAAATACAAGATTTGCGACCGCTGTGGCAAAAGTTTTAAGTTAAAATCTGACCTAGTTAAACACATACTTACACATAACGTCCAGGAAAATATCCCAAAAACGGACAGCTTAACCTGCTTTTTATGTAATTTAGTGTTCAAAAACAAAGGTTTACTGGTCTGCCATAATGTAAAAGTACATTATTCGAAAAGGTACTTTTTCTTTAAACGATTTAGATTATATTTTAGTTTATATTTTTATAAACAACAGCAAATATTTGTCTGATGTCGCAATCCAATAAACAAGTAGACTATATGATTGTTATTCAGGTAAGGCTCGATAACCGGCAATGGATTGAATTTTTAATTATCCCCTATATCTTAGGGTGACAACTCAAGCACGGCCCTCCTAAAATACATACATAAGTAGGTACGTCAATTAGGTTACGAAAAGAAATTGCACGCTGTATCTTTTTTCTTGTTAGACACGGGCTCATGATACACATTGTACACGGCACACAGGCAATGTTACGCCTAAATGGAGTGCTCCAACAATATTGTAATTAGATTAAGCTCAGCTAATGAAAATATATCATTTTTATTTATTATTATTATCATGAAAGCTCCTTTGGCAACCTGGGGTTAGTGTAGAGATGTGCTGATAAGCTAGAGTATAAAAAAAGTTTGTTAAGTTCATGCAGGGTGACTAGATGGGGGCTTACACAAGGAGAGCAGGCAAGCACAATGATGTGATCCATAATATTAATTTATTTATCAAAATTACATAAGTAGCTGTTATGAGTTTGGGTATTATTCGTAACCATTGTTTTAATATTTGTAAACTGCCTGGTGTTACAGCTAACACATAGAGAGGGCAAAGTCTATTTAAAAATATACAAAATATTCCCTGTCTTTGATTACTGTAGCCAACACACTTGTGTAACATTACAATACCTTGAATAACATTTGTGCATTGTCTAACTTACCATGATGTTACTTTAACCTTTTAACCGCCCACTTCATAACACATGCTGTGCCCCCAGCGCCCGGCACAGTGAATCTAAAATAAATAGCTACAAATATAAATACTTATTTTTAGAACTTGTAATTATAAGACTAAAGTGTATTCAATTGTAAATGATAACTTAATTATCCATTTACACAATATAAACATTTTTTTGATAGAAAACACCATAATTAAATAAAAAAAGCAGATTAAGCAAGCTGTGGTATCTTGTCGGAAATAGACGCTGGCGAAATGGACACGAAAATATTTGTCGGATTAATCCGACGTAAGCGGTTAAAGGGTTAAGAGTTTTCTCCAACTTTACAGGGACCTTTAATACATTATTATCACACCATAAACCTCTCTTTTCAGCTCACGACGGTCAACAATAATAGAGAACAAATACAGGCACATATGTCAAGCGTGCCAAATAAACTTCTTCTACCTTCAAGACTTGAAACATCACATACGAGAATACCACTTCAATTTATTGTCCCGTATGCCATATTGTGACTTTAAGAAGGTAAACCAAGTATGGTTTGAAAATGTAATGAACTCCAAAAGCATCGTAGAAATTAAAAAGGTAGCTCAGAACATATTGTTAATGCGGAAACTTGATGATAACACCGCTATGAAGGTTAGTGAACATTCAACAGAAGTGATTGATGTACGTGAACTTTATCCAACGATGAGGTGTAAAACTGTCCAATGCTCTTATTGCCAGAGGATGTATGATAAAAGATATATTAATAAGCATATTACAGATATACATATGAAGTATAATAACTAAAATAGAATTCAGCAACCGAGTTCCTAGAAAATAAATTATATAATATTTAATATTCTGCAAAAATGATTAAAACAGTAACTTAAAGCTTTACTGATTTTTTCATTAAATTTAGAAGAAGTATATAATATACAATGAACGTAAATAAAACATGCAAGCAGTATTTTCATACTATACATACAGAAAAACAATATAAAAAATAAAACTTACTTCGCTGGCTCAGCAACCCAAAATGGATCTTGGCCTCAGACGTTTGAAGTATGCTATTGCTTCCCATTTTGTGGCAAGTTAGGGCAATCGAGCACATTCATGTCTTTCAGGTCTTTAGCTAGTTCATCTTTCCATAGGTATCTTGGGCGACCCACCACTTGACGCTCAGTGGGTCGCCCGAGATATGCTCTTTTGGCAGCTCGATCCTCTCCCATTCTTTCCACATGTCCGACCCAGCAAAGTCAAGCAGCTTATATTTCCATTAACTTTCATACTAACCACAGTTTATTAGTTGTAGTAGTTTCATACTAACTACAATTTAGTAGTTTGTGGTAGATCCTCGCTGGTTTCAGCATGAATGGGCCAGATCCACTGGGGTAGTACTACCCTCTCACAGAAAACCGGCGCGAAGTAACGGTACCCGTACTGTTGCGTTTCGTATCGGTGAGTGAGAGAGCCGGAGGCCCAGTTATCCCGATCCTTTTCCTATCCTTTCCTTTGTCCTTTCTCTCCTTCATTACTTTTTAAAGGGCTGGCAACGCACTTGTGACTCATTTGGGGTTGCGGGTGTCCATGGGCGGCGGTGGTCGCTTACCATCGGGCGATCCGTCTACTCGTTTTCCACTATGGCTAAAAAAAAAAAATTTAATCCACTGTTTCTTACTCTACTCTAATACTCAACTCTACTACTCAACCATGGATGTAACTGCTACTGAGACAAGATAGCTATATGCTGTTCTGTTTTACAGTTTATTTACTTGCTGTCATTGTCAGGAAGTCAAACCCATTGATATAATTATACGTTACTATAGTATCACAAACACCGTGACACGAGATTTTTATATTATATAGATTTAAAGAGCAGCGATAGCTCAGTGGGGAGACCAACAGACTGCAATGCAGAGGGTCTCGGGTTCGAACCCACGTCGCGCACCTCTGACTTTCGGAAGTTATATGAATTTTCGAAATTATGTGCGTACTTATTGACAATTATCGCCTGCTCCGTGCCTCGGAGAGCACGTTAAGCCATCGATCCCGGCTGCCATGAACATCTATGGCAGTCGTTATTGGGAGAGCGTCGACACAAAAGATCCCACTGGGTCGAAGTGTCGCCGGTATGCACTGACTGGCCCCCACATAAGATAAGATAAGATACTATAGTATCACTAGTTTATACAGAATGTCACAAATAGAGTGTCAAGCCGATCATCCCCATAAGTATCCGTATCACCCCCATGTATGTACCGCGATTTTTTAAAGCAATGGTTTGTGTTATGGGCGTAAATGCAATGAAACCAGGTGGCATCAGTATTTAGTTTATTTAACGCCTGTTTCTGAGAGGGGTAGGCAGAGACTACGGATTACCATTTGCTACGATCCTGACACGTTTATAATCAAGCATGTACTTCAACTAACAGAGTCACAGTTACCAAAAAAATATCCAAAGTTAAATTCTCTTAAAAATTAACAAAAAAGAATCATAATTCGAAAACTACTGAAAATTGCGGACATATGCCATTTATTTCTAAATAAATTACATTCGTGTTGAAAACAAATGTTGAAATAGTAAAAAAAAAATTGGTACTTTTATATCATGACATTCATGACAAAGTTAAATACAATGATTGAAATATAATCCTACCTACAGGTTGATCTATCTGTGGACTTCGGCTTGACGCTCTTTTTAGAGATAGCCTATATATTAATTTAGAGGCAATTGCATGGCACCATGCAATGCACGCAGTATTTTTAGCAATAAGAATACTTCCATGTTTTATTTTTCTTCACTGATAGAATTTAAAATAAAATTATTGTTAAATACAGGTACTCCTTTTCTTCTCCTAAAATTGTTTGTCCGGAAATCATTATCTATAACACGTTTGCTATAAACTTTAGTAACCATAATGATCAAAAATTCGAAATTTTGTTTTTCATAATAATTATAGTTTTATAAGTAGGTAAACCCTACTTCTAAAACTATTCTATCATAATATCGAGTGCTATATTAATTGAATCTCCTAATATTGCAAGAAATAAAGTCGTATGTCCTAAATATTGTAATATAATGTGTATTGTTCCGAATGTTAACTATACAAATAAATAAAATTGAAGTGTCTGTTTGTAATGTCAAAATAACAGCTTTTTATCTAATGCATATGAAAGTATATAAGGTACCTATAAGAAAACATCTATTTTTAAATTTTTTGTCTCTCTGTCTGTCTGTTTGTTCCGGCTAATCTCCAAAACGGCTGAACCGATTTTGACGGGACATTCACTGGCAGATAGCTGATGTTATAAGGAGTAACTTAGGCTACTTTGATTTTAGAAAAAAATTGGGTTCCGCGGAGATAAACACTTTTTAGTTAAAATCTACGCGGACGAAGTCGCAGGTAACAACTAGTCCCTAATAAAATGATGCTTTATATCAATGTGTTTGGATCGTTTTGTCTCTGTTGTTATAGCCATTTTAATTGTTGATTGATTGTCTTCAAATACCTCTATTGGTTAATTTCTTAATATTTAACATATTACTCTCTATCAATTGCTTTACAAACAAACATTCCACAAAACACATTGACAAAGCTACATATTCTGCTTCTGATGAGGATAAAGCTACAACAGCCTGTTTTTAAGATTTCCAACATATTAATTTATTATTTAACCTAATTATATAACCAGTAATATATTTTCTGTCATTAATATCTGAACCAAAATCTGAATCTGCATATGCTTCTAGCTTAAATCCGTTATCATATATATTTTCATTTATTTTAAATTGTAGACGTAAATTTCTTGTATCTTTAATATAACACAAAACTTTCTTTAAAAATTGCCAATGAGTTTCATTGTATACATGTTGAAATTGACTAAAATAAGTTATAGCATAACACAAAGCAGGTCTTGAGCCTAACATAATGTACATAAGGCTTCCTATTAATTCTGTATAAGGTAACTTATTAAGGTAGCTTAGCCAGAAAGGGCTCGGAGCGACTGTTTGTGGGCCCCGAGCCATTCGTGGGACTCTCTGAGAGCACCGTCAAGGCAGCTTTGAATGCACATGGCAATGATAAACACAGGTTAGAGTGGATGGCCCTTAGGGGTCTGGAACACTCCAAGAAGTTCATTGCAAACGGAGCCACAGGCTTCACCCGGCAGTTCTGTGGGTATAGCAAGAGCCAAATGCGCCTGCTCACAGGAGCGTTCAATGGCTATTTTGGCACCAACGACTTCCTGTGCAGATTGAGATTGGCACACAATTTGATCTGCAGAGCCTGTGGTGAACAGGACGAGTCCATATCGCACCTATTGTGTGAATGCGACGCGTTGGCTGGACTGAGGACGGGTCTGATGGGGTTGGCATATTCAAGCCCTGAAGACTTCAGGCTTCTCCCTCTGAATTGTACACTGCGGCTTATGCAGTGCATTCATAAGGAGATAGCTAAGGGTTAAATCTTGGGGCCGACACAAAAGACCCCACTGGGTCGAAGTGTCGCCGGTCTGCACTGACTGGCCCCCACACATAAGATAAGAGAAGATAAGATATTATGGTAGCATTTTTATCTATTGTTAAATTTAACTTTGAAATTTTTGGTACCTTTTGTGGCTTACAGTTCATCATCATCATCATCATCAGGCTATAATAGTCCACTGCTGGACATAGCCCTCCCCCAAAGAGCGCCATAGCGCCCTGTCTTCAGCTTGCCGCATCCAGCATCTGCTTTACAGTTAGGCTGGCTTACAGTTAGGCATATTAAACTTTTCCAAAACTTTTACTATTAATTGTTTTTGTGAGATAAAAATACTTCCATCAGAAATCTTTATTTCCATAGCCAAAAACTTAATTATACCATTAGTTGGTGTTAGATCTTTCATTTCAAATTTAGATTGTAAGACATTTTTAATATTCAAGATTTTTTCATTACTTCTAGAAACTAGGATTACATCATCTACACATACTAACAAATAGAAACCACAATTATAATATAAGCAAGAATATACTTTACTTCTTTTAAGACCATTTTGAATTAAGTAAGAATTTAAACAATCGTTACAATTCTTAGGTGCTGATTTTAAGCCATATAAAGATTTCTTTAGTTTACATACATAATGAGGTGGTACATTTTCTATAAGACCTTCTGGAGGTTGCATATACACTGGTTCTTTCAAATTACCATTAAGAAAAGCAGACCTTACATCCATCTGGTGAATATTCATCTTCTTCTCTGTTGCAATCGCTAGTAGAACATGCAATGTTGTCATTCGAGCTACTGGAGCATACACATCTTCTTCTTCAGTAAATTTTTGCATGAACCTTCTGGCTACCAATCTTGTCTTTTTTATTTCTTCATTATTTATATTTTCTTAGTAAAAACCCACCTTGAATCAGTCACTTCATTATTTTTTGGTCTTGGTACTAGTTCCCATGTATTATTCCTTTTGTGATTTAACAATTCTTCGTTAATAGCGTCTTTCCAACCATTTTCTATAGCTTCATTAAATGATTGTGGTAATTCAGACGGTAAATATTCAGCTGATAAAGCTGTCATTAAGTTTAGATCATAATCATTAAATTTTTCTGGTAATTTAACATTTCTAGAACTTCTTTGTAACTTTTGATTTATATTCTTGTCAGTATCATCACACATCTCTGTATCATTGTCATTATTTTGTAGATCATGACTATATTGTTCGTCATCTTCACAATTCTGTGTATTTGTGCCTTCATCTTGTAATTCTTTGTTATTCTGATAATAATAATTAGACATTTATATTCTCTTTAAATATAACATCTCGAGCTATAATTACCTTTTTCTTTGTACAATCTAAAAGCCTGTAGTCATTTGGAGAATAGCCAATCATAATTACTTCCTTACTTCTAATTTTCCTTGTCTATCTTCTTTTGGTATAAATGCATAAGCTTTGCATCCAAATACTCTTATATTATTTAAATTAACTTTTCTACTATACCAGATATTTGCGGGAATTTTCTTATTAATTAAATATGTAGGTAGTCTATTTATTGTATATACAGCTGCTCTTACAGCTTCTCCTCATAGTTCTTTTTCAAGTTTACTACCTTGAATCATACATCTTGCCGTGTTCATTATTGTTCTATTTAATCTTTACTGTATATTCAAACTGAATTTCCCTTCTTCGACAGAAATTGTTAAACTTTTTAGAACTACATTCACCGCCATTATCTGACCTAAATTTTGATATTCTAGATTGAAACTTTGCTGAAACCATAGCCTCAAATTCAATAAATTATTCATAAACTTTACTTTTGTTCTTCAATAAATATACATGTGCAAAATGAGAAAATTATCAATAAATATCATATGTTGGAGGTGAAGTTGGTCATTCCACATCAGAACTTACTACTTCCAAAATTCTATTGGCTCTTTTTACATCAGAAATTTGTTTAAAATTTGCTTGAGTCATTTTGCCTTTAATACATACTTCACACAAGTCTTTAGTGGGGTAAATGGATGAGTGGCCCATCCTTCTATGCATCAAATTATTATAATTATCAGCTATATTAATATCTTGACACAGATTACGAGGAGCTAAAAATACAAGATATAAATTTCCAAGCTTGAAGAAAGATTTTACCATCTTTTATAAATGAAACTTGTCCATGATTAAAAATGACTTTGCAGCCTTGTTTTTGTGCTTTTTGAACTGATAACAAATTATATTTTATCTCATTACAGAATAGAATATATTCCAGTTTTAATGGTTTCTCATTGTATTCTACATAAAGTCGCACTCTTGATACAAAAACGACATAAATCGTACTTTGAAAGTTAAGCAAATTGAACTCTAATTGCGTAACTATACATTCAAATATTTTATATGTATAAAGTAATTGCAACAGAGTTTAAATTTGTTTAATCTAAAATACTCAGATAAGTCTTTGTTTTTATTTATTTATTTATTTATTGGTTTACCAACATTTGTTACACGTATACAGTCATGTTCAAAACTATATGCTATAATAATATTTATAATAATATTCTACCACATACACACAACACCAACAACAACAACACATAAACATACATATATACTTTTCTTTTTTTTTTTTAAATACATACATATTATACATAGAAACACCCAGACCAAGACAAACATCCATGTTCATGCACACAAATGTTTGACTTGTGCGGGAATCGAACCCGCGACCTCAGGCGTGGCAGTCGGTTACACTAACCACTACGCCATCGAGGCCGACGGCTATATACTATCTGAGCGTACAAAATCAAGCGGTAAACACAACATTCACAAACTAAAAACGGATAGGTAAGAAACAATGTATTGTAAGTAAGTACATACAATATTGCATAATTATTATATGTACTCACTTACAAGCCATTAACATTAACAGCTGCTTTATTATTATAATGGTAATTATAGAAATTCAGTTAGTTTTTTGATGGACTTGGTGCTTGAATCCAGAAAGAGAAGTGCCAAATATATGAATCTGGTGGGCAAATAGGTTATGAAGCTTGCAAAGTCTGGGAATTGGAGAATTAAAGCCTAAAACTGTTTTACGGTGAGGTGAATGTAATAACCTAACAGGATTTCGGGGATATTTATAAGGGACATTAAGTTTTATTTGTTCAAGTAATTGGGGACAATCAATTAAATTATTTAATAGTTTGTACAAAAATAATAGATCAGACATGTCTCTGCGTGTTTGCAATGATCTAATACTAAATGCTTCCAGCCGTTTAATATAATTGCGGGTTCTTTGAGCACCCGTCGAGTAACTCAAATGATTTAAAAACCGCTTTTGTATACGTTCTAGTCTAAGTGCATGTGTTGCGTAGTGGGGACGCCAAATAACAGAACAATATTCTAGTACACTGCGAACGTAACAGTTGTACAGGTATATTTTAGTTTTAGGCTTACGGAAGGGCTTTGCAGTGCGGAGAATAAATCCGAGCGCTTTCGAGGCTTTTTTTATAGTAACGTCCAAATGTGGAATAAAAGTAAGTTTTTGATAAAAAAGAACCCCTAGATCTTTAATAACGTCTACTTTGTTTAGGCAAATACCATTCATATTGTATTTTGAATCAATAATATTCAATTTCCTGGTAAATACAATGTGAGAACATTTTTTAATATTGAGTTGCATTTTGTTTTCACTACACCACTTTAAAATATTGTTTATGTCATCTTGGAGCAATTGTGAATCTGAATGAGTTTCGATTACTTTAGCTATCTTTAGGTCGTCAGCAAACATAAATGTTGTTGTGTGTATGAGATAGCTTGGCAAATCGTTAATAAACATAATAAACAATATTGGCCCTAGGAGTGATCCCTGGGGGACTCCTGAAGTTATTTTATAGGTTTCAGAGATCAGTTTTATTAATAGTGCGAAGTGTTCCAGACTTGGCAGATACAATTGCCTGATTTTTCTTAGCCACATTCAATGATATATGTACATGCGCAACAATTCGGAGACGCTATGTTCAGACCGGCCATCATAGATTGCGCGATCTGTATCTTTGTATATTTTACTGATAGATGTTAAATAGCCATAGTTGTATAGTGCTTTAATTAGTTTATTTTGTATAACTTATATAACTTGTATTTCATGTATGTATATTTGTTTTGGCTGCACTTCCCCAAACTTCAACTAAATATTCTAAGTGAGGATTTACAAGCGAGTTATATATAAGTGGGCGTATATTGGTGCCAATACTGTTGTCACAAAATTCTCTAAACTTAACTGGAAATCACTAAAATTTAATTTAGTCCTGTCACTTTTAACGATTTCAGAATACGAAATGTCGTTTCACAGGACTAAACAAAATTTTAGTGATTTTTAGTTAAGTTTAGATAATTTTGTAACAACAGAATTGGCACCATTGTGTGGGATACAGTGTCTAATTCGGTGTAATGCTCCAACTAGTGGTGAGATTTTTGATTTAAGGTGTTCTATATGGGGTCTCCACGTTAATTTGTTGTCTAGTATCAGACTCAAATATCTTTTCTGACTGGATTGTCGGATTTTCTGATTATGTATAGTAAGAGGTAGGTGGCCTTGTATTTTTTTGTTCTTTGCAGAAAAATCACATAAGCCGTTTTTAACCCCCGACGCAAAAACGTCAGGGTGTTATAAATTTGACGTGTCTGCGTGTGTGTGTGTGTGTGTGTGATGTCTGTCTGTGGCATCGTAGCTCCCGTACGGATGAACCGATTTTGATTTAGATTTTTTGTTTGAAATGTGAATTAATCGGAAGTGTTCTTAGCTATGTTTGATGAAAATCGGTCCAAGATGGCCGCCGCCACAAAATAGCGGTTAACATATTTTGTCACAACCCCCTTAATATGGGTATTAAATGAAAGGGCTTGACTAGTAGAATACTATACACTATGATAAATTTTAAATCCAAGATGGTCGCCACCGCAAAATGGCGGGTCACTATTTTTATTATTTTGTGTCGGGGATTTTAAATTTTTTAATTTATAGTCTTTGCATTTATTGTAAGGAGATTAGAGAGAAACCATTCACTTAATGTATGTAAGTCATTCTGAGCCTGGAGCATTATATCTTCTATATGATGGCCATATTTTCTTATTTTTCTTATTTGTATTGTTAATAATGTAGCTAGACTCATCCCAATTTATATTATGTGAACTGCTTACTACTTATTTCATCCATATTAGCATAAGATCACAAAAACGATGTCGGTATTAAAGGATGAAATCGTAGCTTGGCGCCGAGAAAACGCTTATGCTTTTTCGACCTGGCGGTCAAAGGGAAGGACCACAGCTTTTTGTTACACGCTGTATACATTAAAATGCTTAATTATGATTGAAAAATGAAAAAACTCACATTCGCCTTTATAATATTAGTTAGTATTTTGAAAGGGATTAAATATAATGACCACCAAAAATACTAAGTGCGCAGCAAAATATGCTTACTAAAATATATCATAACGAGCACCTATACGCCTCAAATCACTGCATTCCGTCTCGGAAGGGTTAGGTTATGGTTCCTTCTTAAACCCACCCAATAATAGGAGCCCCGCGAAGAGGGGCTCCGTCGACTTATTTTGATCTCTTTAAATATATTTTGGTGTTCAATTAGTATTTTTGGTAAGCATATTTTGCTGTGCACTTAAATACTACCCATTTTGAAACTAACACTACTATTGTTAAACTTTAATATTATGTTTCACACCATTCCCCGAAGTTTCTGTAAAGCAACCAAAACGTCAGACAAATTGTAAACTTAAATAGTTTTTATAATTTAAATCGCTTAAATTGTAGTTGAAGTTTTACAATAGTGCCAATTCTGTTGTCACAAAATTCTCTAAGCTTAACTAAAAATCACTAAAATTTAGTTTAGTCCTCCCAAATGACATTTCGTATTCTGAAATCGTTACAAGTGACAGGACTAAAAAAATTTTTGTGATTTTTAGTTAAGTTTAGAGAATTTTGTGACAACAGAATTGGCACCAATAGCAGTGTAAGAGTTTCAAAATTATGTAATCAAAGTGCTTTAGAATAAAACAACGCGATAAAATTCGTATAAAGTAGATTAATTCTACATTTGCGTAAACGTAAGACAATATTATGCTAATAGCCCTCTGTTCGCCCGTTTCGAGATTTGAACCCGAAACTTCTCGCACACCACTCGCATACACCACCGAGGCACACGGCTTAGTGCATCCTATTATTCAGAATCGATCTCGATCAAATAGGAGGCGTTCTGGACAAAGGCCAGATTAAGAGCTCCTTGAACCGACGGGCGTGTATGAGGAATGTGAATGAAGCCAGAGAACTCAGATAAGTGTGTCAGGATCGTAGCAAATAGAAATCCGTAGTCTCTGCCTACCCCTCTGGGAAACAGGCGTGAATCTATGTATGTATGTATTATTCAGAAGGCCCATTCAGTGAGTCGACGAGTCACCGTCTGCAATTCCAACTTTGTACTGAAACAGTATATCAGGCAGACGCCGTGTTTTATCCATAGTTTTCATTATACCAGCCCATCAAACACCCATCCCTGTAGCCCAGATTTATTAGGTATGTAGCAATATTCCTCTATACTTATTTTTTTTGTTTCTGTTTTTGTGGGACTTTAACACATTGTGCACATCAGTTCCATCGTACCCTAATTACATTTTTGCGAAAACATTTTACAAATATTATTTATTTAAAAGTAAACACATTTACTGTAGAGTCATCAGCCAAAACATATTCTTTGCTGCTCCGGAATTAGGTTGAGTTAAGATGCTGTTAAAGCTACCAACATCGAACCTATTTAAGCCAAAATCCCTCATCTGTATTCTCATAGCCTCATACCGAACACACTCCATCAACAAATGATATATATCCTCATATACACCACAATCCTCACAGTTAGGTGAAACGGTCATTCTCATCGAGAAATATTTGTTGCATAGAATGTGTCCTGATCTAAGTCTATGAGCTGTAATAACTTATTTCCTGTTTAAATCAGTATATGCACACCAGGGCATTCGAAGAGGCTGAGACTGTATGATTTTATACCACATACCTTTTTCCAAAGATCGCTAATTAAAATACTCCTTCCAGTTATCATAACAAATTTGTTTATATTTAGGTAAAAACTCTGAATAGTCCGGTGTACCTAATATTAATATTTCTCCCGTTTTCAACTCCATATTATGCCAATTCTTCTATACTTGCTGCGGCTAAATTAAAACTCTCGAAGGGCCTCTGCATGTTGGACCCATGTCCTCGTGTAAGCCTCCCAAAGGGCCAGGTATTTTTCTAATATGTTAGAAAAATATCTTTGATAGATGTTCCCGCGGTTTCACCCGCGTTTATCGTTAGTGCGCCGCCCCGTGGGTCGT
Organism: Catocala sponsa; assembly: GCA_963564715.1. Taxonomy (NCBI): domain Eukaryota; kingdom Metazoa; phylum Arthropoda; class Insecta; order Lepidoptera; family Erebidae; genus Catocala; species Catocala sponsa. The sequence continues at coordinate 3,775,974 of OY751356.1, read as the reverse complement.
AGCGCGATGTTATATAGCCTATAGCCTTCCTCGATAAATAGGTTATCCAACACTAAAAGAATTTTTCACATCGGACCAGTAGTTCCTGAGATTAGCGCGTTCAAACAAACAAACTCTTCAGCTTTATAATATTAGTATAGATTCTGATAAAAGTAACATAATAATAATCTTTATTTGCAAGAATATGGTTCAGGTATAAATGTTGTCATTTTCTAAATTTGTACAGCATATTCTGCTACGTGTGGCGTGCAAAATTTAAGTAATTAAAGACAATTTCAAATAAGTACATGCAAATTATTGAAATTACATATTGATATTAATTAATCAGTAGAATAAGATATAACAAAAACAAAAAATTGCACTCCAGGAGTGCCGGCAGAAGTGAAAACTTGAATATTAACGTTGTGCATTTTTGATATTTTGGAATGGTTAGAGAATAATTTTGCACGAATTGCATTAATTAATATCAGTATAAAAGTACTATCATTTATGTGGTAAAATACAATATTCATTTATTGCGCTATCGTACACAAACATGACAATTCTCCCTCCGTCTTACGAATTTTCGATCAGGTCACGTGTCCTGACGCAACTTTAACATTTTTTACCCATCACAAAAAGTGCACAACGCCGCTAAAGAAGTTTTCACTTCAAAAATTACATACATCTCATTAAATAACAATGATAGCCTAGTTGGACTGCAACGTAGAGGTCTCGAGTTCGACCCCAAGGCGCGACTGACTTTTCGAAGTTATGTGCGTATTAAATAGTTAATTATCGCTCGCTTTAACGGTGAAGGAAAACATCGTGAGGAAACCTGCATGTCTGAGTATTCTCAATAATGTTCTCGAAGATACGTGTAGTCTACCAACCCGCACTAGGCCAGCGTGGTGGACTATGGCCTCACCCTGCTCACACTAAGAAGAGGCCCGTGCCCAGCAGTGGGACAGTTTAATATAGGGCTGATATTATATTAGATATACATTACATTAGATTTATAATAATAAAGTTGATGATGTCAAAGTGAGTTTGAAATCATACACTCTAAGGGCTCTTGTACACGCTAAGAAATGTCGCCGGGCCTATGCAAGAATTCGTGTCATTTCTACACACGAACTGTGTACACTACTTCGGCGCTGACCAAGACAAAGTCTTGTCTGCGCTAGACACGACGCGCGACGTTTTGCTGCGGTGCGGTGGGGGGCGGGGTAGGTGAGGTGGTTCAGGCAGTTTTTGTACGTTTATTTGCGTGGACGTAGTTAACATTTTCTTCACAAACAAACGAAAATTAATAACAGACTTGTCTAGTCTATCACACACTACGCACGACTGCCCGATAACAATCTTATCGTTTACACGATCCTATTCGTCTTGTCTGCAGTAGACACGATAAGTTTTCGTGCCTAGATCCGACAAAATTCTTGTCGTGTACATAATGAATTGGTCCTATCTGTAGCAGACACGGTGAAATTTCTTAGCGTGTACAAGAAATCTTACGCATATTACAAACAGTCTGTAAGTTGCTTCCTCTAGTATAATCTAGTACATAATAACAATATTTTACTAAGAACTTTTGTATAAATAAGATTGCTAGAAGAATAATGACTTACGCTTGCCATCCGCGTGGATTATTGATTTTTAAAAGCAATTGCACAATATATATACTAAAAAAAAACAAAATAAACTTAATTTATTTTTAATTGAAACCACGTGATCGTAAACGATTTTGATAGGTTACATTTGTTGTGACGTCACACGTTTGTAACTAATTGTACTGTCCAATGTTTATTTACAAACATGTTACGTCACTTGACGACTCGTCGCCATATTGCCGGAGTAAGCGATTTGACAGTTTAAATGTTTATTTATTTATTTATTAAATGAACATTTAAACTGTCAAATCGTAAATGTAATTAATTTTACAGGAAATACTAAATAAATACATTATTTGTAAGTTCCATAGACACCATTAAATAATGTGAGAAAATTCTTATAAACTAGTAAAATAGCCTTTTCTTTATGTAATGACATCTAGTTTCTTAAAATTAGAAATACTACACTTACCACAAAAATTAAGGGAGCAAAAGAAGGATCCAAATTTATTACTTAAAGAAAATGGTTTCAAAGCAAATTAAAAAAAAGCAAATTGTAGCTCGCAAGTGTCGAGATTTTGAAATATTAAATTTTTTTTTGTATTTTATGTCCGATGCACACCTGACGCTGGATTTTTTTATAATTTGCTGTACGATCAATTTTTTTTAAAGTTACCGCCTGTTGAAATGCATCAAAAAATTTGGATTTCTTTTTGCTTCCTTAATTTTTGTGAGCTGTGTATTTATGTATTAGTTAGTCGGGCGCAATGATATGTCGCTTTCATAGTAAATCCGTCGTCGTCCGTCGGCCGTCGAAAATCTAATTCAAATTTTTATTTAATTATACTTGTATCTAATAATTAGCGCAGTATATGGAAAGGACTTACATGAAAGAGATAGCTATCGTTCTAATAATAGGCATAATAAAAAAAAAGATTTAGTTCCTCTTTTAAATTAGTAAAACCTACTGGACACATATTTTCTTTTGTGCCACAAATTAATAACAATAAAGACACAACGCGTTTAAATTTCGTGTTACGTGACTTCGGTACAAATTTTACAAACGAACTTCAATGCGTTATATCTTAGTAATTTTTTATAGTTTTGTTAAAACCAAAAATTGATGTCCAATATTTTTTGCTTATCTAAAAGATGGACTAATTAGAATCACTTATTTCTAACCCTTTTTTTTACGTAGGCGAATGCATTGACGCATACCCCTCCGCGGGGGCAGGCGGAGGTTTTATATTGAACTCGCCGGGGTAAAAGAAAAGATGGAATGAGAATAATGTACCTTCCGGAATACCGACTAAACCTACCACGGTATTTCTCGACAGAACCACTATCGGCGGGGCCGCGCGAATCACTTGCACATGCGGTCACGACCCCGCCGAACTTATTTTTAACCCTGTTATTATGTCTGTTGCGTTTTATTTATTTATTTATTTATTTATTCTTAGGAACTCCAACAAAGGATACACAGTACATGCAATAATTACAAAAAGTGGTTCGATAATTTGTGCTCCTTCAATTACAGGAGAACACATCGTGAGTACATCATCATTTCACATCGTTTACAAAAAATGGTTTTTATATGAAGTTAAACAGTTTGGTAAATAACTTAACTGTATTGTAAGGTATTTTGTTTTGAGAACAATAGAAAAACGAACCCAGTATAGACTTTTGTCTGTACAGATATCGAACAGTCCAATACCACGACACCCACCTGACATTCCGAAGTTATGTGCGTATTAAATAGTTAAATATCGCTCGCTTTAACGGTGAAGGAAAACATCGTTAAGAAATTTACATGTAAGAATTCTCCAAAATGCTCTCGAAAGTTTGTGACTCTGTTAAGATACTGCGACAGCGGGGTAGCCTTACCCTTAACAGACTGAGACGAGGCCCGTGCCCAGCAGTGGAACAGTTTATATACAGGACTGATATTATTATTATTTATATTACAATTAAGCAGCGATAGCTCAGTGGGGAGACCAAAAGACTGCAATGCAGAGGGTCTCGGGTTCGAACCCACGTCGCGCACCTCTGACTTTCGCAAGTTATATGACTTTTCGAAATTATGTGCGTATTGATTGACAATTATCGCCTGCTCCGTGCCTCGGAGAGCACGTTAAGCCGTTGATCCCGGCTGCCATGAACATCTATGTCAGCCGTTATCGGGGAGAGTGTCGACACAAAAGATCCCACTGGGTCGAAGTGTCGCCGGTCTACACTGACTGGCCCCCACATAAGATAAGATAAGATATGTATATAATGTATATAATTTTCAGCATTTATTTATTTCATTGGATTTCATGTGTGTTATTAAAAATATTGTTATGTAAAAGACTTCATTATTGTAATTCGTCGCATAATATCTTAAGTTGTTGATTAAAATTGATTATTTTCTAATTTGCGTTTTATTTATCTGTGTATACTTGTAACTTTGCATGCAACGCGATTACGGCGCCACCTACCGGGTCCAGTCATGAATCTAAATAATGCAAGGACACTCAACAGAAAAAAAAGATCATTAAATTTGGTTTAAGTAGCGGATCCGACAGACATTGGCTTACAAACCGATCACAGCGCCATCTACAGTGTAGAATTGTGAATCTAGACCATCCAGGATCTGTGCTTGGATGGACTAGATTCAACACAGAAAAAATTCATTGAAGTAGGTCCGTCGTTTAGGAGGAGTACAGTGACATACAGAATTATACGTATACAGGAACGAATCTACATAGCTGCAAATCTTCATAGTACGAATCTTTATAATAACGAATCTACATAGCTACGAATATTCGTTGCTGCAATCTACGTTGCTACAAATCTACACAGCTACGAATCTACATAGCTACGAATTTTCATAACTACGAATCTACATAGCTACGAAGCTAGCTAGTAGCTATGTTGATTAGAAGCTGCGTAGATTCGCAGCTTTGAGGATTCGTAGCTATTAGGATTCACAGCCAAGTAGATTTGTTGCTATGTTGATTAGTAGCTATGTTGATAAGTAGCTTTGTAGAATAGTAGATAATGGTAATTGGTAGCTATTATGACAAGTAGCTATGTGGATTCATAGCTATATATTCGTAGCTATGTAGATTCGTAGTTATGTAGATACGTAGCTATGAAGATCCGTAATTAGGTAGATTTATAGCTATGAAGATTCCTAGCTATGTAGATTCGTAGCTTTGTAGATTCTTAGCAATGTAGATTGGTAGCTATGTAGAGTCTTAGCAATTTAGATTCGTAGCTATGTTGATAAGTAGCTTTGTAGAATAGTAGATATGTAGATTCGTAGCTGTGTAGATTTTTAGCTATGTAGGCATTAAATTAAAAACTCGGCGTGAAATTCTTTTGGTGAACGGTTGTCTATATTAATATTATAAAGAGAAAGGATTTAATTGTTTGTTTGCAAGGATTTAACTCAAAAACTACTCGATCGATCTTAAAAATTATTTGGCTATATTATCACCAAGTAACGTAGGCTATATGTTATTCAATAAGTACTGCTACTTACATTATCAAACCTACTGTTGCACAAGTGAAGCCACGGCCCAAAGTAAGTCATTGATAAGTAAAGAAAGAAGTAAATTAATTTATTTGAATTCTAATTAATTTTTATTACGCTTTCACGTCTTAACTACTCGACCGATCAACATGAAATTTCGTATACACGTTGTCAGGGGTACAGAATAGGACATAGGGTACCTTTCATCCAGAAAAAAGTACTGTTAATAACCTAACTTACCTGCAATTACGCGAGCGATGCTGGGGGCTAAATCTAGTAAAATATAATTCAAAGAATATTCGTGAGCGTTGTTGTGTTATAAAAAAATGTTTACTTAATTCAATACATACATTCCAGACGATACTATGTACAACAGAAATCTACATGTCAGAAGAAATAAGCCTCAAGTAATCAATTAATAACGTGAATGCCTTTTTCATAGATTTTCAGTGTGGCAATTAAGATATTTTTTTTTAAGGGCACTAGTAATATTTCCTGTGTCGCGGGTGACTTTACAAACATTCAAACAACGGACACAATGAACACCCAGACTTGGAACAACCATTTATGGATCACACAAATTTTTGTCCCGTGTGGGATTCGAACCCACAACACTCGGTATAGTGGCAGTGGCGAGGCAACCACTTAAACTACTACACCACCCGTGCAGTCATAGTCAATCATATGGAGGGAGAGCGTAAATAAACTTATTATTACGTAACAGGCATATCAATAAAAAATTCTTAGGTAACAAATATATCATCCAAATAAACCTCATATCAGACTTCACAGATTAGCAACTAATTAGTGAGAAAAATGTTACAGTCATGCATTTTCTTATAACTATACTAGATATTATTATTTATAAGAACACATCCTTGTCACTTAAATGAAATATCGTACATCTTAGATTATCTGTTTTTTGCATTTCAATGTGGTGAAAACCCGAGGACTATTGCAAAAATTGTCTTTCATCGGATACTTTATGAAGGCTTTTATTAGTAGTTCTATAGTTCTTAAGAGCTATACGTAAATTCCTTTTTAATATTTCTTCAATATTAATTGCAGCCAATGTTGTAGTAACATGTCTTCGTTCAGCATTTTCATTATATTTTTTTAATTCATGCATCAAATTGTCTTTTAGAACTGTTTCTTCAAGGCTGTAACTTGAAAAGTCTGATATTACATATATGTTTCCCTCAATTGTTTTCTGAGTAGTAACGTTTCTTCTGCCGGAATTATTTCTGTGTATTGTTTTATGTGTTGAGTGTAGTGTGACGTTGTTTTGAGCTTTCAAAGTGAGTTCTGGTATTGTTTCATCAGTGGTCCTTATATTTATTTTCATTGAATCTGGAGTTATAAATATTTAATCATAATTAGTATCTACTGGTAGATGTACGGGCAAATCACACCCGTACATCGCGGTGTCATCATTATGCCGACACCTGCTATTTGTTTACTTTAGACATAATTATATATAATCAATTTAGTACCGAACAAGCGTTGTCAAGCAAGTGTGTCATTGACCGTAACACATATCATATAATATAATATTAAATAGTATTATATTTTAACATTACTTTGGCAGAGATAATAAAAGTTATAACAAGTTAACTTATCTCTATCATTTCATCATCCTTGGTGTATGGACCATTCATATTTAACTTTGGTCATATTCTTTCTTTCTTGTCTTTTTTTAAGACCTGTTGGTTTAATTCCTGTGTCGCAGTACTTAACACATATTCAAGCAACGGACTCAAAGTATACCCACACTCAGAGCAACTATACGTAGACCATTAAAAAAATTGTCTCATATGGGGTTCGAACACACAACTACGCCGTCAGTGCAGTATTTAAATTATAAGTATTTTATTCATGTCTTTTAATAGTTAGTTATAAGTTCGTTATCTTTATATATATAATTCTTCTGTACGTGTGTTGACAGTGAACTCCTCCTAAACGGCTGGACCGATTTGAATGAAACTTTTTATGTGTGTTCAAGTGGAATTTTTTTTGTTTTTTTCTCCTTTGTACAGGACAACATCTGTCGGGACAGCTAGTATTTCTATATTTCTCTTCTCACTAATTCTTCTTCTAATATTTCATTAGAAAAATACTCGGCCCTTTGACATGATATAAGTCCAACGTGAACGTGAAGAGACCCTTCGAGAGTTTTAAACTAAAGTGGGATGGAACAACTACGGCAGAACTAGACGCAGCAGGACTCAGATACTCTAATACGTCTGGGCTATGGAGATGGGTTTTTGATGGACTGGTATTTAGTAAATATGGATGAAAAACGGCGTCTGCCCTCGATATTCTAATAGTATCAAGTCGTATGGGCAGACGGTGACTCACCAACTCACTAGATGGGTCTCCTAAATGGCCGCCATAGGCATACAAGCATTAAAAGCAGCAGAGGGCAACACCATAAGTTCTATATATCTTTATTAGTTTAGTTGGTTACAAAAAAAAATAACTGAAATGAATATCAACATAGATCTTTACCTGAATTTGAAAGTATGCCATAAATACATATCCAACCACATATTCTCATTTTAGGTATTTCAATACTGCTTTTATTGCAAATAAAAATATTGTTTTATAAGTTTATGGCTTATGTTTAACTTATCACCAGATATAGTGAAATATAACAGTCAAAAATAGTACATGATCACCAAATTGTACAGCAAAATATATTTAAAGAGATCAAAATAAGTCGACGGAGCTCCGCTTCGCGGGGCTCCTATTTTTGGGTGGGTTTAAGAAGGAACCTAACATAACCTATCCGCAGTGATTTAAGGCGTGTAGGTGCTCGTTATGATATATTTTAGTAAGCATATTTTGCTGCACAATTACTATTTATTGCAAATAAATAGATATGGATGAAATACGTAAGCATATTTTGCTGCGCAATTACTATTTATGGTGGTCATTATATTTAATCCCTAAGTTTATTTATTACTGATAGTGTTTTTGTTTAAGGCGTATTGTTGACGATCAATAATATGAAATGAATTTACGTAGACCAACGCTTGTATTCGTGAGTAGTCTCCGAAAACTGTAGAAACCGCAATTCTTATAAAAATAAAATATTACAGACTATGTCTAACAAAGGTGACGCATAGCCAAAAAAACAGAAGGACATAGTAAAAGCATGCAGGTCAATAGCACTAGTGCACTCACTCACATACACAATGGTATATAGACGCACATACATCCTCATTCAACCATACAAAGTCTCACACTCAGACACATCAACATTATGATATATAGATTTCTATACTAATATCATAAAGCTGAAGAGTTTGTTTATTTGGTTGAACGCCTTAATCTCAGGAAGTACTGGTTCTCAAAACTGCACGAAACAATACTTCATGATTAAATGAAGTACTTCTTCTTCTTTTCGTGTGGTTAGTGGTCAACGTGTTGTCAAGAGTTGTTCAAGCCTGTAGGCCTCTGACATGGCTTAACGACTGCTGTCAATTTGACAACAACCGGGACCGACTTTTTACGTGCCCTCCGAAGCACAGAGACGCTCAGATGAAATACCACTAGGCGGTCACCCATATATAGACTGACCGCACCCAACGTTGCTTAACCTCGCTAATCGTTTACCGATCAGTAAGTGCAACTGGCTATGAGCTGACTCTCACATTTTAGAAGAACAAACAAGTCTAAATTGGTGATTGAAGTTTCTATTCTAAGATTTTATTGTCGCAGAGCAAAGATTTAGTGCTAGCAGTTACACAGTTGTGAACAATCTAAATTATAAAGCAAAATTTTAGCCCTTTTATTGCAAAACGTCGATAGTTAGTTAACTACCCTCATTGGAATTTTAAAAGATGTGCTAATGAAAATTTATAATCGTCAAAAACATTTCTTAGAACTCAGCACAACTAATCAACAAATTAGCTTACTTATCAGAAAAAAGTGAATGTAGTCCATAGTTGGCATTATTACGCGATATTTCAAATAATTTAATCACCTATTCAGACTTATTTGAAGACTAAATCATTGTAATTACTTAGGCGATTATCACACGGCACCGCGCACCGCCGCGGAGGGCGGTGGCGGTAAAGCGGCTTTCATAGCGGTGCTCCGTGCGGTAAGGCAGTTTACGCGCCTGTCCGCGCGATATGCCCGCGGTTTCACTCGCGTTTATCGTTACTGCACCGCTCCCGTGGGTCGTAGCGTGATTTATATAGCCAAGCCTTCCTCGATAAATAGGCTATCCAACACTAAAAGAATTTTTCAAATCGAACCAGTAGTTCCTGAGATTAGCGCGTTCAAACAAACAAACAAACTCTTCAACTTTTACCAATGCAGTTACTTTGTTTTATTGAAATACTGCGTGCTCGAGATATAACAAAATCAAGTTAAAATCAAGTATTCATTAAATTAATTTTACCACTTGAAATAAAATACCTAATTTACGCGGCTTTGCTCGCGTAAAAGTAACCTACTTTTACTATACCTATACTAAAAGAGGTAGGTACCTACCTATCTCCTTGCTCAACTACACCAGTTTTACAAGATGAGCTGGAATTTTAATAGTTAGCAATGTGATCCAAAACCTATGAATATAATATTGCCATACCGCTCTAAACCATTAAATCAAATGGCATTTATATTCCTCTTGGAGCAGCGATAGCTCAGTGGGGAGACCAACAGACTGCAATGCAAAGGGTCTCGAGTTCTAACCCACGTCGCGCACCTCTGACTTTCGGAAGTTATATGACTTATCGAAATTATGTGCGTATTGATTGACAATTATCGCCTGCTCCGTGCCTCGGAGAACACGTTAAGCCGTCGGTCCCGGCTGCCATGAACATCTATGGCAGTCGTTATTGGGAGAGTGTCGACACAAAAGATCCCACTGGGTCGAAGTGTCGCCGGTCTGCAGTGACTGGCCCCCACATAAGATAAGATAAGATATATTCCTCTTTAGGTACCTATTGAATATGATTTATAACGGGCGATCTGACCATGCGAAGGCTCGGGTTGTGATCCAATACATTATATCCAGATGTTTCGAATCAGTAGCCGCCCTTAGGCGTAAATTATACAGAAGCGGCATAAGTATTCTAACTAATATTATAAATGCGGATGTGAGTTTGTTTGATTGTCTGTCATGAAGTGCCTGCTTCATTGTTTCCCGCGCGCTATGATATGTCCTTCTTCAAACGAGGTTTAAATAGAGTTCTTCTTTCATGGTAGGCAGCGGCTTTGCTGTGTCCTGACATTGCTGAAGTCCATGAGCAGCGGTTACCACTTTCCATCAGGTGGGCCACTTGCTCGTCTGCCACGAATGGCAATAAAAAAATTTTTATTTGTTACGCTTTCACGCCTTGACTACTCGATTGATTATCATGAAATTTCGCATATATGTTGCCAGGAAAACAGAAAAGGACATAGAGTACCTTTCATCCAGAAAAAACTACTGTTACTAATCTAACTTAATCTACATATATGCGAGCGCAGCCGTGGGCAAAATCTAGTGCAGAACATAATAATGTAAGGGTACGTATTACAATACCGAAATTTAAAAGACCGTATTTTACAATACCTATGAAAGAAATCCTGAAAAATTAAACGCCGAATGATTGTTTGGCCGAAAGTTTTAAATCCCGAAAGTTCATTTGCCCGAAAGGTTAAAATCCCTAAGATTCATATCCCGAAGTCATCCGTGCGATTCCGACTCGGAAGCGGTAGGTTGTGTTAGGTTCTCTTTTGTAAACCCACCCAGAAATAGTAACCCCGCAAAGCGGGGCTCCGACCAAAACTAGTTCTACCATAGAATTGAGGAATTCCATTCGGGATTTCGTCCATTCGGGGTTTCATCCTTTCGGGCATTTAGACATCGGTATTTTACGTTTCAATATAACGGCTATCGGCATTTAAGACTTTCGGTATTTTGAATTTCGTTGTTTTGGACGTCGGTATTTCAGTAATAGTTATTATGAAATTTCGGTGACAAAAGTGACACGTCGTGAATTATACACAAGGCGCAGGCATTCCACTTAGGTACCTGCATCGTGCAATCGCGAACGAAACACCGCGCAAAGAGCACGTCACTCATTATACATTACTTTTGAAGAATGGTATTTTTTTTCTTTTTTTTATTTTGCTCGTCAAAATGACCACACTCCACCTGATGGTAAGCAGTCGTGTGGTATAAGAGCAGTGGCCTCCACATCGCCCCCACAGTAGCCGAGACGATGTTGAGGTCTCTACTTTGACGACCTGAGAAGATGCTTTTTCACGCCCCGCTTAAAGAACCCAGGATTGAAGGAAGAAGGAAACACGTGCCTTGGCAGAGAATTCCATGCCTTGGTCGTTCCGCAGAGATATGAGGACCCAAACTTTTTGGTACGCCAAACCTTTTTGTATATTTACCTTTTTTAAATTATGATGATGTCGTGATGCTTATAATGCCTTCACAAACATTCAAACCACGGACACAAAGAACACTCGGGCTTAAAACAACTATTTGTGGATCACACCAATTGTTGTCCCATGTGAGGATTGCAGCATGGCGGCATCGCGATAAACCACACCGATGGCGTTACGGTAACGTCATCCGGGCAATCATATACAACATGTAACAGAATAAACGCACATCCTGAAAGTAGTTTGGTCAAAATCAGCTACTAAATCAATTCCAGCAATTTTTTATATAAGTAATTTTTGATACCTAAAATAATTAAAACTAATTAAATTATAGTTTATTAAACAGCTGAAATAAACGAAAATGTATCATAATTCAAGGCAATAAGGTTTTTGATCCAATAAAGGCAATAACGTTAGATTTATTGTAATATATCCATACTATGGCGCACTATAAGGAGAACTAATTCGTTAAATTAAAATATTTGAGTACATAAAAGTAACATTGTAATGATTATATTATTATTATGATTTAATAATCTAATTGGGGTGTCTGAGGTTGTGCGTTATATACGTGACATGTTGTATAAACAAACTTGATATAGTATGTATAATGCCCCACCGTGCCGTGTATAAATTGCCTTTTCTGTATAATTTCAATCACGTCTGTGCATTATCATTTTCATGCCTGCGCCATGCCGTCGCCTTACGCCTTTTCGAACGCGCACGCTCGATAGGCACCAGTGGGGGTCTAGCTGCAATACATCAAGTTTCATAGACGTCCGCCGACGCGACGACGAGCGTCAAATGGAGCGAATTTTCGTGCCACTTGTTTTTATATTAGCTGCGTTCGCTGAACGCGTGTGCCTAAGCTCATAACTAACTACATTAATATTGTACTTCTCTGTGATTGGTTGTTTGTAATATATTAGCTCCATTATTGTATAGCTTCTTGTGTGACTGAATCTGTACTTATAAGTAGGCTAAGTTTATTCTAAAATATATTCATATTATACAACAAATCGACAGTTTTACTCTGCATCTTTGGACATCGACAGCTACAGTAAATACTGCCTTACGGGATCAAGTCCTAAATCTGAGTCTATAAGATCATAATACGCGAAGATCAGGCGGCAATGTTATAAAATTAGGTGGCGGTGCTATAAGTGTACGTTCAGGCACATTACTTGCAGTAATATATCTATTCAATAAATCATACACCTCACCGTCATATTGATCAGTATCATTCTTTCTGTTTCGATATAAATCCAGCGTATTATTGCTTAAAGTATTGTAATCTTCAGCAGCTTCAGCTCTTTCTGTCACTGTGTCGTTAATTATTGGTCTATTTTTGCCTTTGAATCGTCGCAATATTGCTAGGGGAGGTGGTTGGCCTAATCTTTGTGTATTTTGGCCTGTACCTAGTCCGTAATCTCTTAGGTCTATTCGGTCTGTATTAGTTAGTATGCCTTCTTCATAAGCATTAAAAGGTGTATCTGGTGGCCGATATGTGGCAACTGCTAATGATGTGCTAGTTAGTATTGTTGTTGGTGAGCTATGTGTCGCTTCAGTGAGTATTCTTTTAGTAGTAGCTGCTAAAGATTCTGAAGTTGTTTCTGTTTTCACTGTTGTTATATTTACTTTCGTTGTTCTAGTAGCTTTTTCGTTTTCAAATTTTGTATAATTATCATGTTCCTTTGATATTTTTAGATCGATGTCTTTATTTTTAGGTGTGGCTTTCTCTGTCGTTGTTTCGATATGAAAATCTGTAGTTTGTTTTAGGTCTTGGCTATTGTTTAATGTGACTGTATCATTATTTTCTTTTTCGTTTGTATACATTTCTTTAAACGCGTCGTCAAAATTCTCATTATGTTTTGCTAATAAACCACTATCCAAAGATTTATTTAGTGTATCATCAGTAACATTTTGTTCCGAGTTATTTGTTTGTGAGTATTGCTTTTGAGCACCGCCATTAATATCTTTATTAAACTGTGTTTTGTAAGTATTATTGTTATTATTTGCATCAATATAGTTCTGGGTCACGTATTTATGTATTATATTTTTGTTAGTAGCAGCTTTGAATATAAGATCATTCTTGTTATGACCTAAATCATATTTCACTGTAGGTTCGTGTTCAAGTTTATTGTCATCATTGTGTTTTTCTTCAGTTTCTTGATTGGATTCGTGATTTATTGTATCTGTCTTTGTAGATGCATATATCGTGTCTTGTTCATCTTTATAGGGTGTATCTTTATCAAAATTATTATTGTCTTCAATATTTTTGTTTATTTTATCTACATCGTGTTCATAGTTTTTATTTAGTTTTTGGTTATGCATTCTTCTATGCTTTGTGTAGGTTTTCTCATCATGATCATGTATAGGTGCCATGTCCTCATTATATTTATTTGATAAATGGTTGTTATCATAGTCCTTTTCAATTCTTTGACCGAAATCCGTTCTAAGCACAGCTTTTGTAGGGTAATTAATATGCTTGTCTCCAATATTAAATTCATTCCTTTCAGGATGCATTTCTCTTGTTACATTTATACTAGAATTTGAATTAATACCGCTATACTTAAGATGGCTATCATGACTTAGGTCAAGATTTTGATGTCTGTTGTCAGCTTTGTAAAATATTTCAGAGCCTTTATCTTCAAACGGCTCTATTGTTGAATCGAAATGATTCTTATAATCTCTTTGAACTTCTTTAGTATAAGTGTATTCTTTAACATCGTTAATTTTATTTTGGTCATGTTTGTGATTGCCTAATTCTGATAAATGATTTTGCCCCCTATCATTATTCAAACTATTCGTTACCCCTTCTAATAACTTCGTATCATGTCTAACGGAGCTACTTATTTTATCTCTTTTGTTATTATTGTTATATGAATCAGAATCATATATCCTTTCTTTAGTTTTCATACTTTTATGCCTGTCTGAATTATATAACGAATATGTTTTGCCTTTAAGATAATACTTACTTTCTTGTTTTTTTCTACTTTCACTTGCGTCGTTATAGTTTTTATTTTTAAAATCATATTTCCCATCATTATTTTTATTGTTTTCATTATACATTTTATCTCTATTGAAAGTATTTCTATTAATATCATATTTTCGTTCATTGTTTTTATCATTCCGCTGTCTGACACTTTTATTGGATGAGTCTCTATATCTTTCATTGCTTCCTTGAGATTGATTATCGTCATCATAATCGTCAAGCCTGTTAATGGTACTTCTATCAAAATTTTGTGATTTTCCTTTATATTTGTCGTTCTTATATGACTCGAGATAGTATGGTTTTTTGAGATAATTGTTTAATTCATGACTCTGTTTGATATCTTTTTTGATAATGCCCATATTGTAAAGGTTCTCTTTTAATAATTGATCTTTATTATTTTTATATCGGTTGAAAGTACTTGTATCAAATTCATACTTTTCATCGTCGACTTTTTTATTCCTGTTTGAATCAGGCTGATGTGTATTTCTCACATAATTGTTCCATTTAAATATACTTGAGGAAGTTTGTGTTAATCCAGCATGCTTAAAATATTTTCTTGACTTTTTATTATTCAAATTTATATGTGCTGCTAAATCAAGTTCTTTCATTGCTCCAGTCTTACTTTCTTTATTAGTTTCTACATTGTCATATTCTTTCGTGCATTTGTATTTGTCATGAATGTTTGCTATGTGCACCTTACTATTTAAATCTTTGATTATTTCAGTGTCATTCTTTAATTGTGTTTTCACTTCTTTTAACTCCATTTCTAGCTCTTGTAGTCTAGTTAAAATACGCTTATCTACTACTATTTTATCTTTAGTAATATTTCGAAAGCTTTGCTCATAAGGTAGTTCATCGTCTATTATTTCTTCTACTAAGGAATCTGCGTCAGATATCACAGATTCGTCTTTATCTGGTGTTCTAAACGTATTCATAGGATTTGAATTAGGAAATTGAATTCTAGGCATATCGATTTCAAAATCTGGCTTTTTCATTAATAGCTCCAGGCTTTTTTGAGGATCGTCATGTGTTTTTAAGTTGAGTTCGTTTCTGCAATGAAAACAAATTGATGTTTATAGTTCAAAAGCAAAATATATCATCTTGGTCTGTCGAGGCCTCGTAGCCCAAATAATGGTGTTTTGTAAAAGATATCTTCCTTACTAGACATGGTTCCTGCGTCGCGGGCGACTTTACAAACATTTATACAACGGTCACAAAGATCACCCAGACTCAGAACAACAGATTGTGGATCACACAAATGATTGTCCCTTGTGGGGATCGAACCCACAACACTCGGCGCGGTGACATGGCATGGCGACCACATAAGCCACTACGCCATCCTCGCACTCATAATACTATTACTTGGATTTGCTTTGAGACGCATACGCATATTTGACTTCTTCTATATCTATACAAATAAATAAAATTGAAGTGTCTGTTTGTAATGTCAAAATAACAGCTTTTTATCTAATGCATATGAAAGTATATAAGATACCTATACGAAAACATCTATTTTTAAAATTTTTGTCAATCTGTCTGTTGTTCCGGCTAATCTCCGAAACGGCTGAACCGATTTTGACGGGACTTTCACTGGCAGATAGCTGATGTTATGAGGAGTAATTTAGGCTACTTTGATTTTAGAAAAAATAGGCTTCCGCGGAGACAAACACTTTTTAATTAAAATCTACGCGGACGAAGTCGCAGGTAACAGCTAGTAATTAAATAAAACCTCAAACTCAATCAGTGGTTTGAGGTTTTAAGTTAAGAAGTAAAATATAGCAGTTTGAGTTATATACGTGGCCATAATAATAATATATTATTTCTTGGATCTGCTTTTAGACGCATAGGCACGAGTGGTTTCAGAGATCAGATAAACCGCAGCTAGTCTTGTGTATGATCAACTACATACATGACAATATTTGTCTTGCGTGAGTTATAGCCACCTTAGTCTAAGACAAAAGTGATAAATTAATGAAAGATTATAATCATTGCTTATCGTAAAATGAAAATAAATCGATGAGGCAGCATTTGAACTTGCGACCTTGACAAGCCGTTTTAACAATTTATTCTGATATTTCTACCTTACCTTTACATTCTACCTTAGCTAGGAAATGCTTATAACATAAATCTTATTAAACTACAATCAAAAGAGCAGCGATAGCTCAGTGGGGAGACCAACAGACTGCAATGTAGAGGGTCTCGGGTTCGAACCCACGTCGCGCACCTCCGACTTTCGGCAGTTATATGACTTTTCGAAATTATATGCGTATTGATTGACAATTATCGCCTGCTCCGTGCCTCGGAGAGCACGTTAAGCCGGTGGTCCCGGCTGCCATGAACATTTATGGCAGTCGTTATTGGGAGAGTGTCGACACAAAAGATCCCACTGGGTCGAAGTGTCGCCGGTCTGCACGGACTGGCCCCCACATAAGATAAGATAAGATAAAACTACAATCAATAGCACATGGTATTTCTTTTTAGAAGACAACTCCTGAACTAGGATTAATTCTCGTGTCACCAGAACTCGGCCATTTGAGGACCATACAGATGTTTGTCCCGATTTTGGATCGAATCTTACTCGTCACGGCGGCAATGGCGAGGCGACCATTTAAACCACTATACCATACTATACTGCTATCACTATACTTGTTTGTTTATTTTTCCTGTTTTTTCTTTTATGTTATTGCATTCATATTTAAATTTTAAAACCCTACCTTATGTTAGTTTATATTTTAGGTTTACATTTTATGAAAATTGTAAACTCTTAACATAATTTTGTTGTCTCAACTGCGAATGCTGTGTTAGATCGTAAGTGGCATGTATATTAGAACTCTGTCATCTAAATTTTTCACTAAATTGTATCATATATATGCTGTGAGTTAACCAAATAAATAAATAAATTAATAAATAAATAAATACCAGGAGTGCAATCATATTGCTGCTCGATACAAAATAGTATGGTAGTGACTTACTGGAATTTCTTATTCGGATTTATTTTTCTTGGCACATACATCCCCATACTCACAGCTTCCAAGCGTCCTTTGCGATTTATTGGTAATCCAGGTCTTGGCTCGTCTGATTCACGCTTAGTTTCTTTGTAAGACTTTTGAATTCTCTTGTACCATAACATTTGCATAGGATTCTCAATTGGTTGCCTCTTTATAAACCTTAGTGATCTCTTTGAAGTTTCTGCTATATTCTTTTTTATTATCCAAGGTGTTCTCTTTGTAGTCTTTACGATGTACTTCGGATACGCCAGGAAAGTTGCTTTTGGTTTGCTTCTTAACTCAGTCATCTTATAAGCATTTGGTTTGTATTGTAAATCTAAATCTATTGGGTCATATATTGGTGTCATAGTGCTCGTTTCTTTATGTCTGTTAAAAGCAGTAGTTTTATGTCGTTGTGTTTTTACTTCAGTTTTTGGGTCATAAAGTCGTTGTCTTTTTTCTGTTTCTGAATCTCTGTCGCGTTGTCTCCATAATATAAATTCATTCTTTGTTTTGGTGGATGTTGATTCAGTGTTTGCTACTCGGTAATTAGGTAATAGATCGTCAGATACGAATTTCGGATATAAAGTCATGAAAGTCAATATATTAGCTTTTCTCTTTCTTTTTGTTGTGTGTATATATGTCGGTGTTTTGTATTTTACCTCTAGATGTTTATTAACATTTATATAGATGTCAGTTTTTGCTGCTTCAGTATTATCCATCGTTTGTTTAAACATTTTTGCCTTCGTTTTATGTGGTTTTCTTTTATGTTCTTTTATATAATTATCCTTTACACTACGATCATAATTCCGTAATTTAATTTCTGTCTCGTTTAGTTGTGATACGAGTGTTTTTGAAAGATCCATTAGATATTTCCAGTATTCGTCTATTTTAGATTTCAGAGCTGTCCTTGCATTATTATTAAGTTTTGTGTAATGGTCGAAAATAATAGTTCTGATTCCTTCTCTAACTATTTGGACTAGAGATTTTTGACCTTTAGTCTTCAATCTATAATCATCAACGCTAACTAAAATCTTCCTAAATTTCTCAACAGAATCCTGTCTGTACAAGGAATTGATAAAATCTACGAGTTCTCTTTCATTGTTGCTAAGCCTTCCCTTTTTTATTTTGTAAGCAATTGCTACAATTTTATTCCTTAAGCCATTAGCAGATATATTTTTAAACGCACCAAGTTCGCTTGCTATATATCTTCTTAGACCATAGTTATCTGTTAATTCATGAAACTTACATCCTTTGTAGTGATATTTTTTAACTTCATCGCTCAAGACGTAGAAAAAGTTTTCTAAATCGTCATCATCATACTTATTTAGTATTTCTATTGCACTGCGGATGAAATCAGTGAACTTTCCAAGTTTACCATGACTAATATCGCTTCTTAGAATATTCTTTTTATCAACAACCGTTTTTTTACCTAAGAATTGGTCTACGTTGTCTAAAAAGTTTAGGTCAACAGAAAAGTTTTTATTCTTATATTCAAATACAGTTTCTATAGCAAAGTTGACTCTTTCGTCTTTGTGTTCTGTTTTCGATTTTATGACGCTGTGATGGGTAGCTGTATCAGAGACATTAATGTTTTAGTTATATTATGTAGTAATGGACTGGATCTTTTTTTAACGACTGCTCTCTCCCTAGTAATAAATCTTGGTTTGCGGGGAACTCTACAATATCGTTGATACGACAAGGAACAGACTCGGAATAACTATGTATGGACACATTTTTTGTTCCGTGTGGGTTTGAAGTGACGACACTCGGCACAATAACAGAGCGGCCACTTAAGCTGCGTCATCCGCGCAGTCATTATGTAATAATGGACAAGATCTTTTTTAACGACTGCTTCTTTACTAGTTAAGTCCTGCGTCATGGGGTATTTCACAAACATTGTAACAACGGGTACAAAGAATAAATTTGTGAATCACACAAATTTTTGTTTCGTGTGGAGATCCAATCCACAACACTAGGTGCAGCGGCAATAGCGAGGCGACCATTTAAAACACTACATCTATACTAATATTATAAAGCTGAAGAGTTTGTTTGAATGCGCTAATCTCAGGAACTACTGATTCGAATAGAAAAATTCTTCTAATATTGGATAGCCCATTTATCGAGGAAGGCTATAAGCTATATAAAATCACGCTACGACCAATAGGAGCGGCGCATCAAAGGAAAATGTTGCAAAAACCGGAGGAAATTATGTGACGCAGACAAAGTCGCGCGGGTCAGCTTGTTAATAATATTTTCTTTTCAGTTAAAATAAAAGAAGAAAATAAGAAGACACCCAAGATTTTTTGTGAATGTAAAATAATTTTTGACAAGTACCTGTAGTTGTAAATAATTCAAATGTAAATAACCAACAAAACACTAACATGTTCCACAAATAATATTTTTATCGCATTTACGTAAATATATTTGTATTCACATTTTATAACAATATAAGTTACTTTTAATCTAAACTTAATTCGTAATAAAATAAGAAAACAAAATGGCTACTGCTATTTATGGCTGGAAAATAAATGTTGTTTGAAATACAGATAGCATAATTTACGTAACAATCTTGATTTAAAAAAAATAATATAAATGTTTGTTAATTGTTTTTTAAAATTATTTATTTGTGAGTGAAACTTTAAATTTATAGAGTATTGACGATGATAGTTTTATTTATGGTTGGATTAATGTCAACAGTTGTCTGCGATTCGTTTAGGGAAGGTAAGTTCGTAAGGTTTAGGGCCCTACCTCACCGAGAAGCTATGGCAACGTCGCCAGCTTCGTATCTTTCAATTCATTTTGAAACGTACGGCAGTTAACTCACTTGGTGACGGTTTGGCAACGGCTCTCTGTTTGGAGTCTGGATATTCTGGCGCGCTGGCGACGTCGTCAATGTACACGAGCAAGCTGCGTCTTACTTGCTCAATGTCCAACCGTCCGCCAAGACAGACGCCGTATACGTGTTTTTGTGGAAAACTGAGAGAACTGACTGGCATATGGCAGCCACTCCTGACTACCTCTCCTGGCTACTGAAGGTAGCCAAGGGTAACCATGCCTATGTAGCCAGCGACCTCGCCATGGCTTTTTGGTGAGGTAGGGCCCTAAGTATAAGCCAAAAATCGGCCGACGTGATCTGAAATCACCGTGTCTATGTGTGTTTATCAGTTTTCCAGCGTTGTGTTAAGTCGAATGTTAGAGCAGCGATAGTTCAGTGGGGAGACCAACAGACTGCAATGCAGAGGGTCTCGGGTTCGAACCCACGTCGCGCACCTCTGACTTTCGGAATTATATGACTTTTCGAAATTATGTGCGTATTGATTGACAATTATCGCCTGCTCCGTGCCTCGGAAAGCATGTTAAGCCGTTGGTCCCGGCTGCCATGAACATCTATGACAGTCGTTATTGGGAGAGTGTCGACACAAAAGATCCCACTGGGTCGAAGTGTCGCCGGTCTGCACGGACTGGCCCCCACATAAGATAAGATAAGATAAGTCGAATCTTAATTTTTTTAGGTTTAAAGCCGCCGTCATACTGCCGGCGGGAGCAGGGCGTGCGCGTGTCCTGCCGGCGCCGTCTTGTAATGTACTAAACTATAAGCGCTGTCTTTTAAATTAATATTTTTTGAGCGTTTGTTGTTTACACTTTTAGGACGTTTGGGTGTTTGGATATTAGGGCACTTTAGCATTTGAGTGTTTCGGTATTTGGATATGGGTGTTATTTAAATGTTTAGCATAGTATTGGTATTTTTGTGAGCAGAAAAATATAATCTGTGAGCAGAAATAGCTAATTGATCAGCAACTCATGGCCAGCAAACTTTAAAGAGATCAAACTAAGTCGACTTCGACAGTCGCTTCGCGGGGCTCCTATTTTTGGGTGGGTTTAAAAACGGAACCTAACATAACCTAACACTTCCGAGACGGAATGCAGTGATTTGAGGCGTATAGATGCTCGTTATGCTGTGCAATATTTGCTGACCAATTAGTATTTTTGATGATCATTATATTTAATCCCATTTGGATATATGGGTGTTAAGATGGTCAGAAATTTGGACGTACGTGCGTTTGAGCATTTGGGTTTGGGGCGTTTGGATCTCGGGATATTTAGGGATTTAAATATTTGAGTTTTTGGGTATTTAAACAAACTAATAAGTTCTTTTATAACAAGTATGGATGTATGTGCGTCTGGATATGTTAGCGTTTTAGCGTCTAAAGTTTTAAACGTTTAGGCGATTACCTATTTGGGCGCTTCGGCGTTTAAGAATTTGGAGGACCTTGTATGATGGCTTTAGCGTTTGGAACCCTTCTTAAATTGAGAAAAGTCCAACAATAGAACAGTGTAATATAGCGCTGATATTAGTATATATGCCTTCTAACTAATTCAATCCTAAATAATACGATAAAACACCAACAAAATCTTTTCCAGAACCAAACGAGACTTCACTCAACCAAAAACAGCCTCAGCAATCAAAAGAACACATGAACACCTCACTGAAAGACGTCCAAAACAGTACTAAGCACAGCCTTAACATCCTTAGAAAGTCTGAGTGGACGTCGTTGACTCCAAAACTACCCAGTATCCCAACCTCAATCTTGGTTAACCCTGCAGATGTTATCGATTTCGAAGATGCCGATGTAACGGAATATGGTGAACCGGCCCATTTCCTTGACTCGACTGACCCAATTTCGACTCCTCACCGCACTACTCATACAATCAATCCTTTATTGCCTACTTCAAATTTCACAACATTAGCTACTTGGGATATTGGCACTAATTGGTGGGAGAAGCCAACGATGCCTTTACGAATAACTTATACGTTTACTGAAAAGCCGATCACTGCAGCAGATCCTTTTGCAACTACCAAAACTATAATAGACAGAAGTCTTTTATCTCTTTATAGTATATTTACTCACACAGGTATGTGAATATAAGATGCATATACAATGCCGGATTTAGAGGTCTGGAGGCCTCGGGGCAACAAAGGAGTGGAGGCTCCCTGGCCCCAAATTATTTTCCAAAAAATATTAACATTTTTTCCGAAGTCTCTTGTGGGAGCCCCTCTTTTGTGGAGACCCCGGGGCTATAGCCCCGGTTGCCCTCCCCTAAATCCGGCCCTGTGCATATACCAATACGTACACCAACACACGCACGCCCACTCTCATACATTTATTTATTTATTTATTTATTCTCTCAAACTCTTACTACTAACATTACAGGACACTTATCCTAATGCATATACTCACACATTCATAGACCAAGTTACCCTTGTTTTTTTTTGTGTGTTTTACTTAGTGTCAAAGTGAAGCGGCAACGTTCACCCTATTTGTATAAAATACATAATCTATACTAATATTATATAGCTGAAGTGTTTGTTTGTTTGTTTGAACGCGCTAATCTCAGAAACTACTGGTTTGAATTGAAAAATTCTTTTAGTGTTGGATAGCCCATTTATCGAGGAAGGCTACAGGCTATATAATATCACGCTACGACCCACAGGGGCTGCGCAGTAACGATAAACGCGGGTGAAACCGCGGGAACATCTAGTTTTATTATATGTTTGTACGTTGAGAAGATATTTATTTATTTTTCCAGCAACAACTACTACTACGGAGTCCAGTAAGTCATTTATTTTTTATTATTTCCTTACTTTTATGATACTAAGGAGGCGAAAACGCAAACAGCTTGGTTGAAGGTAAGGGGGAGAATATTTAAAAAAAATACTTATTATTTTGTCTCATTCATGCTGAAAGGGCCACAGGCGTCGCCGCACGCGCTAGTGCACCGTGATAGGCGTACACTAGAGTTGCCACCTGTCCTGTTTACCCAGGACATGTCCTAGTTTTTGTGGTGTCCTGGAACGTCCTGAATAGTTTTTAAGCAGAGTCCTGGGTTTTAAAATTTTAAAATTCGCGCTCCTCTATTCCCGCATAAATTCACAGTGGAATTTCATTTCAAATATTTTCACTACATATTAATTTAACTATTGCAACTCTATTATTGCGTCCTGTTTTTAAACTGAATTGTCCCGGTTTTTCCAACCTCAAATTCTGGTTTTTAAATTTGGGGTTGGCAACCCTAGTCTACAGTCTACACCACTATGCACTGTCCCTTTTTTTAATTTTTTTAATATTCTACCACATACACACAACACCATCTAGCCCAAACTAAGCAGAGCTTGTACTATGGGTAGACAATGGATAAACATACATATATACTTTTTGTTTGTAAATACATACATATTATACATAGAAACACCCAGACCAAGACAAACATCCATGTTCATGCACACAAATGTTTGACTTGTGCGGGAATCGAACCCGCGACCTCAGGCGTGGCAGTCGGTTACACTAACCACTACACCATCGAGGCCGACAATTCTCTATTTTGTATGTAGCGTAGTTATGCGTATATAGGGTGTCTAACTTGATGTATAGCCGTACGTACGACTGCTGTAATTATAATTTCTGTTAAGGGTTCGATTCCCGCACAAGTCAAACATTTGTGTGCATGAACATTAATGTTTGTCT
Organism: Catocala sponsa; assembly: GCA_963564715.1. Taxonomy (NCBI): domain Eukaryota; kingdom Metazoa; phylum Arthropoda; class Insecta; order Lepidoptera; family Erebidae; genus Catocala; species Catocala sponsa. Next base: position 3,751,963 of record OY751356.1, on the reverse strand, counting down.
TGGTCTGGGTGTTTCTATGTATAATATGTATGTATTTACAAAAAAAGTATATATGTATATTTATTCATTGTCTAGTACCCATAATACAAGCTCTGCTTAATTTGGGCTAGATGGTGTTGTGTGTATGTGGTAGAATATTATAAAATATTATAGAATATTATATTAATATATTATATTAAAGTAGTAGAGCCTCGCTGATTTCAGCATGAATGGGCCGGCTCAACCGGGGAAGGACTACCCTCTCACAGAATATCGACGTGAAATAGCAGTATTTCTACTGTTGTTTCGCTCGATGAGTGAGAGTGCCGGAAGCCCAATCATCCCCTTTCCCTCTTCCCGCTCTTTCTCCTTCCCACTTTCTTTCCTCAAGGGTCGGCAACGCGCAAGTGATGCCTCTGGTGTCGCAGGCGTCCATAGGCTACGGTGACCACTTACCATCAGATGGGCCGTATGCTTGATTGCCACCTGAGTTCAATAAAAAAAAAAAAAAAAATATTATATTATATACCTACTTTATATAGATTTTATCGTGTTGTTTTCTTAATACTTTTAATTTAAATCACATTGTGCCCACATGATAGCTATATAGCAGTCTTTTTCTTCTTTTCGTGTGTTTAGTGGCCAACGTGTTGTCAAGAGTTGTTCAAGCCGCCCGTAGGCCTCTGACATCCAGAACAACGTGTGCTGGGCTCAGATGCCATCCTTACACGGTAGAGTAGATTAGAGCGCGTACCAACAAATTTGAACCGAACGACCAAGGCATGGAATTCTCTGCCAAGGGACGTGTTTCCTTCTTCCTTCAATCCTGGGTCCTTTAAGCGGGGCCTGAAAATTCATTGTACGCAAAAGCCAACTCAAAACTGCTCTATGACGAGTCGGGCCGCGGTCAATCGACAGTAACGACAGCTCTAGTGTTCACATTTGGTCGGATCGGCAGTTTGAAGTGTGAACAGTAGACCCGTTAAGCCGACTACGGTAAAACTGTCGGTCCGACCGAATGTGAACGCGGCTTTAGATGTAGGTTGTCTCAATGTTCATTAAATTATATTATTTCCAGCAACTCGGACAGTGAGAACAACGAGATTTACTACCAAGCCAACAGAACCAATAATATACAATCCGATGATGCCGTTCCGTAGAATTGACGATGACGTTGTGGACTTGCCTGATGATGTTGAAGAGACGACACAACCCTCAGCTTCGAAGGTGATAGACTCTAGGAAGATCTTCTACGTACATGGTGAATCATCGTTTTTGAAGCATATACTCCACTCTTACTAAAGTTATAAATGTGCATGTGAGTTTGTTTATTACGATTTCACGACTTAAGCAGAACCTACCACGAGACGTAAAAAATACACGATTTTCAACTCGTATCTAGTACCTTAAAATATCATCATCATCATCATCATCATCAGGCTATAATAGTCCACTGCTGGACGTAGCCCTACCCCAAAGAGCGCCATAGCGCCCTGTCTTCAGCTTGCCGCATCCAGCATCTGCCTGCAGTCTTTCGCAGATCGTCATCCCTATCCCTTAAAATATGAAGTCCTAAAATTCTCAAACAACATTTAAACAATACTTCGATTTATAAACTTTAATTCCATACATTCTTTTTTAAGTGAAAACTTGTTTAGCGGCGTTGTGCACTTTTTTTGTGATGGGTAAAAAATGTTAAACTCGCGTCAGGACACGTGACCTGATCGAAAATTCGTAAGACGGAGGGAGAATTGTCATGTTTGTGTACGATAGCGCAATAAATGAATATTGTATTTTACCACATAAATGATAGTACTTTTATACTGATAATTAAAGCAATTCGTGCAAAATTATTCCCTAATCATTCCAAATTCCATATATAATAGAATCCCAAAATATATAAGAGAATTGTCAAATGGGAAATTCAAGAAATCACTAAATGATTGGTTATTAGAGAAATGTTTTTATAAGGTAAATGAATCAGGGTTGCCAACCTTAGAACTTTATTTCTCGTACAGAAGCAGGCAAAAACCTCGTAATTTGGATCTCAAACCTCGTACATTTTATTTTTCGGTATAAAATTATTAAGAAAAAAGGTCGGCCCGCCTACCGTGCTAGGTTCAGTACTGAGAATTTATAACAAAAAAAGGTCAGTCCGTAGACTTTTGATAAAAATTTTTAATTGTCTGCGTATTATTGTCTCCCATTTATGCTACAAAACGTTGCCTGCAATGTGAAATCATGGTATTAGTTTCACTGTATCAAAATCTCGTAACTGTACGAGGCTGACAGTGTCCTCGTACCTCGTACGGGATACCGCAAATCTCATATTTGTATGAGGAACCTCGTATGGTTGGCAACCCTGGCTGCTATACGCTTATAAATAAACTGTCATGAAAAAAATCAAAAATCTAGTATCTACCTTTATACATATAAATACATGTCACGCTGCGCGCAGTTTCAACTGCGCGACGAAACTATGGCTACCAAATTAGCAAAATACGTGGTAGGCGTCTCATGATTGGTCCGACATATCGCCAGTAGCGGTGGGCAAAATGTCATTTTTGCGATTGGAACATTTGAATCTCGATCACTGAAATGATCCGAATCACTGATATGTTTCATTTGGCTCATTTGGATCACCTTCCTAATATTTAATCTTATTACTCCGAACTTCATATAGTTCAACATTGATATCAAAATTCCTTTTGAAATCAAAGAAGAATTTTAATATTAATGAACATCTTGTCTACTGCTGAGCCGCCGATGGACATTTCCCTTTGTGAGTGTATGAGTGATACACATTTCATTTGGTATCTCTTTCTGACTTGTTTATAAAGTAATTATGTCGCCTGCTCACTCGCGACTCGCGAGTCAATAGCTCAGTATGTCTCTCATTCTCCCTCTCTCGTTCGCTTACTGATCAGTTGCCTCGCGCGCGAGTGAAGCGACGCGTCGCCCGGAATGAGCACAGAGCAAAGTAATGTTTCAGAAGCAAATGATGCGTTTGAAACGTTGTTACTCAACCAATCTTTTGAATCACTTCAATGATGCGGATCAGTGAGTCGGTTCCATAAAGAGTTACATACGCCTAATCGCCAGTTGATCTGCAGTGTTATAACGAGAAGGTGGTGTCGCTAGGTTTCGCGCCAAAAATTTTAGGTGAGTTCTTTGACTATTTCACGTTTTTGTCCGACAAGGTAGGTACAACTCGTGGCTTGTTTTTCTGTTAAGTTGAAAATAGTTCCATCTAAATATTCCAAAATCATGAATACCCTGAGTAAGTTATTAAGTAAAAATAAGTAGAATATTATTTATATACAGAGTGATTTTGAAATAATTCCTTTTAACCACGCATTCTACTGGTGATATACAATAACCCGGACCATATTTATTTTTTATTAGCATTATGTTTTTGGAGAAATTAATGTACCGATTTTTTTCGTAAAATAGTTTCAGATAGTCATATGTTAACCACCCGAAACAAACTTTTTCGATTACAAAATCAGTTATAGTTATGTTATTTTTTTTAAATTAGTAAAATTGTTTTATTTACAATTTCATTTATTATTCTTGCAAATAAGCGACTCTCGCGCGATGCTGCCTTGTGTTTCATATGTGGCTAGACAAAACAAACACTTCGTTTTTTCGAATCTATAATGTTTACATGAGTGCCTCATTGACAGAATGGTTTGTTTTTAAGCTCCCTTTTGCTACATAAGATTAGTTTACACAAGAAATAAAAAAAATAAAAAGCTATGGATACTGATGCCAGGAACGTTTCTTCCAGGAATCACCCATTCCTGTGAAAAATCAGGATTAAAGGAGTATAAAGACACTCTTATAAGAAACTCGACGTGGCGTTATAAGTTTTCAGTCACATGAACAACTTTTCAAACGAGATTTTAAAACTCTTTTAGTAAAAGAAATGTATAACGCCGTGATTTTATCAATCAAAAGAATATCTTCGACCATAATTTTTTTTAACAAATTACAGGTAACAATCAATCTCTTCGACAACGTCACACAAAGAAGCACACACACAGATCAAGATCAACTCCAAAACACCCTAAAAATCTAAAGAGAATACACTCAATAACTTACAAAGCAGATCAGACACCGAACATATTACAAATTTTTGCCAACAAACTCAATTTACGCCAGTCATTTGCTAACATATCATCAAAGTACACCAATAAGAAAAGTACCAGCGATGAAGAAAACTTTATTAAAATGAATTTAAGAAGCCATTTCATTCATTATGAGATACCTCGTCGGAAGAAAGTTGCAAAGACAAATACTGTTCCTCACGAATCTTTTGAAGTGGAAAGACTCATAAAGCATGATTTGTATTAGGCTAATGAAGCTTAAGAGGAAACACAAGGGCCGTTTTTCCATACAACAAAAAAGTCTCCGTTCCTTCCCCTCCCTTCTCTGAAGAACACTCCACTGGTGATACGTGACAGTCTCTCCATCTTAGGTATGGATCTTTGCCGCTCCCTTAACCAGAAAACCTATATCGAGAGCGTCATTAAGCAAGCTTCGCGAAAACTCGGAGTTCTGAACAGGGTGAGGCGGTTCTTCACGCCTGGGCAACTGTGCCTATTGTATAAGGCACAAGTGCGCCCTTGCGTGGAGTACTGTTCTCATCTTTGGGATGGCTCCGCGCAGTACTTGCTGGACGCTCTCGACCGGTTACAGCGGCGGGCTGTCCGTATCATCGGAGATCCAGAGGTCACGAGTTCACTGGAACCTCTGCAACTCCGTAGAGACATTGCCTCATTGGCATGTTTCTACAGAATATACCACGGGGAGTGCTCTGAAGAGTTATTCCACCTTATCCCGCCCTCCCCTTTCCTATCCAGAACAACGCGTGCTGGGCTCAGATGCCATCCTTACACGGTAGAGTCGATTAGAGCGCGTACCAAAAAGTTTGGGTCCTCATATCTCTGCCGAACGACCAAGGCATGGAATTCTCTGCCAAGGCACGTGTTTCCTTCTTCCTTCAATCCTGGGTTCTTTAAGCGGGGCGTGAAAAAGCATCTTCTCAGGCCGTCAAAGTAGAGACCTCAACATCGCCTCGGCTACTGTGGGGGCGATGTGGAGGCCACTGCTCTTAGACCACACGACTGCTTACCATCAGGTGGAGTGTGGTCATTTTGACGAGCAAAATAAAAAAAATAAAAATAAAATACAAACGTAGTCCCCTGTATCTTCCCTGAATAATGCCAGTAGAGCAATAACTTTTGTTCCAAAAAATGTATTGCCTCTATTTGCATGTCCCTATGTTTTCCTTTTTTTCATAAATTAATTATTAAAAGAGAGCCTTCAAAAACTTCAAAAATTTACCATATTTTCCGCTGTGTTCAAACATCCAGAAAACGAATTTGAGTAGATTATATAAAAAAGGAAAACATAGATACACAGCCAAAGTCCTTTAATGTTTAATGAAAAAAGTAGTTAAATCGGTCAAATTTTGGAGAAGGATTCAGGGGACTACGAAACGTTGATTTTGTGTACCTTTAATAGATATTTTCGGTCCAAGCTGCAGTTGTCTCTATCGCGCTCATGATACTGTACGATGGCACTGCGCGACAGCAATAGATTTTACAAATACCTATTTTTCAATTCTTTCGCCCTTAGTGTTTCCTCTTAACATCCTGGCTCTTCGGTTTGTGTTGCTGCTGCATCAGTAGAAATGTCTATACAGTCGTCACCTGAGTAGTAACGGACTGTATGCGCACAATTATATGACCAGAACCTACGGAACCCATATTTACCTACAGCCTTTTCGGCCCTAATATCCTAAGACCCTAGCCTACTATGTATACTAGCGGTCACCAAGTTGTCGAAATTCAACCATAATGCAGTGGTCCGACCGCCGGCGAGAAAACGACTAACTATCAGCGATTTTCTCTCTCAAGAAACGCACAAATAATATACATTCCGTGTAAACGAAAGAGATGCATATATTAAAAGTTGCTCGCTGACTGTTCACACTGCCGACGACGACTCGCTTTACTAGTTTTGTCGCTGAGCGACAAGAGCTTTCAAAAATAAACTCGCTCAGCGATACTCGTTCAGCGATGCTCGCTCGTCGCGCGCGCAGGTTTGCACAGGACTGAGCGACCGCGGGCGAGTGGCGCGAGTTATCTCTCGTCGCACTTGCACACTCGCTTATAGCCCGGCAACAAAACTATCGAAACTACACACTCGCTTCCCGCTGATCGTCAACTAGTTTATAGTTTCTAGTTTTACTCGTTTCTCGTTCATCGTTGGCAGTCAGACCACTGCCTAATTGATTTAAATTTTAAGTTTGATCGTTATTATATATACCGCGAAATTGCAATAGGTACTTAAAGTATGTAACCATAGTTACGAAGATTATACGACATTAGGTGAACAACGCCGAAATACTACAAACGCGATTCGACTACGTGTGTCAAATGCATGGTAGTGTGCGTGCGGTGTTTTTTCATTAATTGAATGTATTTCTAATGCATATTTTATAAAAATATTAAGATTCGCCCCTCCTCCTCCATATAAACTTCAACTGTGCGAAATTTCATACTCCTCCGTCCGCGCAATTTTCGTAAAAAGGGGTACAAAGTTTTTGCTTCACGTATTAATATATAGATACTTTGTGATGTATAAATAAATAAATAGATAAATTCGGGATTCCTGGACCCTTGCCTCCTAACAATAGGAAGATAGTAGACGGGATGTCCAGGATGAGGATAGATAACTCACTGCCAGTTGAGCAGACCCACACGACTAATATGATCGCCCTTTTTTTTTTGAAATTCTTGGAACTGAACCTAGCACGGTAGGCTGGCTGACAATTTTTTTAGTAATTTTCTACCGAAAAATAGAATGTACGAGGTTTGAGATCCAAATTACGAGGTTTTTGCCTGCTTCTGTACGAGAAATAAAGTTTTAAGGTTGGCAACCCTGGTTACAAGTCCCGACACGTAAAAAGAACGCTGAGCGACAGTGCAGGGGATGTGTCTGCGCATGGGTCAACTGAGGAACCAATAGCGTGCGCGCATAGACATAAAGTCCGTCTCATGAAAGAAGTCTCGCAGACGCGGCGCCACATTCAACATGACAATTGACAAACGATGACAACATGGTCGATCTCATAATTAGTTCCACTTATTGCCGTGGGACTTCTTTCGTGAGACGGACTTTACTGCCCGGACCGTCCCCCCGTCCCGCGCCTTCATACCGCCAATTTGATCGATAAATCGCTCAGTGCGCAGGTTAACGGACAGCGTTCTTTTTACGTGACGGTCATTATACAGTGTAATATCTGTGAGCACAACAATATAGTAATTGTAAGTGAATATTATAACAGTTGTGTTTCAATTCCCCCTGGTCTATTATTCAATACTGCAATCTACATCGAATCATTTTACTTTTACAAATCTTAGTGTACGTATGTACACAGCCAATAATATAATCTACAGTTAAGTTATTAGCTGCAAAATTTAATTATACTCATTATAATGTAAATAAATAATATTATATTTTATATTAGCTTTTGCCCGCGGCTTCATTCGCGTTAATTTAGAATTTGATCATCAATTCGGGTTGTACTCTGCTTGTAATAATATAATTCAATCATAATTCGGAAGGAACGTGGCGCCATCTATTCATATGAACGTTTTTGTTGTTTCCCTCGGGAACAGTAATTTTTTTCGGGATGAAAGGTAGCCTATGTTCGTTTCTGGACACCTGACAACGTGTATGCAAAATTTCAGGATGATCGGTTCAGTGGTTTAGGCGTGAAAAGGTAACAAACAAACAAACAAACTCATTTTCGCTTTTATAATATTATATATAGGTAGTTAGGATTAAAGACTAAATAAAATACAATAATGGTGCCAATTCCTTTGTCACAAAATTCTCTAAGCTTAACTAAAAATCACTAAAATTTAGTTTAGTCCTCTCAAATGACATTTCGTATTCTGAAATTGTTAAAAGTGACAGGGCTAAAAAAAATTTTTGTGGTTTTTAGTTAAGTTTAGAGAATTTTGTGACAACAGAATTGGCACCATGGTATTTTAATTTAATATATATATTTTTTTATTGACTAAAGTTTACAATAACAATACCATGGCTTAGACCACTCGCTTAAACCACTAGGGGTTTATGCGAGTGGGAGTTCATATGTTATATAAATTAAAATTACAATTTATACTCTAATAATAATTAATTCACAATGACAGTACGAATCTGTCAATGTTATATAACAAATTATCTTTTTAGCGTGGTTTTATACGGCTGCTTTTTAACATATTTATTTACTACTACCTGTTACCTGCGACTTCGTCCGCGTAGATTCTAACTAAAAAGTGTTTGTTTTCGCGGGATCCTATTTTTTTTTCTAAAATCAATGTAGCCTAAGTTACTCCTTATAACATCAGCTATCTGCCACTGAAAGACCCGTCAAAATCGGTTCAGCCGTTTTAGAGATTAGCCGGAACAAACAGACAGACAGAAAGACAAAAATTTTAAAAAGTGATGTTTTCGTATAGGTACCTTATATACTTTCATATGCATTAGATGAAAAGCTGTTATTTTGACATTACAAACAGACACTTCAATTTTATTTATTTGTATAGATGTATAGATATCTTTAGGTAAACTATTCAAGAGCTTAGGAAGTATGTATCGATATATTTTAGTTCCACACAAATTATTAAATTTTGGCAAAACATATTTCTTTGAATTTGGCAACTGTCTTAAACGGTCACGGTGACTAATCTTAACGGAGACTGGCCATTGCAGAGATATTTATAGTGCATAAGTGTGTGTAAACACAAGTGCACTCTCTGTTCCCTCACTCTCATGATTCGATGGGTCGGCAATCCGACATTACCGGAGAGAGAGATCAAGCGTAGGATAAAGAGGCGTTAGCTGCTTGTTGAGGCACGGGGGTGTCAAACATCGCCAATTTCCTAACTACGGGCTGATATTGAGATATCTTTAACCCAATAACTTTTGTTGGCCCGACCAGGATTCTATCCCAAGACCTCATGCACAGCAGTGTCATTCAGTACCCTTGCACCACGGAGGCAATTATTGTTTATAGAAAGAACGAAAAATATTTATTCTTATATATTTTCTTTCTATATGACAATAACCAGTACCTAGAGACCAATTCTCTCAATAAAAACTATTAAAAAAACAAATGAAATGTATGTTCACATAAGGGTCAGTTCACACCGAGACGTGAAGCGACGCGACGATACACGAAGAGACCAATGATTTCGCGCTGCGCCGCACGCCGCCGCGAGACGCATCGCAACGCCGCGAGGCGCATCGTAAAATCGTAGCAGCACGACGCCTCGCTGCGCAGCGAGACGCCGCGGGGCGCAGCGGAACGTGTCTACTTGCCGCGGGCGACCGCCCCGCCCGCGCTCACCCGCAGTCTACCATTTGCAAGCGCGCCACAGCGGCCTCAGGCTGCGTTTCGCGGCGTCGCGCGGCATCGCGAGACGCAGCACCGCTCTTACACGCCGCGCGTACCGGCGATGCACCGCTGCGTTGCGATATGTCGCGCTACGCCGCGAGGCATCTCGAGGCGCAGTGCTGCGTGGTGCAACGTATTCTGAATTCTCACAATGAAATGTGTATCTTTTCGTGTAGTAAATAAAGTATATTTTGAGTCGCTCTATTAAAATGTGCGCGCAGCGTCGCGCCGCGTCACGTCTCGGTGTGAACTGACCCAAAGCTGTTACTGTCGATCAACATTTTTATGCAGCAATGCATCGTGGTATAATAATTTCAGAGAAATCTATTGACTACTTTTCGAGATTTGCGGACACAAACATACGGTAGTTATATTTATATATATAACTAGATGTTCCCGCGGTTTCACCCGCGTTTATCGTTACTGCGCCGCCCCCGTGAGTCGTAGCGTGATGTTATATAGCCTATAGCCTTCCTCGACAAATAGGCTATCCAACACTAAAAGAATTTTTCAAATCGAACCAGTAGTAATCACGCAGAATAAACCAGGAGAAACATCGTTTGTACTATGTCTGTAATGGGTAATTATTTTGCTGCAATGTTATTTTAAAACTGCGATATCTCCTAAGATATTCATTGAAATCGAATGATGTAAAGGGCAATTTTGTTTTAAATTAAATACTTGTGATGAATAACGTATTTATTAGGATAAGGATTAATATCATGTTTATAATAATACCTTCGCAAATAATGCATTATTTTAGAACAAATTTGGTTAGCATAAAAATGGTTATAGTGAGCCAACCTTAAAAGATAGACATATACTATTGCGCACTTTTTTTTAGAACTTTTAAAGGGGAACAATTCTGTCATACATGATTTTTGCGAAACTTTAACTGTTTACGCAGCGCACGCAGCGGAAGCTCTCAAAAGGAAAAAATACTCTCCGATTTTGAAACATTCTTCATTGGTGCTCAGCTCCTATTGATCTTAGCGTGATGATATATAGCCTATAGCCTTCCTCGATAAATGGGCTATCTAACACTGAAAGAATTTCTTAAATCGGATCAGTGGTTCCTGAGAATAGCGCGTTCAAGCAAACAACCAAACAAACTCTTCAGCTTTATAATATTAGTATAGATGCAAAATAAAACAACAAAATTAAAAAGCGTCATAATATTCCTCCGCATCGTCGTCAATTGGTAACGTGCCCAGAAGACTGGCAGCATTGCCACGTTGAATGGCAATACTTATTCTTTGTGCAAAGAAAATACCAGCCCTCTGGTCACGTGAAGCGACGATCAGCCGCTTAGCTAGGTCTCTATAAACATACCTATTTGTGTATATATTATTTATTTGTTTAGTTGTTAAATTAATCCCAACTAGCCTAATCCTAATCCTAACTATATAATATAATATATATAATATAATCCTAACTAACATTATAAATGCGAAAATGAGTTTGTTTGTTTGTTACGCTTTCACGCCTTAACTACTCAACCGATCAACATGAAATTTTGCATACACGTTGTCAGGGGTACAGAATAGGACATAAGGTACCTTTCATCCAGAAAAAATAAATGTTGCAAACCTAACCTAACCTACATTTACGCAAGCGAAGCCGCGGGTCAAAACTAGTAATATTACAAAAGCGAAAATGAGTTTGTTTTACCTTTTCACGCTTAAACCCACACCATTGAACCGATCATTCTGAAATTTTGCATATACATTGTCAGGTGTACAGAAACGAACATAGGCTACCTTTCATCCCGAAAAAAATTACTGTTCCCGAGGAAAATAACAATAACGTTCTTATGATAATAGATGGCGCCACGTCTTTCGAATCATAATTAAATTATATTATTACAAGCAGAGTACAACCCGAATTGATTGTCAAATTCTAAATTGACGCGAGCGAAGCCTCGGGCTAAAGCTAGTATTCTATATAATGTATTTTTTCTAGTCTGTGCCTTTCATAAATATTGTTCAGGTGACTCTCAATAATTTGACACTTGTTAATTTAAATCTGTAGAATATAATATATAATATTTTTTTTTCTTTTTCTCTCTTTTTCTTTCTGTTACATAATATTTTCGGTATAAGTCATTTTTAAATAATTGTGGTTATATGTACATATTTGAATTTCTTATAAATAAATTACCCCTTTAACAATCTGTAGATAGTTTTATATTTCGCCCGGTCCCTTGAAAATGTAGGTATACTAATATAAATAAAGATATGATTTTTGTTTGTTTGTAACGTTTTATTTCGCCGATTTAAAAAATTCTTTCGGCATTAGAAAGCTTTATTATCAGTTATCACCGAGTAACATAGGCTAAACTTTATTTAAAAAGAATATTAGATAGTGCCACTAAGATAAACTAACCTAATTTCCATCGAGCAAAGCCGCAAGCAAAAACTAGTACTCGATAAATTGAATTAAACCAATATTAATTGGTCCCTTCGGTAATAATATGAAGTTGAAGGTATAGTATCTTGCCCGCCAATATGCAATAATTTGACGTTCAGGCTTTCCTATTTCTCTTCAGTTTTCAGCATTTATTATGCACAGACCTGTCCATTGGACAATGATAGACTAAAGTTGCTTACTCAACAAAAAATTACGGACTTCTCAAAATGAAGATTTGTGAATAATTATACAAATAATATTGTCTTTTGTTTACGCGAATTTTGTATTTTTGTATAATTTTTATTTATATAATTATTGAAATTAAACTACTATATACGGATTTTATCGCGTTGTTTATTTGACACATTATTACAAAATTTTGAAAAAGGGATATTGTAAACATAAATATAAATAGTATAATAGTATAGTAATAGTATAAATAGTTTTAATAGCTTCATAATTTAATTAGCTTAAAAATTAGTATAGTTTAATAGTAATAGTAGTGTAACAGTTTTCAAAATTTTGTAATATAGTGTCAAATAAACAACGCGATAAAATCCGTATATATAGTAGTTTAATTTCAATAATTAGACAAATGTTTAAAATAAATCATCACGAAGTGTGATCATTGATCAAACTTGTTTCCTTGATTTTTTCTTCCCTCTCTTGGTAATTTGAATGATGATGAATAAAATGTTCTCTTGGTCTCTTGAGTTTCAAATTATCCAGAGTCGACTGCATTACTTTAATCGGTGCATCCGTTGATATATGATATCTTAAATATCCTTAAATAGATTAACAAGCGCTTAGCTCTAAGCTAACTTTAAAACTCAGTAGTTCTCCTATCAAAAACCTTGTATCTATCAACCGGTTGTTTTTTATATTGGGTAGTTCTTCGTACCTGTAAATATGGTTTAGTCGTGACAATCCAATGAGTATCTTTACCCAATGGATTGATAATAATAAATCTTTTCCGCTTTCCTTCATTCCTTTTCTCATCATTTATATTAGTATCGAATAGTTTTCTTGTGATCTTTATATTGTTAAGATATGCATTTTGTATTTTAAGATTTTCTCTATTTGTCACTTGAAAACGGTTTGGTGCTGTATCCATTTCTCTTGTGTGTTCAGTAATTGGTAATTTGGTGACTTCTGAATCAAGTTCTTCTTTGTAATCAATATTGAGATTACTTGCTTCTTTGATTTCGTTTCCGTCTTTAATTTCGTTAGTATTATCTAATATCCTTCTAATACCAAATTCCTCATTCGATAATTCTCTGTAGAACTTATTATTTTCTATTGAAAGTTGTTTGATAATTTTTTCTTCATTTGGAAAGTATTTTTGGTAGTTATTGTATTGCCTAATCTGCTTTCCTGTTGTAAATCTTTCATTAGATGCGTGTTTGTAGCTTTTTATTGATTTGTGTGGTCTTGGAGCGAAAGTAGCTTTTACGATATTTTCGTTTATAAACCGGCGTCCTTGTCTATGGTTCACATTTGAGTTTCGCTGTGAAGAAAAGATGGTGTCGTATGCTTCTTGAACACTGTAGTCATATCTTGAATGCTTATGTTTAGATCTCGTGGCCCTGATTCGTAGAACTGAAAAAGATTTAAAGTAAAGTACTTCTTTTTAACCAGCGATAGCCTAATGGGAAACCGTTGGACTGTCACGCTGAGGTCTCGAGTTCAATCCCAAAGCACGCATCTCTGACTTTTCGAAGTTATGTGCGTATTAAATAGTTAATTATTCTTTTAACGGCGAAGGAAGAGCAGCGATAGCTCAGTGGGGAGACCAACAGACTGCAATGCAGAGGGTCTCGGGTTCGAACCCACGTCGCGTACCTCTGACTCGGAAGTTATATGACTTTTCGAAATTATGTGCGTATTGATTGACAGTTATCGCCTGCTCCGTGCCTCGGAGAGCACGTTAAGCCGTTCGTCCCGGCTGCCAAGAACATCTATGGCAGTCGTTATTGGGAGAGTGACGACACAAAAGATCCCACTGGGTCGAAGTGTCGCCGGTCTGCACTGACTGGCCCCCACATAAGATAAGATAAGAACGGTGAAGGAAAACATCGTGAGGAAACCTGCTAGTCAGAGTTCTCAATAATGTTCTCGAAGATATGTGAAGTCTGCCATCCCGCACTGGGCCAGCGTGCTGGACTATAGCTTAACTCTTCTCACACTGAGAAGAAGCCCATGCCCAGCAGTGGGACAGTTGAATACAGGGCTGATATTATTATAAATAAAATGACTTATTGTAAAATATATAATATAATATTCTGTTCTATCACATACACACAAACCATCTAGCCCAAACTAAGCAGAGCTTGTACTATGGGTACTAGACAATGGATAAACACACATATATCCTTATTTTGTAAATACACGCATATTATACATAGAAACACCTAGACCAAGACAAACATCCATGTTCATGCACAAAATGTTTGACTTGTGCGGGAATCGAACCCGCGACATCAGGCGTGGCAGTCGGTTACACTAACCACTACGCCATCGATGCCGACAATAGTTGTTGCTACTAATAGTATATTTTAAAACTAACTCACGGTATCGTTGCAGCGTTTCTGCTAAATTTGGAAATCTGTCTTTAAACGCCTTGTTAGCTGTGTCGACAAAACTTTTTAAATGGACAGTGCCTCTAATTTCTCTGAAAGGATGCTCAAATGCTTCAATAATGTCTTGACACAGCGCCTTGCCAGTTTTAGTCCCTGTAATTAATATAATCCTAATTAATATTAACTAACTATTCCTAACTTAATATTATAAAAGCGAAAATGAGTTCGTTTGCTTGTTACCTTTTCACGCCTAAACCACTGAATCGATCATCCTGAAATTTTGCATATACGTTGTCAGGTGTACCGAAACGAACATAGGCTACCTTTCATCCCGAAAAAAATTACTGTTCCCAAGGAAAACAACAACAACGTTCTTATGATAATAGATGGCGCCACGTGTATTTCGAATCATGATTGAATTATATTATTACAAGTAGAGTACAACCCGAATTGATTGTCAAATTCTAAATTAACGCGAGCGAAGCCGTGGGCAAAAGCTAGTAAACAATCATTTGGCTGCGGCTTGCCTCCCGTTATCTAGATGTTATCAATTTCTGTGCCTCGGGAATAGTACTTCTTTTGGATGAATGGTATCCTATGCCATATATATACATACAAACAAACAAAGAAACACATTCGCATTTATAATATTAGATGGGATGTGAGTTTGTTACGGTTTCACGTCTTAACTTACTTGACCGATAATCATGATATTTTGACTCTCAGCAACATACATTGTTATGCGGATAGGGTTGCCATCCGTCCGGGTTTCTCCGGATTTGACCTAGTTTAGAGGGCACCCGGGAGCGTCCGGGTTTCCCCGGATTTGTCCTAGTTTGAGAGCATCCGGGGAGCGTCCGGACAGGGCTTCATTTATAGTCCGTGTTTAAAAATTTAAAGTCTTGTGCCGTCCGCGACACACACACTGAGCCCCCACGCCGCGATCAACCGACGAACCGACTCGCTAAATTCACCGTCCCGAAACTATTTTTATTACACTGACTATGTTTAAATAAATGTTGACATGTCCGGGTCTCTAAAATCCGGGGTTTTCAAGCGTCTTGTCCTGGTTGCCAAATTTTAGAGATGGCAACCCTATATGCGGATGATAGTACTGTGCACGGGCGATATCTCGGACATCCTAAGGCCAAACAGGCTTAGGTTGACGGGAAAAGACGGATCGGACGGATCTTGACGATGAACTTGACCAGACCTTGGATCGAATCTCTGAATATTAGATATGACGTGAGTTTGTTTGTTACGCTTTCACGCCTTAATTACTGATCCGACCTATCATCATGAAATTCCGCATACAAGTTGTCGGGGGTACAAAAAAGGATAGGGAAAAGTTCTGATCCCGAGCAATGCCGCAGGTAAAAGCTAGTTTGAATATATAAAAGGATAAACAGATAGACTGTATTAGTTTAATTATTAATTTAAATTTTAAGTTCGATATGTAATTATTAAGGTTGTATTGTCTAGAATCATATTTCATTTAGATGTCGACCTATACAGTTTAATTTACTTATCTTTTTCAAACAAATTATTATTTACTTAACTAAACTCTTTAATTTACGATATTCCTGAGCTTGCTACTTTGTTTTCTTTTTTGCTTTATTACATATCAGCTTTTGTCCGCGGCATCGCTCGCGTTAATTTAGAATTTGACAATTAATTCGGGTCGTACTCTGCTTGTTATAATATAATTCAATCATAATTCGAAAGACACGTGGCGCCATCTATTATCATAAGAACATTATTGTTGATTTCCTCGGAAACAGTATTTGTCCGTTTCTGTACACCTGTCAACGTATATGCAAAATTTCAGGATGATCGATTCAGTGGTTTAGGCGTGAAAAGGTAACAAGCAAACCAACTCATTTTTGCTTTTATAATATTAGTTAGGATCTCTCTCTCTCTTCTCCCAAGCTTTTATTATTTCCAAGTCACTTGGGGTCGGCTTTCTAGTCTAACCGGATTTGACCGGATAAATAGCATCGCAGGCGTAATCACGCCGAAATTCGGTCGCGTATCTTCGACATAGTGTGTTTAAGACACTAAGAGTCAAATTACGCAATAAAAACTACAAAAAATTATATATATAAAGTAATATAATTTCACTGGCAGATAGCTGATGTTATAAGGAGTAACATAGGCTACTTTGATTTTAGAAAAAAATAGAGTTCCGCGGAGAAAAACACTTTTTAGTTAAAATCTACGTGGACGAAGTCGCAGGTGTTAGTTATATATATATAAAGTAAATTTACCAGCAACGAAAGCCTAGTGGGTGACCATTGGACTGCGACGCAGAGATCTCGATCCCAAGACACGCACTTTTGACTTTGAAGTTATGTGCTTATTAAAGGCTGATTTCAGAGTGACGCGCGCGGCACGCGCCGTAGGCCAGCGCGTCTCAACAGCGCGCGCTTGTCGCGCGGACCACTGTGATGGCGCAATGGGCATTGAATATTTTTTTTACCCCCATTTTTTATTCTAGAATTCGAAAATATAGACTAATCTAAGAAACTAATTTGAATATTTTGATGAATACTAGTCTATTGACGTTTCGGCGATCAAGGGCGTCGGCCCAAATGGGCGCCCCGTAAAGGGCTATCGACCGCACCACTCCCAAATAGAGGCGGCGGCAGACAACACTGGGCCCCCCGATATTCGGCAGCAGAGAGCTAAGCGCTCCCGCCGCCGACATCAGCCGGGGGGCCAGGCGACTAAAATGGACGCGAAAGTTCCAGCGGCCGTCGAGGTGGAGCCCCAAGTATTTCATACTCGGCTCTACCACGACGCGGACCCCTCCAACGACGATATGGGCATCGGGAGGCGGTGCCCGCCGAGGCCCGTGAAATAACAGGGCCTCGGACTTTTCCAGCGCCACCTTCAGTCCCAACATCCTAATCCTGCCGACAACCAGGGCCACTCCGGCCGTGGCAAGACGGGCAGCTGCCCCATAATCCTCTCCCCGGGCCGTAACCAGCGTGTCGTCGGCGTAACAAGTAACGCCGACACCCGGGGGCAGGGCGCCCCGCAGAATCCAGTCGTAGCCGATGTTCCACAGGATAGGTCCGAGAACAGAACCCTGCGGAACACCGCACAACATCTCCCTCCGGAACGTCTCTCCGTTCCGCCCCACACAGAACACACTCCTCTGGTGCAGGTAGTCCCCGACTATTCGGCGCAGATAGGGAGGCACCCCATGAAATCGGAGCGCCTCCCTAATAGTCGCCCACGGCGGGGTATTGAAAGCGTTGGCGATGTCCAAGGACACCGCCAATACCACCCCACGCGAGGCGACCGTCTCTTCCGAGAGGGACTTGACGCGACTGATCGCGTCAATCGTCGATCGGCCCTCCCGGGAACCGAAAACAAAAGAGAACCTAACACAACCTAGCGCTTCCGAGTCGGAATCGTAGGGATATGGATCTTTGGGATTTTAACCTACCGGGCAAATGAACTTTCGGGATTTAAAACTTTCGGCCAAACAATCATTCGGCGTTTAATTTTTCGGAATTTCTTCCATAGGTATTTTAAAATACGGTCTTTTAAATTTCGGTATTGTAATACGTACCCCTATAAACTTACCATTAGGAAAGTTCTTGAACTTTTGAAGGATATGGAACAGATGGTCTCCGAATTCTTCATCGAAGAAACTGTCGGCGTACTTGATGATGTTGTTCACTTCAGTGCTGAACGTCTCTTGTCGGTGGACCATCATGAAGTGCATCATTATCGCGTAACCTGAGAAGGCGGTCAGAACGTTACAAGAAATACAGCTGATTAAGAAGCTAGCAATCACACTGTTAATAATGTGTGGGCGCATTTTTAATGCTTTACCTAGTAGTTACTAACAAATGCCTACTCACAGATTTTGCAAGAAATTCAAAGTCTGGCTAATTGATAAATCCTTTTACTCAATAAAAGTTTACTTTGATCGTTATCAAAAATAAATGTAAATTGTAGTAAAAGCGTAATATATGTGCATGTGTATATAACAATTTATCAGTCTAGCAATAATTTACAAATTAAGAATAATTTATGATGTTAATGTTTTTGATTTTAATTAATATTTGCATGTCACAGTTTGACAAAATGTATATGGCTCCAATTATATAATATTCCAACTTATGTACCTACATTTTATGCAAATAAAAATATTCTATTCTATTCTAAATAATAAATCGCAGGGTAGCTTGTGGCGAGCTGAATGTCAGTGGCGACACTGCGGTCCCTAATGCCTCAGAGAGTCGGTTAGACCCTCGTCCCTGGCTTGCCGTTACTTACATCCATAGTTACCAATATACCGGTCCATCAAACACCCATCCCCATAGCCCAGACGTATTAGAGTACATATGTAGCAAAACTCCTACGCCTGCTGCGGCTAGTGCCACCATAGGTGTTCAATCCGACTTTAGGTTAAAACTCTCGAAGGGCCTCTGCATGTTGGACCCATGTCCTCGTGTAAGCCTCCTAAAGGGCCAGATATTTTTCTAATGTGTTAGAAAAATATCTATGATAAGAAGACATAATAATACTGTCCTTGAGACCGAATTTCGGTTGCGACGGCCACTTAACGGAGACTGGCCAAGATATTATAGTAGGGTACACAAGTGTGTGTAAACATAAGTGATAAAATTATGGTTACCTAATGTTATTATAAAGCTTTATTATTGTAATTAAACGTGTCAATTTACGTCATAAAGATCAATGAAAACTGAAGGTATTTTTGAAGTGAAAACTTCTTTAGGCGCGTTGAGCACTTCTTGGGTGAACAAAAATCATAGAACTCGCGTCATCGTCACGCTTCGTCATTGTCACGCTTCAACGCTTTCTTATTAACTATATCTCAGAAATGGTGCGTCCTACGCAAAAAATAACGAACTTTTGACCACCTTAATAACAAAGAGACTATCAGGAATCCGACCCACCCCATTTTTTTTTTATAAAGAAGTGTTTATGATCAAGGATTAAAGTTTTCACTTCTATCGGCAGTTCACAAAGACTGCCCCATTTTCTTTTTGTTTTGATTTCACGCCTTAACTACTCGACCGATAGTCATGAAATTTCGTATACACGTTGTCAGGGGTACAGAAAAGGACATAGGGTACCTCTCATCCAGAAAACAGTACAGTTACTAACCTAACCTACATTTAAAAAATCGAATAATTATATTAATATGATAGTTATTTATATACAAGATGTCCGGTAATTAATGGATAACCTTGAAATGTCTTATAGTAGAACTGATGGCCGTTCAGTAAAATGAAACAACGGGTTGCACTCCGGGAGTGCCGGCAGAAGTGAAAACTTGAATATTAACGTTGTGCATTTATGCCGTCAACTGTCGATCGACCTCCTAGAAGTCTATGTCAAAATACGAGCATCTGTCGAGACGCCTCTAGGAGGCGTCCGATCGACCTATAAAAGGCGTCTAAACAGATGCGTATATTTAGCATGTTTAAATTATCAGTCATAATTTTTTTATCTAACCTTAACAAAAGGGTATGGCAAAGACAAAGGATGGCATAAAATCACATGCTACGTATATTAAACAAATGAATATCTGTTCCTTGAAGTGACAGTTGCGCAAAGTTGCGGCCATACATTCGAGCGGTTTTGATATTTTGGAATGGTTAGGGAATAATTTTGCACGAATTGCTTTAATTATCAGTATAAAAGTATTATCATTTATGAGGTAAAATACAATATTCATTCATTGCGCTATCGTACACAAACATGACAATTCTCCTTCCGTCTTACGAATTTTCGATCAGGTCACGTGTCCTGACGCGAGTTTAACATTTTTTACCCATCACAAAAAAAGTGCACAACGCCGCTAAAGAAGTTTTCACTTCAAAAATCTATCCTAACTATGTACTTACTACCTGAGATATGATTTTTTTTTAATTACCATATTTAACTTCTTGTACACTACGATCATAAATGAATGATCGGTCGGATCCATCGGTTTTTTTGTATTATTATTAAACACTAATTATGTCAATCAAAAGTATGACTAGCTATTGCACTTTTTTAATATTTTTGTTTTTATTCATTATTTTTTCTGAACGGCCATCAGTTCTACTATAAGACATTTCAAGGTTATCCATTAATTACCGGGCAATCTGTATACTGAACCATAGTTTAATATATTCAGGAAAACTGACCACCACCCCACCATCATGTGGAACTTAAGCTAGGAGGAGATCTACTGCGGCTGCAGGATGAATGCGCGAGTGATCCCTGCACCCCGAACACAGGTTACAAGAAGGAACACCGTGGTAGGTTTAGTCGGTAGGACCGAGATTTCGCCATTTTTTCCCGGGTGAGCCCGACATAACCTCTCCGCCGCCCTGGCGGAGGGGTATGCGTCAAAGCATTACCACGCGTTGATAAAAAAGGAGGAGAGAGAGAACCGTAGTTACCTCAACAAACCCTACACATTTTCATTACATACAATCATTAACAGTACTTCCCTTTTTTATTTAGAAGGTAAATTTGATGGAGAAAAAGTGGAAGTGAAAGAATTTGTATTTTTGGGTACTCTGTTTACAAGGGATGGTAAACATGAGGAAGATATTGAAAGGAGAACGATTGCTGGCAACAAAGTGAATGGAGCTCTACGCGCTTTTATGAATAGGCGAAATGTATCCGAAAAGGCACGTTTGGCTGTTCATAGAGGACTATTAGTGCCCACACTTATGTATGGAAGTGAAAGTTGGGTATGGCAAAAGAAGCATGAGAGCAGAATAAATGCTGTAGAAATGAGAGCGCTGAGAAGCATATGTGGTGTGACTCTGAAAGATAGAATAAGGAATAGTGTGATTAGAGAGAGATGCGGCATGAAAGTGGATATTAGTGACAAGAATAGAAAAGGGTACGTTAAGCTGGTTTGGATATGTAGAAAGAATGGACGAGGACTGACTAAGAAAGTTTATAAGGCTAGTGTGAATGGAACAGTCGCAAGAGGAAAATCTAGGCGAACGTTTCTCGATCAGATCGGAGGCGTTCTGGACAAAGGCCAGGTTAAGAGCTCCTTGAACCGACGGGCGTGTATGAGGAATGTGATGAAAGTGAATGAAGCCAGAGAAGTGTGTCAGGATCGTAGCAAATGGTAATCCGTAGTCTCTGCCTACCCCTCTGGGAAACAGGCGTGAATCTATGTATGTATATATGTATTTTATTTGTTTTCAAACCGACGTCTGCATATTTATGGTTAAGCGACTATACATTATTCCTGTGGTTACCACAATAAAAGCCTCGAGCTTAGTGTAGAGGCCGCTGCTAATTTTTGGCGGCCTCGAAGGCCTAGTGGTTAGTGTAACCGACTGCCACGCCTGAGGTCGCGGATTCGATTCCCGCACAAGTCAAACATTTGTGTGCATGGACATGGATGTTTGTTTTGGTCTCGGTGTTTCTATGTATAATATGTATGTATTTACAAAAAATGTACAATGTATGTTTATCCATTGTCTAGTACCCATAGTACAAGCTCTGCTTAGTTTGGGCTAGATGGTGTTGTTTGTGTATATGTGATAGAATAGGTATCATTAGAAAAATATGTGGCCCTTTGGGAGGCTTACACGGAGACATGGGTAGGACCCATGTCTCCGTGTAAGCCTCCCAAAGGGCCACATATTTATTATAATATTATTATTATTAATTATAAATATGTGTAATATAGTAAATAGATAATAAATAGATAAATACTGATATGGCGAAGCCCCGGGCTTAAGAGTAGTGATGAATAAGGGTCAGCGCTGACGGACGGAGTGGCGGCGAAGAGACTAATTCAGTAACAATTTAAATTCAACCTAAAGTGCTTCAAAATATGACTGTATTTGGTACAACGAAATAAAATCTCTCCGTCCGTCGGCGCTGAGCCTAAGTCTGATCTTAAAATACTTACTTTTTAGCTCATCAATGGGCATTTCAGTAGCGGCCATAGCCACTCCACTGAGCACCCTCGTCATAGGTTGTTCCAACCATAGAAGTCGGTTCGAGCGGAAAAAACTAAAAAAGAAACTGTAATGGTCTTCTTCTTTCTTTTCGTGTGGTTAGTGGCCAACCTATTGGACCTCTGACATGGCTTAACGACTGCTATCAGTTTGACAACAACCGGGACCGACTTTTTACGTGCCCTCCGAAGCACGGAGACGCTCAGATGAAATACCACTAAGCAGTTTAATTTAAACATAAATATTATAATATCATTTTATTAGTATTATATATATATCATAATCATTTTATTAGTATTATATATATTATGTATTATATATTATTATTATAAACAGAGGCGCAACGGAAGACCAGCGCTAGTTGTTTACAAGTAGCATCTTGCTGAGTTGCGACCTATTTGCTGCAGTAATGTTATTGTTCCTTTTTACTTTACTTTTTGCTAACCATATTTGTAAGTGTACTGTTGCAAATAAACGTATTTTCTTTCTTTCTTTCTTTCAGTCACCCATCTATAGACTGACCGCACCCAACGTTGCTTAACCTCGCTAATCGTTAACCGATCAGTGACGGCAACTGGCTACGAGGGCCTCACTGTTATGGTTATATTTATATAAAGAGTTGACCTGCAATTTGCCAAATTTATATTAATATTATAAAGAGAATAATTTTGATTTGTTGTTTATTTGTAAAGAACAGTCGCAAGCAGGGTTGCCAACATATTTTCGACAAAATATAGTATTTTTAAAATAAGCTATAACAAAATATATGTAGTACATTTATAAAAATATAGTATTTTATGGAAAAACATTTATTTGTTATCTACCGTTTTTTTAAATATGTTCGACCTTGTTATTTTTACTGTATATTTATTATGTACGCATATATGCTTTCGCATCAGTAGTAAAAGAGCGTCGAGTTTTTTTGAATAAAGGTTTTGGTTTGTTGGTTTTCGTTGTTCAAATATAGTATTTTAGCATACTATATATTTCTTCAACAGTATATAGTACGCAGACTCGAAATATAGTAAAATACTATATATTATAGTACGGTTGGCAACCCTAGCCGCAAGCGAAAGAGGGCGAACGTTTCTCGATTAGATCGGGGACGTTCTGGTCAAACGCCAGGTTAAGAGCACCTTATTAAACCAGCGAGCGTGTATGAGGAATGTGATGAATCTCCACGTCACGATATTGTCAACGTGGAACGGTGCGGTGTCGCGGCACGGTGCGTTGCCGCTTCGTGCTAGTGCACGGTACGGCAACGTCGCCGTGGAACGGCGCGTCTGACAACGTCGCATCGTAAGCCGACGTAGCTATGATCAACTGTAATGCGCTTAGCGCTCGCTCATTTAGTGTTTCATTGTCTTAGCGATTAGTTGTGAGAAAAGATGTCGGGGAATATTGATTGTGATTTATTGATTTCACTTGTTATACAGAATACATTTTGTGCGGTCCATATCTAGAAAGAGACTGCTATTTCTCTGGTACGTTAGTGAAGAATGTACCGGAATTTTACAAGGCACGACGACGTGTAACGTGACGGCGTCGTGACATGCATTTTTACGATACGGTAACGTAAATTTTTTCTTTATGTCAAGGCACCTTGCCACGTTGACGACGTCGTGACGTGGAGATGTGGACAGGCCCTAAAGCCAGAGAAGTGTGTCAGGATCGTAGCAAATGGAAATCTGTAGTCTCTGCTTACCCCTCTGGGAAACAGGCGTGAATCTATGCATGTATATATGTATTAATATTATGAAATATTTGACATAAATTGATATAATTTTAATGTGCCCGCGGTTTCATCTGCGTTTATGATTACTGCGCCGTCTCCGTGAGTCGTAGCGTGATGTTATATAGCCTATAAGCCTTCCTCGATAAATAAGCAATCCAACAAAAAAATAAATTTTTAATTCGAACCAGTAGATCCTGAGATTAGCGCGTTCAACTAAACAAACTCTTCAGGTTTATAATATTGGAATAGATTTACGCCTAAAGAATAGATACAGTATTGAAGACAAATTATACAAAAGTGAGTACAAACTCTTGAACAATGTACTCTGTGTGGTACAGAACAGGTGCCAAATCCTTAGGTTCCTTCAGAGATATCTGTTCGCACAGCCGTTCGAAGCCGACACTGGCGTAGCCAGTGTTCTCTGTGACCACTTGGTGGTGAAGCTCCTCCTCGAATGGCTCTACCGTTGTAGTCCCCGGGCGGTGTTTTTCTACTGAAACCATTGAACAAGAAATGATGAAAGGCGTCTACTTTATAAAAATAATAGATTTTACGCGCGGCATCGTTAGGTTAAATGATAAATGATATTTATTTCACAGAAAATGGAGTACATTTAAGGGTGTTGTGGTATAATTAATACATTTAGCTCTTCCATTTAGTCACAATGTGGCATGCGAAATGATTTACATTTTTTAAATAATTCTAATTATTGTATAGGTATGACAATTCAATTAAATTAGTGACATTGTTATTTAAAAATAAATTTATAATATATTATCATCAATTGTTTAACGTAGAAACTCCTTAAGGGAATAGTATGACTTTTCTAGTAGCCATGCCTTAAGGTGTTACTTAAATCGATAAAGTGGTAAGTCTTTAAAACATTAACAATAGCACAGATAATATAATACGGGATTAAATATAATGATCATCAAAAATACTTATTGGTCAGCAAATATGACCACTTAAACCACTACGCCATCCGAGCAGTGAAGAAGACTCAGGTAAAAGGTTATTAGTATTTTATACTTAACTAGATGTGCCCGCGGTTTCACTCGCGTTTATGGTTACTGCGCCGACCCCGTGGGTCGTAGCGTGATGTTATATAGCCTGTAGCCTTCCTCGATTAATAGGCTACCAAACACTAAAATAATTTTTCAATTCAAACCAGTAGTTTTTGAGATTAGCGCGTCCAAATAAACAAACTCTTCAGCTTTATAATATTAGTATAGATTAATTACCTTTATGCAGATGTGTTTTTTTTATAACTATTTATATTTATGGAAGGGGAGACCCCGTGACCATGGCTGCTGAAAAGCATCCGAAACGTCGGGGAAAGTGTAAACATAAATATAAATAGTATAATAGTATAGTAATAGTATAAATAGTTTTAATAGTTTCAATAATTTAATTAGCTTAAAATTAGTAAAGTTTAATAGTAATAGTAGTGTAACAGTTTTCAAAATTTTGTAATAAAGTGTCAAATAAACAACGCGATAAAATCCGTATATAGTAGTTTAATTTCAATGAGGCTCTACTACTCACAAAACAATATATTGTATACAATAATGCAATAAAAAAGCTGATGTATGTAATATAACTTACAGAGTCCTGAAAATATATCTCCTGACTTTTGTCCTCCTTCCGCTCCCATTCTTAAGAACATACTCAAAGCGTTTGAGAGCAACTTCATAGCAGCTTTGCCATCCAGAACCACTATGGAAGATCTTGGCGACTTCTCCGTTATACCAAGACTGGCTAAGATACCTGGAAAATACACAACATTACCTACACTATACAATTATGAATTATTAATCGATTAGTGATCTTGTATTTTGTTACCGACTTCAAAAAAAGGAGGAGGTTTTCAATTCGTCCGTTTTTTTCTTTTTATGTTTGTTACCTCGTTACTTTCGACTGGGTGAACCGATTTTGATAATTCTTTTTTTATTTGAAAGCTGGTGCTTCCCGTGTAGTCCCATTTAATTTTGATCAAGATTTGATCATTCGTTTTAGAGTTATACTTAATAATGCGTATTTGGCTACATTGATGATGTTCTCATATTTGGCAAGGTTCACTAAAAACCGAGAAATAAACAAAATTTTAACAAAAAAGAAAACCGACTTTCAATAAGAATATTCTAAAACTTAAAATGCACTAAAAAGTTAATAAATAATTGCATATTCTTGTGAATAATTAAATTATTGTTATTATTGGAGTCGGTGTCAGCCAAGGTAGGTTTGTAACTAATTAAACATTAGATGTCTTACTATAATCATAACATAACATTGGCATGCACAATTACACACATAGACGCAGCACGCGGCGCGGGCGGCTGACACCGACTCCAAAAATAACAATAATTTAATTATTCACAAGAATATGCAATTATTTATTAACTTTTTAGTGCATTTTAAGTTTTAGAATATTCTTATTTGAAGTCGGTTTTCTTTTTTTTTAAATTTTGTTTTACAATATATGTATCGACTCTGAGTTACAATACAATGTTATACAGTGTATGTTGTGGTCATCGATCAAATATACCATAGATGCACGATCGTCGCTCGAAAAACGGCCCCAACAAAACTGTGCATAAATCACTCGTATGCATAATTTCGTTCGCAGCCACTTTACGACCGCGCTAGCAGCGTTTATCTACTCATGTGCTAGCAGTCACACGATGCCAAAGTGTGTACTGAAAAAATGCAAAAACTATACTCTGAAAGTGCAAAAAAAGGATGGAATGTCGTACTTTCGGTAAGTATAGTTTTGTTATGAAATATTTATTATATTTTGTTGAATATGGCGCTTTTAATAATATCTTTGAAGATATTTTCGTTTAAATTTAAATGCATGTATTACGCACCTGTCCCACTCACTCTTGCGTGCTCTGCCCGTAAGCGAGAGCGAATCGACACCGTAGTGGCACAGTACATAAATATACAGTAACCTATCTTCATACAAACGGTCGGAACTCGAGTCATACCTACGCGCCTCGGCGTCGGCATGCGCTCGGCACGCAACCAGTCGCGAATGCGCCGCAGTGACGAACGGACGGTGTGTTGTTTTTTAAACAGTAACCGCGCGATTTTTTTACCAAAAATAAGTACAAGTATAGCCTATTTAATATGACAAGTAGAATATATTGTGCTGTTTTTGGTTGCATGAATTCCTCAATAACGCACCCAGATATAACTTTTTTTAAATTACCTGGAAACTCCGAAAGGTAAGACTATAAAATGATTATACTTACTATTAGGTAGGTACGTAGTTTAAGTCTTTTTAAAGGATTTTTTCCCTCTCGAAAAAGAAATGCCTGGACTATAATAAATAAAGTGAATAAGTAAACAAAACAATAAACATACTATTACAATACAAAAAGTTTACAGAACAAAAACATAAAATGTTACATTTGACAATTTTCACTATCGAAAATCCCTAATAACTTTTAAACGGATTACCCTATTTACACAATTTCTTTTGCCCTATCCGTTTTAGACCTAAACCTATCAAATGACACTAAAAACGACACAATATCTACACAAACAAAAATCATGTTTTCAACTTACGTAATATTTGGTCGCGTGAATTTACCTTACCAAAATTTAGTTACTTCGTTTATACTGATTCAAAATAGGAAACTATTATATAAATCGAGCTTAGATAGCCACCTTACTTACAACATATTCTCCGGGGGCCGGGGCGCTTAAATTAAACCTACCAATCAAAAAACAACATGCATTTTTATTGAACACTTCCTATTCCATTCACAAAGTATTTTATTTGTTTAAATAAAATAAAAAATATTTACAATCACAAAAATAGATAGAAACTCAAAGTAGGCAGATTTAATTAAAATGCGGTAGGTGGGCAGCCCTATCGCATGTTTACGTACCGCGCGGCTGTAGGCATTTATTTCAAGGGTACGGCCGAGTTACAATACTGTATATTTATGTACTGTGGTAGTGGTGTCGGTTAGCGGGTGGAAACCGTACCATATACTTTCTACGCTTGCGTATCGCGATTAACACACTTAGGGCGCTTTACATTGACGCGTTTTAACTAAACTATTACAAAATGTTTCTCAGTGGGCGTTCAATGGTTATTCCGGTTTATTTTCTGGATTGCATAATAAATGCAGACACTTATAAGTAAGTAGTACTGGTCAGTGCCACATATTGACGCGGTTTTTGTATGAGAATGTGCATCTATGGTATATTTGATAGAAGGTTGTGGTATGTCATTGTAACTCACAAAAATCTATATAATATTATTCGGTTCAATATTTCTTTATTTCTTATTAAAGGCAATTACATGTCGCTTACATAAGAGAATACAAACAAATGCATTACACTAATTAGTCTGTTAACACAATACATATTATATGTAGGTATCAAAATAAAACACAGAACAAAAGGTAATATTGGAACGAAGTTCCTTATCGCGCGTTGCAAAAGGGGGCTAGACGGAAAAAATTAAGACCAAAAGTTGTAACGACACTTTTTTAAGATCAAAAGTTGTAACGACACTTTTTTAAGATCAAAAGTTGTAACGACACTTTTTTAAGATCAAAAGTTGTAACGACACTTTTTGCTATAGTTGGTGCGGGGTGCGCGTGTTTCTCTGTCTGTCTCTCTCTCTCTCTCTCATAGAAAGCAAGCCAGTTATTTTCGTTTCGTCTTTCTATTTTGCATTGAACAGTGTGGTGTCGCGACGATTAGTTTTGTTGAGTGTATCAAGGATTTTTATACATAATATTGAATCCTGACAGTGTTTCTGCACAAGTTCCGGATATTGCTGATGGAGTTAGATTCCTTCACTAATTATTCGAAAGGAACTTCGTTCCATCCGGGTGTCCCTTGACACCTCTCAAGTTTTTTTGTTATAACTATGTGATACCCACATCTATGAATAATTTGTATGTGGTTCAAGTCGAACGCTTGGAATGTTTTAAAAGAAAAAAGAAATACAAACTATAAAAAATCAAGCCATTATTCTAAGTAACTATATAACTTTATAGCTATTTCCTCGTTGACTTAAATTCTCAAGGTTGGTTGGCACTTGGCATTGAGACTGCGTCGAGCGTAAGACAAATAATGACAGAGCTCGTGTGACGCATATTCAAATTGGCGCGCGGCCGCCATTGTAAAATTGTATGGAGGATTTGAAGTGCTTTTTCGATAAATATGTATCTTTATTGTCTACCAATAACTTAAATATTTGGGTGGGTGGACAAATTGTAATATAACTATTTATGTTTCGCTTAAGCTGTAAAATAGGATAGATTTCTACTGTTATAAATCTAATTGACAGAGATTTATGATGGAGCCTATTAGTTTTTATTATCAGAACGTACGAGGATTACTGACCAAAACACCTGTTTTCTTTAGAAATGTGTGCATTAATAGTTTTGATGTTATTTGTTTAACGGAGACCTGACTTATTGACGGTATTGGCGACAGTGAGTTATTCGATGATAGGTATATAGTCTGGAGACGTGACCGAAATTACGTAAATACTCATCAAACAATGGGAGGTGGTGTTCTAATTGCTGTGCGAAGGGACCTAGTAGCAATACATAGGAGTGATTGGTGCTCATCTGCTGAGGATTTATGGGTCACATTGGCATTACACCAGAAGAAACCTCGAGTGTCATATAAAATGCACATAGGTGTAGTATATATTTGTTCGCAGAAGTTAGGCAATTCACTAACGGAACAGCTCGTTAACTTTGCTGATAATTTGTCTGATATCGTCCTCAAACACCCCGCGGACAAATTTTTAATTTTTGGCGATTTTAACCAACCAAACATAAACTGGCTGCCTGCGGATGATGATAGCCTATTACCTAGTAACGTACAAGGCAGTAGTCAGATAAAAGTTATAGATACATTCGCAGTGTGCAATTTGTCACAATACAACAAGCATAGTAACAGCAATGGTAGGATATTAGACTGGGTGTTGTCTAATAGTGAAGTTAGCGTGGATCACTGCAATGATCCATTGGTTCCCGAAGACATACACCACAGAGCCTTGTCTTTATCAGCTAATTTCGTGCATATACATAACCTTCCCATGTATCCCAGTGTGAAGTATATTTACCGTCAGGCGGACTACACTGCGATAGCTAAGGAAATGGACAACATTGACTGGCACACTGAACTGTACTGTAGGTCGATTAGTAACGCTGTAGAATTCTTCTATGACACTTTAAGCAGACTAAAGAATACCTATGTACCAACCAAGACCACTGTATCAAACGGCAGGTATCCCCCGTGGTACAGGAGCCCGCTGATTAAAACTCTTAGAGAAAAAGCGAAAGCACACAATAAGTACAAAAGATATGGTAATTTATTTGATCATGAGTCATTCATTACACTGCGTCAGCGTGCTAAGGACCTGGAGAAGGACATGTTTGAGCAATACATGGCTAAAATTGAAACTGATATCTCTAAGGACCCACGAGCTTTTTGGAGATATATAAAATCTAAAAATCAGTCCCATTCTTATCCTTCAGTATTAAAGTACAAGGAACGGTCAGCTGGGAACGGAGAGGACATATGTAATATGTTTTCTGAGTACTTCTACTCTAATTTTCTGTCTCCCGGCCCTCAGGATGCTGACGTGCCCGTTAGTACGTGGGACAGCTTGCCGATTCGAGAAGATCACTCTGATATTAGTTCGATTGAAATAGAGGAAGCCGAAGTGTTTAAACTACTTAAACAGGTCGACCTCAACAAATCTGCAGGCCCCGACAACATCCCACCAATTTTTATCTTTAACTGTGCCAAGTGTCTTTCTACTCCTATCTCGATTTTATTCAAGCGGTCTCTTGCTGAGGGTGACATGCCTGTGATCTGGAAGTCAGCGTATATAACTCCAATCCATAAAAAAGGTCCGAAGGACGTGGTGAAGAACTATAGACCGATCTCCAAGCTATGCGTATTCGCGAAAATACTAGAAAAAATTGTTTACAGGCAACTCTATGCGGCTATCAAACTTAGCTTCGGCGAATATCAGCACGGTTTCCTCAGTGGTCGTTCTACCACGTCGAACCTTATTGTTTCTAGTGATTATATATCGGAACATATGTCACAGCGGTTACAGGTGGACGTTGTATACACTGACTTTTGCAAATGTTTCGATCGGATAGATCATTCCATACTTAAGCAGAAACTGTTACACGCAGGTATACGGGGTAACCTGTATAGGTGGTTTTCGTCATATGTTGAGAACAGGAGCCAAGTCGTGGTTCTGAACGGTTATTCATCGACTAGGGCAATGTGTATTCCGTCAGGAGTTCCACAGGGGTCTTTGTTGGGTCCTCTTTTGTTCAATATTTTTATAAGCGATGTTATATCCTGCTTCCATACATCCAAAATATTGCTGTACGCAGACGATATGAAGATACTGACTAGAATAGGCTCCAACGAAGACACCCTTCGCCTGCAAAGTGACCTAAACCGCTTTCAAACGTACTGTACTATTAACAAACTGGACTTGAATGTCTCCAAATGCTATGTTTGTTCCTTTACACGCAAGCCTAACCCAATAACTTATCATTACACGCTGTCGGGTACCGCAATAGCCAGAGTTAACTCTGTCAGGGACTTGGGAATAACATTCGACTCCAAACTACTATTTGATGCACACATTTCAAATATAATTAATAGAGCTAATAAAGCATTAGATTTCATTTTTAGAATATCCAAGGATTTTAAAAATATCAAAACGATCAAAATTCTGTATTGTGCTTACGTCCGTAGTCACCTCGAATACGCTTCACAAGTGTGGAACCCTAACTACGAAATCTACATAACGCGTGTGGAAAGAGTTCAAAAGAAGTTCCTGAGGTACGTACAATTCCGGTCTGGCATATATTTGTCAGACTATTTCAGCCGATGTAGAAAATTCCACTTGCTGCCTCTACAAGAGCGAAGGAAAATAGCCGATATATCTCTGTTATTTAACATTATGAATGGGTCGACGGATGTAACCGAGTTGACGAATAAAATTGGTCTGCGTGTGCCATCTGCGCTGCTGCGAAGGCGTAACCTTTTATATACCCCCGCCTGCCCGAGTACCTACAGGCAAAATTCATTTTTGATCAGGGCTTGTCGTTCGTTCAATTCAGCGTGCCGGAGAGTTGACATTGATATTTTTAACACCAGTGTCACCAAATTAAAAAAGACTATGTGCAATAACTTTTTCTCACATGCTTCCTAGAAATCGATTAGTAATGAGTGTGTGTTTTCCTTTTTTTCCTTTTTTTATTATTTTTATTTTTTCCCTTTTTTTGTAATTATTATGTGCTTATTTTGTCCTCCTACTTAAAATAATTTATTTAAAATCAATATTGTTTTAGGTAGCCGTTTCACAAATTTTTTTTATAAAAATACTATAAGTGAAAACTTGTAATTGGCCATAGCTTAGTCAAAGATATACATACTTGTTAACTAGCTGTAAGTTTTCTAAATTCGAAAATAAAATAAAATAATCTAAAAAATAACGAGCTTACGTTTTTGCAAATTTACGTAGTTTTGTAGGCAAAAATATTAATTCTTTATAGTTTTTAAAACGGAGTAATTGTAAACACATTCATTGTTATGGTAAATGTATATTTTATATTTGTATTAAATAAAAAGTGTTGATTTTATCAACTTAACCGTGACCGCCTCTTTTGGCACATTTCGCGCAGGCGCAGTCTTAATACCTAACTGAAACCCAAGAGAATTTTTTAAATCTTTGACATGCTCTCCTGAAGTTGTTACTGAAGTTATTTACGATGTTATTCCTTGCAGGTGTCGGTATAATAATAATAATATATAATATTCTACCACATACACACAACACCATCTAGCCCAAACTAAGCAGAGCTTGTACTATGGGTACGAGACAATGGATAAACATACATATATACTTTTTTTTTTGTAAATACATACATATTATACATAGAAACACCCAGACCAAGACAAACATCCATGTTCATGCACACAAATGTTTGACTTGTGCGGGAATCGAACCCGCGTCCTCAGGCGTGGCAGTCGGTTACACTAACCACTACGCCACCGAGGCCACAAATCTTCAAGAGAAGAGCGCTGCTGTCTGAAGCACAGATATTGAGTTATGTAAGGGTCAGCGAAATAAAATGACCGCGCTTTGAGTCGCTCGCCGTCATTTTACCAAATACAGTCGTATTCTGAAGCACTTTAGGTTGAATTTAAATTGTTACTGAATTAGTCTCTTCGCCGCCACTCCGTCCATCAGTGCTGACCCTTATACACATAAGATACAGATGTTCACTAAATATTATTAAGCTGTATCTCAAAGTCCTAGCTTAGTTATTAAGATATTTATGGCTTGAAATAAAAAATGTATTATTATAATTACCTTAAAGAAATACAATGCTAACTAACCTAATACTAAATTCCTAATCCTAATCCTAACTAATATTATAAAAGCGAAAACGAGTTTGTTTGTTTGTTTGTTTGTTGCCTTTTTACGCCTAAACCACTGAACCGATCATCCTGAAATTTTGCATTTACGTTGTCAGGTGTACAGAAACGGACATAGGCTACCTTTCATCCCGAAAAAAATTACTGTTCCCGAGGAAAACAATAATAACGTTCTTATGATAATAGATGGCGCCACGTGTCCTTCGAATCATGATTGAATTATATTATTACGCAAGTGAAGCCGCGGGCAAAAGCTAGTATGTATTATAAATGCGACTGTCAGTTTGTTTGTTAAGTTTTCACGCCGTAACTACTCGACCGATCATCATGAAATTTTGCATACACATTGTCAGGGGTACTGAGAAGATCATGGGCACTGGGCCAGTGTGGTGGACTATGACCTTACCTTTCTCAGAGTGAGAAGATGCCTGTGCCCAGCAGTGGGACAGTTTACATACAAGGCTATTATTATTACCTGTGGCTTCTTTATGTTATACTAATTTTCACCCGTGGCTTCGCTTGCGTAATGGCGTAAACAGTTGGTCGTTAGCTCGTATTCGATTGCCTATTGTTATCAAGCACTCAATAGTAGCACACGGTTGTGACGTATTACATTGTTTTAATTGTTATGTTATAATTGCATATTTACATTTGATTATTTCTATAATTAATAATTATCATTGTTATTTGTTACTGTAATAATTTTACACCTTAAAATGTAATTAATCGATATTTAACTTTCCATTTGATACATTGATAAAAATATATAAATAAGGTAGGAGATTAACAAATATTCATTCTCGTTACAACTGTCAGTTAGAACGGTTACTCTGCTGAAATATATACTGGTTGTGTAAAAAATATCTCGGCGTTTCATTGTGCAAGAACCACGACTGCGTAATACTATGGAATTCGGACAAACGACTAAGTGTACCTAAATGAACGGAGTCGAGTACGCCCGTATTCGAACAGCTTTCGTTTCGGTTACCCGACGCCGATTTCCTTTCGATTGTCAAACGTTTGCCCGTGTTGCAGTAACCGAACGTGAGTAAAACAATGTAATTAATGCATCGGGTGCTCGAATTCGAGTAGCATCTTTCGTGCACCCAAATACGGGCTAACGACCAAGTGTAATGCGCCATGAATGTAGGTTAGGTTAGGTTTGCTACAGTTGTGCTGGGGCGCAATGAGGTCCGTCTGCGAGTCTGTCATCTCGCAGAAGAAGGCGGCGGAGCGGGGGCGTGAGGAAGATCCTTACGCCCCGGAAGTCCGCCGCCGGAGGAGGGGGCGCAGGAGACGCGCTTATGTCGCTCTCCTGCCCCCCACGTAAGGGTTCCGGGTGGCAAGGCCTCAGGGGGGCCTGCCACCCACAAATTAAGAACCCCGAGAGGGCGCGCACGGTGTTCCCGCGCGCCTTCCAATGTCGAAAGGGGAGAGCGGGGAGGCTCTCCCCTGGGGACGAGAGGTGGTCGGGTCCGTTTGACCCGGCCCGCACCCACACGGGGGGCCTGCTATGGACGACTCAATTCTTTTAAGAGCTCCCAACAGGCCCCTCCATTGGGTGAGAGAGGGAACACCCCAGGTTTTTTAGTGGGTATACCAGCGCTCTTCATGCTGGGGAGTCCCACACGCCCCGCCGGTGCCGTCCCCTAGCCGGCGGATAGTGCATCAAGCATTTTTCCAGGGTACAAAAAAAAAAGAAAAGGTTTGCAACAGCTATTTTTTCTGGATGAAAGGTATCCTATGTCCTATTCTGTACCCCTGACAACGTCTATGCAAAATTTCATGTTGATCGGTTGAGTAGTTAAGGCGTGAAAGCGTAACAAACAAACTCATTTTCGCTTTTATAATATCAGTTGGGATTGCCTGTGGCTTCGTTCGGGAACGATGCTTTTCTGATTTGATTTGATTTGATTTATTGATAGGAACATGACTGATGAACTGGATAACAAGTAACCTATTTCCCTTGTCATAACACTGATAACGTGTATGCAAAATATCATGACGATCAGTGAAGTAGTTAAGGCGTGAAAATGTAACAAACAAACTCACACTAATCCATATCTTTTTAAGTAGTAGTAGAGCCTCGCTGATTTCAGCATGAATGGCCGGCTCAACCGGGGAAGTACTACCCTCTCACAGAATATCGACGTGAAATAGCAGTATTCCTAGAAGTGATCGACCCCACAACAGTCGGCCAACTGACAATGACTACTTAAACCACAGCGCCATACATGCAAGTGAATACGGTACCGTCCTTTTCTGTCTCCCTGGCAACGTGTACCTATGCGAAATTTCGAAATGATCGGTCGAGGAGTTAAGGCATGAAAACGTAACAAACAAACTCACATTCGCATTTATAACATTAGCTGGGGTTCGTATTTTTGTTTGTAATGTATAAACTCAAACAACGAACAACAATTTCTGAAAACTGTTATATTGCTACAATAACCAATTAACCAACTTATAATCATCCTCTTGCCCTGGTCTCAATTTATTTGGGGTCGGCGTAGTATGTCCTTCGCTTCCATACTTCTCTGTCACCCGTCATCTGATCATTTACCCCTTTCCCTTTCATATCCATACTCACACAGTCCATCCATCTTTTCCTTGGCCTTCCTCTTCCTGTTCATCTCTCTACCCTCGTATTCATCACTTGCTTACCTACATACGTATCATCTCTTCGCATAACATGTTCATACCAAGCCAAACGATTTCCTTTCACCTTCTCGTCTATGGGCACCACTTTCAGACTACCTCTTATGTGTTCATTCCTAATTCTGTCCATTCTCGTCACTCCACACATCCATCGTAACATTCTCATCTCTGCTACATGCAATACCTTCATGGCAATCTCGTAGCGTAAGCGGGTGACCAAAGTTTATGTACTGGTGGCACATTTGAAACGTGGCATTAGTGGCGCAGGGCTGTCACTTTTAATTTATGTTTATTAATTATTTACTAATGTGTATATGTGTGTCCTCTTAAAAAATTTACAATTATTTACATGATATTGTGAAAGATTTCGTGATTTTAGAAATAAAGTATGTTTTCTTTCTTTCTTTCAATCGTTTCTCATCCATCTTCTTAGTAGCCCAACACTCAGCTCCATACAGTACGACAGGCCTTATAACCGCCTTATATATACGACCTTTTAACCAATTAATTAATTAGTAGTATAATAAATACCTTCGACTCCGCTTATAAGAGGTTTATACACGTGAGATCGTGGAACAGCCACTACATCCAAATCCTTGGGAGCACCCGCGTCCTCGCCCTTGAGAACGTATTTCAAGTAGTCAATGTTCTCGAGAAGGACACGACTGTTCTTCACCTTCTTCTGGACGTGCTGTAGGAAAGCCTTCATGTGTTCTACTGGGTTGAAGTCCTTTGGTATTGCTATCGGAGTTTTGTTTACTGTGGAAAATTATTAATTTCTTTGCTTTTATACTACGGACGCTATCATAGTTAGTAGCGAATAGCGATATGAATATTTTTCTAAATTCATTGGCTACATAATGTAGAAAAATATTCCTATGTCCTTTTCTGTTCCCCCGACATCGTGTGTGCGTTTCATGATGATTGGTCGAGTAGAAAGGAGTAAAAATGTAACAAACAAATAAACAAACAAACACATTCGCTTTCATAATATTAAGTTAGAATAATAATAATTTCCTTCAAACCTAGGGTTGCCATGCGGGCGGGTTTCCCCGGATTTGTCCTAGTTTAGAGGGCATCCGGGGAGCGTCCGGGCGGGGCTTCATTTGTAGTCCGCGTGCCGCCCGCGACTCACGCACTGTGCCCGCACGCCGCGATCAACCGATGAACCGACTCCCTAAATTCCCCGTCCCATAACTGTTTTTTATTACACTGATTATGTTTAAAAAAACCTATTGACATATCCGGGTTCTGGGCTCTAAAATCCGGGGCTTTCACGCGTCTTGTCCTGGATGGCAAATTTTAGAGATGGCAACCCTATTCAAACTGAACTTTGGTCGCGGCGGCTCTGGCCACAGGAACGGGCGTCGTCGCGAACGGCCGGCGAGGCGGCAATCCACGCGGCACAGTTTGCACGCCACGGGCAGTTTCATTTGCTGCCGCGACCAGTATAGACCGAGAGCGAGATGTCTTTATCAACGTTGTCTCGACGTTGTTTGGAGAGTAGTAGATTTTTAATTCAAGATATAACTAAGGTGACAAACAAGCATACGGCCCACCTGATGGTAAGTGGTCACCGTAGCCTATGGACGCCTGCGACACCAGAGGCATCACTTGCGCGTTGCCGACCCTTTAGGAAAACAAGTGGGAAGGAGAAGGAGCGGGAAGTGAGAAAGAGGGTGATTAGGCCTCCGGCACTCTCACTCGCCGAACGAAACACAACAGTAGGAATACTGCTATTTCACGTCGATATTCTGTGAGAGGGTAGTCCTTCCCCGGTCGAGCCGGCGCATTCATGCTGAAATCAGCGAGGCTCTATTACTCTAAAAGTTTGCTGGCCCGATCTGGCATTCGAACCCGATACCAAATATTTTTACTTGCTACAACGCTCTTTTATCACACTATCATTCAGTGGTAAGGCTTTCATTAAAATAAAATCACTTACCCCTAGCTGACGCGTAACAATACGTTGTCGACACGAAATAGATCCAATATAACACACATAATATCATACTTTTCATTATATTTGTCCATCAAAATCTATTCAGTGGTTTACAGTGGTGTATAGACAGCCAGACAGAAATAACCATTTAAATGCATTGCTTTCAGTTCAGATTTCTCGAAGTACAACATCAATTAGCTTTTCAGTAAGCGTTTTTCGCTGTACAGCCTCACTTTCGATTTAATACTATGGCGAAATCCAGTCACAGTTGTCTGTGGTTCAGTCTGTTATTTTAATTAAGTACTTAAAGACAGAAAAAGAAGTATATTAAAAAAATCTTATATAACAATGCAAACTTGTGTAAAAATTTCAAGTCAATACATCGATTTCTTTTCGAGATTTGTTG
The DNA here is from genome assembly GCA_963564715.1 of Catocala sponsa. Taxonomy (NCBI): domain Eukaryota; kingdom Metazoa; phylum Arthropoda; class Insecta; order Lepidoptera; family Erebidae; genus Catocala; species Catocala sponsa. Next base: position 3,713,354 of record OY751356.1, on the reverse strand, counting down.
ACACAAACGTGCGTCTGAATTTTTAAAGATTTAATTTGATAACGTTAGCAATAAAATAATTAAAGGCACTAGACAGGAGTCTCTGTTCTTTATGTCCGTTGTTTGAATAATAATAATATTCTACCACATACACACAACACAACACCATCTAGCCCAAACTAAGCAGAGCTTGTACTATGGGTACTAGACAATGGATAAACATACATATATACTTTTTTTTTGTAAATACATACATATTATACATAGAAACACCCAGACCAAGACAAACACCCATGTTCATGCACACAAATGTTTGACTTGTGCGGGAATCGAACCGGCGACCTCGGGCGTGGCAGTCGGTTATACCAACCACTACGCCATCGAGGCTGAATGTTTGTAAACTCGCAACACGAATTCGCAGAGAAGGAGTAAAATTAACAATGAAATAATTTAAAGGCACTGGATAGGAGTCTGGAGGTTCTATGTGTCCGTTGTTTAAATGTTTTTAATTAAAGTCTCTCGCGACACGAATTATCCTCAGAGAGGTAACAGTTTTTTTTTTTCAAATAATGTACTACGTATACGTAATTTCTCTTAATATTATGGAACCACTTTAATCGAAAACACACTCCGTAATAAATAAAGTTATAAAACAATATTTTTATTCGCAATAAATGCAGTATTGAAATACCTAAAATGAGAAAATATGGTTGGATATATATTTAAAGGATACTTTCGAATGCAGGTAATATTATTTTAGGTTATGTTGATATTGTTTTAGTTCCGGCGACCCACCCACCATACAAAGCAGCAAGGGCGGATCCACCGTCGTGGGCACGATGAGCATGCCCACAACCCTAATAGACTTGCGACGTCACACTTTCACGGTCTATTGAGATTGAAAGGCTGATGATAATAAACGCTATACGACTCCTGAGACAGCGTCAAGATACCTACTTACCCAGTTTAATGTCTAAGGCTTACTGGCTACTAGAAAAGAAGAAAAATAATATTTTATAGATTGTAATTGGTTTGGAATTTAATCGGAACTGTTTGACTATTTTATTGGAAGAAATCGGGTCTGACTTACTACCATTGATTATTTTCATTCATAAAGCCAAAGTCCTGATGCGCGGAAAAAAGGAAATAATCAAATTCAAAAGTCGTTCATGAGCGAGTTCGTACTCCGACTCACACTTGGCCGATTTTCGGGTGGCTGTGACCAGAGGCGTCTTTACCGAGTGTGCAGGGTGTGCGCTGCACACGGGCGCAGCGGTTAGGGGGCGCCGCGCCGGCCTCGGCACTTTCAATGAACCTGCGCCCGTGTTATGACGCCGGATGTTATAACTCAACCCCACGTAAAAAGAGCTCCGGTTTGCATACATTTTGTATGGCATCCGGAGCTCTGCTTATATGTCTCGAGTCAGCAAAGTAAGGCGCGCCACGAGCGGCTCTTACAATAGTAATTTTTATTTCAACATCAAATAAACCTTAAAACAGATAATTATACAGTACTAGCTTTTGCGCGCGGCTCCGCCCGCGAGGAAAAAGTAGCCTATGTCCTTCCTCAGGTTTTAAACTATATCTGTACCAAATTTCATCTAAATCGGTTGAGTGGTTTAGCCGTGAAAAAGTAACAGACAGATAGACAGACAGAGTTACTTTCGAATTTATAATATTAGTAACGATGTATAGACAACCCTGTCCGATCCATTAAGGGCTTATTTCTCTCTTAACAAACATGCTAAGAAAAATAATCTATATTATCGTAAAACGCCTACATAATATTTTTAAGTACAGTATTGATAAGAATTTTTACCCTTAAATTACTGAAATTTCGCATAGACTGGCAACACTTCACAAAACCTGATGAATTCTTTGATGTATTTATTTTTTTATTAACATTTGTCGGTTTTTCTGTCAAAGGTTAGCAGTCAAAGGAGCCGCCTCATTGCTCGCTGCGTTTGTACCTAGACAATCGCACCGCGTTAGGGATGTAACTCTTCTTCTCCCTAGCCTTTATTATTCCTTATTCCTTATATCACTTGGGGTCGGCTTTCTAGTCTAACCGGATTTGACTGGATATCAGTTTTTACACGGAGCGCCTGCCACCTGACCTACGCTACCCGAAGGCTAACGATACCCTAAGGCTAGACCAGTGTCAGGATATGAGAGGCCACTGACTTCCCAATAAGAACTGCCATAGATAGATGTTCATGGCAGCCGGGACCGACGGCTTAACGTGCTCTCCGAGGCACGGAGCAGGCGATAATTATTGTCAATCAATACGCACATCATTTCGAAGAGTCATATAACTTCCGAAAGTCAGAGGTACGCGACGTGGCCGCGCGTGGGTTCGAACCCGAGACCCTCTGCATTGCAGTCTGTTGGTCCTACTACTGAGCTATCGCCGCTTGTTCGCGTTAAGGATGTAACTATCGATCAAATAAAAATATTGAAGTAAGAAATTTTAAGGATGCAAGTTAATTTATTTGTAAAATACAAGAAAGACTCTTATGTGCAAAACTCAACTTTATGTAATTATACGTTTTCGTTAAATTAAATAAATAATACATACATAGACTCACGGCAGTATCCCCGAAGAGTTGGGTATAAGTGTACCTATTATTACACCATGTTTTACCAGCTAAGTTTTTACATGCGTTTACCGTACACATTTTACGACTCCGTAACCGTGTTGTTGTCAAGAAATACGTAAAAAACAAACTCAACTGACATTTTGCACTACCCCTTTAATCCAACCTGAGACCTCTATCGTACTTGCCAACTTATTCAATTATTTTTTATCACTAACAGGTGAGTGACGCGTCACTACCAAAGGCACGTGCCGCCACCTGTTTTGATTCGTTTGAAAGCACGCCGACAATTATTGTGAATTCGGCTGTTGATAATAAAAAATAAAGTTCAAATTGGCATGGATGAAGGCCGCATTTCTCAAAGGCATGTGTAGTACGCATGCCGCACTTTAAGTTCTACCGCTCCGCTACACGGTAATTTTGCGAAGTAGGCCTTGACGCAATGGCTTAAGTATTATATTTGAGTAAACATGTAAATATGAAGTAAATCGGCTTTTCTTTAGATTCAAATGATATAAAAAGTAAGATTTGATTTGTTATTAGCTGCCACAACTATTGTGACTTTCACCAGGATCGGAGCTCATCAAAAACTACCTAGCTAACGAAATTTTAAGTCTGAATATAACATTACAGCGATCGAGTGATAGTGATTAGATACATAATTCATTTTTTATTTCTCATTTCTTCAAAAATTAAAACAGTGGAAGGATTTGGATTTAGAGAAAAAAATACACATTGTTCTAATTTAAAAAATAAACTGTGCCATGCTGGCTCTTCAGATGTGAAGAAGTTAGAGCTCTTCAATGAAATCGGATTATTACCGATGTTCATTGACGATTCCATTACGCCGTTGGATATTTTAAAATATTTGTTTGCGATCATTTTCTAAACTAAAAATAATTAAAACTATCTTAGATCAACATTGTCACAAAGTCGATTGACTTTATCGTAGTATTGAACATGAAATCAAAATTGAAGTCAGTGACATAGTTAAGGATTGGCTAATACAAAAGCACGAAATGTATCCCAATTGATATTGAACTCTGTATGTTTGACATGAGGTCGAAATTAGAATTAAGCAATTTGACAGATGTGGGTAGCTTGATACGAGGCCCTGTGTACCTATTGTTTTCCAACATCATTCAAAATTGTACCATTTGCACCCGGATCTCCGATCCCTGTTGTAAATATAAGGTGTTTGGTAAACACGTTCCCATGTTAACATGTCTATATGTTAACATTTGTACCTATACCATTTTGATCTCGCGCTTACTAGAGGGCGCTAGGGTAATGATTGCACACGGGCGCTACATGGGTTAGAGACGCCTCTGGCTGTGACCACAACCTTTTTTGAGGGCTGGATCCGCACCTGCAAAGCAGTGAGGTGGCACATAATTAATATATCATTACATTGACGTGACCAAGAATTATAATAATAATAATAATATTCTATCACATACACACAATACCATCTAGCCCAAACTAAGCACATCTTGTACTATGAGTACTAGACAATGGATAAACATACATATATACTTTTTTTTTTGTAAATACATACATATTATACATAGAAACATCCAGACCAAGACAAACATCCATGTTCATGCACACAAATGTTTGACTTGTGCGGGAATCGAACCCGCGACCTCAGGCGTGGCAGTCGGTTACACTAACCACTACGCCATCGAGGCCGTCCTTAATTGTTTATAAATTTTTATGGAAATAAAGGTTGTTGACTTTAACTTAACCTACTTTTACGCGAGCGAAGCCGCGTTAGATTAATAACATTACTTTTTTGGTTGAAAGGTACCTTATGTCCTTTTCTGTCCTCTGACAATGGGTAGGTATGCGAAATGTCATGATGATCGGTCGAGTAGTTAAGGCGTGAAAGCGTAACAAACCAACTGACATTCGCATTTATTATTTTATAACATTATAACATTAAGTTAGGAAAGTTAGGATTATAATTTATAACTTACAACCCTCATAGAGAAGTTTAATAAAAAGCATGTATTTAATTGTCCGTTGCGTTGGATTGCCACGTAGAGATCTCGAGTTCGATCCTAAGGCGCGCATTTCTCACTTTTCGAAGTGCGTATTAAATAAGTAATTAATTATCGCACGCTTTATCGGCAAAGGAAACCTGCGGATCTGAGAGTTCTCTTCATCATGTTCTCGAAGATATGTGAAGTCTGCCAACCCGCACTGGGCCAGCGTGATGACACTGAGAAGATGGCCGTACCCAGCAGTAGAACAGTTTAATACAGGACTAATAATTATTATTATATATTTGAACCATAATTTATCATGCTGATTTATTTTCAATTTACGATAAATATTCCCTATATTCATCAAATTCTTCTATAAAAGCACCCACCGCATTTTTATCACCGGTTTTGGGCTCATTTCTGTTTCTTATATCCAATTCTATTGAATCATCACGTTGGCCTAGTTCTTGATTCTTTTGGTCTTGTAAGTACGTCTCAGGATCATTCATATAGGTCATTGTATAACCCTTTATTTTGTCATGATAACGCTCTCTTATGTCTTTGTCTAAAGTGTCAGGATTATATACTACAAGGTTTTGTTCACCTACCATTGGAGCTAAAGGACGATTTTTGACATTCATTAAATTTATGCTACCACGAGCTTGTGGGTTCAACGCGAATTCTGCAGGTTTTAACATGTTCCACGTATTGACGTATATAGGACTACCGTCGACTTTAAGTTCATCAATATGTGGTGGTATTTCTCGAAAATATGTTACGCCCCTTCTTGCAGCTGTGGTACTTACAGCTTTAGTAGTAGGTTTCTCCTTATAACTAAAAAATAATTCTGGTATCACAGTTCTTTCAACGCTAATTGGTAATGTAATTTTGTCAATTTCAGAGAAGATTTTAGAAGGATTAATCTTCTCCCAGTCATCGTCTAGTAAAATTTTCTCGTTGTTAATCCTTTCTTCTTCCTTTTGGATTGCATATTCGGCTGCCGCGTCTTCATCGTATACGGGTGTAGTGCCTACGGATTTGTCGTTTGTATTGTTATATGTTTGATCTCTATTCGAAACATTTAATCCACTCTCTGTGTTACTATTGTTCTGTTTTTCAACGACATCACTTGTTGTAGGTTTAAAAGTACCATTGTTTGAGTTATCTCCCACAGTGTATTTTAAATTATTGCCGGCAAATGTGTTTTTGAACGGACTTACTTCAAAAAATCTTCTTAATTTCTTGCTTGTCGAATATATTTTTAACTGATCTCCAATACGTTGAAGATTGTCGTCGCTTTTTGATCGATTTTCTTTTAAATCATGTTGGTTTTTATTCAAACTGGATATTTTCTCTGTATTATTAGTAAATTTATTTGAATTCTGTCTTTGTTTTGCTTCTATATCTAGTTTATTTTTACTAACTTTATTCGCAGCCCGATATTGTTGCGTATCATTGCTGTGTTTTAATTTACTGTCGTACAAATCATATTTTCTATTCTGATTTTTATTGTTACTAGTCGATGCTAAGTTACGTTTGAATGTAGTTGTTGAGCTGATACGACCTGGGTTATAACTACGCATATAATCTGCCGTATTCTTTTTAGTAGTGTCTTGTTTCACATCAAATTTTAATCTATTGTTCCTTTCGTTGTCTTTTCTGAAGTTATTTTTATTGTTATTACCTCGTGTTTGTGTTTGTACACCGTAATTTGCACCTCTTCGTGTAGAATTTTTATCACCAAACACATTACGTGAATGCGGACTCTTGTCGTTATATCTTGCATAAGTGACTTTTACATTTTGTGTTGTTTTCTTAAGCATTAATCTATTTGTTTTGTTTTCATTGTGTCTGACTTCATTTTTAGTATCATAAGATAGTTTATATGTTATAAAACTATAAGGTACTTTATATTTTGTGTACGTGTCAATAGGTGTTTTCTCTTCAATTCTCGTATAGGTATGTTTATCTTTCATTTTGTTTTTGCTATCATGATAGCTATTATCACGAACTTTGTGCGTTTGCTGTGTCAATGATTTGTCAATATTATGTTTGCTTTCGGTATTTAGATTTAGTGCAACATTGCGATAGTCGTTTATTCTATGTCTTTTAAAATAATTATTATAGTTTTGCCCTTTACTGGATTTTAGGTTATCAGAGTCAATACTCATTTTATCATATTTAAAGTCTTTTGGTCTATCAAAATGTTTGTTTTCGTCAGATTTGTCAGACTTTTGATCGTAGTGTCTGATATCATCTTTACTAAGTTGTGTCTCAGAATAATATTTCTTTATGTCTGCTTTGTTTGTAATCGGATATTGATTTCTTTTATTATTTTCTTTGTATGTGTGACCAATGATGTCATGTTTTCTTTGTTGTCCATTATCAGAGATATCTCTATTGCCTTCTCTAATATGCTTAAATTCGACATGTTCCTGTTCCTTTTGATTAACGATAGTTTTTAAATCTTTAATAGATTCAATGTCGTCTTTTATTTGAGTCTTGACGACTTTCAATTCATTTTCCAGTTTATGCAGTCGGTTCAAAATATTTTGATCTAAAGCCTCATGAACACTATTAGTTCTTCTATTGTTGTGTCTATAATTAACGTTAGTGAACTTTTCTTTCATTCGACTTTTTATGAGAAACGGCACATCATGAATGTCTGTATAATTATTAACAATATCAGCTGTGAATACTTTAAGTTGATCGACTAACGCATGTCTGACATCTTCCAGTACATCTTGTGTTAAATCATCCTCAAAAATAGCTGCTTCTGTTTTGAAAGATCTGATATTTTTATTTATTTTATCAAGAGATACAGAACTTATAATATTTATGTGTACAGCTTTAGTGGATGTTTTAGGTTCTTCATCTGTAAAGTAGTATGTGAAATTGAATATATCTTTTCTAGAAGATGTTTTATGTTTTTTTGTAGTAGTAGATACAGTTCTAGGCTGTTTTCTATAGGTTCTTGTAGTTATTACTGACGATGCCTCCGTATGTCCTTCTTCTGTGATATTTTCTTCAAATATTGCATCATCCTCCATAGAATATGTGTATTGGTTTGTAGTAGTAGAAGATACTGTTTTATGTGGTTTGATCCTAAGATATTTATTGCTCGACACTTCTAACTGGTGGCTTATTGCCGGTCCATCGTTCATCAATAGCCCGATGGGGTGTCTCCAATTTAGTTTAGGCTTTTTCATAGGGACTATAGGCTGTTTTAAAATGTTGTTAGTCTTCTTCAAATGGGATTTTGGTTGTTTTAAATGAATTTCGTAATATTTCTTTTGCTTTGCATTTTCGTGTGATTGTTGTACTGAAGTATTATTCGAAACCAGTTCTTGCCTGAAATAAAATTAATTGCTATAGTAAATGAATCTACGTTTTAAATGAGAGATCGTAGAGTCATAATCGAGAAGCGGTACACGGCCTCCTTTTATGAACATCAGCACAGAATATTAACTCAAAACTTGAACAGTCTCTACAACAGCATAAACATTGGTGTGACAGAGTGCTAAAACTAAAATTTTTAAGTGATATTATTTGTGACAATCTACAAAACTATAAAGCTGCGGAAGTGACTATAGACTAAAAAGTGCAGTTTCTCAGTGTTTAGTGCTGTTTTCAACAAATAATCTGCATTAATGATAATACTACAACATTAAACTCGGACAGGTATCATAATTAGTAAGTTCTAGTGACTTTTTTAACATTCTCAGTGAAACAACAAATACAGACAAAACGGTTAAGAAAATTATTTTGTATTTGGACTTTGAACTTTTCGATTATTCGACAGCCAGCGCCAAAATTTCCTCAAGCGGTCAATAGAAGAACAAATAATTAGTACTACAGCGCCATTTTTGACATCAAGCGACAAGTAGCAGAACTAAAAGTGTTACCACACATAAAAAATAATAATTTGATGGTAGAAATTTTGTTGCTTCTACTATAATAATTTCAAGTTTTTCGAGACAACTAAATAAATTAATAGACGAGAAAAATGGCTTCACCAAGTGAACATATCACCTACCGTAAACCATATAGATCAAGTTCATTAACTGATTTGTCCAACGTAACAAATAGTAGCGAGAAAGCCATTTTTGATGCGACAATGATGAGTATTCCAGATAGCTTACACGATAACAGCAACATCATAAGTGATCTTAATGAACAAATAAAAAAACTCACCACGCAACTATCAAGCGCACATAATGAAATTGAAAATTTAAACATCGAAAACTTCCGTTTAAAAACAGACTTACAAATGATGACCAAATCTACTAACACTCTCAAGAAAATATGCTCAACACCGTGTAGGAAAACTTTATCACCGATACGCAAGATTAAAACTCCAAATCAAAATAAAGAACCAAGCTGGCGAAGCACAAATGAAACAATAATAAATGACTTGCAAAACAATCGTCCAGAAACCACGCCCATAATGCACAGTAAAGAGACACAGACGACCTTTACATCAAGCAAACTGGAGAAAGTACCTTCTGCTGCAAAAATATTATATGATAATGATAAAGAGAAGGCGAGCTTAATTAAAAAGTTTAGACAAAAAAATAAGTTGTGTATTTTAAGCAGCTACGCAACCAAGGGGTCCTTGTCTATACTTCAAGAAGTGTACTCAAACTACTCTCACTTCTGCCACTACATCCGGTCTAATAGCAGCGCTACAGAACTAATAAGAGACATTGAGCTTAAACTTAATGGTTTCACCCTAAATGACTACTGCATTATCCATATAGGGGAAAATGATATAAAAGAAGGAAGAGACTACATAGACATAATAAACAAGTTGAGGACATCCCTACAAAAATTAAATCACACTAATATAATAATTTGTGCAGCCACCTATGTTGCAGGCGCTTCAATATACAATTTCAAAGTAGAAATGTTTAACAATCTCCTGTATTTAGATATTCAAAGTAATGAATACGCGTATTTTTTTGATAGCAACCGTGATTTATCACCTGAAATGTTTTCCCACAAAACTGGGAAAATAACGAATTATGGAATGAAGAACATACACGACAAAATTGTATACAATATGCTACTGGATTTAGATATATTTTATCAGGCAGACGAAGAGACGATAAATAGCAAGCCTGAAGATAACGTTTCCATCAACCTCACCAACCAACTAACCAATGTTAAAACTCAAGGATTGAATTATTCACAGGCGAATAATAAAATTAATACATCAGAAGAGACATCAAACCAGTTTTTTCTTCAATCAGCGGATCACTAAATCGGACTTAGATACTGAAACCTCAGCTATTTTAACAGGTATCAATATATTTCACCAGAACCTATGTGGTATTAGTAATAAGAGACAAGAATTACAAGTTTATCTGCAATCTCTTGAATTAAAGGTAGACTACTTATGTATTAGCGAACATTTTTTAAATGACAAGTCTGTAACTTCTTTTTCATTGGAAAACTATAATCTTATTTCGTGGAATACCAGGAGTAAAAAGACTAGAGGTGGTAGTCTAATTCTGGCACATGTGGATAGGAATGCTGAGAATATTGATGTAATAAATAAGCTTTATAAGATGGACAGTTTCGAAATATGTTGCATTAAAGATGTCGAGACTGGTCTATACATATGTTGTTGTTATCGTAGCCCTTATGACAATAATTTTGATATTTTCATGACACGTTTGGAAAAAATGCTAGAACATTTATTTAACAGGAACTGCGTAATTTGCGGAGACTTCAATATAGATTTACTTTCAGATAGTAGGAAACGCACAGAATTTATTAGTTTGTTGACGTGTTTCAATTTCAGGCATCTTGTGAATGATGCAACTTTTATCCGTAATGGATCCTTTTCGTGCATTGACCATCTTATTACCAACTTACCAGATTTCTACATAGTAAAAAGTGAAGTCGACCACAATGGCCTAGCTGATGGTCATGGTGGTATTTTTGGTAATTTTCGTTTGGAAAATCTTGCGAGCAAGGCAAAGAACTACAACCGGCACATTGTTATAAATAAGAGAGTTTTCAGTTCTAAAAATGGGATGCTTTTTAAGCAGGGAATACTGAAGCATAAATGGAGTAGTATGGGAATTAACGCATTCATAAAGACCTTTTCAGATGTCTTCAAAAACTGTTACAAAACAAGGGAACGTAGATTGAACGTCATTAAAAGTACTAAAATGAAATGGATCACAAATGGTATTCGAACGTCAAGTCAAATGAAACGTTTTTTATGTGCTAACAATGTCAATAATCTTAATATAAGTATTCAACGTTATAAAAACAATTATATTAGAATTTATAGAAGGGTTATCACGAAAGCTAAAAAAATTACTATCAGGAACCAAATAAATGACTCAACTAACGGAAGCAAGGAAATATGGCAAATTGTAAATAAATGCACAAACAGAACTAAAGTTAAACATACTGAACGACTTCTACTTAAAATTGACGGTAAAATTTTTGACGACTCCACGGAAATGGCGTGCATACTGGCACAGCATTTTAATTACAAGTGTTCTACTGGCGACAATAATAATACCAATGCGATTGCACTACTCCAGCATTGTACAGAATGGGTTGAAAGGGATCTTTGTTTTACGCCTACCACTCCTAATGAAATAAGTAATATTGTCAGAAAGATGGGTAATAAACGATCCTGTGGCTACGACGAAATTCCTATTTCTGTGATTAAAGATCATTTAAATATACTTGCCGTACCACTTTCTTGCTTTTTCAATAAATGCATTGATGAAGGAATTTTCCCAGAGCAGTTTAAGGTAGCAAAGATCATTCCCATTCACAAAAAAGGCACTAAGTCTAATCCAAAAAACTATAGACCAATCTCCTTGCTGCCAACGCTTTCAAAGATTTTTGAAAAAATAATTAAATCTCGGCTTGTACTTCATTTCAACTTAAACAAAGTCTTACAGAGGAGACAATTTGGTTATCAAAAAAACGTTGGCACAGGAGATGCTATGTACACTCTTGTTAATGACGTGATAACTAACATTAATAACAAAATGAAAGTGGCTGGTGTATTCCTGGATCTAAGCTCAGCATTTGACACTGTCGATCATGATCTACTCATTGCTAAGCTTAATCACTATGGAGTTAGAGGTAAAGCCTTACAACTTTTATCGTCTTACCTTAAAAATAGGAAAATGTTTGTTGAAATCACTGAGACACGGGAAGGGCGTAGACAAGCTCATAAATCATCTTTTTTCAATATCTGTGCCGGTGTTCCGCAGGGATCTATTTTGGGTCCCATATTGTTCATTATATTTACTAACGACTTAATAAATTATATAAATGAAATTTTGCCTGACTTACGACTTGTAGTTTTTGCGGATGACACCAATGCTATTATTGCAGCAAATAACATTAAAGACCTTACGGAAAAAGTTAATATAGCACTTAGCCATTTTCACTCATGGTTTTCGGTAAATAAGTTAAAAATCAATAGTGCAAAGACTAATATAATGCTCTTCAAAACGACTGCTCGCAATAAAGAAACCATGGAAATTGTACTTAGTGAGGATAAAATAGAACTAGTCAATGAAGCTAAATTCTTAGGATTGCATGTAGATGAATTTTTTAATTGGAAAAAAGAATTAGCCGCCATAGATGCATATATATCGTCTGCGTGTTATGCGTTACGAATCCTTCGGGATGAAATAGGCGTTAAAGAATTAAAAATCGTATATTACGCGTTAATCGAGTCAAAACTAAGATATAGTGTGCACTTTTGGGGCAATAGCTATAATTATAACTGTCACAGAGCGTTTGTCCTTCAGAAAAGAGCTGTACGTACGATAGTCCGGATATCACAGAGAGAGAGTTGTCGTCCTTATTTTATTCAATTAAATATTCTCACAGTACCTAGTCTCTATGTTTTAGTACTCCTGACTAACCTTAAGAAGTACCTACACGAATACGAAACACAAGAAGAAAGATTAGATAGAGAGGGATCACGCAGAATGGATCTGAGAAACAAAATTAGTCCCCATTTCAACATTGTGAAACACAGTCCGCAATATCAAGCAGTGCACATTTTCAACAAATTGCCACTTCACTTAAAACGTTTGATATACACATCGACATTTAAAACAAAGCTTCGAGCGTTCCTGTTGGATAGGTGTCTCTACTCAGTTGAGGAATTGTAGGCATAAGTGAGAGAAGGACTTTTCTCGTTGTGGTGTATTATTGTGATTTTTCTGTAATTGTTTTCTTTGTTAGTATTTTTTGTTGTATATTTCAATTATTTTTTTATTTTTAATGAATGTGACATTGATCTTTTTAACTTTATAACATAATTGAATTTTGATTGTTTTCTTTTTTATTGTAGATTTGTGGGACATTTATTTATTTATTTTTATCTTTCTATTATATGACTCCTTGCTGTTATGAATTTGACATTGAACTGTTTAACTTTTAAGTATAGTATTTTTTTGCAATTATTGACATTAAATTATAGTAAGTAATATTATAACAATTGTAATATGTATTATGTTCCGACACAATGAAATTGTTTGTGAATAAATAAATGAAATGAAATGAAATGAAAACAGATCACAGTATTGGTTTTTGCGGTAACTAGAATTTTAGAGCTCCTTAATGTAATACTGTATTCTTCATTTTTACTATAGGAGGTCACACAAACAAGTTTTCTGTCACTACACAAGTATAACTTTAAGTATTAAGTTTGATTGCACGGATAGCGAAGTTGTTTAAGTGGTCGTCTGGCCACTAACACTGCACCAAGTGTTGTGGATTCGAATGCCAGACGGGACAAAACATATCATACCAATGATCCACAAATGGATGTTCCGAGTCTGTGTGTTCTTTGTGTCCGTTGTTTGGATGTTTGTAAAGTCTCCCGGGACACAGAAATTATTCCTAGCACGAGAGTCGTATTTTTTTTTTAGGAGCAGCGATAGCTCCTTGTGGAGACCAACAGACTGCAATGCAGAGGGTCTCGGATTTGAACCCACGTAGCGCACCTCTGACTTTCGGAAATTATATGACTTTTCGGAATTATGTGCGTATTGATTGACAATTATCGCCTGCTCCGTGCCTCGAAGAGCACGTTAAGCCATCGGTCCCGGCTGCCATGAACATCTATGGCAGTCGTTATTGGGAAGTCAGTGTCCTCTAATATCCTGACACTGGTCTAGCTTTAGGGTATCGTTAGCCTTCGGGTTGCGGAGGTCAGATGGCAGTCGCTCCGTGTAAAAACTGATATCCAGTCAAATCCAGTTAGACTAGAAAGCCGACCCCAAGTGACTTGGGAATAATAAAGGCTAGGGAGAAGATGAAGACGTGAGTTGTATTTTTTAAAAAAAAAGGAAAAGAAGAAAGACTTGATCAGCCTCTTCGACAGATCGTATTTGTTTCTGTGGTGACTAGAATTTTAGAACTCCCTATTGTGTAATACTCTAATATGTAGTGTTAATATAAAGTGTATTGTTCATTTTACGATAAGATGTCACCCTAAGAAGTTTTCTATCAATATATATATACATCACACAATATAGTCTATGGTGGTTGGAAAATAAAAGCAGTATTTAGCTCTAAAATATTAAAAAGTAGCTAAGTATTAATAAAATAAGCGGCTATTCGTTAAAATGACTTATCTACACTAATATTATAAAGCTAAAGATTTTGTTTTTTTGTTTGAACGCGCTAATCTCAGGAACTACAGGTTCGCATTGAAAAATATTTTTTGTTGGATAGCTTATTTATCGAGGAAGGTTATAGGCTATATAAAATCACACTACGATCCACGGGGACGGCGCAGTAATCATAAACCGCGAGCACATCTAGTTATTAATACTACTCAACGTTTAGTTGAATAACAGTTAGGTAACAACTGTGAACACTGATCAAAGGTTGATCTTCGGTTAAGAACTAGAGAGTTATTAAGTTGAGAAGTATTTAAGTATAATTATGGAAAGCAATAAAAACAATTACCCAATCGACTACCCAGAAAAACTCATCCCTTAACTTACTTGACATTAAAGAGAATCAAAAAGAGTCGATAGATTATTGTAATAATTTCTTTGCTACAGTAGGGCAACGGCTTGCCAGTCAAATATTTAACCGACGGCACCAATCACAGAGTACACTAGTCTCCAATGTTCCATCATCAGTTTCTCCAAAAATTCCCTATTTTTTAACCCTACCAGTGCTATAGAAATAGAGAAACTGATCCTCCAACTTAAGGACAACAGTGCCCCAGGAATAGATGGTGTTACAAACCGGCTCATTAAATCAATCAAAAATCATATAATTGAACCTTTAAGTTACATATACAATCTGAGTATAGAAACGGGCACATTTCCTAAGATTTGGAAAGTCGCAGCTGTAACACCCATTTATAAGGGAGGCGCTAGCAATGATCCCAACAATTTCAGGCCTATTTCTCTGCTTTGTACCTTCTCTAAACTTCTTGAAAAGATAATAAATAATCAATTGGTTGACTTTTTGGAAAAAGAGAAACTTCTTTCGGACTGTCAATTTGGCTTTCGCCGGGGCAGATCCACCGAAAGTGCCGTGACACTTTTGACTAACATTACCGCTAAGCATCTTGATGATGGATCGGCATGTTTAGGTGTCTTTCTCGACCTAGCGAAAGCCTTTGACACTGTCTCGATCCCCATTCTTCTAAAAAAGCTTGAAATTGTTGGAATCAGAGGCATGTGCTTGAACTGGTTTCACAGTTACAGGTAGATCACAACTTACAAAAATAGATACATTCATAAGTGAGGAACAAGAGGTAAATTTCGGGGTCCCACAAGGGAGTATCTTGGGCCCTACGCTCTTTCTTATATACATAAACGAGCTTTCCTTTTCTATTTGTGTATATAACGTTGACATCATCAATTATGCAGATGACACGGTTTTGCTTTTCCACGAGAGACCATGGAGAAAATTGACAACGATCGCAGAGGAGGGACTTACCCGAGTATGGGAATGGTTGAAAGCAACCTTTTAACTCTAAATACTTCTAAAACCAATTATTTATCCTTCCACAAAACCGCTGCGTCAGCCCCTCCCTCTGATCTGAAACTTGTCATTCACACATGTTCCTCCGGGAATGCACCGTTGTCAAACTGCTACTGCAATACTATCCAGCGTGTAACTAAAGTAAGATATCTAGGAATGACTATTGATGAAAAACTTAGTTTCAGAGAGCACGTCGTAGCCACGTCAGCAAGAATCAGGAAACTCATACACGCAATGAAACAGTTACGCGACGTGGCTTACTGAGATTGGTTTATATAACACTGGGTCAATCCCTGCTTGAGTACTGTATTCTGGTTTGGGGTGGCACTGCAAAATCGCACCTGATTAACCTAGAAAGGGCTCAACGCGCAGTATTAAAAACAATTCTGCATAAACCCTATCGGTATCCTGCGGTACATGTATTCACGGACACTCAAGTTCTAAGTGTCAGGAGACTATTCATAAAGAAAATCACACTCCTTACCCACAAAGAGGTACTCATCTCAGATTACTACGATGAAATGATCGAGAAACGCGTCTTTCATATCCTATCCTTCCCAGTAAAAACAGAATTCGCTAAAAGGTTCTGCAGTTTTCTAAAACCATTTGTTTATAATAAAATAAATAAAATATGTAACATACACACTCTACCCTTGCGCAAAGTAAAGACCATTATTAATAAGGAACTTTTAAATTGGGACTACGATAAAACGGAAGGCTATTTGAAAACATTGTTATAATAATATATTACGTTTATAATTATTCTACAACACTTTTATGTTTTTTTGAGCTGTTCAGATGTTTACTTTAATATTGTTTGCTTTTCTTTGTCTTCTTACCTAGAATTTAAAATACACATACCATAAATTATATTTGATAATTGTAATAATTTTGATAGATAAATAAATATAGTTAATTATTTAATATATACCTATACCGTCCGCTCGTTCATTACCTCAGTATTTAATAGCAAATTCAAAAATAAATTGTTAACTTTCATAATAATTGTGAACTGCCCGCGGGACAGGCTCAGCCTAGTGCGGGTAGTTATGGTAATTGCTAATCATAACTATTTATAAAAACCTGTAATGACTGGAACTGTATAATGTCAACTATTGCAAAATACCTTTATGCTAAATAAATTATTATTATTATTATTAATTTATATTTATGTTAGAGACTAGCTGACCCGCGCTACTTCGTCTGCTTCATATTATTTTCCCCATTTTTGCAATATTTTTCATTGCTGCGCCGCTTCTTTTGGTCGTAGCGTGATGTTAGCCTATAGCTTTCCTCGATAAATGGGCTATCCAACACTAAAAAATTGTTCAATTCGAACCGTAGTTCCTGAGATTAGCGCGTTCAAACAGACAAACAAACTCTTCAGCTTTATAATATTAGTATAGATGTGATGACAATTGATAAGTAGTTAGTAGACCAAATGACAATGACAATGACATTAGACTAGGAGACTCATAAAGTTGATTTTAAAAGGGTGTTATTTAAATGGTTAGCATAGTATTGGTATTTTTGTGAGCAGAAAAATATAATCTGTGAGCAGAAATAGCTAATTGATTAGCAACTCATGGCCAGCAAACTTTAAAGAGATCAAACTAAGTCGACGGAGGCCCGCTTCGCGGGGCTCCTATTTTTGGGTGGGTTTAAAAAAAGGAACCTAACATAACCTAACACTTCCGAGACGGAATGCAGTGATTTGAGGCGTATCGATGCTCGCTATGCTGTGCAATATTTGCTGACCAATTAGTATTTTTGATGAGCATTATATTTAATCCCATTCTGAAATAATTATACTTACTTGATGAACTTATTAAATCTTTTAATGTTAGTGAGAACATACGGTCTCATCGTCACCAATTTAAAGCGTTTCAATTTTGTTCGGTGTGTCATGGCTTTTCTATTGTGTGTATCTGTTTCCGTTGTCTTTTGTTTTCTTATTTTAGTCTCTGTAGTTAGATGATCGTAGGCGTAAGGGTTATATTTTAAGTCTAGATTCTTCTCCACATACATTTGTCTAAATGTACTCATTTCTTCACCTTTTTTAGTTGTGCGTTTGCCTTCTTGTATCATCGTTTTTTTATGTAAATCTACATTTTGTATTACAGGATCTGGCATATTCCAATTAGCTACAAACGCCGGATACAATGTCATAAATGTCATTTTCTTTACTTTTGCTTCTGTCGTGGCTTTTTTCGTCATGTGTATTTTAGGTCTTGGGTGAGTTATCCTATTAAAATTATCTTCGTTGTCTGTCGTTTGTTGATTTCGTAAAGCATCCCTTGGACGGATCATGTTTTGGAGACTGGATGTTGCTATTTTATCATCATACATACCTATTAATTTGGCAGAATATTTTTGATCAGTATTTCTTGTTGTACCCTTAAACTTGTGCACGTGTTTGGTCAAATGTGGTCGAAGTAAGGTTTTGATTTCCATCACTTGTTTTGTGTAATCATCTAATTTAGACTTCAGTGCTGCCCGAGCATTGTAATTCAAATTCGTATAGTAATCGAATACAACAGATCTCACTCCATTTCTGACTACGGTTTCTAAATTCATATTACTTCTAGTTTTCAGTCTGTAGTTATCGAGACTGAGCAATATATTGTTAAATATATCGATAGAATCTTTTCTATACAACGAGTTGATGTAGTCAATCAAATCTCTTTCATTTTTAGCATATTTCTTCTCTTTTATCTTATTAGCTATTGCTACCAATCTTTCTTTAATAACTACGCCTGGTATTTTTTTATATTCATCAAGTTTCGAAGC
Source organism: Catocala sponsa (assembly GCA_963564715.1). Lineage (NCBI taxonomy): Eukaryota > Metazoa > Arthropoda > Insecta > Lepidoptera > Erebidae > Catocala > Catocala sponsa. The sequence goes on along the minus strand of OY751356.1, from coordinate 3,694,993 downwards.
TATGTTCTTTCTGAGATTATAATTGTCTATTAGTTCATGAAACTTGCATCCTTTATAGTGATATTTTTTTAGTTCTTGGCTAATAACAGCGACAAAATGTTTTATATCCTTATCATCATATTTGCTTAATACTTTTATAAGTATTTGAATAAAATCTGTAAATTTCTCAAGTGTACCATTGCTGAAATCACGTCTTATTATGTTGTTTTTATTGATAACAGTTTTAACTTTATCGATAAAGTTATGAACATTATCTAGGAACTTAATATCTTGAGCTTTGTCCTCTTTGTTGAATTCTAAGACAGTTTCTAGAGCTAAATTTATACTTCTAGCGTTGTTGCCGTCTTTTGAAAATGTAAGATATTGAGGCGAAGCTGTTTACAAAATAAAGGTGTCAGTTCACTTGTAAATTCTCACATATATTTTTTTTTAACCTTTGACTGTCATGTATATCTGGCTGTAGCTTGGCGCCGAGAGTACGCTTTTGCATTTTTTACATAGTGGTCAAAGGGTTAATACAGGGCTGAGATTATAACAACAGACGCAAAGAACATCCGATTCGGCATAGCTATATGTGGATCCCTCAAAGAACAATGGCCAAATTTCTATAGGATAAGGAGCTGTACCTGGTTTTTATTTGCCATGTCCAGAAACAAACTGGAGTGGGATTGGTTTATTTTCATGTATTTAATACCATTCTGTATGAAAATAATGTGTACAAAGCCTAAATATTTTAATATCATGAACAAAACGCTGTGCTTCTTTGTACCTACATAATACGCATATATCAATTGCATAAAAAATAATACTAACTGGTTTGATCTCGAATTTCGTATTATAATCGTATTTATTTATTTGTGCTAATGTTTATAACTCCTCGAAAATATGAAAATAATTGCAAGTATTGAGTGTTGAACCTTTTAGTACCTATGTGAAAAGAAAGAAATCACATTGTAAGTAAATTGAAAAAATGCGTTCTGAAATTATGTAAGTTAAAGAAAAATACGATATAAAAAGAAATGTAGGTATATATTTTTTTCCTGGCTTCATAAACAGATATTTCTTATCTTACCTAAAGTCTTAAACAATAACGGATATTTTCATTTACAATACATGTCGGGTCGCCGTCAGGTACGATTTGACCATTGTTCTTTATGGGCCGTGTGAGAATTACAACCAGAACACTCGGTGCCCTGACAGTGGCTAGGCGAAAGCATAAACCCGAGTATAATGATTTTTAGACTGCACGTCTAAAAATCATTACACTCGGGTATATTTTTTTTTTTATTTTTTTTTTGCTCTTCAAAATGACCACACTCCACCTGATGGTAAGCAGCCGAGGTGATGTTGAGGTCTCTACTTTGACGGCCTGAGAAGGTGCTTTTTCACGTCCCGCTTAAAGGAGCCAGGATTGTAGGAAGAAAGAAAAATTAAAAAAAAAATCGCGAAGGATATGCAGAAACTAACTATTTCGGGTTCTATCCCAACACGAAACAAACATTTGTATGACCCACATAATAATTGTACCGAGTCTGCATGTTTGTGACCGTGGACATACTTTTTTTTTTTTTTTAGTTGGTGAATGCTTTGACCCATGCCCCTCCGCGGGGCGGGCGCAGGGGCCATGTCGGATTCGCCGGGGCAAAAGAAAAGATGGAATGAGAACAATGTACCTCTCGGAACACCCACCAAACCCACCACGGCGTTCCTCGATAAACCACTATCGGTCCGTGGACATACTGCGCGAGTAGGCTTTAAGAGTCGTTATGTATATCTGAAAAATAACCTATGTGTCCTAACTCTGGCTCAAAACAAATTATTTTAAACTAGAATTTGTTAAGAGCTCTTTGAACCGACAGGCGTGTATGAGGAATGTGATGAAAGTGAATGAAGCCAGAGAAGTGTGTCAGGATCGTAGCAAATGGAAATCCGTAGTCTCTGCCTACCCCTCTGGGAAACAGGCGTGAATCTATGTATGTATGTATGTAGAATTTGCCCGTGACTTCAATTGCGTAAGTAAATGTAGGTTATGTAAATTTTTTATCCCTAGGTATTACAGTATTTTTCCTGGATGAATGGTATCTTGTGTCCTTTTTTTTAGATACTATTCGTATTTGAACAGTGACGAAAGGTTATTTATTTTTTATAGAAGACCTATACAGGACTTGTATCATTCTTGTATCGCGTGGAGGTTTGCAAATATTGACATAACTTTACAACGGACGCAATAGACCAATAGTAGCGATATCCTAGTGGGAAACCGTTGGAATGCTACGCAGTGGTCTCGAATTTGAACTCAAGGCGCGCATCTCTAACTTTTCGAAGTTATGTGCGTATTAAATAGTTAATAGAAAAGGGTATGTTAAGATGGTTTGTACATGTAGAAAGAATGGACGACGAAAGACTGACTAAGAAAGTTTATAAGACTAGTGTGAATGGAACAGTCGCAAGAGGAAAACCTAGGCGAACGTTTCTCGATCAGATCGGAGGCGTTCTGCACAAAGGCCAGGTTGAGAGCTCCTTGAACCGACGGGCGTGTATGAGGAATGTGATGAAAGTGAATGAAGCCAGAGAAGTGTGTCAGGATCGTAGCAAATGGAAATCAGTAGTCTCTGCCTACCCCTCTGGAAAACAGGCGTGAATCTATGTATGTATGTAAATAGTTAATTATCGAACGGCGAAGGAAAATATCGTGAGGAAACCTGTATGTCTGAGAGTTCTACATTCTACCAGCAATGGGCCAGCGGGGTAGACTGTGGCCTAACCCGTCTCACATGGAAAAGAGGCCCGTGCCCAGTGAGACAGTTTAAATATGACCACACCTTTCTGTTACACGCTATATAAACTGTACGGATGGCATAGCGGTTTGATTGGTCACCTCGTCGCTGTCACAGCGCCGAGTGTTGTGGGGTCGGATCCCAGTCGAAACAAAACTTTATGTGATCCACAAATGTTTGTTCCAAGTCTAGGTGTTCTTTGTGTCCGTTGTTTGAACGTTTGTAAAGTCCTCAGTGACACAAGATTTATTCCTAGTGCAGGAGATAACTCTTTTTTTAATATAGGTACTTATCTTATGTGGGGCTAGTCAGTGCAGACCGGCGACACTTCGATCCAGTGGGATCTTTTGTGTCGACACTCTCCCAATAACGACTGCCATAGATGTTCATAGCAGCCGGGATCAACGGCTTAACGTGCTTACCGAGGCACAGAGCAGGCGATAATTGTCAATCAATACGCACATAATTTCGAAAAGTCATATAACTTCCGAAAGTCAGAGGTGCGCGACGTGGGTTCGAACCCGAGACCCTCTGCATTGCAGTCTGTTGGTCTCCCCACTGAGCTATCGCTGCTCTTAATATACTTAAAATAAGAACAAAAGAAAAGAAGATTGAGACGTACCTGTAACTATAAATGTTTCATAAATTATAAACCATAGCCACTCTATCATCTTTCATACGCACTCGTTATCACGTTCGTTAAACTTATTTTATAGCCATACATTTTATATAACGTCAAATATTTTATTACATACATTTAAATTAATATTTTATTTACACACCTACATTTTAATCTATGTATATCGAAATTGCCGCAATCATTTCGGTAGAATTAGGTTTCTGAACGCTTAGCAAAGTTGCCAACTTACAAAATCAGCCCAATATATAAACTGTCCCACTATGGTCCCACTTCTGGACTCGGGCCTCACCTCAGTGTGAGAAGTGTTATGCCATAGTCCACCACGCTGGCCAGTGCATGTTGACAGATTTTACATATTTTCGAGAACATTATGGAGAACTGTCAGACATACAGGTTGCTCCTAGACGCTTTTGTAGCTCTCTAGACTCCACACAGACGTAGAAGTTTCGACAATATGGCTGGTATACCTGAACCAGTCTCGACAAACAAAGAAAATAGAAACGCCGCAGGCAAGCGAGAAGTCACTATGATACTCATCATACTCATCCTCCAAAAAAGAGCAATACGTACAATTGTCAGAATCACTCAGAGAGAAAGCTGTCGTACTCATTTTCAGCGCTTAAATATTCTAACATTGCCCAGCTTATACATACTTGTGTTGTTAGTTAATTTAAAAAAATATATCCATGAATATGAGTCTGGGGAAGAAAGAATAGTCAGGGAAAACACTCGGAGAAATGACTTTAAAAATAGAGTTGCACCTAATTTTAACATTGTTAAGCATAGCCCTCATTACCAAGCTGCACATATTTTTAATAGACTGCCAGCGGATTTAAAAATTTTGTTATACACTAGCTCTTTTAAGGCGAAGCTCCGAGCATTTCTGTTGGATAGGAATTTGTACTCAGTTGACGAATTGTAATTTAATAATCACATTATGACTATTGTGACTATTTTGAAGACATGTTTATCATTATTAAATTTGAATGTAGTTTCTTTTTTTTTTAAATTTTGTATTATTATCAGGACAAGACATGTTTTATTATTTTTTATTTTTTTTGGTATTCTTTTTATGTGTTCTTTTATGGTTTTATGTATGATTATAATTATTATTCTTTTTTGTTATTATTGTCATTGCATGTTTAATTTAGAAATTAGTATTATTGTATCAAATATCAAATACAATGTAAATTGTTCCTGATAAATAAATAAATACTAAAAACATTAAAAACCGACTGTCTGGAAACAACAAACACGATCATATTGGGCAAGGATTAAAAAAAATAAAAATCGACCCATTAAAGTTTGTTTCAACTCAATAGAAATAGCCAAGAATATATTACGCAGCAAAAACCAAGTCGCCAACACAAATATCAAGATTTATTCGGATCAGACAAAACAACAGCAAAAATATCTGCATGAACAAGTAACTGAGCTAAGGCGTCAATTTAAAAATGGTAAAATAAATTTGAATATCAAGTACATCAATGGCGTACCAAAAATATTCGAAGATAGCAAAACTCCAAAAAACTAAATGCGATTGAAGATCTTGGTAGTCCTCCGAACGATTGTATAACATCTCAAGTAGCAAGAAAGCGATTCGATTTTTATATGCCAATATTCGTAGTTTAATGAAACCGCAAAAGTTAGACGAACGAATATTATGGGTCAATCAATAAACTAAATAAAAATATAAGTTCAGAGAATAATCTATACTAATATTATAAAGCTGAAGAGTTTGTTTGTTTGTTTGTTTGCTTGAACGCGCTAATCTCAGGAACTACTGGTCCGATTTGAAAAATTCTTTCAGTGTTAGATAGCCCATTTATCGAGGAAGGCTATAGGCTATATATCATCACGCTAAGATCAATAGGAGCGGAGCACCAATGAAGAATGTTTCAAAATCGGAGAGTATTTTTTCCTTTTGAGAGCTTCCGCTGCGTGCGCTGCGTAAACAGTTAAAGTTTCGCAAAAATCATGTATGACAGAATTGTTCCCCTTTAAAAGTTCTAAAAAAAAGTCACCGACAGCATATGTCTATCTTTTAAGGTTGGCTCACTATAACCATTTTTATGCTAACGAAATTTGTTCTAAAATAATGCATTATTTGCGAAGGTATTTTTATAAACATGATATTAATCCTTATCCAAATAAATACGTTATTCATCACAAGTATTTAATTTAAAACAAAATTGCCCTTTACATCATTCGATTTCAATGAATATCTTAGGAGATATCGCAGTTTTAAAATAACAACGCAACAAAATAATATGGGTAATTATTTTGCTGCGTTGTACAGACATACAAACGATATTTCTCCTGTAGTATTGTCTTCTGTTTACGCGAATGTTATTCATTAAAATTAAACTACTTTATACGGATTTTATCGCGTTGTTTATTTGACACTTTATTACAAAATATTTGAAATCTGTTACACTACTATTACTATTAAACTTTACTAATTTTTAAGCTAATTAAATTATTGAAACTATTAAAACTATTTATTAAACTATTGCTATACTATTATACTATTTATATTTGTGTTTACACTTTCCCCGACGTTTCGGTTGCTTTTCAGCAGCCATGGTCACGGGGAGACTAAGATGGCAGTAGTCTCAATGTTCCAGTAGTTATGGGACAATAAATTCTACATACAAGTAGATGGTGTGGCAGTGGGCTCCCCAGTATCGCCTGTTGTTGCCGACATACATATATATGGAAGACTTTGAGGCTCGAGCTTTGCAGGCTGCCCCCATCACACCCAGGATTTATAAGAGGTTTGTAGATGATACTTTTACAATATTACCAACAGATAGTGTAAGTGTATTCCTAGAACATCTTAATTCCATTAATAACAACATCCAATTTACTATGGAATTAGAGGCAAATAATTCATTAGCTTTCTTAGATGTACTTGTCATCAGAAATCCTGATCATACTTTGAGCCACACTGTGTATAGGAAAAAGACCCATACAAATAGGTACTTAAACGGTGAATCTCACCACCATCCTAAACAGTTAGCTACCGTGGGAATGTCTTTGTTTCAGAGAGCCCACGGGATCTGTGACAAGAAACACCTGGATGCCGAGCTTCAACATGTCAAGCAAGTACTGCAAGACAACAAGCTCCAACAGCCGCGCCGCTGTCACAGATCCCGAGAAAAGCCAGCCACAGTCGAGCGCCAGCCTGCCATACTGCCTTATGTAAAGGGTGTCACTGACAAGATTGGCTACATCTTGAAGCGAGCTTCAATCAACACATACTTCAAGCCGCCAACGAAGATAAGTCAGTTTTTACCATCCGTCAAGTGCCAATTACCTTTACAAGATGCAGGGGTCTATAAAATAGATAGTGACTGCGGACTCTCATACATTGGTCAAACCAAGAGAAGCATAGGCACCCGCATAAAAGAACACATAGCTGATGTAAAACACAAACGCTCGTTGAAGTCTGCTGTGTGTGAACATGTGCAACAGGGGACCAACCACTACCTGAGATTTGACAAACCACAGATGCTCGCTAAAGAACACCGATTCCTACCAAGGATGCTTCGCGAGGCTATTGAAATCAAAAAACATCCTAATTTCAATAGAGAAGATGGTTGGAATGTACCACCAGCTTGGGATCCAGTCATTCAAATAGTCAAACCCAAGAAGAAGCAAACCACAGCTAGACTTCATGATACTTTGAGCTCATTCTGCGTAAATAGAAACACCCATGATTAAATTATGTTCGGGTACTTTGAAATAACTACACTGGAACATTGAGACAACTGCCATCTTAGTCTCCCCGTGACCATGGCTGCTGAAAAGCAACCGAAACGTCGGGGAAAGTGTAAACACAAATATAAATAGTATAATAGTATAGCAATAGTTTAATAAATAGTTTTAATAGTTTCAATAATTTAATTAGCTTAAAAATTAGTAAAGTTTAATAGTAATAGTAGTGTAACAGTTTTCAAATATTTTGTAATAAAGTGTCAAATAAACAACGCGATAAAATCCGTATATAGTAGTTTAATTTCAATGATATTTCTCCTGGTTTATTCTGCGTGATTTTAAATTACCACTGTAGGTATATTTATAAAATGTTGTTCAATGGTTCTTATGTGGTTCGTGGATTTAACCAAGAAAGTTTCAGCTCCTTTAAAATTGTATTATAGGTGTCTACGACCCACTCTCTCTCTTATGTGACGCAGACGAAGTTGCGCGGGTCAGCTATCTATACCTACTAATATTATAAAGCTGAAGAGTTTGTTTGTTTGTTTGTTGGTTTGAACGCGCTAATCTCATAATAGCCTATTTACCGAGGAAGGCTATAGGCTATATAACATCACACTACGACCCACGGGGGCGGCGCAGTAACGATAAACGCGGGTGAAACCGCGGGAACATCTAGTTATTAATTAAGGCTGTGTCCATGATTATATTTACCTAGTAAGTAATAATCACGACTTTGACGAAACGCCATAAAAGGGACAAACTAGAAAAATGTCAGAGAGGTATGGAATGGAGCATGCTAGGTCTGAAACAAATAGACAAAATCAGAAGTATACACAACAGGCAAAACACTAAATTAACAGATATCTTGTCGCATATCGATCAACTAAAATGGAGGTGGGCTGGACATAATGATTCGTTGCAAAAAGGAGAAATGTAGTAAACAACAGTAACAGTTTGGTACCCAAGGGTTGGCGCTAGAAGTCGAGGTCGTAAAGCAAAAAGATGGGAGGACGATTTGAAAATGACTTTGGGACCTCTATTTATAAGAGTGGCGGCAAGCAGAACGCACTGGAAAGAGTTGGACGATGCCTTTGCCGTAAGGCTGAAGGCATACCGAACAAGGACTATTCTATAATATAAGTGTAGATTTTACTTTTAGATTTTAAACTGTTATATTTAACTTTTATATTTATATTTTACTTTCAAATTAATGTTCAGACTTTTTGTACTTATGTGTGTTCGGGAATTAAAGGCTTTATTATTATTATAAGTAATAAACATGTGTACCCATACACTAAGGTAGAGTATTTTATTTATGTCTTCTATTCATTTAACATAAATGTAATCGTGCCAAACAAATAATAATTATTAAATGATTTCTTAATTAATACTAATTTGGATTACACCTGATATGCGATATTTTTTTTTTGCTAATAGTATAAATGAATTGATCCTATTTTTTTTTTGCTGACAACACAGTAAACATTTTTTGACACGCCTTGGTATATCGTTTACTGTTTTTATTTGAGTTTCGTGTGAATTTGTGTGATAATTTCCATATACTAAGTGAAATATTGTAAATTAAAGTTGTGTTAACATCCACGTATAGTGTTTTTTGTGTATTAATAAGGAATTCGTTGCAAATATCAAGGTAAAAGTTCTTTCACTATGTTGTCAATGTATAATCCGACCGAATCGAGAATCTCAATATTATACGCTGTTCTTGATAAAAAATACCATTTACAATTGTCCGTGCTACACCGTCGAATTATATTTGTAAATTGTAATAGTAAAATATTTATACCTACATATTATTGATCAAAATAAATACTCTGTAAAGAAAGAAACGTATATTTTGTCGACATTAGAACAAAAATTGCATGGTATAGTATATTTTTTTGAATCACTGCATTGTTTGAAAGTGACTCATTCATTGATAATTGATTATTGAGTACATTGCTAAACAAATAAGAACTATTTTACGTGGACTCATCCGTTATCTTTCAAGTATTGTGATAATTTACTTGGCTGTTGAGTCTATACGCCTTTCTTGTAAGTTTAAATGGCGATACTTTTGAACAAAATTCGTGTATAGAAAGTCAGAATCGAAATTGTACCTACTTACGACTTCGCACCTATTTCTCGTAATATAGAAACGTGTTACCAATTTCTATGGCACTAATATACATTCCGGTATTCTCACAAACTCACATATTTTATCTAGAGTATAAAACCAGGTCTTTCTGTGCAAGGAAGCATAATTGATGAAATGAAAGTAATTCTGGGGAATTCCTAAACCATCATGATCATCCATACATAATAACAGTCCAGTGACCAATGGCCTAACACTTCTCACATTGAGATGAAGTCTGTGAGTAGCAGTGGTTACTCACACACTTCATCTCAATGTGAGAAGTGTTAGGCTGTAATCCACCACTCTGGCCCAGTTTGGGTGGGCTGACTTCACATGTGTTTGAGAAAAGCGAAACCGACGTGATATAGCGTTTACATTGTGTTTCGTCGAGTGAGTGGGGGTACCGGAGGCCCAACTGTCCCCCCTTCAGGTGGGGGCAGATTTAAAAGGAACGCAATACACTTGTGACTCCTCTGGTGTTGCGAGTGTCCTTGGGCGGCGGTAATCGCTTACCATCAGGCGATCCGTCTGCTCATTTGTGTCCTATATTTGGTAGGTCCTCTCAGACATGCAGGGTTATTTATGAAGTATACCTTCATGATTAAAGTGAATGATAATTAACTATTTAATATCAATATAACTTTGTAAAATCATAGGTGTTTGGCTTAAGACCTAACTCACGACCACTATGTGGCAGTCCAATGTTATAAATACTAGCAGGAGACATTGCCATGAGTTTTCTATATTCTTTTGTATGTGGAAACATCCACCCATTGTAATCATATCATTAGGAAGAGAGGAATCCATCACACACCCTTAGGTTGTCCACCATTAACATGTGTTTAAAGTACGATACTGGAAGTTGAAGTACTACTGGATCCCACAGTGTATTTTTAAACTTTTTCTATTGTAATAATTTGACTAGGCAATCCAAGGGTAAGTGGAAGGATTCTCTCCTCCTAATAATTTTATTACAATGGATTCCTGCCAAGTAATTTCTATTTCAATTCAGTATAACCACACATTACCTTACTCTTTGCTATATAGATATATTACACATTTCACAAGCTTTATTTTAAATCCTACAGGATTTGGAATAAATATAACTTATATTAGAGAGAGATGCAGCATGAAAGTTATGTGCGTATTAAATAGTTAATAGAAAAGGGTATGTTAAGCTGGTCTGGGCATGTAGAAAGAATGGACGAGGAAAGACTGACTAAGAAAGTTTATAAGGCTAGTGTGAATGGAACATTCGCAAGAGGAAAACCTAGGTGAACGTTTCTCGATCAGATTGGAGGCGTTCTGGACAAAGGCCAGGTTAAGAGCACCTTGAACCGACGGGCGTGTATGAGGAATGTGATGAAAGTGAATGAAGCAAGAGAAGTGTGGCAGGATCGTAGCAAATGGAAATCGGTAGTCTCTGCCTACCCCTCTTGGAAACAGGCGTGAATCTATGTATGTATGTATGTAGTGTATATGCTAATACATAGCCAAAATGAATTCTACATTTTCTTTCTAACATACTTAACAAGAGTGTAGTGAATACACTCACAACTGTTTCCTAGAGGGGTAGGCAGAGACCACAGATTACCATTTGCTACGATCCTGACACACTTCTCTGGCTTCATTCACTTTCATCACATTTCTCATACATGTCCGTTGGTTCAAGGAGCTCTCAACCTGGCCTTTGTCCATAACGCCTCCAATCTGCAGGTTTCTTCTCATAGGCTCTACCCTTTGCCTGAACCTAGCAACTAACCTAAATGTAGCTTCAGTAACTTAGTAAACTCACTAACCTATATACTTTGACGTTCATAAGTGTTACTTTGTGACCTAAATGAATAAATGATTTTTGACTTTGACTTTGACTCCGTTATTGTTATTATTTTCTCTGTTTAGCTTTAATATTGTATAGCATAAGCGTGTAAGCTGTTTGCCCGGTATTAGTGTATTATCTATGTAAGCTGTCTTTATTAGTAGACAACATTTCTCAATGGTAATCTGTGGATAATGCTGTGGGTGCCGTATTTTGTACATTTAGTTACTAAGTACTATCATAGTAATGTTTAATACGATGCTGTTTGTTATCCCTAAATAAATAAATAAATGACTTGGAACAACTATTTGTAAACCACAAATTGTGGATTGAACCCACAACTCTTGGCAGTTGGAGTGACAGTGCCGAAGCAACCACTTAAACCACTACACCCTTAGTTCACAAAGTGGTCCAGGTGGACCCCCAGAGGTCAACGAGAGACTCGACAGGGGTCTACGTTGACGTGACAAAAAAATGGGGGTTCACAATTCGTAAGCGGGTTCACGAAAATTTATTTGCTTTCGATAGCGAAGAACTAAAATGTTGGCTTGACTTCACCTATCAATGTAGGCAGATAATATTTTAAGAAGCTCAGCGACTGTTACTTGTAAGAACTTGCATATTCCATATTCAGTACCATTGATCTCGAACCTACTGATTTTTCGGTAGTGACATACAAAAAAAATAACGGTCAGTCCGCTTACCGGGGTAGGTTCAGTCACGAGAATTTAATAAAAAGGGCAGATGATCCACCGGAATCAGCAAAATTTTGAAAGTGGTCTATGAGAAAAAAAAGTCTGAATACCTCTACACTACACCATCAAATCAGGTCTTCGTTTTTTCTCAACACAAACTCAGGCTGAAGATCCTTTATGGCCATTTTTGATCCCAGAGTCCAAATTTTGGCTAAGAGTTTAATCTGAAATCTCTTCATTTCAGCATCATGGCTACTATGACAGACCAGTACGGTACAACGGGGACCCTGACCCTAAAGTGGGACCCTCGGAACTTGGAGATACGCACCATGTCTGTGGAGAGGACCCTGGAGCCCCTGGTCCTTCAGGTCACCACCCTGGTGAACAGCAAGGATCGGGATGCTAAGAAGAAACGACGTGAGTATTACAGGAGCTTTAAATTATACTCGACTAGATTATGCCTACAGCTTCGCTCGCGTAAATCTTGGTTAGGTTTGTACATTTACGCGAGCGGAGTTGCGGGCAAAATGTAGTATTGTAATATAATAGTTCTTTTTCTGGATGAAAGGTACCCTATGTCCTATTCTGCACCCTCAGACAACGTGTAGGCAATTTCATTTTCATTCACATTCATGTTGATCGGTCGAGTAGTATATTATCTTATCTTATGAAGGGGGGGAGGGGGCAGTCAGTGCAGACCGGCGACCCAGTGGGATCTTTTGTGTCGACACTCTCCCAATAACGACTGCCATAGATGTTCATGGCAGCCGCGACCAACAGCTTAACGTGTTTTCCGAGGCATGGAGCAGGCGATAATCGTCAATCAATACGCACATAATTTCGAAAAGTCATATAACTTCCGAAAGTCAGAGGTGGGCGACGTAGGTTCGAACCCGAGACCCTCTGCATTGCAGTCTGTTGGTCTCCCCACTGAGCTATCTCTGCTCGGTCGAGTAGTAAGTCGAGATGCCTTGAGTTCGAACTCGAGACCTCTGCATGTCTATTCCAGTCTGTATGCAATAAATAAAATTGTGTTACATTAATATAAATGTCATATTCTATTAAAAACGTGAAATAAACGCATTTATTGCTGACATCTAAGACACCAAACATTTTAAAATACTATTTAAGGGGACACCGCGAAACGCGACCCCTGTACTCATTAACACTCATTGTGTATCAATCCTTAAAGAGCGGTCATAAGGTCTAAAATTGGGATGCGCCCGCAATGATCGAGAGCGCTTAGAAATCTTAAAATATTATTTAAAAATGATTGGTTTTAGTTATAGAAATAATGAGCTAGCAAATTACTAATATTGATGTTACGAATATATTTGAGTAATTCCTAAGCATAATGATAGTTTAACGTCCTTGTAATTTTAAAAATGGTAACTTTTCAGAGGTGTTTTCGAAAATAATTATGATCGAGCCAAAATCACAATATCGTGTTTTTGAGCTAGGAAATTCTAGTTAAGGACATCAATTTACCTATGTCAAAGTTCTAGATTAATTGGTCTTGTCATAGTCCTATACTATTCGATGAAAGTTAGTGCATTTTTTCAGTGTATCCTCTTAAAAAAAGACTTTCGTTTTCCCCGATTTTCGTGCGATCTAAGTGTGATATTTTTATAATTCAGATGTCACGTTGACATTGTGTGTCGGATGACAACTTAAGACTGCGCCGAGTGTAAGACTGATAATGACAGAGTTCGTGCGGCGCATATCGAAATCGGCGCGCGGGCGCCATAGTAAAATTGTATGGAGGATTTGAAGTGTTTTTTTGATAAATATGTATCTTTATTGTAAACCAATAACTTAAATATTTGGGACGGACAAATTGTAATATAACTATTTATGTTTCGTTTAAGCTGTAAAATATGATAGATTTCTACTGTTATAATCTAAAATCACGTACGTAACACGAGTTTACGTTTTTGCAAATTTACGTAATTTTGTTGGCGGAAATATTAATTACTAGCTTTTGCCCGCGGCTTCGCTCGCGTTAATTTAGAATTTGACAATCAATTCGGGCCGTACTCTGCTTGTAATAAAATAATTCAATCATGATTCGAAAGACACGTGGCGCCATCTATTATCATAAGAACGTTATTGTTGTTTTCCTCGGGAACAGTAATTTTTTTCGGGATAAAAGGTAGCCTATGTCCGTTTCTATACACCTGACAACGTATATGCAAAATTTCAGGAAGATCGGTTCAGTGGTTTAGGCGTGAAAAGGTAACAAACAAACCAACTCATTTTCGCTTTTATAATATTAGTTAGGATTAGGATTTAAAGTTTTTAACACGGAGTAATTGTAAACACATTCATTGTTATGGTAAATGTATATTTTATATTTGTATTAAACAAAAAGTGTTGATTTATTTACTTAACTGTGACCTCTTTTGGCACATTTCGCGGAGGCGCAGTCTTAACGTACAAAAAGGTGACCGTATTTAAATGTAGTAGGTAGGATGCATCTATGATATAAATCTTTGCTTCAACCTTCGCCAGTTTTTCTAATCAGATGTATTTTTCTAGCCGGCAAGTCTAAACGCGCCAGTGCTCTCGTGGCGACAGTGGAGAGAGCTACGGAGATCTTCATCGAGAGGGGACAGACCATCGCGTATGAGAATCCGGAGATCACTCAGCAGATGCTGCAAGCTGTTGAGGAAGTTAGGAAGGCTGGTGAGTTACCATCCCGCTTATACCATAATATTGTGGATTATCTTATTTATATGTTGTATTTATTTGTATATGATGTAAGATATAATATGGGTTCATCATCATCATCATCATCATCAGGCTATGATACTCCACTGCTGGACATAGCCCTCCCCCAAAGAGCGCCATAGCGCCCTGTCTTCAGCTTGCCGCATCCAGCATCTGCCTGCAGTCTTTCGCAAATCGTCATCCCACCTGGTCGGAGGGCGTCCTATATGGGTTATGAACCTGAAATAAATGAATTTTAATTTAATAACAATATCACTGTCTCCATGGCGTAGCGGTCGTGAATTTGACTGCTGCATGGATGGTGTAGGAGTTAAGATGGTCGCCTCGCCGCTGGCGCTGTGACGAGTGTTGTGGGTTCGAATCCCCCATGGAACAAACAATTGCGTGATCCACAAATGGTTGTTCCGACTTTGGGTATTCTTTGTGTCCGCTGTTTGAAGTCCCCGTGATACTGGAAGTTTTCATAGGAAGAGCAGAGTTCTATCATAAAATGTGATGTGCTAACAGGCTTTCTAACTTAGGGCTTTTAGTCTCAAATTTAGGGCGGAAATATGCGAAGTGGGCTTTTTTTAGGGCCCAAAAAAATGTAGGGCTAATTTTAGGGGCCATAAATAATATTTCATGCATCACTCATTTGCTCATTTGACTGACCAAAACGAGTAAAAAATGGTATAACGTCTTTGTACCTACTAGAGATGATCACGAGTAAAAAATGGCATAACGTCTTTGTACCTATTAGAGATGATCACGTTCCCGCACGCCATCTCGTGGTGGCACGGCATTTCACATCACACGTACAACCACAGATCATAAGACTATAGGTACAAATTAAAACTTAGTTATGTTTTATTTACCTCAATAAAACGGGCAACTCTTTTAATACCCTTGACTAGGTACACAATACACGGTTTTTTTGGGGTTTTTGAACATCGATCAAATATACCATAGATGCACGATCGTCGCTCGAAAAACGGCACCAACAAAACTGTGCATAAATCAGTCGTATGCGCTATATTATGCACCTGTCCCACTCACTCTTGCGTGCGCTGCCCGTAAGCGAGAGCGAATCTACACCACTACTACGGTGGAGACCGTACCATATACTTAGTACGCTTGCGTATCGCGAGTAACACATTTAGGACGTTTTACATTGACGCGTTTTAACTAAACTATTACAAAATGTTTCTCAGTGGGCGTTCAATGGTTATGCCGGTTTATTTCCTGGATTGCATAATAAATGCAGACACTTATAAGTAAGTAGTACTGGTCAGTGCCACATATTGACGCGGTTTTTGTATGAGAATGTGCATCTATGGTATATTTGATCGAAGGTATCACACAACTAATTGCCCTGAATTTGAAACATATAATCGTGTTCAAACGTTCTAGGTGCGTGTATGTCGGTGTGCGCTCGTGAGTTTTCTTCGGAGCCGTGCGCTTCTTCCGTGCGGTCTGGAATGGTGCGAGCAGCCAGGTAATGTATACTTCTATATCTATACTAATACTAGATATGCCCGCGGTTTCACCCGCGTTTATCGTTACTGCGCCGCCCCCGTGGGTCGTAGCGTGATGCTATATAGCCTATAGCCTTCCTCGCTAAATAAGCTATCCAACGAAAAAATATTTTTTTTAAATCGAACCAGTAGTTCCTGAGATTAGCGCGTTCAAACAAACAAACTCTTCAGCTTTATAATATTAGTATAGATTAATCTATACCAGGGGCGTGCAAAAAGATTTCTGGTAGGGTATGCACGCCCTATCCGAAACCTCTGCGAGGGCACTACATCCTTACTCCTTACTAATATTATAAATGCGAAAATGAGTTTGTTTGTTTGTTTGTTACGCTTTCACGCCTTAACTACTCAACAAATCATCATGAAATTTTGCATACACGTCGTCAGGGGTACAGAACAGGACATAGGGTATCTTTCATCCAGAAAAGAGAACTGTTGCAAACCTAACCTAACCTACATTTACGCGAGCGAAGCCGCGGGTGAAAAATAGTTTCATTTATAAATGTTTTTGTGTGTATATATATCTGTGTACAATAAATAAATGAAATATCTTACCAAATTCAATTCAGCGATTTTTCTATGATCTAAATCGCGAACACGTTTAACTCTATCCTAGCCGCACCTTTGAGTGACGCAGCTAAAATATTATATAATCTAGTAAATATAGGTATTAAGCGTAGATTGTTAAGATTATAAACTGGTTAAGTTCCTATGAGGGTGACATGTTCAGTGAATGAACAAAACCTCGCTCAAATAATGAGAAAAAAAAAAATCGCAAACACAGCGTCAAAGAGAAATTATTTTACTTTTGTCATCAAGCTACTACTAGGAACTACTGGTTCGATTTGAAAAATTCTTTTAGTTTTGGATAGGCTATAGTTATAGTCTATATAATATTACGCTACGACCAATAGGAGAGGAACATCAATGGAAAATTTTACTAAAACGCGGCAAATTCTTTTATGTGAAGCAGACGAAGTTGCGCGGGTGAGCTAGTGTATAAATTTTTTTTTATTTTGCTTGTCATAATGACCACACTCCACCTGATGGTAAGCAGTCGTGTGGTCTAAGAGCAGTGGTCTCCACACCGCAATCATAGCAGCCGAGGCGATGTTGATGTCTGTACTTTGACGGCCTGAGAAGATGCTTTTTCACGCCCCGCTTAAAGGATCCAGGATTGAAGGAAGAAGGAAACACGTGCCTTGGCAGAGAATTCCATGCCTTGGTCGATATAAAGAAATTGTTATTTTTTTATTACAGGGGTTTGCTGTCCGCTGTCACTCGGCTGTTGATACTCGCTGATATGGTGGATGTTCATCTTTTACTCTCCAAGTTGAACACCGTGAGTATTGCTCTTCGATTCCCATGCCGTGACTCTTGTGTTACCTTCTTGCTAATCAATATTTTATAGTGGTGCCAATTCTGTTGCCACAAAATTCTCTAAGCTTAACTAAAAATCACTAAAATTTAGTTTAGTCCTCTCAAATGACATTTCGTATTCTGAAATCGTTAAAACTGACAGGACTAAAAAAATTTTTGTGATTTTTAGTTAAGTTTAGGGAATTTTGTGACAACAGAATTGGCACTAATATGTTATAAAAATGTGAAGTTTATTATAAACTAGCTATTGTCCGCGGCTTCGCTCGCGTTAATTTAGAATTTGACAATCAATTCGGGTTGTACTCTGCTTGTAATAATATAATTCAATCATGATTCGAAAGACACGTGGCGCCATCTATTATCATAAGAACGTCATTGTTGTTTTCCTCGGGAACAGTAATTTTTTTCGGGATGACACGTAGCCTATGACCGTTTCTGTACACCTGTCAACGTATATGCAAAATATCAGGATGATCGGTTCAGTGGTTTAGGCGTGAACAGGTAACAAACAATCCAACTCATTTTCGCTTTTATAATATTAGTTGGGATTGCTTGGGAAAAGCAATTTCTGCCTGTGCATAACATAATTTATACAAAGGTGGACTTGATTTTATTATACCATTATATATACATATAGTAAAATCGTAGGAAAGTCAAAACCGTACATTGAATATTTTTTTAAAAGAATACTTGGGGCGTGATCTACAATCGATATCGAAGCCAAAACTATAGTTTTTAGAATTTTTGTCTGTTTGTCTGTATGTATGTCCAGGCTAAACTCAAAAAGTACAGCATGGATTTACTTCAAATTTTACATGAATATTACTAACAGGTCGGGTCAACATATAGGCTACATATTATCACGCTATCACCTACGGGGGAGGAGCTGTGAATCTTTATTTTTCTTACGCATTCTGTGACAGCGTGTAATCTAACGACGCATATTTAAATGTTGTTTTTGAGTAAGCCATGCTATTATCTAGCTTTACACTATAAAAACTACGCCATTTAAGTAACTTGGGCAGAGAAATATAGTTGGGTTCCGCGGCGACAAACACTTTTTAGTTAAAATCTACGCGGCCGAAGTCGCAGGTAACAGCTAGTATAAACTTAAATTACCACTCACAAATTTAGAGAAATAGAAGTTATACAAGGGGGAGTCGTAGGAAATAAGTAAATATAGCGGCGTATAGAAAATCGTTGAGCAGGCCCGGGAAAAATACCTGACCTTCGGAAGGTCAGCTCTTGGTGGTGATACCTCATCGGATCTCGGAAACGGTGATATCTACGGGAGTCGTTCTCGAACAAAATCTTCCTAAAACTCTGGCAACTTTTAGGTGAGACGAAAAAAACATGGCCGCCATACAAACTTTGACCTCTAATATCTCCGAAACGGTTTTGGGGGGACGAAGACAAAATGACTGAGAGGAGCGCGTGGGAACACGCACGCTGCCTATCGAGCCTGGTGCTGGTCGGGTGGTGAGCAGACCCACGAAGCCCACCACCTCCAGGTGTTATCTTATGGTGGCACTGTTACTAATCTAACCTAACCTAATTTAATCTTGTGTTAATCTTTGTCGGCCTCGATGGCGTAGTGGTTAGTGTAACCGACTGCCACGCCTGAGGTCGCGGGTTCGATTCCCGCACAAGTCAAACATTTGTGTGCATGAACATGGATGTTTGTCTTGGTCTGGGTGTTTCTATGTATAATATGTATGTATTTACAAAAAAAAAAGAATTGTCTAGTACCCATATTACAAGCTCTGCTTAGTTTGGGCTAGATGGTGTTGTGTGTATGTGGTAGAATATTATATTATTATTATTATTATTTTCACGAGCGAAGTCGCGGCCAAAATCTAGTCGTTAATAAAGATTACTACATATTAAAATATAATCTAATTTTCTTTCCTAGGTGGAGAATGATCTCGATAAACTCAAGTCAGCCTCCTCGCAGTCCGAACTGTTGGAGTCAGCTCGTCAGTTCGGTCGCTCGGCCTCCGAACTGGCAGCGCAGGCCGCCAAGAGACAGAAGGAGTTGAAGGAACCGAGGATGAAGGATGAGCTCGCAGCCGCCAGAGCTGTTCTGAAGAAACATTCTACTATGCTGCTCACAGCTTCGAAGGTAAAATAAGTCCGTCAGATCGAATTTCGGTGACGGCGGCCAATCTTCAACGGAGATTGGTCTACGCAGGAGATATGATAGTGCACAAGTGTGTGTAAAAATACAAGTGCACTCTCTGTTCCCTCACTCTCATAGTGCGATGTGACGTCACGACACGACCGGAGAGAGATCAGGCGCAGGACCAACGGCTTTACTTGCTTTGCGAGGCACGGGGGTGTCTAACACCGACAACTACCTAGCGCCGGGCTGCTATTGAGATTTCTTAACAAAACCCAATAACTTTTTGCTGGACCGACCTGGGATTCGAACCCATGAGGTTTCCTCATGTACATTCACTACTGCTGCACCGTGGAGGCAGTTAAAAAGGTAATGACCAGTATATAAATTGTCACACTGCTGGGGAAACTTCTTTACGTGGGGGAAAGCATATACGCATTCCTTGCCACGGAAAATTTACTCATCCTTCTCCTCGGGAAAAGGGAAGCGGATAGGAGTTGGACGAACCGAGGATGAAGGATGAGTTGACAGCCGCTGGAGCTGTTCTGTTGCTCACAGCTTCTAAGGTATAGACCTTTTTTATTTTTAATAATTATGCTCTCTTCTTCAGGTATATGTCCGCCATCCAGAGCTGGCAGCTGCCAAAGCGAACCGTGACTACGTCCTCCGTGCGGTATGCTCCGCGGTCGACACCATCTCTTGCGTCGCCAAGGGACAACCCATCCCCGTGGTGGGGGGGAACAGACCCGTTGAAGGGCCGGGAGAACTGGCACAAGCACTCGATGATTTTGATGTGAGTATTATTTATTTATATACATGCCAACAGGATAGATAGAAGTAAAGACGGGATGCCCGGTTGTACGATGTTTAATGAAAAGTACAACAGAATTTATAACCACATACCTAGAGAAACGAGATGGGTGTAAAAACCAAGGATTCAACCTCTTCGTATTAAATGTACTATCGGCTCCAGCGACGGTTGACCATTTCAGAAAAATTTTCGCTTGCACATGTTGACCAGTTGAGTTTGTATCGCCTTAGAATCAGTAAACAAAGTAAACTCAAACAAAGAAAGGGGCGTGTCACGGGTACGGGTATTGCTATGCGATTTTAACCTTAGGAGTGGTCATCCGTCGCTGGAGTCGATAGTACATCATGTGACCTTGTGACCCCTATATCTCGGGGGTCTTTTGACCCACAGGGCCCATATTCAAACTCGACCGAGGTATGACTCCAAGTTGTCTGCACACCAAGTTACAAGTCAATCGGTCCAGTGCTTCCGGAGTTATGCCTGTCACTAACAGACAGACACACAGACCCACATAGTGTTTTCATTATCCTCTGAAGAAGAGTCAAAGGTTCATAAAAGTAGACTGAAGTTATGGCTTCTAGAAAATAGCTTTTACAATATTAAAGAATTTATTATAAACTAGCTGTTAGCTGCGACTTCGTCCGCGTAGATTTTAACTAAAAAGTGTTTATCTCCGCGGAACCCTATTTTTGTTTCTAAAATCAAAGTAGCCTAAGTTACTCCTCATCAGCTATCTGCCAGTGAGTCCCGTCAAAATCGGTTCAGCCGTTTCGGCAATTAGCCGTAACAAACAGGCAGACAGACAAAAATAAAAAAAATAGATGTTTTCGTATAGGTACCTTATATACTGTCATATGCATTAGATAAAAAGCTGTTATTTTGACATTATAAACAGACACTTCAATTTTATTTATTTGTATAGATAAAAGAAAATATATATAAATGTTATTGATATTTTAAGTTTTGTAATGTGAGATATAAGTATAGTAAATAATGACATAGTAAAAGTATTATATAAACTAGTATTATACGGAATGATTTTGAAATCGTGTAATTCCTTTTAACCACGCATTCTACTGGTGATATAGAATAACCCTGACCATATTATTGAAGTGAAAACTTCTTTAGCAGCGTTGTGCACTTTTTTGTGATCGGTAACAACATGTCAAACTCGCGTCAGGACACGTGACCTGATCGAAAATTCGTAAGACGGAGGGAGAATTGTCATGTTTGTGTACGATAGCGCAATAAATGAATATTGTATTTTACCACATAAATGATAGTACTTTTATACTGATAATTAAAGCAATTCGTGCAAAATTATTCCCTAACCATTCCAAAATATCAAAAATGCACAACGTTAATATTCAAGTTTTCACTTCTGCCGGCACTCCCGGAGTGCAACCCGTTGATGTTTTTTTATTAGAATTATGTTTTTGGAAAAAATAATGTACCGTTGGTCTACATAATGTTCTCGAAGATATGTGAAGTCTGCCAACCCCCACTGGGTGGCATGGTGGACTATGGACTAACCTTTCTCACACTGAGAAGAGGTCCGTGCTCAGCATTGGGACAGATTATAACCAGAACTGTTGTTTTTGTTCCAGGAGCGCATGGTGATGGAGCCACTAGCCTACTCCGAGCTTCGAACCAGACCCTCACTGGAGGAGAGACTGGAATCCATCATATCTGGCGCTGCACTCATGGCCGATAGTTCTTGCACTAGGTATGTGTAAAGATTAATTTTTATAGGACTTTTGTGAATGCTGCTGTGCATGAGGTCTCGGGTTCGAATCCTGGGTCGGACCAACATAAAGTTATTGGATTTTTCTGTTAACAAATCTTAATAGCAGCTCGGAGTTAGGAAGTTAGCGGTGTTAGACACCCCCGTGTCTTAGAAAATATGTCAAGCCGTTGGTCCTGCGTCTGATCTCTCTCCGGTGGTGTCGTGACGTCACATCGCACTATGGGAGTGAGGGGAATTGCCGCTATAACAACAAATACTAAAAAACAGAACAAAATAAATATTTAAGGGGGCTCCCATACAACAAACGTGAGTTTTTTGCTCGTTTTTGCTCGATATTGATAACGGCAACAAGTAGACGCTTGAAATATTCACAGAATATTTAGTTATATATTCACTTTAAAAATAAATAATTAAATTAAAATAAAACAAATATTTAAGGTGGGCTCCCATACAACAGTCATGATTTTTTGCCGTTTTTATAGATAATGGTACGGAACCCTTCGTGCGCGAGTCCGGTCTTAGCCGGTTTTTATTTATTTTATATAGATGTAAAAAAAGAAAGGCCAGAGGGCTAGCCTTTATTTTGCAGAAAGAATAAGCATTGCCATTCAACGTGGCAATGCTGCCAGTCTTCTGGGCACACTACCGGTCGACTGTGATGCCGAGGAATTTTATGACGCCTATTAGGTTATAGTTTTCTTTTTCTTTCTGTTTTATAATATTCTAGGTATAAGTTATTTTTAAAGAATTGTGGTTATATGTACATATTTGAATTTCTTATAAATTTATATAAAAAGAAATATTTGCATTTTTTTTGTACTGAATAAACTCTTTAATTACTGGACCGATTTTAATAATTGTTTCACCATTAGAAAGCTACTTTATCCGTCAGTAACGTAGTCTATATAACATCACGCTACGAGCCACGGGAGTGGAGCAGTCATCACAAACAGCTAGTATCTTTATATATAATTATAATTCTACTGTACGCGTGTATGTCATTAAACTCCTCCTGAACGGCTGGACCGATTTTGATGAAACTTTTGTGTGTGTTCAAGTGGATTCGAGAATGGTTTAGATGGTACTTTTTTATTTTTTTTTTCTCTCTTGTTTACTGGACAATGTCTGTCGGGACAGCAAGTGTAATATAAATATGTGTGTTTGTTTGTTACAGAGACGAACGCCGCGAACGCATAGTGGCAGAATGTAACGCCGTGCGCCAAGCGTTGCAGGATCTTTTGCACGAGTACATGGCCAATGTAAGTATATTGAACATATCTATACTAATATTATAAAGCTGAAGAGTTTGTTTGTTTCTTTGAACGCGCTAATCTCAGGAACTACTGGTTCGATTTGAAAATTTATTTTAGTTTTGGATAGCCTATTTATCGAGGAAGGCTATAGGCTATATAACATCACGCTACGACCCACGAGGGCGGTGCAGTAACGATAAACGCGGGTGAAACCGTGGGAACATCTAGTCATAACTAATCATGTCCAAATTTTGGCACTGATGGGACGGGACACACGCTTTCATATTATTTTTTAAACTTAATTTATACATAAATCATTTAAATAGATTAATATTGGTAGTTTTCCATAATGTTCTCGAAGATATGTGAAGTCTGCCTACCTGCATTAGGCCAGCGTGGTGGACTATGGCCTAACCATTCTCATACTGAGAAGAGGCCCGTGCCCAGCAGTGGGACAGTTTAATACTGGTCTGATATTATTATTATTATTTGTATCTCTGCTCACTGACAATACTGGCCCTGACCTTGAATGTAGGCGGCCGGTTTCAGTATAATCAAACCGGAGATGTGGTGTTGCCAGTTAGCAGAATTGATTAATATCTTACTATAGTGTTACAATTTGTTTTTTATCTTTATTGTTTATATTATTATTTTTGACGTGACAACGTCTAATAAATCGCTGAACGCCGGCTGCATGCACGAAAAAGGATGACTCATTGTCCCGTTACGCTCATTGTCCCGTTACGCTCACTGTCCCGTTACGCTCATTGTAACGTTACGGGAAAGAAATTTTGCTATGACGTTGTCACTTTAAACTATCGTCCGTAAACCGACTTTTCAGACAACCAATTTTTTTCTTTCGATTTTATTAAATCAAATTAAATATTAAATCTAATAGTTTATTTGTGATACATGGGTTATATACAGTTGTTCATTACATAATGATCAGCCACTTGGGCATACCGATTATTAAATAATATAAAAAAATAATGATTTATGCTAATGATTTGATATTGTAAATTCCATTGAAGATTAAAATTAAATTCTTTTCTATTTTTTTTTTCATGATTTAAGTGTGCCAAATAAATAGTTTTTCTTTCTTTCTATTGAACTGAGAAGATTTTGTATAGCAATTAATAATTAGTAATTTATTATAATCATATTTGTACACCAGTTTTGGTAGAATATGTTGATTTTAACATCAATAATATGCATTCACTATGTATTATTATATTCACATGTCTTGACATCTTTCTTTATAATTAAGTGTGATGATTTTATTTTAGACTGGCAAGCCGGAACAGTCTGCTGGATTGGAACGCGCCATCGAGAACATGTGCCGCAAGACTCGAGACCTTAGGAGGCAATTGAGGAAAGCGGTCGTCGATCATGTCTCTGATAGGTGAGTGTACCCATATATCCTAATATCATTAAAAAGTAACTGACTGGCGAATATCTCCTGCGTATATGGCCAGTCTGGGCTAAGACTGGCCGCCGTGACCGAAATTATTTCTGGAGGAGATTACTATTAGACAATTGTGTGTAAATTCATGAAACTGTTGTGGCAGATGATTATAAATGCGTATCGCCATAGAATAACTATTACGGCTACACACTTCTGCTGTTATTGGAGAAAGAACTCTCAGACATGCAGGTTATTTTTTTTTATACAACTAAGGTGGCAAACAAGCATACGGCCCACCTGATGGTAAGTGGTCACCGTAGCCTATGGACGCCTGCAACACCAGAGGCATCACTTGCGCTTTGCCGACCCTTTAGGAAAGGGCGTGGGAAGGAAAGGGAGTGGAATGAGGGAAAGGGGGTGATTGGGCCTCCGGTACTCTCACTCACCGAACGAAACACAACAGTAGGACTACTGCTATTCTACGTCGATATTCTGTGAGAGGGTAGTCCTTCCCCGGTCGAGCCGACACATTCATGCTGAAATCAGCGAGGCTCTACTACTCAATATTTTCCTTCACTGTTAAAGCAGGGATAATTAACCATTTAATACGCACATAACTTCGAAAAGTCAAAGATGCGCGCCTTGGGATCGAACTCGAGACCTCTGCGTGGCAGTCCAACGGTCTCCCACTAAGCTATCGCTGCTGTTAATGTAAAAAAAAGTTATAAATAAGTAACAGGTTTTGTATTTCACTAAACTCCTCATAAACGGCTAGACCGATTTTGATGACATTTATTGTGTGTGTTTGAGTTGATCCCTGTATAGTTTAGATTTACAAATAGACCCGTGCGTGAGTGCGAGTGTGCGCCAGTGTGTGCGAGTTTATGCTTATGTATGCGAGTGTGTGAGTGTATGCGTGTGTGTGTGTGTACGTGTGCTTGTGTGTGCGAGCGTGTGCAAGTGTATGCGAGCATGTACGAGTGTGTGCGTGTGTGTAAGAGTGTGTGCATGCGTGCCAGGGTGTTTGAGTGTGTGTGTGTGTGTGTGCATGTAGCTGTGGCTCATGTAATGTATGTGTGTGAGGTGTGTATTAAGACAATATTTATATTATGTACAAGTAATTATTTATTATGTTCCATTGTCCTAGTTTCTTGGAGACCAACGTTCCACTTCTGGTGCTAATGGAGGCAGCACGCAACGGCAACGAGAAGGAAGTTGAGGAATACGCCCTGGTGTTCACGGAACATGCCAACAAACTTGTCGAGGTAAATATTATAGTGTATATCTGTATCTACTGTAATAGTATACATATGTGATAAAATTTGTATAACTTTAGTAAATAAATATTATATTTGAACGCCAATTAAATGGCAATTTTGTAACTGTATAGCTAGTGTCCCACCGAAACTAGTTTTTACGGCCGAAACCGAAACCGAATATTGGTTTCGGTCTCAGTTTCGGCCGAAACTTCCATATATCATGTTTTGGTGGTAAAAAAAATGTCAGTCATAATCAGTTTTATTTTTTAAACACATTAATTATTCAATCTCTGATATTTGAACTAATCTAATGATTGATGAACAACATATTATCACTCCATATTTCAAATAAATTAGATTTGGTTTTTAGAAGGAGTTTTTAAAACATACTACTTTTTAATATTATGTTTTTAATAGTGATTCAATATTATTTACGAATTACATAAAAAAGCGGTACAAAGTAAAAAACAAATCTTTTTCTATGTTCAGGTACATACCCAACTACTCCCTCATCTTTAGAACAAAATAATATCTTCTAAACATTGTTAATTTTGTATGGCACTCTTGTTTAAGAATAACAACAAAAATAAAATTAAAAAGTACAACCGCCAAACATTTTTAATACAAATTATACTTGAGGTATAAAAGAGATTTCTCACGAACGAAAAAATACTGTTAAAATCTTAATTGAGCTTCAACTATAACTAACTTTAATGGACTGATAATAATCAGTATTCATAATACATTTTTCACCCATAACTTCACAACCAACAAAACAAGCTACAGCAAAGTTTGCGGCGCAAACACGAACAAGTTATGACACGAATATGACGCGAAAACATAATACTTTGTCGCTCGCAGCTCAGTGCACCGAACATTTTAGATCTCAGCTGGAAACTGAATTCAGTTTCTGTTTCGGTCATAGTTTCGGCTGGACGACAGCCGAAACTGAAATTAAGACGAAACTCATTTTTTTGCCAAAACTAGGCCGAAACCGAAAGTTCGGTTGGACACTACTGTATACTGGTGTTTTAATAAATTGATGATAATCTATACTAATATTATAAATAGGAAAGATTACATTTTTTGTATGTTTGTTTGTATGGATTTAACTCAAAAACTACTCATCCGATTTTAAAAGGGTGTTATTTAAATAGTTAGCATAGTATTGGTATTTTTGTGAGCAGAAAAATATAATCTGTGAGCAGAAATAGCTAATTGATCAGCAACTCATGGCCAGCAAACTTTAAAGAGATCAAACTAAGTCGACGGAGCCCCGCTTAGCGGGGCTCCTATTTTTGGGTGGGTTTAAAAAAAAGGAACCTAACATAACCTAACACTTCCGAGACGGAATGCAGTGATTTGAGGCGTATAGATGCTCGTTATGCTGTGCAATATTTGCTGACCAATTAGTATTTTTGATGATCATTATATTTAATCCCATTTTAAAATAAGGATATATTTTATTTAAAAATGAAGCATTGATGTTCGAGGAGTAGAGCTCTCATGAGAAGAAGAAGGCAAGAAACTCATGGCCACTTTTTACAATCGCCAAATGTTTACAATAAGTTTCATAAAAATATTTTTATTTTTAACTAGCTTTTGCTCGCGGCTTCGCTTGCGCAAAAGTAGCTTAGGTTATGTAAGTAAAAGTATTTATTTTTTATAAAATATAGCCTATGTTACTCGGTGATAATATAGCTTTCTAATGGTGAAATAATTAAAACCAGTTGTGTAGTTTTTGAGTTAACAAAGAACAAAAACAAAATATCTAATCTTTCCTCTTTATAAAGTAATAATAGTAATAATAATATTCTATCACATACACACAACACCATCTAGCCCAAACTAAGCAGAGCTTGTACTATGGGTACTAGACAATGGATAAACATACATATATACCTTTTTTGTAAATACATACATATTATACATAGAAACACCCAGATCAAGACAAACATCAATGTTCATGCACACAAATGTTTGACTTGTGCGGGAATCGAACCCGCGCCCTCAGGCGTGGCAGTCGGTTACACTAACCACTACGCCATCGAGGCGTATCTTAGCCTTTTTAATTATCTACTCCGTATAAGCCCGCTTAACAGAGTTGTTATATTTGTTTTAATGTGCTTTTTTGTGTTCAGGTGGCTAACTTGGTGTGTTCGATGTCCAACAACGAAGATGGTGTCAAGATGGTCCGTCATGCTGCAGAGCATATTGAGTCCCTATGCCCTCAGGTATGTTATTAACATCTTCTCTATACGTATAACAAGCTGCACCCCGCGGTTTCACCCACATTTATGGTTACTGCTCTGCGATTTAACAATCGCAACGTACGCTGAGCGATGTCCAAAGGAGACCGACCACCTTGTATGGGACCCTGGCCTGGGCGTGAACAATTTTATATTGTAATGATAATATTAATTTTGAGTAGCCTAAACTAAGTAGATAACATTATTCTTTAAAGTTTAGTATCAAGTTCGTTAAATAATAAAATAAAACACATTGTTTAAAATATATTTATATTCATGTGTCACCATCACCTTCATAAGTTATTAAAATATTTTCCAAAAACTGGTCTGGTGGAGCGACATTTTCATATCTTGCCCAGCTTAGGTACCATATTATCCTATTACAGACATTATGTGAGCACAGCAACCAACAGTCCTTCGGCCGTCTATGCAGTTGCAGTAATACTGCCTTATTGCTTCCAGGCCGTGTTTTATTTTGATATAATATATAAATAAAATACGTCAATTTCATACTACTGGGTGATAACCAATATTTGTTACATATTTAAACAAAGCTTTTAATATTTTACTTTGTTTCTAAAACGATTGTCCACGTGCAAGCCGAATATGGACGGTCTCCTTTTGGCACTAATGGGACACACACTTTCATATTTCTTTTAAAATTGAAGTCAAACTTAAATAATTGAATATTATTGTTTGTAATTTTACTGGCAATACTAGCCTGACTTGATGGGAGGCA
The DNA here is from genome assembly GCA_963564715.1 of Catocala sponsa. Classification (NCBI taxonomy): domain Eukaryota; kingdom Metazoa; phylum Arthropoda; class Insecta; order Lepidoptera; family Erebidae; genus Catocala; species Catocala sponsa. The sequence continues at coordinate 3,665,999 of OY751356.1, read as the reverse complement.
GTTTCCGTAAATTAAGCGGAAGGTGTGGTGTTGCCAGTGAGCAGAAATGAAATGAAATATTTATTTTTTTAGTTACATATTGGTCTGCTTTTTATTTTGTATATTTTTTTTTAATTTTTATTTTATTTCTTCATGTTTTGGGTGTGCCCTTTTGTGTGCCAAAATAAAAATATATCTTTCTTTCTCCATTGGCTTGGTCTACTTTTAACTTTATTTTAGGCCTGTTGAGCTGTATTATAAGGTGTTTCAGGATTATCTATGCTTTACGGGACATTCTTATATTCGCCAGGTAGGCAAAATTCTTATACCAGTAATTAGATGTACCATTCCTATTTATTCATAGTATAATAATCATGTACTGACCGTATCACGGTCATAGCGGCCAATATTAACGGAGCTGGCTATATAACATCATGCTACGATCTTCAAAGCAAATCAGTAATCATAAACGTGGGTCAAATTGCAGGGTATATAATAAGATTAAACTGTCGCAAGAGGAAAACCTAGGCGAACGTTTCTCGACCAGATCGGAGGCGTTCTGGACAAAGGCCAGGTTAAGAGCTCCTTGAACCGACGGGCGTGTATGAGGAATGTGATGAAAGTGAATGAAGCCAGAGAAGTGTGTCAGGATCGTAGCAAATGGAAATCCGTAGTCTCTGCCTACCCCTCTGGGAAACAGGCGTGAATCTATGATGATGATGATAATAAGATTATTAGTTGTGGAGCAGGCCTTAACCTTGTCATATTGAGAAGAGGCCTGTGCCCAGCGGTGAGCTAGAGTGAGTTAAATAAAGGACTATGATTATCTATACGAATAAATAAAATTGAAGTGTCTGTTTGTGATGTTAAAATAATAACGTTTTACTAAATGCATATGAAAGTATATACGGAACTCTTATAAAAAAAAACATTTTTTATACAACTTTTGTCTGTCTTTGAAATTAAACTACTATATACGGATTTTATCGCGTTGTTTATTTGACACTTTATTACAAAATTTTTGAAAACTGTTACACTACTATTACTATTAAACTTTACTAATTTTTAAGCTAATTAAATTATTGAAACTATTAAAACTATTTATACTATTACTATACTATTATACTATTTATATTTGTTTGTCTGTTTGTTCTGGCTAATCTCTAAAACGACTGGACCGATTTTGACCGGACTTTCACTGCTTCAGATAGTTGATGTTATAAGGAGTAACTTAGGTTACTTTCATTACAGAAAAAATTGGAAACCGCGAAAAAAAAATTTCACGCGGACAAAGTCGCACTAACAGTTACTAGTCTATACTAATATTATAAAGCTGAAGAGTTTGTTTGTTTGTTTGTTTGCTTGAACGCGCTAATCTCAGGAACTACTGGTCCGATTTGAAAAATTCTTTCAGTGTTAGATAGCCCATTTATCGAGGAAGGCTGTAGGCTATATATCATCACGCTAAGATCAATAGGAGCTGGGCACCAATGAAGAATGTTTCAAAATTGGAGGGTATTTTTTCCTTTTGAGAGCTTCCGCTGCGTGCGTTGCGTAAACAGTTAAAGTTTCGCAAAAATCATGTATGACAGAATTGTTCCCCTTTAAAAGTTCTAAAAAAAAGTCCGCGACAGCATATGTCTATCTTTTAAGGTTGGCTCACTATGACCATTTTTATGCCAAACAAATTTGTTCTAAAATAATGCATTATTTACGAAGGTATTATTATAAACATGATATTAATCCTTATCCAAAGAAATACGTTATTCATCACAAGTATTTAATTTAAAATGCCCTTTATATCATTAGATTTCAATGAATATCTTAGGAGATATCGCAGTTTTAAAATAACATTGCAGCAAAATAATTACCTATTACAAACATAGTACAAGCGATGTTTCGCCTGGTTTATTCTGCGTGATTACTACTGGTTCGATTTGAAAAATTCTTTTAGTGTTGGATAGCCTATTTATCGAGGAAGGCTTTAGGTTATATAACATCACGCTACGACCCACGGGGGCGGCGCAGTAACGATAAACGCGGGTGAAACCGCGGGAACATCTAGTTATTATATAAAGGTGTGAGGTGTAACGCCCCTTTTCTCATTGAGATGAGACCCATGTCGAGCAGTGAAACAGTTTACAGAGCTGATATTATTATTATTTATTATAACCTTGTGTCCTACAGGTGATAAACGCAGCGCGCGTGTTAGCCGCCCGGCCGCGGTCGCGTGTGGCGCAGGAGAACCTCGGCGCCTTCGCGCGCGCCTGGGAGAACGCCGTCAAACTGCTCACCGACGCCGTCGACGATATCACTACCATCGACGACTTCCTCGCCGTCAGTGGTACGTACCATCATCTATTTATGTGTTGAACACATCTTGTGTTGAATACATCTTGTGTTGAACACATTTTGTGTTGAACACATCTTGTGTTGAACACATCTTGTGTTGAACACATCTTGTGTTGAACACATCTTGTGTTGAACACATCTTGCGTTGAACACATCTTGCGTTGAACACATCTTGCGTTGAACACATCTTGCGTTGAACACATCTTGTGTTGAACACATCTTGTGTTGAACACATCTTGTGTTGGACACATCTTGTGTTGAACACATCTTGTGTTGGACACATCTAGTACTGAACACATCTTGTGTTGAACACAGATTTTGTTGATCACTAACGTTAAAATGCTATTGTTAACAGAGAATCACATATTGGAGGATGTCAACAAGTGCGTGATCGCTCTGCAGGAAGGAGACCCTGACTCCTTGGAGAGGACTGCTGGCGCTATAAGAGGAAGAGCGACCAGGTAACGTATCTTTCTATACTTAATTCAACTGAATGACGGATGGCGTAGTGGTTTAAGTGGTCGCCTGGCTGCTGTCACACCCCGCCGAGTGCTGTTATATTAATACAAACTAGCGGTCGCCTAGTGCTCGAACCTTAGCCAAAGTTTTCCTGTAAGATATTGCTGATATACCGCTGGCTCACTATTACAAAGCTCTATGTTATTGTTTTCTGTTTACGCGAATGTTATTCATTGAAATTAAACTACTATATACGGATTTTATCGCGTTGTTTATTTAACACTTTTACAAAATTTTGAATTTAATATTGTAAATAGTTTTAATAGTTTCAATAATTTAATTAGCTTAAAAATTAACAAGGTTCTATGTTATTTTTTTTACCGACTTCAAAAAAAGGAGGAGGTATTCAATTCGTCCGTTTTTTTCTTTTTATGTTTGTTACCTCGTTACTTTCGACTGGGTGAACCGATTTTGATAATTCTTTTTTTATTTGAAAGCTGGTGCTTCCCGTGTAGTCCCATTTAATTTTGATCAAGATTTTACCATTCGTTTTCGAGTTATACTTAATAATGCGTATTTGGCTACATTGATGACGTTCTCATATTTGGCAAGGTTCACTAAAAACCGAGAAATAAACAAAATTTTAACAAAAAAGAAAACCGACTTCAAGTAAGAATATTCTAAAACTTAAAATGCACTAAAAAGTTAATAAATAATTGCATATTCTTGTGAAGAATTAAATTATTGTTATTATTGGAGTCGGTGTCAGCCAAGGTAGGTTTGTAACTAATTAAACATGAGACGTCTTACTATAATCATAACATAACACTGGCATGCACAATTACACACATAGACGCAGCACGCGGCGCGGGCGGCTGACACTGACTCCAAAAATAACAATAATTTAATTCTTCACAAGAATATGCAATTATTTATTAACTTTTTAGTGCATTTTAAGTTTTAGAATATTCTTATTTGAAGTCGGTTTTTTTTTTGTTAAAATTTTGTTTATTAACTTTGGGGAGATGAGGTTTAAAATTTGCATATCAGTAAAAATAACTTATAAAGTAACTTTGAACTATTTGCGATTTAATATTGTGAGGTACCACCTCATGTAATTTTAGTATAGGTTGTTTTACGTTTGCGCTAATGTTATACATTGAAATTAATCCATTCAATGCGGCAACAAATTTTGCTTTCACTAGCCAGAATCGGCTCATATTTAACGTAAACGCCGATCGGCGCCAGCCGCACTTGATGAAATAAAAAGAAGACGCCAATCGGCTTTTGCAGCATTTTGTTATGAATTTCAATTTATTAATATAATATCTTTCAAGTTTGGGTAAAATATAAAACAACTATACATTACGCCGATCGGCGTCCTCCGAATCTGAGTATGAAAAAATAAGACGCCGATCGGCGTCCGCCGCATTGAATGGGTTAAACACTTTATCGCGTTGTTTATTTTACTTTAAAACACTTATTACATAATTTTGGAAACTAACACTACTATTATTGAAATTGACTACTATTTAAACAATTTAATTTAATTAAAACTATTTATATTTAAGTTTACACTTTGCCTCGACGTTTCGGTTGCTTTACAGCAGCCATGTCCACGGGGAGACTAATGCAGTGGTCCGGTCGCCGGCGAGAAAACGACTAACTATCGGCGATTTTCTCTCGCAAGAAACCCACAAATAATATACATTCCGTGTAAACTAAAGAGATACATACATACATAGATTCACGCCTGTTTCCCAGAGGGGTAGGCAGAGAGTACGGATTTCCATTTGCTACGATCCTGACACACTTCTCTGGCTTCATTCACTTTCATCACATTCCTCATACACGCCCGTCGGTTCAAGGAGCTCTTAACCTGGCCTTTGTCCAGAACGCCTCCGATCTGATCGAGAAACGTTCGCCTAGGTTTTCCTCTTGCGACTGTTCCATTCACACTAGCCGAAGAGATGCATATATTAAAAGTTGCTCGCTGACTGTTCACACTGCCGACGACGACTCGCTTTACTAGTTTTGTCGCTGAGCGACAAGAGCTTTCAAAAATAAACTCGCTCAGCGATACTCGTTCAGCGATGCTCGCTCGTCGCGCGCGCAGGTTTGCACAGGACTGAGCGACCGCGGGCGAGTGGCGCGAGTAATCGCTCGTCGCACTTGCACACTCGCTTATAGCCCGGCGACAAAACTATCGAAACTACACACTCGCTTCCCGCTGGTCGTCAACTCGTTTATAGTTTCTACTTCTAATCGTTTCTCGTTCATCGTCGGCGGTCGGACCACTGGCTAAGATGGTTATTGTACCAGGCAATTGTACAACAATTGTGTTGGAGACAATTTTATAGTTATAATAATGTTAACCCTGTATTAAACTGTCCCACTGCTGGGTACGAGCCTCTTCTCAGTGTGAGAAGGGTTAGGCCATACTCCACCACGCTGGCCCAGTGCGGGTTGGCAGGCTTCACATATCTTCGAGAACATTATGTAGAACTGTCAGACATGCAGGTTTCCTCACGATGTTTTCCTTCACCGTTAAAACGAGCGATAATCAACTATAATACGCAAATAACTTCGAAAGTCAGAGATGCGCGCCTTGGGTTCGAACTCGAGACCTCTGCGTGGCAGTCCAACGGTTTCCCACTAAGCTATCGCTGTTCTATGGTTATAGACTGTTTTATTGTTATAGACTTAATATTATACAATTTGTTCTGCCCAGGGTCTGTTCCGTGGTGACCCAGGAGATGGACAACTACGAGCCTTGTATCTACACCAAGAGGGTTCTGGAAGCAGTCACCGTACTCCGAGATCAGGGTAAGTGTTTCAGTCAATACTCTAGCAGCCAGACAGCATAGCATTGTTTAAGATGTTTAACCCGTTGAGTGTCGGCAAAAAAAGTGAAAGAAATGTTCTTGGCGCTTATAAACACCAGGTGTGCAAAAAACACACGAAGGATTAAGCGAAATTAATACGATTTTATATAAGACTAGCTGTTACCTGCGACTTCGTCCGCGTAGATTTTAACTAAAAAGTGTTTGTCTCCGCGTTACCCTATTTTTTTTCTAAAATCAAAGTAGCCTAAGTTACTCCTTATAACATCAGCTACCTGCCTGTGAAAGTCCCGTCAAAATCGGTTCAGCCGTTTCGGATTAGCCGGAACAAACAGACAGAGAGACAAAAATTTAAAAAATAGATGTTTTCGTATAGGTACCTTATATACTTTCATATGCATTAGATAAAAAGCTGTTATTTTGACATTACAAACAGACACTTCAATTTTATTTATTTGTATAGATTGATCTATCTATCTATTAGCGACCCGGCCCGGCTTCGCACGGGTAATACAAAACCTTAACAAATAATATACCTAAACCTTCCTCATGAATCACTCAGTCTATTGGTGAAAACCGCATGAAAATCCGTTTAGTAGTTTTTGAGTTTATCACAAACGTCGAGCAAGTTTTATAGTTTTACCAAAGACCCGAACTCATAACTATGGCGTCAAAACAATAATTTATGAAAGAGCAAAAATTTATAACAAAATACCTTTAAGTATAAAAAATGTAAACTCGCTTAGAAGGCATTAAGTAAATATTTGTTGCAAAATCCTTGAAGGCATTCGACGAGTATAATAATAATAATAATAATAAAGCGTCTGGGGTCGCAGTGGGAATGTGTATTTGATGGAACTCTTTGGAGAATCTGGTATTTAATATAATTTTTACAAAATGACATGTGTGACAAGTGTGGTACTGTTATGAGCCTCGCCAAGGTTAGGTTTTTAAAAAAAGAAAACTCTATAATCAGATTGAGACAACCGTCTAGGATGGCTTTTAGGATGAGACTGATTGAACGGATGGACACTTCGACTATGAAAGATAAATGCTAAGTAAGCAAAAAGGAATGTGTGGTTTGCAAGAAAGGGTACATTACATATCTATAACACCTCCCAGGGGTAGACTAAACATCGGGGTTGTAATTTCGATGTTTAGGAGAGGTAATTTGGAAAAATTATATATTTCGTCTAATGCTAGGGGATGGCAGATTATCAGTTTCAGAATTGCGTTTATTAATCTTTATAGAGACTACTGCTTCAGGATTTGGAGATTGGTCTACGGGTGAGTTTACTGAAGTGGATCGAGTGAATATAGGGAAGCGATGGGAAAGACGGTTGTGCGATTTAATATATAAAAACAGTTTAAAAATACAGAAAATAGAAATAACACAAATTAGTACAATAATAATGATTGAGTAATGAGTCTCGTATCTAATTAACGGATGTTGATTAAGGATTTTGTCAGTTTCATCGGACATCGATTTTAATTTTGATTTAGTTTCCATAGTGAAATCGTCTAAATCAATGTTTTGTAATTTAAGAGGAGGCTCATTACCTATTATATCTCTAAACTTATCTAAATTACAACAAGAGTCATTTATAATGTTAAAATCGGGGTGTATAACGGTAACGTTGATTTTAATGTTTTTAAATCTAGGTAATAATTTTGTACTTTTACAATACGCTATACAGTTGTTTGGGATACTTAGAATACCTGTACCGACAATACTTATGTCAATAAGTTTTTGGTTTAGACATTCGATATAAAGTTTATTACTTAGAGATTGGACATAGATCCAGTCATTATTATAAAGCGGTTTCCACAAGTCTATATGTCCATGAAGGAATTTTGTTTGACACTGCACTGGTAAAGCACTTATCACATTTGATATTAGCTCACTTTCGCAACTCGGGTTCGCGGCGCTCGGGAACACCGTCATGACGTCACAGATGTACTCGCGCGAGCTTATCGCTATGCATTCCTTAAGTGAGTCGAGCTTACAATATTCTGATTTGTCTTTGGTCATTGCTATGTATTTACTACTTGGTATTATAAAACTAAAAGAGTTTGGGTTTACACTATTATGAGGAGTCGGTAAGCCAATGCTATGAAATAAACTGTACTCTCTAGGGGATACTAGAGGTATTCTTAAAATAAAAACAATCTTGTTATTCAAACTGTAGGACAGTACATTAGATATGTTTAGTAAACTATGAATAATACTTAATGCTAAGCTTACAGGTAACTTAAAATCTACAGGTAAGTATCTGTAGTTATCGACAATTTCTTGGTATAACTGCACAGGTGATAATACGGCCGGATGCAGGATGTTTTGGCTACATAATATAATAGCGTTTGTTATATCTTCTAACTGAAATGATAAGGTGAGCATGGATGCTTCTAAGCTGTTCAAGATTGAATGAATGGTTGATTTAATATTTAATTCATTAGTAATTATTGAAATATTTTTTAACTTTACGGAGAAATTGTCGATAGCTTGGTTAAGGCTGGCCTCATTGTACTTAATTTCGTGTAAGGTCTTATTAAATTTTGATAAAATTGCAGACGTTACTAAAATATTTTCTTTCATTAATGAAGCCAGTCTTTTTTCATTGTCCTGAATGTTTTGGATGGCGTTGTCATATTTAACAGCATCGTCCTCGTCCAGGGTGCCAAAAATAGTTTTGGACAGAGTGCCAATACCACCAATCCATGCCCCTCGTTTGAACCTTTTGTTTACTAAGTGAGATATAGCAGAGTACGCGGCAACAATGTCGTGGTATCTGACTGTTAACGGTTCTAATGTGTTATGACATTCTAGATGATTAGAAGTTTGAATTTCAATTTGGTTACATATATGTCGTATTGAGCCTAAGATGGAGTTAATATTTTGGATGTGCGGTTCAATGTAGGAGACATCAAACGGTGTGACTATGTCTAAGTGGCTTACGTGAATTTTGAGTTCACCAATTGGGTCAAAATATATGCCGGGGCTGGTGTCGATTTTTTGAATAAATTCTGGGTGACCTTGGGCCAGTATGCTGTAAATAAAAGAGACACTACTATACTATACTATACTATATGCTATGTCTAAGTGTATAATAATATTTGTATAATAAGGTTGTAAATAAGAGAAAAAAAAATGTATATAAAATGTATAAAAATTAATGGATGTACCTAGGTATGTTTTTTTTAATTATGTCAATTAATTATTTTAGTCTGTAGCAGATGCATCTTGGACGTCCACGTGCTTAACTTCATCGAAGTGATGTTTCACATGGCGTCTGTTTATAAGTAACGATAATGTGTTATTACCGTGTATCTTAACGACCTTGTAAGGCCCTTTCCAGACGGGTGATAAGGCTTTACGTAGCCTTAGATGGTTCTTTAATAAGACATAATCACCAACTTTGTATACCACTGGGCGAGTATGGGAGTCGTAATAGGTTTTAGAGTTTGTTTTAGATTTTTGAATAAACTCTATGGCTTTGTCACGCGTATGTTTCATTCGATGTTGTAACATCTTAACGTATTCGGGGTAAGTAGTATTAGAAGTATCGTCATACACAGAGTCTGGGATGTGAGGCTTATGCCCAAATAGTAATTCAAACGGTGAATAGTGGGTTGTTGAATGTACGGCGGTGTTATATGCTAACATAGCTGTATACACATATCGAGGCCAATTGTCTTGATTATCGTTAATATAAGGTCTCAAGTATTCTTTGAGCGTGGAGTGTGATCTTTCCAAAGCTCCTTGCGTCTGCGGATGATAAGGGGTGGACCATAATGGTTTGATTTTTAGGAACTCACATGTTTTCTTAAATAGATCGGCTGTAAAATTTGTGCCTTGGTCGGTAAGTATATATTTAGGGATTCCGAATAGAGATATAAAATGAAGCAGACATTCACACGATTCTTCGGCGGTATTATTACGGAGAGGGTAAGCTAGCGAGAATTTTGTGAGGTCATCTTGCATAGTCAAAATGAATCTAAGTTTGGCTGTGCCAGACTCAGGCAAGGGACCTACAATATCGAGGGATATTCTCTCAAACGGAGACGTTGAGGTGGACGTTATTATCATGGGCGCTCTGTTTATTTTACGCAAGGCTTTATTTGTTTGACACGATGAACATTTTTTTATATAGTTTTCAATGTCACCGCGCATATTTTTCCAATAAAATCTTTCCTTTATGCGGTTTAACATTCTGATGGATCCTAAATGTCCCGCGATGGGGATATCGTGATTTTCCTTAAGGATCTTCGGGATTTCGCTGAGCGAAGGATATATGATGTTGTTATGGTAAATATGTACTGTTATGTTAGTTCTGTCGAATAGATAGTTAAACATGTTATAGATTTTAACAAAAGAGTGTCTATCAAAAGGATTTTTAAAGTCTGATGTGCTGATTGCACATATTGTAGGATAAGACATTATTATCTCGTTGCGTGCATATTTTAAAGATTTAAATATATCTTGATACGAGAAGTCGTCAAAATAGTGAACTTTCGTAAATAGGAAAAGGTAAGTTTTATCTTCAATAGTAAGAGGTAGAAATGTGTATAAGGATCTTTCTAAGTTCAAGAATTCGTTGCGTTGAGGCTCCGGGCAGTTATCTAGGACTTCTTGAACATAAGGCATGGACTCGTCCATATCTATCGAGGTAGGTATAATTATTAATTTCTGAGTTCCTTTAAGTAGGTTTTGGTTATGTTCCGAAATAGAGGTGTCATACGATTTTATAGGTAGTTTTAAAAATTGACTGTAAGTCATCTCGGGTAAGGTTAAATTTTCAGGTGCCGGAGAGCTTTCCGAGCTAGGTTGATTTGAAACAGGTAAGGTTTCAGGATTCTGCCAGCTGGTTGAAGGTTGAGGTTCGGGTTCAACACGCGATTCATTAGGAATGGAACTCAGATAATCCATAACTTAATTTTCGATTTCAGGATTTATAAGACCTGTGTCAAGACTGGATGGCGGAGACACGAGAAGATCTTGCAGGTCATTGTTTACTTCGTTAGGTGTGCCCGAAGGCTGTGATGTTTGTAGTGGAGGTTCGTAATTGGTGTTATCATTATCATTGGGGTTAAGGTTTGAAGGACTCATGTTATCAGGGTATATAGGGTTCACTGGGTATCTGGAGAGAGCATCGGCGGCAGAGTTTAGTTTGCCCTTGCGGTACACTATGTCGTAATCATATTCCTCAAGTTTCAACCTCCATCGCTGGAGCTTGCTGCTGGGATCTTTATGATTAAACAACCATTTAAGAGGTCTATGGTCGGTAACAATAAGAAAATTGTGTCCGTAAAGGTAGGGACGGAATGTTTTACATCCATATAATATAGCCAACAATTCCTTCTCTGTAGTGCTATAACTGGATTCGCTTTTATTTAGTGTACGTGAAGCGAAAGCCACGGGTTGATCTTTGCCAACAGTTCCTTGCGACAGAACAGCGCCGACGGCATAGTTCGAGGCATCGCAGGTAAGGATGAAACGTTGCGAAAAGTCAGGATAGATAAGAAGTGGAGCAGTTGTTAATTTGTGTTTTAACGAATCAAAGGCGAGTTGCTGTTGGTTCTCCCATTTAAATGGAATATCCTTTTTTAATAGGCAGGTAAGGGCTTTTGCAGTTTTTGAGAAATCAGCGATAAAACGGCGATAATATGAGACAAGCCCAAGGAATGATTTTATATCTTTAGGTGTTTTTGGAACTGGGAATGAGGTTACGGCCTTAACCTTCTCTGGATTTGGTTTAACACCTTGTTCGGTAATTATGTGCCCTAGATAGCAGACCTCGCGTCTAAGAAACTCGCACTTGTCGGGTTGGAGTTTGAGATTAAAGTCTCTGATTCTTTGGAATATGGCTGTTAGGTTAAGTATACTGGATTTAAGATCAAATCCATAACAGACTACGTCGTCTAAATAAACAAAACACCGAATACCCTGGAGGCCGGACAGGACGGAGTTCATGAGTCTCTGAAATGTTGAAGGGGCATTTTTCAGCCCAAACGGCATTCTTGAAAATTGAAAGTGTCCTTCTGGTACAGTAAAAGCAGTTTTGGGTTTGTCCGCGGGGTTTAATGCGATTTGATGGAACCCGGATGCCAGGTCTAGTGTGGAGAAGTATTTACTATTGCCTAGCTGGTCTAAAATCTCAGTAATTTGAGGAATAGGGTAAGTGTCTCCGATTGTAATATCGTTCAATTTTCGGTAGTCAATCACGACTCGCCATTTCTGTGTATTAGAGGCGTCGAGTTTTTTAGGGACTACCCATATGGGTGATGACCAAGGGGAGTTAGAAGGCTCTATGATTTTTTGTTCGAGCATTTTATCAATTTGCTTTCGAACTTCAGCCTTATGGATTTCGGGAAATCTATATGATTTAGTATATATCGGAACGTCCGTCGTTGTTTTAATTTCGTGTTTGACGGCGTCCGTATGGGTAAGATTTTCACCGGGGAGATAGAATATATCTGAGTAGTCCGAACATAATTGCAAAAGTGCGTCTTTCTCCTCAATATTCAGATGCGAGACACGTAGCAGTTTTAATACTTCTTCTGTACGTGTAACGCTATTGTTTGTTACTTTTATATGGTTTATCGGACCAGAAGTGTGTCTTTGAAATTCTAGAGGATCAATGGCTTCAAGCTTTAGATTTAGGTTTGATTTTAAGGGTATGGGTTGTTCAGCAGTATTTACAACGGTTATGTTGATTCTATTATTATCTTTAACGCGTACTAGGCAGTTGGCAATTAATAATGTTTCTGAAAGTTTCTTGTCCAGGACCAATCCCTCTTTTATTTCAGGATTCAAAACGGAGCATTCGATAACAGTTTCGGTCCTGGCTGGAATGATGTAGGCAGGATCATGAAAGTGCATTTTTAAGGATGACTGTCCAAGGCTAAGCAGGTTATTGGTGTAATTAATACTACAACTATGTGCATTGAGCAGGTCAGACCCTATAATGCCATCGTAAGGTAAGTGTTTTATATCAGTAACATGAAACCGATGTAATATTTTAGAATTTGGAAGATGAATTTTTAATTGGAAATGGCCTCGAGTGAGAGTTGGTTCTTCCGTTGAGTCAATACCTTTAAGTTGGATGGTTTCCTTTACAAGAGTAGGATATTTTTTTATGCTAGAGTGCTTTAATAAGCATACAGAAGATCCTGAATCGACCAATAAGGACAATGGCACGTCGGATACGCAGGATTTAACAAGGACATGAGGTAGTAACGTTTTTGCGGGGTTACTTGTTATCTCAAAAACGTTGGATTTAGTAGAGTTTAGCAGGTCAACTTTAAACAGTTGCTGCGTGGATACAGAGGAGTTTGGCAGATCAACGTTGTTACGTTGCTGCACGGATACAGAGGAGTTTGGCAGATCAACGTTGTTACGTTGCTGCACGGATACAGAGGAGTTTGGCAGATCAACGTTGTTACGTTGCTGCACGGATACAGAGGAGTTTGGCAGGTCAACGTTGTTACGTTGCTGCACGGATACAGAGGATTTTGGCGGGCGATCATGTAGCGATGCCTGCGGTGAAATATTTGATAATGAACTTGGATATGTGATGCCGGTTTTTAAATTACGAGGTCCCGTACGACACCGGGACGAGACGGTTACTCGTTTTTTGGATCGGCATCAACGGTGTCGTAGCTTTCTACAGAATTCACATGGTATTCATCATTATCAGTTTCCTCTGATACAAAATTGACGCGTTGAGGTGTCCTCGATTGGTTTTGTTCAATGTTCTTAAAGCGATTGTTGTTGTATTCTCGCTTTCTACATTGTTCTAGGGTGTGTCCCGGAGTTTTGCAATATCTACAGAACGAAGTAGTGGAATTATTATAAGGTCGATTGGCATTAACCGTAGGTTTTGGGTTAGACTGACTTAAGTTTGGTGATTGATAATTTGTATTGCGGCGCGAAAATTGAGCGTTCGGCTTTGAGGTGTTCGACCTATCTTGTCGTGACTGTTGACTACCAGACGGGCCTGAGCTTTGTCTGGATAAAGATTGCTGAACCTTTTCTTCTGAAATGGCCATATTTATAGCTTCGTTCAGGGTTTTTATAGGTTTACATCTAACGATATCGGAGATACGGGGTGTCAACCCCATTTGGAAATGATGGAGGGCTAATTCCTCCATGGCTGCTGTTCGTCCTATCATCTCTCGACTCTTATGGCCGTGTGAAATAGATACCTCAGTTAATAATTGGCTTAAACATGTCTCAATCCTTAGAGCATACTGACTTACGTTTTCATTTATTTGTTGCTTACACTCCTGTAAATCTGTGAGAAGATGGGCGTAGTGTTTTCTCTCGCTAAATTGGGTTTTAAGGAATTCCTTAAGTTGTAGCCAATTGGTAAACTCCTTAATTGAGCAAGCGGTTTCCGCTTTGCCCTGTAGTTGACATAGTATATATTTAAAAAGTATATCTTTTTGAGAATCTGAAGCTAACTCGTAAGCGTTGTTGCAATTAACCAAAAAGGAATTTAGCTTTTCTCTGCACCCGTCATAAGGTTTTATAAATTTGAGTAAAGTAGAAAGCTCAATATCTGCTTTAGTTGTAACTGGTCTCTTTTTAGAGACGGACTTAGTAGAGGGTCCTTGAGGGGGAGGACAGTGGCCTTGACCTTCCTCCTCAGTATCGGTTACAGTAATTTCGGTTTTTTCGAACTTTGGACTACGAGATCTTTCGGCCATTATGATAGTTATATATTTACTACGTCAATGACAATGGTAAAATACAGTGTATATTGAAATGTACTATTTAAACTCACAATATTCTTTATAAGATATTAGCAATGACCAAATACATAAATTCACTTACTGGAATGCGGACAGCGCGATAAGGATGATCATAATTTCTTGGAAGTTCTCGTAGGTGTCGACGTGACGTTAGTGTTGATAAGCCACGGGAGCGCGTCGTCGGGGAGATTATACCGGTCGCGGCACTGAATTGTGCGCGACACTGGGTATAACCTTGCTGGTTCTGGACAGAGACCGGCTACAGCACAAACAGTGCGCAGCAATGGGTTTTCACGAACACTGACGTCTAAGAGGGCCGGGCTGGAACTCGGTGCACAGTATGATATGCACAGCGGAGTCGGCGTTTACACTCGAACACACACACGCGACGGGCTTAGGTTTTAGGATAAGAGACGTTCCGGGGACTTTTCCAAATCCCTTTCCGCTGCCACCAAATGTTATGAGCCTCGCCAAGGTTAGGTTTTTAAAAAAAGAAAACTCTATAATCAGATTGAGACAACCGTCTAGGATGGCTTTTAGGATGAGACTGATTGAACGGATGGACACTTCGACTATGAAAGATAAATGCTAAGTAAGCAAAAAGGAATGTGTGGTTTGCAAGAAAGGGTACATTACATATCTATAACAGTACGTCACAAGAGAAAATTCCAAAACAGTTTATTTTAACTATGACATGTGCAAATAAATTAAGATGTTGACCAGGGCTAAGGCCAAAGCACTTACAGCACGCCTTCCATCTCCGAACTCGTCGCATAGCTCCGCCTCGCAGTCACCAGGACACGCATCAGCGCCACCGGACACTGCAGAGGCGTCGAGCAGCGACGAGTACTTCTCTCCGCCGTCGTCGCCAACACCTATACGTCGGCGGGGAAGAGGCCGGCCACCGACTTGCTTGGGACCCAGAGGCCAACCGGCCTCGGGAGGGGTCCCCGCTATTGGTGGTAATGTGCGCCGCATGAAATGGACAAACTCAATGAATGAGAACGTCATGCGGGCATATTTTGTGGCTACAGAGGGGGGAACAAACCTTAGTGCGTATCGTGATCGCATGCTGCCTTTGTTTCAGGTACTTGAGCCAGCTGTCAACGTTTCGGCACAGCGACTATCAGATCAAGTGCGGGCAATCCAACGATGCCATCTGTTGGATGACACTGTACTTGAGAGGTTGCGCTCTGACGTGCAGGGTAGCCTTCCCATCGCTTCTTCGTCGCAAACTGTGGCACGGGTAATAACAACTGCACCACAACCACAGTGTGATCCTGCTGATGGAGTGGCAGATGGAGAGGCTGTTCATGTAGATACCCACTACAACAGCCAATTAAGGAGCGCTTTGGAGTGTGCCATTACGGAATATCGATCCATGGAACGAAATGTAAGGCCTCGTTTGCCACGTTTGCCTACGCATAAAAAGAATATAGCGCTGGTGAGTGCTCTGGATTCACTATTGTCTAGTTATTTAGATAATAGTGAGAATCTCGGTGATACACATTCAATCCTGTACTGTGCGGCCGTAGCAGTATGTCGTGTAGCTGGTGTTAAATTACCATCAAATGAAACTGCTACACGACTGAACTCTGTTGTGCCAGCTTGGCAGTGCAGGATTGAGCGTCGTATTGCTGAGGCTAGAGCACTCATCGGAAAGCTCATATGTTTCAGGTCGGGCAATACACGCCCGAGAGTAATGCGCTTTGTGGTTCGGGCGTTTGCAGGTACTGGGATCAGTACGCAAGATTATACGTCTCGAGTCACAGAGCGCATTGACTTCTTGAAACAGAAGATTTATGCGTGGGCAAACCGTATCCGGCGTTATAAAAAACGGGTGGATCGATATCGCCAGAACCGCACATTCCAAAAGGATGAAAGGTGGGTGTATAGAAAGTGGGAGCGATCTGATTCTGAGGTGGGTAATGGATGTCGGCCGGATGATGATGCCACTAGCACTTTTTGGCGTAGCATCTGGTCGACACCTGTCTGCCACACAGAGGGTGATTGGATACGGGATGTAGAAAGAGTGTGTGAGCAATTACCTATAATGGAGCCAATTATAATAACAACAGATGACGTAGCCAGTGCAGTCCGTTCGTTACCAAATTGGAAATCAGCGGGTCCGGACGGACTGCACAATTTTTGGCTAAAATGGCTCCATAGCTCACATGCTCATTTGGCATCTCAATTCCAATCATCCTTAGAATCAGGATCGCTACCACATTTTTTAACAACTGGCATCACCCACCTACTTCATAAGTCTGGTAGTACCCTGGATCCCAAAAACTATAGACCAATTACATGTCTACCAACGGTCTATAAACTTCTTACATCCATTTTGAGAACAAAATTATCTAAGCATATTAGTGATAATTCCATTATATCTGTTTCTCAGAATGGATGTAGGAATGGGGCCCGTGGTACTAAAGAGCTCCTTATTATTGATATGACTATTAGCCAACAGGTTCGCCGTAATCGAAAGGATTTGTCGATATGTTGGATAGATTATAAGAAGGCCTATGATTCCGTGCCACATACGTGGCTTATGAGGGTGCTGGAGTTGTATAAGATTGATACAACCCTATGCACCTTCTTGAAGACATGTATGAGGCAATGGCGGACTGTTCTTTGCTATCCAGGATGTCGAGAAATTCAGGATTATGGTGTACCGATAAAGATCGAGCGAGGTATATTCCAGGGTGACAGTCTGAGTCCGCTGTGGTTCTGTCTGGCTCTGAACCCTTTAAGCACTCTTTTAGAGAGTTCAGAGCTGGGCTATCGGTTACGGAAAGATGGTCAGGTTATATCCCACCTCCTTTACATGGATGACTTAAAATTGTTTGCCCCCAGCAATTTGCAACTGGCAGCGTTACTTAAGGTAACCGAAACCTTTAGTAACTCTATCAGGATGGAATTTGGTGTGGATAAATGTGCAGTTATGCATGTGAAGCGAGGCAAGATTATGGAATCTGTTGGGGTGCAACTCTCAGATTCCATACAACTTAGATCTCTGTCTGGAACCGAAACCTACAAATATCTGGGTATGTCGCAGGCATTAAATATCTCCGAGGCTGGAATGAAACAAGCGTTGCAGGAGCGTTTCTTTGGCCGCCTGAAGAAAGTACTGAGAAGTCTTTTAACAGGCGGCAATAAGGTGCGAGCCTGTAACGGTTGGGTCATGCCAGTCCTTGCTTACTCCTTCGGCATACTCAGATGGACTCAATCAGAACTGGATGCCCTGGACAGAAAAGTCCGGTCACTGCTAACCTCTCACAGAATGCACCATCCACGTTCTTCTGTAATGAGGTTGTACATCCCGCGGAAATGTGGGGGTCGTGGCTTTTTATGTGCCAAGACCTTCCATAACCGTGAGGTGTGCAATCTCCGAGAATATTTTCTCCACAATAACGTGGATGTTCATCGTGATGTGGTGGCAGTGGATACTGGCCTTACCCCGCTCGCTCTGGCTAAAGAGAACTGGCGCAAACCGGTGGTGCTTACAACTGAGGATCGCAAGGTTGTATGGAAGAGCAAGGAGCTACACGGACGGTTTTATCGGGCTCTATATGGACCCGACGTAGATTTAATATCGTCCGTGTCCTGGTTACGATTCGGTGACCTGTTTGGAGAAACCGAAGGTTTTGTCTGTGCAATTATGGACGAAGTAGTGATGACGAATAACTACCGGAGATATATCCTAAAGGATGGTACGGTTGACATATGTCGGGCGTGTCACCAGCCCGGAGAATCCCTCAGACATATTATCTCTGGATGCTCTCGTCTTGCTAATGGCGAGTACTTGCATAGACACAACCAAGTGGCCAGGATTATACATCAGCAACTTGCTTTAAAATACGATCTCGTGGACTTAGAAGTACCGTACTACAGGTATGTGCCCGACCCCGTTCTCGAAAATGGTCATGCAATGTTGTACTGGGATCGGTCCATCATTACTGACAGGACTGTTGTAGCCAATAGACCTGACATTGTGGTGGTGGACCGATTAGAGCGCCGTGCAATGATCGTCGATATCACCATTCCCCATGACGGAAATCTCGTGAAAGCTGAAAAGGATAAACAAGTTAAATATCTGGATCTGGCGCACGAGATTGTCGACATGTGGGATGTGGATTCGGCGATCATTGTACCGATAGTCGTATCAGTCCATGGACTGATTGCCAAGAGTCTCGATCACAATCTGAAGAGGCTCGCGTTAGACGGCTGGATTAAGTCTCTGATGCAGAAGGCCGTATTGCTTGACACGGCACGCATTGTGAGGAGGTTCCTCTCGCTGGAGCCCTAACCACCGGTAGCTTGGACCTAGTTCCCGATGCCGGTGGGTCTTCATAGTTTTTATATTTTTAAATGTGTTTTTTTTATATATTTAAAAATGTAATTACTATTGAAAAATGTGTAAATAAAGAGAATAATAATAATATTCTACCACATACACACAACACCATCTAGCCCAAACTAAGCAGAGCTTGTACTATGGGTACTAGACAATGGATAAACATACATATGTATATACTTATTTTTTTGTAAATACATACATATTATACATAGAAACACCCAGACCAAGACAAACACCCATGTTCATGCACACAAATGTTTGACTTGTGCGGGAATCGAACCCGCGACCTCAGGCGTGGCAGTCGGTTACACTAACCACTACCACATCGCCAACTTGTAATCGTTATATCTTATGTTTAAAATACAGACCCGATATAACACTACATGATAAAAATAGCAACACCATTTATATTATTGACATAGCCATCCCCAACAGTCATAACGTACAATCAACAATAGCCGATAAGCTTTCAAAATACCAAGACTTAGCGATCGAATTAAAAACTCCCCTCCCCTTTCCTATCCAGAACAACGCGTGCTGGGCTCAGATGCCATCCTTACACGATAGAGTCGACTAGAGCGCGTACCAACAAGTTTGGGTCCTCATACCTCTGCCGAACGACCAAGGCATGGAATTCTCTGCCAAGGCACGTGTTTCCTTCTTCCTTCAATCCTGGGTTCTTTAAGCGGGGCGTGAAAAAGCATCTTCTCAGGCCGTCAAAGTAGAGACCTCAACATCGCCTCGGCTACTGTGGGGGCGATGTGGAGGCCACTGCTCTTAGACCACACGACTGCTTACCATCAGGTGGAGTGTGGTCATTTTGACGAGCAAAATAAAAAAAAAAAAAAAAAAAAAAAATGTACAATGGAGAGCACGTACAGTGCATATTGTACCAATAGTCTTGTCATCAACTGGTATAATACACACAACACTCACTCAAAGCCTTGACATCTTACACATGCCTATACACACACTACAACTACTGCAAAAAGCCACGATTCTCAACACGTGCCGCATCACACGCTAATTTCTAACATCATCATCCATATCATCAACTTACTTCATTTAACGTGCCATTCTTGGTCTTGGCCCGCATGACACGCCTTTACCCCTTCAAAAAAGGGAGTTAAAAAAAAATCAATAACAATAATAATTTATTGGCATCAGAAAAAAAGTACAAAGCAGTGTATTTTACATTATATGACTTAATGAACTAGAGACATGAGTTAACAAGAAAACACAGTGAGCAATGGCCACCGAGCTAGGAAAATCCTGTTACGGGGAATGTTCGGAGCTACGCTTCCGAACAGCTCAGCGCTTTACATTTGTGCATTGCATGCACATTTGAGACGCGTTAATTTTATCATTTTAATCGACTTTCTAAGTCAGTTCGCAATCGAGCAGCGACCGAGCTCAACTACCATTAAACCATTAAGTTTACCATTTAATTTACCATTTTTAATATTAATTTACCATTTAATTTACCATTTTTAATATTAATTTACCATTTAGTAACCAGTTAAGTAATAAGTGTTTTTACTAATATTGACTTTAGAATAAATATTCTCTCTTAACATACCAAAACGTAGTATCTATTTAACGCAGTTACTCCTTATAACTACTCTATTAAACAACAAAGAGCTCGCTTCGCTCCAGGGGACATCCAATCCGTCTATATGTTAAAAATTATTATGAACTAGGATTTATTAATTGTTCTCAAGTAAGTGACATGTAAATGTTTTTATTGAGAATAAATATCTTTAAACCTACAAACAGACAGATGCGGCGGGGGACTTTGTTTTACAATATGTAGTGATGTAAACGATTATTTGAACACGATTTTTACACATTGAACACATCGGACATAACATTATTGGGAAGAGAGGAACCCGACAGGCACCCTCAGAAGGCCCTCAACAACTATTTCAATAGAAAAAGGTTGACAATACCGGACTGCTCTGGTTAGGTACAGCCACAACGTTAGTTCCCAAAGTGGTCCAGGTGGACCCCTGGGGGACCCCTGGAGACTCCTGGTTTACGTTGGCGTAACAAAATAATGGGGGTTCACAATTCGTAAGCGGAGGTCCACGAAAATTTGCTTTCGGTAGTGAAGAGCTAAAATGTTGGCTTGACTTTTAAGAAGCTCCGCGATTGTTATTCAGTCAGTACCAGTGGTTTCGAACCTACCAATTTTTCGGTAGAGAATTTCTAAAACTAAAACAATAAAGAAGTCAGCCCGCCTACCGTGGTAGGTACAGTAACCGAGAATTAAAAAAAAAGAAATTTCTGTAGAAATGTAGCTGCAGGGGGTCCACCGGAACCTACAAAATTTTTAAAATGGTCTATGAGAAAAAAGTTTGGGAACCTCTGGTTTAGATTCACAATTAGACCCGGTAGGTGGCGATACGATCGGTTCGTTTATGCAGAACCACGTCTTTCAAGTCTGCTAGTGGTATACGGAAATGTTGGCGGTCACCCATACCCCATATTTCATATTTCATATTTATTTATTCAATAACAATTTTACATTGTGTGTGAACATACAACAATAATTATAATACTAATATAATCAAATAATTATTTCAATAAAATTAACATTACATCAAATAACTAATTCAATTGTGATCAAAATTACATATCTATCTAATTAAAAATAAATTAATAAATTAATTGCCATGTCAAAATAAAATATAAATAAGAATGTCAGAATCAGTCCATAATATATCATGTCAAGTTAAAAATAAATTATAATTTTTACATGTCATTTATGGAGTAATAGCATTCTTTTAACAGGTGCCGCTTGAGCTCAGTTTCAAAGTCCCTTTTGTACAATAATGATTTTATATCGACAGGCAATTTATTAAAAAGCTTAACCGATCTATAAAAGGCCTACCTCGGTCACTAAAGCAGATTAACGCTCTCTTGGACTTTAACCCAGAAGTTGATATTTTTGCGGCTGAATGCGTTCAGGTCTGTGTTGGGACTACCTCGCTGCTGCAGTGCCTCAGCAATGTTCGCCGAAGCACGAACTTCTTGCTTTTACACGACAATGCGCAAGCGCTGCACTTCCTTAGTTCGCAGGGTGCGGGCTAGTTCCAACACGGTGCTGGCAATGATTGCGGACAGGTTATACTGTCCTTATATGTGAAGGTGTTGCGACATACTTGTCGCAGCGACAAAAGTTAAATAATTAAAAACTAACACTTAGGCTATGTTTTACTAACAACTATGAGTTTTGTGAACTTGCAATAAACGTTTATTTATTATTTATGAATGGAAAGTATTATTATAAGAATGTATGTGGTACTATTAGCAGAATGCACGAAAGCTAAATTTTAAATTTATATATTACTAGTTTTCACCCGCGGCTTCGCTCACGTAAATGTAGTTTAGTTTAGGTTAGGTTTGCAACAGTTTTTTTCCGGATGAAAAGTACCATATGTCCTATTCTATATCCCTGACAACGTGTATGCAAAATTTCATGTTGATCGGTTGAGTAGTTAAGGCGTGAAAGCATAACAAACAAACAAACTCAACTTTACCATGCTTGTACATATTAGAAATAGCTGTGTTTGTTAAGTCCAACCCGCATTACTATAAGCGTCGAGCCGACGAATTTCCACGCAATAGACGCGACAATAGTGAACTTTGTCTCCAATCCGCTAAGACGACCCTGATGCGCAAAACTGTGTACTGCATGGCACCAATTATTTATAACAAAGTACCAAAAAGTTGGAAGGAACTGCCTCAATCTATGTTTAAAAATAGGCTTCGTACTTTTTTGACCGCCAGAGCATATTATAGCGTGACTGAGTACCTTAATGAAAAAGAATTTGTATTGACATAATTAAATTTATTTTGACCTATATAATAATGCTGATTAATCTTATAATTTAAATACCTATAAATTAATTAAATTTAAATAATTTAGACAAGAAAATAATATATTGTTACATGTATCTTTTTTTTTATAATTTTATAATCTAATTATTTTGCACGTCATACTGTGACAAACATGTCTGCATATAATTTATTTTGTCATCTTGTATGTATGCATTTTCTTTGTATGTACACACACATGTTTATGCAAATAAAGCTTATCTTATCTTATCTCATTTGCCCATTTATAATATTAGTAAGGGTATTATTAAATAGTGTAATAATTGGCGCAAGTAGATCTATTCAATGTAAATAAATAAATAAATAAATGTTGAGAATTTACATAACTAATAAAACGACCAATTTATTTTACAAACTTTTATTTAATGAACACATTAATAATAATTACACTTAAAAATATCCTATTTTTAAAATACATAGCAATGAGTATTTTATTTTTATGTATAAGGTCTTTCGCTTAATATATACGCAGTAATATAATAAACTTAAAGCGAGAATACCCTAAATGAAAAGTTTTAAGGCGGTATTAATATAATGCCAACCCGCGCTGGGCCAGCGTGGTGGACTAGGGCCTAACCCTTCTCGCAGTGAGAAGAGGCCCTTGCCCAACAGTGGGACAGTTTAATACAGGGCTGATATTATTATTATAATAGCATATGGCATTTAATACGTCTACCCAGTATAACTAGAATTTGTATATTAGCAAGTGTGTCAGGATCGTAGCAAATGGATATCCGTAGTCTCTGCCTACCCCTCTGGGAAACAGGCGTGAATCTATGTATGTATGTATATTAGCAATGCAAGTTTGTTCCTGGAAAACGATTATAATACAACGCGTCGGTTGACAAACGAATAATATTGATTGTTTAGTAACAATCGTGCATAGTAGTAACGTTTGTGAATAGTTTGATAGTTTAATTGATTTTGTACTATGACTTAATGGCTTGGCAAAATTATTGATCTTAACGATTATTAGCGGTAGTGGTTGTTACTTAACCATTATTTGCTACATCGATAATTATATATCGATACCTAACGATTTTATTGTTTTCTTTGTTATTTATCGACAATAATCTTAGCATTTCGATAATTATAGCTAATTTGTGACTGATGTTGTTACTTGACTATATTTTCACTTGCTGTATCGGTCGTTATGTATCGACAATAAACCTTTAATAGCGACAGGTATACCTGCTTTTGTTATTCGATAAGAATCGACATCAATCGATAGTAATCCATAGCAATCGATAGTAATCTAATAGATAGTAATCGATAACAATCGATAGTAATCGATAACAATCGATAGTAATCGATAACAATCGATAGTAATCGATAACAATCGATAGTAATCGATAACAATCGATAGTAATCGATAACAATCGATAGTAATCGATAACAATCGATAGTAATCGATAACAATCGATAGTAATCGATAACAATCGATAGTAATCGATATCAATAGTTAGTAATCGATGTTTATCGCTCAGTTTCACGAGAAAACCGCTATCGTATTGACATGTATTGTATAATATACTGGACAGACGGTTGATATACTTTAATAGTACTTATTTACTTTTCTTCTTTGGGAGGGTGGGCACGGATGTATTCCAACGCGCGGAGGATGGCCTCTGGGATGGGAGGGGGGGTGGGCAAATGGGATCCCTGTAATATAAAAATAATGGGTATTAGTCATGTGAGAAACTATTTCTTTAGGTCACAAAGTTTACTAAGTTACAAAAGTTATATTTATGTTATTTGCTAGGCTGCGCATGGGTAGTGCAAAACCTTAACAAAATACGTAAACCTTTGTTATGAATCACTCTGTCTATTGTTAAAAACCGCATGAAAATCCGTTCGTTCGTTTTTGGGTTTATCGCGAACAGACAGACAGACGCGGCGGGGGACTTTGTTTCATAATATATAATGATTCTCAAAAGATATATGTGAAGTCTGCCAATCCGCACTGAGCCAGCGTGATAGACTATAGCTTGACCCTGCTCACACTGAGAAGAGGACTGTGCCCAGCAGAGTAAAAGTTTAATATAGGGTTGATATTTTAAATTTTTCATGAACACTTGTTGGCTTAAGTTCTCTTGACCTAGCCTTCCTGGCATGGCTACGATCTGATCAGAAAACATTCGCCGAGGTCCCTCTGCTATACAGGAATTATGCCAAGAGTCTTTACACTGGCCTGACCGTGCTCTCACCGAGAAGAGTCACGTACCCAGTAGGTCAGTTTATATTCAGGGATGATATTATTAAATTAAATTCTGCTTATTGTTATATCTCACCTGAGGTTGGTATCCGTTCTCATCAGCGATGTATTGCAGTTGGATCTTTTCGCCTTCCGGGGATGTCCAGCTAGCTTGTCCTTGGACAACCTCGACTGCGTTCTCCTGTATAAACAAATAGATTTGTTAAAAACCTTTGGGGGAACGTGGTGTGATGTTCCTTCAACGCAAAGGGTTCTTCGACCAGGCTGGATGATCGTGGCCGCGTGCGTGAGATCAGTACATGGCCTACTCGTCTGTAGACAATCGTGATCCCACTTATAGACAATCGTGAGCTCACCTATAGATGATCGTAATCCCACTTATAGACAACTGTGAGCACATCTATAGACAATCGTGACCCCAAATATAGACTGTCGTGATTCCGTCTATAGGCAACCGTGACCCCATTTACAATCGTGACTCACACCTAATGATAAACGTGACCCCACGTACAGACTACCGTGACCCCACCTATGAACCACTGGACTGTGGACTCCATCTAAAATTTATCGTGACCCCACCTACATACAACTGTGACCCCACTTAAAAATCAGCGTGACCCCATTTGTTGTTGTCAATGTGCGATCGTGCCCGTGATCCCGCCTATTAACCACAATGACCCCACTTATTGATCACAATGACCCCACATATAGTCAATTGTGGTCCCACTTAGACAACCGTGAACCCAACTTAAATTAAATAGGGGCTCTAATGACTACACTTACTTATCCAGCATTATTGAGCGCACCGCTCTTACTAGCCTTGATCTTTGACACATAGGCTGTTACCAAGACTCCACCTACAGTGGATTGTGACCCAACCTGTAGACTACAGTGACCCACATATATGCAAGCGTGACTCCGCCTATAGACAAGCATGTAAACTACCGTGATCCCAGCTATAGACACCCGTGATCCCAACTGAAGACAATCTTGTCCCCACCTACATACGACCGTGCCCTGCCTATGAACTACTGTGGTCTCCACCTAAAATCAATCGTGATCCCACCTACATACAACTGTGACCCCACTTAAAGATCAGCGTGACCCCACTTGTTGTTGTCAATGTGCGATCACTATGGTAGTGATCGATCTATTGACCCCATCTATGGTTCATCAATACGCCAAAATCAACTTAACGATCCTACATTATTAAGAGAGCCGCTCTCGCTAGCTTTGATGTCATTCTCAGTGTCGTAAGAGAATAGGTACGCGCCTTCGAGTCCAACGTCCAACTCTTGGCTCAGGATCTTGGCTTGGTCAGGATTCTTCTGAGCCAGTATATGGGACACATCGGCTGCTGCCAAGACTCCACCTACAGTTCATCGTGACCCAACGTGTAGACTACAGTGATTCCAACCTATAGACAAACGTGACCCCACCTATAGACCACCGTGACCCACCTATAGACGCCCGTGACGCACCTATAGACGCCCGTGACCCCACCTACATACGACCGTGCCCCACCTATGAACCACTGGACTGTGGACTCCATCTAAAATTTATCGTGACCCCACCTATATACAACTGTGACCCCACTTAAAGATCAGCGTGACCCCACTTGTTGTTGTCAATGTGCGATCACTATGGTAGTGATCGATCTATTGATCCCGTCTAAGGTTCACCAATACCTACTCCAAAATCAACTTACCGATCCAGCATTATTAAGAGCGCCGCTCTCGCTAGCTTGGATGCCATTATCAGTTTCGTAAGAGAATTGGTACGCGCCTTCGACTCCAACATCCAACTCTTGTCTCAGGATCTTGGCGTCTTGGTCAGGATTCTTCTGAGCGAGTATGTGGGACACATCCGCTGCTGCCAACGCCACAGTGATAGCTAGGATGAATAGTTTCTGAAATGACAAAAAGAAACAAATAAATGAAATGAGTTGTAAAATACTGTAATTATGAATACTAGCGGTCGTCTAGTGGCCAAAATTCGACCAAAATTCCTAAGATTGCTGCTTTGTTTTCTGTTTTTCTCTATTATTTACTACTGTTCATAATTTATAATAATAATAATAATATTCTACTACATACACACAACACCATCTAGCCCAAACTAAGCAGAGCTTGTAATATGTATACTAGACTATGGATAAACATACATACATACCTTTTTTTTTGTAAATACATACATATTATACATAGAAACACCCAGACCAAGACAAACATCCATATCCTTGACTTGTGCGGGAATCAAACCCGTGACCTCAGGCGTGGCAGTTGGTTACACTAACCACTACGCCATCGAGGCTGCCAAATTTAGTAGGATGTAGATTCTATATTTATTTTAAACACACATACCAATTAGCATACTCAAATAGTTCAATGTATTAAGAGTTTGAAATGTCAGCATTTTTTTATATTACTTAATATTCTTTACACATAGATCTAAGCTAACATAAGCAAAATTTTAAGAGGTTATCTATATACCTATGCATATATAAATAAATAAAATTGAAGTGTCTGTTTGTAATGTCAATATAACAGCTTTTTACTAATCCTTACTTTAATATTATAAATTCGAAAGTAACTCTGTCTGTCTGTCTGTCTGTCTGTTGCCTTTTCACGGCTAAACCACTCAACCGATTTAGATGAAATTTGGTACAGATATAGTTTATAACCTAGGGAAGGACATAGGCTACTTTTTATTGATACAGGTACCGCGCGCGAAAGCTAGTTGCATATATATAATAAATATTATGAGGCTGAAAAGTCTGTTTGTTTGATTGAACGCTCTAATCTCAGGAACTACTGTATCGAATTGAAAAATTATTTTGTTGTTGGATAGACCATTTGTCGAAGAAGGTTATAGTGTAATGTAATGAAATATGATATTATAGATTTCTTTGGCAATTAGTTAAAATAGGTACACGTGTGCGAATATTGCATAGGTTGCAACTTGAAATTAGGTGCTGCGTAATTAGAACATTTTGTACTTTATGTTTAATATTTTTGGTATTCAAATAAATGACTCTGAACGAGTAAGACATGTTTTTATTCACAACACCTGAACACCCATCATATTACAATAGGCTACATAACATCTCGCTACGACCAATCGGAGTATCAATGAGAAATGTTGCAATAACGCGGCAAATTCTGTGAAGCAGCCGCAGTTGCACGGGGTCAGCTAGTGTATATATACAGGGTGTGTCGTAAATAGTGGTCCAGAGTAAAGGAGTCGATACACTGTATTCTTATGTATCACATACCGAAATTTTAAGCATTTTCAGTTAAGGGTCTCCTAACAAAAAATAAAAGTTCTTTTTTAAAATTTCTGCACCTTGCTTCACGAATTTGGCTGTCATTTCAACAAATATCAATATATTTTAATTCTGTTTTTTTATTATTACTCTTGAATATATGTACTATCATATCCAAACCCTTTTTATGTTTTAAAGTCAAAGATACTTAAAGAAATTAATCTGTTTCCAATTTCAATACTCATCTTCAGCAAATCATATGACTTTAGGGGCATAAAAAAAATGGTTAACATTTCGGTATGTGATACATAAGAATACAGTGTATCGACTCCTTTCCTCTGGACCACTATTTACGACACACCCTGTATACTGAACTTTAATAAATATATACGGCACTTTAATAAATATATACGGAACTTGAATAAAAATATACGGAACTTTAATAAAAATATACGGAACTTTAATAAATATATACGGAACTTTAATAAATATATACGTAACTTTAATAAATATATACGGAACTTTAATAAATATATACGGAACTTTAATAAATATATACGGAACTTTAATAAATATATACGTAACTTTAATAAATATATACGGAACTTTAATAAATATATACGGCACTTTAATAAAAATATACGGAACTTTAATAAATATATACGTAACTTTAATAAATATATACGGAACTTTAATAAAAGTGTGAGGTGAGTGTGAGGCGTTCATAGCCAACTGGCTATGAGCGCCTCACACTCACCTCACCGTTTACCGATCAGTGAGTGCAACTGCACTCACTGATCGGTAAACGATTAGCGAGGTTAAGCAACGCTGGGTGCGGTCAGTCTATAGATGGGTGACCGCTTAGTGGTATTTCATCTGAGCGTCTCCGTGCTTCGGAGGGCACGTAAAAAGTCGGTCCCGGTTGTTGTCAAATTGATAGCAGTCGTTAAGCCATGTCAGAGGCCTACGGGCGACTTGAACAACTCTTGATAACAGGTTGACCACTAACCACACGAAAAGAAGAAGAAGATAAAAATTATTTTTTTGAAGTTGACGTGGCTTTTACTGTCAGATGGCTGGTGTTATAAGGAGTAACTAAGGCTACTTTTATTATAGAAAAAGAAAGATGATTCCGCTTCCGATTAAAACTTTTTGGTAAATTCCACGCGGACGATGTCGTGCGAACAGCCAGTAGTTAAAAAGGACTTTAAATATCATCATTTTTTTTTATATTACCTACTTAATATTCTTTACACATACATCTGAGTTAACATAGGCAATTGCCTATTTTTAGATGTTATACTAGACTGAACTCAGCCACGCCTAGCTTTCTGATATTAGTTTTTAGGGAAGTCATTCCAGTTCCCGAGGGAAGTTAAGGATAAAAAATAGCCTGTGTTAGTGGATAAAGTTGCTTTCTTATAATATTCTATCACATACACACAACACCATCTATCCCAAACTAAGCAGAGCTTGTACTATGGGTACTAGATAATGGATAAAACATACTTATATACTTTCTTTTTGTAAATACATACATATTACATATAGAAACACCCAGACCAAGACAAACATCCATGTTCATGCGCACAAATGTTTGACTTGTGCGGGAATCGAACCCGCGACCTCAGGCGTGGCAGTCGGTTACACTAACCACTACGCCATCGAGGCCAAAATACATATAGTGAAAGAACTAGTAAAATCGGTTTAGTAGATTTACGGTTATATTCATCAAAATGTCTTACTAAAGGCTTAAGACTGCGCCGAGCGAAATGTGCCAAAACAGGCGGTCACAGTTAAGTAAATAAAATCAACACTTTTTGTTTAATACAAATATAAAATATACATTTACCATAACAATGAATGTCTTTACAATTACTCAGTGTGAAAAACTTAAAATCCTAACTAATATTATAAAAGCGAAAATGAGTTTGTTTGTTTGTTACCTATTCACGCCTAAACCACTGAACCAATCATCCTAAAATTTTGCATATACGTTGACAGGTGTACAGAAACGGACATAGGCTACCTTTCATCCCGAAAAATAATACTGTTCCCGAGGATAACAATGATTACGTTCTTATGATAATAGATGGCGCCACGTGTCTTTCGAATCATGATTGAATTATATTATTACAAGCAGAGTACAACCCGAATTTATTGTCAAATTCTAAATTAACGCGAGCGAAGCCACGGGCAAAAGCTAGTAATTAATATTTTCGCCTACAAAATTACGTAAATTTGCATACTCCTCCGTCCGCGCAATTTTCGTAAAAAGGGGTTCAAAGTTTTTGCTTCACGTAATATATTTTTTTTTATTATATTCTACCACATACACACAATGACACAACACCATCTAGCCCAAACTAAGCAGAGCTTGTACTATCGGTACTAGACAATGGATAAACATACATATATACAATTTGTTTTGTAAATACATACATATTATACATAGAAACACCCAGACCAAGACAAACATCCATGTTCATGCACACAAATGTTTGACTTGTGCGGGAATCGAACCCGCGACCTCAGGCGTGGCAGTCGGTTACACTAACCACTACGCCATCGAGGCCGACAATATATATAGATAAGGTGTTTTAATACGTCATAATGGTGAGAATGACATTGGGTATATTAATTTTAGGACAATTCAAAATGGCCACGGTTAAATAGCGGTATTGTTTAACTAAGGTAACAAACATTGAAAGATTTTTTTAATGTAATTTACTAGATTTTATCCAAGGCTTCGCTCGCGTAAATGTAGGTTATGTCAAACTCAGAACAACAGTATAAGCATCAAACAAATTTTTGTCCCGTATGGGAATCGAACCTACACGTTGCAGTGACAAGTCAATTTTAATAATTGTTTCACCATTAGAAATCTACTTTATCCGTCAGTATCATAGTCTATATAACATCACGCTACGAGCCACGGGGGCGGAGCAGTAATCTTAATACTGCGCCAAGCGAAATGTGCCAAAACAGGCGGTCACAGTTAAGTGAATAAAATCAATTTTTGTTTAATACAAATATAAAATATACGTTTACAATAACAATGAATGTGTTTACAATTACTCCGTGTAAAAAACTTAAAATAAATAATATTTTCGCCTACAAAATTAAGTAAATTTGCACGAAAAATGCAAAAACATAAGCTCGTGTTACGTGATTTTTAGATTATAACAGTAGAAATCTCTCCTATTTTACAGATTAAACGAAACATAAATAGTTATATTACAATTTGTCCGTCCCAAATATTTAAGTTATTGGTTGACAATAAAGATACATATTTATCAGAAAAGCACTTCAAATCCTCTATACAATTTTACTATGGCGGCCGCGCGCCGATTTGAATATGCGCTGCACGAGCTCTGTCATTATCTATCTTACGCTCGGGGCAGTCTTAAACGTGGGTGAAACCGCGAAGACAGCAATTGTAAATAGAAGTTCGAAGTTTTAGTTAATTATAACTACTAGCGGTCGCCTAGTGCTCGAAATTCGACCAAAGTTTGCCTGTAAGATATTGCTGATATATGTCATTATATATTGATATATGTAACCATAGTTACGCGCTTCGACTGCGTGTGTCAAATGCATGCTTGTGTGCGGGTAGTGTTTTTTCATTAATTTAATGTATTTCTAATGCATATTTTATATAAATATTGGGATTCGTCACTTCTTCTCTGTATAAACTATACATAGATTCACGCCTGTTTCCCAGAGGGGTAGGCAGAGACTACGGATTTCCATTTGCTACGATCCTGACACACTTCTCTGGCTTCATTCACTTTCATCACATTCCTCATACACGCCCGTCGATTCAAGGAGCTCTTAACCTGGCCTTTGTCCAGAACGCCTCCGATCTGATCGAGAAACGTTCGCCTAGGTTTTCCTCTTGCGACTGTTCCATTCACATTGTATAAACTATAAGTGTGCGAAATTTCATACTCCTCCGTCCGCCTAATTTTCGTAAAAAAGGAATCAAAGTTTTCGCTTCACGTATTAATATATAGATAAGTTTTTTTTGGCACGGGCCTCTTCTCAGTATGAGAAGGGTAAGACCACAGTCTACCACGCTGGCCCAGTGCAGGCAGACTTCACATATCTTCGAGAACATTACGCAGAACTCTCAGACATGCAGGTTTCCTCACGATGTTTTCCTTCACCGTTAAACCGAGCGGTAACTAACTATTTAATACGTACATAACTTCGAAAAGTCAGTGATGCGCGCCTTGGGCTCGAACCCGAGACCTCTGCGTGGCAGTCTAACGGTTTCCCACTAGGATATCGCTGCTTTTTACTTTAATTGTGAAAGAAAATAGCGTGAGGAAACCTGAATATTTGAAAAGGTTGAAACATTATTTTTGAATATAGTCAATCGGAATCCAACCCCGTTTTCAGGCACATTCTAATATAATAATAATAATTCTATCACATACACACAACACCATCTAGGTGTTGTGTGTATGTGATAGAATATTTTATTATATTATTATTAAAAATAAAGATAAAACCTAAATGAATATATGATTTTTGACTTTGAATTTGACTTAACCCTTCTCACAGAGGCCCGTGCCTAGCAGTAACAGTTCATAAACAAGACCGATATATGTTTAAAGATCAATCAATCAATCAAATCAAAATCTAGCATTACATAAGTATACAATACTCACCATTTTTATATATTTATGTAATAACGTGTGCACTTCACAAATTGTAAATACAGACTGTGGCTTCGAACGCGGACAGCCTTTTTAAAACGGACCTTACAGAGAGACTCCAAGGTCAAATGTATGAGAGATGAGGGCCTCAAGACGTTCTATCTTCGTAGATAGGTTTTTGGGACACGGATGCAGATAGAATACTGATATTGATGAAATGAAATATTTATAGTATTTGTATTAGTATTTGGTTTATTTATTTTTTTAGTTAAGTGCGTATTGTTCTGCTTTTTATTTTGTATTTTATTTTGTATTTTATTTTATTTCTTCATGTTTTGGGTGTTCTTTTGTGTGCCAAAATCCTTACTAATATTATAAATGCGAAAATGAGTTTGTTTGTTTGTTTGTTACGCTTTCACGCCTTAACTACTCAACCGATCAACATGAAATGTTGCATACACGTTGTCAGGGGTACAGAATAGGATATAGGGTACCTTTCATTCAGAAAAAATAACTAACCTAACCTAACCTACATTTCAGCGAGCGAAGCCGCGGGTGAAATCTAGTAAAAAATATTTCTTTCTTTCTTCTTTCTATATTTTTTTGGTTAGTTATTTACTTATATGATTTGGTTACTATAAGGTTATTCAGAGAAGACGCTGTGTTGGAGTTATCTCGTCGTTGGAGCAGCGATAGCTCAGTGGGGAGACCAACAGACTGCAATGCAGAGGGTCTCGGGTTCGAACCCACGTCGCGCTCCTCTGACTTTCGGAAGTTATATGACTTTTCGAAATTAACTTTTCGAAATTATGTGTGTATTGATTGACAATTATCGCCTGCTCCGTGCCTCGGAAAGCACGATAAGTTCTCGGTCCCGGCTGCCATGAACACCTATGGCAGTCGTTATTGGGAAAGTGTCGACACAAAAGATCCCACTGGGTCGAAGTGTCGCCCGTCTGCACTGACTGGCCCCCACATAAGATAAGATAAGATATCTCGTCGTTGACGGTAACCAGTAGTTATTTGTATAGTTGTAGGTTTAGTAACTAATTCACAACGCACCACGTTACGTTGAATAGTTTATTTCACTATAAAAACATATGTCTACGGCCATGCTTAGGTATCTGAGTCGCACTTTACGTTTAGTTTATTACTAGCTGTTACCTGCGACATCGTCCGCGTAGATTTTATCTAAAAATGTTTGACTCCGCGGAACCCTATTTTTTTTGTCTAAAATCAATGTAGCCTAAGTTACTCCTTATAACATCAGCTTTCTGCCAGTGAAAGTCCCTGCAAAATCGGTTCAGCCGTTTCGGAGATTAGTCGGAACAAACAGACAGACAGACAAAAATTTTAAAAATAGATGTTTTCTTATATACTTTCATATGCATTAGATAAAAGGCTGTTATTTTGACATTACAAACAGACACTTCAATTTTATTTATGTGTATAGATAAACACTGATATATGATACACATTAGCGCGTGACGAATGTTTAGGTACGACCATCGATCAAATATACCATAGATGCACGATCGTCGCTCGAAAAACGGCCCCAACAAAACTGTGCATAAATCAGTCATATGCGCTATATTAAGCACCTGTTCCACTCACTCTTGCGTGCGCTGCCCGTAAGCGAGAGCGAATCGACACCACTACTACGGTGGAGACCGTACCATATACTTAGTACGCTTGCGTATCGCGAGTAACACACTTAGGACGCTTTACATTGACGCGTTTTAACTAAACTATTACAAAATGTTTCTCAGTGGGCGTTCAATGGTTATTCCGGTTTATTTCCTGAATTGCATAATAAATGCAGACACTTATAAGTAAGTACTACTGGTCAGTGCCACATGTTGACGCGGTTTTTGTATGAGAATGTGCATCTATGGTATATTTGATCGAAGGGTACGACTAATTAATTAATTGTTTGGTAAATATGAATTGTGCTGTATGAGCGTTATTGTCGTACACGCTGATTTTCATCCATAGCTTCTCGAACGTTACGTAGAACTTCCAGACATGCAGATGATTCCCATCACCGTTACAGCGAGCAATAACTATTTACGCTCATAGCCAGTTTCACTCACTGATCGGTAAACGATTAGCGAGGTTAAGTAACGTTGGGTGCGGTCAGTCTATAGATGGGTGACCGCTTAGTAGTATTTCATCTGAGCGTCTTCGTGCTTCGGAGGGCACGTAAAAAGTCGGTCTCAGTTGTTGTCAAATTGACAGCAGTCGTTAAGCCATGTCAGAGGCCTACAGGCAGCTTGAACAACTCTTGATAACAGGTTGGCCACTAACACGAAAAGAAAGAAGACTATTAATAAATACGCAAATAACGTCGAAAAGTCAGAGATGCGCGCCTTGGATTTGAACTCGAGACCTCTGCGTGGCAGTCCAACGGTTTCCCACTAGGCTATCGCTGCATTTTATCAATTAAAATTCTAATTAAATATGGTTATATTAACCTTTTAAGCGCTTAGCTAAATATCGATTGCCGTACTCCTATCTTATCTTATGTGGGGGCCAGTCAGTGCAGACCGGCGACACTTCGACCCAGTGGGATCTTTTGTGTCGACACTCTCCCAATAACGACTGCCATAGATGTTCATGGCAGCCGGGACCGACGGCTTAACGTGCTCTCCGAGGCACGGAGCAGGCGATAATTGTCAATCAATACGCACATAATTTCGAAAAGTCATATAACTTCCGAAAGTCAGAGGTGCGCGACGTGGGTTCGAACCCGAGACCCTCTGCATTGCAGTCTGTTGGTCTCCCAACTGAGCTATCGCTGCTCTTGCCGTGCCCCTAGGGCCCGGCTACAAATCGATAAAATAATACCTACAATAATTAGGGAGGTAATAGGACGAAAATAGAACAAAAATTCATACATGTTCTCTGTTGCAGAAATACGACACGGGCGTTAGGGGCACGGACATATGTGTCGCATAAATGCGACACAAGCGGTAAAAGCTTAAATATATTTTAACTATTACTGCTATATATACCTATACAAGTTAATAAAATTGAAGTGTCTGTTTGTAATGTCAAAATAACAGCTTTTTATCTAATGCATATGAAAGCATATAAGGTACCTATACGAAAAGATCTATTTTTAAAATTTTTGTCTTTCTGTCTGTCTGTTTGTTCCGGCTAATCGCCGAAACGGCTGAACTGATTTTGACGGGACTTTAACTGGCAGATAGCTGATGTTATAAGGAGTAACTTAGGCTACTTTGATTTTAGAAAAAAAATAGGGTTCCGCGGAGACAAACACTTTTTAGTTAAAATCTACGCGAACGAAGTAAGTCGCAGGTAACAGTTAGTATATTATAAAGCTGAAGAGTTTGTTTGTTTGTTTGAACGCGCTAATCTCAGGAACTACTGGTTCGAATTGAAAAATTCTTTTAGTGTTGGATAGCCTCTTTATTGCGGAAGGCTATATAACATCACGCTACGACCCACGGGGGCGGCGCAGTAACGATAAAGGCAGGTGAAACCGCAGGAACATCTAGTTTGTTATAATTAACAAAAGATAAAACGATTTTTTTCCTTAAGGAAATGAAAGCACCATACTTAAACGTATGTATCATCTTTAGTCAAAAGCGGGTCAGCAGACAGGTAAGCTGTATACATCTTTCATTCATTGTCAGCGTAACAGAGCTGGCGGAATCTATACAGCGTGTAACAGAAAGATGTGGTCATATTTAACCCTTTGAACGCCAGAGTATAAACGCATCGCCGTACCCCCGACGCCAAGCCACTTTTTGTGTAAAATGACCTTCAGAAGTATAGGGATTCCAAAACTTTATCGAATATCAACTGTGTTTTTATTTTCGTATTAAATTTTCTAATAAACTCATGACACTGATATTTATTTAACCACAAAAGTAATGTTTTATTAAGTTTTATTGTTTATTTTTACGTTATGATGCGACGTATTTTTTGTCACACATATGTGACGTTGGCGTTGAGGGCAAGATTTCGTTTGTCACGTATATGTGACAATGGCGTCCAAAAAGTTAAGCGTCACATAATATAACCGGTGTACAACGGAAAGTCGCGACAAATGAATACGTATGCATTATCATTATCGCTAAATATTATAAAACTACTAGCGACCCGTCCCGGCTTCTCTTGTTGGCCTCGATGGCGTAGTGGTTAGTGTAACCAACTGCCACGCCTTAGGTCGCGGGTTCGATTCCCGCACAAGTCAAACATTTGTGTGCATGAACATGGATGTTTGACTTGGTCTGGGTGTTTCTATGTATAATATGTATGTATTTACAAAAAAAAGTATATATGTATGTTTATCCATTGTCTAGTACTCATAGTACAAGCTCTGCTTAGTTTGGGCTACATGGTGTTGTGTGTATGTGGGGAATATTATTATATTATATTATTATTCTCACAGACAGTACTAAACCTTCACAAATTATATACCTAAACCTTCCTCATGATTCACTTTGTCTATTGGTGAAAACCGCATGAAAATCCATTCAGTAGTTTTTGAGTTTATCGTGAACAGACAGACAGACGCGGCGGGGGACTTTGTTTTATATGTAGTTTTATCAGCTCTTTATGAAACTGTCCCACTGCTGGGCACGGGTCTCTTCTCACTGTGAGAAGGATTACGCCATAGTCCACCACGCTGGCCCAGTGCGGGTTTACAGAAGTTCAGGCTCTACTATAATAAAAAAGAAAAAAAAAATCCTTGTGAAAGTGAAAGTATTTATACTTAAACGTATGTATCATCTTTAGTCAAAAGTGGGTCAGCAGACAGGTAAGCTGTATACATCTTTCATTCATTGTCAGTGTAACAGGGCTGGCAGAATCTATACAGCGTGTAACAGAAAGATGTGGTCACATTATGAAAATGATAATTATAGAAATTAGCTATGTGTATTGTGTAATTTTAATGATTATTATTTAAATCTATACTAATATTATAAAGCTGAAGAGTTTGTTTGTTTGGGTGAACGCGCTAATCTCAGGAACTGGTTCGAATTGAAAATTATTTTAGTGTTGGATAGCCCATTTATTGAGGAAAGCTATGCCATTAGTGGACTATTATAGCTTGATGATGATGATGATGATGATGATGCCATCACGCTACGACCAAAAGTAGCGGAGCATCAATGAAAGGCGCTCATAGCCAGTTGCACTCACTAAGGCTGAGGTTAAGCAACGTTGGGTGCGGTCTGTCTGTAGATGGTTGACCGCTTAATGGTATTTCATCTGAGCGTCTCCGTGCTTCGTAGAGCACGTAAAAAGTCGGTCCCGGTTGTTGTCAAATTGACGCAGTCGTTAAGCCATGTCAGAGGCCTACAGGCTTGAACAACTCTTGACAACAGGTTGGCCACTAACCACACGAAAAGAAGAAATTAAAAATGTTGCATAAATTCTCTTATGTGACGCAGACGAAGTTGCGCGCATCAGCTAGTAGCTAATATAATTGTATGTTTGTACTATGATATTGATAATTTAAAATTTAAGAAATATGTTATTTAGGTTCATAATATTTTTAGGTTCACCAACAATTGATTACACTGTTAATGCACTGTTATGAGCAGCGATAGCTCAGTGGGGAGACCAACAGACTGCAATGCAGAGGGTCTCGGGTTTGAACCCACGTCGCGCACCTCTGACTTCCGGAAGTTATATGACTTTTCGAAATTATGTGCGTATTGATCGACAATTATCGCCTGCTTCGTGCCTCGGAGAGCACGTTAAGCCGTCGGTCCCGGCTGCCATGAACATTGGCAGTCGTTATTGGGAGAGTGTCGACACAAAAGATCCCACTGGGTCGAAGTGTCGCCGGTCTGCACTGACTGGCCCCCACATAAGATAAGATAATGCACTGTTGCAAGATGTGATACATTCATAATAATAATTATAATAATAACACTTTATTTCGGACTCTGGGATCCATAATATACAAGGTCGACACATAATTGAATAATGGTTAAAATTAGAATTAAAAACAACTTAAGTGGCAATAGCCATCCATCGTCTGAACGTTTCAGTCTGCAGCAGACGGTCTGACAGACTCATAATGATAGTATTTTTACACATGGCAACTCTGGACATAAAAGACGCTATTCTTTTACGCTGAATTGCATTAAAAGAATCAACGCGCGCATCATAAAACTCATTACTAGCGTAACAATCTCATACAGGTAAACACAGCATGCATAATTTTTATATCTTAAGTTTACAATTACAAGTTCAGAGACAAATCAATCAATACAAGAAAAAATATGTAGACAGAATTAAAAATAAATAAATACACAAACAAACAAATCAACCATCCAACCTTAATACAGAGACAGCATTAGGTGTTTTGATAGTTTGAAATAATTAATTGCGCTGGGTGGAATACTCTTGGTGCGCTTCTAACGGGTGCCCTCTAAATTGTTGCGCTTTATAATTTAACATACATACATAAATACATAGATTCACGCCTGTTTCCCAGAGGGGTAGGCAGAGACTACGGATTTCCATTTGCTACGATCCTGACACACTTCTCTGGCTTCATTCACTTTCATCACATTCCTCATACACGCCCGTCGGTTCAAGGAGCTCTTAACCTGGCCTTTGTCCAGAACGGCTCCGATCTGATCGAGAAACGTTCGCCTAGGTTTTCCTCTTGCGACTGTTACATTCACACTAGCCTTATAAACTTTCTTAGTCAGTCTTTCCTCGTCCATTCTTTCTACATGTCCAAACCAGCTTAACATACCCTTTTCTATAATTTTAGAGTTCGAAAAACTCTTATACAACAACTTTGTCCGTCCGTCCGTCTGTCTGTTATACAACTTTCAACTCAAGAACCGTAAGAACTAGAGACTCGCGGTCAACGCCATTCGACTCAGCATAGTCGATATACTCCGAAATGACTATGACCTCTAACCTCATATTGCTTGCATATTGCTTGAACCATTTTTTCGAACTCTAAGATTTTCGGCAATTCATTGTCGTTTCTCACTTGTTTTTTGATGCGATGGATGGATGGTTCTGATAGGGTAGATATGTTATTTTTAATATCACCACATTCTAGTTCAGAGGTTCCCAGACTTTTATTCTCTTAGACCACTTTCAAAATTTAGCTGGTTCCGGTGGATCCCCTGCAGCTAAACAAGTTCATGCAAGTAAAAAATTTAATTAAATCTCTGGCACTGAACTTTTTTTTTCCACTATCGAAAGCAAAAAAAAATTCGTGGTCTCCGCTTACGAATTGTGAACGCTCATTTTTTTGTCACA
This sequence comes from Catocala sponsa, assembly GCA_963564715.1. Taxonomy (NCBI): domain Eukaryota; kingdom Metazoa; phylum Arthropoda; class Insecta; order Lepidoptera; family Erebidae; genus Catocala; species Catocala sponsa. Next base: position 3,625,939 of record OY751356.1, on the reverse strand, counting down.
CCAACGTAGACTCCGTCGAGTCTCCCGTGGACCCCTGGGGGTCCACTTTGGGAACTAATGTCCTAGTTGATATATATTAGACAACACTTTCAATCTGGCAATCCAAGGAAGCGTTGCGGGTTCTTCTTTTCTCAATTATTTTGTTAAAACGGACATCCCTATATGAAAGATTAATAATATTAATATGTGTTGTCCAATGATGTCAGCGACGCGTCGACCAAGTTTTACGCACGGGTTAAGCAACACTGTCAAGGTTTGGAAGCCGATCGGTGGGTTTACGAGGGCCGCGGATGACTGTATTTACTTACGCATATGATAAAATCGTGATATTCATTCCGTCTGTGTGTTTGTACACGTTTATCTCTAAAATGGCTTAGCCAATTTGGAGTAAATATTTCATTTTTTCTTTCAGTCCCACTGCTGGGCAAAATATTTTTCTTTGGATTTCTAAATCATTCTGTTGGTATATATCTGCCAGTTCCTTTCAAAGGCGGCAAAAATGCATATAAAGATTATTTTTATTAGGAATGGCAAATTTTTTGTTATTTTTTTTTTAAATGTCTGCTTGCGTTTTTGAGTCCTTTGTCGCAAAGGTCTTTACAAACATGCTATTAGCTGACACAAAGTAAATCCAGACCTGTTGATCAGTTTGTGAAACACAAATGATTGTCTGAATCCCAAAAATGATGTTTTTCTTTTCTTTACGACGTTTTTGTTTTACCTGTACTCGGATTTAGGCGAACGTTTCTCGACCAGATCGAAGGCGTTCTGGACAAAGGCCAGGTTAAGACCTCCTTGAACCGACGGGCGTGTATGAGGAATGTGATGAAAGTGAATGAAGCCGGAGAAGTGTGTCAGGATCGTAGCAAATGGAAATCCGTAGTCTCTGCCTACCCCTCTGGGAAACAGGCGTGAATCTATGTATGTATGTATGGATTAAGTTCTGTGTCGCGGAGGACTTAACAAACATTCAAACAACGGACACAAAGATCACTCAGGTTAGCAACAACTAATTGCGGACCACACATATGCCCTTCTTCAAACGAGGTTTAAAGAGAGTTCTTCTTTCACGGTAGGCAGCGGCTTTGCTGTGTCCTGACATTGCTGAAGTCCATGAGCAGCGGTCACCACTTTCCATCAGGTGGGCCACTTGCTCGTCAGCAACCAATGGCAAAAAAAAAAAAACTATTTTGGCCCGTGTATTTTTTTTTAAACGACTGACGTGGCAAACAAGCATACGGCCCACCTGATGGTAAGTGGTCACCGTAGCCTATGGACGCCTGCAACACCAGAGGCATCACTTGCGCGTTGCCGACCCTTTAGGAAAGGAAGTGGGATGGAGAAGGAGCGGGAATTGGGGAGGAGGGTGGCCAACACCAGCAGTGGCAATGACAAGGCGAACACTGGAACCACTACGACATCGATGCAATAAATTGTTTGAGTATACCACAAAATGAGTATACTTTGTGTCCGTTTTTTTTGTATGGCAGAGCAGAAGATGCCTTTATTTAAAACTAGCTGTCCCAACAGACGTTGTACCGTACAAAGAAAAAAAAAATTAAAAATGTCTAATCTTTTTTTTTTTGTTTTTTTTTTTGTTTTTTTTTTTTTTTTGCTCGTCAAAATTACCACACTCCACCTGATGGTAAGCAGTCGTGTGGTCTAAGAGCAGTGGCCTCCACATCGCCCCCACAGTAGCCGAGGCGATGTTGAGGTCTCTACTTTGACGGCCTGAGAAGATGCTTTTTCACGCCCCGCTTAAAGAACCCAGTATTGAAGGAAGAAGGAAACACGTGCCTTGGCAGAGAATTCCATGCCTTGGTCGTTCGGCAGAGATATGATATCTATACCGTTCTCGAATCAACTTGAACATCCACAAAAAATGTCATCTAATCAAGCCGTTTAGGAGGAGTTTAATTACAAACATACGCACAGAAGATTTATAGATATAAAGACTAGCTTTTGCCAGCGGCTTCGCGGTTATGTTATTACTAGATGTTCCCGCGGTTTCACCCGCGTTTAACGTTACTGCGCTGCCCCCGTGGGTCGTAGCGTGATGTTATATAGCCTATAGCCTTCCTCCACAAATAGGCTATCCAACACTAAAATAATTTTTCAAATCGAACCAGTAGTAATCACGCAGAATAAACCAGGAGAAACATCGTTTGTACTATGTCTGTAATGGGTAATTATTTTGCTGCGATGTTATTTTAAAACTGCGATATCTCCTAAGATATTCATTGAAATCGAATGAAGTAAAGGGCAATTTTGTTTTAAATTAAATACTTGTGATAATTAACGTATTTATTTGGATAAGGATTAATATCATGTTTATAAAAATACCTTCGCAAATAATGCATTATTTTAGAACAAATTTCGTTAGCATAAAAATGGTTATAGTGAGCCAACCTTAAAAGATAGACATATGCTGTCGCGGACTTTTTTTTAGAACTTTTAAAGGGGAACAATTCTGTCATACATGATTTTTGCGAAACTTTAACTGTTTACGCAGCGCACGCAGCGGAAGCTCTCAAAAGGAAAAAATACTCTCCGATTTTGAAACATTCTTCATTGGTGCTCCGCTCCTATTGATCTTAGCGTGATGATATATAGCCTATAGCCTTCCTCGATAAATGGGCTATCTAACACTGAAAGAATTTTTCAAATCGGGCCAGTAGTTCCTGAGATTAGCGCGTTCAAGTAAACAAACAAACAAACAAACAAACAAACTCTTCAGCTTTATAATATTAGTATAGATTACAGTACAGTAATACCCCGAACTTACACTATATCGGTGGGACTGAGCGATAACCGCGTAAGTCGAATTCGCGTAAGTCGGGGTATAATGATGCATATACATACATATTGGATTTTACAAAAATAAAATCGCGAATTGCCGTTATTGTGATGTAGAATGCTTCATAAAATCTAAGAAAGTAGTTTGACGATTTAAAGACTCTTTCTCCTGCAATATTGCCTATATTCCTGAACAATAATGTAGGAATCAGTCTAAAATCCATATTTGGGAGTTGTGCGATGATTAAATAAAAGACAAATAGACGAGATTTGAAAAACGCGTAACTCCGAGCTCGCGTACCTATGTCGGGGTAGCGTAAGTCGAGGTATTACTGTACCTAACCTATGTAACTCGGTGATACTTTGTAATGGAAAAATATTTTTTTTAATCGGTTCTATAGTTATTGAGTTAAATCCTTACAAACAAAAAAACAAATCTTGCCTATCTATACTAATATTATAAAGCTGAAGATTTTGTTTGTTTGTTTGAACGCGCTAATGTCAGGAACTACCGGTTCGATTTGAAAAATTATTTTAATGTTGGATAGTCTATTTACCGAGGAAGACTATAGGCTATATAACATCACGCTACGACCCACGGGGGCGGCGCAGTAATGATAAACGCGGGTGAAACCGCGGGAACATGTAATTTATAATATTAGTATAGAAAATGACTGTCTTATACATATACTGTAAACTAAGATATTTAAGCAGTACGGGCTTTTTCCCTCAAATAATTTAAAACACGCAATGAAAACAGGTTATTTAAATAAGCATCTATGTATAAACGGACCTTTTAATTAAACATGATATTCAAAAGTTAACTATTTAATTATTTACATATATGCATATATGCTTTTATACAGCTTGTATCAAATAATAATATCAGCCCTGTATTAAACTGTCCCACTGCTGGGCACGGGCCTCTTCTCACTGTGAGAAGGGTTAGGCCATAGTCCAGCACGCTGCCCCAGTGCGGGTTGGCAGGCTTCACATATCTTCGAGAACATTATGTAGAACTCTCACACATGCAGGTTTCCTCACGATGTTTTCCTTTACCGTTTTAGCAAGCAATAATAAATCAAATCAAACATTGATTTGCATAACTCAGGTACATAAAGTTGGTACATAGTAGGTAGGTATATAATATAGATCATGCTGAATTATAACCTCAAAAAAAGTGTGCAAATATTATAATTATGTATATTTAGGTACATGCAACAAAAAAATCATATCTGTCTAAACCATTAAGTTTCAACTTATAAATAACAAACATAGTGTGCATAATATAAAATTGGTTGATATAATATAAAATAAATAATTCTTAACCAAAATTAATGTCACAAGGTTAAATAATTAATATTAATGTCGAAAAAATTAATAATAGTGTCAAATTGTGAAATATTAGAAATGTCAATTAATAGAAAAATAATAATGTAATGTCATAGAGTCGAGTATTTACTTTTCTTTTTTCGTATGGTTAGTGGCCAACCTGTTGTCAGGAGTTGTTCAACCCGTAGGCCTCTGACATGGCTTAACGACTGCTGTCAATTTGACAACAACCGGGACCGACGTTTTACGTGCCCTCCGAAGCACGGAGACGCTCAGATGCAATACCACTAAGCGGTCACCCATCTATAGACTGACCGCACCCAACGTTACTTAACCTCGCTAATCGTTTACCGATCAGTGAGTGCAACTGGCTATGAGCGCCGCACAATAAAATAATTAACTACTAGCTTTTGCCCGCGGCTTCGCTCGCGTTAATTTAGAATTTGACAATAAATTCGGGTTGTACTCTGCTTGTAATAATATAATTCAATCATGATTCGAAAGACACGTGGCGCCATCTATTATCATAAGAACGTTATTATTGTTTTCCTCGGGGACAGTAATTTTTTTCGGGATGAAAGGTAGCTTATGTCCTTTTCTGTACACCTGTCAACATATACGCAAAATTTCAGAATGATGGGTTCAGTGGTTTAGGCGTGAAAAGGTAAAATAACAAACAAACAAACTCATTTTCGCTTTTATAATATTAGTTAGGATTAAATACGCACATAAGTTCGAAAAGTCAGAGTTGCGTATCTTGGTAACGGACTCGAGCCCTTTACGTGGAAGTACCTACAACATTTTCAGTGCTTAATTATAGTTTGCCGATTTTGTATCAGTAGGTATTCGTCTTTGTAATGTGGTCGGTAAATTTATAAGCTAATTAAATTATTAGAAAGAAAGAAGAAAAAAAGAATACATACTTTATTTCTAAAAACACGAATTATTTTACAATATCATGTAAAAATTGTAAATTTTTAAGTGAACACACATATTTAATAAACATTAATTAAAAGTGACAGCCCTGCGCCACAAATGCCACGTTTCAAATGTGCCACCAGTATCTATTAATAAACTTTGGTCACCGCTTACGCTACGACATTGCCATGAAGGTATAGATAAACATTTTTTATCTATACCTTCATGGAGAAGCTGAGAGAATGCACGTCACGCGCGATCGACTTTTAAGTTTTTAATCTGTGCCTCAGACGTGGCTGGCAACGTGTACATAGCTACGTGGAGTTCACCGCGTGTCAACTGTCAAATGCATGTTTTGGCAGCAGGTTATGTTCAAGACTTATTTATCCCAATATTATAAGAATAGTTACAATAATACTTAATCAAAGTTATTAGCGAAAGATACGTCGTGTTTAAGAAATCTGGATGGACGCTCAGCATACACTGAGTTGGGCATAACCCACCCCAGTACTGATTTTCAGTTCCAACCACGAGTGTCGTGTCACCTGACGTCGGCGACGTCCACAAATATAAAAATATAGACCGTAACAAATGTGCCAAAACAAAAATAAAAATAAAAAAGACAATAAAACAGTACAAACTCAAAAAAAAAGAAAACAGAATATTAAAACTATTTATATTTATGTTTACACTTTCCCCGACGTTTTGGTTGCTTTTCAGCAGCCATGGTCACGGGGAGACTAAGATGGCAGTTGTCTCAATGTTCCAGTGTAGTTATTTCAAAGTACCCGAACATAATTTAATCATGGGTGTTTCTATGTACTTTACTAATTTTAAATTAGCTTAAAAATTTGTAAAGTTTAATAATAGTAGTGTAACAGTTTCAAAATAATGTAAGTGTCAAATAAACAACGCGATAAAATCCGTACATAGTAGTTTAACATAATATTGTCTTCTGTTTACGCGAATGTTATTCATTGAAATTAAACTACTATATACGGATTTTATCGCGTATTTTATTGTCAAATAAACAACGGGAGAAAATCAGTATATAGTAGTATAATTTCAACTATTTATCCAAGTTATTTTTTAGCCCAACTCGGGATTCGAACTCACAACCTCATGCACAGCAGTCTCGATCATTACTCCTGCGCCAACGAGACAATCAAATGTTAATACATACTGTATAGTTGGCAAATTAACATTCATAGTTATTGAGACGGGCGTATGACCATATGATGGCTTTATACAACGCGTAACAATAAGGTGTGGTCATATATTAAGGTTCCTAGACCCTATGGCTAACGTAAGACACACACTTGGCTAAGTGATTTAGGGAGCTGCCTCGTCATTACCATTGCGGCGAGTGTTGTGGGTTCGAACCCGAAGGCTAACGATACCCTAAGGCTAGACCAGTGTCAGGATATTAGAGGGCACTGACTTCCCAATAACGACTGCCATAGATGTTCATGGCAGCCGGGTCCGACGGCTTAACGTGCTCTCCGAGCCACGGAGCAGGCGATACGCACATAATTTTGAAAAGACATATAATTTTCGCAAGTCAGAGGTGCGCGACGTGGTTCGAACCCGAGACCTTCAGCATTGCAGTCTGTTTGTCTAACAACGAGTATTCAAAATTTCACAACGATCGGTCGAGTAGTTTAGGCGTGAAATCGTAACAAACAAACTCACATTCGCATTAACAGTATTAGTAGATTTTGCCTGCGGATTCGCTCGTTTAAATGTAGGTTAGATTAGGCAAGTAACAGTACATATTTCTAGATGAAAGGTACCCTATGTCCTTTTCTGTATCCCTGACAACGTGTTTGCGCAATTTCATGATGATCGGTTGAGTAGTTAAGACTGCGCCGAGCGAAATGTGCCAAAACAGGCGATCACAGTTAAGTGAATAAAATCAACACTTTTTGTTTAATACAAATATAAAATATACATTTACCATAACAATGAATGTGTTTACAATTACTCCGTGTTAAAAACTTTAAATAATTAATATTTTCGCCTACAAAATTACGTAAATTTGCACGGAAAATGCAAAAACGTAAGCTCGTATTAAATGATTTTTTAGATTATAACAGTAGAAATCTATCGTATTTTACAGCTTAAACGAAACATAAATAGTTATATTACAATTTGTCCGTCCCAAATATTTAAGTTATTGGTTGACAATAAAGATACATATTTATCAAAAAAGCACTTCAAATCCTCCATACAATTTTACTAAGGCGGCCGCTCGCCGATTTGAATATGCGCCGCACGAGCTCTGTCATTATCTGTCTTACGCTCGGCGCAGTCTTAAGCCGTAAAAGCGAATCAAACTCACATTCGCATTTATAATATTATTTAGAATCGACGATTTTAGAACAATGGCCGAGCAGCGATAGCTCAGTGGGGAGACCAACAGACTGCAATGCTGAGGGTCTCGGGTTCGAACCCACGTCGCGCACCTCTGACTTTCGGAAATTATATGACTTTTCGAAATTATGTGCGTATTGATTGACAATTATCGCCTGCTCCGTGCCTCGGAGAGCACGTTATGCCGTTGGTCCCGGCTGCCAAGAACATCTATGGCAGTCGTTATTGGGAGAGCGTCGACACAAAAGATCCCACTGGGTCGAGGTGTCGCCGGTCTGCACTGACTGGCCCCCACATAGGATAAGATAAGATAAAACAATGGCCGTGATCCTTTACCAGACCTAGTAACTAAACTATATGTTAATTCAGTAAACTTAGTATATAATTTAGTCAGTGTTACTTTGTGACCTAAATGAACAAATGATTTTACCTTTGTACGTAAGTTTTAAGCTCATTACCGATTTATTATAACCTGTCATAGTTCAACAGTGGGTCATGTCGAAACATTTGAAATGTACTTCTATTTAACGGTATTTCTTAACGTTTTGTAATTTGAGTGACAGACAGACGTGAAAACATTAATTATATAAAATATTACATTAGTATGACATTTAAAAAGTTAGGTTCTTACTAAATATTGGAAGAAAGAATGTTAACAAAATAAGCTTCGGGGTAATAAATTATGGTTATAGGTTTGACTAGCTGTAAACCGCGACTTCCTCCGCGTGGAATTTCAAAAAGCTCTCGCGCGGAGCTCCTTATAACATCAGCTATCTGCCTGTGAAAGTCCCGTCAAAATCGGTCCAGCCTTTTCAGAGATTAGCCGGAATAAACACACAAACATTTTAAAATTGATCTTTTGGTGTGACATTTAAAAACTTATATTCTTACTAAATAGGTACCAGCTGTTACCCGCGACAACGTACGCGTGGAATTTAACAATGTTTTCTGAAATATAAGTTTAGCCTAAGTCACACCTTATAACATCAGCTATCTGCCAGCAAAAGTCCTGTCAAAATCGGTCCTGCCGTTTCAGAGATTAGTCGGAACAAACAGACAAAGAAAATTTTTGTTACTTTTTGTGTTAAGACCGTAAGTATATACTTTCATATGCATTTAGTAAAAGCTTTTATTTTGACATTACAAACGGACACTTCAACTTTATTTATGTGTATAGATTTAATTAGTATGACATTTAAAAAGTGAAGTTCTTACAAAATATTGGAAGAATGGATGTTAACGAAATATGCCTCGGGGTAATATAATGGAAAGGTTTAATGTTCGATATCCATTTATTATATTATGGCGATTAGGTAACTATTATAACCGCGATAGAGTAGTGGGAAACGTTGGGCTGCCGCGCAGAGGTCTCGAGTTCGACCCCAAGGCGCGCACCTCTGACTTTCGAAGTTATGTGCGTATTAAATAGTTAATTATCGCTTGGAAAGGTGAAGGAAAATATCGTGAAGCAATCTGCATGTCTGAGAGTTCTACATAATGTTCTTGAAGATTTATTTGTTTATTTATTTTATTAAGGTTGTTACAGATATAATACAGATATGAACATGGAAGTATTTCTGTCTTAAATCTAACTGCACAACTAATTATAGGTAAACACAACATGCAAAATGTTTACTGTATCAACATCTATTACTTATTACATACATACTTACAGGCGTCCATAGGCTACGGTGACCACTTACCATCAGGTGGGGGTTATTCCCAGTTGCCCCCACTGTCAGCGCCGCCACTGGTGACAAATGGGATTTCTTTCCATAAAATGTTCCATAAAATCCCATTTGTCACCAGTGGTGGCGTTGATGGTGGGGGCAACTGGGAATAACCCTCAGGTGGGCTGTATGCTTGTTTGCCACCGTAGTTGTATAATGAAAAATACACTCCATATTACGACTGCTAAAACCCTTTTAAGGATATGTTATAACATGGCAGGAAAACTAAGTTGTTAATGTCCAGTGTGTAGTAATGTTTGTATGGATAAATAAATAAAACACATATACTTTAATATATATATATATTATGTGTACTTAAATTCTAGATTTGATATTATATACTTAATTTCTATTTATCACATTGTTTAATACATTTGACATGTGTGACAGACGTCGATATTGTATATGTGAAGTCTGCCCGCACTGAGTCAGCGTGCTGAAGTATAGTTCTTTTCACCCTGAAAAGAGGACCGTGCCCAGCAGTGGGACATTTTATATACATACATTGTCGGTCGCGGGTTCGATTCCCGCACAAGTCAAACATTTGTGTGCACGAACATTGATGTTTGTCTTGGTCTGGGTGTTTCTATGTATAATATGTATTTACAAAAAAAAAGTATATATGTATGTTTATCCATTGTCTAGTACCCATAGTACAAGCTCTGCTTAGTTTGAGCTAGATGGTGTTGTGTGTATGTGGTAGAATATTATTATTATTATACATAGATTTTTTTTTTATTGACTAATATTTACAATAATAATACCATAAGCCATGGTATTATTATTGTAAATCCACTCGCTTAAACCACTAGGGTTTTTATGCGAGTGGCCTAAGCCATGTTTTCACGCCTGTTTCCCAGAGGGGTATGCAGAGAATAAGAATTTCCATTTGCTACGATCCTGACACATTTCTGACTTTATTTTCACATACAGGGCTAATATTATACTATAACTAAAAGAAGAAAGAATGAAAAAAGTCTTTATTGCTATACAGCTGGGCACAATGTGTATAAAGATAAAAAGAAATAACAAAAATAATAAATAAAAAATCCATAAGTACTAATATTATAAATTCGAAAGTAACTCTGTCTGTCTATTTGTCTGTCTGTCTGTCTGTCTGTCTGTCGGTTACCTTTTCACAGCTAAACCACTCAACCGATTTAGATGAAATTTGGTACATATATAGTTTAAAACCTGGAGAAGGACATAGACTACTTTTTAAACATGTAAAAAAAAAGCTAGTGAAAAATAAAAACACAGTAACATACGATACTCAGTAAACATCCTGACATGCGTCCCACAGCTTCAGCAATCAGAACTCCAGTTCAGCATTTGCCTGGTCTCAAGAACTAGGCACTGGTCTTCCAGTGGAGCCTGTTATTGGTGCCAATTCTGTTGTCACAAAATTCTCTAAGCTTAACTAAAAATCACTAAAATTTAGTTTAGTCCTCTCAAATGACATTTCGTATTCTGAAATCGTTAAAAAATCTTTAGTGATTTTTAATTAAGTTTAGAGAATTTTGTGACAACAGAATTGGCGCCAGTGTCTGTTGGTGTCATAGTGGTTTCAGTGGTTGTTGGTACTGCGGCTAATGTTGTAGGTTCGATCCCTGCACGCGACAAAAATCTGTGTGATCCAGAAATAGTTCTACCGTGCTTGGATGTTCATTGTGTCCGTTGTTTGAATGTTTGAAGGTCACCCGCGACACAGGAATTATTGATGAGATGATTGAAAAAAAATTTGGGAACTAATATAAAACAATAGCATATATTGTATGGCACCACGTATCCATAAACATTTACCATTTAACATATTACAATGTGGGCAGGGCACATAGCACGCAGAACCGATGGCCGTTGGGGCAAAAAGGTTCTAGAGTGGCGGCCACGCACCGGAACACGCAGCAGGGGTAGGCTCCCCACAAGGTGGACCGACGACCTGGTAAAGGTCGCGGGAAGCGGTTGGATGCGGGTGGCCCAAGACCGGTCTGTGTGGAAAACCTTGGGGGAGGCCTATGTCCAGCAGTGGACGTCTTTTGGCTGACATGATGATGATGATGATGATATTACAATGCTCCAACATAGATTTGTTAAAACTTAAATTGAAGCAATTACTTATTAATATGGCATACTATAGCATAAATGAATATTTTGATGACAAATTAATTAATCCTAACTAATATTATAAAAGCGAAAATGAGTTTGTTTGTTACCTTTTCACGCCTAAACCACTGAACCGATCATTCTGAATTTTTGCATATACGTTGACAGGTGTACAGAAACGGACATAGGCTACTTTTCATCCCGAAAAAATTACTGTTCCCGAGGAAAACAACAATAACGTTCTTATGATAATAGATGGTGCCACGTGTCTTCGAATCATGATTGAATTATATTATTACGAGCAGAGTACAATCCGATGTGATTGTCAAATTCTAAATTAACGCGAGCGAAGCCGCGGGCAAAAGCTAGTATAATATAATATTCTACCGCATACACAGAACACCATCTAGCCTAAAATTAATTCATTACGCTATCGATCCAATCATCACTCTTAGATCTCTTAATTAAAGAAATTTCGTCATAATTACTTAATTTAAAATTCATACTTTATAATGATTAATATATAGTTATAAATATTTCATAAGTTGTTTATATATTCTTGTAAACAATAAAGAAATGCCTAAATGTCAATGTCATATATATAATTAATTATTCATACATTTTGTATGGGATGTACCTTTATATACACACATACATAGCGTCGTTCGGTGTGGTATTTTGTTAAGAAATAATAATAATAATATTCTACCACATACACACAACACCATCTAGCCCAAACTAAGCAGAGCTTGTACTATGGGTACTAGACAATGGATAAACATACATATATACTTATTTTTTTGTAAATACATACATATTATACATAGAAACACCCAGACCAAGACAAACACCCATGTTAATCTATACAAATAAATAAAATTGAAGTGTCTGTTTGTAATGTCAAAATAATAGCTTTTTATCTAATGCATATGAAAGTATATAAGGCACCTATACGAAAACATCTATTTTTTAAATTTTTGTCTGTCTGTTGTTCCGGCTAATCTCCGAAACGGCTGAACCGATTTTGACGGGACTTTCACTGGCAGATAGCTGATGTTATAAGGAGTAACATAGGCTACTTTGATTTTAGAAAAAAAATAGGGTTCCGCGGAGACAAACACTTTTTAGTTAAAATCTACGCGGACGAAGTCGTAGGTAACAGCTAGTAATATAATAATATTCTATTACATACACACAACACCGTCTAGCCCAAACTAAGCAGAGCTTGTACTATGGGTACTAGACAATGGATAAACATACATAAATAATATTTTATTTATTAAAAATGCAAAAACGTAAGCTCGTGTTACGTGATTTTTAGATTATAACAGTAGAAAGCTATCCTAGTTTACAGCTTAAACGAAACATAAATAGTTATATTACAATATGTCCGTCCCAAATATTTAAGTTATTGGTTGACTATGGCTTTGAATATGGCTTATGTTTAACTTATCACCAGATATAGTAAAATATAACAGTCAAAAATAGTAAATGATCACCAAATTGCACAACAAAATATATTTAAAGAGATCAAAATAAGTCAACGGAGCCCCGCCTCGCGGGGCTCCTATTATTGGGTGGGTTTAAGAAGGAACCTAACATAACCTAACCCTTCCGAGACGGAATGCTGTGATTTGAGGCGTATAGGTGCTCGTTATGTTATATTTTAGAAGCATATTTTGCTGCTCAATTACGTACTATTTTTGGTGGTCATTATATTTAATCCCTTTGTATATGCGCTGCACGAGCTCTGTCATTATCTGTCTTACGCTCGGCGCAGTCTTAAGCAGTTTGCTCGCTTAATTTATATCATTTACCCAGTAGTAGCATAACTTATCCAAAAATCTACTTTGCTCGACCAGGGAATTCAACCCGAGATCTCATCACATTAATGATGTTATATAGCCTATAGCCTTCCTCGATAAATAGGCAATCCAACACTAAAATATTTTTTCAATTCTGAACAGTAGTTCCTGTTAACTTTTCCTACTAAGACAATCCACGTCAGACAATCGGTAACCGACTATTTCCTTGGCGTATATAAAACACCGAATTTCATACGGTAAACGCACAAGTTCTACAAAAAGTCTCTCGTGTAAATGTGTAGAATTTCAGTCGGCCCAATAATCAGCTCTACAAAGTCTGACGTATGCAAGCACTTTTACCGAAAGAATATGTTACGGGCCCCGCGCTTGCTTAATCCGGCACTGTATGTTAGTATAGACTAGAATAGATTTAGTGAAAAATTAGATTATAGAGTTCTAATATGGATGCCAATAACGAGATAACATAGCATTGTTAGTAAATAAATGTACAAATAAATATACGATATTATAAACACATTTGTTTCCTGGATTAAATAAGTAATGTTATTCGCCGGCTGTGCCTCATTATTTAAACGCCTTGACCTACGACTTATAGATCTTGGTTTGTTTAGAGGCGGTATAGTTAATTTTTATTTTTTTTATACAGCACGTAACAAAAAGGTGTGGTCATATTTAAGTGTCATAATATAGCCCCTGGACAAAAAAAAATCTACCACATACACACAACACCATCTAGCCCAAACTAAGCAGAGCTTGTGCTATGGGTACTAGACAATGGATAAATATACATATATTTTTTTTTTGTAAATACATACATATTATACATAGAAACACCCAGACCAAGACAAACATCAATGTTCATGCACACAAATGTTTGACTTGTGCGGGAATCGAACCTGCGACCTCAGGCGTGGCAGTCGGTTACACTAACCACTACGCCATCCCACACAATAAAAAATGCGGCAAAGCACTTAAAAATCCTTACTTAATATTATAAATTGGAAAGTGTCTGTCTATCTGTCTGTCTGTCGGTCTGTTACCTTTTCACGATTAAACCACTCAACCGAATTAGATGAAATTTGGTACAGATATAGTTTAAAACCTGGGGAAGGACATAGGCTACTTTTTATTGATGCAGGTACCACGCGGGCGGAGCCGCGCGCAAAATCTAGTATAAAATATTTTGAATTACCTGCCGCCTCTATACATAGTATAGTTAAATTAGCCACAGTCAACCTTAACCTTTCGCCGCGTCTAACTGGAACCTACTACGCAACTAGTTTGGACGCTCCGCAGCATTAACGATGGGGACATGCGCAAGCGCATGTACAGACAGCAGCATAAGTAGCTAAACATTTAGTATATTTGTTAAAGTATTTTATAAATTAAAATATCCATTGAAATTAAACAAAATTTATACGTATTTTATCGCGTTGTTTATTTTTTATAAAACTCTATTATTACATAACATACAAAATGCAGCCATGGTCACGGGGAGGTGCTGCTGAAAATAAACCGAAACGTCGGGGAAAGTGTAAAATTAAAGTTTAAAGTTTCAAAATTATGTAATAATAGTGTTTTATAAAAAAACAAGCTTTTGCCCGCGGCTTCGCTCGCGTTAATTTAGAATTTGACAATCAATTCGAGTTGTCCTCTGCTTGTAATTATATAACTCAATCATGATTCGAAAGACACGTGGCGCCATCTATTATCATAAGAACATTATTATTGTTTTCCTCGGGAACAGTAATATTTTTCGGGATAAAAGGTAGCCTATGTCCTTTTCTGTACACCTGTCAACGTCTATGCAAAATTTCAGGATAATCGGTTCAGTGGTTTAGGCGTGAAAAGGTAACAAACTCATTTTCGCTTTTATAATATTAGTTAGGATTAGGATAAACAACGCAATAAATCCGTATAGTTTGTTTAATTTCAATGTATAACATACGCATAAATATAAGACAATATTAAAAATATCCGCCCTTTATTCAACTGTCCCGCTGCTAGGCACGGGTCCCTTCTCAGTGTGAGAAGAGTTAGGCAATAGCATACCTTCAAGAACATTATGGAGAACTCTCAAGTTCTGCATAATGTACTTGTGCAAGGTGTTTGCCTCACGATGTTTTTCTTCACCGGTACAGCGAACGATAGAAAAGTCAATAATGCGTGCTTTGGGATCGAACTCGAGACGTCTGCGTGGCATTTCATAAATTCATATTTAAAGATCGCTAGTATAATTCTACAATATTGAACTATGATTAAAGGTCGGCGACGGCGAGCGATTAAAAGCGCAGTCTTTTTATTTCGTTGTACCAAATACAGTCGTATTCTGAAGCACTTTAGGTTGAATTTAAATTGTTACTGAATTAGTCTCTGCGCCGCCACTCCGTCCGTCGGCGCTGACCCTAAAGCAACTATTACTGCTCTAAAAACTAACATCCTAACTAATATTATAAATCCGAATGTGAGTTGGTTTGTTTTTTATGCCTTTATATTTACTCGACCGATCTTCATGAAATTTCGCATATACATTGCCAGCGATACAGAAAATGACATAGCGTACTTCGATCAAATATACCATAGATGCACATTGTCATACAAAACCGCGTCAATATGTGGCACTGAGCAGTACTACTTACTTATAAGTGTCTGCATTTATTATGCAATCCAGGAAATAAACCGGTATAACCATTGAACGCGCACTGAGAAACATTTTGTAATAGTTTAGTTAAAACGCGTCAATGTAAAGCGTCCTAAGTGTGTTACTCGCGATACGCAAGCGTACTAAGTATATAGTACGCTCTCCACCGTAGTAGTGGTGTCGGTTCGCTCTCGCTTACGGGCATCGCACGCAAGAGTGAGTGGGACAGGTGCATAATATAGCGCATATGACTGATTTATGCACAGTTTTGTTGGGGCCGTTTTTCGAACGACGATCGTGCATCTATGGTATATTTGATCGATGATAGCGTACCTTTCATCCAGAAAAGGTACTGTTTCCAAGTTTGTTACAATTTGGAAAGATGGAGCCAATTGAAATGTAATATTGGTGCCAATTCTGTTGTCACAAAATTCTCTAAACTTAACTAAAAATCACTAAAATTTTTTTTAGTCCTGTCGCTTCAGAATACGAAATGTCATTTAAGAGGACTAAACTAAATTTTAGTGATTTTTAGTTAAGCTTAGAGAATTTTGTGACAATAGAATTGGCACCATTGTCTTCTGTTTACGCGAATGTTATTCATTGAAATTAAACTATTGTATACAGATTTTATCGCGTTGTTTATTAGACACTTTATTACAAAATTTAATTAGCTTAAAAATTAGTAAAGTTCTATAGTAGTAGTGTAACAGTTTCTAAATCCTTATCGTTACTATATAATATTATAAATTCGAAAGTAACTCTGTCTGTGTATCTATCTATCTGTCTGTCTGTCTGTCTGTTACCTTTTCACGGCTAAACCACTCAACCGATTTAGATGAAATTTGGTACATATGTATATAGTTTAAAACCTGGGGAATGACATAGGCTACTTTTTATTGATGTAGGTACCACGCGGGCGAAGCCGCGCGCATAAGCTAGTTATGTAATAAAGTGTCAAATAAACAACGCGATAAAATCCGTATATAGTAGTTTGTTTACATTTATTTTGCTGGCTGTACTTAACATTCTTTATAAACAACATCCTCTGAACTATTCTGTTTTTTTTACATTCCTCAGGAATTCGTATTACTAATGCTAGTATTTATTTTTATATATTTATTTATTTATATATTCTGATTACACGGATTGCGTAGTGGTTTATGTGACTGCCTCTCGCCACTGTTCTTGCGCCGGATGTTGTGGGTTCGATCCTCGCACAAAAAAATATATTATGTTGTGTCGAGTACATAAATTTACCTACTAGATGTTTCACCCGCGTTTATCGTTACTGCGCTGCCCCTGTAGGTCGTAGCGTGTTGTTATATAGCCTATAGCCTTCCTCGATAAATAGGCTATCCAACACTAAAATAATTTTCAAATCGAACCAGTAGTTCCTGAGATTAGCGCGTTCAAACAAACAAACAAAATCTTCAGCTTTATAATATTAGTATAGACTAGATGTTGCCGCGGCTTCACCCGCGTTTATTGTTACTGCGCCGCCCTCGTGGGTCGTAGCGTGATGTTATATAGCCTATAGCGTTCCTCGATAAATAGGCTATCCAACACTAAAATAATTTTTCAAATCGAACCAGCAGTTCCTGAGATTAGCGCGTTTAAAAATACTCTTCAGCTTTATAATATTAGTATAGATTATCGTGTGATACGTAGTAGATTTTAACATTGATTCATTGAGTTTATTAATTAATTAGTAAGACCTTCGATAACGACAAATATTATATGTATTATGTAAACACTTGTTGACTCGCTATGTGTTGTGTCAACATGTTATATAGGGTTGTTACTACATAGCATCGAATGCCCTAGGCAATCACTTCTATCGATGAGGTATCTGGGCCTCGTCCTCGACGACCGATGGGCCTTCGGAGAACATTTTCGAAGGTTGGCCACCAAATTGATAAACACGGCCGCAGGGTTGTCGCGGCTGCTACCCAACGTGGAGGGACCAAACGCCTCAAGCAGGAGGCTCTTCATGAGTACATTTGAGAGTACGCCGTGAATTTCATCTAGCGGCGTATTTAATGAGGCTACTGCGTGGCACGGAACATAACCCGGGAGTGTTGGCACGATTGAGTCTTTGTGTGCCGGACGGCTATGTTGGGAGACGACGACGTCCGTCGCTATTCGTCTTACCATATGCCAGAACCAAACTACTGGCAAAGACTCCTCTTACCCGATCTATTCGGGTATTGAATGAGGTTCACTGCCGCAGTGATATTTTTATGCATAATTTGGGTGAATTGGCAAAGGTTATGTTATATGTTGTAACGTATTGCGATAATGAATTAAATAAATAATCATTTTTAAGCTTGTTTTTAAATATGTAGTATCTAAGTCTTGTGTTTATTTGTGTGTATTTTTATATAATAGTAGTTTTTATGTGTATAGTAGTTATATGTGTGTGTAGAAGTAGTTTTATGTTTATTTTTAGAATAAGGTGATAAATTATGTAGCACACTGTCGAATTGGGTGTACCTGTAAGGACAGTTGCATGATGTAAATAAATAAAAATCCCATCCACCCCGGTCGACCCGCCCCGTTAACGGGACAGTTGGAAAAAATTGTTTCATCGACCCCGGTAGTGCCGACCCCGGTAGTGCCGACCCCGTTGTTTAACGGGGTGGATAGCCCAGATTGAGTAGCCATACAGTGTACTCTGGCTCGAGCGATTTGAATACGAGACCGATCCGCGCGGCCTCGCCATAAAGGGTGTGATGCTACGCAGCACGACCACGGATGATTACCTTAATTTTAATGCGGTACATATTCATAAAAAAAAAATGTACTTTATTGTACTATAGAGTAAAAAATATGTACTCTCATATTTTCGCCGTTATACTATATAGGCTCTGGCCGTGCTGGGTAGTATCTTTCTGGCACGACCACTATAGATTTTAGATATTTTTATCAACTTTATGATGATAAATGGTATAAATTTAATTGTACTCAATTGTACTCCATTTTACAGATACTTGTGAGCAGTATTTTACCCGTATACCTATATATTGATTGTAATACGTGTGTTTCAAATAAAAAACAATATGTTATAACAGCGAAAATATGAGAGTACAGTTTTTTTACATTTTTTTTTCTTGAATATGTACCGCATTAAAATTAAGGTAATCATCCGTGGTCGTGCTGCGTAGCATCACACCATAAAGGTGTGAGGAACACCGCGGTGGATTTAGTCGGTTCAGCCCAAATTTCCATCTTGGGCTGGATCCCGACATATCCCCAACATCGCCCCAAAACCGGCGATGGGGAATGTGAATTACATATAAGTCGAAAGCGTGAACCCTAACTACTAAAGCCCATCTTCAGGGTCACGGACATTGACGCAATGGACCAGCCTTATAATTATGCGTTTTAAAATGTTACGCAGTAGCTGAGTCAACAAGAACGCCATTTGTTATGTGTGAAACCAATAACCTATTACGTCTTTAACAGTCTATGTGTATTAAGGCGGCTGTACACATTGGGCCAAGGTAGTGGGCCAATGTATAGAGACTTGGCGGTATGTTGATAGATCTCTACACGTTGGCCCAACACGCTGGCCCACTACCTTGGCCCAATTTGTACAGCCGCCTTTACTAAACTAGCAGACCCCGCGCAGCTTCGTCATAAGTGAGAATTTTCTCAGTTTTTGCAACATTTTTAATGGCTTCTCCGCTCCTATTGGTCGTAGCGTGATGTTATACAGCCTATAGCCTTCCTCGATAAATGAGCTATCCAACACTAAAATCATTTTTCAATTCGAACCAGTAGTTCCTGAGATTAGCGCATAAATAAATAGATTCGTTCTCCAATAATAATATTCTATCACATACACACAACACCATCTAGCCCAAACTAGAGAGAGCTCAAACAGAGATTGTACTATGGGTACTAGACAATGGATAAACATATATATATATATATGTTTATCCATTGTCTAGTACCCATAGTACAATCTCTGCTTAGTTAGGGCTAGATGGTGTTGTGTGTATATATAATTTTTTTTTATAAAAATTATATATACATTTTTTTTGTAAATACATACATATTATATATAGAAACACCCAGACCAAGACAAACATCAATGTTCATGCACACAAATATTTGACTTGTGCGGGAATCGAACCCGCGACCTCAGGCGTGGCAGTCGGTTACACTCACCACTACGCCATCGAGGCCGTCAAATAAATAAATAGACAATATATAGAGATGAAAAAAAAAAAAACAAAAAAACGTAGTGTAGGACGCCCTCCGAGCAGGTGGGATGACGATCTGCGAAAGACTGCAGGCAGATGCTGGATGCGGCAAGCTGAAGACAGGGCGCTATGGCGCTCTTTGGGAGAGGGCTATATCCAACAGTGGACTATTATAGCCTGATGATGATGATGATATAGAGATGGGTCCCTATGTATTGTCTCTAGCTACTAGTACGCCATATTTGTTTACTCCGTGGCGCAGCGGTAGTGAATGCGAATGCTGTGCATGAGGTCTCAAGTTCCAGTCCCGAATCGGAACAGCAAATTCGTATGAGGTGTTACTGAAAAGAAACCTTTAGCCCGGAGTTACGTATTTGGCGGTGTTAGACACCCCCGTGCACGGAAAGCACATGAAGTGGTCTTGCGCCTGACCTCTCTTCAGTCGTGTCGGGTTCAGAGAGTGCACTTGTGTTTGTGCACACACTTGTGCACTATAATATCTCCTGCGCAGATGGCTATTTTTCATTAAGATTGGCTGCCGTGAACGACATTTGGTCTGGTGGATTATTATTTGTTCACTAAATAAGAAAACTTAGAAATTTATTATACTAGCGTTTGCGCGCGGCTCCGCCCGCGTAGTATCTACATCAATAAAAAGTAGCCTATATCCTTCCACAGGTTTTAAACTATATGTGTAGCAAATTTCATCTAAATCAGTTGAGTGGTTTAGCCGTGAAAAGGTAACAGACAGACAGTCAGAGTTACTTTCGAATTTATAACATTAGTAAGGATGAATATTGTTATTATCAGCCTTATAATTCTCGCTTTTCTTCCACAGTGATGTCGAAATTCGGCGTACGCGTCGACGCAGCGGTGTCTGCTCTGGGCGGCGGCGCAGGCGCAGCTTTAGACGAAAACGACTTTATCGACGCCTCCCGACTGGTGTATGACGCCGTGCGAGAGATCAGACGAGCGGTGCTCATGAACAGGGTAATGTTGCCGCAGGTCATGTGTCGATTTATCAATCTTTCAATCAAAAAATGTGTGTCTATCAATATTTCCAAAAATTGTGTCTATCAATTTTTCAATACAAAAGAAAGAAAGAAAAGTAATTTATTAGACACACCAAAAACACAACATATTAACATACAAACAAGAAGAAAATACAAAAAATAAAGTGTAATTTGTCTATCAGTCTTTCAATGAAGGCGTGTCTAGACTATGCACACCTCTGAAGATTGATGAATTGATTGGCTTAAAACTTAACGGTAGGCCTCTAAGAAAAACTAAATTCGTAAAATTGTAGGCCAATATACTGTCCTCAACAGGATCTTTCAATCCAAAAAGGCGTGCCTAGATTAACCACACCTCAGAAGATTGATAAATTGATTGACTCCTTAAAACTTTATAGTAGACCTTCAAGGTATTTGTTCTCGAATGAATAAAGTTCGTTGACTGATATACTGCCCTGATACAGGAGATGGCTGCTAAATGACTGAAGCATTTTGATTGACTGATTATATTAGTCGACAAGTTTTTAAAACTTGTATGGCCTGAAACGAAAAAATCTTTTCTTAAATTTTAATTATTGTGTATGAGTTTGGAAGTTTTTTTAGTTAGAAGTTCTTCAAAATATATAATTGTCGAATTGCTTTTATTACATAAGACTTCGACTTGCCGATGAGCTATAGGGTTCGAATCCCAGCCGAGCCGATCAAGCAAAAGTTAAAGAGGTTTTCTGTCAAAGAACGTTCAATAGCAGGCTGGAGTTAAGTAGTTGATGATTCATCCCCATGCCTCGTAAAGCATGTATAGGAAGTAAGGCCTTTGGTCCTACGCCTGATCCCTCTCCGGTCGTTTCGGATTGCCGTTCTAACGGTCTATGAGAGGGAGGGAACAGAGAGTGCACTTGTGTTTGCACACACTTGTGCACTATCATATCTCCTGTGCAGACGGCCGTAATTCGGCCTGGAGGACATTAATAATAACCAGATATATATATATATTTTTAATAATATCTTCAAACCCTAAATAGGATGAGGAGGAATTAGACCCAGAAGATGTGGAATTAGATGAGCATTACACCTTGGAGACCAGAAGCAAATGTGAGAGGAACTTTGGTTGCTAAGAACCATATTTGGTTGCTTGGTCTAATGCCACTGGTTGTCGAATATGTGCTGTTGTGTGTGTGCTAATTATTGGCTATGTATGTGTTTGTGGCTTTTGAACGATGTATTATTGAAGTTTTTGGTAATTTACTACAATTGGTAAAAGGGGAGACTTAACACGTTCGGCGCCAGTGTATATGTCATTTACACCCTAGTGCAACTCTCACAGGCCAGTGTATACTGGGTGTAAGGGACGGTGTACCGAAAACTGAAATAGTAGATTCAGACCATTATTCTGAGTTAAAAATTGTTCGAATTTTTTTCAACAATCACAATTGCTTTACTGCAATTTTTCATTTTTCTGACTGTCACATGTTTCTACAATACAGCAATGTAATTAAATGGTCGTGATTTAAATAGATCAGCTGTTTTTATGCGTTCATTCGTCGAGTGCGATGTATTCGTAGCAATCCATTGCGTACCGCGTAATAATGTTTCTACACATAACATTTAAATCTTGCGTTTTTTTATTAATTGAAGTTTGCGTCGTGGTAAGTTCTTATAGAAAGACGTCTTGCAAAAGTTTTCGGTACGCCGTCCCTTACACCCAGTATATATCTGGTTACACACCTTGAGTAGTCAACTTCAGAGGCCAGTGTATCATTGAATATACACCGCGCCGAACATTTTGTATATGACTATGTAGCCCTGGCCCTCACAAATCGTTTGGTGTATCTGGGGTACAAAATGTTCGGCGCGGTGTATATTCAATGATACACTGGCCTCTGAAGTTGACTACTCAAGGTGTCCAAATATTCACTGGCCTGTGAGAGTTGCACTAGGACATATACACGTGGCGCTGAACGTGTTATGAGTATATGAGTAAATATATACATAGTTAAATGGATACTAATAAATTGTTACCTTTGTCTTTACAAAATACTTAACAACCTTTATTTTTAGCACTTTTTACAAAACTCAATAACGCGACTCTATACTAATATTATAAAGCTGAAGCGTTTGTTTGTTTGTTTGTTTGATCGCGCTAATCTCAGGAACTACTGGTTCGATATGAAAATTATTTTAGTGTTAGCTAGCCTATTTATCGAGGAAGGCTATATAACATCACGTTACGACCCACAGGGGCGGCGCAATAACGATAAACGCGGGTGAAACTGCGGGAACATCTAGTATAAAATATTAATAAAACTTTTAGTGCCATACAAAGATTTCTATTTAAAATCAACAAGAATAACGAATGAGTCAGATAGAAGTAGGTAGAAAGGGTCAGTTTGGGATAAGTGTTGACCTATTCAGATCCCAAATTTACCCTAGATGACACGTGAGTTGGTGACTAGTAGCAAAAGTTGCTCATGTGCGCGATCTATGTTTATATATACTCTAACTTATTCCTAATTTACCAACAGTAAAACGATAGGAAAGTAGTAAAATTGTTAGACAGCAAAGATTTATATTTAAAACCAACATGAAAAACTAAAAAGGGTAAGTCTGGTATCAGAATTTTTTATTCTGACCCCAAATTTACCCTAAATCATTCAAAATTACATCCTAAAGCTACAACGTCATCTTCGACTCATAGTTGTGAATGTCTTATTAGTCATGTATCATATTTATGGTTCTTGCATACGACGCAAGTACATGCGCAAGATACTTGCATTCACATGCGCAAGTTAATTATTCGCGTTACATGCGTATTTGCCTGCGTCGTGTACAAAAACCATTAGACAAAGTGGAATGGATTTTGTGAAATATAACATTTGTGTGTATTTTAAATTCGATTTTGCGTATTCTACTTTAAACTAAATGCATAGTATGTTAGAGATGGGTCGAATATTTAGTAGTTGGCTTATTTGCCATGTTTTACCTAATACTAGGTGATACAGTTGGCGGATAATCCGCTGAATATGTCTGCGAATTATACGCATAAGTGCCGATTTTTCAATTGTTAGATATCTGAAGATTAAATACGGTGGTTTGATATATTTTCTATACAAAAGCTGACAAAACGTCAAACATATTCTTCAGATTAAAGTTAAGTAATGATAAAAAAAGCAGCAATTATACCCAATAGTTAATAAATTCGGTAAACGTTTCGCGGAACATTCTGCCATATATTCGTATTCGTCTACACCTATGTTCGACTAAGTTCGGTAAACATTTTGCTGAACACTGCCATATACATATTTATTTTCAGTGAAACCTATTCGGCCTATCTCTAATGACTGTCTCATCAGTCTAGGTTAGTCGACTAGATATCAACTCTAACCAACTAAAAAACTTATAACAAGAGTCTTTCCCAAGATCTATGTCCACTATGCATGCTCATTTGTCCGTCTGTGTGTTTGTTTGCATGTTTGTGCGTCACTAACTACAGACGAGCGATGATTTGGACACCGATACAGAGTTCGAACCAGTCGAGGATATGACTATGGAGACTAGGAGCCGATGTAAGTAACACTAACGGTGAGGTCGTGGGGTAATTGTAAGAATAAAGTTAAAAGAATATTGGGGTAATTTTGAGAAAAGCGTAAGAGATTGGAGTAATTGTAAAAATAATGTAAAAATATATTGGGGTAGTTGTAAGAAAAATGTAAAAACGATTGAGGTAATTGTAAAAATATGTGTAAGTTTTTAGGGTAATTGTAAAAATACGTGTACGACCTAGGGGTGATTTAAAAATTAATGTGTATGTTTTTGGGGTAATTTTTAAAGTAGTTGTAGTTTTAAAGTTGTAAGACGTTAGGATAAATGTAAAATATAAATGCGGTAAAGCGACGTTGATTTATTATTTTGACCCATTTAGGATATGACTATGGAGACTAGGAGCCGATGTAAGTAACACTAAAGGTGAGGTCGTGGGGTAATTGTAAGAAAAACGTAAAGAGATTGGGGTAATTGTAAGAATAACGCAAAGAACTTGGGGTAATTGTAAGAAAACGGGCAGAAATTGGGTTACTTGTAAGAATGACGTAAAGAGATTGGGTAATTATAACGAAAACGTAAAGAAATTGGGGTAATTGTAAGAAAACGTAAAGAGATTGGATTAATTGTAAAATACGTGTTCATTCTTGGGGTTAGTGTAAAATTCATGGAATGATCTCAAACTATTGTTTTGATTCGTTAAGAATATGACTATAAGGACTAGTAGCTAATGTAAACGTCAGTTAAAGTCAAATATTATGTTTAGTCCACCAAGCCGCAGTAGGCCAGCGTGGTGAACTATGTCTAATGGCCAATCCTTAAACTGAGAAGAGGCCTTTACCTAACATTGGCACAGTTCATATTTAAAGCGGATATTATTACTGTTATTTATAATTTATTAACTTCACGGTGAAATGATAGGTGGGGATCTTAACCATTGGGCAACCACGGCTTGTAACATACAAAAAGGTCGACGGTAAGATGGGTAACCATAAAAAGCATGATCATTTATATCATAATCGTCGTTGGTACCGCTAGAACAGCTAGCTAGCATGCTTAGATTTTAATTATGGTTTAGTTTTAGAATTAGGTAATACAGCCGCTGAAAGCTGTGATTGTTTACAATTTAACTGCGGTCAAAAGTTGAATTGTTTACATTGCGGCTACGGTCTGAAGCCGGTTTGTTTACAATTCGGATGTGGAAATTTGCTGAATCATTTACAATGACATTGAACCGACATAGAGGATCGCTTATAATGCGGATATGGCGCTAAGCCAGATTGTTTACAATGCAGCTAAGACCTAATAGCCGTGTAATTGACAATGTTTATGCTTATAATAGACGCCCTGGTTTACAATACAGTAATAGACAAAGCTAAAACATTTACAAAGCGGTTGTGGCCTAAAGCTGAATCGTTTACAAAGCGTATGTGGCCTTAAGCTAGATTGTTTACAAACTGGTTTTGCCTTAAGCCAGACTGTTTTCAAAGCGGCTGTGGCCTCAAGCCAGATGATTAATAAAGCGTATGTGGCCTCAAGCCAGATTGTTTACAAAGTAGCTGTAGCCTTAAGCCAGATTGTTTACAAAGCGACTGTGGCCTTAAGCTGGATCGCTAACAATGCAGCTTTGGTCTAAAACTATATACTTAACAATGCGGCTACAACCACATTTTTTTTACAATACTGCAAACCAAAGCCGAATTGTTTACAATGCAGCTACGGCTAAAAGCCGATATGTTTACTTTCAGCCTTATTTACATGTATTTTAAACACATTTTGTTCGCACAGCAAGCGCCCATACGGGTGAGCATGGAGTGGATGAGTATCCAGACATAAGTGGAATCACCAATGCTAGAGTAAGTATATATTCTATTTACATACATACTAGCGACCTGCCCCAGCTTCGCACGGGTAGTACAAAACTTTACCAAATCTATACTAATATTTATAAAGCTGAAGAATTTGTTTGTTTGTTTGTTTGAACGCTGTGTGTTTGTACTTCGCTGGCTCAGCGATCCAAAGTGGATCTTGGCCTCCGACATTAAAGTGCGCCATTCTTTCCTATTTTGTGCCAAGTCAGACCAATCGAGCACATTCATCTCTTTCAAGTCTTTAGCTATTTCGTCTTTCCAACTTTAATCTCAGGAACTACTGGTTCGAATTGAAAAAGCAAAGTTCAGTGTTGGATAGCGCATTTATCGAGGAAGGTTATAGGCTGTATAACATCGCGCTACGACCCATAGGAGCGGCGCGGGCGCAGTAATCATTAACGCGGGTGAAACCTAGTAGCCTCGCTGATTTCAGCATGAATGGGCCGGCTCGACCGGGGAAGTACTACCCTCTCATAGAATATCGACGTGAAATAGCAGTATTCCTACTGTTGTGTTTTGTTTGGTGAGTGAGAGTGCCGGAGACCCAATCATCCTCTTTCCCTCTTCGCGCTCCTTTTCTGTCCCACTTCCTTTCCTAAAGGGTCGGTAACGCGCAAGTGATGCCTCTGGTGTAGCAGTCGTCCATAGGCTACGGTGACCACTTACCATCAGGTGGGCCGTATGCTTGTTTGCCACCTTAGTCGCACAAATAAAATAAAAAAGATGCTGAATTCTCGAGGTCGATTGTAAGGTACACATCTCTGGCTTTTCTGAGTTATATGTGTATTATGTCTGAGAGTTCTACATAATGTTCTCGAAGATATGCATGTAACGCGGACTGGGCCAGCGTGGTAAATTACGACCTTACACTTGACAATGAGAAGAGACCCGAGTCCAGCAGTGGGCTTGGTTGTACACAAGTCTAACATTATTATAGTGTCATTAAATTTTTCCATTCACAGGAAGCCATGCGTAAGATGACTGAGGAAGACAAACGCAAGATTCTTCAACAAGTGGAACTGTTCCGTCGCGAGAAGATGACCTTCGACAACGAGGTGGCTAAGTGGGATGACGCCGGGAATGACATCATCATGCTCGCTAAGCATATGTGCATGATCATGTTGGAGATGACGGACTTTACTAGGTGAGTGTGTGTCCCCGAGTATGATGCCTATAAAGCACAATTAGGTACTGAAAGAATATCGTAAAGTTGTTTAGCAAGTTCAGCTTGTGGCTTAGTTCAGCTTGTGGCTTAGTTCAGCTTGTGGCTTAGTTCCTACGACATCTTGAATTTGACTTTCACCCTTGACTGCGAGTTGGAATACAAATATTGCAGCCTTTTGCCCGGAGTGTCCCGGCACAACGAAGTGCCAATCGTTATCCACCATCACATTTTTGTCGCCGAGTATGATTATCATGGACACTTAACATTTTCGTATGAAAGAAAATATAGCCTAAAATATTTATTTATCTTTTTAATTGAACGGTAATAAACCAATTACAATATGCAATGATAGCGGTATAAATAGTTATATTACAATTTGTCCGTACCAAATATTTAAGTTATTGGTTGATAATAAATATACATATTTATCAAAAAAGCACTTCAAATCCTCCATAAAATTTTACTATGGCGGCCGCGCGCCGATTTAAATATGCGCCGCACGAGCTCTGTCATTATTTGTTTGTCGCTCGGCGCAGTCTTAAGTGCTCGCTGCGCCATTGCCATCGAGTCTAGTGTTGTGGGTTCGATTCCACACAAGACAAATATTTATGTGATCGACAAATAATTTTTCCGAGTTTGGATGTTTATTGTGGCCGTTATTTGAATGTTTGTAAAGTCACCCGAAAACGACACATTAAGTTCCATTTTCATAATTCTTTCACCGTTAGAAAGCTACTTTATCAGTCAGGAAATATATCTATATAACATCACGCTACGAGCCACGAGAGCGAATCAGTAATCAACACGCTGGGTCAGCAAGTCATTATTAACTCATAAAAACTATAGACTTTCAATGGTCAATACTAAGAGCCAAATGCGCCTGCTCACAGGAGCGTTCACTGGCGATTTTGGCACCAACGACTTCCTGTGCAGATTGAGATTGGCACACAATTTGATCTGCAGAGCCTGTGGTGAACAGGACGAGTTCATATCGCACCTATTGTGTGAATGCGACGCGTTGGCTGGACAGGACGGGTCTGATGGGGGTGGCATATCCAAGCCCTGAAGACTTCAGGCTTCTCCCTCTGAATTGTACACTGCGGCTTATGCAGTACATTCATAAGGAGATAGCTAAGGGTTAAATCTTGGGGCCGACACAAAAGATCCCACTGGGTCGAAGTGTCGCCGGTCTGCACTGACTGGCCCCCACACATAAGATAAGATAAGATAATGGTCAATACTAAACACATCATACATTTTCACAGAGGCCGCGGTCCTCTTAAGACGACGATGGATGTCATCAACGCAGCTAAGAAGATCTCGGAAGCCGGCACCAAACTTGACAAGCTTACTCGAGAGATCGCCGAACAGGTGAGACGACAACTTCTCAATATTCAAGAAGTTACCGCTAGTTACAATAGATGGCGTTGTACTCAATTGTGCACTCCATGTACTCCTGAATCGCGCTGCCGAAGTTTGCACGTGTTTGCACTTCCTAACTTAATATTATAAATTCCAATGTGAGTTTGTTTATTTGTTACGCTTTCACGCCTTAACTATTCGACTGGTCGTCGTAAAGTTTCGTGTACACGTTCTAACTGGTTCAAAATAGGACATCGGATATCAATGATTGAAAAAGAATGTACTGTTTAATAGACCGAATCCGCGGACGAGTTGAGGCGTGAAACCCGTAACTTGAATAACAACAAAACTCACATTCGCATTTATAACATTAACTAGTATTTCGCGTGGTTGCGCGCGCCGCAAGTGTCCCGCGAACAGTTTGATTTAATAAAAAAAACTAATTTTAGATTCGGATTCAGAGACCTTGAAAACTCCCGCAGCCAAAAATTACCGATGACCTCCGGTGACCTTGAAAATGACCTTTTCTGGAAAGATCTCGTCGACCTCTATGACATTTGTTTCAACGCACCCTACCTATCTCTAACCGTTTCGGAGATATTAGAGATCAAAGTTTGTATGGCGGCCATGTTTTTTTTTTCGCCCTCCTTAAAAGTTGCCAGGGTTTTAGGTAGAATTTGTTCGAGAACGACTCCCGTAGATATCACCTTTTCCGAGAACCGATGGGGTACCACCACTAAGAGCTGACCTGCCGAAGGTCAGGCATTTTTCCCGGGCCTGCTGAACGATCCTCTATACGCCGCTATATTTACTTATTTCCTACGACTCCCCCTTGTATGACTTCTATTTCTCTAAGTGAGTGGTAATTTAAGTTTATATTGTTACGTGCTGGGTTCAACGGATAAGAATGTAAACAATATTACCGACAAAAACACGTTTTATTCTAGCACACAATTTACTTTTTTTTTTTTTTATAATAATAATGTATTTATTAACGTAAAATTCTTTACACATTTCTTATGAAGCCCTGATTCCTGTGTTAGGTACGAAACCTGTGTTACAGAAAGTCAGTGTCTTCTCCCATATAATTTACACTAAAACATTTTATGATTACAAAAGCCATTCGTTGTTAAATTTAAAACACAACAAACACTATACTACACTTTTCCACTGTAACCGCTTCAAACTCCGTAGTATTTTCGCTTCCGTTCGCTTGGATGAATACTTGACCGCTTACGATTGTAAACTGACTTGGCGGTGCGCGTGCGCTCTATTTATACGCGGTTAAAGTGTTTCCAGAGTTTTCTAGAAACGTCATACCCGGTATGTAAACATTACGAATATTCGAGAATGTGCCAGCGTTCTCTCTACTCTTCTCGTACGAAGTTTCGTAAGATGTCAATAGATGTAATCTACACAAATAAATAAAATTGAAGTGTCTGTTTGTAATGTCAAAATAACAGCTTTTCATCTAATGCATATGAAAGTATATAAAGAAGCTACACGAAAACATCTATTTTTAAAATTTTTGTCTCTCTGTATGTCTGTTTGTTACGGCTAAACCGATTTTGACGGGACTTTCACTGGCAGATAGCTGATGTTATAAGGAGTAACTTCGACTACTTTGATTTTAGAAAAAAAATATGTTTCCGCGGAGACAAACACTTTTTAGTTAAAATCTACGCGGACGAAGTCGCAGGTAACAGCTAGTAAATTATAAGAGGGAACTGCCGAGTCTTTCACACAATGCCGAGAGATGGCGCTGGGTGTACACATTATAATAGTAGAGTAATAAAGATTCAGATATCATTGAGTTTCGGATAACAACGGTGTCCGTATTTAAACGTAATAGCGCGCATCTGTGTTTTAAATCTGCTTGCCTACCCCCATGGGGATGCCCTGTATACCTCCTAACTCTGTCCTTCTTTCTTACAGTGTCCAGAATCATCAACGAAACAGGATCTTCTAGCATACCTACAACGCATAGCCCTATACTGCCATCAAATCCAGATAACCAGCAAAGTGAAAGCGGACGTCCAGAATATATCTGGCGAGCTCATCGTAAGCGGGGTGAGTTCTTTTACTGATCTGTTAAACGTCGGTAGTGACGACAATTCGGTTTGTGTATACCGACCTTCGTAAATATACACTCTATTACTACATTAATTATATTCTAACTGCCTCCGTGGTGCAGCGGTAGTGAATGCGACTTCTGTGCATGAGGTCTCGGGTTCGAATCCCGGGTCGGGCCAAAGTCAAAGTCAAAAATCATTTATTCAAAGTAGAGACCTCAACATCGCCTCGGCTGCTATGAGGGCGGTGTGGAGGCCACTGCTCTTAGACCACACGACTGCTTACCATCAGGTGGAGTGTGGTCATTATGACGAGCAAAATAAAAAAAATAAAAAAATTCACTTAGGTCATAAATTAACACTTATGAACGTCAAAGGAGTTAGTGAGTTTGTTACATTTAAGTTGCAAGGTTCAGGCAAAATGTTGAGCCTATGAGAAGATACCTGCAAGAAACTCAAGGCCACGCCTTGAAATCACCATTAAATTATAATTTCAGTAATCCAACAAAAAGTTTGGGTCTTTCTGTTAAGAAATCTCAATACGAGCCCGGAGTTAGGAAGTTGGCGGTGTTAGACTCCCCCGTGCCTCGGAAAGCACGTTGCGCCGTTGATCCTGCGCCTGATCTCTCTCCGGTCATATCGGATTATCCGTCCCGTCGGAACATGAGAGTTAGGGAACAGAGAGTGCACTTGTGTTTGCGCACACACTTATGCACTATAATATCTCCTGCGCAGATGGCCAGTCTCCGTTAAGATTGGCCGCCATGACCGAAATTTGGTCTGGAGGACATTAATTATAGTAAATTTTAAACTTTCGCGTTGCATGATATCGATATACATAGTTATGTCAATAAAATTTACAACAAGTCACCTTAAAGTATAATGACTGAAGAAAATTCTCCCATTAACTAATAAATTAAAAATAAATTGTCTTATGTTTACATCAATGAAATTAAACTACTTTGTAAGGATTTTGTCGCGTTGTTGACTTTAAAACACTTTTATTACTTACATCATTTTGAAATTTTAACACTACTACTACTAGCGGTCGCCTAGTGGTCAAAATTTTACCAAAATTCCTAAGCTTGCTACTTTGTTATCTTTTTTTCTTTATTGCATATAAATAATGTATAGGTAACCATAGTTACAAAGAATTGTACGACGTTAGACGAACAATGTCGAAATACTACGGACGCGATTCGACTGCGTGTGTCAAATGCATGCTTGTGTGCGTGTAGTGTTTTTTCATTAATTTAATGTATTTCTAATGCATATTTTATATAAATATTAGGATTCGCCTCTCCTTCTCCATATAAACTTTAACTGTGTCAAATTTCATACTCCTCCGTCCGCGCAATTTTTGAAAGAAGGGGTTCAACGTTTTTGCTTCACGTATTAATATACACTTTGTCCCGACATTTCGTTGGTTTTACAACAGCCATGTTCACGGGGAGTCTCCCCGTGAGTTTTTAAATAAACAACGCGACAAAATCCGTCTAAAGTAGTTTAATTTCAAAATTAAAAATATATTAATAAGAATTCCTTTTGGCTGGTTTTAGTCTTACGCCGACGGCACGCGCACCGTCAGCGCTGATGGCCGAGATATATGAACATCTAGGAAGCGTTTTTTAATGACGCGTAGCTATCAGCGCGCACGGTGGTCAGCGCTGATAGCTACGCAGCCCCGCGTAGCTTTCGGCGCTGACGATCGCACGAGCGCCTCTGCTTTCAGTGAGCGTTCTAGTGTCGAGCGGAGCGGACGTCGTCAGCGCCGTCAGGTCGTCGTCTGTACGATACTAAAACGAGCCACGCTGGCAAAATACGCGTTGACGGTGCGCGTACCGTCAGCGTAAGACTAAAACCAACCTTTATTGTGTTACGAATATCTTACTGATAACCTTCTGAAATAATAATATGAAATTATTAAATAAATCTTTCTTCCTCTCTATTAAATTGCTGTGCCCCACGTGGACGGTTGTGGATCCTCCATTATGATCAACGTGGTATACGTTGACCTTCTCCAGTAACTAACCTACTAATTCCTAATTACATAACCTACTTTTATGTATATTTATTTGATTTACTAACATCACTAGGCGGAGATAACTAGAAAAGTGAAGGACGATAACCAAGATGTGTCTGGGCAACTAGTAGTGAGCAGGGTAAGTTTAGGGTGGACGGTTTGTGTCTGTTGGTGATAGATTTGTGTCCGTTTGTGTCCACTTTGTGTCCGGTTTGTAACTCATGCCAAATGTTTTGTGTCTGGTATTGTACAGTTTAAGGATGGAAGTATTTGGTTAACCAATGGTTTTGAAAAATTTGTGACAGCTGACAGATGTTTGTTGTGGCCGATGGTGTCATGTCTGTAACATATGTGTCACGTTTTTGACAGCTGATGTCTTGTTTGTGGCAGATGGTGACATGTTTGAGACAGATAGTGTCATGTTTGTGACAGTTAATGTCCTGTTTGAACAGCTGATGTCATGTCTGTTACAGCTGGTATCGTGTGACAGTTATTGTCATGCCTGTGACAGTCATTGTCGTGTCTGTGACAGTTATTGTCGTGTTTGTGACAGGTGATATCATGTCTGAAACGGATGATGTCATGTTTGTGGCAGCTAGTAATACACCACTGCATAACCCTTTGGGGATATAGTCGTGAGGCTATATACATAGTATGTGTGACTATTCTTCATTTCCTAAAGGGTCGGCAACGCGCAAGTGATGCCTCTGGTGTCGCAGGCGTCCATAGGTTACGGTGACCACTTACCATCAGGTGGGCGGTATGCTTGTTTGCCACATTAGTTGTACAAAAAAATTAAATTTTTGGTGCAGTCTTTGGGGACCGCCGATAGAAGTAAAAACTTTAATCCTTGATCATAAACACTTCTTTATAAACAATAAAAAAATAATTCAAAAATGAAAAGCGTTCGGTGACGATGACGTGAGTTCCATGATTTTTGTTCTCCCAAGAAGTGCTCAACGCTCCTAACGAAGTTTACACTTCAATAAAAATAAAATTGTAATATTAATGTGTTTTTTTTTTCGTATATTTTCAGCTTGACAGCGCCACATCTCTGATACAAGCGGCCAAGAATTTGATGAACGCGGTCGTACTGACTGTCAAGGCATCCTATGTGGCCTCAACTAAGTATACTCGACAGGGAACAATTGCTGTAAGTATTTTATATATCTAGCTGTAGATAAAAACAGAGAGGGATGGCAGTGTGAGTGTGAGCGAGAGAGGGTGTGTATGAGAGTGACTGAGATAATGTGAGAAGAAAAGCTTGAGTTGTTGAGAGAGAGAGAGAGAGAGAGAAAGAAAGAAAGAAAATAAGTGTAATAATAATAATGACGTTTATTTTCTCGGCATAGTAACAGAATGAAGTACATAATATGTATTCGTAAAAATATACTATGGGGTTTTGAGTAGTAGAGCCTCGTTGATTTCAGCATGAATGTGCCGGCTCGACCGGGGAACGACACCCTCTCACAGAATATCGATGTGAAATACCAGTATTCCTACTGTTGTGTTTCGTTCGGTGAGTGAGAGTGCCGGAGGCCAAATCACCCTCTTTTGCCCTTCCCGCTCCTTCTCCTTCCCACTTCCTCCTTTCCTAAAGGGTCGGTAACGCGCAAGTGATGCCTCTGGTGTCGCAGGCGTACATAGGCTACGGTGACCACTTTCCATCAGGTGGGCCGTATGCTTGTGTGCCACTCTAGTTGTATAAAAACAAAATACCTGAACTAGGATGGTCCTGTAATATAATATTATATTCTACCACATACACACAACACTATCTAGCCCAAACTAAGCAGAGCTTGTACTATGGGTTCTAGACAATGGATAAAGATACATATTATATACTTTTTTTTTTGTAAATACCGAGACCAAGACAAACATCCATGTTCATGCACACAAATGTTTGACTTGTGCGGGAATCGAACCCGCGACCTCAGGCGTGGCAGTCGGTTACACTAACCACTACGCCATCGAGGCCGTCACTCAGGTTATCAACCCTCCACTCCATATAAGGGGTCTTACATCTAATTTTGACCGGTACTTACCCGTGATCCCCCAGGCCATTCCCCGTGGGGTACCACAAGCAAATTTTCTTGCCCGAGGAACCCACTGAATAATAATCTTATTTAATATATTTTTATTGCTCATAGTACCACATTGTATTTGCATCTTTTTATTTATCTGGCGATTAGATTACCACGGGCTAAATAATTTGCTCATAGTACCTCTTTGTCCCCCTTGGGGGTGCGCGCGCCGATTTGAATATGCGCCGCACGAGCTTTGTCATTATGTCTTACGCTCGGCGCAGTCTTAATGAATAAATAGTTTCTGGTTCGAATCTCACACGGGATAAATGATTGTGTGATCCACAAATGGGTGTGCGGAGTATGGGTGTTTTTGTGTCCGTTGTTTGAATGTTTGTAAAGTTCCCCGCGACACAGGACTCCTTAGCAGGCGATATTTAAAAAAATGGATTAACAAGTATATGTCTAATGTTTTAATCTAGGATATGGCCTATCTGTATAGTAAATCTAATTCAATAAAATTTACGGGTTACGTACTTCTTGATAAGTGATAGAAATGATAGATAATATAAATAATTGCACTATTTTATTGATTACCGAAATAAGATGATAAACTTGATGATTATGCTAAATTATGATAAATGATTGATATGTTAATGAGTACACGATACGCTTGCTGAAAGTGAACTGATTTGTCGATAATTACAAAATCGTCACGTTGGACGTTATATGCTGACCGCAGCAAATGTACGGTCGTTGGCCCATACATAAATACATACGTGATTTGGTAACAGACTCAAAGATATTATAGTTCTTAAAGCTTTTATCATATTTGTTTAACGCTTAAAATATTGCAATATGTAAGCTGTGGTAAACGGTGTTGGTGACACAATTGTCAGCACCTTGTAAAAATGACTCCTTGTCTTTATGTATTGCTGTCACTGTTTGTTTACCCAAATAAAGAGAAGAAAAAAAAAAAAAAAAAAAAAAAAGATACAAGAGAAGACAGGTACAACACAGTTGTGGTTAGTGTAACCGACTGCCACGCCTGAGGTCGCGGGTTCGATTCCCGCACAAGTCAAACATTTGTGTGCATGAACATGGATGTTTGTCGTGGTCTGGGTGTTTCTATGTATAATATGTATGTATTTACAAAAATAAAGTATATATGTATGTTTATCCATTGTCTAGTACCCATAGTACAAGCTCTGCTTAGTTTGGGCTAGATGGTGTTGTGTGTATGTGGTAGAATATTATTATTATACATGTAGGATATGGCCTATCTGTATAATAAATCTTGTCCATAATCGTTCATAAATACATGCGTGATTTGGTAGCAAAGTGAAAGTCAAAAATACAGGAAAAGATAGGTACAATACAGGACTCGTTTTAAACGAAATTGTTGCTAAGGGGTGGGGTCCTGGTGTCCTGAAACACAGGCCTCGAGCCTAGCTTAGACACCAGTCTCCCACAATATATGTTGTAATCCGTATTATGTAATATTTTTTAATGCTGGTTATATAATATGTGTATATTGTGGTGAGAAAATAAACGTTTATTATTATTATTATAATACCTCTGTGCCAAAGTTACCCGTAACTGCAGTGTTGCCAAATATAAAAATGGCTGCATGGTATTGCCAGACTAAAAAAAGATATGATATGGCTTCGCTATAACAGATATATAATGCTAAAATAAATACAGGTATGGCTTGGAGTTCTGCTTACCTCCTGACATTAATCAAGCGAAGCATATATAAACATAACATAATAGAATATTATCGAGCTTTACAGACTTCATTAATTATAAAAAATTAAATAAAAATAAAAATACTAGCGTTTGCCCGCGGCTTCGTTCGAGAATTGTACTGTTTTCTGGATGAGAGGTACCCTATGTCCTTTTTTGTACCCCTGACAACGTGTATGCAAAATTTCATGATGATCGGTCAAGCAGTTACGGCGTGAAAGCGTAACAAACAAACTCACTTTCGCTTATACAATACTAGTTAAAATACTAGCATTTACCCGTGGCTTCTCTCGCTGATGCATAGTATTTTTTTTATAAAATATACATTATGTCCTTTTCTGTACCCCTGAAAACGTGTATGCAAAATTTCATGATGATCGGTCAAGCAGTTACGGCGTGAAAGCGTAACAAACAAACTCACCTTCGCCTATACAATACTAGTTAAGATACTAGCTTTTACCCGCGGCTTCTCTCGCTGATGCATAGTATTTTTTTTTATGAAATATACATTATGTCCTTTTCTGTACCCCTGAAAACGTGTATGCAAAATTTCATGATGATCTACGGAGTAGTTAAGACGTGAAAGCGTAACAAACAAACTCACATTCGCATTTATTATATTACAGTTAGGATGCCTATATTTGGCTATTCGTTCTGTAAATTATCCAGTAAGTCAAAGTCAGAGATCTTTATTTCCATAAAAATGTGCAAACAATTCTTGGACTCGTCAATTCACTATGATAATAATAAAAAAATATATATAAAAATAGTCTGTAAAGCAACTTGTTTAGTAATGAAGACTTCTGCTTACCCTAAATATAAGTAGTATTTAAGTAATATTATAATAATATTGATTGCTAATTTGTAAACTTATACGCTCTGCTGGGATACAGAATTACGTGAGTAGTAGTTATAGCGTGTATATATTTATACTGTGTAGCAAAAAGGTATCGTATTTAAGGGTCACTTATAGACCGGTACCGGAGGCCCAATCACCCCCTAACCCGCTACTTCTCCTTCCCACTTCCTTTCGTAAAGGGTCGGCAAAGCGCAAGGGATGCCTCTGGTGTTGCAGGCGTCCATAGGCTACGGTGACCACTTACCGTCAGGTGAAACGTATGCCTGATTACCACCTTGGTTGAATAAAAAAAAAGATCCTGTACAGTCGCCTGTAATATTGCATGGATACCTTAAGGTCTAAAATCCTGTGAACACTCCAATTTTAATTAACTAGATGTGCCCGTGGTTTCACCCGCGTTTATCGGTACTGCGCCGCCACTGTGGGTCGTAGCGTGGTGATATATAGCCTATATCCTTCCTCGATAAATAGGCTATCCAACACAAAAATAATTTTTCAGTTCGAACCAGTAGTTCCTGAGATTAGCGCGTTCAAACAAACAAACTCTTCAGGCTTATAATATTAGTATAGATATGAATAAACTAGATGTCGTTGTTTTATAAATTTCGGCTATATTAGTTTTACCCTCAGGTTAATTCATGTAAGAAATGTCCTCTTTTTAAAATAAATTTTTGTGGATAGAGATTCAAAAATTGTTTGAATTAAATTAAACAAAATTGAGTTATTAAACATCTACTTTATTTTATTTTTAGAGTAGTGACCGCCATTTATAAATAATTAAATATATGACTAAACTACTAAGCAATTAAATGGCGTCAATTACCGGCTTTTACCACTTTAGTTTTGACATGGATATGCAATTTTGCAACTCACTCTACATACCCTTTCTTTGGAAAATCCAATTATCTGAATTTTTGATAATTGGTCTTGGTCTGGTCCCAATTGATTTGGATAATTGAAGTTGCACTGTATGTAAAATGTGATTTTATTTTATAAAATTTGAAATAATTTACATAATATTGTCTTCTGTTTACGCGAATATTATTCATTGAAATTAAACTACTATATACAGATTTTATCGCGATGTTTATTTGACACTTTATTACAAAATTTTGAAAACTGTTACACTACTATTACTATTAAACTTTACTAATTTTTAAGCTAATTAAATTATTGAAACTATTAAAACTATTTATACTATTACTATACTATTTATATGTGTTTATACTTTCCCCAACGTTCCGTAATAGTAATAGTAGTGTAACAGTTTTCAAAATTTTGTAACAAAGTGTCAAATAAACAACGCGATAAAATCCGTATATAGTAGTTTAATTTCAATTAAAATAATTTGTTTTAATTCGGGGATAGGTTGCATAGGTTATTTTTCATTATACATTATGACCGTAAAATATGACCACACCTTTCTGCTACACCTGTATATGTTTGTTGTAAATGTAGTTTGCTTTGCCTTAAAATGGGACTATGTCCAGCAGTGGACTGCAACAGCTGATTGATAGCTTGCTTTTATAAAATTAATGCAGCTTAGCTTAGTGGAAGATCGTTGTAAGGCTACAGTAGGCAACGATTAGCGATGCGACTGTGAAAGTGAAACGATATAAACATGGAATGGCTACATTATAAGCGAAAATTTTTAATGAATTCGCTTCAATTTCGCTGACAAGTTGATGTAGCCGATGCCGTGATTACACTAATGTTGTTTCTATCGCATAAACAAATCAAAGATTAATAGCTATATACGGCGTACGGTGTAGCCATAAACGTGAATATGAACTATTTGTTTTTATCGCTTACGTATCGCAGGTCGAGTCGCGGACTAATGTAGCCTCAGCGTAACTGCCACGCAGAGGTCTCGGGTTCAATTCCAAAGCACGCTCCGAGCGACTCGCTCCGGCTTTTGCATGGACAGTACAAAACCTTTACAAATGATACTAAACTTTCCTCATGAATCACTCTGTCTATTGGTGAAAATTGCATGAAAATCCGTTCAGTAGTTGTTGAGTTTATCGCGAACAGACAGACAGACGCGGCGGGGACTGTGTTTTATAATATGTAGTGATTATCGCTCGGTTTAACGGTGATGAAAAACATTGTCGGAAAATCTGCATGTCTGACATTTCTACATGTTTTTTTTCCAAATGTATTATGTGATGTCTGCCATCCCGTACTGCTGTGGTGGACTATAACCCTTCTTACACTGAGTAGAGGCCCGTGCCCACCGGTGGGACATATTAATATTGGGCTGATATTTTTCTATTAAATCACATTCGCTTTATAAATGTATTTGCACCTATTTGTATAGTTTATATGCAATTTTTCTGATTGTCACTTGAAGTTGTCGGAATAGGTATTGCAGTTATCTAGCTGTTGACTGCCTTGGTGACGCAACGGTAGTAAGTGTGACTGTTGTGCTTAAGGCCATGGTTTCCATTCCTGGTTTGAGAAAATGTTGTTGCAAGAAATTTTCAGTGCGAGCTCGGAGTCTGGAATTTTGTCTGGACGCTAATAGCTCCGCTCTCTGGTACGTGGGATCTAAAACCATTGGCAAAATGTGTTTGGAAAACACCGGGCTATCATTGGGATTTTCTTGACAGAAAAATCGATTTACTGTTTTACGCTCAACCGGGGATTGGAACCCGAGATTGAGCACAGTAGTCTCATTCACCATCGTTACGCCATTGAAGCAGTGAACGCCAGTAATGACCAACTATATTGACTTTAACACGACTTAAAAATCATAGATGTGCCCTCACAGGACTTCAATCGCACGAAAAAATGTCCACACTAAGAAGAGTGAGCTCACACATAATATTTACATGATAGAGAACGATAATGTACAATTTTCAATATGAGTGAGCGGGATGATACTATATTTATAATTCAGATGTCATGTTGACATTGTGTGTCGGATGACAACTTAACGTTCAGAAAGGTGACCGTATTTAAATCTTTGCCTATTCCGTCAACCAATCACAAAAGTACCATCCTCACTCCATTCATCTCCATTTTTCAATCTCTTCTTACTCCACAGTCTCCAATCGTCGTGTGGCGTATGAAAGCGCCTGAGAAAAAACCCTTGATTCGCCCTGAAAAGCCCGAGGAAGTCCGCGCTAAAGTACGACGCGGTTCACAGAAGAAACAGCCGTCGCCTATACATGCGTTGGCAGAGTTCCAGAGCCCTGCTGAAAGTGTTTAATGTGAGTATGCCTCTTTGTTACTTATGCTCGCCTGGTACTTTTCAACATAGGTATAATGCTAAAGGGAAAAAAAGAGGAGTTAGAGAGAGGAGAGATAGAAAATAAATTGGAAGAGGGAGGAAGAAAGTAGTAGTAATAGTTTAACAGCTAGTTACTTCGATAAAGAGTTCCAGAGTCCTGCTGAGAGCGTTTAAT
This sequence comes from Catocala sponsa, assembly GCA_963564715.1. Lineage (NCBI taxonomy): Eukaryota > Metazoa > Arthropoda > Insecta > Lepidoptera > Erebidae > Catocala > Catocala sponsa. Next base: position 3,584,927 of record OY751356.1, on the reverse strand, counting down.
GTGAGTATGCCTCTTTGTTACTTATGCTCGCCTGGTACTTTTCAACATAGGTATAATGCTAAATGGAAAAAAAGAGGAATTAGAGAGAGGAGAGATAGAAAATTAACTGGAAGAGAGAGGGAGAAAGTAGTAGTAATAGTTTAACAGCTAGTTACTTCGATAAAGAGTTCCAGAGTCCTGCTGAGAACGTTTAATGTGAGTATGCCTCTTTGTTACTTATGCTCGCCTGGTACTTTTCAACATAGGTATAATGCTAAATGGAAAATAAAGAGAAGTTAGAGAGACGAGAGATAGAAAATGAACTGGAAGAGGGAGGGAGAGAGTAGTAGTAAAACTAGTAACTTCAATAAAGAGTTCCAGAACTCTGCTGAGAGAGTTTTATGTAAATAAATCTATTTATAACTTATGTTCGATTAGCTGTTTTTGTTTTTCATACACACAGAGAGATAGCGCTTCAATGATTGAGGCTCTTTACTTGCACTTAATTATTATGATTTGTATAGTTCGTTAGTTTGTTTTTTTTTATACTACTAAGGTGGCAAACAAGCATACAGCCCACCTGATGGTAAGTGGTCCATAGCATATGGACGCCTGCAACACCAGAGGCATCACTTGCGCGTTGCCGACCCTTTAGGAAACGAAGTGGGAAGTAGAAGGAGCGGGATGGGGGAAAGGGGGTGATTGGGCCTCCGGCACTGTCACTCACCGAACGATACACAACAGTAGGAATACTGGTATTTCACGTCGACATTCTGTGAGAGGGTAGTCCTTCCCTGGGTAGTCTTCTTTGCTGAAATCAGCGAGGCTCTACGACTCGTATATATTCATTGGAGATTTGTAAATTCCTAAGTAAATGTATCTATCTAATATGCTGTCTTTTTCTATTACAGATGCAGTATAGGAGTTACATCACTATTTATTATAAAATCATTAATCATTTAGCATATAATTTATATAAAGAAAAGTTATCATTTTTATTTGAAAACTTTTATTACATATTTTAATATTCACTAGTGGTCACCCTGCGGTCGTAATTCAACCGAAATGCATTTTTTATTTATAAATTAGCTCACTCGGGAACAATTTATCTGGATGAAAGGTACCCTGTGTCCTTTTCTGTACACCTGACAAACGTGTATACGAAATTTCATGATGATCGGTCGAGTAGTTAAGACGTGAAAGCGTAACAAACAAACTAAAATTCGCATTTATAATACTAGTTAAGATTTTGTCCTTTAAAATATAAACTTTATTTGTCTTTCTTAGGGTCAGCGCCGACGGACGGAGTGGCGGCGCAGAGACTAATTCAGTAACAATTTAAATTCAACCTAAAGTGCTTCACAATACGACTGTATTTGGTACAACGAAATAAAATGACGGTGAGCGACTCAAAGTGCGGTAATTTTATTTCGTTGTACCAAATACAGTCGTATTCTTAAGCACTTTAGGTTGAATTTAAATTGTTACTGAATTTGTCTCTTCGCCGCCACTCCGTCCGTCGGCTCTGACCTTTAGATATCACTTTTCATATATATCACTCCCAAATATTTAAATCATAGATGCGCTACTAAATTTAAATATGGTCACCTTTCTGTACGTTAAGTTGTCATCCGACTCACAATGTCAACATGACATCTCAATTATAAATATACATAGTAATATCACGTTCACTCATATTGAAAATTGTACACTATCTGTATCATGTAAATGTGATGTGTGAGCTCACTGTTCTTGCGATCTCAGTATGGTGAAGGCATACTGTCTACTACTGCCACATCTGTCGTAGGACATTCAAGACCAAGTTCGGTCTAGCAAGACATATTAGAGCTCACCAAAGAAAGGATCCATGACTTCTGAGGTCGCCGTCATCGAAATCGATAAGGAGGACTATATACATATATGGTGAAGGCATGATTTAAATCATTGATAACCTAAATGTAATTTTAATATTAAGTAATTTTAAGAAATATACCGTGTTTATACAATGCCTGCTTGGTTATTGAAAATTTAGGCTTCTATTTTTATCCACAACGAAGTTATAGGGCATCGAAAATCGCCTGAACTGTTTCGAGATAAGGATGGTACGGCCGTGCTGCTTTTTTGCTTGACTTGGCGGGGACACTACCGTGCCCCAAGATAAAATCGTCTTGCCAATATTATATACTTTTAAATAAATGATAACTTTTCATTATATACACACATATATACGGTACATTTAATATTAGAAATAGTTAGCCTTAATTATATAAGAATGCGTCCAGTATATATAACATTACATGTTATATAACAATGTTATACAATTCATAACATTGTGTTAAATGTTACAAAAGAAATCATGTTTTATATTATATAAAATTGTTATATAACTGATACGGCTATGTGGAAATATAGCATAGTTTACAAAAGGAGTTAACTGTATGGACGCTCTTTGTTATATAACAATGTTATATACAATGTCTAACATTGCATTATTCCTATACAATATTGTACTATAATTTTGTAGACGCTGCACGTTATATACAAATATAACAAAAGTTATATAACATAATGTTATATCAACTGGACGGATTGTAACGCATTGTTATTCAAACGTTTTGTCTCTTTAGATACGAAATTAAACGAATAGCCTAGATATGTAAGTAGGCATTTGTAACAAAATATAAAATATATTACAATTGTAAGAAGAACGTTTAAAGAGTGAGCGAGATATCCGATATTAGCCTACGTGCTAGAAAAAGACAACTAGATTGTTACCGCATAAGTAACATCAATATAATCCTTCAATAAGTAAGAGTGAGGCGTTCTCAGATACTTGGCAACCATGTATTTAAAGAAGAACCTGCAACATAATCTTTTGGTAAAAATCAATCAAAATCAAAATTACATTTATTCAAGTTAGGTTACAAGGTAACACTTATGAATGTCAAAGTTACACTAAATTTTTTCTGTGAATTTACATTTACTGCCACGTTCAGCAAAGCAAGGGTGTAGGGCTCATGAGAAGAACGGGCAAAAAAACTCATGGCCACTAAAAGTAATGAGGCAGCTAACACACGAAAAGGTTAGGCATTATGTATTTTGATTAGTAAGAAAGAGACAAACTATAATAACAAGCATCTTTTACACGAAAGAGACAACACATACATACTTTCAATAAATACGAGAGAGGCAAATAATCTTTTCACAAGAATACCAGGATAACATGTTTATAAGAATATATTTCGGTTTAATAGTATCTTTATTTTCTTATTTAAAACACAAAAAATAAAAAATAAAATATATATATATATTTGCCAGACATTATAAACTATTCAGTAATAGGCAGCTAGATAGTAAAATATAAATAATGAGTTGAATAAAGACAGCTTAAACAGGAACAGGACAAAACACACATACGGTAAACTAAGTAAGAAAGAGCCAGAGATATATATTCTTAGCTAAAAGATACCAGGATAACATGTCTATAAGAAAATCTTTACCGGACTTAAGAAACTAGGTAGCTAGACACTAAAAGATCATCAATATATACTTTCCATATAAGAAAGAGGCACAACAAACAGATATACGACAAGGATGACAATATATACTTTTAACAAGTAGAAAAGAGTCAGATATACTTCAAGCGTTCTTCTTGCAATTGTAATATAGTAAAAATTAGCCCCATCGAATTATGAATTAGGTGTTCAAATAATGGAATGGTGTTTATAACATTTTGGAATGACTTAATATATGAAAATTAAATATGAACGATTTTTGTCTTTTACGACCCTAAGCCCTAGAGCAAAGTAGGGTAGAGGTGCTACCCTAGCAGTACCTCTGGGTCTTCGGGCTGGGTAGTAACTGGTGGAAGAGTGGAGGGGTGGAGGTCACTCTGTACAGCTTACAGAATGACCTCCACCGTACAGTGTGGGGTATTACCTCTACCCTACAGAGTGGGGTATTACCTACACCGTATAGACTAGGGTAGTACCTTTACCCTACAGACTTTGGTAGTACCTCCACCCTACAGAATAGGGTAGTACCTCGACCTTATAGACTGGAGTATTACCTCCATCCTACCGACTGGGATAATACCTTCACCCTACAGGCTGCGGTAGTACGTCAACCCTACAAACTGGGATAGTACCTTTACCCTACAGACTAGCGTCGTACCTTCACCCTATAGACTGGGGTATTACCTCTACACTATAGACTGGGGTAGTATCTCTACAGACTGGGTGGAAGAACCACAAACCACCACCTACAGAATAAGATAGTCCCGCCTCCCTTCAAGTTGAATGGGTCGAGGCATATGCAGTACCAGGGTTAGTACTAACGCCAGTTTTTAGTAAGATACGTATCAACTTATTCTATAGCATAGTCATTCCAAAATGTTTACAAGGATTGGACTGAAAACGTTATGAAAAGTCTTAAAGGTTTAAAGGCCGCCAAATTTTTTATAGTAATGTCAATATTAAATAATAAGTAACATTAGAATTCTATGCGAAATGTGTGTTTGTTCATGTTGTCCAACAAGTTGGATATCAAGTTGGACAACATGTTGGGATGTAATGTATTCGTGTCCCTTGCATTGATAATTTTAATATGTATAATCCAGCATGTTAGACAACATGCTGGAAAGTATTACAGTTGTAACAGTTTCTTTATATTTTGTTATCCCACCTGCTTAACAATAAGCCGACAGGCTGGATTTAAATTGTATTGAAATGTATAATGCATTGTTATGTATGTTTAATATTATTTGAATTTTCATACAAACACACCCGATCCCACAAGTTGGACAGCGAGTTGGAATAAGTGATGGCTGCTTTTTTTCTATGACAGCGCATTTACACAGTTATGATTTAATGACTCGGTTTGCCAATATTTGTAATTGGCGTAGCCAACCAACATGTCAGCTGACGAGCGGAAATATGCATGGTTGGTCGACATGTTGGCTGACGTGCATCAACATGTATTGTTTGCCGACATATTGGGGTCGTGTTTACTCACACCCCAACATGTTGGCCAACGTGCTTGTTGAATTTTTTATTAATTGCCAGTTCAAAAATATGACACAATTTCGCTTAGTATTAAAAACAAATAGCTTATGAAATAAGACTATATCCTTAGAAATAAGATTAAAATGTAAAAATATCATATTTTGGTTGTTATTATTTCCTCGATGGCGCAGCGACGGTAACTGCGACTGCTGTGCGTGAGGTCCTGGGGTTCATCCAAACATGGTTACAAAATCACATTTATAATATCAAATCTTTACTCTTTATTATAATGATAATATAATATTCTATCACACACAACTAAGCAGACAAACTAAGCAGAGCTTGTACTATGGGTACTAGACAATGGATAAACATACATATATACTTATTTTTGTAAATGCATACATATTGTACATAGAAACATCCAGACCAAGACAAACATCCATGTTCATGCACACAAATTTTGGACTTGCGCGGGAATCGAACCCGTGACCTCAGGCGTGACATTCGGTTACATTAACCACCACGCCATCGAGGCCGACAGCTACGATCCTGATCCTGAAATTATAATACACTACCAAAAGGTAGATAGACATCTGCCTACCCTTATTTTTGACTCCATAGATGGTGTAGTGGTTTAAGCGCTCGCCTCGCCACTGTGCCGAGTGTTCTAATCCTGCACGGGACAAAACTTTGTGTGATCCACAAATGTTTGTTCCAAGTCTATATGTACTTTGTGTCCGTTGTTTGAATGTTGTAAAGTCACCCGCGACACAGGTGTTATTCCTAATGCCTTTAGTCTTTTTAAATCCAATCTATAATAAAATGATTTCATATTATAATGTTTAAAAATATTATTTTTGAAGTGATAACTTCTTTAGGCGCGTTGAGCACAGCTTGGGTGAACATAAATCATGGAAGTCGCGTCATCGTCACCAAACGCTATCCATTTTTGTATTATTTTTGGTTTATAAAGAAGTGTTTATGATTAAGGATTAAAGTTTTCACTTCTATCGGCAGTCCCCAAAGACTGTCCCAATTTTTTTTTTGTGTATACAGTGTTGAATTTAATCACCTACAATATTGAAAGAGATCATTCTGACCTTGAAGTATTTACTACTATATAGCAGCGATAGCCTATTGTGAGACCTTTGGACTGTTCACGCAGAGGTCTCAAGTTCGATACTAAGGCACGCACTTCAGAATTCGAAGTTATGTGCGTATTAAATAGTTAATTATTGCTTGCTTCTTGCTTGTTGGCCTCGATGGCGTAGTGGTTAGTGTAAACGACTGCCACGCCTGAGGTCGCGGGTTCGATTCCCGCACAGGTCAAACATTTGTGTGCATGAACATGGATGTTTGTCTTGGTCTGGGTGTTTCTATGTATAATATGTATATATTTACAAAAAAAAGGTATATATGTATGTTTATCCATTGTCTAGCACCCATAGTACAAGCTCTGCTTAGTTTGGGCTAGATGGTGTTGTGTGTATGTGGTAGAAGATTATTATTATTATTATTGCTTTAACGGTGAAGGAAAACATCGTGAGGAAACCTGCATGTCTGAGTTCTACATAATGTTCTCGAAGATATGTGAAGTCTGGCAGTACTGGGCCAGCGTGCTGGACTGTGGTCTCACGCTGTCAAGAGGCCCGTGCCCAGCAGTGGGACAGTATCTATATAGGGCTGATATTGATTGCATTTGATTAAATTGGCTATCTGTATGGCTAATTATTATAAAGACAAATTTATTTTAGATTTTATATTGTGATTTAATTTATATATAAATATATTTTATATGTAATTATTATATTCTAAAAATACTGCTTAATATTTTTGCTTTATGGACAAATCCCCTGCGACACAAATATTATTCGTAGTGCAGGTGTATTTAAAAATATATATTGACACTTATTTGCAATGTTGCCAATTCAGAACAGATCACAAGTCATAAAATCTTAAGTGTTAAAAATATCGCTAAATAAGTTTAGGTAGTATTTTTAGAAAAAAGCAGCATTTATTAGAAAAAGCATGTTCAGTCAGTATTTTTAGAATATATTTTAATTATAAAATATGTTTAATTTAAAACGAAAAAAAAATACCCAAAAATACCGCTATTGTATTTATAAGATTTTTGACAAAATATATTATAGTTTTTAAGAATTAATGTATTATTTTTATAATTTGTAATTAGTTATAGTATTTTTTTTTCTTTCTTATCTTATTTTTTAAACAAATATGTCGTACTGGTAGTTAGAGACAACACATAGACCATCTCTAACGTATTGTCGTTTTGTCATCTCTATTTATTAGAGAGCGAATATAGTCTAAAAACTGTAACTGAATGATTTTAAAATGCATTATTTGTTTATCAAATAAGTTATAAGAAAATAATTACTATAATATTGCTCTAATACAGAAATTAGAATCAGAATATTTATTTGCAAAAATACTTATATGAGATACAAGTATTTTGACCAGAACACAGCGGCTTGCAAAAACATTAAGGGCTTGTCTCACCACTTCCAAATAACATTTATCTATAAGATAACAGTCTCGCCATCTCTCTTCTTTAACCTAACAAGAGTGAGACAGCACGCGATTTATCTTTCGGATAAGTTTTACTTGTTAGTTGTGAGACTGGCCATGAGTGTATTAAATCAAAATAAATAATTACGTAGAGTTTTCATTGCTCGGATAGCGCAGTGGTTATAAAGTTCACTTCTACAATCAATACGCCAGATGCTCAAAAGTTCGATTCCCACGCAGAACAATACTTTTGGTGGTTTTCTGTCCCATTTTGATTGCGTGTAAAGCGAAAAGTCAAAGTGACATAATTTGTGCACCTACCAAATTGCTTCGTATGGAATTCAAACCCACATCACTAAGCACATTGACAGTGAATCACGACTATTAAATAATGGTTTAAAGCAGAGGTTCCCAGACCTTTTTTCTCTTAGACCACTTTTTTTTTTGTAATTCTGTACCGAAATATCAGTAGCATCGAGACTACTGGTACTGAATATGGAATATGGAATATGCTGTCCGAGCAATGAAAGTTTTGTTAATTTTAATGTTTAAATAGATTCGCCCATGTCATCTTAAACGAAGAGCATAACTTACATTTCTGTTAAAAAAAGGATTAGAGCAATTTTTTACATTGGCAACTTTTATACCTAGGCAAGAAATAAAAATGTGGATTTATTTTATACGACAAAAACCTAAATGTGATTATTTATTTTTAATTTTATATTTAAATATAACCTTTTGTATTTCGATTAATATTTCTACAATAATGTAGAATTAGTACAATAAATACATTGTAAAAATAATTTTGTTTTATTTGCGTACTAAGCTAACAACAGCGATAGCTCAGTGGGGACACCAACAGATTGCTATGCAGAGGGTCTCGGGTTCGAACGCACGTCGCGCACCTCTGACTTTCGGAAGTTATCTTTTCGAAATTATGTGCGTACTAGCTATTGCCCGCAGCTTCGCTCGCGTTAATTTATAATTTGACAATCAATTTGGGTTGTACTGTGCTTGTAATAATATAATTCAATCATGATTCGAAAGACACGTGGCGCCATCTATTATCATAAGAACGTTATTATTGTTTTCCCCGGGAAAAGTTTTTTTTTTCGGGATGAAAGGTAGCCTATGTCCGTTTCTGTACACCTATCAACGTATATGCAAAATTTCAGGATGATTGGTTCAGTGGTTTATGCGTGAAAAGGTAACAAACAAACAAACTCATTTTCGCTTTTATAATATTAGTTAGGATTAATTGACAATTATCGCCTGCTCCGTGCCTCGGCGAGCACGTTAGGCCGTCGGTCCCGGCTGCCATGAACATCTATGGCAGTCATTATTGAGAAGTCAGTGCCCTTTAATATCCTGACACTGGTCTAGCTTCGGGTTGCGGAGGTCAGATGGCAGTCGCTCCGTGTAAAAACTGATATCCAGTCAAATCCGGTTAGACTAGAAAGCCGACCCCAAGTGACTTGGGAATAATAAAGGCTAGGGGAGAAGAAGATTTGCCTACTAAGTCTCAAGTTTCATCCCAAGGCACATATCATACATCTTTGACTTTTCGAAGTTATATGCGTATTAAATACCTAGTTAATAAATTAAAAAATAGTTAATTACTTAAAAAAAATAAGTATAGGTATATAAAATTAACTTAGTTTTATATACCTACACTTTTTTTTTCTTTGTAAATTTTTTATAGATCTATATCTAATAAGCTATTATTGTTTTACTCCAAAGTTTACCCTAGAGGCAGAATTTTATGTTTTCTGTTTGTTTCTTTAATTAAGTTGTTAGTTTAGTTGTAATTATAATTTGCAAGCTGTGGTTTCCTATAATTGAGGGACTATACACGCTAAGAACTTTATTACTGTTATATAATGTATGTTATTGTATACTCCTTTGTCGGAAATCCTTAAATTAATTAATTAATTATCGCTCGGTTTAACGGCGAAGGAAAACATCGAGAGGAAACCTGCATGTCTGAGAGTTCTACATAATGTTCTCGAAGATATGTGAAGTCTGACAACCCGCACTGGGGCAGCGTGCTGGACTGTGGTCTAATCCACACTGAGAAGAGGCCCTAGCCCAGCTGTGGGACAGTTTAATACAGGACTGATATTAGATTAACAAACCGTGGGATAGATAAAAACTAGCAGCGATTAGCTTTTTATCTATTCCACGGTTTGTTGAGGTCGCAGGTTTAAATCGTTTTATTGTCTTATTTTAAGTTTATAAGTTATAACTGTGATTACTGCGCCGCCCCCGTGGGTCGTAGCGTGATGTTAAATAGCCTATAGCCTTCCTCGATAAATGAGCTATCCAACACTAAAATATTTTTTCAATTCGGACCAGTAGTTCCTGAGATTAGCGCGTTCAAACAAACAAACTCTTCAGCTTTATAATATTAGTATAGATGTAGTGTTTTCTAATTAGCTGGTGACCTGAAACACAGACTTCGGTCTAGCTTGAACACTACTCTCCCACAATATGTTCAATATTTACTGTTATTATTACTGTCACAATGCTTAATAAAGCGGTGCGAAATAAATAAATAATAATATTCATTGAAATTAAACTACTATATACGGATTTTATCGCGTTGTTTATTTGATACTTTATTACATAATTTTGAAAACTGTTACACTACTATTATTATTAAACTTTACTAATTGTTAAGCTAATTAAATTATTGAAACTATTTATACTATTACTACTATTTATATTTAGGTTTACACTTTCCCCGACGATTCGGTTGCTTTTCAGCATCAATGAATAACATTCGCGTAAACAGAAGACAATATTATGTAAATAATAATAATTATTAAATAGAGATAAATCAGTATAAACTAATTTTATTTCAATAATAATTCAATTCTAGAAATTCATTCTTTCTTACCTCTGTCGTTGTCTGTACTAGGTAATACAGGCAGCTGAAATTATTTAAATTTGATAAACAATACACATTGGAAAATAAATTTGCATAAAATTATGTTGAACAATATACAAATCACTTCTAGAGTTGTATATTATACGGATCATGTTTCAAGTGGAACGAATTGCTGGTTAGGCGTTTCTGTCATATATTCTTTTTTAATATTTAACCAAGGTGGCAATCAAGCATACGGCCCACTGGTGGTCACCGTAGCCTACGAACGCCTGCAACACCAGAGGCATCACTTGCGCGTTACCGACCCTTTAGGAAAGGAAGTGGGAAGGAGAAGGAGCGGGATGGGGGAAATGGGGTGAATGGGCCTCCGGCACTCTCACTCACCGAACGAAACACAACAGTAGAAATACTGGTATTTCACGTCGATAGTCGATATTCTGTGAGAGGGTAGTCCTTCCCCGGTCGAGTCGCCCCATTCATGCTGAAATCAGCGAGGCTCTACTACTCTTAAATGTAATAAATATTATTATGTAGTTACCCATTATTTGAGGACCAATTCTTGTAGTAAAACTGTTCAATATATTTTTATTATAGAATATATATATATATATATATATATATATATATATATATATATATATATATATATATATATATATATATATATATATATATATATATATATATATATAATTAAATGTAAGTAACGTAAAATAAGTAACTAAAAAAAAAAAAAATAATAATATAATATTCTATCACATACACACAACACCATCTAGCCCAAACTAAGCAGAGCTTGTACTATGGGTACTAGACCTCAGGCGTGGCAGTCGGTTACACTAACCACTACGCCATCGAGGCCGTTAATATATTTGGTTTATATATTGAAATTAAACTACTATATACGGATTTTATCGCGTTGTTTATTTGACACTATTACAAAATTTTTAAACTTTAAAAATTTTTAAGCTAATTAAATTATTGAAACTATTAAAACTATTTATACTATTACTATACTATTATACTATTTAGATTTATTTTTACACATTCCCCAACGTTTCGGTTGCTTTTCAGCAGCCATGGTCACGGGGAGACTAAGATGGTGGTTGTCTCAATGTTCCAGTGTAGTTATTTCAAAGTACCCGAACATAATTTAATCATGGGTGTTTCTATTTACGCAGAATGAGCTCAAAGTATCATGAAGTCTAGCTGTGGTTTGCTTCTTCGTGGCTTTGACTATTTGAATTACTGGATCCCAAGCTGGTGGTACATTCCAACCATCTTCTCTATTGAAATTAGGATGTTTCTTGATTTCAATAGCCTCGCGAAGCATCCTTGGTAGGAATCGGTGTTCTTTAGCGAGCATCTGTGGTTTGTCAAATCTCAGGTAGTGGTTGGTCCCCTGTTGCTCATGTTCACACACAGCAGACTTCATCGAGCGTTGGTGTTTTACATCAGCTATGTGTTCTTTTATGCGGGTGCCTATGCTTCTCTTGGTTTGACCAATGTATGAGAGTCCGCAGTCACAATCTATTTTATAGACCCCTGCATCTTGTAAAGGTAGTTGGCACTTGACAGATGGTAAAAATTGACTTATCTTCGTTGGCGGCTTGAAGTATGTATTGATTGAAGCTCGCTTCAAGATGTAGCCAATCTTGTCAGTGACACCCTTCACATAAGGTAGTATAGCAGGCTGGCGCTCGACTGTGGCTGGCTTGTCTCGGGGTCTGTGACAGCGGCGCGGCTGTTGGAGCTTGTTGTCTTGCAGTACTTGCTTGTCATGTTGAAGCTCGGCGTCCAGGTGTTTCTTGTCACAGATCCCGTGGGCTCTCCGAAACAAAGACATTCACGGTAGCTAACTGTTTAGGATGGTGGTGAGATTCACCGTTTAAGTACCTATTTGTATGGGTCTTTTTCCTATACACAGTGTGGCTCAAAGTATGATCAGAATTCCTGATGACAAGGACATCTAAGAAAGCTAATGAATTATTTGCCTCTAATTCCATAGTAAATTGTATGTTGTTATTAATGGAATTAAGATGTTCTAGGAATACACTTACACTATCTGTTGGAAACGGTTTATATATTTTTCTGCTAGCTATTAAGTTTAGCCTGTTACCTGATCCCGGTTTGACGTCGACTTCTGGGTCAACCTGTATACAGATTTGAACTAATAAGTATCTCAAGAGATATGAAAAGAGCTTGCTTGAAAGAGATAGCTATCATTCGAAGAATAATTTTTCTTTTAATTGTTGGCAACAGATTTTTTGGAATCCATTTTGTTATAATAATAATAATAATAATCATTATTTGCTAGAAACACGGTTACAAAGATGTTTAATTAATAAAATAAGCACAGTATGTCTCACCGTATGAACGGTATGCAAAAATTAATATTTATGATTAACAATAATGTGAATATTAAATAACATTAAAATAACAATAATACTGTCTGAATAAAAATAAATATTGTCCTTAAATAATTAGTATAGTGAATTTATGTCAAGAATTAAATTACATTGAATACGGAATTATAAAATTGTATTAAATTATAATGAAAACATATAATATCATTATTTACATTGCCTTATTAATTAAATTATGTATAAGTCTGTTATAGTATATGTATTTGTGTGTATTATTATGAGCATAGCTATACAAATAATAAAATAACTAGGTTAATTAGGATTATAATAGTCTCTACATAAGCGTGGGTTTTTGACACCGTCAAATACTTATTTATCTTTACATAACATAAACTCAGCAAGTGTGTAAAAGCATTTATTTGTGAGCCATTGCTTTAATTTATGTATGAATTGTGTCAGAGGCAATTCTCGTATACTTTTTGGTATTTGGTTAAATACTTGTATGCTCATACAGCTGCTATTTCTTGTTTTGAGATCAATAGACAATTCGCTGGCTCACTATTACAAGGTTTTATGTTATTATAAATTTGCATATCAGTAAAAATAACTTAAAAAGTAACTTAGAACTATTTGATATTTAATATTGTGAGGTGGTAAGTGCTTCCATCTATTACTATATTAGTCAAAACAAAAAGGAATGACATATAGAACCATCCAATATTCACGACTAATTTTTTTTTTAAATGTAACATAAAACCTTGTAATATTGGACCAGCGAATTATTGTCACAATTAGATGTTTTTAAGTGTTTAATTTGCGTGCACTAGTAACATATTTGCGTCTTGTCTGTATATGTAGATCTATACTAATATTATAAAGCTGAAGAGTTTGTTTGTTTGTTTGAAAGAAAGAAAGAAAGTAGAAAGAAATCTTTATTGCAATTATACAGCTTTCAGGTGGGCACAATGTATATGAAGATAAAAAAGTAACAATTACAGTAATAAACAGAAAGAAATAAAAACAAATACATACAGTAACATAAAATCCTAACTAATATTATAAATGCGAAAATGAGTTTGTTTGTTATGCTTTCACGCCTTAACTACTCAACCGATCAACATGAAATTCAGCATACACGTTGTCAGGGGTACAGAATAGGACATAGGGTACCTTTCATCCAGAAAAAAGAACTGTTGCAAACATAACCTAACCTACATTTACGCGAGCGAAGCCGCGGGTGAAAACTAGTACTCAATAAATCTCTTGAGACACATGGGCCCCACAGCTGCGTAGCTCTGCTTAGTTTGGGCTAGATGGTGTTTTGTGTGTGTGATAGAATATTATTATTATTTGGTTTATACTATCATGTTGTTTATTTGTATTTAATCCTAACTTCCTAACTATATTATTATAAAAGCGAAAATGAATTTGTTTGTTTGTTACTTTTTCACGCCTAAACCACTGAACTGATCATCCTTAAATTTTGTATATACGTTGACAGGTGTACAGAAACGGACATAGGCTACCTTTCATCCCGAAAAAAATTACTGTTCCCGTGGAAAACAATAATAACGTTCTTATGATAATAGATGGCGCCACGTGTCTTTCGAATCATGATTGAATTACATTTTTTTTTACTTTGCGTAATGCATTGACGCATACCCCTCCGCGGGGGCGGGCGGAGGGATTATGTCGGACTCGCCGAGGTAAAAGAAAGATAGAATGAGAAAAATGTACCTCCCGGAATACCGACTAAACCTACCACGGTGTTCCTCGACAAACTACTATCGGCGGGGCCGCGCGAATCACTTTCACATGCGGTCGTGACCCCGCCGAGGTTACGGCTCGCCGTATGAAACGGCAGGCCACTACACGAAAGACCTACCCTGAGATCACCACTTAAATAGAGCCCTACTGTCCCCCGCCCTAGAGGAGAGACGGACACGAAACAGAGGCGCGCGTGGGAACACGCACGCCGCCTCTCGGACCTGGTGCTGATCGGATGGCGGGTAGGCCCACAAAGCCCGCCACCCCCAGGTCAAACCTCAGGGTGGCTAGAGGTCGTCTCGCGCCCTCTGGCATCCGATTCTGCGGTTGGGGAGAGGGTTAAAATGCTCCCTCTCCCGCTCCACCGCCTCCTTGATGGAAATTACTTACTCACAGAAAGAGGCGACGGCATTCCTCGACCTCTCACTCCGGACCATAGACTGAACTACGGCCGGGAGCGAGAGGGCAACGGATCCGACTGCCGCGATCAACTCACGGCGCTGCGATGCCCAGGCGGGGCAAACCGCCAGTGTGCAGCGCCGTGTCCTCAACAACGTCGCGGCAGTCGCCGCAGTGGTACCAACCGGGCGTCTCTTGCCGGCTTATACGACACAGGAACCGGCCAAAACAACCATGGCCAGTCATTACCTGTGTCAGCCGGAAGGTGAGGGCGCCATGCCGCCTCTCCAGTCACTCCTCAAACACGGGACTTACCGCCACGATCGTGGCGTGCCCGGATGATTGAATTATATTATTACAAGCAGAGTACAAACCGAATTGATTGCCAAATTCTAAATTAACTAGAGCGAAGCCGCGGGCAAAAGCTAGTATTTAATAAATTAAAAAATTATGAAATCTCAGACTAGAATGTATTTATATGATTCGTTAACTAAATCTCAAGGTAACACCATTGTTGGACATAGTAGGACTTCCGTGTATTTAGTTACAGATATTGTTTTGTACTATGTCATTGTGAGTTAATTTTTGTCTTGAATACTAATTAGCACTTACCTCAATCCTGCGGGAACATACCAGGATTAAAAGTAATAATATTAATAATAGTATTTTTGCATATGTCTTGGCAATAGGTATAACGAGACTCAGATGGTGTTATAGTATGTTTAATTTCAGTAAAGTAAAGCTTATATACTAGTGTGGCGCGTGTATACATTTGCATGCGTGTGCATTTTCAACTTATCTTAAGATGTGCTCTATCGGAATACGTGTAATAATGTAGTCGCTACATATTGTTAAAGTTCAAAAGTATGTAATAAAATTGTTTTAAACATAAAGTTAAATAATTACTCGTAGAAAAAGCATATTACAGTCATGCAATCTAAATATGTTTCCGCTAACAAAATTAGATTGTAAAAAAGCGGTGACTGAATGGCTTGTCCTTAAATTATATAAACACCGAAAACCTAATAAAAATTCTGGAATAAAACTGGCAAACACATGTATACAAGCAAACACACACGCACACACATACACACACATAACAAACACAAAATCTTACTAATCAAAGACACCACTTGTAATAGATTAAACATCATACCTGGCTCATAGTACAGACTACGCTGAACTGTTTATATGCAAATTAAATAAATCCGGGCTGGAGGCCTGGTGGCCTGAAATACAGGCTAACGCCTAGTTTAGACACCAGTCTCCCACAATAAACGAATGTTATGTAATAATTATAAGCAATTATGTAACATAATATTGTGGTAAGAGAAATAAAGATATGTTTATGTTATGTTAAATCTAATAATGAGAAATAACCTATTGTATTAATTTATTTATTGACATGCCATATTTTATTTTTTAATTATTGTTGGACATATATATTCCTTATTAATATCCGAGTAGGCGGCGTTCGTGTTCCGCGCACGCCTCTCGATGTCGGAAGGGGGAATAGGTCCCCCGCTTTGTCGTCGGGGACTAGGTCCCCCAATTTGTGTGTGATGGTTATGTGGGACCCGCCACGTCCATCGGCGGGTCGAAACTTCAGCGGGGTCGCGATTCGAATACGAGAGCGATCCGCGCGGCCCCGCCATAAAGGTGTGAGGAACACCGCGGTGGTTTTAGTCGGATCAGTCCAAATCCATCTTAGGGGCTGGATTCCGACATATCCCCATCGCCCGCCCCAAAACCGGCGATGGCGAATGTAATTGCACATTTCCACGCATCAAAAAAAAAAAAGTACCACTATATTAAGTAATTATTATTACTAGCGGTCAGAGCAGCGATAGCTCAGTGGGGAGACCAACAGACTGCAATGCGGAGGGTCTCGGGTTCGAACCCACGTCGCGCACCTCTGACTTTCGGAAGTTATATGACTTCGAAATGATGTGCGTATTGATTGACAATTATCGCCTGCTCCGTGCCTCGGAGAGCACGTTAAGCCGTCGGTCCCAGCTGCCATGAACATCTATGGCAGTCGTTATTGGGAGAGTGTCGACACAAAAGATCCCACTGGGTCGAAGTGTCGCCGGTCTGCATTGACTGGCCCCCACATAAGATAAGATTACTAGCGGTCGCCTAGTGCTCGAGATTCGACCAAAGTTTGCCTGTAAGATATTACTGATATATGTCATTATATGTATATTGATATATGTAACCTATTACGCGCTTCGACTGCGTGTGTCAAATGCATGGTTGTGTGCGTGTAGTGTTTTTTCATTAATTTTATGTATTTCTAATGCATATTTTATATAAATATTAGGATTCGCCCCTCCTTCTCCATATAAACTTTAACTGTACCTATCAAATTTCACACTCCTTCGTTCGCGTAATTTTCGTAAAAAGGGGCACAAAGCTTTTGCTTCACGTATTAATATATAGATTATTTTTAGATTTTATAATAGTCATTAATATATGGCATCATGGCTACAACACCTTGTCGATAGGAATGAATACTGAAATTATATTTTCACTAGCTGAGCCGCGCAACTTCGTCTGCTTCACATAAGAGAATTTGCCCCGTTTTTACAACATTTTTCATTGCTGGGCCGCTCTTATCGATCGTAGCGTGATGTTATATAGCCTACTAACTTTTGCCCGCGGCTTCGCTCGCGTTAATTTAGAATTTGACAATCAATTCGGGTTGTGCTCTGCTTGTAATAATTCTAACTATCCTCACTTCCTAACTAATATTAGATATAAATGCGAAAATGAGTTTGTTTGTTTGTTTGTTACGCTTTCACGCCTTAACTACTCAACCGGTCAACATGAAATTTTGCATACACGTTGCCAGGGGTACAGAATAGGACATAGGGTACCTTTCATTCAGAAAAAATAACTGTTGCAAACTCAACCTTTTTTTTTTTTTTCTTGGGCTATGCTTTGATGCATACCACTCCGCGGAAAAGGGGGAGCGGGGAGGTTATGTCAGACTCACCCGGGAAAAGATGGAAAGTCCCCGGTACTACCGACTAAACCTACCACGGTGTGCCAACTCGCTGCCTTGAATGGTGAGTGAGTCGCTGGAACTAAAATTATATCAGCAACTCACCCAGCAGTGCCCGATGTAGGCGAAAATGCCTGCGGACGACGACTCCTGGGCGACGCCCCGGCACGACAGAGGGCGTCGCTCCGACTCAATAGCTTGCGGGCGGGAGATCCCCGTTCTCCCGCCCGCGGCCTTCACTATGGCGGCATCAGGCGCGCATAAGCGCATCTGCGCCGCCCGGTCCGCCGGCGGCGGCTCGGATCCGCAAGAATACTTTCCTCACGGATCCGCTCCGCCGCCTCCTTCCGCGAGATAACGTCCTCGCAGAAGGATGCGACCGCTATCCAGTTTTGATCACGGCCGGCAGCGAGAGGTCGACACCCACAACGTCGACGAGTTCACGGCGCTGCACCGCCCAAGCAGGACATGCCTCAAGCGTGTGCTGCGCCTTGTCCTCAGTACACTCGCAGTGGTGGCAGATGGGACAACCATGCCCTGACAGCACCTGCACTAGTCGGAAGGAAAGAGTCCCATGATGCCGCCCTGCCCACCGCTCCAACACCGGCTGGAGGGCCTCAACGGTTCTAAATCCGGCCATGGGAACCTCCAGCCGCGCCTTCCATTTTAAAAATAAGCCCTGGTAGGCTCGGTTTCGTGTAGCCGTTATAATCTCCGGTAGGGGACGAACACCCGTCTCCTCCCATAGCGATGACATGACTTTAAATGCTTCGGCGAGCACTTCCGCTTCCAAGTCCCACGGGGGAGTTCCGGCCAATGTGCAGGCTGCATCCGCCGACACCGTGCGGTATCCTCGTATGATCCTGACCGCCATGACTCTCTGCGGTCTCCGCAAGAGAGTCCTGCACTGGGCGGTCAGGGAGTCTACCCACACCGGTGCGCCGTAAAGCGCCATAAACCGGACAACCCCCGCGTAGAGCCGCCGACAGCCGACACTGGTCCCGCCCAAATTCGGTAAGAGTCGCCCTAAAGCGGTCGCAGCGCCGAGGAGCCTCGGAGCAAGACGGCTGAAGTGCTCGTCGAAGGGCCATCGCCCTTCCAGTACCAGGCCCAAGTACCTCATATGGGCCTGGACTGGGACACGAACCGATCCCACCACTATCGAGGCGCCGCTGGGTGGCTTGTGACGGGGCCCATGAAAAACTAGGGCCTCCGTTTTGGAAAGAGCCACCCGCAATCCTAGCGCCTCGATACGCCCGACCACCTGGGAGACCCCCATAGTGCCCAGGCGGGCTGCCTCCTCGAAGTTACTATGCGACAGATGGCCAACTGAAGAGACTCTTTCGCACCGCGATATGCCTCGTACAATCGACCCTCCTCTAGCTCATCGCGGTGGCGACGGCCACGGCTGCGAGTGTCACCGGGCATGGATGCAGGCCGCACGGAGGTTTGCCAGCTCCTGGGACCACCAGTAGACCCCTGTCCTTAGGGTCTGGTGTCGCACACGGGGCATGGCCGCGTCACAGACAGCTTGGACGATATCGCGAAAGCGGACAGCTCCGGCATCTACCTCCCCGGACGAAGGTGCAGGAGACAGCCAGGCTTGTACTATGGCTGCCTCATCCGACAGGTCCCAATTCAGCCGTCCCAAGGCCCACCGCGGAAAGCGAGGAGCTCCGCCCGCCAGCGGGCGATGACCCCTACTGGCTCCCCGGAGGGGGAAAACTTCTAAACGGATGTACAAATGGTCCGAGAGAGTCTCAACCCCCTCCAAGACACGCCAGCCACTTACGCGTGCGGCGAGGACAGGGGTAGCGAACGAAAGATCCACTATCGACCCACCTGCCGTCGCACGCACGTATAAGCGGTACCTCTGTTTAATAAACAGAGGCCCGCTGCATTAGCCCACTCCTGGACCGCCTCTCCTCGGACATCCGTGCGGGGGGACCCCCACGCAGTTGACTTTGCGTTAAAGTCCCCCATCACAAGGATGCGGCTAGATGACATCCGCCGTATCGAGGCCTCCAAGTTGTTAAGGAAGGCCTCGAAGTCTGTCAGACTCCGATTGGGAGAGAAGTACACACCGATGATTGTGACTTCTCCCCACGCGACAGCGACATATCCCGGTCCCCTCTCCTTGATAGAGAGGGGAGGGGAGTGCAGTGCCGTGGATCTGATGACCGCCATGGAGCTGTCCCGGTCACCCACCCAATTAGGGCAGGAAGGGACATAATACGGCTCCACAGCTACGGCTACACCAATTGACCACTCCGCCATGGACTGCAGGAGTAAGTCCTGCGCTCGGGCGGAGTGGTTGAGGTTCGCCTGGAGGAGGTGGTAGTCATGGTCCATGACTATTATGATACTGATGATCCTCCACCGTCGATCAATACGGGTAGCAGCCAGGGTCGCTTGGCTGCCCACACCCGTTATGGGCTTTGTGGCTGGGGTCTTACATGCCCCGCCGCCTCTCAGGTGGTCAGCAGGGCGCTTGGCTTCCGCACACGCGGGGCAGTGGGGGGTGGCCTCGCAAGTTCTCGCGATGTGCCCCTTTTCACCGCAGCGATAACAAGCATCGCTGCAGTCGATGGTACTGGGGCACCTTAAGCGGGCGTGACCCGCTCCACCGCACTTATAACACCTCATGGGCCGGGGGTCTAGGATTCTCACCCTGGCCGAACTCCAGCCCACAAGAAGCCTCCCAGCGGCCGCTAGTTGTTTCGCGGCTGCGACGGGGCATTGAGCCCACACCGCTCCAACCCCTCCAGGACCGGGACGGATGACACCCACCTTAATCGTGTCCGCAGCACATCCAGTCCGCACGCTAATAGCAGACCGGACGTCTTCCTCGGACACGGAGTCGTCCAAGCCGAAGATACGCATATCCGCGCACTTCACCGGCCTGGCGACTCGGACGCCATCCGTTTCGGGGAACAAGCTTCGCAGTTTTGTGGCTATAGCATCAGCCGCCTCTTCACCTTTAGCGCCCGGGAGCTCAAGGATCCGAGCCCCCGTGTGGGCAAGACGTACCCTGGCGCCCTCGGTGGCGATTTCAGGGACGCTTAGGTCACGCCTAGCGGCCGACAAGACGCTCTTATAGGTAAGGCCGCGTTCTGCCGCCTCAGGCAGCACTGTAATGACTACAGCAGCTGCCTTCGGGGTTGCAAACCTAACCTAACCTAACCTACATTTACGCGAGCGAAGCCGCGAGTGAAAACTAGTATGTAATAATATAAATCAATCATGATTCGAAAGACACGTGGCGCCATTTATTATCATAAGAACGTTATTGTTGTTTTCCTCTGGAACAGTAATTTTTTTCGGGATGAAAGGTAGCCTATGTCCGTTTCTGTACACCTGACAACGTATATGCAAAATTTCAGGATAATCGGTTCAGTGCTTTACGCGTGAAAAGGTAACAAACAAACAAACTCATTTTCGCTTTTATAATATTAGTTAGGTAGGATTAGTTAGGATAGTTAGGATTAGGATTAGGACTAGCTGCGCCCCGCGGTTTTCCGGGATAAATAGCCTATGAGTTAATCCAGGTCTCCAGCAATCTTCATACCAAATTTCATCGGTTCAGTAGTTTTTGTGTCAAAGAGTAACAAACAGTCATCCAGCCATCCTCACAAACTTCCACATTTATAATAAGTACCTAGTAGGATTGGTTTGGATTAATACAATCGAATATGATCAACATTATCTCTCAACTTAAGTGTAAGACTCAAGCTATATTAAAATTTGACGTAGTAACGCGGTGCCCTCAAGTCTATGGTTTAAATCTCTGTAGGTATGTAGTTTTGCATTTAGCCTTGGGGATCACGTAACCGTGCCGAATACTATCTACTTTAACTATTTGTAAAGAAAACAACAAATTCGCAAATCATTTACCATGATTGAAGTATATACATAAATATATTTGCATTTAAATGAATCTCTTTTACGCATTTTAGCGTAAATTACTTCGAACTTTTTACATTTACGCGCCGTTTTAAAATCATTTATTAGCAATGAAATAATTTGCATAGATTTTCGTATTCTGTTTGTGAACGAAACTGGCTTTTTTTTAAACTGTCTTCAACAATTCAGCAGAAAATTGTTGAATATTTTACGTTCCTGGCGAAATGTTTAAAAAATCTAATGTTATTTTTCTGAACATTGTTTTTCGTTTTAAACGAAAACACCCACATTATATAAAGAGAAAAGTAAAACGGAGTTTTTTATTTCTCCTGGCCACTTGGCTCTTCTGGAAAGAAATATTTTGGCTTTACTACATTTCATCCTCAAGGGTCATTATGTCGCTGGCTGTACAACATACACCAACCCTGGCGAGAAATAGACGTAAGTCTATGTGCAACTAAGTATAACACGAGATAACAAATTGTATATTCCAAATCCTTGTGTCCTTGCGTTGTTCCATGTTTGTACCAGATTTTTAACCCAAAGATGACGTGCGCCTAAGAGGCGCCCGCGAAACAGATGTATTGCTGTATCTTATTAACCGACGCGCGTATGTTCTTGAGTTCCCGCGCCAACTCAGTCGTTGGTCAACACTATCGAGAGACGACCGCTGCAGTTCGGTAGGTACCACCAAAAAAAGGAAGTCAAAGATGCCCTGCGCCAAAAGTAGGAAGACTGTATGTGGCGAACACAAAAAAGATTTTTGTGACAATTGTATGTAACATTGTTTGATTTAGAATTTGAGACTGATATACTGTAATTTGTTACTTAGTTAGACAAAATACTATTGATGTTACCTATTTTTGTAATTTTATATAATAATATAGTTCCTACTACAGATACTCATCTCTAATTTTTGTTACTTTTTTAAGGGTTTATAAAATCCTACATATTTTTTTTATATTATAAAATAATAACAAAAAATTTTATTTTATTTACCTATTAATACTAAAACAATCCACTAAAGTTATAAAAAAAATAGTAAATATTTTAATTTTTAAATAAATCAGTATTAAAAATTGTGCGCCTCTCGGGCGCCTGTTTATCTTTTCAGTACTATAAATGAACATTATCTTTCTAGGGTTAACGTTCATTACTATGAAAGTGACTTCTGGTGTTGATAGTAGTTTCACGTAATAATTCTCGTATCGTGAGGGACTTTACAAACATTCAAACAACGGACACAAACAACACACAGACTTAAAACAACTATTATGGCACTAAATTATTTTTTTTTGTCTCGTGTGGCACTGAACCCACAACAATCGACGCGGCGTAGAGATTTCCACTTAAGCCATTTCACCATCCGTCCCTTTTTTAAATAGGTAGTACCTTTAATTTTTTTTTAATAGAGCATTTTATGAATAGTAGAGCCTCGCTGAATTCAGCTTGCATGGGCCGGCTCGACCGGGGAAGGACTACCCTCTCACAGACTATCGACGTAAAATACCAGTATTCCTACTGTTGTTTCGTTTGACTGAGAGTGCGGAACACTATACTACCGATTTTAAAATTTCTGTCACCTTTATAAAGCTAACCGAGTAACATAGGCTTGTTTCATTTTGAAAATATAGGCGTAGCGTAATATTTCCGAACGCTTCCGTCATGTTTGACAAGTGAGCGCGCCAAAAAAGTTCACATTCACAGAAATGAGTTAGAAAACTCAGATCGGCCATCTAATACGACGCACAGTTTTTTACTTCAGTTAAACCTTACATGTAAAGCAAATAAATACTGCTTCAAGAACAAACCGCCTCAAGTGTTATCAATACTCCTGCTGCACGTTTATATCTACATAGATATTATTACTAACATAATTACCTATTAACATAATTAATTTACCATTGTTTAAATTTAAAAACGCTGTTAAAAAACAACTTATTCGGAAGGGTTATTATTCAGTCAACGACTACTTAAATGACAAAAACTCATGGAGCTAATTGCTTGTTGCATACAGGATTCAAAGATCTGTATTACTTATAAGTCAATTGAAGCCTTTGCATAGTCACAAAGTGTAAGTGTATGCGCCATCATGCCATCCTACTGTCTATTTTAGATTTATATTAAATAATATATCTTAGCTCAAATTATTTCCTCCCTATAATATTATTAAGTTATTATTGTTATTATCTTTAGTTTTTATAGTCAGTAGTATATGGCATAATGGCTGTAACACCTTGTTAATCTGAGTTGTAAAATACTGAAATTATATTTAACTGACGATTTAAAAGAGTGGCCGTGAGTTTCTTGCAGGTTTCTTCTTATAGGCTCTACCCTTTGCCTGAACCTAGCAACTAACCTAAATGTAGCTTCAGTAACTTAGTAAACTCACTAACCTATATACTTTGACGTTCATAAGTGTTACTTTGTGACCAAAATGAATAAATGATTTTTGACTTTGACTTTGACTAACCTAATAATTTTTTAGGCGAGCTAAGCCGCGATTTATGTCTAGTTACAAAATAAAATAGTTATCGACGGAACGCTAAAGCCGCGTAAAGAGTTTGCACGTCGGCACGTGGCCATTCATAATTGGCTGTAGACCTCTTTAATTCGTATAAACAAAAACATTGTCTTCGCAGCTTTATTTCATACTAATTTTAGGATTAGGTACCTACGTTTAAAAAATGTTTCACAGTTCCGTATCCTGAAAACTTAGATTAAAACCTCTAGATGTAGCCATTGATTGTAGACAATGTGCAAGTGAGAGGAATACATAGGAAGGTACAAACTCAATAACGAAACAGACAAAGCATTCTTCTTTTTATTAAAAAAAGTCAACTAGGAAAACTTCATGTACGCATTTTTGAAGTGAAAACTTCTTTAGGCGCGTTGAGCACTTCTTGGGTGAACAAAAATCACGGAACTCGCGTCATCGTCACGCTTCCACGCTATTTTTTTTTTTTTAGAATATTAACAAAATCTCAGAAATGGTGCGTCCTACGCAAAAAATAACGAAATGTTGACCCCCGTAATAACCCCTAAGAGAGTATCAGGAACTAGCATCCGACCCAACCCTTTTCTTTTTTTTATTTTTGTTTATAAAGAAGTGTTTATGATCAAGGATTAAAGTTTTCACTTCTATCGACTGCCCCAATTTTTTTAACAGCAACACGCGCTCTTATTGCTGTGAACACAACAAAAATATATAAAAAATACAACATGTAACATGATAAACGCACATCCTGAAAGAAGTTTGTTCAAAATCCGCTAATGAATCAATTCCAGCAATTTACTATCATAACCTAATCTACTTCTACGTGAGCGAAACTTCGTGCAAAAGCTAGTCTATTATATAAAAAACAAATGAAAGATGTCCGCTTGCACGTACAATCTGAGACTAACAAAAATACTTAATAAGCGTAAAAATATTATATCATAATAAATCAGTGTACATTCAATCGCGTCGCTCCAACAACACTGCCAAGCAACGATCTTCTTCAAGGATTCTTTTACGGTTTTAAACAAATTACGTTCAAAACAATACCAGCGATAATCTCTATAACAAAACGAGACTTCAGCCTTATAGTTAAAATTCTGAATTTCAGTATAAAAGCCTTAGGTTAGTTAACAACGGACACATTCAGCTTCATCTCTTGTAGAAGACAGACGAACGGCAAAATGAAGATCATTCTCGTATCTCTACTGTTTCTGGTGAGTACACTTTATTATAAACTATCTTTTGCACGCGGCTTCGCTCGCGTAAAAGTAACAGTACACTTTAAAAAAAATATCACATTCTCCTATCCTTCCCTATTTAATAAGGGGGTAAAGAATAAGGGAGAGGATCTAGGGGTTGATTGGATCTCCTTGCATTTTAGATCTCGCCTATGTTACTCAGTGATAATATAGCTTTCTAACGATGAAAGAATTTTTAAAACCGGTTTAATAGTTTTTGAGTTAAATCCTTACAAACAAATAAACAAAAATCAAATATTTCCTCTTTATAATATTAGTATATATTAGAGACGCGCCCCGGCTTCGCACAGGTCACAAAACCTTAACAAATGATACACCTAAACCTTCCCCATGCATCACCCTGTCTATTGGTGAACACCGCATGAAAATCCGTTCAGTAGTTCTTAAGTTTATCACGAACATACAGACCGTAATCTTGTTTATCAGTCCATAAATTGAAATTAAACTACTATATACGGATTTTATCGCGTTGTTTATTTGACACTTTATTACAAAATTTTGAAAACTGTTACACTACTATTACTATCAAACTTTACTAATTTTTAAGCTAATTAAATAATTGAAACTATTTATACTATTACTATACTACATATTATACTATTTATATTTGTGTTTACACTTTCCACGACGTTTCGGTTGCTTTTCAGCAACCATGGTCACGGGAAGTCTAAGATAGTAGTTGTCTCAATGTTCCAGTGTAGTTATTTCAAAGTACCCGAACATAATTTAATCATGGGTGTTTCTATTTACGCAGAATGAGCTCAAAGTATCATGAAGTCTAGCTTTAACAATCGCGTAAACAGAAGACAATATTATGTAAATCCATAAATTTCCCGAAGATATGTTAAGTCAACCCGCTTTGGGCCAGAATGGTGTCGAAGTCAAAGTCAAAGTCAAAAATCATTTATTCACTTAGGTCACAAAGTAACACTCATGAACGTCAAAGGGGTTAGTGAGTTTGTTACATTTACTGAATTTACATTTATGTTAGTTGCAAGGTTCAGGCAAAATGTTGAGCCTATGAGAAGATACCTGTCCGACCGGTCCTACCTACTAAACCTACCACGATGTTCCTCGAGGTTACCAGAGTCGGCGAAGCCACGCGAATCTCGCGACCCCGCCAAGGTTTCGGCTTGCCGAGTGAAACTACGGGCCTCTATACGAAACTATCCTACCAACCCGACAAAGACAACACGACACAGAGGCGCGTGGGAACACGCTCACCGCCTCTCGGACCTGGTGCCCACCACCCCTAGGTGAAACACAAAAGCTAACTTTTTAATACTTATGTTATTTATTACAGGCACTGGCAGCGTGCATGGTTGCTGCAGCGCCATCCATACACAAAAGAGGTACTACATTTATTTCTTTCTTCTCTTTCACTAATTCTCTCACGTTTATGATGACTGCTCGTGGCTCGTAGCGTGATGTTATATAGCCTATGATACTGACGGACAAAGTAGCTTTCTCAAGGTGAAAGAATTATTTAAATTTTATTTCTTTGTATAATATTTTAGGTACTTAGTAGAATAATCTTACTAGTTTTGCTGTTGACATTGTTCTGTTACAAACTATTATACGTGTATTTATTTCAGATACTGAAGATACACCAGATAGCTCCAGTCCTAAACCAGCTGAAGAGTCCACTTCAGCCTCGTCTGACGTAACCGAAGGCGGCAGCACTAAAACTAAGAGAGGTGAGTGCGCTGAGGTGTTATTCCTTCAGTACACCTACACATACCAGCAGTGAGACAATACAGGCTGATGTAAATCATTTTAAATAATCACCAAAACGCAGTTATCTTAAATATGGTTGCTAAAGGCCAAAAGATAAGCATAGAATGTCAATTTGTAGCTTTCAATATAAGCTGCGATAGGCTAGTGAGAAACCGTTGGACAGACTCGCAGAGATCTCGAGATCGATTCCAAGGCGCGCGCTTCTGGCTTTTCGAAGTTATGTGCGTATTCAATAGATAATAGGCATGATGACAGAGTTCCATCTTTTAAAGTGGCAAAAAATATTGAACCGTGCCCAGCAGTGGAACAGTTCATAAATAGTGCTATTCAACGAATAGTAATTCTTATAATCGTAATTTTTTTGGTATTAATATGTTCAAAATGTAAATTCAAATAATGTTATTAAATATTTATCTAATTAATTATTTTTCGCCACGTAATTATACCATTATTATAATTTCAATATTTTCATTATTAAATTTTAACTATTCCTAGCTTAATGTGTCTAAATCCTTAATTTCATTGTATTCATAATTATTTATTAATATCTGCACAATTAATTAATATATTTAAACATACTCTACCGTCCAAAAGTTTGGAATCACTAGGGTAATTTTAATTAAAACGACTATAATATGTGTAAAGTATACTTTATCACACTTAAATCTTAATCAAACCTTAGATTAGCATTCAGTTAAATATAATCAGTACAAATAAGAACAAAAATATACAGTCTTCGTAAAATTTTGGCTTCGTCAAAATGGCCACCCTTATTCTTAATTACTTGTTCACAAATTTTACTCATTCTTTTGATTAATTTATTGGTATTCGGAGTCCAGTGACTTCCATTCGCTCTGTAAATATTCCCACAACTGTTCTGAGCTCGATGGACACCGGTTCTTCACTTTTCTATCCAGTTCATCCCATACTAATTCAATCGGAGACAAATCTGGCGATTGTGAGAGCCACTTCATAATTAGCAAAACTTTTCCACTTCGTTTTTGCTCTAAGAACTCCTGGCATAATTTGGATGAATGCTTAGGGTCATTATCTTGTTGAAAAACAAAATTTCGACCGATCACATTATTTCAAAGGGAATGGCATTTTCTTCAAGTATTTTCAGATAGCCTTCTTTATTCAGTTTCCCGGTGATTTTGATCAGATGGCCGGGTTTATTATTACCAAAGCATCCCCAAACCATCACACTACGACCGCCGTGCTTAACAGTCTGCACAGTACACGCTTCTAAAGCCCGCTCCTCTTTTGATCGGCGCACAAAAACTCGTCTATTAGATCCAAAAATTTGAAATTTAGACTCATCCGTCCAAAGGACTTTTTTCCAATCTTCTACTGTCCAGTTTTTATGTGTTTTGGCCCACTCCAGTCTTTTTCTTTTATGAACACTAGTCAATCTGGGTTTTTTGGCTGCTACACATCCTCTTAGACCAGCAGCGAGCAAACGCCTTTTACAGTTGTTATTGAAACTGGCTTTTCTCGGCTTTCATTTAAAGTAGCGGCAATTTGAGGTGCAGTTAAACGTCGATTTCGTTTCGATAACGTCACAACGTAGTTATCTTCCTGCTTTTTCATAGATTTGGGACGTCCAGATCTCTTCTGATCTTGATTTCCTCCAGTAGCCTTTTTTCGTACAAGAGTATAATGTACACCTTTGTATGAAACACCGACCTTTTCTGCGATTTGGCGCATAGAATAGCCTTCTTCGCTCAAAGTACAGATAGCACTCCGCTGTTCAAGCAAAATCTGTTTCCTTTTTGCCATTTTATGAGCTTGCGAACTTTTGTAACTATCACATGAACGTCACAAATCAAACTGAACTCTAAACTGATAATTTTTGCAATAATACACCCATATTCCAAAGATTAGACACTACTCATTACTACAACAATGCTTAAAAGCGCCAATTCTAAGAAATCTTCAAACGGGGGTGTCGCTACTTGAGTGGTCATAAAACACGTGTGTCGCTCTTTTTTGAAAACAATGGACAGTTGATAAGAAATTAGTGTTTTTGTTAAATGTTATTGTTAGTACGGTCGTAAAAATACTAATCACCAATAACAATACGTTTTTTGATGGATTTATTGCGGTATAGTTTTCCTGTCGACGAAAATTAGGGTGATCCCAAACTTTTGGACGGTAGTATACCTACCATTGATGTGATGCTTTTTAGTGGCTCTTTTTGTCTCATATTGTTCTTGTCAAATCGTGGATAATGTAGTGGGCTGCAATATTGTAATATACCATTATGCAGTTCCTATATTTAAACATATTGAATATTGTAGCTGTTTATTATCCCTAAATAAAATAGGGCTGATATTATTATAATCTCTTAATACAATCAACATTAATTAGTTCCTCACCTCTTTTCTTAGCGGCGAGCTCGGCATTGCCTTCAGCTTGACCAGCACCTGAAACAACGGTATTAATGGCAGTTACAGTAGTCTGTATGTGGTGGACACACCTTAGAATTGATCACTTCGTGATGTGGTCGACCAATTCATGAAATGCCTGTCTTGGGATCAATCTCGATACATCTGTGTGGCAGTCTAATAGTGTCCCAGTAGGCTATCGCTGCTTATTAACATAATAA
Organism: Catocala sponsa; assembly: GCA_963564715.1. NCBI lineage: Eukaryota > Metazoa > Arthropoda > Insecta > Lepidoptera > Erebidae > Catocala > Catocala sponsa. Next base: position 3,554,980 of record OY751356.1, on the reverse strand, counting down.
TAGAGTGTAATTATGCTCTTCATATTGTTGTGATGCGAACTTCACAAAATCAAATACTAAAGCAGCAAACCCTACTGCTGGATCTATAGAATAATATGTTGTGTATTTATTTATTTCAGATACTAAAGAGGCATCAGATAGCTCCAGTCCTAAACCAGCTGAAGAGTCCACTTCAGCCTCGTCTGACGTAACCGAAGATGGCAGCACTAAAACTAAGAGAGGTACTCACCTAAACGATTACAATATACTATATACAATAACACCTTAGCGCACTCGCGCTAAGGTGTTATTCCTTCAGTACACCTACACATACCAGCAGTGAGACAATACAGGCTGATGTAAATCATTTTAAATAATCACCAAAACGCAGTTATCTTAAATATGATTGCTAAAGGCCAAAAGATAAGCATAGAATATCAATTTGTAGCTTTCAATATAAGCTGCGATAGGCTAGTGAGAAACCGTTGGACAGACTCGCAGAGATCTCGAGATCGATTCCAAGGCACGCACTTCTGGCCTTTTGAAGTTATGTGCGTATTCAATAGATAATAGGCATGATGACAGAGTTCCATCTTTTAAAGTGGCAAAAAATATTGGACTCCTATATTTTGTTTTAAAAGTCAGTAAAAATATACTAAGATACAACGCATTAAAGTTCGGGAGTGGAGGCTTGTGACGGCATACTTTTGCAAAATTTGATTGAAATAGTTAATTATAGCTCGCTTTAGCGGTGAAGGGAAACATCGTGAGGGAACCTGCAAATCTGTAAGTTCTCCATAATGTTCTCGAAGATATGTGAAGTCTGTTAACTCGTACCGGGCCAGCGTGGTGGACTCTGACCTAGCCCTTCTAACAGTGAGAAGAGAACCGTGCCCAGCAGTGGGACAGTTCATAAATAGACCTATTAGACGAATAGTAATTCTTATAATCGTAATTATATTGGTATTAATATGTTCAAAATGTAAATTCAAACAATGTTATTAAATATTTATCTAATTAATTATTTTTCGCCACGTAATTATACCATTATTATAATTTCAATATTTTCATTATTAAATTTTAACTATTCCTAGCTTGATGTTTCTAAATCCTTAATTTCATTGTATTCATAATTATTTATTAATGATATGCACAATTAATTAATATATTTAAACATGCCTACTATTGATGTGATGCGTTTTATTGGCTCTTTTTGTCTCATACTGTTCTTGTTAAATCGTGGATAATGTAGTGGGCTGCAATATTGTAACATACCATTATGCAGTTCCTATATTTAAACATATTGTATATTGTAGCTGTTTATTATCCCTAAATAAAATAGGGCTGATATTATTATACTCTCTTAATACAATCAACATTAATTAGTTCCTCACCTCTTTTCTTAGCGGCGAGCTCGGCATTACCTTCAGCTTGGCCGGCACCTGAAACAACGGTATTAATGGCAGTTACAGTAGTCTGTATGTGGTGGACACACCTTAGAATTGATCACTTCGTGATGTGGTCGACCAATTCATGAAATGCCAGTCTTGGGATCAATCTCGAGACAACTGCATGGCAGTCTAACAATGTCCCAGTAGGCTATCGCTACTTATTAAGATAATAATAGACTGTAATTGATAGTTATGCTCTTCACATTCTTTTGATGTGAACTTCACGAAATCAAATACTAAAGCAGCAAACCCTACTGCTTGATCTATAGAAGTATATGTTGTGTATGTATTTATTTCAGATACTAAAGAGGCATCAGATAGCTCCAGTCCTAAAACAGCTGAAGAGTCCACTCCAGCCTCGTCTGACGTAACCGAAGGCGGCAGCACTAAGACTAAGAGAGGTGAGTGCGCTAAGGTGTTATTCCTTCAGTACACCTACATATACCAGCAGTGAGACAATACAAGCTGATGTAAATCATTTTAAATAATCATCAAAACGCAGTTATATTATGATTGCTAAAGGCCAAAAGATAAGCATAGAATATCAATTTGTAGCTTTCAATATAAGCTGCGATAGGCTAGTGAGAAACCGTTGGACAGACTCGCAGAGCTCTCGAGATCGATTCCAAGGCACGCGCTTCTGGCTTTTCGAAGTTATGTGTTAGTTTAATTTTAATGAATAACATTCGCGTAAATAGAAGACAATATTATGTCTATCAGTGTTCATCAAATATTTATAAGATTTGAACACCCAAATGTTAGGTTGCTCTGTAGCAGTCTATCCAATCAGTACATCATAGTTTAACTAATTATCAGGTACAACAATTACCTCAACATAAATTTTAGCGTCATCAATAAGTAGTGAAATTTTAGTTTTACCTAGAGCAGTCACGTACGTATTACCAAAACCTATATAAGTGATGGCAAATCATTAATTTGCCATTTTTGACGTGGTACTATTTACTTCGTAACTATCTCTTTTATCAAAGTACATTGACTGCCAAAATCTACGTAACTTGTCAACTGCACATTATTAAGGTTTACGTGTTAAATGTATTTATTATCTGCTAATTTACTATCATCATTTAGTCATAATGATTTAACTTCGACTTTATCTACCCAAATGCTTTACACATTCAGGATTATCATGACCGATGCGTTTACACTTTCTGCACTCAATAATCGGTTTTTTATATTCCGACACTCGTGACCCGTTTCATACAAAACACCTCAAGATTCTACTACGATCATTTTTTAATGATCTACGAGTGGTATCAATTGCGGAATGACTCATGTTTCACACCCCTCAGATAACCCAATAGTTTATCAGCATCCTCGAAACCTACTGCCTCTACTCCATACCTAACCGAACTATCATCTATTCCATACACAATACAATCGATAGCATTCCTAGCAGTAGGTAGGTAAGTAGAATATAGAATATAGGTAGGTTAATTAATTGCTTTGAATCGGATTTGAATGCTTTGAATTCGAAGCAATTAATTTTTCGTAATAATACTCTTCTAAATCGACGCCAAACTTTGCCCTTATAGCTAGCATTTCCGTAAGCAAATTACCATAGTTTTCGTATGTCGGAAAAGCAGATTTAAGTTTTCAACCTATTCATCCCATGTAAGCAACACTGACGGTTGTCCCTCGTACCATTTTTTTGCAGTGCCGACTAACTTTGGGAGAGCGTAATGAACCGTCTGCTTACTATCCCAACCATAGATCTCAGAACATTCTTTCACTTTGTTTAACCACGTGACAATAGTTTGGTTTTTCGATTTAGGGCAAACTCTGGTACTACATTATTATTAGTAATTTTTTCTTTATATTGTGGATTTATGGCTGAGATAGATTGCAAAGAATCTTTGATGCATTTAAGTATTTCATAATTAACAGTATTAGTTACTGTACATGGAGGTTGTGATGTAACAGAAGCAAATCTTTCTCTAGAACAATGGCGTACTGGACTACGTGACCTACTAGGACTTTCTTTACGAGGAGTCTGCAATCTGTGACGCCTTTGTTTACAACGATTATGATTTAAAGGTCTATTTATCGCTTCATGTCTCTGTGCGTCGGTTGACGGCACACGTGACGTGCAGTGCCGCAACGGAGGTATTACGACTGACCTGCCACGACTTATTGCCTGCGATTGAACTTTTCCAGATAATCTACAACATATGCGCCGCTCGGAGCCACGCCTGCTGCGGAAAAGTAAGCGTTCAGTTCGTCACCATCGTAGGGTCGTAGTACATAGAGAAGAAAAAGAGACGCCCACCGAAAAAACTATTAAAAGAAATACAAAACATTAAAGATAATACTTACCTACCTGTATAATATAATACATAACATATTATAGGTTAGGCTTTGTTATTTATTAACTAACATAAAGATATACCTATAAGTACCTAGAGTGAGAATCGCATCTATCAACGACGAGTGAGCCTGCAGCGCGTGTACGTGATCGGCTGCGTCTCGTAGGCCCCTGTAGTACAACGCTGCGGTGCCTCTCCTTGGACCTTGTGCTACTCTTGGACCGATCGCTGGACATCTTTAGTACCTTTAGATCTGAAATATTTAGAACAACGAGTATCTAATTCATAAAAAAAACGTCGTAAAAACATTAACTAAGTAAATTACTTAGTAGGAATAATAAACATGGGTATAATTTCCAATTAAGTTTTATTACAAATATTGTAAGCACATACATATCTGCTACCTACTTATGGAATACCTAATAATTTATTACGGCTTATGTTTAACTTATCACCAGATATAGTAAAATAGTAAATGATCACCAAATTGCACAGCAAAATATATTTAGAGATCAAAATAAGTTGACGGAGCCCCGCTATTTTTGGGTGGGTTTAAGAAGGAACCTTACATAACCTAACCGTTCCGAGACGGAATGCAGTGATTTGAGGCGTATAGGTGCTGGTTATGATATATTTTAGTAAGCATATTTTGCTGCGCAATTACTTTTTTTGGTGGTCATTATATTTAATCCCGTTTCTTACTATTAACCCCAATTGTTATGAAAAACAAGTCTATGTAATATTTTAGTAACTTTAAGCAGCGATAGCTCAGTGGGGAGACCAACAGGCTGCAACTTTTTGGGTCTCGGGTTCGAACCCACGTCACGCACCTCTGACTTTCGGAAGTTATATGACTTTTCGAAATTATGTGCGTATTGATTGACAATTATCGCCTGCACCGTGCCTCGGCGAGCACGTTAAGCCGTCGGTCCGCGCTGCCATGAACATCTATGGCAGTCGTTATTGGGAGAGTGTCGACACAAAAGATCCCACTGGATCGAAGAGTCGTCGGTCTGCACTGACTGGCTCCCACATAAGATAAAAACATGCCATTTTTTTTAATACAATTGTAAGAAGGTAATTCGAACTAAAATTCAATGGAGATAGAGAACCTAAATAGTGAATATTTTCGTCTTAAAGTTGACCTGCAAAATGTTACTAAACTTAATGACACGTATAAGAAAATTTGTCTTACTCCTAATAAAAAAATATGACACCTAAGAGCCGTAACAAAAAAGTACTACAGCACAGTAAAAAGAAAACAAACATGGAGACTAATAAAATTGAAGTCACAATTACACATACACCATTAATAGTAGAAACCTTCATGCACTTTAAAGGAATATATCATAAAGGATAATAATTGCCAAACCACAAATATGGAGGAAGAAGACCTACCAGCAATATTACCGGCAGTTAAATTAGTAGAAAATGAAAAACAAAAGAGTATAGTTTTATCAGAACAACAAGGATATAAAATTCGGCGCTGTCTTCAAAGATTGGTAGGTGAAAAGTATTTGGTTAAGACGTACTGGAAATCCGGGGCCACAATGCAACATGTACTGATGTCATCCAAACAAGAGATAAGTTTGTTAAACAAAAATGACCTTATAATTATTGTGGCAGGTACTAATGATAAACAGCCCAATGAGTTGTTATTTCACTTGAGACAATTCATGACTAACAATTACAATACTAATATATTAATTTCAGAAATACCTTGTAATAAGTATCTAAATTAACGAAAATTAAATTACGAGATAAAATTTCTGTGCTCCAAGTTTAGTCATTGTGATTACATCGACATGAACTACAGTGAATTTTTGCCTGCACCAACATTTTTTACGCTTCACAAATCTCAATTACTTCTTAGGGAAATATTACATATTAACTATAGACAACAATACGACTTATATACTAGACATAAATTTGACAAACCAGAACATGATGTAGTATCTTTAAAGGATCAAAGCACACAGACAGAACAGTTCGTAGACCACGTCAGTAACGTATCGACTCCAAAAGAATGTAGTGAGCTTTTTCTTTAGTAAAAATATTTCCATTATTCACCAAAATATAAACGGTTTAGTAAACAAATCCGATATCTTAACAGTAACCCTCGATTCTGTGGAGGGCGAAATACGAAGAACTGTTGATATTTTATGTCTCACTGAACACAATATGACTGCATCTGATAAGCAATCTCTAAAGGTCGTAAATTATAATCTTGGTTCCTACTACTGTAGGAAAATACGACGTGGTGGGCCCTGCATAATGGTGAGAAATACATTGAAATTTAATCCTATACCTGAAATAAACAGATACTCATTGGAACAAATCATAGAATGTTCAGGGGTTTTCTTAATAGAATACAATATTTATATTATATGCAGTTATAGACCGCCAAGGTCAAATTCAGAGGACATCAATAAATTTTTCATAAATTTTAACTTGCTTCTTCACTGATTCTGTTGTAGCAAAAAGAAAGTTATCGTTTGCGGTGACTTTAACATAAATATGCTAAACAATGGTTACGCACCGACTGAATTTAGACAAATTCTGCATAGTCATAATATGAAACTGGGTATTAATGAACCTATACGGTTGGTAAGTGGGACATGTATAGATAATATTTTGTTTAACGTACGTGGGTGTAAAGCGGAAGTACTTGAATTAGCTCTTTCAGATCATACAGCACAGTTACTAACATGTCCGGTTAAACAACATGCATGTCTCAAATATTGGTATATTACTGTACGAGACTATAGTAAGGAGAACCAGAACAAATTTCAAAATTGCATTTGTTCTTTAGGTTTCAATGACGTTTTTACATCTGAGGACCCAAACCTAGCTTTCACAAATTTTTACGAATTATTTAAATTGTTTTATGACCTCTGTTTTCCCTTAAGAAAAGTTAAGCGATCAAATACTGTGCGACCACGATGGTTTACTAAAGGTATCAGAGTATGTTGTAAACGCAAGCGTCACCTTTTATGGTAATATAGGAAAAAGCGTACCGAAGGTTCTAAAATTCAATATAAAGCTTTAGCGCTAAGACTAAGCCGTATTATAAAATTAACACAAAAGGTTCAAAACGATAACCTTATCAACATGGCAACTAATAAATCCAAAGCTACTTGGAGGATAATCCGTAATTACCAGCCAATCATATAAAATGAACAAATACAGTACATTAATATTAATGGTAACATCATAGAAGAACCCACACAAATTGCAAATTATTTCAACAATTTTTTTATTGATAATATTTCTCATTCATTGCCAAATGACCCAGAGATAGAAATACCTAATCAATTGAAATCAATATACATGTGTCCCACAATACCTCATGACATTTATAAAATTATAGTAAATTTAAAAAGCACAAACAGTACTGGATATGACGGTATATCAACTAAAATAATAAAACTTGTATCAGTTCCACTGTCACATATACTAAGTCATATAATAAATCTCTCCATAGCTAATGGTATTTTTCCTGATCAATTAAAATTGACTATTATAAAAACTTTGTTTAAGAAAAATGATAGGCATGATATTCGAAATTATCGCCCAATAGCACTACCACTTACACATACACTACTACACGTTATTTCAAAATATTTTGAAAGGGTGATATATAATTGTGTTTATAATTATTTTGAAGTTAACAATTTATTTTGTACTGAGCAAGTCGGTTTCAGGAAAAATAAATCTATTGATATGGCGGTATATAGTTTTCTAACCACAGTACTAACTAACATGGATAAAGGTAAACAAGTGTGTGCGTTGTTCATGGACTTAACAAAGGCCTTTGATTATGTCGATCACAAAATATTGTTGAACAAGTTATACGCGTATGGAGTTAGAGGGAATGTTCACGACTTAATTAAATTTTACTTAAGCCACAGAAAACAAGTAACGCAAGTATCAAGAATATGCAGAATTAGTAAAAATCATACTGATCATATTTCAGGAAGCAGGAATGTGTCTTTTGGTGTTCCGCAAGGCAGTGTTCTGTGTCCGCTGTTATTCCTAATTTATATTAATGATATGCCAAAAGTAACACAATTCAAGACTGTTCTATTCGCCGATGATAGCACAATTTTGTTTACTGGGGATATCAAGCCGCAGTTAGAGCGGGAAATAAAAATAACATTAGATAATATTATAACTTGGTTGACATTAAATAATTTAAATATGAATATCGATAAAACAAATTTTATGACATTTAGAAATAAATTAAACAGAATTTCAGACATGAACATAACTTGTTTAAATAAAAAGATAACGGAGATAGATACAACAACACTTTTAGGACTACATATTGATAACTGTTTAAATTGGAAAAAACATATTGAGTTGCTCTGTAATAGACTCAGTACATTTTCATATGCGTTGTACATGTTAAAAAATCAGCCAGACAAACAACCGTCCTAACTACATATCATGGATATGTTGTGCCTCTTCTAAGATATGGCATCATGTTTTGGGGCAACTCAACTATTAAAGAATTTGCTTTTGTTCCGCAAAAAAGATGTGTAAGGTCTATATGTCATATAAAACCTACAGAAAGCTGTAAACCTTATTTTGTACAGCTGAAATTATTAACACTACCATGTTTATATAAATTAGAAGTACTGCTATTCGTAAGAAAAAACATCCAACTATTCACAAAACGATATAGTAAAAGGCACAAATTGGCTATATGTATGCCATCAAATAAGACAGCTTTATTAAATAAAAGTATTCTGTGTATGGCATCACGAATTTACAATAAACTACCCAATACAATAAGACACCATTACAACTTGACATTAAATATGATAATAAACAAATAACAGAAGTTGACTCTACTAAATTCCTTGGCATAACTATTGACAAATATTGCAACTGGAAACAGCATATTGACTTGCTATGTACAAAACTGGAAAGATTCGTGTATGCATTGAATCGCTTACGACAGGTGACAACAATAAATGCAAGTTTATGTGCCTACCACGGCTATGTATCATCACTTCTTCGGTATGGAATTATCCTATGGGGTAATTCCGTTGACTTGATTAGAGCATTTAGATCTCAAAAGAAATGTATGCGTGCATTAGCTGGAGCACAACCCCTAGATAGTTGCAAACCGTTATTTAAACAATTTAATATACTGCCTCTACCTAGTTTGTACATTTATGAAACATGCCTGTTTGTACATAAATATAACAAGCTATTCGAGAAACACAATTATGTGGTTGTGCGTTCAAGCCGCCATATATACAAACTAAATGTACCCAAACAAAGAATTAATGTATTCAGCAAAAATTCTTACTGTATGGCGATCCACATATATAATAAATTACCAGACATACATATTTAAGAATCTCCCCATGACAAAATTCAAGAAACAGTTGCATGCACTACTCACAAATAAATGTCTGTATCATATAAATGACTATTTCAATGAAAAAAATATGACTTTATAAGCTGCCAATTATCCTGTGACATGATTAATAATACAATCATTAAATTCTTATTTTATGAAATTGATAAATTATAAGATAATAAATTGAATATGTATTTTAAATAGTGAATAAGAATAAATTAATTAGCAAAAAATATAAACAAACAATGGGCATATATTACTAATTGATTGATAGCAATATGTTATTTCAATAGTTTGCATGTTAAAATTGTATTAATGTAATTGCTTAAATTTTGCACGCCACATCTGGCCGAATATGCAGTACAAAATTTAAAATGACCACCTGTATACCTGAACCATATTCTGGCAAATAAAGATTATTATTATTATTATATTATTATAATCAATATTACAGATTACTGAATTGAATATATTTAGGAATAGAATAAAATCAATCTTATTACGAAAATGTTACTACTCGGTCCATGAATATTTGGAGGACAAAATGTTGTGAATACATAGCAAACATAATAGATATTCTAATTTGACATTTCCAGTTAATTGACATACTTATACACCATACCTAATTTTATTTTTATTTGGTTATTAATAATGTGTTTGTCTTATTAAATGTTTATTGAGAATATTGACATCATAATTTTGTAAGGTTTAAAACTTGACATAAATGTATAATATAATGTTGACTATAGTTGGTAAATATTATTACTTATTCTGAGACCTATTGAAATTGAATTATTAAATTTTCTTATTTTATGTAACATTTTGCATGCCAGCCTGGTTGAAATATGGTGGTACTCACTGCTTAAATTGTAACAACTATTATTGTAATACCCATATATCGCAAAATAAATGATTTTGAATTTGAATTTGAATGCAAATAATCAAAATCAGTTATTACTTTAGGTACTATACCTTATTATATTGGTGTATGATCTTTTCAAAGATTTTCGATATGGTAGGTATCAAAGCAATTGGTCGATAACAGGTCATGCGACACGGGTCATCGTTTTTTAATAATGGTTTAATTATTGTCAATTTGAATTTGTCAGGAAATATGCCACAGCAAATGCATAAGTTAAAAACGTGACTTTAATACATTACATATTTTTGTCGAGACTCGTTTCAGTATTAATGTCATCGTATCCAGTACTATATATATTTTTTTAATTTGTTATTATTGAGTGTATTTGTTTAGGTGAAGTAGGATTCATAAATATTTAATTTGAAATTTGTACTGGCATGGCATTGTTGCTGACTTGATTACATTTCTGAATCTGATCAATAAAAAATTATTAGAAAGAAATTTTTATTGCTATACAGCTAGGCACAATGTGTATGTTTAAAGATATAAAGAAATAACAAAAATAATAATAAAAGATCAAATGAGCCGTCACGGGACGCCTGGCAGATGTGAAACATCGAAATTATTTTGTACAAGTAATGTCCTCCAGACCGAATTTCGGTCACGGTAGCCAGTATTAACGGAGACTGGCCATCTGCGCAGGAGATATTATAGTGCACAAGTGTGTGCGCAAACACAAGTGTACTCTATGTTCCGTCACTCTCATGATCCGATGGGACGTCACCGATACGACTGGAGAGAGATCAGGCGCAGGACCAACAACGGCTTTACGTGCTTTCCGAGGCACGGGAGTGTCTTACAACGCCAACTTCCTAACTCCGGGCTGCTATTGAGATTTCTTAACAGAAAAACCCAATAACTGTTTGTTGGCCCGACCCGGGATTCGAACCCGAGACCTCATGCACAGCAGCCGCATTCAATACCGCTGCGCCACGGAGGCAGTTGTACAAGTATAATGCATAAAAGAACAGATTACGACAGGAACTAATATGACATAATGTAAAAATAAAATGCTACGAATTTTCCAGAAAATGATTGTTTATTTACCTCTGAGTCTTCTTCGAAGAGGTCAATGAAAACAACTTTGTGGGTCTGTGTGTCTGTCTGTTAGTGACAGGCATAGGTCCGGAACCACTGGACCGATTGACTTGCAACTTGGTGTGCAGACACCTTGGGGTCATACGTCGGTCGAGTTTGAATATGGGTCCTGTGGGTCAAAAAACCCCCGGGATATAGGGGTCACAAGGTCACATATATTTTAAATGGCAAAATGGCTTCATTTATAGCAGAGTGGTGGTGTGCTGATTCGAGTTGGTTGCTGCTGTTTGCTGTCGAGTTTTGTCTTATGCTGCGTTTTGCAACACAACATGTTCAACAGTGGACATGATGCCCAACAATGGACATGATACCCAACAATGGTCATGATGCCCAACAGTGGACATGATGCCCAACAGTGGACATGATGCCCAACAGCGGGCATAATGATTAACAGTTGCTATGACGCCTAACAGTGGGCAAGATGCCCAAAAGTGGACATGAGCCCCAACTGTGGGCATCATGTCCAGCAGTAGGTACGATTGAGTTGTAACTTGGTGTGCAGACACCTTGGGGTCATACCTCGGTCGAGTTTGAAGATGGGACCTGTGGGCCAAAAGACCCCCGAGATATAGGGGTCACAAGGTCACATGAATACGAAGAGGTTTAATCCTGGGTTTTTACACCCACCTCGTTTAATAATAAACATTTATTTTCATTAAATACAAAACACACAGTACTATATATAGACTGTATTTATATCTATATACTATCATATAGCGTGGCGACGCGTCGCCATGGCATGCGTCGCTACGCCAGCAATCAGTTTTACGTGCGGCTATAGATGTTTCACATCAAAAAGGAAGGAATAAAAATACTAACATAAGATACTCAATAAACATCCTGACATGCGTCCCACAGCTTCAGCAATCAGGACTCCAGTTCAGCATTTGCACCAGGCAAAGAACCAAGCACTGGTCTTCCACTGGAGCCTGTTATTGTGACGTACGGAAGCCAATAAGTATAACGATATATACATAGATATATATAATTTAAAATTATGTACACACTATTAGCGTGAGAAGGTACATAGACAATCATGTTAAAATAATTACACAATCCTAATCCTAACTTCCTAACTTCCTAATCCTATCCTATTCTAATCCAATCCTAATCCTAACTAATATTATAAAAACGAAAATGAGTTTGTTTGTTTGTTTGCTTGTTACCTTTTCACGCCTAAACCACTGAACCGATCATCCTGAAATTTTGCATATACGTTGTCAGGTGTACAGAAACGGACATAGGCTACCTTTCATCCCGAAAAAAATTACTGTTCCCGAGGAAAACAATAATAACGTTCTTATGATAATAGATGGCGCCACGTGTCGTTCGAATCATGATTGAATTATATTATTAATATGCAAGCAGAGTACAACCCGAATTAATTTGTCAAATTCTAAATTAACGCGAGTGAAGCCGCGGGCAAAAGCTAGTTATATATAAAATAAAAGAGGACAGTAAGTTAATAAATCTAGTAAGTAATACTTAATTAAAATAATCATGATATTGTTATATTGAATGCGCATAGAAGCATGCGGCGCGCACCTACGTATTGCACAATAATTACTTATTATGAAATGAGTCATCCAGCCCCCGCCAACACTAGCGAGCGAGAATCGTCGATGCGGTCTGCACACAACACAACTCGCGCGACGAGCGCCCCAATAAAACGTCCCAGTGCCGGATTAACCACGTAGCAAGAGCTACGGGCTCCGCGCGAAAGGGGGCCCCGCATATTTAAACCCACTCATCTCTGGGTGAGCGTAATTTTTTGAGTGAAATTTGTGTGATAAGATGTGGTATATTGAATTTACTTGATGTCACAAAAACGTGAAACGTTACAACTTTTCCTACTAAGACAATCCACGTCAGACAATCGGTAACCGACTATTTCCTTGGCGTAAATAAAACATCGAATTTCATACGGTAAACGCACAAGTTCTACAAAAAGTCGCTCGTATAAATGTGTAGAATTTCAGTCGGCCCAATAATCAGCTCTACAAAAAGTCTGACGTATGCAAGCACTCTTACCTGAAAGAATTTGCTACGGGCCCCGCGCTTGCTTAATCCGGCACTGAAACGTCCCCATATTATATTGTCGTCGACAGTTACGTTATTCTGCGTAAATAGAAACACCCATGATTAAATTATGTTCGGGTACTTTGAAATAACTACACTGGAACATTGAGACAACTACCATCTTAGTCTCCCCGTGACCATGGCTGCTGAAAAGCAACCGAAACGTCGTGTTCGTCAGAATGGCTGGTTGTCTGTGGCGTTGGTCTATGAGAGTTGATTCGAAAATTGCTACATAATTGCTTATATTTGCTACATATAATAAATAATTGCTACATAGGATATATATTTAGAAATACAATATTTTTTTGACCAGCAATCCTGACGTCTGGTTGGCTGGTCGCCTCCTAGTTTAAAGCCAAGCATGCAGAGTTTCCCGAAATGTATTGCGTCAATAATTGCTACATATTTACTTAATTTATCTAATTTAGTTGTAACTTGAAACATATGTTAAATAAAGGATGTAGCAATGATTTAAATTATCCCGAGGAAAAGTGCCTGATAAAATAATAAAGGCAAATACTTAGTTATGTAGGTGTCGGTTTAATCGTTTAGGCTCTGGTAACAGGCAAGTAATGCGATTCTTGCGTTAAAAAAATATGTACCTACCCTCAATAATCCAATAAGTATCATTATTACAATTATTCTTAGTCATTGCTAGTGCAGATATCACATTGGAATCACAGTCCAGGCTTATTTAATGTTATTCGACAATTTAAATAGTTCTATGTCATTATAAGGAATAAGTACCTACCTATATAACCTATTTTTAATTCGTGTTTTGGTGTTTGTGACGATGAAGAGAGGAAGAAAGTTCGTTGTGCCACTCGAAGAGCAAAAAAAGGTTTTCTTGCAATACTAAAAGTATTTTTCAAGTAAGTCAGATTTACCAGCATCTACTGATCTACTGTTTAGTGAAATTAGTACTGCCTTAGACAATAAGATTACGAAACAGGCACTGTACCTTTCGGTGAAGAAAAATTTTGATTATTTCTTTAGCCCAAATGATAATATTTGCTGTGAAGAACCAAGCCCAATTACTTTAAGTTATAAATGTGAGAATAGAGTAAAAAAAAAATGCAAAGACTGGAACAACCAATCGCTTGGAAAAACAGTCATTTATGTTTTTTAATTGATACGTATCAATGGGAGCGTCTGCAACCAATAGCTAAACGCTTAAAATTAAATAAAGGATCTGAGACTGTTTTTAGAATGAAAAATCTTTTGCCTAAACATCAGTGGGCCCATCAATTGCGTGAAAAAATTTGGGAGGTCCATCCAATAGCACACAGTTGGACATTTAAACAGTATTCTATTTCTATGAACACCAATATAACGTGCATCGGATCTTGTAAACAATGTGAAGCTGATGTGAAAGTTATTATTAACTGGCCTTCGGATAAAATAGCTCAGTGCAAATGCATACTAACAAATTACGACGAAAATTTCATTCATACTCCAATGAGAAAAATAAAACTATCACCTGTAAAACGAACTGAAATAGCTGAAGAACTTAAAACATGTATCCGCTATTTCATATCGTAACTCAATGGCAAATAATAATAATTTAGTTTTAATTCCGATGAGCCTGAACCTACTCATTTACCAACAACAGGGTGCTTACGTCAAATAAAACACGAACATAAGAGTAGCTCACTTTTTCATCAAAACCAAATACTTTCATTAGGCATAAGGCTAATGACCCAAATATCGCCTTACAAAGAAGCTATTAAATATATCTCAGTGTATCCATTTTATATTTGTTATTGGGACCCTTGTCAAGATCAATATTGCAAAGAATTTAAAAAAGCTGATAAATTAATTGTTATTATAGACGCCACTGGTAGCATTTTCAAAACATTTGGCTCTTTAAATAATGACACAATCACCAAACACATTTTGTTTTATGTATGTGTCATAATAACACATGAAGGTCACAGTAGTATCCCACTTACCCAAATGGTATCAGAAAGCCAGTCTATGGACACTATATACAAATGGCTGGCAACATGGCACGTGAGCAATCCAAAACCAGACGAAATCATCGCCGATGAGTCATCCGCGCTGATTGGTGCTTGCGTAAAAGCATTTACGAAACATAACTCTACTAAAGAATGTGTTACAGAATCTTACAGAAAACTGGAGGAAGACGAAAAAAGTGACGATTGCTACATTAGAATAGACACTAGTCATTTTGTTAAAATCATTTTCAATTTAACTTGTTTTAAACATGTCGACAACAGAGTAAAATTCTTTTATATTAAATGTCTGTTAGTGTTGAAGGAATGCGTAAATTTTGAAAAAGCCAAAGAAATTTTGACAGATATTATTACAGTTTGTTTGAATGAACACGACGGCATTAATAAATCCAATACTCCTTCTAGGTGTGAGTTGGCTAACAATCGATTAAAGACATTGAATCAGTTTCAGATTTTAGATGCAGAGATAGAGATTCAGGATAGTGATAAAATAAATGATCTGCCTACAGCTGTGGAAAAATCAGTGTTTGAAAATAAAACTGATACCAAATTAAGTGAATAGAACAGATTTTTTAAATGGTTTACCAAAAAAATTGAAACCGAGAAATTACTCGGTACTCTAGATACTGAAGATATAGGCAGTCATGACAATTTGTACCATTATCCTGCTTTTATAGAAATTTTATCACGTTTACTGACTCTGTTTCCTTTGTGGTCAAACGTAATGAAGAATATTTATGATTCCGATATCGAGGCACCTACTTCTTCAAATGTTGAATCATACTTTAAAACTATAAAAAAGACTGCTATTACATCTAAGCACCAAATCTCACAGACTACGAACAGATGAATTCATTATGAAACATTTAGAATTCTTAAAAGGAGAGATTAAAGTTGCACCGAGAATATCGATACTGCCGAATCTTACTGTACAAAGAAATACTGGAGCATATTTTCCTAAGAAGGAAATAAAAAGGGATTCCATAACATTTACGCGACAAAGAAAATTACAGTCTAAGGAGCCTAAGGAAGAGTTTACTGATGATTCTATTTTTGCTGAGGACCCTACCTTCATCGAAAACTGGAAAGGGAAAGGAAATGTTACTAAAAAAAGAAAAACTTTGAAGCCAGTTATTTTTTGTCTAACGGAAGCAGGCTACAAATTGATAAAAAAATTATTATATTGAGAAATACTTGCGCGATTGATTCGCAATGTCAGGCTTTAGCTATAGCATATATCGATGGCTATCGTATAAGTCAAACAATACATGAGAGTGAAAATATATTCTGTAAACTTGTCAAACTCATGAGTGAAAGAGATATAGAAGAAGTATACAAAATAAGATCTGAAATGGCTCAAGTCTATTTTTCAAAAGTTGAACAAGAATTCTCTGTGGAAGTGAGATGCGAGTGCAATGTAAATAATATATTTGAACGCATTTTAATAGATTGTATATATAGTGCAGATGAAAGTGAACATTGTACATAATCAGATTGTGCAATCAATAGAGTTGAGCGTAAGATACAAATCGTTCTACACGTTGATATAAATTCAGCCATTAATGATTTACAAGAAGCCGCAAATACTTTAATTAATGCCCAAGAACTTACAGAATGCCGGCGAAGTAAATGTAAAGGTGTTAAATCATTTAGTGTATATTTGCGAGATCTTATTGCATTTGAATTTCATTTTAATCAATTTATTTCAATGATCATCAAGATGATCCACCAACATCTCTTTTGTTACAAGGATCTGAGTTTAATTTACTGTCAATAATAGAATTCGAGCCCCAGTATGTGAAACACTTATTGGTCACTACAAAGCTCATTGCAGACGAAATTCACAATGTTATGATGACGAATCGAAAAAAATTACGAAGAGTAAAAAGAAGCTAATTCCACATTGTATAATATATGCGAAAAATAATATGAAAATAAGGTAAATTAATAATTGAATATTTTCTAAGTAAATTGTAATATTATTAAACTGAATCTTATGAACGACCCACATTTTGTTTTTATTTACGATATCCTTTTAATGTGCTTATTATTCACTTACCTACTCATAACATAACATGCCATTTAACAATTTAAAACGCCTCATAAAGTAGCAATACCGTTGAGTGAAGACACACTGCAACAATTTGCCTTGATTATTTTATCAGGCACTTTTCCTTGGGATATTTTTAATAATTGCTACATCCTTTATTTAACATATGTTTGAAGTTACAACTAAATTAGATAAATGAAGTAAATATGTAGCAATTATTGACGCAATACATTTCGGGAAACTCTGCATGCTTGACTTTAAACTAGGAGGCGACCAGCCAACCAGACGTCAGGATTGCTGGTCAAAAAAAATATTGTGTTTCTAAATATATATCCTATGTAGCAATTATTTATTATATGTAGCAAATATAAGCAATTATGTAGCAATTTTCGAATCAACTCTCATAGACCAACGCCACAGACAACCAGCCATTCTGACGCACACGAAACGTCGGGGAAAGTGTATACGTAAATATAAATAGTATAATAGTATATATAGTAATAGTATAAATAGTTTTAATAGTTTCAATAATTTAATTAGCTTATAAATTAGTAAAGTTTAATAGTAATAGTAGATTAACAGTTTCTAAATTTTGTAATAGTGTCAAATAAACAACGCGATAAAATCCGTATAATTATAGTAGTTTAATTTCAATGAATAACATTCGCGTAAACAGAAGACAATATTAAGTTACATTATTGTTTATTTACGTTTTAGTGATGAGAAGTTTTAAAAATAATACAATAAATCACACATTCTTCAGGCAAAGAAGTACGTTACCTAACACGCATCTGCGCTTTTACTCAATGCAACGCAACAATTTAACTTAAAAGTAAGTAAGTACCTACCAATTAGTCTCACCAGGATAGTGAGAATAATATATTGTTGGTTGCGGAATGCGACGTAAACAAGTAACGTCACGAATCATCCGATCGAGTGGGCTATAAAAGCGCGCTCGGCGCGCAATGACCATTGACCAGGCCCAGTCAACTGTCATACAGCAAAGTTATACGTATTGGGGGTACGAAAGAGCGAGCGAGTAAGATAATAATGTTATTACCATTAAAATACTTTTTTATAATAAATGATTTTTCCTTCTGGTAGCATCTACATTTTAAAACCAACATGCTGTCAAATCTGACAATACAAGAAAAACTTTTGCCGGCATTATGTTTTGTCTTGTTTTCGAAGTTTATTTTTACATACTGTTATGATTCACTCGCGGCAGTCCTGGACTGGTTTACGACGAATAATTTACTACTAAACTCTAAAATAACTAAATGTATCAAGTTTACATTGCCAAACGTAAAGAGTCCTAACGTGAATATAATTTTAAATGATGAAATTATTAAGTACTTTAATTCAATCTACAGATATTTTTAGGATTAACTTTAGATCATAAAGTTCAGTGGGGCGCTCAAATATCGTGTCTTGCAGGGAAACTTAGCTCAGCCGCTTACGCAATTCGGAAAGTAAGACAGCTTACTGATATAGATACTGCAAGACTAGTATATTAAGTAGTATATTAAGTTATTAGTATGGAAGATCACGCGGGTTATACCAGTACCGAAAGGTAAAGCGGTACCAGATGTTACTGGATATAGACCAGTAGCAGTGTTGTCGACTCCGGCCAAGGTGTTCGAGTCCGCTCTTCAGCGCAGCATGCAGGCGCAAGTGCAAGCGCAGTTGTCGGATTCGCAGCACGGTTTTCGTCCGGGGCGCAGCACAGCTACAAACCTCATTAATTTTATGTGTCAGGTGGTACCTGCTGTAGATTCTGGTGGGCAGGTCGACGTTGCTTACTTCGATTATAAAAAAGCGTTCGACTTGGTTGATAATGACGTGTTATTAAGTAAACTGGCAGAAGTCGGATGTACCCGACACTTGCTGAAATTCTTCGGTAGTTATATGAAGGATCGACAGCAATACGTAGACTACCGGGGGTGTGTGTCAGGTACATATTATACAAGGTCTGGGGTGAGTCAGGGGAGCAATTTGGGTCCCCTAAAATTTATTATCATGATTAATGATTTGCCTGCAGTCATCAAACATGGGATGGGTCTATTATTTGCAGATGACCTCAAATTGTTTTTACAGATCAATAATTTATCTGATTGCAAACGTCTACAAGAAGACATTGAAAGAGTAGTTAGATGGAGTCAAAGGAACAAATTGTCCTTCAACGTTTCTAAATGTTCCACTATGTCTTTTACTCGTTCGCGTACACCTATCACTTATAACTATAGAATAAACACAGAACCAATCCAAAGAGTCGCACAGGTAAAGGACTTAGGCATTAGTATGACTCCTGATCTTTGTTTCAGAAGTCATATTACAAACGTATGCAAAAAAGCATATAGGAATTTGGGATTTGTACTTAGACAGTCACAGCAATTCACTAACTTGAGCGCGATCAAGGCCTTGTACGATGCACTGGTGAGAAGCCACCTCGAGTATAGTGCTATCATATGGTCTCCCTATGAGGCTAAATATATTTCAATGCTGGAGAAAGTCCAGAATAAGTTTACCAGGTACCTGTACATGAAATTATATGGCGTATACCCATTCTATCCATTAATGTACCCCACATTGTTTGTCCTCGGAATGGTCGGGTACAATGAGCTAAGAGTACGTCGGGAGTTCTCACTTGCAATGTATGTAATTAAAATCCTTAGGAGTCAAGTGTGTAACGAAACTGTGCTAGGGCGCTTGAGCCTATGTGTGCCTGATCGCTATGTGTGGAGGAGGCGACTTCCACCGATTCTGGTTGTCCCTGCTGCCAGGACCAACTTACTGGCCAAAACGCCACTTACTCGCACAATAAGGGTAATCAACGAGCTCAGCACTAAAATTGATATCTTCTCCTGTAACCTGAACGAACTCGCAAAAGCAATTCTATATGTAGTAGCATATAAATAGTGTGTATGATAATATTTTAATTTCATAATTTAGGTTTACGATTTTGTCAATTTTCTTTGTTTATTTTTGAATTTTAATTTTTGTTATGTATTATATATTTAAGTTTTGAGTATTATGTGTGCATTTTGGCCCCACAATCGCATTGGGCTTCCTGTAATGGTTGTGTGGGATGTGTTATAAATAAATAAATAAATAAAATAAATATTTCAGTTACTTTCATAGTGTCATGTCCTACGGTATATTACTGTGGGGCAAGGCAGCTGATATCGAGACAATTTTTATTCTTCAAAGCGTGCAGTACGTAGCATTTATAATTTAGGACCACGAGTTTCCCTGAAAGATCGATTTAAAAAAATAGGCATACTTACTGTTGCATCGCAATATAATATATTTGCTAACATTATGTTTAATAAACATAACATTTACATATATAATAAGAATAGTGATATCCATAAAGTAAACACTAGAAATAAGCATAAGTTAGTAGGCCCATATCATCGTTTACATAAAGTTCACAATACATTTGCGGGACTCGGTATACGTTTTTTAATAAACTACCTATTAATATACCATTGCTTAAATTTAAAAACGCCGTTAGAAACAACTTATTCGGAAGGGTTATTATTCAGTCAACGACTACTTAAACGACAAAAACTCATAGAGCTAATCGCTTGTTGCATACAGGATTCAAAGATCGGTATTACTTATAAGTCAATTTAAGCCTTTGCATAGTCACAAAGTGTAAGTGTATGCGCCATCATGCCATCCTACTGTCTATTTTAGATTTATATTAAACAATATATCTTAGCTCAAATTATTTCATCTCTATAATACTATTAAGTAAGTTATTATTGTTATTATCTTTAGTTTTTTATAGTCAGTAGTATAGGGCATAATGGCTGTAACACCTTGTTAATCTGAGTTGTAAAATACTGAAATTATATTTAATTGGCGATTTAAAAGTGTGGCTGTGAGTTTCTTACAGGTTTCTTGTCATAGGCTCAAGCCTTTCCCTGAACCTAGCAACTAACCTAAATGTAGCTTCAGTAACTTAGTAAACTCACTAACCTATATACTTTGACGTTCATAAGTGTTACTTTGTGACATAAATGAATAAATGATTTTTGACTTTGACTTTGACTTTCTGCCTATGCCAAGTCGTTGTAAGGTACGCAAACTTTGAGCCTATACCTACAATGTTTGAATCGATGCGGTATGCAAGGCGCACGCCTATGCCTACTAGGTTGAAGTGAAAATGAAGACCTAGACTCTACACTGAGACTACCAGCCAGGTTAGGCAGGAACATCTTCGAGACCTGACGAGGTCTAAGTGTCAGGAGGGGCCGTGTTGGTTGCGGAATGCGACGTAAACAAGTAACGTCTCGAATCATCCGATCGAGCGGGCTATAAAAGCGCGCTCGGCGCGCACTGACTCACTTTAAGATCGAGCGGCGGACGGAAACGTACTGTGTGATTGCTGTTGGGTGATATCAATTATCTGTTACTTTATTTGTGCATTTCTTGAATAATTCATTGATTATTTAAAGGTAAAAGGGCGTCTGTTATTTTTTTAAGCTGTTTCACATCTGATTCCTAACAATATTTGATTATAATATTAAAAAATGTGTTAAGCAATCTTTTTTATAGGGGCAAATGTTGCAACGCTTTCTTCTTTTAGATGCCACATAAGAAACAACTGGGACTGACCTTTCAGGCATCGGCTGTTTGAAGATATTTTACGGCAAATAATTTTTTTCATATAAAATCAATAGTATTTACTTACAGACCTCGTTGCTATTCAAGGGTCAACGTGACCCTATCACTGTTATAATGAAGCAAAATATGTACCGAGCTCCTGGACTCACCTACCTCGTGCAACAACGTGTTTGACGGCCTCGATGGCGTAGTGATTAGTGTAACCGACTGCCATGCCTGAGGTCGCGGGTTCCATTCCCGCACAAGTCAAACATTTGTGTGCATGAACATGGATGTTTATCTTGGTCTGGGTGTTTCTTTGTATAAGATTCCATTATCTAGTACCCATAGTACAAGCTCTTCTTAGTTTGGGCTAGATGGTTCAAATTCAAATTCAAATTCAAATAATTTTATTTTGTGAACACAGGTTTACAAGATGTTATACAATCGTTTATATAGTGCGCTCCATGTCCCGCCGATAGGCATACAAAATATTAGATGGCAACATTAAAATATAATATGTTATAGAGATAATATTCAATTTCAGATTAAATTTTAATATTGCATGCAATTACAAAAATAATGAATTAGAAATGTCAATTTTAAAATGTCACAATGATTAAAAAGATATGTCAATTAAAAATGTCACAACGCTAAGTAAAGGATAGGTCTTACTGTAATAATATGTCATTTAAAAATTCATTAATAGAGTAATATGCCTTGTTAACTAATAGTCCAAATAATTTATGTTTAAATTCATTCATACATTTACTTAAAATGATTTGTTTTGGTAACCTATTAAATATTTTAGGTGCCATAACATAAATGCTTTTATGAAAAAAAGTAGTTTTCGCAGGTAATAAATGTAACTTGTTTGAGCGACGTTGACTTTCTATGGGTTTAAACAAGTTTAGATTACTTTTCACAAAAACGCAGACTTCGAAAATATAAAGAGATGGTACAGTAAGTATGTTAAGATTTACAAATTCAGGTTTGCAGGAGTCTGTGGTTTTTAGCTTACAGATAGCTCGTATACATTTTTTCTGAGCGATTAGTACATTTTCAACATTAGTTCCGTTGCCCCAAAATATAAGGCCATATCGCAAAGTAGAGGCGACATAGCCGTGGTAAGCTGCTAATAAGGCGTCTTTATTAGCTACTTTACTGAGCATGTAGAGTGCGTAGGAGAATTGATTTAATTTCATGCATATATTTTCAATTTGATTTTTCCAAGAGACATCATTATCAATATGAAGCCCAAGAAATTGGTGTTGTGTGTATATGGTGGAATATTATAAAAAATGAAAAAAAAAGCGCGGGCGCAACACTGAGAGTACACGAGCGGGGGAACAGGTTTGTCTAAGAGTTATTGTACGAAAATTGTTATATCTAAATTTCATAGGGTCATATTGACCCATGAGTATTAACCAAGGGTAATAAAGCTGAAGAGTTTGTTTGTTTGGTTGAACGCGCTAATCTCAGGAACTACTGGTTCGAATTTAAAAATTCTTTTAGTGCAAGATAGCCCAATTATCGAGGAAGGTTATATAACATCACGCTACGACCCACAGGGGCGGCGCAGTAACGATAAACGCGGGTGAAACCGCGGCCACATCTGATTATTAATATTTGCAGGCCTAATACAGACAGAATATAGCCTGAAGTTAATCTAATACCACCTGTATTCTGTGCAAATAAATATTTCTTTCTTTATTTCAATTTTCTTTCTAAAACTTTACATAATTCACTAGCGACGCGCCCTAGATTCGCGCGGATAGTACAAAACCTTAACAAATTATACACCTAAACCTTTCTCATGAATCACTCTGTCTAATGGTGAAAACCGCTTAAAAATCAGTTCAGAAGTTTTTGAGTCTACGCGAACAGACAGACAGACGCAGCGTGGGACTCTGTTTTATAATATTACTAGCTTTTGCCCGCGGCTTCACTCGCGTTAATTTAGAATTTGACAATCAATTCGGGTTGTATTCTGTTTGTAATAATATAATTCAATCATGATTCGAAAGACACGTGGCGCCACCTACTATTATCATAAGAACGTTATTGTTGTTTTCCTCGGGAACAGTAATTTTTTTCGGGATGAAAGGTAGCCTATGTCCGTTTCTGTACACCGGAAACGTATATGCAATATTTCAGGATGATCGGTTCAATGGTTTAGGCGTGAAAAGATAACAAACAAACAAACTCATTTTCGCTTTTATAATATTAGTTAGGATTTAGCGCTAGAGATATTGTAGCTTAAAGATATAAATTTGAACTGAACAGCGATTTTTGGCCTTGATGGCGTAGTGGTTAGTGTAACCGACTGCCACGCCTGAGGTCGCTGGTTCGATTCCCGCACAAGTCAAACATTTGTGTGCATGAACATGGATGTTTGTCTTGGTCTCGGTGTTTCTATGTATCCTAAGTATTTACAAATTACTCAATTGAACATTAAATAGTTGCCAACCTGAAATCCAATTAAAACTATAGGCACACATCATTCAGTTGATATTTAAAACTTTAGTGAGCTAAGATAAACAATGGTAAAATAAGTATAAAAAAGAAAGAAGAAATAGAGCACATTATTTCAAATAATTTTCTTCAAAAGGAAGGTTTTAAAGGGATTATATATAATGACCACCAAAAATAGTAATTGCACACCAAAATATGCTTACTAAAATAACGAGCACATATACGCCTCAAATCACTGCATTCCGTCTCGGAAGGATTAGGTTACGTTAGGCTCCTTCGTAATCCTCTCGCTGCCGGAAATGGTTCTGTCCATGGTCCGGAGCGAAGGTGCATGGGAGGCCGCCGTCGCCTTCTGCAAGGCAGTGATGTCCGCGAAGGAGGCGGCGGAACGGGAGAGGGAGCTGGTCTCTCCCCACCCAAACCGCAGGAGACGTCCAGGCGCGTCCCCCTCAGTAAAGGGGAGGGCTGTACCATCTGGCCCTCTCCCAAACAGCTGGGGCCCGCCTAGTGTGGCGGGCCAAGACCTGTCGGTGTCGCGGTGAATGCATCCGTGCGTTCGAGCCTACGAGGAAAGAGTTTATTTTTGAACATTATTTTAATTTTTCTATATATATATTCTACTTTGCGACCACCACATTATAAGCAAAAGACAACGTTTATTTTTATTTTTGTGATTAATATTGAGTTGTGTGAGTGATAGTCCAATACGCCACACCGTTATCGCTACCATGCCACTTAAGCGCACTCCTCCGACCACTCCGATGACATCTATTACGACTCAGTCAGATACGGACATTCCTCGTGCTGTGGATGAGGACACGCTGAACATATCAACCCGCCACAAACGGCCGAGAACAGACTGCTCATCTCCTTCATGTAACGTCACACGCTCAGATATACAAGCTCTAATACGTGAGGAAATGCGTTCGGTTATGACCGAATTTATGGCTGAAATGAGAAGCACCTTGAATTCACAGCTTCATGAACTGCGTGATGAACTGAGTGAATTTAAGGACTACCTTAATTTTCTGAGTGCATAGTACGACACGATAAAAGATAAGATGAATACTGCCCGTCTCGAGATGATGAAGATAAAGGGTATTAATGAGTCGCTGCGGCCCGAGATTGTTACTCTCACCAGTCGAGTTAGACAAATGGATCAGATGTCAAGGTCAGCTAACTTAGAACTTCAGTGCGTACCAGAGCACCGAGCTGAAAATCTGGTTAGCATCGTGAAACAACTTGGCCATGTTGTGAAGTACCCAATTGAAGATCGCTATATATGCTATTAATCCCTTGTCGCCAAGTCGAATCCTAAATCTCCGCGACCGCGTACAATCTTGGTAAAGTTGAGTACGCCGCGCACCCGTGATTCTTTACTTGCGGCTACAATACAGTATAATAAGGACCACTCGAACGAGAAGCTGGATACTAGTATCCTGGGGCTGGACGACAAAAAGACAGCGGTATTTGTTTCTGAAAACTTGACAGCCGAGAACAGAAATTTACACGCCGCTGCTCGACTTCGTGCTAAGCAACTTAATTATAAATTTGTCTGGGTGCGCGGAGGGCGAGTTTACGTACGTAAGCAACCGGAGGCTGAATCGGTATTTATTAGCAATATGGATGTTCTAAATAGATTAACTTGATCAATTTATGTTTTGTTTTTCTCATGTGATCGTAATTACTGAATATCAACATTCTCTAATACTATAAAGTGTTATTTTCAAAATGTAAGGGGTTTGAGAACTAAAACTACTGATTTTTACTTAAATGTGTTGACATGTAATTATGATATCATTGTACTGTGTGAGACATGGTTGGCGAGCGACATATTGGACTCTGAATTGTTTTGTAACCGTTAATCTGTATATAGGCGTGACCGCCAGACCAGTGGTTTTCACAACAATAAATCTGGCGGTGGTATGCTAGTGGCCGTGTCAAAGCGCTTGGCCTCTTCTCGACTTTTTTTTTTTTTTTTTTTTTTTTTTTATATTTTGCTCTTCAAAATGACCACACTCCACCTGATGGTAAGCAGTCGTGTGGTCTAAGAGCAGTGGCCTCCACATCGCCCCCACAGTAGCCGAGGCGATGTTGAGG
This sequence comes from Catocala sponsa, assembly GCA_963564715.1. Classification (NCBI taxonomy): domain Eukaryota; kingdom Metazoa; phylum Arthropoda; class Insecta; order Lepidoptera; family Erebidae; genus Catocala; species Catocala sponsa. Next base: position 3,528,538 of record OY751356.1, on the reverse strand, counting down.
TCTCTACTTTGACGGCCTGAGAAGATGCTTTTTCACGCCCCGCTTAAAGAACCCAGGATTGAAGGAAGAAGGAAACACGTGCCTTGGCAGAGAATTCCATGCCTTGGTCGTTCGGCAGAGATATGAGGACCCAAACTTTTTGGTACGCGCTCTAATCGACTCTACCGTGTAAGGATGGCATCTGAGCCCAGCACGCGTTGTTCTGGATAGGAAAGGGGAGGGCGGGATAAGGTGGAATAACTCTTCAGAGCACCCGTGGTATATTCTGTAGAAACATGCCAATGAGGCAATGTGTCTACGGAGTTGCAGAGGTTCCAGTGAACTCGTGACCTCTGGATCTCCGATGATACGGACAGCCCGCCGCTGTAACCGGTCGAGAGCGTCCAGCAAGTACTGCGCGGAGCCATCCCAAAGATGAGAACAGTACTCCACGCAAGGGCGCACTTGTGCCTTATACAATAGGCACAGTTGCCCAGGCGTGAAGAACCGCCTCACCCTGTTCAGAACTCCGAGTTTTCGCGAAGCTTGCTTAATGACGCTCTCGATATAGGTTTTCTGGTTAAGGGAGCGGCAAAGATACATACCTAAGATGGAGAGACTGTCACGTATCACCAGTGGAGTGTTCTTCAGAGAAGGGAGGGGAAGGAACGGAGACTTTTTTGTTGAGAACGCGCATGCCTGGGTCTTCTTGGTGTTGAACTCGACCAAGTTCTTGGCACCCCATTCATAGATGCGGTCCAAGGTCCGGTCAAGTTCAACGACAAGATTCTGCCTTTTCCCCTCAACCTCAGCCTGTTTGGCCCCAGGATGTCCGAGATATCGCCCATGCACGGTACTGTCGTCCGCATAACAATGTATGTTGCCGAGATTCAACATATCATTGATATGCAGAAGAAAGAGCGTAGGGGATAAGACAGAACCCTGAGGCACTCCTGCATTGACCTGCATAAATTTGGAAGCGCGACCGTCGCAAAGGATCCGAATACGACGCTTCTGCAGGAAACTTGCAATCCAGGTGCACAGTTGAGGGGGCAAGCCATAGGCCGTAAGCTTGGAAAGAAGAGACCGGTGCCAGACTCTGTCGAAAGCTTTGGCTATGTCAAGGCTGATAGCCAAAGACTCGCCGTGCTTGTCCATAGCCTCACCCCAGAGGTGCGTGACGAACGCTAGAAGATCACCCGTTGATCGTTTAGACCGAAAGCCGTATTGGCGATCATTGATCAACGATTGATCTTCCAGGTAGCGGACAATTTGGATGTTTATAATCCGCTCGAACACCTTGGAAAGCACCGAGGTGATAGCTATGGGTCGATAGTTGCTTGGCTCGGAACGGTCCCCCTTTCTGGGAATCGGTTGAACGTTCGCTTCCTTCCAAGCCTCAGGCACAATGCCTGCGACGTAAGACGTCCGGTATAGGCGCGTAAGTGTGGGAGACAACTCCGCTGCACATTTTTTAAGAACCACAGCTGGGATGCCGTCAGGTCCGCTGGCTTTCCGAACATCGAGAGACTGCAGTATCGCACGAACGGTTCGTTGCCTGATACATATATCAGGCATGGTGTAGCCGCAGTTGGCAATGTTAGGCGGCTGCGAACCGCAGTCATCGATTCGGGAGTTGGCCGCAAAGAGATTTGCAAGCAGATCTGCTTTCTCCTGCGGCCGATGAGCCAGTGATCCATTCGGATACCTCAGAGGGGGCAGCATGGTCTGGCAGAAGTTGGACTGCACGGCTTTGGCCAGGCGCTATTTACTATCATCATTTAGTCATAATGATTTAACTTCGACTTTATCTACCCAAATGCTTTACACATTCAGGATTATCATGACCGATGCGTTTACACTTTCTGCACTTAATGATCGGTTTTTTATATTCCGACACTCGTGACCCGTTTCATACAAAACACCTCAAGATTCTACTACGATCATTTTTTAATGATCTACGAGTGGTATCAATTGCGGAATGACTCATGTTTCACACCCCTCAGATAACCCAATAGTTTATCAGCATCCTCGAAACCTACTGCCTCTACTCCATACCTAACCGAACTATCATCTATTCCATACACAATACAATCGATAGCATTCCTAGCAGTAGGTAGGTAAGTAGAATGTAGAATATAGGTAGGTTAATTAATTGCTTTGAATCGGATTTGAATGCTTTGAATTCGAAGCAATTAATTTTTCGTAATAATACTCTTCTAAATCGACGCCAAACTTTGCCCTTATAGCTAGCATTTCCGTAAGCAAATTACCATAGTTTTCGTATGTCGGAAAAGCAGATTTAAGTTTTCAACCTATTCATCCCATGTAAGCAACACTGACGGTTGTCCCTCGTACCATTTTTTTGCAGTGCCGACTAACTTTGGGAGAGCGTAATGAACCGTCTGCTTACTATCCCAACCATAGATCTCAGAACATTCTTTCACTTTGTTTAACCACGTGACAATAGTTTGGTTTTTCGATTTAGGGCAAACTCTGGTACTACATTATTATTAGTAATTTTTTCTTTATATTGTGGATTTATGGCTGAGATAGATTGCAAAGAATCTTTGATGCATTTAAGTATTTCATAATTAACAGTATTAGTTACTGTACATGGAGGTTGTGATGTAACAGAAGCAAATCTTTCTCTAGAACAATGGCGTACTGGACTACGTGACCTACTAGGACTTTCTTTACGAGGAGTCTGCAATCTGTGACGCCTTTTTTTACAACGATTATGATTTAAAGGTCTATTTATCGCTCCATGTCTCTGTGCGTCGGTTGACGGCACACGTGACGTGCAGTGCCGCAACGGAGGTATTACGACTGACCTGCCACGACTTATTGCCTGCGATTGAACTTTTCCAGATAATCTACAACATATGCGCCGCTCGGAGCCACGCCTGCTGCGAAGAAGTAAGCGTTCTGTTCGTCCCCATCGTAGCGTCGGAGCATATACAGAAGAAAAAGAGCCGCCCACTGAAAAAACTATTAATTGTAAGAAGGTAACTCAAACTAAAATTCAATGGAGATAGAGAACCTAAATAGTGAAAATTTTCGTCTTAAAGTTGACCTGCAAAATGTAACTAAACTTAATGACACGTATAAGAAAATTTGTCTTACTCCTAATAGAAAAAATATGACACCTAAGAGCCGTAACAAAAAAGTACTACAGCACAGTAAAAAGAAAACAAACATGGAGACTAATAAAATTGAAGACACAATTACACATACACCATTAATAGTAGACACACCTTCATGCACTTCAAAGGAATATATCATAAAGGATAATAATTGCCAAACCACAAATATGGAGGAAGAAGACCTACCAGCAATATTACCGGCAGTTAAATTAGTAGAAAATGAAAAACAAAAGATTATAGTTTTATCAGACGAACAAGGATATAAAGTTCAGCGCTGTCTTCAAAGATTGGTAGGTGAAAAGTATTTGGTCAAGACGTACTAGAAATGCGGGGCCACAATGCAACATGTACTGATGTCATCCAAACAAGAGATAAGTTTGTTAAACAAAAATGACCTTATAATTATTGTGGCAGGTACTAATGATAAACAGCCCAATGAGTTGTTATTTCACTTGAGACAATACTAATATATTAATTTCAGAAATACCTTGTAATAAGTATCTAAATGAACGAAAATTAAATTACGAGATAAAATTTCTGTGCTCCAAGTTTAGTCATTGTGATTACATCGACATGAACTACAGTGAATTTATGCCTGCACCAAAATTTTTTACGGTTCACAAATCTCAATTACTTCTTAGGGAAATATTACATATTAACTATAGACAACAATACGACTTATATACTAGACATAAATTTGACAAACCAGAACATGATGTAGTATCTTTAAAGGATCAAAGCACACTGACAGAACAGTTCGTAGACCACGTCAGTAACGTATCGACTCCAAAAGAATGTAGTGAGCTTTTTCTTTAGTAAAAATATTTCCATTATTCACCAAAATATAAACGGTTTAGTAAACAAATCCGATATCTTAACAGTAACCCTCGTTTCTGTGGAGGGCGAAATACGAAGAACTGTTGATATTTTATGTCTCACTGAACACAATATGACTGCATCTGATAAGCAATCTCTAAAGATCGTAAATTATAATCTTGGTTCCTACTACTGTAGGAAAATACGACGTGGTGGGTCCTGCATAATGGTGAGAAATACATTGAAATTTAATCCTATACCTGAAATAAACAGATACTCATTGGAACAAATCATAGAATGTTCAGGGGTTTTCTTAATAGAATACAATATTTATATTATATACATTTATAGACCGCCAAGGTCAAATTCAGAGGGCATCAATAAATTTTTCATAAATTTTAACTTGCTTCTACACTGATTCTGTTGTAGCAAAAAGAAAGTTTTCGTTTGCGGTGACTTTAACATAAATATGCTAAACAATGGTTACGCACCGACTGAATTTAGACAAATTCTGCATAGTCATAATATGAAACTCGGTATTAATGAACTCGGTATTATGTTCCGTCACTCTCATGATCCGATGGGACGTCACCGATACGACTGGAGAGAGATCAGGCGCAGGACCAACAACGGCTTTACGTGCTTTCCGAGGCACGGGAGTGTCTTACACCGCCAACTTCCTAACTCCGGGCTGCTATTGAGATTTCTTAACAGAAAAACCCAATAACTGTTTGTTGGCCCGACCCGGGATTCGAACCCGAGACCTCATGCACAGCAGCCGCATTCAATACCGCTGCGCCACGGAGGCAGTTGTACAAGTATAATGCATAAAAGAACAGATTACGACAGGAACTAATATGACATAATGTAAAAATAAAATGGTACGAATTTTCCAGAAAATGATTGTTTATTTACCTCTGAGTCTTCTTCGAAGAGGTCAATGAAAACAACTTTGTGGGTCTGTGTGTCTGTCTGTTAGTGACAGGCATAGGTCCGGAACCACTGGACCGATTGACTTGCAACTTGGTGTGCAGACACCTTGTCATACGTCGGTCGAGTTTGAATATGGGTCCTGTGGGTCAAAAAAACCCCGGGATATAGGGGTCACAAGGTCACATGTATTTTAAATGGCAAAATGGCTTCATTTATAGCAGAGTGGTGGTGTGCTGATTCGAGTTGGTTGCTGCTGTTTGCTGTCGAGTTTTGTCTTATGCTGCGTTTTGCAACACAACATGTTCAACAGTGGACATGATGCCCAACAATGGACATGATGCCCAACAGTGGACATGATGCCCAACAGTGGACATGATGCCCAACAGTGGACATGATGCCCAACAGTGGACATGATGCCCAACAGCGGGCATAATGATTAACAGTTGCTATGACGCCTAACAGTGGGCAAGATGCCCAAAAGTGGACATGAGGCCCAACTGTGGGCATCATGTCCAGCAGTAGGTACGATTGAGTTGTAACTTGGTGTGCAGACACCTTGGGGTCATACCTTGGTCGAGTTTGAATATGGGACCTGTGGGCTAAAAGACCCCCGAGATATAGGGGTCACAAGGTCACATGAATACGAAGAGGTTTAATCCTGGGTTTTTACACCCACCTCGTTTAATAATAAACATTTATTTTCATTAAATACAAAACACACAGTACTATATATGTCGGCGCGTATCAGAACAAACGACATCGTGTCACTGCCCGGTGACTCATGCAACACGTGCGCGCCGTCTGTTGTAAACAACTCGCCCCACCACTACGATAACTTTATAAAAGTGTGTGTCACCACTCCGGAGCTCAGACGAGAGCGAGTCGCCGTGCGAGACGGAACGTTCCTGCGTTAACATAACGCTCTGAACTCTGAAGTTATATTAATTCATTATTTAAATTTAAATCAATAGTGAATATTATTTATACAATATTGTTGTGTAATAAAGTGATTAATTACAGACTAAGTGAATATTTAATTATGGCATCATCTCCGAACCCTGGAAAGGATCCGATTGATCCAACATCAGAAGTTGGGACACCACGTGATGACCAGTGCCAGAATGACGTGATCCAGATTATGGCAAACACATTTAAAAACACCATGAATGATATAATGGCTCAATTATCATACGATCATCGGAGTACCTTGACAGAAATGATGAGTATGATGAAATCAGAAAAAAATAAACGTGTACGGATTTCAGACGTTTACTTCCCTTCATACGACCCCGATACTGAATCCGATGTTCGAGACTGGGTAGACCTCATATCACGCACTCAAAATGAATATGGACTGCAAGACCATGACGTACGGCTCAAAGTAGCCGGCGTGCTGCAAGGACGTGCACAAATTTGGGCTGATAGCAGTCTTCTTCGAACGACAACTTGGACGGAGATGCGCGAAGACATGTTGCAAACTTTTGGACCAGAATCCAGGTATTTTGCTGATGTCCTACGTTACAGAAATTATACCCTGGATGATGCAGATAGTATTCAGGATTATATCTCGGTAGTTTGGCGAATGTTCAAAAGAATTGTAAAACCGAACATAACAGAACAAGATGCTGTGGAATTTGTTATTGGAAGTATTGGCGATGAACGAATACGCACAGAACTTTTAAACAGTAAGTCAAATTCTGTTCCTGAGCTCATTGCACTTGCTAAGACTATGCGCAAACGTAAAAGTGCTCTATCAAAGGACACAGAAACCCCTAAACGACCTCGCCTAGATTCTAATCGTGAAAGACCAAACCTTACATGTTACGTTTGTAGTAAAACCGGGCACTTTGCTCGACGTTGCTTGGAAAATGCACTACGACGTGGAACATCTTCAGCAACAGACAAATCAACGACGTCCTCATCAACAAACAAACAACTGTACATCTGTACAGCTCATTAAGGAATGCTCTTACTGCAAAGGCACAAGGCACACGATCGAAACTTGTTTCAAAAAAATTGCTGATGAACGGCGAAGCAAGAAAATCAACCTTTGCCAGAATGATGAAAGAAGAAGGTCGAATATTATAGTCGTTCAAATTGGACAATACATATTAGAGAGTATATTTGACAGTGGAGCAGATTGTTCTTTAATCCAAGAAAGCATAGCGTCACGTACTCCAGGAAAAAGAAAGAACATAACAAAATGTTTGAAAGGTATTGGCCCAATTCCAGTTTATTCTCATACACAAATAACAACCAACTGCAAAATCAATGAAATAGTAATGGAGATGGAATTTTGTGTAGTGCTTGATCATCAATTACCAGCAAAGGTTTTGATTGGAAGTGACGTGCTCAGGATCCCTGGAATTAAAATTGAGCTAACAATTAGAGGTACAACTGTGAGTCACAGTGAAGATTTTTCTACTGTTTTGCCAGTTCAAGAAATTATTGCAAGTGAACTCAACATAAATACAGAGTTAAGTGGTGAAGATTATGATGCATTATTGCAAGTACTAAGCAAATACCAATACGCTTTCGTTGAAGGTACAAGTTCTAACCGAGTAACTACTGGTGAGCTAAGCATTAGACTAAAGAATCCAAGCAAGATTGTAGAACGACGTCCCTACCGAATGGCACCAGTGGAAAGGGAGAAGGTTCAACAAATTATCCAAGATCTTCTGGATAAAGGCATTATACGAGAAAGCAACTCTCCATTCGCAAGCCCGATAATCCTGGTAAAAAAGAAAAATGGACAAGATCGCCTCGTCATTGACTATCGTGAGTTAAATGCTAATACGATCAGGGATCACTATCCTTTACCACTTATCACCGACCAACTAGATCAACTGTCTAACGCGAAGTACTTTTGTTGCCTTGATATGGCGGCTGGATTTCATCAGATTCCTGTGGCCGTAGATTCTATTGAGAAGACAGCTTTCATCACACCTGATGGACAATATGATTACTTGACCATGCCTTTTGGATTGACTAATGCTCCATCTGTGTACCAAAGATGTATAAACAAAGCGTTGGGAGCGTTAAGAGGTGAATCAGCTCTTGTTTACATGGATGATGTTCTCGTGCCGGGAAAATCAGTTGTTGAGACTCTGCAGCGATTAGATTTGGTATTGGAAGCACTCAGCAAATCGGGATTCGCCATAAACTTCAAAAAATGCTCTTTCATTAAGAGATCAATAGAATATTTGGGATACGTTATAGCCGATGGACAAGTAAGACCTGATCCCTCGAAAGTTGAAGCTTTGGCAAAATCACCTATCCCTGAAAACATCAAGCAACTCAGACAGTTCAATGGATTAGCAGGTTATTTTCGAAGGTTTATCCCAAATTTTTCTTCAGAGATGGCGCCACTATATGAGTTGACCAAAACAGGAGCTAAATGGGAGTGGACTGAACACCACGAAGCAACTCGCATGAAAATAATAAACTACCTGACACGTGGACCGCTTCTTACCATCTTTCAAGAGGGTTTGCCAATTCAACTCCACACCGATGCAAGCGCTTTGGGATTTGGCGGAGTCTTGATTCAAATTAAAGAAGGAAGACAACATGTTATTGGATACTTTAGTCAAAGGACAAATAAGGCGGAATCAAATTATCACTCATACGAGTTAGAGACGTTGGCTGTAGTGAGATCGATAAAACATTTTCGACACTATTTGTACGGCAGGAAATTTACGATTGTTACAGATTGCAATGCATTAAAGGCATCCCGATACAAACAAGAACTACTTGTGTCTATCGCTCGTGGTCCTTTTTACAAAATTATGATTTCGAGGTTGAATATCGCAAAGGAGAAAGACTGAAGCACGTAGATTTCTTTAGTAGAAATCCTGTGACCCAGAACATCTTAAGTTTAACATCTGACAAAAATTGGTTGATAATGGAACAGTATCGGGACCCCATTTTAAGTAAAATTATTAAAAACATTAAACAGGACAGTGACAAATACACGGATTATTTGATAAAAGATGAAGTTCTATGTCGAAAGATCAAGTTGGAAAACGGAAAAACTAGAATACTGAAGATAGTACCGCAGTCTTACCAATGGAGTATAATAAATCATTACCACGAAGCGCTAAAACACTTTGGTTGGGAAAAAACACTTCAAAAACTCAAAGAACAGTTTTGGTTTGAGAAAATGAGTTCGAAAGTCCGCAATTTCATTGATAACTGCGTAGTATGTAAAACTATGAAAGCAGCTTCGGGTGCAATACAAGCCGAATTACATCCCATTGACAAGATAGCTGAACCATTCCACACACTTCACATCGACATCACAGGAAAACTAAGTGGATTGTCATCTGAAAGAGAATACGTTTTTGTTGCGATTGACGCGTTTTCGAAGTTCGTCATTTTAAATTATGCCACAATAAAAAAAATCAAGAGTCTGCCTTGCAACACCTTAAAGAAATAATATTTTTATTTGGTGCACCCAAAAGAATAATCGTTGACGGCGACGGTGCGTTTGTATCACAATATGAAAAGTACTGTAAACAATATGGTATTGATCTACATCACACTGCAGCCTATACTAGCAGAGCAAATGGTCAAGCGGAAAGGACAATGCGCGTTATCAAAGACGGGCTTACAATAATAAGCAACATAGAAAAAACCCATTGGGAACATGCTTTAGGAACTTTACAACTTGCCATTAATTGCACAATATCAAAAGCAACCGGGAAAACACCAATAGAACTTCTCACGGGTAAAAATGGATGCGTCCCTCCAGAACTTATTTCAATAATAGATAAAGAAAATGAGAGAGTCAACCCTGAATCTTTGAGAACAGCTGTTTTTGAAAGGATGACCGAACAATCTAACAAATCAAAAGCTAAATTCGACAGCACAAAGGCAAAAGTAAAGAGATTTGAAAAAGGCCAATACGTTTTAGTGAAAGAGCCTGTTCGACTTGGCACAAAATTAAGTCAAAAATATGGTGGCCCTTATGAAATTAAGAAAATACTGCCCAATGACCGCTACGAGGTAAAGAAAATTACAGGCCGCGGGCGACCAAGGAAAGTAGTCCACGAAAATATACGAGCGGCTCCAAATTTTGGGCAACAAAACGAAATAGCCGTGTCGGCAGATGAACTTGGGCGAGAAACGACATTAGAAACAGATACAAATTCTGAGATGTCAGAACTTATGGATTGATGCATGCAGTTAAGTATTTTTATTTCTATTCATTTTAATTATCGTGGCTGATTTTGTAAAAATGTCAAAGGCGTCGAGGCCCAAATCGTGATTACCAGTGTTGAGACTTGGTAGTATAAAAGGCGTCGAGGCCCAAATCGTGATTACCAGTGTTGAGACTTGGTAGTATAAAAGGCGTCGAGGCCAGAACTTTGATCACCAGTGTCGAGACAAGGTTGTATCAATATTACATGTACGAATGGTGTCGAGGCTATAACTGCGAACACCAGTGTCGAGACTTGGTTGTATCAATATTACATGTACGAATGGTGTCGAGGCTATAACTGCGAACACCAGTGTCGAGACTTGGTTGTATCAATATTACATGTACGAATGGTGTCGAGGCTATAACTGCGAACACCAGTGTCGAGACTTGGTTGTATCAATATTACATGTACGAATGGTGTCGAGGCTATAACTGCGAACACCAGTGTCGAGACTTGGTTGTATCAATATTACATGTACGAATGGTGTCGAGGCTATAACTGCGAACACCAGTGTCGAAACTTGGTTGTTGTTATAACGCAAAAGCAGTTTGGCTAAAACATCATCAGTTGGCATGAGTTAATGATATAGTATAATGGATAATACTCGATAGGCCGAGCTAGAAGTTAATACTTTTACGTTACAGAAACGTTTGACGCAGAGACGCGTCTTGTGCAGTATGGCCGTGTCGGCGCGTATCAGAACAAACGACATCGTGTCACTGCCCGGTGACTCATGCAACACGTGCGCGCCGTCTGTTGTAAACAACTCGCCCCACCACTACGATAACTTTATAAAAGTGTGTGTCACCACTCCGGAGCTCAGACGAGAGCGAGTCGCCGTGCGAGACGGAACGTTCCTGCGTTAACATAACGCTCTGAACTCTGAAGTAATATTAATTCATTATTTAAATTTAAATCAATAATGAATATTATTTATACAATATTGTTGTGTAATAAAGTGATTAATTACAGACTAAGTGAATATTTAATTATGGCATCATCTCCGAACCCTGGAAAGGATCCGATTGATCCAACATATATAGACTGTATTTATATCTATATACTATCATATAGCGTGGCGACGCGTCGCCATGGCATGCGTCGCTACGCCAGCAATCAGTTTTACGTGCGGCTATAGATGTTTCACATCAAAAAGGAAGGAATAAAAATACTAACATATGATACTCAATAAACATCCTGACATGCGTCCCACAGCTTCAGCAATTAGGACTCCAGTTCAGCATTTGCACCAGGCAAAGAACCAAGCACTGGTCTTCCACTGGAGCCTGTTATTGTGACGTACGGAAGCCAATAAGTATAACGATATATACATAGATATATATAATTTAAAATTATGTACACACTATTAGCGTGAGAAGGTACATAGACAATCATGTTAAAATAATTACACAATCCTAATCCTAACTTCCTATCCTAATCCTAACTTCCTAACTTCCTAATCCTATCCTATCCTAATCCTATCCTAATCCTAACTAATATTATAAAAACGAAAATGAGTTTGTTTGTTTGTTTGCTTGTTACCTTTTCACGCCTAAACCACTGAACCGATCATCCTGAAATTTTGCATATACGTTGTCAGGTGTACAGAAACGGACATAGGCTACCTTTCATCCCGAAAAAAATTACTGTACCCGAGGAAATCAATAATAACGTTCTTATGATAATAGATGGCGCCACGTGTCTTTCGAATCATAATTGAATTATATTATTAATATGCAAGCTGAGTACAACCAGAATTAATTTGTCAAATTCTAAATTAACGCGAGTGAAGCCGCGGGCAAAAGCTAGTTATATATAAAATAAAAGAGGACAGTAAGTTAATAAATCTAGTAAGTAATACTTAATTAAAATAATCATGATATTGTTATATTGAATGCGCATAGAAGCATGCGGCGCGCACCTACGTATTGCACAATAATTACTTATTATGAAATGAGTCATCCAGCCCTCGCCAGCACTAGCGAGCTAGAATCGTCGATGCGGTCTGCACACAACACAACTCACGCGACGAGCGCCCCAATAAAACGTCCCAGTGCCGGATTAACCACGTAGCAAGAGCTACGGGCTCCGCGCGAAAGGGGGCCCCGCATATTTAAACCCACTCATCTCTGGCTGAGCGTAATTTTTTGAGTGAAATTTGTGTGATAAGATGTGATATATTGAATTTACTTGATGTCACAAAAACGTGAAACGTTACAACTTTTCCTACTAAGACAATCCACGTCAGACAATCGGTAACCGACTATTTCCTTGGCGTAAATAAAACAGCGAATTTCATACGGTAAACGCACAAGTTCTACAAAAAGTCGCTCGTATAAATGTGTAGAATTTCAGTCGGCCCAATAATCAGCTCTACAAAAAGTCTGACGTATGCAAGCACTCTTACCTGAAAGAATTTGCTACGGGCCCCGCGCTTGCTTAATCCGGCACTGAAACGTCCCCATATTATATTGTCGTCGACAGTTACGTTATTCTGCGTAAATAGAAACACCCATGATTAAATTATGTTCGGGTACTTTGAAATAACTACACTGGAACATTGAGACAACTACCATCTTAGTCTCCCCGTGACCATGGCTGCTGAAAAGCAAGCGAAACGTCGTGTTCGTCAGAATGGCTGGTTGTCTGTGGCGTTGGTCTATGAGAGTTGATTCGAAAATTGCTACATAATTGCTTATATTTGCTACATATAATAAATAATTGCTACATAGGATATATATTTAGAAATACAATATTTTTTTGACCAGCAATCCTGACGTCTGGTTGGCTGGTCGCCTCCTAGTTTAAAGCCAAGCATGCAGAGTTTCCCGAAATGTATTGCGTCAATAATTGCTACATATTTACTTCATTTATCTAATTTAGTTGTAACTTCAAACATATGTTAAATAAAGGATGTAGCAATGATTTAAATTATCCCGAGGAAAAGTGCCTGATAAAATAATAAAGGCAAATACTTAGTTATGTAGGTGTCGGTTTAATCGTTTAGGCTCTGGTAACAGGTAAGTAATGCGATTCTTGCGTTAAAAAAATATGTACCTATCCTCAATAATCCAATAAGTATCATTATTACAATTATTCTTAGTCATTGCTAGTGCAGATATCATATTGGAATCACAGTCCAAGCTTATTTAATGTTATTCGACAATTTAAATAGTTCTATGTCATTATAAGGAATAAGTACCTACCTATAGAACCTATTTTTAATTCGTGTTTTGGTGTTTGTGACGATGAAGAGAGGAAGAAAGTTCGTTGTGCCACTCGAAGAGCAAAAAAAGGTTTTCTTGCAATACTAAAAGTATTTTTCAAGTAAGTCAGATTTACCAGCATCTATTGATCCACTGTTTAGTGAAATTAGTACTGCCTTAGACAATAAGATTACGAAACAGGCACTGTACTGTACCTTTCAGTGAAGAAAAATTTTGATTATTTCTTTAGCCCAAATGATAATATTTACTGTGAAGAACCAAGCCCAATTACTTTAAGTTATAAATGTGAGAATAGAGTAAAAAAAAAATGCAAAGACTGGAACAACCAATCGCTTGGAAAAACAGTCATTTATGTTTTTTTAATTGATACGTATCAATGGGAGCGTCTGCAACCAATAGCTAAACGCTTAAAATTAAATAAAGGATCTGAGACTGTTTTTAGAATGAAAAATCTTTTGCCTAAACATCAGTGGGCCCATCAATTACGTGAAAAAATTTGGGAGGTCCATCCAATAGCACACAGTTGGACATTTAAACAGTATTCTATTTCTATGAACACCAATATAACGTGCATCGGATCTTGTAAACAATGTGAAGCTGATGTGAAAGTTATTATTAGCTGGCCTTCGGATAAAATAGCTCAGTGCAAATGCATACTAACAAATTACGACGAAAATTTCATTCATACTCCAATGAGAAAAATAAAACTATCACCTGTAAAACGAACTGAAATAGCTGAAGAACTTAAAACATGTATCCGCTATTTCATATCGTAACTCAATGGCAAATAATAATAATTTAGTTTTAATTCCGATGAGCCTGAACCTACTCATTTACCAACAACAGGGTGCTTACGTCAAATAAAACACGAACATAATAGTAGCTCACTTTTTCATCAAAACCAAATACTTTCATTAGGCATAAGGCTAATGACCCAAATATCGCCTTACAAAGAAGCTATTAAATATATCTCAGTGTATCCATTTTATATTTGTTATTGGGACCCTTGTCAAGATCAATATTGCAAAGAATTTAAAAAAGCTGATAAATTAATTGTTATTATAGATGCCACCGGTAGCATTTTCAAAACATTTGGCTCTTTAAATAATGACACAATCACCAAACACATTTTGTTTTATGTATGGTATCAGAAAGCCAGTCTATGGACACTATATACAAATGGCTGGCAACATGGCACGTGAGCAATCCAAAACCAGACGAAATCATCGTCGATGAGTCATCCGCGCTGATTGGTGCTTGCGTAAAAGCATTTACGAAACATAACTCTACTAAAGAATATGTTACAGAATCTTACAGAAAACTGGAGGAAGACGAAAAAGTGACGATTGCTACATTAGAATAGACACAAGTCATTTTGTTAAAATCATTTTCAATTTAACTTGTTTTAAACATGTCGACAACAGAGTAAAATTCTTTTATATTAAATGTCTGTTAGTGTTGAAGGAATGCGTAAATTTTGAAAAAGCCAAAGAAATTTTGACAGATATTATTACAGTTTGTTTGAATGAACACGACGGCATTAATAAATCCAATACTCCTTCTAGGTGTGAGTTGGCTAACAATCGATTAAAGACATTGAATCAGTTTCAGATTTTAGATGCAGAGATAGAGATTCAGGATAGTGATAAAATAAATGATCTGCCTACAGCTGTGGAAAAATCAGTGTTTGAAAATAAAACTGATACCAAATTAAGTGAATAGAACAGATTTTTTAAATGGTTTACCAAAAAAATTTAAACCGAGAAATTACTCGGTACTCTAGATACTGAAGATATAGGCAGTCATGACAATTTGTACCATTATCCTGCTTTTATAGAAATTTTATCACGTTTACTGACTTTGTTTCCTTTGTGGTCAAACGTAATGAAGAATATTTATGATTCCGATATCGAGGCACCTACTTCTTCAAATGTTGAATCATACTTTAAAACTATAAAAAAGACTGCTATTACATCTAAGCACCAAATCTCACAGACTACGAACAGATGAATACATTATGAAACATTTAGAATTCTTAAAAGGAGAGATTAAAGTTGCACCGAGAATATCGATACTGCCGAATCTTACTGTACAAAGAAATACTGGAGCATATTTTCCTAAGAAGGAAATAAAAAGGGATTCCATAACATTTACGCGACAAAGAAAATTACAGTCTAAGGAGCCTAAGGAAGAGTTTACTGATGATTCTATTTTTGCTGAGGAAGGTAGGGACCTTCATCGAAAACTGGAAAGGGAAAGGAAATGTTACTAAAAAAAGAAAAACTTTGAAACAGTTATTTTTTTGTCTAACGGAAGCAGGCTACAAATTGATAAAAAAATTATTATATTGAGAAATACTTGCGCGATTGATTCGGTATGTCAGGCTTTAGCTATAGCATATATCGATGGCTATCGTATAAGTCAAACAATACATGAGAGTGAAAATATATTCTGTAAACTTGTCAAACAGTTTGTTGGTAGTAGAGCCAAGCTGATTACAGCAGGAATGGGCCGGCTCGACCGGGGAAGTACTACCCTCTCACAGAAAGTCGACGTAAAACAACAGTGTTTCACTGCTGTGTTTCGTTCGGTGAATGAGAGCGCCGGAGGCCTAAGCATGAGGTGACGATTCTCGCAGCTTATGAGGGACCTGCAGAGTATCCGTAGAGTCATTGTGTGGATGGCGCGAGTCGACCCGGCGGCCAGGGAGAGCCGTAGAAACGGTGCTCTGCTGGCCGCCCGCGGTATAGTCCAGAGGCCCAACCGAGTCTAACCAACTAGGTTGGCTGCCTTATCATGCCGCGCATAATCTCGAGGTGGTTCGTCGTGCCGGATGGTGACCGGAGGGTGGGTCCCGGCGACCACTTTCGGGAGGGTACGGGGGTCCTTCCGTCCGTCGGATCGGCTATCGCCATACCATACAGTTATATGACAAAACTTGCTCTGCGCCTTGCCCCACTTTGCTGCGAGAATAGCCGCCTCTTTTTTTCACGCTTCCCCTTCCTTTCACTCTATGGCAGTACAAACAAAGCATTGTCGTTCAACAGCAGCCAATCGCCGTAACCCCACTGCTGCTTCCTGTGTCGTGGAGTTTATTAACAGCAGAGGACTCCACGCTAACCTTAATGCCGTCCATCACCACCTGGAGACGGCTCGGCCGGCAATGCTTTTTCTAACGGAGACACAAATACGCCGTCCTGCAGACACGAACTACCTGCAATATCCCGGCTACGTGCTAGAGGAGTGTTTCCTCGCGAAAGCCGGGGTATGCTTGTTTGTTAGGGCGGATATTTGCTGTCGCCGTCTACAATGCCTAGAGGACCCTTCCTTCTCTGTCCTTTGGGTACACGTAGATCATGGCTCTTTCAGCCAAATCTACATGTGCCTCTACCGATCCCATTCAGGAGACGCTGAGACAACTCGACTCTTCAATTACCTGAGTCAGGCGGCAGACGACGCGCAGGAGCGGTTTCCGAACGCTGAGTTGGTGTTCTTGGGAGATTTCAATGCCCACCATGAGACCTGGTTGGGTTCTCCCAAAACAGACCACGCGGGACGAACTGCCCATGCGTTCGCTCTCACGCATGACCTGTCTCAACTGGTACTCCAGCCCACCCGGATACCAGATATTGCAGGTCAGGCGCCCTCTCTGCTCGATCTGCTGCTGACGAGTAACCCGAACCGGTACAGTGTGTCGATTCGTGCTCCTTTGGGCACCTCAGACCACTGTCTGGTTTGTGCCACAGCTGTTGTCGTTACGCCCCCACGACCCGAGGAGGCAAGACGACGACTGTGGCACTACTCGTCAGCAGACTGGGATGGAATGCGGGAATACTTCGCATCCATCCCTTGGGCTCAACGCTGCTTTGAGAACAGGGATCCATCAGAGAGCGCTACTGCTGTCGCTGGTGAAATCATCCTGGGTATGGAATATTATATTCCATACAGTGATGTCACGAGCGGCGGCAGGAAAAGGCCCTGGTTCGGGCGTGAATGCGCCGATGCTGTTGAACGCAAACAGACGGCGTATCGCGCTTGGACCAGGGCTCGCACTCTCCACGACCCTAACGTGGATCACCTGAAGGCAGCGTTCAACCAAGCCACAAAGGTCTGCAAGAGGGCATACTTAAGAGCGGATACCCAGCGCGTCGCACGGTTCGGCCAGGAACTAATGGCGCATCCTACGGGCAGTCGTAGCTATTGGCGCCTGGCCAAAGCCGTGCAGTCCAACTTCTGCCAGACCATGCTGCCTCCTCTGAGGTATCCGAATGGATCACTGGCTCATCGGCCGCAGGAGAAAGCAAATCTGCTTGCAAATCTCTTTGCGGCCAACTCCCGAATCGATGACTGCGGTTCGCAGCCGCCTAATATTGCCAACTGCGGCTACACCATGCATGATATATGTATCAGGCAACGAACCGTTCGTGCGATACTGCAGTCTCTCGATGTTCGGAAAGCCAGGGGACCTGACGGCATCCCAGCTGTGGTTCTTAAAAAATGTGCAGCGGAGTTGTCTCCCTCACTTACGCGCCTATACCGGACGTCTTACGTCGCAGGCATTGTGCCTGAGGCTTGGAAGGAAGCGAACGTTCAACCGATTCCCAAAAAGGGGGACCGTTCCGAGCCAAGCAACTATCGACCCATAGCTATCACCTCGGTACTTTCCAAGGTGTTCGAGCGGATTATAAACACCCAAATTGTCCGCTACCTGGAGGATCAATCGTTGATCAATGATCGCCAATACGGCTTTCGGTCTAAACGATCAACGGGTGATCTTCTAGCGTTCGTCACGCACCTCTGGGGTGAGGCTATGGACAAGCACGGCGAGTCTTTGGCTATCAGCCTTGACATAGCCAAAGCTTTCGACAGAGTCTGGCACCGGTCTCTTCTTTCCAAGCTTCCGGCCTATGGCTTGCCCCCTCAACTGTACACCTGGATTGCAAGTTTCCTGCAGAAGCGTCGTATTCGGGTCCTTTGCGACGGTCGCGCTTCAAAATTTATGCAGGTCAATGCAGGAGTGCCTCAGGGTTATGTCTTATCCCCTACGCTCTTTCTTCTGCATATCAATGATATGTTGAATCTCGGCAACATACATTGTTATGCGGACGACAGTACCGTGCATGGGCGATATCTCGGACATCCTGGGGCCAAACAGGCTGAGGTTGAGGGGAAAAGGCAGAATCTTGTCGTTGAACTTGACCGGACCTTGGACCGCATCTATGAATGGGGTGCCAAGAACTTGGTCGAGTTCAACGCCAAGAAGACCCAGGCATGCGCGTTCTCTACAAAAAAGTCTCCGTTCCTTCCCCTCCCTTCTCTGAAGAACACTCCACTGGTGATACGTGACAGTCTCTCCATCTTAGGTATAGATCTTTGCCACTCCCTTAGTCAGAAAACCTATATCGAGAGCGTCATTAAGCAAGCTTCGCGAAAACTCGGAATTCTGAACAGGGTGAGGCGGTTCTTCACGCCTGGGCAACTGTGCCTATTGTATAAGGCACAAGTGCGCCCTTGCGTGGAGTACTGTTCTCATCTTTGGGATGGCTCCGCGCAGTACTTGCTGGACGCTCTCGACCGGTTACAGCGGCGGGCTGTCCGTATCATCGGAGATCCAGAGGTCACGAGTTCACTGGAACCTCTGCAACTCCGTAGAGACATTGCCTCATTGGCATGTTTCTACAGAATATACCACGGGGAGTGCTCTGAAGAGTTATTCCACCTTATCCCGCCCTCCCCTTTCCTATCCAGAACAACGCGTGCTGGGCTCAGATGCCATCCTTACACGGTAGAGTCGATTAGAGCGCGTACCAAAAAGTTTGGGTCCTCATATCTCTGCCGAACGACCAAGGCATGGAATTCTCTGCCAAGGCACGTGTTTCCTTCTTCCTTCAATCCTGGGTTCTTTAAGCGGGGCGTGAAAAAGCATCTTCTCAGGCCGTCAAAGTAGAGACCTCAACATCGCCTCGGCTACTGTGGGGGCGATGCGGAGGCCACTGCTCTTAGACCACACGACTGCTTACCATCAGGTGGAGTGTGGTCATTTTGACGAGCAAAATAAAATAAAAAAAAAATAAAAAAAAAAAAAAAAAACTCATGAGTGAAAGAGATACAGAAGAAGTATACAAAATAAGATCTGAAATGGCTCAAGTCTATTTTTCAAAAGTTGAACAAGAATTCTCTGTGGAAGTGAGATGCGAGTGCAATGTAAATAATATATTTAAACGCATTTTAATAGATTGTATATATAGTGCAGATGAAAGTGAACATTGTACAGAATCAGATTGTGCAATCAATAGAGTTGAGCGTAAGATACAAATCGTTCTACACGTTGATATAAATTCAGCCATTAATGATTTACAAGAAGCCGCAAATACTTAAATTAATGCTCAAGAACTTACAGAATGCCGGCGAAGTAAATGTAAAGGTGTTAAATCATTTAGTGTATCTTTGCGAGATCTTATTGCATTTCAATTTCATTTAAATCAATTTATTTCAATGATCATCAAGATGATCCACCAACATCTCTTTTGTTACAAGGATCTGAGTTTCATTTACTGTCAATAATAGAATTCGAGCCCCAGTATGTGAAACACTAATTGGTCACTACAAAGCTCATTGCAGACGAAATTCACAATGGAAATGTTATGATGACGAATCGAAAAAAATTACGAAGAGTAAAAAGAAGCTAATTCCACATTGTATAATATATGCGAAAAATAATATGAAAATAAGGTAAATTAATAATTGAATATTTTCTAAGTAAATTGTAATATTATTAAACTGAATCATATGAACGACCCACATTTTGTTTTTATTTACGATATCCATTTAATGTGCTTATTATCCACTTACCTACTCATAACATAACATGCCATTTAACTATTTAAAACGCCAGCCTCCTAAAGTAGCAATACCGTTGAGTGAAGACACACTGCAACAGTTTGCCTTGATTATTTTATCAGGCACTTTTCCTTGGGATAATTTTAATAATTGCTACATCCTTTATTTAACATATGTTTGAAGTTACAACTAAATTAGATAAATTAAGTAAATATGTAGCAATTATTGACGCAATACATTTCGGGAAACTCTGCATGCTTGACTTTAAACTAGGAGGCAACCAGCCAACCAAACGTCAGGATTGCTGGTCAAAAAAATATTGTATTTCTAAATATATATCCTATGTAGCAATTATTTATTATATGTAGCAAATATAAGCAATTATGTAGCAATTTTCGAATCAACTCTCATAGACCAACGCCACAGACAACCAGCCATTCTGACGCACACGAAACGTCGGGGAAAGTGTAGGTATACGTAAATGTAAATAGTATAATAGTATATATAGTAATAGTATAAATAGTTTTAATAGTTTTAATAATTTAATTAGCTTATAAATTAGTAAAGTTTAATAGTAATAGTATATTAACAGTTTCTAAATTTTGTAATAGTGTCAAATAAACAACGCGATAAAGTCCGTATAATTATAGTAGTTTAATATCAATGAATAACATTCGCGTAAACAGAAGACAATATTAAGTTACATATTGTTTATTTACGTTTTAGTGATGAGAAGTTTTAAAAATAATACAATAAATCGCACATTCTTCAGGCAAAGAAGTACGTTACCTAACACGCATCTGCGCTTTTACTCAATGCAACGCAACAATTTAACTTAAAAGTAAGTAAGTACCTACCAATTAGTCTCACCAGGATAGTGAGAATAATATATTGTTGGTTGCGGAATGCGACGTAAACAAGTAACGTCACGAATCATCCGATCGAGTGGGCTATAAAAGCGCGCTCGGCGCGCAATGACCATTGCCAGGCCCAGTCAACTGTCATACAGCAAAGTTATACGTATTGGGGGTACGAAAGAGCGAGCGAGAGAGATAATAATGTTACCATTAAAATACTTTTTTATAATAAATGATTTTTCCTTCTGGTAGCATCTACATTTTAAAACCAACATGCTGTCAAATCTGACAATACAAGAAAAACTTTTGCCGGCATTATGTTTTGTCTTGTTTTCGAAGTTTATTTTTACATACTGTTATGATTCACTCGCGGCAGTCCTGGACTGGTTTACGACGAATAATTTACTACTAAACTCTAAAATAACTAAATGTATCAAGTTTACATTGCCAAACGTAAAGAGTCCTAACGTGAATATAATTTTAAATGATGAAATTATTAAGTACTTTAATTCAATCTACAGATATTTTTAGGATTAACTTTAGATCATAAAGTTCAGTGGGGCGCTCAAATATCGTGTCTTGCAGGGAAACTTAGCTCAGCCGCTTACGCAATTCGGAAAGTAAGACAGCTTACTGATATAGATACTGCAAGACTAGTATATTTCAGTTACTTTCATAGTGTCATGTCCTACGGTATATTACTGTGGGGCAAGGCAGCTGATATCGAGACAATTTTTATTCTTCAAAGCGTACGTAGCATTTATAATTTAGGACCACGAGTTTCCCTGAAAGATCGATTTAAAGAAATAGGCATACTTACTGTTGCATCGTAATATAATATATTTGCTAACATTATGTTTAATAAACATAACATTTACATATATACATAATAAGAATAGTGATATCCATAAAGTAAACACTAGAAATAAGCATAAGTTAGTAGGCCCATATCATCGTTTACATAAAGTTCACAATACATTTGCGGGACTCGGTATACGTTTTTTAATAAACTACCTATTAATATACCATTGCTTAAATTTAAAAACGCCGTTAGAAACAACTTATTCGGAAGGGTTATTATTCAGTCAACGACTACTTAAACGACAAAAACTCATAGAGCTAATCGCTTGTTGCATACAGGATTCAAAGATCTGTATTACTTATAAGTCAATTTAAGCCTTTGCATAGTCACAAAGTGTAAGTGTATGCGCCATCATGCCATCCTACTGTCTATTTTAGATTTATATTAAACAATATATCTTAGCTCAAATTATTTCATCTCTATAATACTATTAAGTAAGTTATTATTGTTATTATCTTTAGTTTTTTATAGTCAGTAGTATAGGGCATAATGGCTGTAACACCTTGTTAATCTGAGTTGTAAATTACTGAAATTATATTTAATTGGCGATTTAAAAGTGTGGCTGTGAGTTTCTTACAGGTTTCTTGTCATAGGCTCAACCCTTTGCCTGAACCTAGCAACTAACCTAAATGTAGCTTCAGTAACTTAGTAAACTCACTAACCTATATACTTTGACGTTCATAAGTGTTACTTTGTGACATAAATGAATAAATGATTTTTGACTTTGACTTTGACTTTCTGCCTATGCCAAGTCGTTGTAAGGTACGCAAACTTTGAGCCTATACCTACAATGTTTGAATCGATGCAGTATGCAAGGCGCACGCCTATGCCTACTAGGTTGAAGTGAAAATGAAGACCTAGACTCTACACTGAGACTACCAGCCAGGTTAGGCAGGAACATCTTCGAGACCTGACGAGGTCTAAGTGTCAGGAGGGGCCGTGTTGGTTGCGGAATGCGACGTAAACAAGTAACGTCTCGAATCATCCGATCGAGCGGGCTATAAAAGCGCGCTCGGCGCGCACTGACTCACTTTAAGATCGAGCGGCGGACGGAAACGTACTGTGTGATTGCTGTTGGGTGATATCAATTATCTGTTACTTTATTTGTGCATTTCTTGAATAATTCATTGATTATTTAAAGGTAAAAGGGCGTCTGTTATTTTTTTAAGCTGTTTCACATCTAATTCCTAACAATATTTGATTATAATATTAAAAAATGTGTTAAGCAATCTTTTTATAGGGGCAAATGTTGCAACGCTTTCTTTTAGATGCCACATAAGAAACAACTGGGACTGACCTTTCAGGCATCGGCTGTTTGAAGATATTTTACGCCAAATAATTTTTTTTCATATAAAATCAATAGTATTTACTTACAGACCTCGTTGCTATTCAAGGGTCAACGTGACCCTATCACTGTTATAATGAAGCAAAATATGCACCGAGCTCCTGGACTCACCTACCTCGTGCAACAACGTGTTTGACGGCCTCGATGGCGTAGTGATTAGTGTAACCGACTGCCATGCCTGAGGTCGCGGGCTCCATTCCCGCACAAGTCAAACATTTGTGTGCATGAACATGGATGTTTGTCTTGGTCTGGGTGTTTCTTTGTATAAGATTCCATTATCTAGTACCCATAGTACAAGCTCTGCTTAGTTTGGGCTAGATGGTGTTGTGTGTATGTGGTAGAATATTATAAAAAATGAAAAAAAAAAGCGCGGGCGCAACACTGAGAATACACGAGCGGGGGAACAGATTTATCTAAGAGTTATTGTACGAAAATTGTTATATCTAAATTTCATAGGGTCATATTGACCCATGAGTATTAACCAAGGGTAATAAAGCTGAAGAGTTTGTTTGGTTGGTTGAACGCGCTAATCTCAGGAACTACTGGTTCGAATTTAAAAATTCTTTTAATGCAAGATAGCCCATTTATCGAGAAAGATTATATAACGTCACGCTACGACCCACAGGGGCGGCGCAGTAACGATAAACGCGGGTGAAACCGCGGGAACATCTGATTATTAATATTTGCATGCCTAATACAGACAGAATATAGCCTAAAGTTAATCTAATACCACCTGTATTCTGTGCAAATAAATATTTCTTTCTTTATTACAATTTTCTTTCTAAAACTTTACATAATTCACTAGCGACGCGCCCTAGATTCGCGCGGATAGTACAAAACCTTAACAAATTATACACCTAAACCTTTCTCTGAATCACTCTGTCTAATGGTGAAAACCGCTTAAAAATCAGTTCAGAAGTTTTTGAGTCTACGCGAACAGACAGACAGACGCAGCGTGGGACTCTGTTTTATAATATTACTAGCTTTTGCCCGAAGCTTCGCTCGTGTTAATTTAGAATTTGACAATCAGTTCGGGTTGTACTCTGCTTGTAATAATATAATTCAATCATGATTCGAAAGACACGTGGCGCCATCTACTATTATCATAAGAACGTTATTGTTGTTTTCCTCGGGAACAGTAATGTTTTTGGGTTGAAAGGTAGCCTATGTCCGTTTCTGTACACCGGAAACGTATATGCAATATTTCAGGATGATCGGTTCAGTGGTTTAGGCGTGAAAAGATAACAAACAAACAAACTCATTTTCGCTTTTATAATATTAGTTAGGATTTAGCGCTAGAGATATTGTAGCTTAAAGATATAAATTTGAACTGAACAGCGATTTTCGGCCTCGATGGCGTAGTGGTTAGTGTAACCGACTGCCACGCCTGAGGTCGCGGGTTCGATTCCCGCACAAGTCAAACATTTGTGTGCATGAACATAGATGTTTGTCTTGGTCTCGGTGTTTCTATGTATCCTAAGTATTTACAAATTACTCAATTGAACATTAAATAGTTGCCAACCTGAAATCCAATTAAAACTATATGAACACATCATTCAGTTGATATTTAAAACTTTAGTGAGCTAAGATAAACAATAGTAAAATAAGTATAAAAAAGAAAGAAGAAATAGAGCACATTATTTCAAACAATTTTCTTCAAAAGGAAGGTTTTAAAGGGATTATATATAATGACCACCAAAAATAGTAATTGCACACCAAAATATGCTTACTAAAATAACGAGCACATATACGCCTCAAATCACTGCATTCCGTCTCGGAAGGATTAGGTTACGTTAGGCTCCTTCGTAATCCTCTCGATGCCGGAAATGGTTCTGTCCATGGTCCGGAGCGAAGGTGCATGGGAGGCCGCCGTCGCCTTCTGCAAGGCAGTGATGTCCGCGAAGGAGGCGGCGGAACGGGAGAGGGAGCTGGTCTCTCCCCACCCAAACCACAGGAGACGTCCAGGCGTGCCCCCCTCAGTGAAGGGGAGGGCTGTACCATCTGGCCCTCTCCCAAACAGCTGGGGCCCGCCTAGTGTGGCGGGCCAAGACCTGTCGGTGTCGCGGTGAATGCATCCGTGCGTTCGAGCCTACGAGGAAAGAGTTTATTTTTGAACATTATTTTAATTTTTCTATATATATATTCTACTTTGCGACCACCACATTATAAGCGAAAGACAACGTCTTTTTATATTTTCTGTGATTATTATTGAGTTGTGTGAGTGATAGTCCAATACGCCACACCGTTATCGCTACCATGCCACTTAAGCGCACTCCTCCGACCACTCCGATGACATCTATTACGACTCAGTCAGATACGGACATTCCTCGTGCTGTGGATGAGGACACGCTGAACATATCAACCCGCCACAAACGGCCGAGAACAGACTGCTCATCTCCTTCATGTAACGTCACACGCTCAGATATACAAGCTGTAATACGTGAGGAAATGCGTTCGGTTATGACCGAATTTATGGCTGAAATGAGAAGCACCTTGAATTCACAGCTTCATGAACTGCGTGATGAACTGAGTGAACTTAAGGACTCCTTTAATTTTCTGAGTGCACAGTACGACACGATAAAAGATGAGATGAATACTGCCCGTCTCGAGATGATGAAGATAAAGGGTGTTAATGAGTCGCTGCGGTCCGAGATTGTTACTCTCACCAGTCGAGTTAGACAAATGGATCAGATGTCAAGGTCAGCTAACTTAGAACTTCAGTGCGTACCAGAGGACCGAGCTGAAAATCTGGTTAGCATCGTGAAACAACTTGGCCATGTTGTGAAGTACCCAATTGAAGATCGCGATATATGCTACTGTTCCCGTGTCGC
Organism: Catocala sponsa; assembly: GCA_963564715.1. Taxonomy (NCBI): domain Eukaryota; kingdom Metazoa; phylum Arthropoda; class Insecta; order Lepidoptera; family Erebidae; genus Catocala; species Catocala sponsa. The sequence goes on along the minus strand of OY751356.1, from coordinate 3,502,501 downwards.
CAAGTCGAATCCTAAATCTCCGCGACCGCGTACAATCTTGGTAAAGTTGAGTACGCCGCGCACCCGTGATTCTTTACTTGCGGCTACAATACAGTATAATAAGGACCACTCGAACGAGAAGCCGGATACTAGTATCCTGGGGCTGGACGACAAAAAGACAGCGGTATTTGTTTCTGAAAACTTGACAGCCGAGAACAGAAATTTACACGCCGCTGCTCGACTTCGTGCTAAGCAACTTAATTATAAATGTGTCTGGGTGCGCGGAGGGCGAGTTTACGTACGTAAGCAACCGGAGGCTGAATCGGTATTTATTAGCAATATGGATGTTCTAAATAGATTAAGTTGATCAATTTATGTTTTGTTTTGTTTTTCTCATGTGATCGTAATTACTGAATATCAACATTCTCTAATACTATAAAGTGTTATTTTCAAAATGTAAGGGGTTTGAGAACTAAAACTACTGATTTTTACTTAAATGTGTTGACATGTAATTATGATATCATTGTACTGTGTGAGACATGGTTGGCAAGCGACATATTGGACTCTGAATTGTTTTGTAACCGTTATTCGGTATATAGGCGTGACCGCGAGACCAGTGGTTTTCACAACAATAAATCTGGCGGTGGTATGCTAGTGGCCGTGTCAAAGCGCTTGGCCTCTTCTCGACTTACTATTTATGAGAGTAAATGTGAAGATATATGGGTGAGCATTGATATATGTATAAACAACCGGCCAGTTAAACTTTTTATCTGCGCGGTGTATATTCCTCCACCCGTACAAAAACATATATTAGAGCAATTTCTTGCTAAAGCTAATTGTGCTTTGGAACACTCCAGTGCTGCGTTAATACTGGGTGATTTTAACTTGAGTAGTATTGAGTGGAGTGGCTCATCAGGCTCACCACTTGTTGCTTCCGTAAACAAAACCGGCATTTACGAACAAAAACTTTTGGATTTTATTTCCCTTAATAATTTGGACCAATATAACTGCATTCGTAATCATAAAGACAAAATTCTTGACCTAGTTTTGACTAATGTTTCACTGGACAGACTGAGTATATCAGATAACTCATTGTGTAACGTGGATTTATATCATCCACCTCTTGAATTTAACTTGCTTTGTAAAATATACGCGGGCACCTTGGGCCCTAATCATGATTCATGAGCCAAAGTTTCAGTTTCACAAGGCAGATTACTGTAAAATTATTCAGGAACTGAAAGACATATCATGGCAAGACATATTTTCTCAATGCAACAATGTCGACAGTATGGTTGGGTTATTCTATGAAAAGATTTATAGAGTGATAACAATGTATGTACCCAAGTCAAAGCTTAACCCTCGTAGATATCCGCCATGGTTCAGTAGGGATCTTATTCGTCAACTACAGGAAAAAAACAAATACCGTATTCGTTATTCGAAGTATCAAAACCCAATGGATAATATTTCATACAAGCTGCTTAAAGATAGGATTAATAAATTAACACAGCTTACATATAAAAATATATCAGTTCTATTGAATCTTCTATCACTTCCAACCCAAAGTTATTTTGGTCATTCTTGAAACAAAAACGTCACGGCCATAGTTCATATCCTTCAACTATGATCGACGGTGATAAAAAGTCTAGTGGAGGGGAAGGCATTTGTAACCTTTTTGCTTCGTGTTTTTCTAGTTTATGATCCCGGGTTTGATAGTAGTGTTAGTCACGTAGATAACACAATTAAGGAAACTCAATGCACACAGGTTTTACATCGGCTGAGATGTTCTAAGGACTTTGTAATAAATGCTTTAAAAAGACTTGATCCACGTAAAGGAGCGGGACCCGACGGACTGCCTTCCTTATTTGTATTAAAATGTGGCGAGGTCTTGGGGGAGCCTCTCTCTATGATTTTTAATATGTCCCTGTGTACAGGCTGCTTCCCTGCGTTATGGAAGGAAGCTTTAGTTGTGCCGATATACAAGTCCAATGACAAGTCTCTGGTGAAAAACTACAGACCCGTGTCTATACTATCTGTGTTTAGGAAGGTGTTTGAGTGCATACTTTACCCCTTTATTTCGTGGCATGTTAGACACATAGTAATGCCTGAGCAGCATGGTTTTATAAATAAAAGCTACCCGACTTCGCTGGCTTGGACATGTGGAACGAATGGGAGAGGATCGAGCTGCCAAAAGAGCATATCTCGGGTGTCCCAACGAGCGTCGTCCGGTGGGTCGTCCAAGGTACCGCTGGAAAGACGAAATAGCTAAAGACTTGAAAGAGATGAATGTGCTCGATTGGTCTGACTTGGCACAAAATAGGAAAGAATGGCGCACTTTAATGTCGGAGGCCAAGATCCACTTTGGATCGCTGAGCCAGCGAAGTAAGTAAGTAAGGTTTTATTAAGGCTAGATCAACGGCTACCAATCTTACACGTTTTGTGTCGGATGTGGTGACTGCGTTAGATCGTGGATGTCCTGTAGACGTCATCTATACCGATTTTAGCCGGGCATTTGATAAAGTGGATCATGCAATATTGTTAAGCAAACTGTATTATTATGGTATAACAGGAAACTTATTGCAGTGGTGTGAGTCTTATCTAATCGATCGATCCTCGAGGGTGGTGGTTAATGGTTTCACATCTTACTCATACAAGACTCCGTCAGGAGTTCCTCAGGGATCTCATATAGGCCCACTTTTCTTTAATATTTTATTAATGACGTAGCATCCTGTTTCCTTCACTCTCATATATATTTATATGCCGATGACCTTAAAATTGTAAAACGTATTGACAATTATTGTGAAACGCACAGCCTGCAAGATGACCTTGATCGTTTTTCCCAATGGTGTCGCGATAACAAGATGTCACTTAACGTTTTCTGCACTTTTCTCGAAAAAAGGGACCTTATTTTCAAAATTATGTAGTTAACAATCGCATAATCGAGGAGAGGGATGCTGTTCGTGATCTCGGTATTCATATCGATAACAGGCTGCGTTTTCACACTCATGTGGATAACATAGCCTCAAAGGGCTTTAAGGTACTTGGATCTGTATTGCGTAACAGTAGGGAATTCAAACATGCCTCAAGCAAAATAGCCATCTTTAACTCTCTGGTCAGATCAGGCTTAGAATATTGCAGTATAGTTTGGACTCCCTACTACGATATACATAAACGCCGTTTGGAATCCGTTCAAAAAAGATTCCTGTGGCACCTGTCTTACCATTGCACCATGGCTAAAGAACTACGCTCGTATGCCACTCGATTGAGACACTTTAAATTCGTGACCTTGGAGAATCGTCGACAGATTTTAGACCATCTCTTCTTTTATAAAATTTATAATAGCCTCATTGACTACCCTCATTTACTGGCTTAAATAAATATGAATGTGCCATACAAACTCGCTCGGTCGTCTAGGTACCAGCCTTTCTACGCCAAAACCTCCAAGACAAACCTAGGGCATTTCTCCTCTGTCAACCGAATGCAAGCGCAATACGGTCGCCTATCACGCCTACCTGATATGGATATCGATTTATCCTACTCCTTGCCCAAGTTTAAATCTATATTGGTCGACAAGTTGATGTAGAGGTAAATTTATTAATTGATTTAATTTGATTAGGTTCAATTATCTCTAATTTAATTTTAATTATAATTAATTATTATATTTTTTCATTATTTAATATAAATTATTGTGTCAGCATTTTAAGATTTAAGTTTTATAATAATCAATTTCCTTTTTTAATATAATTTATATGTACCTACAGACTATGCATGCATTTCGTTATGATTGTTACTGTTATTTTTATCTTTATTTAAATGCCATTATTTATTTGTTTGTATGATGTTTTAATGTAAATATTTAATTTCACTTTTGTAATTTAAAAAACGAGCATTAATAAATATTTGATGTAATTATTTTTCGTTAATGCATGCCGTGGCAGCCTGTAAGTAAGGCAGCACTATATTAGTTTCAATTAGTGTATGCTTTGTTGGTTATCCATAAATAAATAAATAAATAAATGCTAGCGCGAATCCCGTGGCACCGACACTAGGTACTGGGTAACGTCGTCAGGGGTTTAGTGGGTGTGGGGCCGGCCTCTCTGGCTCGAGCCCGCGCCCAGCCCGGCCGCGGACGGTGCGTAAACGAATTCCACGGACGTAAAAAAAAAAAGCCTCCTTCGTAAACCCACCCAAAAGTCCGTCGACTTATTTTGATCTCTTTGCTGGTATTAAAATGCGGTTTTAATTTTGGTGATCACTTACTATTTTTGACTGTTAGGTATATTTTACTATATTTGGTGATAAGTTAAACGTAAGCCGTTTTTAAACACATTATAACTATCTTTATATTTATCATTGACACAAATATTTACATTATTAATTTTAAAATGAATTAACCATATATATATTTACAAACGTATTAATAAAGGTAACATAATTACAAAGACACTAATGTTGATACTACTAAATATTTACAGAAAAGGTTTAGGCATCATAGAATTCTTCTTCTTTTTATATACTTTATGAATGTATTTACAAAAAGAAGTATAATATATGTAGGTATGTATGTATGTTTATCCATTGTCTAGTAGGTACTCATAGTACAAGTTCTGCTTAGTTTGAGTTAGATGGTCTTGTGTGTATAGCTGATAGAATATTATTATTATTTGGTTTATACTAGGATGTCGTTCATTTGTATTTAATAAATGAATAAATTATGAAATCTCAGACTAGAATTTCAAGGTAATATCATTGTTGGACATAATATGACTTCCGTGTATTTAGTTACAGATATTGTTTTGTACTATGTGAGTTAATTTCCTCTTGACAGCTGTTTCTAATTGTTTATGTACTAATTACCGCTTGCGTCAATGCCACAGGATAAAAGTATCCAGGATATGTTCTATCAAACTGCGATGCACCGTGTTGTGTGAGCACGTAATTACGTAGATACCCTTCTATAAATAACTAGATGTTCCCGCGGTTTTACGCGCGTTTATCATTACTGCGCCGCCCCCGTGGGTTCTAGTGTGATTTTATATAGCCTTTAACCTTCCTCGATAAATAGGTTATCCAACACTAAAATAATTTTTCAAATCGAACCAGTAGTTCCTGAGATTAGCGCGTTCAAACAAACAAACAAACTCTTCAGCTTTATAATATTAGTATAGCTTAACCATTAATTATGCGCAAAAATCCCATAACTAGGCGCATGGGTCCTCTACAGACCCCAAACAAAAAAATTAAAATGGAGTAAATGAAATAAATAAAACACAGTATGTATTATCATAAATATTAAAATACTTTATTATAATTAAACTTATAAAACAAAAATATAAGAACTTTGGCTTCAAATAACTAAAAAAATAAAACAACTTCTGTTTTGTCTTAAATCTTCAAAATTTGCGTATAGCTGAGATCAAATAAAAAAAAAAATATTATTCAGGCTCATCACCAGATTCATCTTTACTGTATCCAAGCAGTTAGTATGAAAACCATATAGTTAGGTACTGATTTTCTTCATACAAAACGGCAACTTCAAATTAAACACATTTTTTTTTACGTGGTGGTATGCTTTGACGCATACCTCTCCGCGGGGCGTCGTAGAGGTTATGTCGGGCTCAGCGGGGAAAAGATACCCTATGAGAAGATACCTGTCCGACCAGTAATACCGACTAAACCTACCACGGTGTTCCTCGACATAACCATAGACAGCGAGGTCGCGCGAATCGCTTTCACATGCAATCGCGACCCCGCCGTGGTTTAGGCCGTAGGCCACTACACAAAAATACTTCCTCCACCGGCCCCCTGGGGGGGGACAAAGGTACTACACAGAGGCGCACATGGGAACACGCACGCCGCCTCTCGGGTCTGGTGCTGATCGGGTGGCGAGCAGGCCCACGCAGCCCACCACCCCCAGGTCAAACCTCAGGGTGGCTAGAGGTCATCTCGCGATAATACTGTGCATAATGAGATAACAATTTTTCAGTTCGAATTATTTTTCACGTGTTTGAAAGTATCTGCTAGACAAACATCAATTTAATAAAAATGTATTGTTTTCTATACCTCTTGTTTGATTTACTTTATTATGTAAGTATATTTAATTACATGAATTATACAAACGTCAATGAGACTAATAATGAATCGAATAACGCGTTACTTGGCGGCAATCCATTGTAATAAAGTAATTGGGAAGAGAGGAACCCGCTATGCACCCTCGGATTGCTCATCACAATAATTATTGAAATAGATAAAGGTTGGCAATACCGAACTGCTCAAGTTAGGGACAGCCGCCACGTGAAATTTACTCAAACTTGCAGTATTCCGCTTCGAAGACGATCCGAGGATTTTTTTTATACGACTAAGTTGACAAACAAGCATACCTGATGGTAAGTGGTCACCGTAGCCTATGGACGCCTGCGACACCAGAGGCATTACCTGCGCGTTGCCGACCCTTGAGGAAAGGAAATGGGAACGAGAAGGAGCGGGATGGGGGAAAGAAGGTGATTGAAGTTATGTGTGTATTAAATAATTAATTATTTATCGCTCGCTTAAGACTGCGCCGAGCGTAAGACAGATAATGACAGAGCTCGTGCGGCGCATATTCAAATCGGCGCGCGGCCGCCATAGTAAAATTGTATGGAGGATTTGAAGTGCTTTTTGATAAATATGTATCTTTATTGTCAACCAATAATTTAAATATTTGGGACGGACAAATTGTAATATAACTATTTATGTTTCGTTTAAGCTGTAAAATAGGATAGATTTAATTTTTCGTGCAAATTTACGTAAGTTTGTAGGCGAAAACATGAATTATTTTAAGTTTTTTTACACGGAGTAATTGTAAACACATTCATTGTTATGGCAAATGTATATTTTATATTTGTATTAAACAAAAAGTGTTGATTTTATTCACTTAACTGTGACCGCCTGTTTTGGCGCATTTCATGTCTTAGGAAAACATCGTGAGGAAACCTGCATGTCTGAGAGTTCTCCATGATGTTCTCGAAGATATGTCAAGTCTGCTAACCCGAACTGGGCCAGCGTGCTGGAGTATGGCCTAACCCTTCTCCCACTGAGAAGAGGCCCGTGCCCAGCAGTGGGACAGATTAATACAGAGCTGATATTATTATTTGTATATACTACATTTCACCCGCGGCTTCACTCGCTTAAATTTAGCTTAAATTAGATAATACGAAACGCCACTTAAGATACTTTTACGCACACTGGTACTTTTGTTTAGACACGGTCCCGCAACTCGTTCGTCTCAAACGATATTTCCAGTCTGTTTTCCATTGCTCCTCGTGTCCGAATGCGCCCTCAAATCTCTATCTCTATCAACAATCCCTCTTCTCCATAACGACACTCGCAATCTGTCTCGTCTTATCTCGTTAGCCATCCACGTACGATGACATTTTCGATACAGAGCGAAGATAACGTATATGAATGCCAGTGATACCAACAGAAACAATACTAACAAGATAATGTTAGTGGAGCTGGCGTGCACAGCCAGTCGACGTATCTCTGCGCTGTTACTTCCTCCTGCTGCGTTCTGGGGTACTATAACCTCCTCATTGGTGTTAGTGGTTCCCATCGTAAAGAAGAACTTCAGATATTTTACGATACAATGTAATGATCGCTACCAGCTTCAAACGTAGATTAAACTTTGAGCACTGCATTGTAGCGTAGGGCGTCCCGATATGGGCAACGGAATGTAAACATACGCGACTCACAACTATCGCGCTGGCAGGGTCGCCATGTACGGCTGGTGAGGTTTAGTGTAAAGTTCGAGTAAATGACACACCGAATGATGAATAAATACTGCCTTTATTTTAGGATTATATAGCTTTATATACATTCTCCCTTACAAGGTAAAGTTATGTGTAAACAATACATTTTTCTAGGCGAAACACATTTCGTCCAGAAAAAAGTATGGTTTACCATAGGGTACACTATTCCTACTACATACCTACTCCTTTCTATAGCCCTAACAACGTGTACCTACGCGAAATTTCATAATGATCAGTCGAGTAGTTAAGGCGTGAAAACGTAACAAACAAACTCACATTCAAATTTTTAATATTAGTTAGAACTAGCTGACCCGCGCAGCTTCGTCTGCTTCACATAAGACAATTTTCCCCGTTTTTGCAACATTTTCCATTGATGCTGCGCTCCTATTGGTAGTAGCGTGATGTTATATAGCCTATAGCCTTCCTCGACAAATGGGCTATCCAACACTAAAATAATTATTCAAATCGAACCAGTAGTTCCTAAGATTAGCGCGATCAACCAAACAAACAAACTCTTCAGCTTTAAATATTAGTTTAAATTACTTAGGTATATTCGTGATCAACATTATCTCTCAACTTAAGTGTAAGACTCAAGCTATGTATATTAAAATTTGACGTAGTAACGCGGTGCCCTCAAGTCTATGGTTTAAATCTCTGTATGTAGTTTTGCATTTAGCCTTGGGGATCACGTAACCGTGCCGAATACTACCTACATTAACTATTTGTAAAGAAAACAACAAATTCGCAAATCATTTAACATGATTGACGTATATACATAAATATATTTGCATTTAAATGAATCTCTTTTACGCATTTTAGCGTAAATTACTTCGAACTTTTTACATTTACGCGCCGTTTTAAAATCACTTATTAGCAATGAAATAATTTGCATAGATTTTCGTATTCTGTTTATGAACGAAACTGGCTTTTTTTTTAACTGTCTCCAACAATTCAGCAGAAAAATGTTGAATATTTTACGTTCCTGGCGAAATGTTTACAAAATCTAATGTTATTTTTCTGAACATTGTTTTTCGTTTTAAACGAAAACACCCACATTATAATATAACACGAGATTACATATTGTAAGTATATTCCAAATCCTTGTGTCCTTGCGTTGTTCCATGTTTGTACCAGATTTTCAACGTTCATTACTATGAAAGTGACTTCTGGTGTTGATAGTAGTTTCACGTAATAATTCTCGTATCGTGAGGGACTTTACAAACATTCAAACAACGGACACAAACAACACACAGACTTAAAACAACTATTATGGCACTAAATTATATTTTTTGTCTCGTGTGGCACTGAACCCACAACAATCGACGCGGCGTAGAAATTTCCACTTAAGCCATTTCACCATCCGTCCCTTTTTTAAATAGGTAGTACATTTAATTTTTTTTTTAATAGAGCATTTTATTAATAGTAGAGCCTCGCTGAATTCAGCGTGCGGCTTGACCGGGGAAGGACTACCCTCTCACAGACTATCGACGTAAAATACCAGTATTCCTACTGTTGTTTCGTTTGACTGAGAGTGCGGAAAACTATACTACCGATTTTAAAATTTCTGTCACCTTTATAAAGCTAACCGAGTAACATAGGCTTGTTTCATTTTGAAAATATAGGTGTAGCGTAATATTTCCGAACGCTTCCGTCATGTTTGACAAGTGAGCGCGCCAAAAATGTTCACATTCACAGAAATGAGTTAGAAAACTCAGATCGGCCATCTAATACGACGCACAGTTTTTTACTTCAGTTAAACCTTACATGTAAAGCAAATAAATACTGCTTCAAGAACAAACCGCCTCAAGTGTTATCAATACTCCTGCTGCACGTTTATATCTACATAGATATTATTACTAAAATAACCTAACAATTTTTTAGGCGAGCTAAGCCGCGAGATTCTGTCTAGTTACAAAATAAAATAGTTATGGACGGAACGCTAAAGCCGCGTAAAGAGTTTGCACGTCGGCACGTGGCCATTCATAATTGGCTGTAAACCTCTTTAATTCGTATAAACAAAAATATTGTCTTCGCAGCTCTATTTCATACTAATTTTAGGATTAGGTACCTACGTTTCAAAAATGTTTCACAGTTCCGTATCCTGAAAACTTAGATTAAAAACCTCTAGATGTAGCCATTGATTGTAGACAATGTGCAAGTGAGAGGAATACATAGGTAGGTACAAACTCAATAACGAAACAGACAAAGCATTCTTCTTTTTATTAAAAAAAGTCAACTAGGAAAAATTCATGCACGCATTTTGAAGTGAAAACTTCTTTAGGCGCGTTGAGCACTTCTTGGGTGAACAAAAATCACGGAACCGCGTCATCGTCACGCTTCCACGCTATACTTTTTTTTTTAGAATATTAACAAAATCTCAGAAATGGTGCGTCCTACGCAAAAAATAACGAAATGTTGACCCCCGTAATAACCCCTAAGAGAGTATCAGGAACTAGCATCCGACCCAACCCTTTTCTTTTTTTTATTTTTGTTTATAAAGAAGTGTTTATGATCAAGGATTAAAGTTTTCACTTCTATCGACTGCCCCAATTTTTTTAACAGCAACACGCGCTCTTATTGCTGTGAACACAACAAAAATATATAAAAAATACAACATGTAACATGATAAACGCACATCCTGAAAGTAGTTTGTGCAAAATCCGCTAATGAATCAATTCCAGCAATTTACTATCATAACCTAATCTACTTCTACGTGAGCGAAACTTCGTGCAAAAGCTAGTCTATTATATAAAAAACAAATGAAAGATGTCCGCTTGCACGTACAATCTGAGACTAACAAAAATACTTAATAAGCGTAAAAATATTATATCATAATAAATCAGTGTACATTCAATCGCGTCGCTCCAACAACACTGCCAAGCAACGATCTTCTTCAAGGATTCTTTCACGGTTTTAAACAAATTACGTTCAAAACAATACCAGCGATAATCTCTATAACAAAACGAGACTTCAGCCTAATAGTTAAAATTCTGAATTTCAGTATAAAAGCCTTAGGTTAGTTAACAACGGACACATTCAGCTTCATCTCTTGTAGAAGACAGACGAACGGCAAAATGAAGATCATTCTCGTATCTCTACTGTTTCTGGTGAGTACACTTTATTATAAACTATCTTTTGCACGCGGCTTCGCTCGCGTAAAAGTAACAGTACACTTTTAAAAAAATATCACATTCTCCTATCCTTCCCTATGAAATAAGGGGGTAAAGAATAAGGGAGAGGATCTAGGGCTTGATTGGATCTCCTTGCATTTTAGATCTCGCCTATGTTACTCAGTGATAATATAGCTTTCTAACGATGAAAGAATTTTTAAAACCGGTTAAATAGTTTATGAGTTAAATCCTTACAAACAAATAAACAAAAATCAAATATTTCCTCTTTATAATATTAGTATATATTAGAGACTCGCCCCGGCTTCGCACAGGTCACAAAACCTTAACAAATGATACACCTAAACCTTCCCCATGCATCACCCTGACTATTGGTGAACACCGCATGAAAATCCGTTCAGTAGTTCTTAAGTTTATCACGAACATACAGACCGTAATCTTGTTTATCAGTCCATAAATTGAAATTAAACTACTATATACGGATTTTATCGCGTTGTTTATTTGACACTTTATTACAACATTTTGAATAAACTGTTACACTAATATTACTATCAAACTTTACTAATTTTTAAGCTAATTAAATTATTGAAACGATTAAAACTATTTATACTATTACTGTACTATTATACTATTTATATTTGTCTTTACACTTTCCCCGACGTTTCGGTTGCTTTTCAGCAGCCATGGTCACGGGGAGTCCAAGATAGTAATTGTCTCAATGTTCCAGTGTAGTTATTTCAAAGTACCCCGAACATAATTTAATCATGGGTGTTTCTGTTTACGCAGAATGAGCTCAAAGTATCATGAAGTCTAGCTTTAACATTCGCGTAAACAGAAGACAATATTATGTAAATCCATAAATTTCCCGAAGATATGTTAATTCAACCCGCTTTGGGCCAGAATGGTGTCGAAGTCAAAGTCAAAGTCAAAAATCATTTATTCACTTAGGTCACAAAGTAACACTTATGAACGTCAAAGGGATAAGTGAGTTTGTTACATTTACTGAATTTACATTTATGTTAGTTGCAAGGTTCAGGCAAAATGTTGAGCCTATGAGAAGATACCTGTCCGACCGGTCCTACCTACTAAACCTACCACGATGTTCCTCGACGTTACCAGAGTCGGCGAAGCCGCGCGAATCTCGCGACCCCGCCAAGGTTTCGGCTTGCCGAGTGAAACTACAGGATACGAAACTATCCTACCCATTTTAAACTCTGATTTTTGCCTTACTGTGCTCTTATGGGGGAAGAAGACAACACGACACAGAGGCGCGTGGGAACACGCTCACCGCCTCTCGGACCTGGTGCCCACCACCCCTAGGTGAAACACAAAAGCTAACTTTTTAATACTTATGTTATTTATTACAGGCACTGGCAGCGTGCATGGTTGCTGCAGCGCCATCCATACACAAAAGAGGTACTACATTTATTTCTTTCTTCTCTTTCACTAATTCTCTCACGTTTATGATGACTGCTCCGCTCTCGTGATTCGTAGCGTGATGTTATATAGCCTATGATACTGACGGACAAAGTAGCTTTCTCAAGGTGAAAGAATTATTTAAATTTTATTTCTTTGTATAATATTTTAGGTACTTAGTAGAATAATCTTACTAGTTTTGCTGTTGACATTGTTCTGTTACAAACTATTATACGTGTATTTATTTCAGATACTGAAGATACACCAGATAGCTCCAGTCCTAAACCAGCTGAAGAGTCCACTCCAGCCTCGTCTGACGTAACCGAAGGCGGCAGCACTAAAACTAAGAGAGGTGAGTGCGCTAAGGTGTTATTCCTTCAGTACACCTACACATACCAGCAGTGAGACAATACACGCTGATGTAAATCATTTTAAATAATCACCAAAACGCAGTTATCTTAAATATGATTGCTAAAGGCCAAAAGATAAATCTGTCTCTGTCATCATGCCTATATTCAATAGATTATAGGCATGAAGACAGAGTTCCATCTTTTAAAGTGGCAAAAAATATTGAACCGTGCCCAGCAGTGGGACAGTTCATAAATAGTCCTATTCAACGAATAGTAATTCTTATAATCGTAATTTTTTTGGTATTAATATGTTCAAAATGTAAATTCAAATAATGTTATTAAATATTTATCTAATTAATTATTTTTCGCCACGTAATTATACCATTATTATAATTTCAATATTTTCATTATTAAATTTTAACTATTCCTAGCTTAATGTGTCTAAATCCTTAATTTCATTGTATTCATAATTATTTATTAATGATCTGCACAATTAATTAATATATTTAAACATACCTACTATTGATGTGATGCTTTTGAGTGGCTCTTCTTGTCTCATAATGTTCTTATTAAATCGTGGATAATGTAGTGGGCTGCAATATTGTAATATACCATTATGCAGTTCCTATATTTAAACATATTGAATATTGTAGCTGTTTATTATCCCTAAATAAAATAGGGCTGATATTATTATAATCTCTTAATACAATCAACATTAATTAGTTCCTCACCTCTTTTCTTAGCGGCGAGCTCGGCATTGCCTTCAGCTTGACCAGCACCTGAAACAACGGTATTAATGGCAGTTACAGTAGTCTGTATGTGGTGGACACACCTTAGAATTGATCACTTCGTGATGTGGTCGACCAATTCATGAAATGCCTGTCTTGGGATCAATCTCGATACATCTGTGTGGCAGTCTAATAGTGTCCCAGTAGGCTATCGCTGCTTATTAACATAATAATAGAGTGTAATTATGCTCTTCACATTGTTGTGATGCGAACTTCACAAAATCAAATACTAAAGCAGCAAACCCTACTGCTGGATCTATAGAATAATATGTTGTGTATTTATTTCAGATACTAAAGAGGCATCAGATAGCTCCAGTCCTAAATCAGCTGAAGAGTCCACTTCAGCCTCGTCTGACGTAACCGAAGATGGCAGCACTAAAACTAAGAGAGGTACTCACCTAAACGATTACTATATACTATATACAATAACACCTTAGCGCACTCGCGCTAAGGTGTTATTCCTTCAGTACACCTACACATACCAGCAGTGAGACAATACAGGCTGATGTAAATAATCACCAAAACGCAGTTATCTTAAATATGATTGCTAAAGGCCAAAAGATAAGCATAGAATGTCAATTTGTAGCTTTCAATATAAGCTGCGCTAGGCTAGTGAGAAACCGTTGGACAGACTCGCAGAGCTCTCGAGATCGATTCCAAGGCACGCGCTTCTGGCTTTTCGAAGTTATGTGTTAGTTTAATTTTAATGAATAACATTCGCGTAAATAGAAGACAATATTATGTCTATCAGTGTTCATCAAATATTTATAAGATTTGAACACCCAAATGTTAGGTTGCTCTGTAGCAGTCTATCCAATCAGTAAATCATAGTTTAACTAATTATCAGGTACAACAATTACCTCAACATAAATTTTAGCGTCATCAATAAGTAGTGAAATTTTAGTTTTACCTAGAGCAGTCACGTACGTATTACCAAAACCTATATAAGTGATGGCAAATCATTAATTTGCCATTTTTGACGTGGTACTATTTACTTCGTAACTATCTCTTTTATCAAAGTACATTGACTGCCAAAATCTACGTAACTTGTCAACTGCACATTATTAAGGTTTACGTGTTAAATTATTTGTAATATTATCTGCTAATTTACTATCATCATTTAGTCATAATGATTTAACTTCGACTTTATCTACCCAAATGCTTTACACATTCAGGATTATCATGACCGATGCGTTTACACTTTCTGCACTCAATGATCGGTTTTTTATATTCCGACACTCGTGACCCGTTTCATACAAAACACCTCAAGATTCTACTACGATCATTTTTTAATGATCTACGAGTGGTATCAATTGCGGAATGACTCATGTTTCACACCCCTCAGATAACCCAATAGTTTATCAGCATCCTCGAAACCTACTGCCTCTACTCCATACCTAACCGAACTATCATCTATTCCATACACAATAAAATCGATAGCATTCCTACCAGTAGGTAGGTAAGTAGAATGTAGAATATAGGTAGGTTAATTAATTGCTTTGAATCGGATTTGAATGCTTTGAATTCGAAGCAATAAATTTTTCGTAATAATACTCTTCTAAATCGACGCCAAACTTGCCCTTATAGCTAGCATTTCCGTGAGCAAATTACCATAGTTTTCGTATGTCGGAAAAGCAGATTTAAGTTTTCAACCTATTCATCCCATGTAAGCAACACTGACGGTTGTCCCTCGTACCATTTTTTTGCAGTGCCGACTAACTTTGGGAGAGCGTAATGAACCGTCTGCTTACTATCCCAACCATAGATCTCAGAACATTCTTTCACTTTGTTTAACCACGTGACAATAGTTTGGTTTTTCGATTTAGGGCAAACTCTGGTACTACATTATTATTAGTAATTTTTTCTTTATATTGTGGATTTATGGCTGAGATAGATTGCAAAGAATCTTTGATGCATTTAAGTATTTCATAATTAACAGTATTAGTTACTGTACATGGAGGTTGTGATGTAACAGAAGCAAATCTTTCTCTAGAACAATGGCGTACTGGACTACGTGACCTACTAGGACTTTCTTTACGAGGAGTCTGCAATCTGTGACGCCTTTGTTTACAACGATTATGATTTAAAGGTCTATTTATCGCTTCATGTCTCTGTGCGTCGGTTGACGGCACACGTGACGTGCAGTGCCGCAACGGAGGTATTACGACTGACCTGCCACGACTTATTGCCTGCGATTGAACTTTTCCAGATAATCTACAACATATGCGCCGCTCGGAGCCACGCCTGCTGCGGAAAAGTAAGCGTTCAGTTCGTCACCATCGTAGGGTCGTAGTACATAGAGAAGAAAAAGAGACGCCCACCGAAAAAACTATTAAAAGAAATACAAAACATTAAAGATAATACTTACCTACCTGTATAATATAATACATAACATATTATAGGTTAGGCTTTGTTATTTATTAACTAACATAAAGATATACCTATAAGTACCTAGAGTGAGAATCGCATCTATCAACGACGAGTGAGCCTGCAGCGCGTGTACGTGATCGGCTGCGTCTCGTAGGCCCCTGTAGTACAACGCTGCGGTGCCTCTCCTTGGACCTTGTGCTACTCTTGGACCGATCGCTGGACATCTTTAGTACCTTTAGATCTGAAATATTTAGAACAACGAGTATCTAATTCATAAAAAAAACGTCGTAAAAACATTAACTAAGTAAATTACTTAGTAGGAATAATAAACATGGGTATAATTTCCAATTAAGTTTTATTACAAATATTGTAAGCACATACATATCTGCTACCTACTTATGGAATACCTAATAATTTATTACGGCTTATGTTTAACTTATCACCAGATATAGTAAAATAGTAAATGATCACCAAATTGCACAGCAAAATATATTTAGAGATCAAAATAAGTTGACGGAGCCCCGCTATTTTTGGGTGGGTTTAAGAAGGAACCTTACATAACCTAACCGTTCCGAGACGGAATGCAGTGATTTGAGGCGTATAGGTGCTGGTTATGATATATTTTAGTAAGCATATTTTGCTGCGCAATTACTTTTTTTGGTGGTCATTATATTTAATCCCGTTTCTTACTATTAACCCCAATTGTTATGAAAAACAAGTCTATGTAATATTTTAGTAACTTTAAGCAGCGATAGCTCAGTGGGGAGACCAACAGGCTGCAACTTTTTGGGTCTCGGGTTCGAACCCACGTCACGCACCTCTGACTTTCGGAAGTTATATGACTTTTCGAAATTATGTGCGTATTGATTGACAATTATCGCCTGCACCGTGCCTCGGCGAGCACGTTAAGCCGTCGGTCCGCGCTGCCATGAACATCTATGGCAGTCGTTATTGGGAGAGTGTCGACACAAAAGATCCCACTGGATCGAAGAGTCGTCGGTCTGCACTGACTGGCTCCCACATAAGATAAAAACATGCCATTTTTTTTAATACAATTGTAAGAAGGTAATTCGAACTAAAATTCAATGGAGATAGAGAACCTAAATAGTGAATATTTTCGTCTTAAAGTTGACCTGCAAAATGTTACTAAACTTAATGACACGTATAAGAAAATTTGTCTTACTCCTAATAAAAAAATATGACACCTAAGAGCCGTAACAAAAAAGTACTACAGCACAGTAAAAAGAAAACAAACATGGAGACTAATAAAATTGAAGTCACAATTACACATACACCATTAATAGTAGAAACCTTCATGCACTTTAAAGGAATATATCATAAAGGATAATAATTGCCAAACCACAAATATGGAGGAAGAAGACCTACCAGCAATATTACCGGCAGTTAAATTAGTAGAAAATGAAAAACAAAAGAGTATAGTTTTATCAGAACAACAAGGATATAAAATTCGGCGCTGTCTTCAAAGATTGGTAGGTGAAAAGTATTTAGTTAAGACGTACTGGAAATCCGGGGCCACAATGCAACATGTACTGATGTCATCCAAACAAGAGATAAGTTTGTTAAACAAAAATGACCTTATAATTATTGTGGCAGGTACTAATGATAAACAGCCCAATGAGTTGTTATTTCACTTGAGACAATTCATGACTAACAATTACAATACTAATATATTAATTTCAGAAATACCTTGTAATAAGTATCTAAATGAACGAAAATTAAATTACGAGATAAAATTTCTGTGCTCCAAGTTTAGTCATTGTGATTACATCGACATGAACTACAGTGAATTTTTGCCTGCACCAACATTTTTTACGCTTCACAAATCTCAATTACTTCTTAGGGAAATATTACATATTAACTATAGACAACAATACGACTTATATACTAGACATAAATTTGACAAACCAGAACATGATGTAGTATCTTTAAAGGATCAAAGCACACAGACAGAACAGTTCGTAGACCACGTCAGTAACGTATCGACTCCAAAAGAATGTAGTGAGCTTTTTCTTTAGTAAAAATATTTCCATTATTCACCAAAATATAAACGGTTTAGTAAACAAATCCGATATCTTAACAGTAACCCTCGATTCTGTGGAGGGCGAAATACGAAGAACTGTTGATATTTTATGTCTCACTGAACACAATATGACTGCATCTGATAAGCAATCTCTAAAGGTCGTAAATTATAATCTTGGTTCCTACTACTGTAGGAAAATACGACGTGGTGGGCCCTGCATAATGGTGAGAAATACATTGAAATTTAATCCTATACCTGAAATAAACAGATACTCATTGGAACAAATCATAGAATGTTCAGGGGTTTTCTTAATAGAATACAATATTTATATTATATGCAGTTATAGACCGCCAAGGTCAAATTCAGAGGACATCAATAAATTTTTCATAAATTTTAACTTGCTTCTTCACTGATTCTGTTGTAGCAAAAAGAAAGTTATCGTTTGCGGTGACTTTAACATAAATATGCTAAACAATGGTTACGCACCGACTGAATTTAGACAAATTCTGCATAGTCATAATATGAAACTGGGTATTAATGAACCTATACGGTTGGTAAGTGGGACATGTATAGATAATATTTTGTTTAACGTACGTGGGTGTAAAGCGGAAGTACTTGAATTAGCTCTTTCAGATCATACAGCACAGTTACTAACATGTCCGGTTAAACAACATGCATGTCTCAAATATTGGTATATTACTGTACGAGACTATAGTAAGGAGAACCAGAACAAATTTCAAAATTGCATTTGTTCTTTAGGTTTCAATGACGTTTTTACATCTGAGGACCCAAACCTAGCTTTCACAAATTTTTACGAATTATTTAAATTGTTTTATGACCTCTGTTTTCCCTTAAGAAAAGTTAAGCGATCAAATACTGTGCGACCACGATGGTTTACTAAAGGTATCAGAGTATGTTGTAAACGCAAGCGTCACCTTTTATGGTAATATAGGAAAAAGCGTACCGAAGGTTCTAAAATTCAATATAAAGCTTTAGCGCTAAGACTAAGCCGTATTATAAAATTAACACAAAAGGTTCAAAACGATAACCTTATCAACATGGCAACTAATAAATCCAAAGCTACTTGGAGGATAATCCGTAATTACCAGCCAATCATATAAAATGAACAAATACAGTACATTAATATTAATGGTAACATCATAGAAGAACCCACACAAATTGCAAATTATTTCAACAATTTTTTTATTGATAATATTTCTCATTCATTGCCAAATGACCCAGAGATAGAAATACCTAATCAATTGAAATCAATATACATGTGTCCCACAATACCTCATGACATTTATAAAATTATAGTAAATTTAAAAAGCACAAACAGTACTGGATATGACGGTATATCAACTAAAATAATAAAACTTGTATCAGTTCCACTGTCACATATACTAAGTCATATAATAAATCTCTCCATAGCTAATGGTATTTTTCCTGATCAATTAAAATTGACTATTATAAAAACTTTGTTTAAGAAAAATGATAGGCATGATATTCGAAATTATCGCCCAATAGCACTACCACTTACACATACACTACTACACGTTATTTCAAAAAATTTTGAAAGGGTGATATATAATTGTGTTTATAATTATTTTGAAGTTAACAATTTATTTTGTACTGAGCAAGTCGGTTTCAGGAAAAATAAATCTATTGATATGGCGGTATTTAGTTTTCTAACCACAGTACTAACTAACATGGATAAAGGTAAACAAGTGTGTGCGTTGTTCATGGACTTAACAAAGGCCTTTGATTATGTCGATCACAAAATATTGTTGAACAAGTTATACGCGTATGGAGTTAGAGGGAATGTTCACGACTTAATTAAATTTTACTTAAGCCACAGAAAACAAGTAACGCAAGTATCAAGAATATGCAGAATTAGTAAAAATCATACTGATCATATTTCAGGAAGCAGGAATGTGTCTTTTGGTGTTCCGCAAGGCAGTGTTCTGTGTCCGCTGTTATTCCTAATTTATATTAATGATATGCCAAAAGTAACACAATTCAAGACTGTTCTATTCGCCGATGATAGCACAATTTTGTTTACTGGGGATATCAAGCCGCAGTTAGAGCGGGAAATAAAAATAACATTAGATAATATTATAACTTGGTTGACATTAAATAATTTAAATATGAATATCGATAAAACAAATTTTATGACATTTAGAAATAAATTAAACAGAATTTCAGACATGAACATAACTTGTTTAAATAAAAAGATAACGGAGATAGATACAACAACACTTTTAGGACTACATATTGATAACTGTTTAAATTGGAAAAAACATATTGAGTTGCTCTGTAATAGACTCAGTACATTTTCATATGCGTTGTACATGTTAAAAAATCAGCCAGACAAACAACCGTCCTAACTGCATATCATGGATATGTTGTGCCTCTTCTAAGATATGGCATCATGTTTTGGGGCAACTCAACTATTAAAGAATTTGCTTTTGTTCCGCAAAAAAGATGTGTAAGGTCTATATGTCATATAAAACCTACAGAAAGCTGTAAACCTTATTTTGTACAGCTGAAATTATTAACACTACCATGTTTATATAAATTAGAAGTACTGCTATTCGTAAGAAAAAACATCCAACTATTCACAAAACGATATAGTAAAAGGCACAAATTGGCTATATGTATGCCATCAAATAAGACAGCTTTATTAAATAAAAGTATTCTGTGTATGGCATCACGAATTTACAATAAACTACCCAATACAATAAGACACCATTACAACTTGACATTAAATATGATAATAAACAAATAACAGAAGTTGACTCTACTAAATTCCTTGGCATAACTATTGACAGATATTGCAACTGGAAACAGCATATTGACTTGCTATGTACAAAACTGGAAAGATTCGTGTATGCATTGAATCGCTTACGACAGGTGACAACAATAAATGCAAGTTTATGTGCCTACCACGGCTATGTATCATCACTTCTTCGGTATGGAATTATCCTATGGGGTAATTCCGTTGACTTGATTAGAGCATTTAGATCTCAAAAGAAATGTATGCGTGCATTAGCTGGAGCACAACCCCTAGATAGTTGCAAACCGTTATTTAAACAATTTAATATACTGCCTCTACCTAGTTTGTACATTTATGAAACATGCCTGTTTGTACATAAATATAACAAGCTATTCGAGAAACACAATGATGTGGTTGTGCGTTCAAGCCGCCATATATACAAACTAAATGTACCCAAACAAAGAATTAATGTATTCAGCAAAAATTCTTACTGTATGGCGATCCACATATATAATAAATTACCAGACATATTTAAGAATCTCCCCATGACAAAATTCAAGAAACAGTTGCATGCACTACTCACAAATAAATGTCTGTATCATATAAATGACTATTTCAATGAAAAAAATATGACTTTATAAGCTGCCAATTATCCTGTGACATGATTAATAATACAATCATTAAATTCTTATTTTATGACATTGATAAATTATAAGATAATAAATTGAATAAGTATTTTAAATAGTGAATAAGAATAAATTATTTAGCAAAAAATATAAACAAACAATGGGCATATATTACTAATTGATTGATAGCAATATGTTATTTCAATAGTTTGCATGTTAAAATTGTATTAATGTAATTGCTTAAATTTTGCACGCCACATCTGGCCGAATATGCAGTACAAAATTTAAAATGACCACCTGTATACCTGAACCATATTCTGGCAAATAAAGATTATTATTATTATTATTATATTATTATAATCAATATTACAGATTACTGAATTTAATATCTTTAGGAATAGAATAAAATCAATATTATTACGAAAATGTTACTACTCGGTCCATGAATATTTGGAGGACAAAATGTTGTGAATACATAGCAAACAAAATAGATATTCTAATTTGACATTTCCAGTTAATTGACATACTTATACACCATACCTAATTTTATTTTTATTTGGTTATTAATAATGTGTTTGTCTTATTAAATGTTTATTGAGAATATTGACATCATAATTTTGTAAGGTTTAAAACTTGACATAAATGTATAATATAATGTTGACTATAGTTGGTAAATATTATTACTTATTCTGAGACCTATTGAAATTGAATTATTAAATTTTCTTATTTTATGTAACATTTTGCATGCCAGCCTGGTTGAAATATGGTGGTACTCACTGCTTAAATTGTAACAACTATTATTGTAATACCCATATATCGCAAAATAAATGATTTTGAATTTCTGAATCTGATCAATAAAAAATTATTAGAAAGAAATTTTAGCTAGGCACAATGTGTATGTTTAAAGATATAAAGAAATAACAAAAATAATAATAAAAGATCAAATGAGCCGTCACGGGACGCCTGGCAGATGTGAAACATCGAAATTATTTTGTACAAGTAATGTCCTCCAGACCGAATTTCGGTCACGGTAGCCAGTATTAACGGAGACTGGCCATCTGCGCAGGAGATATTATAGTGCACAAGTGTGTGCGCAAACACAAGTGTACTCTATGTTCCGTCACTCTCATGATCCGATGGGACGTCACCGATACGACTGGAGAGAGATCAGGCGCAGGACCAACAACGGCTTTACGTGCTTTCCGAGGCACGGGAGTGTCTTACACCGCCAACTTCCTAACTCCGGGCTGCTATTGAGATTTCTTAACAGAAAAACCCAATAACTGTTTGTTGGCCCGACCCGGGATTCGAACCCGAGACCTCATGCACAGCAGCCGCATTCAATACCGCTGCGCCACGGAGGCAGTTGTACAAGTATAACGCATAAAAGAACAGATTACGACAGGAACTAATATGACATAATGTAAAAATAAAATGGTTCGAATTTTCCAGAAAATGATTGTTTATTTACCTCCGAGTCTTCTTCGAAGAGGTCAATGAAAACAACTTTGTGGGTCTGTGTGTCTGTCTGTTAGTGACAGGCATAGGTCCGGAACCACTGGACCGATTGACTTGCAACTTGGTGTGCAGACACCTTGGGGTCATACGTCGGTCGAGTTTGAATATGGGTCCTGTGGGTCAAAAAAACCCCGGGATATAGGGGTCACAAGGTCACATGTATTATAAATGGCAAAATGGCTTCATTTATAGCAGAGTGGTGGTGTGCTGATTCGAGTTGGTTGCTGCTGTTTGCTGTCGAGTTTTGTCTTATGCTGCGTTTTGCAACACAACATGTTCAACAGTGGACATGATGCCCAACAATGGACATGATACCCAACAATGGTCATGATGCCCAACAGTGGACATGATGCCCAACAGCGGGCATAATGATTAACAGTTGCTATGACGCCTAACAGTGGGCAAGATGCCCAAAAGTGGACATGAGCCCCAACTGGGGGCATCATGTCCAGCAGTAGGTACGATTGAGTTGTAACTTGGTGTGCAGACACCTTGGGGTCATACCTCGGTCGAGTTTGAAGATGGGACCTGTGGGCCAAAAGACCCCCGAGATATAGGGGTCACAAGGTCACATGAATACGAAGAGGTTTAATCCTGGGTTTTTACACCCACCTCGTTTAATAATAAACATTTATTTTCATTAAATACAAAACACACAGTACTATATATAGACTTTATTTATATCTATATACTATCATATAGCGTGGCGACGCGTCGCCATGGCATGCGTCGCTACGCCAGCAATCAGTTTTACGTGCGGCTATAGATGTTTCACATCAAAAAGGAAGGAATAAAAATACTAACATAAGATACTCAATAAACATCCTGACATGCGTCCCACAGCTTCAGCAATCAGGACTCCAGTTCAGCATTTGCACCAGGCAAAGAACCAAGCACTGGTCTTCCACTGGAGCCTGTTATTGTGACGTACGGAAGCCAATAAGTATAACGATATATACATAGATATATATAATTTAAAATTATGTACACACTATTAGCGTGAGAAGGTACATAGACAATCATGTTAAAATAATTACACAATCCTAATCCTAACTTCCTATCCTAATCCTAACTTCCTAACTTCCTAATCCTATCCTATCCTAATCCAATCCTAATCCTAACTAATATTATAAAAACGAAAATGAGTTTGTTTGTTTGTTTGCTTGTTACCTTTTCACGCCTAAACCACTGAACCGATCATCCTGAAATTTTGCATATACGTTGTCAGGTGTACAGAAACGGACATAGGCTACCTTTCATCCCGAAAAAAATTACTGTTCCCGAGGAAAACAATAATAACGTTCTTATGATAATAGATGGCGCCACGTGTCTTTCGAATCATAATTGAATTATATTATTAATATGCAAGCTGAGTACAACCCGAATTAATTTGTCAAATTCTAAATTAACGCGAGTGAAGCCGCGAGCAAAAGCTAGTTATATATAAAATAAAAGAGGACAGTAAGTTAATAAATCTAGTAAGTAATACTTAATTAAAATAATCATGATATTGTTATATTGAATGCGCATAGAAGCATGCGGCGCGCACCTACGTATTGCACAATAATTACTTATTATGAAATGAGTTATCCAGCCCTCGCCAGCACTAGCGAGCTAGAATCGTCGATGCGGTCTGCACACAACACAACTCGCGCGACGAGCGCCCCAATAAAACGTCCCAGTGCCGGATTAACCACGTAGCAAGAGCTACGGGCTCCGCGCGAAAGGGGGCCCCGCATATTTAAACCCACTCATCTCTGGCTGAGCGTAATTTTTTGAGTGAAATTTGTGTGATAAGATGTGATATATTGAATTTACTTGATGTCACAAAAACGTGAAACGTTACAACTTTTCCTACTAAGACAATCCACGTCAGACAATCGGTAACCGACTATTTCCTTGGCGTAAATAAAACAGCGAATTTCATACGGTAAACGCACAAGTTCTACAAAAAGTCGCTCGTATAAATGTGTAGAATTTCAGTCGGCCCAATAATCAGCTCTACAAAAAGTCAGACGTATGCAAGCACTCTTACCTGAAAGAATTTGCTACGGGCCCCGCGCTTGCTTAATCCGGCACTGAAACGTCCCCATATTATATTGTCGTCGACAGTTACGTTATTCTGCGTAAATAGAAACACCCATGATTAAATTATGTTCGGGTACTTTGAAATAACTACACTGGAACATTGAGACAACTACCATCTTAGTCTCCCCGTGACCATGGCTGCTGAAAAGCAAGCGAAACGTCGTGTTCGTCAGAATGGCTGGTTGTCTGTGGCGTTGGTCTATGAGAGTTGATTCGAAAATTGCTACATCATTGCTTATATTTGCTACATATAATAAATAATTGCTACATAGGATATATATTTAGAAATACAATATTTTTTGACCAGCAATCCTGACGTCTGGTTGGCTGGTCGCCTCCTAGTTTAAAGCCAAGCATGCAGCGTTTCCCGAAATGTATTGCGGCAATAATTGCTACATATTTACTTCATTTATCTAATTTAGTTGTAACTTCAAACATATGTTAAATAAAGGATGTAGCAATGATTTAAATTATCCCGAGGAAAAGTGCCTGATAAAATAATCAAGGCAAATTGTTGCAGTGTGTCTTCACTCAACGGTATTGCTACTTTAGGAGGCTGGCGTTTTAAATAGTTAAATGGCATGTTATGTTATGAGTAGGTAAGTGGATAATAAGCACATTAAATGGATATCGTAAATAAAAACAAAATGTGGGTCGTTCATAAGATTCAGTTTAATAATATTACAATTTACTTAGAAAATATTCAATTATTAATTTACCTTATTTTCATATTATTTTTCGCATATATTATACAATGTGGAATTTGCTTCTTTTTACTCTTCGTAATTTTTTTCGATTCGTCATCATAACATTTCCATTGTGAATTTCGTCGGCAATGAGCTTTGTAGTGACCAATTAGTGTTTCACATACTGGGGCTCGAATTCTATTATTGACAGTAAATGAAACTCAGATCCTTGTAACAAAAGAGATGTTGGTGGATCATCTTGATGATCATTGAAATAAATTGATTAAAATGAAATTCAAATGCAATAAGATCTCGCAAAGATACACTAAATGATTTAACACCTTTACATTTACTTCGCCGGCATTCTGTAAGTTCTTGAGCATTAATTAAAGTATTTGCGGCTTCTTGTAAATCATTAATGGCTGAATTTATATCAACGTTTAGAACGATTTGTATCTTACGCTCAACTCTATTGATTGCACAATCTGATTCTGTACAATGTTCACTTTCATCTGCACTATATATACAATCTATTAAAATGCGTTCAAATATATTATTTACATTACACTCGCATCCGCATCTCACTTCCACAGAGAATTCTTGTTCAACTTTTGAAAAATAGACTTGAGCCATTTCAGATCTTATTTTGTATACTTCTTCTGTATCTCTTTCACTCATGAGTTTGACAAGTTTACAGAATATATTTTCACTCTCATGTATTGTTTGACTTATACGATAGCCATCGATATATGCTATAGCTAAAGCCTGACATACCGAATCAATCGCGCAAGTATTTCTCAACATAATATTTTTTTTATCAATTTGTAGCCTGCTTCCGTAAGACAAAAAAATAACTGGCTTCAAAGTTTTTCTTTTTTTAGTAACATTTCCTTTCCCTTTCCAGTTTTCGATGAAGGTAGGGTCCTCAGCAAAAATAGAATCATCAGTAAACTCTTCCTTAGGCTCCTTAGACTGTAATTTTCTTTGTCGCGTAAATGTTATGGAATCCCTTTTTATTTCCTTCTTAGGAAAATATGCTCCAGTATTTCTTTGTACAGTAAGATTCGGCAGTATCGATATTCTCGGTGCAACTAACGTCACGAATCATCCGATCGAGTGGGCTATAAAAGCGCGCTCGGCGCGCAATGACCATTGACCAGGCCCAGTCAACTGTCATACAGCAAAGTTATACGTATTGGGGGTACGAAAGAGCGAGCGAGAGAGATAATAATGTTACCATTAAAATACTTTTTTATAATAAATGATTTTTCCTTCTGGTAGCATCTACATTTTAAAACCAACATGCTGTCAAATCTGACAATACAAGAAAAACTTTTGCCGGCATTATGTTTTGTCTTGTTTTCGAAGTTTATTTTTACATGCTGTTATGATTCACTCGCGGAAGTCCTGGACTGGTTTACGACGAATAATTTACTACTAAACTCTAAAATAACTAAATGTATCAAGTTTACATTGCCAAACGTAAAGAGTCCTAACGTGAATATAATTTTAAATGATAAATTATTAAGTACTTTAATTAAATCTACAGATTTTTTTAGGATTAACTTTAGATCATAAAGTTCAGAGGGGCGCTCAAATATCGTGTCTTGCAGGGAAACTTAGCTCAGCCGCTTACGCAATTCGGAAAGTAAGACAGCTTACTGATATAGATACTGCAAGACTAGTATATTTCAGTTACTTTCATAGTGTCATGTCCTACGGTATATTATTGTGGGGCAAGGCAGCTGATATCGAGACAATTTTTATTCTTCAAAGCGTGCAGTACGTAGCATTTATAATTTAGGACCACAAGTTTCCCTGAAAGATCGATTTAAAGAAATAGGCATACTTACTGTTGCATCGCAATATAATATATTTGCTAACATTATGTTTAATAAACATAACATTTACATATATGTATAATAAAAATAGTGATATCCATAACGTAAACACTAGAAATAAGCATAAGTTAGTAGGCCCATATCATCGTTTACATAAAGTTCACAATACATTTGCGGGACTCGGTATACGTTTTTTAATAAACTACCTATTAATATACCATTGCTTAAATTTAAAAACGCCGTTAGAAACAACTTATTCGGAAGGGTTATTATTCAGTCAACGACTACTTAAACGACAAAAACTCATAGAGCTAATTGCTTGTTGCATACAGGATTCAAAGATCTGTATTACTTATAAGTCAATTTAAGCCTTTGCATAGTCACAAAGTGTAAGTGTATGCGCCATCATGCCATCCTACTGTCTATTTTAGATTTATATTAAACAATATATCTTAGCTCAAATTATTTCATCTCTATAATACTATTAAGTAAGTTATTATTGTTATTATCTTTAGTTTTTTATAGGCAGTAGTATAGGGCATAATGGCTGTAACACCTTGTTAATCTGAGTTGTAAAATACTGAAATTATATTTAATTGGCGATTTAAAAGTGTGGCTGTGAGTTTCTTACAGGTTTCTTGTCATAGGCTCAACCCTTTGCCTGAACCTAGCAACTAACCTAAATGTAGCTTCAGTAACTTAGTAAACTCACTAACCTATATACTTTGACGTTCATAAGTGTTACTTTGTGACATAAATGAATAAATGATTTTTGACTTTGACTTTCTGCCTATGCCAAGTCGTTGTAAGGTACGCAAACTTTGAGCCTATACCTACAATGTTTGAATCGATGCGGTATGCAAGGCGCACGCCTATGCCTACTAGGTTGAAGTGAAAATGAAGACCTAGACTCTACACTGAGACTACCAGCCAGGTTAGGCAGGAACATCTTCGAGACCTGACGAGGTCTAAGTGTCAGGAGGGGCCGTGTTGGTTGCGGAATGCGACGTAAACAAGTAACGTCACGAATCATCCGATCGAGCGGGCTATAAAAGCGCGCTCGGCGCGCACTGACTCACTTTAAGATCGAGCGGCGGACGGAAACGTACTGTGTGATCGCTGTTGGGTGATATCAATTATCTGTTACTTTATTTGTGCATTTCTTGAATAATTCAATGATTATTTAAAGGTGAAAGGGCGTCTGTTATTTTTTTTAAGCTGTTTCACATCTGATTCCTAACAATATTTGATTATAATATTAAAAAATGTGTTAAGCAATCTTTTTTATAGGGGCAAATGTTGCAACGCTTTCTTCTTTTAGATGCCACATAAGAAACAACTGGGACTGACCTTTCAGGCATCGGCTGTTTGAAGATATTTTACGCCAAATAATTTTTTTTCATATAAAATCAATAGTATTTACTTACAGACCTCGTTGCTATTCAAGGGTCAACGTGACCCTATCACTGTTATAATGAAGCAAAATATGTACCGAGCTCCTGGACTCACCTACCTCGTGCAACAACGTGTTTGACGGCCTCGATGGCGTAGTGATTAGTGTAACCGACTGCCATGCCTGAGGTCGCGGGTTCTATTCCCGCACAAGTCAAACATTTGTGTGCATGAACATGGATGTTTGTCTTGGTCTGGGTGTTTCTTTGTATAAGATTCCATTATCTAGTACCCATAGTACAAGCTCTGCTTAGTTTGGGCTAGATGGTGTTGTGTGTATGTGGTAGAATATTATAAAAAATGAAAAAAAAAAAGCGCGGGCGCAACACTGAGAATACACGAGCGGGGGAACAGATTTGTCTAAGAGTTATTGTACGAAAATTGTTATATCTAAATTTCATAGGGTCATATTGACCCATGAGTATTAACCAAGGGTAATAAAGCTGAAGAGTTTGTTTGTTTGGTTGAACGCGCTAATCTCAGGAACTACTGGTTCGAATTTAAAAATTCTTTTAATGCAAGATAGCCCATTTATCGAGAAAGATTATATAACGTCACGCTACGACCCACAGGGGCGGCGCAGTAACGATAAACGCGGGTGAAACCGCGGGAACATCTGATTATTAATATTTGCATGCCTAATACAGACAGAATATAGCCTAAAGTTAATCTAATACCACCTGTATTCTGTGCAAATAAATATTTCTTTCTTTATTACAATTTTCTTTCTAAAACTTTACATAATTCACTAGCGACGCGCCCTAGATTCGCGCGGATAGTACAAAACCTTAACAAATTATACACCTAAACCTTTCTCTGAATCACTCTGTCTAATGGTGAAAACCGCTTAAAAATCAGTTCAGAAGTTTTTGAGTCTACGCGAACAGACAGACAGACGCAGCGTGGGACTCTGTTTTATAATATTACTAGCTTTTGCCCGCAGCTTCGCTCGCGTTAATTTAGAATTTGACAATCAGTTCGGGTTGTACTCTGCTTGTAATAATATAATTCAATCATGATTCGAAAGACACGTGGCGCCATCTACTATTATCATAAGAACGTTATTGTTGTTTTCCTCGGGAACAGTAATGTTTTTGGGTTGAAAGGTAGCCTATGTCCGTTTCTGTACACCGGAAACGTATATGCAATATTTCAGGATGATCGGTTCAGTGGTTTAGGCGTGAAAAGATAACAAACAAACAAACTCATTTTCGCTTTTATAATATTAGTTAGGATTTAGCGCTAGAGATATTGTAGCTTAAAGATATAAATTTGAACTGAACAGCGATTTTCGGCCTCGATGGCGTAGTGGTTAGTGTAACCGACTGCCACGCCTGAGGTCGCGGGTTCGATTCCCGCACAAGTCAAACATTTGTGTGCATGAACATGGATGTTTGTCTTGGTCTCGGTGTTTCTATGTATCCTAAGTATTTACAAATTACTCAATTGAACATTAAATAGTTGCCAACCTGAAATCCAATTAAAACTATAGGCACACATCATTCAGTTGATATTTAAAACTTTAGTGAGCTAAGATAAACAATGGTAAAATAAGTTTTAAAAAAAAAGAAGAAATAGAGCACATTATTTCAAATAATTTTCTTCAAAAGGAAGGTTTTAAAGGGATTATATATAATGACCACCAAAAATAGTAATTGCACACCAAAATATGCTTACTAAAATAACGAGCACATATACGCCTCAAATCACTGCATTCCGTCTCGGAAGGATTAGGTTACGTTAGGCTCCTTCGTAATCCTCTCGCTGCCGGAAATGGTTCTGTCCATGGTCCGGAGCGAAGGTGCATAGGAGGCCGCCGTCGCCTTCTGCAAGGCAGTGATGTCCGCGAAGGAGGCGGCGGAACGGGAGAGGGAGCTGGTCTCTCCCCACCCAAACCGCAGGAGACGTCCAGGCGCGCCCCCCTCAGTAAAGGGGAGGGCTGTACCATCTGGCCCTCTCCCAAACAGCTGGGGCCCGCCTAGTGTGGCGGGCCAAGACCTGTCGGTGTCGCGGTGAATGCATCCGTGCGTTCGAGCCTACGAGGAAAGAGTTTATTTTTGAACATTATTTTAATTTTTCTATATATATATTCTACTTTGCGACCACCACATTATAAGCAAAAGACAACGTTTTTTTTAATTTTTTGTGATTATTATTGAGTTGTGTGAGTGATAGTCCAATACCGTTATCGCTACCATGCCACTTAAGCGCACTCCTCCGACCACTCCGATGACATCTATTACGACTCAGTCAGATACGGACATTCCTCGTGCTGTGGATGAGGACACGCTGAACATATCAACCCGCCACAAACGGCCGAGAACAGACTGCTCATCTCCTTCATGTAACGTCACACGCTCAGATATACAAGCTGTAATACGTGAGGAAATGCGTTCGGTTATGACCGAATTTATGGCTGAAATGAGAAGCACCTTGAATTCACAGCTTCATGAACTGCGTGATGAACTGAGTGAATTTAAGGACTCCCTTAATTTTCTGAGTGCACAGTACGACACGATAAAAGATGAGATGAATACTGCCCGTCTCGAGATGATGAAGATAAAGGGTGTTAATGAGTCGCTGCGGTCCGAGATTGTTACTCTCACCAGTCGAGTTAGACAAATGGATCAGATGTCAAGGTCAGCTAACTTAGAACTTCAGTGCGTACCAGAGGACCGAGCTGAAAATCTGGTTAGCATCGTGAAACAACTTGGCCATGTTGTGAAGTACCCAATTGAAGATCGCGATATATGCTACTGTTCCCTTGTCGCCAAGTCGAATCCTAAATCTCCACGACCGCGTACAATCTTGGTAAAGTTGAGTACGCCGCGCACCCGTGATTCTTTACTTGCGGCTACAATACAGTATAATAAGGACCACTCGAACGAGAAGCTGGATACTAGTATCCTGGGGCTGGACGACAAAAAGACAGCGGTATTTGTTTCTGAAAACTTGACAGCCGAGAACAGAAATTTACACGCCACTGCTCGACTTCGTGCTAAGCAACTCAATTATAAATTTGTCTGGGTGCGCGGAGGGCGAGTTTACGTACGTAAGCAACCGGAGGCTGAATAGGTATTTATTAGCAATATGGATGTTCTAAATAGATTAACTTGATCAATTTATGTTTTGTTTTGTTTTTCTCATGTGATCGTAATTACTGAATATCAACATTCTCTAATACTATAAAGTGTTATTTTGAAAATGTAAGGGGTTTGAGAACTAAAACTACTGATTTTTACTTAAATGTGTTGACATGTAATTATGATATCATTGTACTGTGTGATACATGGTTGGCAAGCGACATACTGGACTCTGAATTGTTTTGTAACCGTTATTCGGTATATAGGCGTGACCGCGAGACCAGTGGTTTTCACAACAATAAATCTGGCGGTGGTATGCTAGTGGCCGTGTCAAAGCGCTTGGCCTCTTCTCGACTTTTTTTTT
Organism: Catocala sponsa; assembly: GCA_963564715.1. Taxonomy (NCBI): domain Eukaryota; kingdom Metazoa; phylum Arthropoda; class Insecta; order Lepidoptera; family Erebidae; genus Catocala; species Catocala sponsa. Next base: position 3,470,211 of record OY751356.1, on the reverse strand, counting down.
TTTTTTTTTTTTTTTTTTTTATATTTTGCTCTTCAAAATGACCACACTCCACCTGATGGTAAGCAGTCGTGTGGTCTAAGAGCAGTGGCCTCCACATCGCCCCCACAGTAGCCGAGGCGATGTTGAGGTCTCTACTTTGACGGCCTGAGAAGATGCTTTTTCACGCCCCGCTTAAAGAACCCAGGATTGAAGGAAGAAGGAAACACGTGCCTTGGCAGAGAATTCCATGCCTTGGTCGTTCGGCAGAGATATGAGGACCCAAACTTTTTGGTACGCGCTCTAATCGACTCTACCGTGTAAGGATGGCATCTGAGCCCAGCACGCGTTGTTCTGGATTGGAAAGGGGAGGGCGGGATAAGGTGGAATAACTCTTCAGAGCACCCGTGGTATATTCTGTAGAAACATGCCAATGAGGCAATGTGTCTACGGAGTTGCAGAGGTTCCAGTGAACTCGTGACCTCTGGATCTCCGATGATACGGACAGCCCGCCGCTGTAACCGGTCGAGAGCGTCCAGCAAGTACTGCGCGGAGCCATCCCAAAGATGAGAACAGTACTCCACGCAAGGGCGCACTTGTGCCTTATACAATAGGCACAGTTGCCCAGGCGTGAAGAACCGCCTCACCCTGTTCAGAACTCCGAGTTTTCGCGAAGCTTGCTTAATGACGCTCTCGATATAGGTTTTCTGGTTAAGGGAGCGGCAAAGATCCATACCTAAGATGGAGAGACTGTCACGTATCACCAGTGGAGTGTTCTTCAGAGAAGGGAGGGGAAGGAACGGAGACTTTTTTGTTGAGAACGCGCATTCCTGGGTCTTCTTGGTGTTGAACTCGACCAAGTTCTTGGCACCCCATTCATAGATGCGGTCCAAGGTCCGGTCAAGTTCAACGACAAGATTCTGCCTTTTCCCCTCAACCTCAGCCTGTTTGGCCCCAGGATGTCCGAGATATCGCCCATGCACGGTACTGTCGTCCGCATAACAATGTATGTTGCCGAGATTCAACATATCATTGATATGCAGAAGAAAGAGCGTAGGGGATAAGACAGAACCCTGAGGCACTCCTGCATTGACCTGCATAAATTTGGAAGCGCGACCGTCGCAAAGGACCCGAATACGACGCTTCTGCAGGAAACTTGCAATCCAGGTGCACAGTTGAGGGGGCAAGCCATAGGCCGTAAGCTTGGAAAGAAGAGACCGGTGCCAGACTCTGTCGAAAGCTTTGGCTATGTCAAGGCTGATAGCCAAAGACTCGCCGTGCTTGTCCATAGCCTCACCCCAGAGGTGCGTGACGAACGCTAGAAGATCACCCGTTGATCGTTTAGACCGAAAGCCGTATTGGCGATCATTGATCAACGATTGATCTTCCAGGTAGCGGACAATTTGGATGTTTATAATCCGCTCGAACACCTTGGAAAGCACCGAGGTGATAGCTATGGGTCGATAGTTGCTTGGCTCGGAACGGTCCCCCTTTCTGGGAATCGGTTGAACGTTCGCTTCCTTCCAAGCCTCAGGCACAATGCCTGCGACGTAAGACGTCCGGTATAGGCGCGTAAGTGGGGGAGACAACTCCGCTGCACATTTTTTAAGAACCACAGCTGGGATGCCGTCAGGTCCACTGGCTTTCCGAACATCGAGAGACTGCAGTATCGCACGAACGGTTCGTTGCCTGATACATATATCAGGCATGGTGTAGCCGCAGTTGGCAATGTTAGGCGGCTGCGAACCGCAGTCATCGATTCGGGAGTTGGCCGCAAAGAGATTTGCAAGCAGATCTGCTTTCTCCTGCGGCCGATGAGCCAGTGATCCATTCGGATACCTCAGAGGGGGCAGCATGGTCTGGCAGAAGTTGGACTGCACGGCTTTGGCCAGGCGCCAATAGCTACGACTGCCCGTAGGATGCGCCATTAGTTCCTGGCCGAACCGTGCGACGCGCTGGGCATCCGCTCTTAAGTATGCCCTCTTGCAGACCTTTGTGGCTTGGTTGAACGCTGCCTTCAGGTGATCCACGTTAGGGTCGTGGAGAGTGCGAGCCCTGGTCCAAGCGCGATACGCTGTCTGTTTGCGTTCAACAGCATCGGCGCATTCACGCCCAAACCAGGGCCTTTTCCTGCCGCCGCTCGTGACATCACTGTATGGAATATAATATTCCATACCCAGGATGATTTCACCAGCGACAGCAGTAGCGCTCTCTGATGGATCCCTGTTCTCAAAGCAGCGTTGAGCCCAAGGGATGGATGCGAAGTATTCCCGCATTCCATCCCAGTCTGCTGACGAGTAGTGCCACAGTCGTCGTCTTGCCTCCTCGGGACGTGGGGGCGTAACAACAACAGCTGTGGCACAAACCAGACAGTGGTCTGAGGTGCCCAAAGGAGCACGAATCGACACACTGTACCGGTTCGGGTTACTCGTCAGCAGCAGATCGAGCAGAGAGGGCGCCTGACCTGCAATATCTGGTATCCGGGTGGGCTGGAGTACCAGTTGAGACAGGTCATGCGTGAGAGCGAACGCATGGGCAGTTCGTCCCGCGTGGTCTGTTTTGGGAGAACCCAACCAGGTCTCATGGTGGGCATTGAAATCTCCCAAGAACACCATCTCAGCGTTCGGAAACCTCTCCTGCGCGTCGTCTGCCGCCTGACTCAGGTAATTGAAGAGTCGAGTTGTCTCAGCGTCTCCTGAATGGGATCGGTAGAGGCACATGTAGATTTGGCTGAAAGAGCCATGATCTACGTGTACCCAAAGGACAGAGAAGGAAGGGTCCTCTAGGCATTGTAGACGGCGACAGCAAATATCCGCCCTAACAAACAAGCATACCCCGGCTTTCGCGAGGAAACACTCCTCTAGCACGTAGCCGGGATATTGCAGGTAGTTCGTGTCTGCAGGACGGCGTATTTGTGTCTCCGTTAGAAAAAGCATTGCCGGCCGAGCCATCTCCAGGTGGTGATGGACGGCATTAAGGTTAGCGTGGAGTCCTCTGATGTTAATAAACTCCACGACACAGGAAGCAGCAGTGGGGTTACGGCGATTGGCTGCTGTTGAACGACAATGCTTTGTTCGTACTGCCATAGAGTGAAAGGAAGGGGAAGCGTGAAAAAAAGAGGCGGCTATTCTCGCAGCAAAGTGGGGCAAGGCGCAGAGCAAGTTTTGTCATATAACTGTATGGTATGGCGATAGCCGATCCGACGGACGGAAGGACCCCCGTACCCTCCCGAAAGTGGTCGCCGGGACCCACCCTCCGGTCACCATCCGGCACGACGAGCCACCTCGAGATTATGCGCGGCATGATAAGGCAGCCAACCTAGTTGGTTAGACTCGGTTGGGCCTCTGGACTATACCGCGGGCGGCCAGCAGAGCACCGTTTCTACGGCTCTCCCTGGCCGCCGGGTCGACTCGCGCCACCCACACAATGACTCTACGGATGCTCTGCAGGTCCCTCATAAGCTGCGAGAATCGTCACCTCATGCTTAGGCCTCCGGCGCTCTCATTCACCGAACGAAACACAGCAGTGAAACACTGTTGTTTCACGTCGATTTTCTGTGAGAGGGTAGTATTTCCCCGGTCGAGCGTATATGTATAAACAACCGGCCAGTTAAACTTTTTATCTGCGCAGTGTATATTCCTCCACCCGTACAAAAACATATATTAGAGCAATTTCTTGCTAAAGCTAATTGTGCTTTGGAACACTCCAGTGCTGCGTTAATACTGGGTGATTTTAACTTGAGTAGTATTGAGTGGAGTGGCTCATCAGGCTCACCACTTGTTGCTTCCGTAAACAAAACCGACATTTACGAACAAAAACTTTTGGATTTCATTTCCCTTAATAATTTGGACCAATATAACTGCATTCGTAATCATAAAGACAAAATTCTTGACCTAGTTTTGACTGATGTTTCACTGGACAGACTGAGTATATCAGATAACTCATTGTGTAACGTGGATTTATATCATCCACCTCTAGAATTTAACTTGCTTTGTAAAATATACGCGGGCACCTTGGGCCCTAATCATGAACCAAAGTTTCAGTTTCACAAGGCAGATTACTGTAAAATTATTTAGGAACTGAAAGACATATCATGGCAGGACATATTTTCTCAATGCAACAATGTCGACAGTATGGTTGGGTTATTCTATGAAAAGATTTATAGAGTGATAACAATGTATGTACCCAAGTCAAAGCTTAACCCTCGTAGATATCCGCCATGGTTCAGTAGGGATCTTATTCGTCAACTACAGGAAAAAAACAAATACCGTATTCGTTATTCGAAGTATCAAAACCCAATGGATAATATTTCATACAAGCTGCTTAAAGATAGGATTAATAAATTAACACAGCTTACATATAAAAATATATCAGTTCTATTGAATCTTCTATCACTTCCAACCGAAAGTTATTTTGGTCATTCTTGAAACAAAAACGTCACGGCCATAGTTCATATCCTTCAACTATGATCGACGGTGATAAAAAGTCTAGTGGAGGGGAAGGCATTTGTAACCTTTTTGCTTCGTGTTTTTCTAGTTTATGATCCCGGGTTTGATAGTAGTGTTAGTCACGTAGATAACACAATTATGGAAACTCAATGCACACAGGTTTTACATCGGCTGAGATGTTCTAAGGACTTTGTAATAAATGCTTTAAAAAGAATTGATCCACGTAAAGGAGCGGGACCCGACGGACTGCCTTCCTTATTTGTATTAAAATGTGGCGAGGTCTTGAGGGAGCCTCTCTCTATGATTTTTAATATGTCCCTGTGTACAGGCTGCTTCCCTACGTTATGGAAGGAAGCTTTAGTTGTGCCGATATACAAGTCCAATGACAAGTCTCTGGTGAAAAACTACAGACCCGTGTCTATACTATCTGTATTTGGGAAGGTGTTTGAGCGCATAATTTACCCCTTTATTTCGTGGCATGTTAGACACATAGTAATGCCTGAGCAGCATGGTTTTATAAATAAAAGCTACCCGACTTCGCTGGCTTGGACATGTGGAACGAATGGGAGAGGATCGCTGCCAAAAGAGCATATCTCGGGTGTCCCAACGAGCGTCGTCCGGTGGGTCGTCCAAGGTACCGCTGGAAAGACGAAATAGCTAAAGACTTGAAAGAGATGAATGTGCTCGATTGGTCTGACTTGGCACAAAATAGGAAAGAATGGCGCACTTTAATGTCGGAGGCCAAGATCCACTAATTGCAGTTTGCAATTAACAGGCATTAAAAACGAATAATTAAAAAAGATGTACGTATACATATTTTTATTTTCTAATCGTGTTTTGTTTTATTTTTAAATTATTATTTAATTTATATTTTTTATTGTTTTTAGAATTAATAATGTTCACTAGATTTACAGTCATATTTATTAATACTTGCTAATTTTAACAGATTTGTATACATTCACTGATACTTACAATCAAAAAGTGAGGTTAACCTCAAATAAATATTAAAATCATGCTCATACGTGTTGAATTTATAAAACGAAATATATAATCACTCTCACTTTTCTTGTAAATTCACTTAAATTTGAATAAGTCTTTTTATTTTATCACTTCAAATTAATATATTGTTATTCTTATTTCAAACCAAACTTCAAAACTAATATATTGTTGTTATTATTATAATATATTACATTATATTCTTTACGTCACTATACTAAACTTTGATAAAAAAGCAACATGGCGCGTAACCGAGAAACGTGACTTTTTTTTTTTACACTGCTACAAAATTTCTCCCATACGTCGATAAAGAAGTTTCACTTCAACAAACGGCCTCAAGTGTTATCAATACTCCTGCTGCACGTTTATATCTACATAGATATTATTACTAAAATAACCTAACAATTTTTTAGGCGAGCTAAGCCGCGAGATATTCAATTCAATTCAAATTCTTTATTTCAGACAAGTGTCCATAGTGTTAGTAACAAAAATACCTTAAAACTATTGTTAGTAATATAATAAAATTCATCATTTGGTGTGGATCCTTACCCAGTGGCGCAGCAGGGGGGAGTCCCACCGATCTATAAACACGCTCAAGAGACCGTTGGTGGCGGAGCGTACCCGTCCAGCCAAGAAGGCGGTCCTCTTCCGTATTATGGCGTAAAAATCGTCTGTGCGCGCTTCCGCAAACATACTGGACGCACCGCATCTCCACGATCGCCCCAACAGTATCCTGAACGCGTTATTATATTGGACGCGCAGGTCGCTGTATGTCTTTTGCGTGAAACTGGTCCAAAGACTGCACGTGTAAAAAGACTGGCAATAAGCTTTAAAAAGAGAGACTTTAACTTGACTCGTACAACGTGCAAATCTTCGAACCAGCATATTGCAACGTACAGCCAACGACCTGCGCTCCCTCTCTATATCTATGTTGTCTCTAAGATCATCAGTGACCCAGTGACCCAAGTACTTAAATTTGTTCACCCACGTCAACGGAGTGCCACATAGCGAGACACTAGGAAGGCTTGAATAATTAAAGGCCTTCGCTTTGAACATAATGAGTTCACTTTTCTTTACATTGTACTTGAGCCCATGGGCCACTGCATAAGACTCACAAGTAGCAACAAGTGACCTCAAAGCGCCAATCGATGGGCTCAGCAGCACCATGTCGTCAGCGTAACTAATATTATTCATACATACATCATCGATGTGACATCCGACTCTGCTGCTGCTGAGCCCACCAATCAGCCTGTTTATGTACAGGTTAAATAGGCGGGGTGAACTTAACCCACCTTGCCTCACCCCGCATTCCAACCCGTACACATCCGATTGAGCGCCAGCCCACCTGATACTATTTCTCTGATTATTATACCAGTATCGAAACAAGGATGTTATTTCACTCGGTAGTCTGGTATCTTTCTGTAATTTATCCCACAGGACCTCATAGGATACTAGGTCGAAAGCCTTAGAGAGGTCCAAAAAACAAGCAAAAACTGGTGTTTTTCGCGAGGTATAATATTGAACAGTTTGCTTGAGGCACAGAATGGCACTCTCCGTGGATAAACCAGGTTTAAAGCCAAACTGCGCGTCGTGGAGTTCAATGTGCTCAGCCAACTGTTGATCAAGCAAACTGTCCAATACCTTGACGACTACCGTGGCCAAAGAAATAGGCCTGTAATTGGACACCTCAGACGCGTCCCCAGTTCTGTCCTTAACAATAGGTATCACCACCGTACGCATAAGGTCCTGCGGTAAATAACGGTGACTAAGGCAAAGATTATAAAATAAGGCAAGAACCCTATACAGGTGTGGTCCTGCATGCTTGAGGTGCTCGACGCTAAGGCCGTCGTGGCCTGGTGACTTACCTCGGGTCATTTTTTTGATGACAGTAGCAACCTGTGTATCTGTAAACATTACAGTCAACTCACCAGACCCCGAAGATTTCCCCACGTCGAACACCCTTGCACCAGTGTCCAAGTCAGACTGAACCCGGAAGTGTTTTTGAAAGAGATTTGCGATATCCCCTGGGTCACTCATGCCCCCCACACTCGCAGGTAGACTCGGTTTGGCCTGTAATTTGTTGGTTGACTTCCAAAACTTACAGAAGTCTTTTTTAGAATGACTTTTTGCCAACATGTCTAATTTAATTTGTTGTTGGTTTTTTTGAACAAATTTTAATTTACTCTTAAAAGTCTTACGTGTATCCCGCATTTTCTCATAAACAGGCCCCTGCGTAGGAGTACCATGCAATAGCCATGTTTGATAGTAGGTACGAGCCTCCCTGTGAGCGTCGCTGACATGTTTGTTCCAGCCCGTGACATATTTTTTCCGCTTAATGCGATCGCTACCGACATAAGTGTTACGGGCACTCTCTTGGAGCGTTGAAACTATTTCCAAATACATATTGTTAATAATTTTTAAGTGGTCTTCTTTCTTACACATTTTGTGAGAACATGTAACACATTGTCTAGTTACAAAATAAAATAGTTATGGACGGTACGCTAAAGCCGCGTAAAGAGTTTGCACGTCGGCACGTGGCCATTCATAATTGGCTGTAAACCTCTTTAATTCGTATAAACAAAAACATTGTCCTCGCAGCTTTATTTAATACTAATTTTAGGATTAGGTACCTGCGTTTAAAAAATGTTTCACAGTTCCGTATCCTGAAAACTTAGATTAAAAACCTCTAGATGTAGCCATTGATTGTAGACAATGTGCAAGTGAGAGGAATATATAGGTACAAACTCAATAACGAAACAGACAAAGCATTCTTCTTTTTATTAAAAAAAGTCAACTAGGAAAAATTCCTGCACGTATTTTGAAGTGAAAACTTCTTTAGGCGCGTTGAGCACTTCTTGGGTGAAGAAAAATCACGAAACTCGCGTCATCGTCACGCTTCCACGCTATATTATTTTTTTTAGAATATTAACAAAATCTCATAAATGGTGCGTCCTACGCAAAAAATAACGAAATGTTGACCCCCGTAATAACCCCTAAGAGAGTATCAGGAAATAGCATCCGACCCAACCCTTTTCTTTTTTTTATTTTTGTTTATAAAGAAGTGTTTATGATCAAGGATTAAAGTTTTCACGTCTATGGACTGCCCCAATTTTTTTAACAGCAACACGCGCTCTTATTGCTATGAACACAACAAAAATATATAAAAATACAACATGTAACATGATAAACGCACATCCTGAAAGTAGTTTGTTCAAAATCCGCTAATGAATCAATTCCAGCAATTTACTATCATAACCTAATCTACTTCTACGTGAGCGAAACTTCGTGCAAAAGCTAGTCTATTATATAAAAAACAAATGAAAGATGTCCGCTTGCACGTACAATCTGAGACTAACAAAAATACTTAATAAGCGTAAATATATTATATCATAATAAATCAGTGTACATTCAATCGCGTCGCTCCAACAACACTGCCAAGCAACGATCTTCTTCAAGGATTCTTTCACGGTTTTAAACAAATTACGTTCAAAACAGTACCAGCGATAATCTCTATAACAAAACGAGACTTCAGCCTAATAGTTAAAATTCTGAATTTCAGTATAAAAGCCTTAGGTTAGTTAACAACGGACACATTCAGCTTCATCTCTTGTAGAAGACAGACGAACGGCAAAATGAAGATTATTCTCGTATCTCTACTGTTTCTGGTGAGTACACTTTATTATAAACTATCTTTTGCACGCGGCTTCGCTCGCGTGAAAGTAACAGTACACTTTTTAAAAAAATATCACATTCTCCTATCCTTCCCTATGAAATAAGGGGGTAAAGAATAAGGGAGAGGATCTAGGGCTTGATTGGATCTCCTTGCATTTTAGATCTCGCCTATGTTACTCAGTGATAATATAGCTTTCTAACGATGAAAGAATTTTTAAAACCGGTTAAATAGTTTTTGAGTTAAATCCTTACAAACAAATAAACAAAAATCAAATATTTCCTTTTTATAATATTAGTATATATTAGAGACTCGCCCCGGCTTCGCACAGGTCACAAAACCTTAACAAATGATACACCTAAACCTTCCCCATGCATCACCCTGTCTATTGGTGAACACCGCATGAAAATCCGTTCAGTAGTTCTTAAGTTTATCACGAACATACAGACCGTAATCTTGTTTATCAGTCCATAAATTGAAATTAAACTACTATATACGTATTTTATCGCGTTGTTTATTTGACACTTTATTACAAAATTTTAAAAACTGTTACACTACTATTACTGTCAAACTTTACTAATTTGTAAGGTAATTAAATTATTGAAACTATTTATACTATTATTATACTATTATACTATTTATATTTGTGTTTACACTTTCCACGACGTTTCGGTTGCTTTTCAGCAACCATGGTCACGGGAGACTAAGATGGTAGTTGTCTCAATGTTCCAGTGTAGTTATTTCAAAGTATCCGAACATAATTTAATCATGGGTGTTTCTATTTACGCAGAATGAGCTCAAAGTATCATGAAGTCTAGCTTTAACATTCGCGTAAACAGAAGACAATATTATGTAAATCCATAAATTTCCCGAAGATATGTTAATTCAACCCGCTTTGGGCCAGAATGGTGTCGAAGTCAAAGTCAAAAATCATTTATTCACTTAGATCACAAAGTAACACTTATGAACGTCAAAGGGATAAGTGAGTTTGTTACATTTACTGAATTTACATTTATGTTAGTTGCAAGGTTCAGGCAAAATGTTGAGCCTATGAGAAGATACCTGTCCGACCAGTCCTACCTACTAAACCTACCACGATGTTCCTCGACGTTACCAGAGTCGGCGAAGCCGCGCGAATCTCGCGACTCCGCCAAGGTTTCGGCTTGCCGAGTGAAACTACGGGCCTCTATACGAAACTATCCTACCCATTTTAAACTCTGATTTTTGCCTTACTGTGCTCTTATGGGGGACAAAGACAACACGATACAGCGGCGCGTGGGAACACGCTCACCGCCTCTCGGACCTGGTGCCCACCACCCCTAGGTGAAACACAAAAGCTAACTTTTTAATACTTATGTTATTTATTACAGGCACTGGCAGCATGCATGGTTGCTGCAGCGCCATCCATACACAAAAGAGGTACTACATTTATTTCTTTCTTCTCTTTCACTAATTCTCTCACGTTTATGATGACTGCTCCGCTCTCGTGATTCGTAGCGTGATGTTATATAGCCTATGATACTGACGGACAAAGTAGCTTTCTCAAGGTGAAAGAATTATTTAAATTTTATTTCTTTGTATAATATTTTAGGTACTTAGTAGAATAATCTTACAAGTTTTGCTGTTGACATTGTTCTGTTACAAACTATTATACGTGTATTTATTTCAGATACTGAAGATACACCAGATAGCTCCAGTCCTAAACCAGCTGAAGAGTCCACTCCAGCCTCGTCTGACGTAACCGAAGGCGGCAGCACTAAAACTAAGAGAGGTGAGTGCGCTAAGGTTTTATTCCTTCAGTACACCTACACATACCAGCAGTGAGACAATACAGGCTGATGTAAATAATCACCAAAACGCAGTTATCTTAAATATGATTGCTAAAGGCCAAAAGATAAGCATAGAATATCAATTTGTAGCTTTCAATATAAGCTGCGATAGGCTAGTGAGAAACCGTTGGACAGACTCGCAGAGCTCTCGATATCGATTCCAAGGCACGCACTTTTGGCTTTTCGAAGTTATGTGCGTATTCAATAGATAATAGGCATGATGACAGAGTTCCATCTTTTAAAGTGGCAAAAAATATTGGACTCCTATATTTTGTTTTAAAAGTCAGTAAAAATATACTAAGATACAACGCATTAAAGTTCGGGAGTGGAGGCTTGTGACGGCATACTTTTGCAAAATTTGATTGAAATAGTTAATTATCGCTCGCTTTAGCGGTGAAGGGAAACATCGTGAGGGAACCTGCAAATCTGTAAGTACTCCATAATGTTCTCGAAGATATGTGAAGTCTGTTAACTCGTACCGGGCCAGCGTGGTCGACTCTGACCTAGCCCTTCTAACAGTGAGAAGAGAACCGTGCCCAGCAGTGGGACAGTTCATAAATAGACCTATTAGACGAATAGTAATTCTTATAATCGTAATTATATTGGTATTAATATGTTTAAAATGTAAATTCAAACAATGTTATTAAATATTTATCTAATTAATTATTTTTCGCCACGTAATTATACCATTATTATAATTTCAATATTTTCATTATTAAATTTTAACTATTCCTAGCTTAATGTGTCTAAATCCTTAATTTCATTGTATTCATAATTATTTATTAATGATCTGCACAATTAATTAATATATTTAAACATACCTACCATTGATGTGATGCTTTTTAGTGGCTCTTTTTGTCTCATTTTGTTCTTGTTAAATCGTGGATAATGTAGTGGGCTGCAATATTGTAATATACCATTATGCAGTTCCTATATTTAAACATATTGAATATTGTAGCTGTTTATTATCCCTAAATAAAATGGGGCTGATATTATTATACTCTCTTAATACAATCAACATTAATTAGTTCCTCACCTCTTTTCTTAGCGGCGAGCTCGGCATTACCTTCAGCTTGGCCGGCACCTGAAACAACGGTATTAATGGCAGTTACAGTAGTCTGTATGTGGTGGACACACCTTAGAATTGATCACTTCGTGATGTGGTCGACCAATTCATGAAATGCCTGTCTTGGGATCAATCTCGAGACAACTGCATGGCAGTCTAACAATGTCCCAGTAGGCTATCGCTACTTATTAAGATAATAATAGAGTGTAATTGATAGTTATGCTCTTCACATTGTTTTGATGTGAACTTCACGAAATCAAATACTAAAGCAGCAAACCCTACTGCTTGATCTATAGAAGAATATGTTGTGTATGTATTTATTTCAGATACTAAAGAGGCATCAGATAGCTCCAGTCCTAAACCAGCTGAAGAGTCCACTTCAGCCTCGTCTGACGTAACCGAAGGCGGCAGCACTAAAACTAAGAGAGGTGAGTGCGCTAAGGTTTTATTCCTTCAGTACACCTACACATACCAGCAGTGAGACAATACAGGCTGATGTAAATCATTTTAAATAATCACCAAAACGCAGTTATCTTAAATATGGTTGCTAAAGGCCAAAAAATAAACATAGAATATCAATTTGTAGCTTTCAATATAAGCTGCGATAGGCTAGTGAGAAACCGTTGGACAGACTCGCAGAGCTCTCGAGATCGATTCCAAGGCACGCGCTTCTGGCTTTTCGAAGTTATGTGTTAGTTTAATTTTAATGAATAACATTCGCGTAAATAGAAGACAATATTATGTCTATCAGTGTTCATCAAATATTTATAAGATTTGAACACCCAAATGTTAGGTTGCTCTGTAGCAGTCTATCCAATCAGTAAATCATAGTTTAACTAATTATCAGGTACAACAATTACCTCAACATAAATTTTAGCGTCATCAATAAGTAGTGAAATTTTAGTTTTACCTAGAGCAGTCACGTACGTATTACCAAAACCTATATAAGTGATGGCAAATCATTAATTTGCCATTTTTGACGTGGTACTATTTACTTCGTAACTATCTCTTTTATCAAAGTACATTGACTGCCAAAATCTACGTAACTTGTCAACTGCACATTATTAAGGTTTACGTGTTAAATGTATTTATTATCTGCTAATTTACTATCATCATTTAGTCATAATGATTTACCTTCGACTTTATCTACCCAAATGCTTTACACATTCAGGATTATCATGACCGATGCGTTTACACTTTCTGCACTCAATGATCGGTTTTTTATATTCCGACACTCGTGACCCGTTTCATACAAAACACCTCAAGATTCTACTACGATCATTTTTTAATGATCTACGAGTGGTATCAATTGCGGAATGACTCATGTTTCACACCCCTCAGATAACCCAATAGTTTATCAGCATCCTCGAAACCTACTGCCTCTACTCCATACCTAACCGAACTATCATCTATTCCATACACAATACAATCGATAGCATTCCTACCAGTAGGTAGGTAAGTAGAATGTAGAATATAGGTAGGTTAATTAATTGCTTTGAATCGGATTTGAATGCTTTGAATTCGAAGCAATTAATTTTTCGTAATAATACTCTTCTAAATCGACGCCAAACTTTGCCCTTATAGCTAGCATTTCCGTAAGCAAATTACCATAGTTTTCGTATGTCGGAAAAGCAGATTTAAGTTTTCAACCTATTCATCCCATGTAAGCAACACTGACGGTTGTCCCTCGTACCATTTTTTTGCAGTGCCGACTAACTTTGGGAGAGCGTAATGAACCGTCTGCTTACTATCCCAACCATAGATCTCAGAACATTCTTTCACTTTGTTTAACCACGTGACAATAGTTTGGTTTTTCGATTTAGGGCAAACTCTGGTACTACATTATTATTAGTAATTTTTTCTTTATATTGTGGATTTATGGCTGAGATAGATTGCAAAGAATCTTTGATGCATTTAAGTATTTCATAATTAACAGTATTAGTTACTGTACATGGAGGTTGTGATGTAACAGAAGCAAATCTTTCTCTAGAACAATGGCGTACTGGACTACGTGACCTACTAGGACTTTCTTTACGAGGAGTCTGCAATCTGTGACGCCTTTGTTTACAACGATTATGATTTAAAGGTCTATTTATCGCTTCATGTCTCTGTGCGTCGGTTGACGGCACACGTGACGTGCAGTGCCGCAACGGAGGTATTACGACTGACCTGCCACGACTTATTGCCTGCGATTGAACTTTTCCAGATAATCTACAACATATGCGCCGCTCGGAGCCACGCCTGCTGCGGAAAAGTAAGCGTTCAGTTCGTCACCATCGTAGGGTCGTAGTACATAGAGAAGAAAAAGAGACGCCCACCGAAAAAACTATTAAAAGAAATACAAAACATTAAAGATAATACTTACCTACCTGTATAATATAATACATAACATATTATAGGTTAGGCTTTGTTATTTATTAACTAACATAAAGATATACCTATAAGTACCTAGAGTGAGAATCGCATCTATCAACGACGAGTGAGCCTGCAGCGCGTGTACGTGATCGGCTGCGTCTCGTAGGCCCCTGTAGTACAACGCTGCGGTGCCTCTCCTTGGACCTTGTGCTACTCTTGGACCGATCGCTGGACATCTTTAGTACCTTTAGATCTGAAATATTTAGAACAACGAGTATCTAATTCATAAAAAAAACGTCGTAAAAACATTAACTAAGTAAATTACTTAGTAGGAATAATAAACATGGGTATAATTTCCAATTAAGTTTTATTACAAATATTGTAAGCACATACATATCTGCTACCTACTTATGGAATACCTAATAATTTATTACGGCTTATGTTTAACTTATCACCAGATATAGTAAAATAGTAAATGATCACCAAATTGCACAGCAAAATATATTTAGAGATCAAAATAAGTTGACGGAGCCCCGCTATTTTTGGGTGGGTTTAAGAAGGAACCTTACATAACCTAACCGTTCCGAGACGGAATGCAGTGATTTGAGGCGTATAGGTGCTGGTTATGATATATTTTAGTAAGCATATTTTGCTGCGCAATTACTTTTTTTGGTGGTCATTATATTTAATCCCGTTTCTTACTATTAACCCCAATTGTTATGAAAAACAAGTCTATGTAATATTTTAGTAACTTTAAGCAGCGATAGCTCAGTGGGGAGACCAACAGGCTGCAACTTTTTGGGTCTCGGGTTCGAACCCACGTCACGCACCTCTGACTTTCGGAAGTTATATGACTTTTCGAAATTATGTGCGTATTGATTGACAATTATCGCCTGCACCGTGCCTCGGCGAGCACGTTAAGCCGTCGGTCCGCGCTGCCATGAACATCTATGGCAGTCGTTATTGGGAGAGTGTCGACACAAAAGATCCCACTGGATCGAAGAGTCGTCGGTCTGCACTGACTGGCTCCCACATAAGATAAAAACATGCCATTTTTTTTAATACAATTGTAAGAAGGTAATTCGAACTAAAATTCAATGGAGATAGAGAACCTAAATAGTGAATATTTTCGTCTTAAAGTTGACCTGCAAAATGTTACTAAACTTAATGACACGTATAAGAAAATTTGTCTTACTCCTAATAAAAAAATATGACACCTAAGAGCCGTAACAAAAAAGTACTACAGCACAGTAAAAAGAAAACAAACATGGAGACTAATAAAATTGAAGTCACAATTACACATACACCATTAATAGTAGAAACCTTCATGCACTTTAAAGGAATATATCATAAAGGATAATAATTGCCAAACCACAAATATGGAGGAAGAAGACCTACCAGCAATATTACCGGCAGTTAAATTAGTAGAAAATGAAAAACAAAAGAGTATAGTTTTATCAGAACAACAAGGATATAAAATTCGGCGCTGTCTTCAAAGATTGGTAGGTGAAAAGTATTTGGTTAAGACGTACTGGAAATCCGGGGCCACAATGCAACATGTACTGATGTCATCCAAACAAGAGATAAGTTTGTTAAACAAAAATGACCTTATAATTATTGTGGCAGGTACTAATGATAAACAGCCCAATGAGTTGTTATTTCACTTGAGACAATTCATGACTAACAATTACAATACTAATATATTAATTTCAGAAATACCTTGTAATAAGTATCTAAATTAACGAAAATTAAATTACGAGATAAAATTTCTGTGCTCCAAGTTTAGTCATTGTGATTACATCGACATGAACTACAGTGAATTTTTGCCTGCACCAACATTTTTTACGCTTCACAAATCTCAATTACTTCTTAGGGAAATATTACATATTAACTATAGACAACAATACGACTTATATACTAGACATAAATTTGACAAACCAGAACATGATGTAGTATCTTTAAAGGATCAAAGCACACAGACAGAACAGTTCGTAGACCACGTCAGTAACGTATCGACTCCAAAAGAATGTAGTGAGCTTTTTCTTTAGTAAAAATATTTCCATTATTCACCAAAATATAAACGGTTTAGTAAACAAATCCGATATCTTAACAGTAACCCTCGATTCTGTGGAGGGCGAAATACGAAGAACTGTTGATATTTTATGTCTCACTGAACACAATATGACTGCATCTGATAAGCAATCTCTAAAGGTCGTAAATTATAATCTTGGTTCCTACTACTGTAGGAAAATACGACGTGGTGGGCCCTGCATAATGGTGAGAAATACATTGAAATTTAATCCTATACCTGAAATAAACAGATACTCATTGGAACAAATCATAGAATGTTCAGGGGTTTTCTTAATAGAATACAATATTTATATTATATGCAGTTATAGACCGCCAAGGTCAAATTCAGAGGACATCAATAAATTTTTCATAAATTTTAACTTGCTTCTTCACTGATTCTGTTGTAGCAAAAAGAAAGTTATCGTTTGCGGTGACTTTAACATAAATATGCTAAACAATGGTTACGCACCGACTGAATTTAGACAAATTCTGCATAGTCATAATATGAAACTGGGTATTAATGAACCTATACGGTTGGTAAGTGGGACATGTATAGATAATATTTTGTTTAACGTACGTGGGTGTAAAGCGGAAGTACTTGAATTAGCTCTTTCAGATCATACAGCACAGTTACTAACATGTCCGGTTAAACAACATGCATGTCTCAAATATTGGTATATTACTGTACGAGACTATAGTAAGGAGAACCAGAACAAATTTCAAAATTGCATTTGTTCTTTAGGTTTCAATCACGTTTTTACATCTGAGGACCCAAACCTAGCTTTCACAAATTTTTACGAATTATTTAAATTGTTTTATGACCTCTGTTTTCCCTTAAGAAAAGTTAAGCGATCAAATACTGTGCGACCACGATGGTTTACTAAAGGTATCAGAGTATGTTGTAAACGCAAGCGTCACCTTTTATGGTAATATAGGAAAAAGCGTACCGAAGGTTCTAAAATTCAATATAAAGCTTTAGCGCTAAGACTAAGCCGTATTATAAAATTAACACAAAAGGTTCAAAACGATAACCTTATCAACATGGCAACTAATAAATCCAAAGCTACTTGGAGGATAATCCGTAATTACCAGCCAATCATATAAAATGAACAAATACAGTACATTAATATTAATGGTAACATCATAGAAGAACCCACACAAATTGCAAATTATTTCAACAATTTTTTTATTGATAATATTTCTCATTCATTGCCAAATGACCCAGAGATAGAAATACCTAATCAATTGAAATCAATATACATGTGTCCCACAATACCTCATGACATTTATAAAATTATAGTAAATTTAAAAAGCACAAACAGTACTGGATATGACGGTATATCAACTAAAATAATAAAACTTGTATCAGTTCCACTGTCACATATACTAAGTCATATAATAAATCTCTCCATAGCTAATGGTATTTTTCCTGATCAATTAAAATTGACTATTATAAAAACTTTGTTTAAGAAAAATGATAGGCATGATATTCGAAATTATCGCCCAATAGCACTACCACTTACACATACACTACTACACGTTATTTCAAAAAATTTTGAAAGGGTGATATATAATTGTGTTTATAATTATTTTGAAGTTAACAATTTATTTTGTACTGAGCAAGTCGGTTTCAGGAAAAATAAATCTATTGATATGGCGGTATATAGTTTTCTAACCACAGTACTAACTAACATGGATAAAGGTAAACAAGTGTGTGCGTTGTTCATGGACTTAACAAAGGCCTTTGATTATGTCGATCACAAAATATTGTTGAACAAGTTATACGCGTATGGAGTTAGAGGGAATGTTCACGACTTAATTAAATTTTACTTAAGCCACAGAAAACAAGTAACGCAAGTATCAAGAATATGCAGAATTAGTAAAAATCATACTGATCATATTTCAGGAAGCAGGAATGTGTCTTTTGGTGTTCCGCAAGGCAGTGTTCTGTGTCCGCTGTTATTCCTAATTTATATTAATGATATGCCAAAAGTAACACAATTCAAGACTGTTCTATTCGCCGATGATAGCACAATTTTGTTTACTGGGGATATCAAGCCGCAGTTAGAGCGGGAAATAAAAATAACATTAGATAATATTATAACTTGGTTGACATTAAATAATTTAAATATGAATATCGATAAAACAAATTTTATGACATTTAGAAATAAATTAAACAGAATTTCAGACATGAACATAACTTGTTTAAATAAAAAGATAACGGAGATAGATACAACAACACTTTTAGGACTACATATTGATAACTGTTTAAATTGGAAAAAACATATTGAGTTGCTCTGTAATAGACTCAGTACATTTTCATATGCGTTGTACATGTTAAAAAATCAGCCAGACAAACAACCGTCCTAACTACATATCATGGATATGTTGTGCCTCTTCTAAGATATGGCATCATGTTTTGGGGCAACTCAACTATTAAAGAATTTGCTTTTGTTCCGCAAAAAAGATGTGTAAGGTCTATATGTCATATAAAACCTACAGAAAGCTGTAAACCTTATTTTGTACAGCTGAAATTATTAACACTACCATGTTTATATAAATTAGAAGTACTGCTATTCGTAAGAAAAAACATCCAACTATTCACAAAACGATATAGTAAAAGGCACAAATTGGCTATATGTATGCCATCAAATAAGACAGCTTTATTAAATAAAAGTATTCTGTGTATGGCATCACGAATTTACAATAAACTACCCAATACAATAAGACACCATTACAACTTGACATTAAATATGATAATAAACAAATAACAGAAGTTGACTCTACTAAATTCCTTGGCATAACTATTGACAAATATTGCAACTGGAAACAGCATATTGACTTGCTATGTACAAAACTGGAAAGATTCGTGTATGCATTGAATCGCTTACGACAGGTGACAACAATAAATGCAAGTTTATGTGCCTACCACGGCTATGTATCATCACTTCTTCGGTATGGAATTATCCTATGGGGTAATTCCGTTGACTTGATTAGAGCATTTAGATCTCAAAAGAAATGTATGCGTGCATTAGCTGGAGCACAACCCCTAGATAGTTGCAAACCGTTATTTAAACAATTTAATATACTGCCTCTACCTAGTTTGTACATTTATGAAACATGCCTGTTTGTACATAAATATAACAAGCTATTCGAGAAACACAATTATGTGGTTGTGCGTTCAAGCCGCCATATATACAAACTAAATGTACCCAAACAAAGAATTAATGTATTCAGCAAAAATTCTTACTGTATGGCGATCCACATATATAATAAATTACCAGACATACATATTTAAGAATCTCCCCATGACAAAATTCAAGAAACAGTTGCATGCACTACTCACAAATAAATGTCTGTATCATATAAATGACTATTTCAATGAAAAAAATATGACTTTATAAGCTGCCAATTATCCTGTGACATGATTAATAATACAATCATTAAATTCTTATTTTATGAAATTGATAAATTATAAGATAATAAATTGAATATGTATTTTAAATAGTGAATAAGAATAAATTAATTAGCAAAAAATATAAACAAACAATGGGCATATATTACTAATTGATTGATAGCAATATGTTATTTCAATAGTTTGCATGTTAAAATTGTATTAATGTAATTGCTTAAATTTTGCACGCCACATCTGGCCGAATATGCAGTACAAAATTTAAAATGACCACCTGTATACCTGAACCATATTCTGGCAAATAAAGATTATTATTATTATTATATTATTATAATCAATATTACAGATTACTGAATTGAATATATTTAGGAATAGAATAAAATCAATCTTATTACGAAAATGTTACTACTCGGTCCATGAATATTTGGAGGACAAAATGTTGTGAATACATAGCAAACATAATAGATATTCTAATTTGACATTTCCAGTTAATTGACATACTTATACACCATACCTAATTTTATTTTTATTTGGTTATTAATAATGTGTTTGTCTTATTAAATGTTTATTGAGAATATTGACATCATAATTTTGTAAGGTTTAAAACTTGACATAAATGTATAATATAATGTTGACTATAGTTGGTAAATATTATTACTTATTCTGAGACCTATTGAAATTGAATTATTAAATTTTCTTATTTTATGTAACATTTTGCATGCCAGCCTGGTTGAAATATGGTGGTACTCACTGCTTAAATTGTAACAACTATTATTGTAATACCCATATATCGCAAAATAAATGATTTTGAATTTGAATTTGAATGCAAATAATCAAAATCAGTTATTACTTTAGGTACTATACCTTATTATATTGGTGTATGATCTTTTCAAAGATTTTCGATATGGTAGGTATCAAAGCAATTGGTCGATAACAGGTCATGCGACACGGGTCATCGTTTTTTAATAATGGTTTAATTATTGTCAATTTGAATTTGTCAGGAAATATGCCACAGCAAATGCATAAGTTAAAAACGTGACTTTAATACATTACATATTTTTGTCGAGACTCGTTTCAGTATTAATGTCATCGTATCCAGTACTATATATATTTTTTTAATTTGTTATTATTGAGTGTATTTGTTTAGGTGAAGTAGGATTCATAAATATTTAATTTGAAATTTGTACTGGCATGGCATTGTTGCTGACTTGATTACATTTCTGAATCTGATCAATAAAAAATTATTAGAAAGAAATTTTTATTGCTATACAGCTAGGCACAATGTGTATGTTTAAAGATATAAAGAAATAACAAAAATAATAATAAAAGATCAAATGAGCCGTCACGGGACGCCTGGCAGATGTGAAACATCGAAATTATTTTGTACAAGTAATGTCCTCCAGACCGAATTTCGGTCACGGTAGCCAGTATTAACGGAGACTGGCCATCTGCGCAGGAGATATTATAGTGCACAAGTGTGTGCGCAAACACAAGTGTACTCTATGTTCCGTCACTCTCATGATCCGATGGGACGTCACCGATACGACTGGAGAGAGATCAGGCGCAGGACCAACAACGGCTTTACGTGCTTTCCGAGGCACGGGAGTGTCTTACAACGCCAACTTCCTAACTCCGGGCTGCTATTGAGATTTCTTAACAGAAAAACCCAATAACTGTTTGTTGGCCCGACCCGGGATTCGAACCCGAGACCTCATGCACAGAAGCCGCATTCAATACCGCTGCGCCACGGAGGCAGTTGTACAAGTATAACGCATAAAAGAACAGATTACGACAGGAACTAATATGACATAATGTAAAAATAAAATGGTACGAATTTTCCAGAAAATGATTGTTTATTTACCTCTGAGTCTTCTTCGAAGAGGTCAATGAAAACAACTTTGTGGGTCTGTGTGTCTGTCTGTTAGTGACAGGCATAGGTCCGGAACCACTGGACCGATTGACTTGCAACTTGGTGTGCAGACACCTTGTCATACGTCGGTCGAGTTTGAATATGGGTCCTGTGGGTCAAAAAACCCCCGGGATATAGGGGTCACAAGGTCACATGTATTTTAAATGGCAAAATGGCTTCATTTATAGCAGAGTGGTGGTGTGCTGATTCGAGTTGGTTGCTGCTGTTTGCTGTCGAGTTTTGTCTTATGCTGCGTTTTGCAACACAACATGTTCAACAGTGGACATGATGCCCAACAATGGACATGATACCCAACAATGGTCATGATGCCCAACAGTGGACATGATGCCCAACAGTGGACATGATGCCCAACAGCGGGCATAATGACTAACAGTTGCTATGACGCCTAACAGTGGGCAAGATGCCCAAAAGTGGACATGAGCCCCAACTGTGGGCATCATGTCCAGCAGTAGGTACGATTGAGTTGTAACTTGGTGTGCAGATACCTTGGGGTCATACCTCGGTCGAGTTTGAAGATGGGACCTGTGGGCCAAAAGACCCCCGAGATATAGGGGTCACAAGGTCACATGAATACGAAGAGGTTTAATCCTGGGTTTTTACACCCACCTCGTTTAATAATAAACATTTATTTTCATTAAATACAAAACACACAGTACTATATATAGACTTTATTTATATCTATATACTATCATATAGCGTGGCTACGCGTCGCCATGGCATGCGTCGCTACGCCAGCAATCAGTTTTACGTGCGGCTATAGATGTTTCACATCAAAAAGGAAGGAATAAAAATACTAACATAAGATACTCAATAAACATCCTGACATGCGTCCCACAGCTTCAGCAATCAGGACTCCAGTTCAGCATTTGCACCAGGCAAAGAACCAGGCACTGGTCTTCCACTGGAGCCTGTTATTGTGACGTACGGAAGCCAATAAGTATAACGATATATACATAGATATATATAATTTAAAATTATGTACACACTATTAGCGTGAGAAGGTACATAGACAATCATGTTAAAATAATTACACAATCCTAATCCTAACTTCCTATCCTAATCCTAACTTCCTAACTTCCTAATCCTATCCTATCCTAATCCAATCCTAATCCTAACTAATATTATAAAAACGAAAATGAGTTTGTTTGTTTGTTTGCTTGTTACCTTTTCACGCCTAAACCACTGAACCGATCATCCTGAAATTTTGCATATACGTTGTCAGGTGTACAGAAACGGACATAGGCTACCTTTCATCCCGAAAAAAATTACTGTTCCCGAGGAAAACAATAATAACGTTCTTATGATAATAGATGGCGCCACGTGTCTTTCGAATCATAATTGAATTATATTATTAATATGCAAGCAGAGTACAACCCGAATTAATTTGTCAAATTCTAAATTAACGCGAGTGAAGCCGCGGGCAAAAGCTAGTTATATATAAAATAAAAGAGGACAGTAAGTTAATAAATCTAGTAAGTAATACTTAATTAAAATAATCATGATATTGTTATATTGAATGCGCATAGAAGCATGCGGCGCGCACCTACGTATTGCACAATAATTACTTATTATGAAATGAGTCATCCAGCCCCCGCCAGCACTAGCGAGCGAGAATCGTCGATGCGGTCTGCACACAACACAACTCGCGCGACGAGCGCCCCAATAAAACGTCCCAGTGCCGGATTAACCACGTAGCAAGAGCTACGGGCTCCGCGCGAAAGGGGGCCCCGCATATTTAAACCCACTCATCTCTGGCTGAGCGTAATTTTTTGAGTGAAATTTGTGTGATAAGATGTGATATATTGAATTTACTTGATGTCACAAAAACGTTAAACGTTACAACTTTTCTTACTAAGACAATCCACGTCAGACAATCGGTAACCGACTATTTCCTTGGCGTAAATAAAACATCGAATTTCATACGGTAAACGCACAAGTTCTACAAAAAGTCGCTCGTATAAATGTGTAGAATTTCAGTCGGCCCAATAATCAGCTCTACAAAAAGTCTGACGTATGCAAGCACTCTTACCTGAAAGAATTTGCTACGGGCCCCGCGCTTGCTTAATCCGGCACTGAAACGTCGCCATATTATATTGTCGTCGACAGATACGTTATTCTGCGTAAATAGAAACACCCATGATTAAATTATGTTCGGGTACTTTGAAATAACTACACTGGAACATTGAGACAACTACCATCTTAGTCTCCCCGTGACCATGGCTGCTGAAAAGCAACCGAAACGTCGTGTTCGTCAGAATGGCTGGTTGTCTGTGGCGTTGGTCTATGAGAGTTGATTCGAAAATTGCTACATAATTGCTTATATTTGCTACATATAATAAATAATTGCTACATAGGATATATATTTAGAAATACAATATTTTTTTGACCAGCAATCCTGACGTCTGGTTGGCTGGTCGTCTCCTAGTTTAAAGCCAAGCATGCAGAGTTTCCCGAAATGTATTGCGTCAATAATTGCTACATATTTACTTCATTTATCTAATTTAGTTGTAACTTCAAACATATGTTAAATAAAGGATGTAGCAATGATTTAAATTATCCCGAGGAAAAGTGCCTGATAAAATAATAAAGGCAAATACTTAGTTATGTAGGTGTCGGTTTAATCGTTTAGGCTCTGGTAACAGGTAAGTAATGCGATTCTTGCGTTAAAAAAATATGTACCTACGCTCAATAATCCAATAAGTATCATTATTACAATTATTCTTAGTCATTGCTAGTGCAGATATCATATTGGAATCACAGTCCAGGCTTATTTAATTTTATTCGACAATTTAAATAGTTCTATGTCATTATAAGGAATAAGTACCTACCTATAGAACCTATTTTTAATTCGTGTTTTGGTGTTTGTGACGATGAAGAGAGGAAGAAAGTTCGTTGTGCCACTCGAAGAGCAAAAAAAGGTTTTCTTGCAATACTAAAAGTATTTTTCAAGTAAGTCAGATTTACCAGCATCTACTGATCCACTGTTTAGTGAAATTAGTACTGCCTTAGACAATAAGATTACGAAACAGGCACTGTACCTTTCGGTGAAGAAAAATTTTGATTATTTCTTTAGCCCAAATGATAATATTTGCTGTGAAGAACCAAGCCCAATTACTTTAAGTTATAAATGTGAGAATAGAGTAAAAAAAAAATGCAAAGACGGGAACAACCAATCGCTTGGAAAAACAGTCATTTATGTTTTTTTAATTGATACGTATCAATGGGAGCGTCTGCAACCAATAGCTAAACGCTTAAAATTAAATAAAGGATCTGAGACTGTTTTTAGAATGAAAAATCTTTTGCCTAAACATCAGTGGGCCCATCAATTGCATGAAAAAATTTGGGAGGTCCATCCAATAGCACACAGTTGGACATTTAAACAGTATTCTATTTCTATGAACACCAATATAACGTGCATCGGATCTTGTAAACAATGTGAAGCTGGTGTGAAAGTTATTATTAGCTGGCCTTCGGATAAAATAGCTCAGTGCAAATGCATACTAACAAATTACGACGAAAATTCCATTCATACTCCAATGATAAAAATAAAACTATCACCTGTAAAACGAACTGAAATAGCTGAAGAACTTAAAACATGTATCCGCTATTTCATATCGTAACTCAATGGCAAATAATAATAATTTAGTTTTAATTCCGATGAGCCTGAACCTACTCATTTACCAACAACAGGGTGCTTACGTCAAATAAAACACGAACATAAGAGTAGCTCACTTTTTCATCAAAACCAAATACTTTCATTAGGCATAAGGCTAATGACCCAAATATCGCCTTACAAAGAAGCTATTAAACATATCTCAGTGTATCCATTTTATATTTATTATTGGGACCCTTGTCAAGATCAATATTGCAAAGAATTTAAAAAAGCTGATAAATTGATTGTTAGTATAGACGCCATCGGTAGCATTTTCAAAACATTTGGCTCTTTAAATAATGTCACAATCACCAAACACATTTTGTTTTATGTATGTGTCATAAAAACACATGAAGGTGACAGTAGTATCCCACTTACCCAAATGGTATCAGAAAGCCAGTCTATGGACACTATATACAAATGGCTGGAAACATGGCACGTGAGCAATCCAAAACCAGACGAAATCATCGTCGATGAGTCATCCGCGCTGATTGGTGCTTGCGTAAAAGCATTTACGAAACATAACTCTACTAAAGAATATGTTACAGAATCTTACAGAAAACTGGAGGAAGACGAAAAAGTGACGATTGCTACATTAGAATAGACACAAGTCATTTTGTTAAAATCATTTTCAATTTAACTTGTTTTAAACATGTCGACAACAGAGTAAAATTCTTTTATATTAAATGTCTGTTAGTGTTGAAGGAATGCGTAAATTTTGAAAAAGCCAAAGAAATTTTGACAGATATTATTACAGTTTGTTTGAATGAACACGACGGCATTAATAAATCCAATACTCCTTCTAGGTGTGAGTTGGCTAACAATCGATTAAAGACATTGAATCAGTTTCAGATTTTAGATGCAGAGATAGAGATTCAGGATAGTGATAAAATAAATGATCTGCCTACAGCTGTGGAAAAATCAGTGTTTGAAAATAAAACTGATACCAAATTAAGTGAATAGAACAGATTTTTTAAATGGTTTACCAAAAAAATTGAAACCGAGAAATTACTCGGTACTCTAGATACTGAAGATATAGGCAGTCATGACAATTTGTACCATTATCCTGCTTTTATAGAAATTTTATCACGTTTACTGACTCTGTTTCCTTTGTGGTCAAACGTAATGAAGAATATTTATGATTCCGATATCGAGGCACCTACTTCTTCAAATGTTGAATCATACTTTAAAACTATAAAAAAGACTGCTATTACATCTAAGCACCAAATCTCACAGACTACGAACAGATGAATTCATTATGAAACATTTAGAATTCTTAAAAGGAGAGATTAAAGTTGCACCGAGAATATCGATACTGCCGAATCTTACTGTACAAAGAAATACTGGAGCATATTTTCCTAAGAAGGAAATAAAAAGGGATTCCATAACATTTACGCGACAAAGAAAATTACAGTCTAAGGAGCCTAAGGAAGAGTTTACTGATGATTCTATTTTTGCTGAGGACCCTACCTTCATCGAAAACTGGAAAGGGAAAGGAAATGTTACTAAAAAAAGAAAAACTTTGAAGCCAGTTATTTTTTGTCTAACGGAAGCAGGCTACAAATTGATAAAAAAAATATTATATTGAGAAATACTTGCGCGATTGATTCGGTATGTCAGGCTTTAGCTATAGCATATATCGATGGCTATCGTATAAGTCAAACAATACATGAGAGTGAAAATATATTCTGTAAACTTGTCAAACTCATGAGTGAAAGAGATACAGAAGAAGTATACAAAATAAGATCTGAAATGGCTCAAGTCTATTTTTCAAAAGTTGAACAAGAATTCTCTGTGGAAGTGAGATGCGAGTGCAATGTAAATAATATATTTGAACGCATTTTAATAGATTGTATATATTATAGTGCAGATGAAAGTGAACATTGTACAGAATTAGATTGTGCAATCTATAGAGTTGAGCGTAAGATACAAATCGTTCTACACGTTGATATAAATTCAGCCATTAATGATTTACAAGAAGCCGCAAATACTTTAATTAATGCCCAAGAACTTACAGAATGCCGGCGAAGTAAATGTAAAGGTGTTAAATCATTTAGTGTATATTTGCGAGATCTTATTGCATTTGAATTTCATTTTAATCAATTTATTTCAATGATCATCAAGATGATCCACCAACATCTCTTTTGTTACAAGGATCTGAGTTTAATTTACTGTCAATAATAGAATTCGAGCCCCAGTATGTGAAACACTTATTGGTCACTACAAAGCTCATTGCAGACGAAATTCACAATGTTATGATGACGAATCGAAAAAAATTACGAAGAGTAAAAAGAAGCTAATTCCACATTGTATAATATATGCGAAAAATAATATGAAAATAAGGTAAATTAATAATTTAATATTTTCTAAGTAAATTGTAATATTATTAAACTGAATCTTATGAACGACCCACATTTTGTTTTTATTTACGATATCCTTTTAATGTGCTTATTATTCACTTACCTACTCATAACATAACATGCCATTTAACAATTTAAAACGCCTCATAAAGTAGCAATACCGTTGAGTGAAGACACACTGCAACAATTTGCCTTGATTATTTTATCAGGCACTTTTCCTTGGGATAATTTTAATAATTGCTACATCCTTTATTTAACATATGTTTGAAGTTACAACTAAATTAGATAAATGAAGTAAATATGTAGCAATTATTGACGCAATACATTTCGGGAAACTCTGCATGCTTGACTTTAAACTAGGAGGCGACCAGCCAACCAGACGTCAGGATTGCTGGTCAAAAAAAATATTGTGTTTCTAAATATATATCCTATGTAGCAATTATTTATTATATGTAGCAAATATAAGCAATTATGTAGCAATTTTCGAATCAACTCTCATAGACCAACGCCACAGACAACCAGCCATTCTGACGCACACGAAACGTCGGGGAAAGTGTATACGTAAATATAAATAGTATAATAGTATATATAGTAATAGTATAAATAGTTTTAATAGTTTCAATAATTTAATTAGCTTATAAATTAGTAAAGTTTAATAGTAATAGTAGATTAACAGTTTCTAAATTTTGTAATAGTGTCAAATAAACAACGCGATAAAATCCGTATAATTATAGTAGTTTAATTTCAATGAATAACATTCGCGTAAACAGAAGACAATATTAAGTTACATTATTGTTTATTTACGTTTTAGTGATGAGAAGTTTTAAAAATAATACAATAAATCACACATTCTTCAGGCAAAGAAGTACGTTACCTAACACGCATCTGCGCTTTTACTCAATGCAACGCAACAATTTAACTTAAAAGTAAGTAAGTACCTACCAATTAGTCTCACCAGGATAGTGAGAATAATATATTGTTGGTTGCGGAATGCGACGTAAACAAGTAACGTCACGAATCATCCGATCGAGTGGGCTATAAAAGCGCGCTCGGCGCGCAATGACCATTGACCAGGCCCAGTCAACTGTCATACAGCAAAGTTATACGTATTGGGGGTACGAAAGAGCGAGCGAGTAAGATAATAATGTTATTACCATTAAAATACTTTTTTATAATAAATGATTTTTCCTTCTGGTAGCATCTACATTTTAAAACCAACATGCTGTCAAATCTGACAATACAAGAAAAACTTTTGCCGGCATTATGTTTTGTCTTGTTTTCGAAGTTTATTTTTACATACTGTTATGATTCACTCGCGGCAGTCCTGGACTGGTTTACGACGAATAATTTACTACTAAACTCTAAAATAACTAAATGTATCAAGTTTACATTGCCAAACGTAAAGAGTCCTAACGTGAATATAATTTTAAATGATGAAATTATTAAGTACTTTAATTCAATCTACAGATATTTTTAGGATTAACTTTAGATCATAAAGTTCAGTGGGGCGCTCAAATATCGTGTCTTGCAGGGAAACTTAGCTCAGCCGCTTACGCAATTCGGAAAGTAAGACAGCTTACTGATATAGATACTGCAAGACTAGTATATTAAGTAGTATATTAAGTTATTAGTATGGAAGATCACGCGGGTTATACCAGTACCGAAAGGTAAAGCGGTACCAGATGTTACTGGATATAGACCAGTAGCAGTGTTGTCGACTCCGGCCAAGGTGTTCGAGTCCGCTCTTCAGCGCAGCATGCAGGCGCAAGTGCAAGCGCAGTTGTCGGATTCGCAGCACGGTTTTCGTCCGGGGCGCAGCACAGCTACAAACCTCATTAATTTCATGTGTCAGGTGGTACCTGCTGTAGATTCTGGTGGGCAGGTCGACGTTGCTTACTTCGATTATAAAAAAGCGTTCGACTTGGTTGATAATGACGTGTTATTAAGTAAACTGGCAGAAGTCGGATGTACCCGACACTTGCTGAAATTCTTCGGTAGTTATATGAAGGATCGACAGCAATACGTAGACTACCGGGGGTGTGTGTCAGGTACATATTATACAAGGTCTGGGGTGAGTCAGGGGAGCAATTTGGGTCCCCTAAAATTTATTATCATGATTAATGATTTGCCTGCAGTCATCAAACATGGGATGGGTCTATTATTTGCAGATGACCTCAAATTGTTTTTACAGATCAATAATTTATCTGATTGCAAACGTCTACAAGAAGACATTGAAAGAGTAGTTAGATGGAGTCAAAGGAACAAATTGTCCTTCAACGTTTCTAAATGTTCCACTATGTCTTTTACTCGTTCGCGTACACCTATCACTTATAACTATAGAATAAACACAGAACCAATCCAAAGAGTCGCACAGGTAAAGGACTTAGGCATTAGTATGACTCCTGATCTTTGTTTCAGAAGTCATATTACAAACGTATGCAAAAAAGCATATAGGAATTTGGGATTTGTACTTAGACAGTCACAGCAATTCACTAACTTGAGCGCGATCAAGGCCTTGTACGATGCACTGGTGAGAAGCCACCTCGAGTATAGTGCTATCATATGGTCTCCCTATGAGGCTAAATATATTTCAATGCTGGAGAAAGTCCAGAATAAGTTTACCAGGTACCTGTACATGAAATTATATGGCGTATACCCATTCTATCCATTAATGTACCCCACATTGTTTGTCCTCGGAATGGTCGGGTACAATGAGCTAAGAGTACGTCGGGAGTTCTCACTTGCAATGTATGTAATTAAAATCCTTAGGAGTCAAGTGTGTAACGAAACTGTGCTAGGGCGCTTGAGCCTATGTGTGCCTGATCGCTATGTGTGGAGGAGGCGACTTCCACCGATTCTGGTTGTCCCTGCTGCCAGGACCAACTTACTGGCCAAAACGCCACTTACTCGCACAATAAGGGTAATCAACGAGCTCAGCACTAAAATTGATATCTTCTCCTGTAACCTGAACGAACTCGCAAAAGCAATTCTATATGTAGTAGCATATAAATAGTGTGTATGATAATATTTTAATTTCATAATTTAGGTTTACGATTTTGTCAATTTTCTTTGTTTATTTTTGAATTTTAATTTTTGTTATGTATTATATATTTAAGTTTTGAGTATTATGTGTGCATTTTGGCCCCACAATCGCATTGGGCTTCCTGTAATGGTTGTGTGGGATGTGTTATAAATAAATAAATAAATAAAATAAATATTTCAGTTACTTTCATAGTGTCATGTCCTACGGTATATTACTGTGGGGCAAGGCAGCTGATATCGAGACAATTTTTATTCTTCAAAGCGTGCAGTACGTAGCATTTATAATTTAGGACCACGAGTTTCCCTGAAAGATCGATTTAAAAAAATAGGCATACTTACTGTTGCATCGCAATATAATATATTTGCTAACATTATGTTTAATAAACATAACATTTACATATATAATAAGAATAGTGATATCCATAAAGTAAACACTAGAAATAAGCATAAGTTAGTAGGCCCATATCATCGTTTACATAAAGTTCACAATACATTTGCGGGACTCGGTATACGTTTTTTAATAAACTACCTATTAATATACCATTGCTTAAATTTAAAAACGCCGTTAGAAACAACTTATTCGGAAGGGTTATTATTCAGTCAACGACTACTTAAACGACAA
Source organism: Catocala sponsa (assembly GCA_963564715.1). NCBI lineage: Eukaryota > Metazoa > Arthropoda > Insecta > Lepidoptera > Erebidae > Catocala > Catocala sponsa. The sequence continues at coordinate 3,438,783 of OY751356.1, read as the reverse complement.
AAACTCATAGAGCTAATCGCTTGTTGCATACAGGATTCAAAGATCGGTATTACTTATAAGTCAATTTAAGCCTTTGCATAGTCACAAAGTGTAAGTGTATGCGCCATCATGCCATCCTACTGTCTATTTTAGATTTATATTAAACAATATATCTTAGCTCAAATTATTTCATCTCTATAATACTATTAAGTAAGTTATTATTGTTATTATCTTTAGTTTTTTATAGTCAGTAGTATAGGGCATAATGGCTGTAACACCTTGTTAATCTGAGTTGTAAAATACTGAAATTATATTTAATTGGCGATTTAAAAGTGTGGCTGTGAGTTTCTTACAGGTTTCTTGTCATAGGCTCAAGCCTTTCCCTGAACCTAGCAACTAACCTAAATGTAGCTTCAGTAACTTAGTAAACTCACTAACCTATATACTTTGACGTTCATAAGTGTTACTTTGTGACATAAATGAATAAATGATTTTTGACTTTGACTTTGACTTTCTGCCTATGCCAAGTCGTTGTAAGGTACGCAAACTTTGAGCCTATACCTACAATGTTTGAATCGATGCGGTATGCAAGGCGCACGCCTATGCCTACTAGGTTGAAGTGAAAATGAAGACCTAGACTCTACACTGAGACTACCAGCCAGGTTAGGCAGGAACATCTTCGAGACCTGACGAGGTCTAAGTGTCAGGAGGGGCCGTGTTGGTTGCGGAATGCGACGTAAACAAGTAACGTCTCGAATCATCCGATCGAGCGGGCTATAAAAGCGCGCTCGGCGCGCACTGACTCACTTTAAGATCGAGCGGCGGACGGAAACGTACTGTGTGATTGCTGTTGGGTGATATCAATTATCTGTTACTTTATTTGTGCATTTCTTGAATAATTCATTGATTATTTAAAGGTAAAAGGGCGTCTGTTATTTTTTTAAGCTGTTTCACATCTGATTCCTAACAATATTTGATTATAATATTAAAAAATGTGTTAAGCAATCTTTTTTATAGGGGCAAATGTTGCAACGCTTTCTTCTTTTAGATGCCACATAAGAAACAACTGGGACTGACCTTTCAGGCATCGGCTGTTTGAAGATATTTTACGGCAAATAATTTTTTTCATATAAAATCAATAGTATTTACTTACAGACCTCGTTGCTATTCAAGGGTCAACGTGACCCTATCACTGTTATAATGAAGCAAAATATGTACCGAGCTCCTGGACTCACCTACCTCGTGCAACAACGTGTTTGACGGCCTCGATGGCGTAGTGATTAGTGTAACCGACTGCCATGCCTGAGGTCGCGGGTTCCATTCCCGCACAAGTCAAACATTTGTGTGCATGAACATGGATGTTTATCTTGGTCTGGGTGTTTCTTTGTATAAGATTCCATTATCTAGTAACGATAGTACAAGCTCTTCTTAGTTTGGGCTAGATGGTGTTGTGTGTATATGGTGGAATATTATAAAAAATGAAAAAAAAAGCGCGGGCGCAACACTGAGAGTACACGAGCGGGGGAACAGGTTTGTCTAAGAGTTATTGTACGAAAATTGTTATATCTAAATTTCATAGGGTCATATTGACCCATGAGTATTAACCAAGGGTAATAAAGCTGAAGAGTTTGTTTGTTTGGTTGAACGCGCTAATCTCAGGAACTACTGGTTCGAATTTAAAAATTCTTTTAGTGCAAGATAGCCCAATTATCGAGGAAGGTTATATAACATCACGCTACGACCCACAGGGGCGGCGCAGTAACGATAAACGCGGGTGAAACCGCGGCCACATCTGATTATTAATATTTGCAGGCCTAATACAGACAGAATATAGCCTGAAGTTAATCTAATACCACCTGTATTCTGTGCAAATAAATATTTCTTTCTTTATTTCAATTTTCTTTCTAAAACTTTACATAATTCACTAGCGACGCGCCCTAGATTCGCGCGGATAGTACAAAACCTTAACAAATTATACACCTAAACCTTTCTCATGAATCACTCTGTCTAATGGTGAAAACCGCTTAAAAATCAGTTCAGAAGTTTTTGAGTCTACGCGAACAGACAGACAGACGCAGCGTGGGACTCTGTTTTATAATATTACTAGCTTTTGCCCGCGGCTTCACTCGCGTTAATTTAGAATTTGACAATCAATTCGGGTTGTATTCTGTTTGTAATAATATAATTCAATCATGATTCGAAAGACACGTGGCGCCACCTACTATTATCATAAGAACGTTATTGTTGTTTTCCTCGGGAACAGTAATTTTTTTCGGGATGAAAGGTAGCCTATGTCCGTTTCTGTACACCGGAAACGTATATGCAATATTTCAGGATGATCGGTTCAATGGTTTAGGCGTGAAAAGATAACAAACAAACAAACTCATTTTCGCTTTTATAATATTAGTTAGGATTTAGCGCTAGAGATATTGTAGCTTAAAGATATAAATTTGAACTGAACAGCGATTTTCGGCCTCGATGGCGTAGTGGTTAGTGTAACCGACTGCCACGCCTGAGGTCGCGGGTTCGATTCCCGCACAAGTCAAACATTTGTGTGCATGAACATGGATGTTTGTCTTGGTCTCGGTGTTTCTATGTATCCTAAGTATTTACAAATTACTCAATTGAACATTAAATAGTTGCCAACCTGAAATCCAATTAAAACTATAGGCACACATCATTCAGTTGATATTTAAAACTTTAGTGAGCTAAGATAAACAATGGTAAAATAAGTTTTAAAAAAAAAGAAGAAATAGAGCACATTATTTCAAATAATTTTCTTCAAAAGGAAGGTTTTAAAGGGATTATATATAATGACCACCAAAAATAGTAATTGCACACCAAAATATGCTTACTAAAATAACGAGCACATATACGCCTCAAATCACTGCATTCCGTCTCGGAAGGATTAGGTTACGTTAGGCTCCTTCGTAATCCTCTCGCTGCCGGAAATGGTTCTGTCCATGGTCCGGAGCGAAGGTGCATAGGAGGCCGCCGTCGCCTTCTGCAAGGCAGTGATGTCCGCGAAGGAGGCGGCGGAATGGGAGAGGGAGCTGGTCTCTCCCCACCCAAACCGCAGGAGACGTCCAGGCGCGCCCCCCTCAGTAAAGGGGAGGGCTGTACCATCTGGCCCTCTCCCAAACAGCTGGGGCCCGCCTAGTGTGGCGGGCCAAGACCTGTCGGTGTCGCGGTGAATGCATCCGTGCGTTCGAGCCTACGAGGAAAGAGTTTATTTTTGAACATTATTTTAATTTTTCTATATATATATTCTACTTTGCGACCACCACATTATAAGCAAAAGACAACGTTTTTTTTTTATTTTTTGTGATTATTATTGAGTTGTGTGAGTGATAGTCCAATACGCCACACCGTTATCGCTACCATGCCACTTAAGCGCACTCCTCCGACCACTCCGATGACATCTATTACGACTCAGTCAGATACGGACATTCCTCGTGCTGTGGATGAGGACACGCTGAACATATCAACCCGCCACAAACGGCCGAGAACAGACTGCTCATCTCCTTCATGTAACGTCACACGCTCAGATATACAAGCTGTAATACGTGAGGAAATGCGTTCGGTTATGACCGAATTTATGGCTGAAATGAGAAGCACCTTGAATTCACAGCTTCATGAACTGCGTGATGAACTGAGTGAACTTAAGGACTCCCTTAATTTTCTGAGTGCACAGTACGACACGATAAAAGATGAGATGAATACTGCCCGTCTCGAGATGATGAAGATAAAGGGTGTTAATGAGTCGCTGTGGTCCGAGATTGTTACTCTCACCAGTCGAGTTAGACAAATGGATCAGATGTCAAGGTCAGCTAACTTAGAACTTCAGTGCGTACCAGAGGACCGAGCTGAAAATCTGGTTAGCATCGTGAAACAACTTGGCCATGTTGTGAAGTACCCAATTGAAGATCGCGATATATGCTACTGTTCCCGTGTCGCCAAGTCGAATCCTAAATCTCCGCGACCGCGTACAATCTTGGTAAAGTTGAGTACGCCGCGCACCCGTGATTCTTTACTTGCGGCTACAATACAGTATAATAAGGACCACTCGAACGAGAAGCCGGATACTAGTATCCTGGGGCTGGACGACAAAAAGACAGCGGTATTTGTTTCTGAAAACTTGACAGCCGAGAACAGAAATTTACACGCCGCTGCTCGACTTCGTGCTAAGCAACTTAATTATAAATTTGTCTGGGTGAGCGGAGGGCGAGTTTAGGTACGTAAGCAACCGGAGGCTGAATCGGTATTTATTAGCAATATGGATGTTCTAAATAGATTAACTTGATCAATTTATGTTTTGTTTTGTTTTTCTCATGTGATCGTAATTACTGAATATCAACATTCTCTAATACTATAAAGTGTTATTTTCAAAATGTAAGGGGTTTGAGAACTAAAACTACTGATTTTTACTTAAATGTGTTGACATGTAATTATGATATCATTATACTGTGTGAGACATGGTTGGCAAGCGACATATTGGACTCTGAATTGTTTTGTAACCGTTATTCGGTATATAGGCGTGACCGCGAGACCAGTGGTTTTCACAACAATAAATCTGGCGGTGGTATGCTAGTGGCCGTGTCAAAGCGCTTGGCCTCTTCTCGACTTACTATTTATGAGAGTAAATGTGAAGATATATGGGTGAGCATTGATATATGTATAAACAACCGGCCAGTTAAACTTTTTATCTGCGCGGTGTATATTCCTCCACCCGTACAAAAACATATATTAGAGCAATTTCTTGCTAAAGCTAATTGTGCTTTGGAACACTCCAGTGCTGCGTTAATACTGGGTGATTTTAACTTGAGTAGTATTGAGTGGAGTGGCTCATCAGGCTCACCACTTGTTGCTTCCGTAAACAAAACCGGCATTTACGAACAAAAACTTTTGGATTTCATTTCCCTTAATAATTTGGACCAATATAACTGCATTCGTAATCATAAAGACAAAATTCTTGACCTAGTTTTGACTGATGTTTCACTGGACAGACTGAGTATATCAGATAACTCATTGTGTAACGTGGATTTATATCATCCACCTCTTGAATTTAACTTGCTTTGTAAAATATACGCGGGCACCTTGGGCCCTAATCATGATTCATGAGCCAAAGTTTCAGTTTCACAAGGCAGATTACTGTAAAATTATTCAGGAACTGAAAGACATATCATGGCAGGACATATTTTCTCAATGCAACAATGTCGACAGTATGGTTGGGTTATTCTATGAAAATATTTATAGAGTGATAACAATGTATGTACCCAAGTCAAAGCTTAACCCTCGTAGATATCCGCCATGGTTCAGTAGGGATCTTATTCGTCAACTACAGGAAAAACCAAATACCGTATTCGTTATTCGAAGTATCAAAACCCAATGGATAATATTTCATACAAGCTGCTTAAAGATAGGATTAATAAATTAACACAGCTTACATATAAAAATATATCAGTTCTATTGAATCTTCTATCACTTCCAACCCAAAGTTATTTTGGTCATTCTTGAAACAAAAACGTCACAGCCATAGTTCATATCCTTCAACTATGATCGACGGTGATAAAAAGTCTAGTGGAGGGGAAGGCATTTGTAACCTTTTTGCTTCGTGTTTTTCTAGTTTATGATCCCGGGTTTGATAGTAGTGTTAGTCACGTAGATAACACAATTAAGGAAACTCAATGCACACAGGTTTTACATCGGCTGAGATGTTCTAAGGACTTTGTAATAAATGCTTTAAAAAGAATTGATCCACGTAAAGGAACGGGACCCGACGGACTGCCTTCCTTATTTGTATTAAAATGTGGCGAGGTCTTGGGGGAGCCTCTCTCTATGATTTTTAATATGTCCCTGTGTACAGGCTGCTTCCCTACGTTATGGAAGGGAGCTTTAGTTGTGCCGATATACAAGTCCAATGACAAGTCTCTGGTGAAAAACTACAGACCCGTGTCTATACTATCTGTATTTGGGAAGGTGTTTGAGCGCATAATTTACCCCTTTATTTCGTGGCATGTTAGACACATAGTAATGCCTGAGCAGCATGGTTTTATAAATAAAAGCTACCCGACTTCGCTGGCTTGGACATGTGGAACGAATGGGAGAGGATCGCTGCCAAAAGAGCATATCTCGGGTGTCCCAACGAGCGTCGTCCGGTGGGTCGTCCAAGGTACCGCTGGAAAGACGAAATAGCTAAAGACTTGAAAGAGATGAATGTGCTCGATTGGTCTGACTTGGCACAAAATAGGAAAGAATGGCGCACTTTAATGTCGGAGGCCAAGATCCACTAATTGCAGTTTGCAATTAACAGGCATTAAAAACGAATAATTAAAAAAGATGTACGTATACATATTTTTATTTTCTAATCGTGTTTTGTTTTATTTTTAAATTATTATTTAATTTATATTTTTTATTGTTTTTAGAATTAATAATGTTCACTAGATTTACAGTCATATTTATTAATACTTGCTAATTTTAACAGATTTGTATACATTCACTGATACTTACAATCAAAAAGTGAGGTTAACCTCAAATAAATATTAAAATCATGCTCATACATGTTGAATTTATAAAACGATATATATAATCACTCTAACTTTTCTTGTAAATTCACTTAAATTTGAATAAGTCTTTTTATTTTATCACTTTCAAATTAATATATTGTTATTCTTATTTTAAACCAAACTTCAAAACTAATATATTGTTGTTATTATTATAATATATTACATTATATTCTTTACGTCACTATACTAAACTTTGATAAAAAAGCAACATGGCGCGTAACCGAAAAACGTGACTTTTTTTTTTACACTGCTACAAAATTTCTCCCATACGTCGATAAAGAAGTTTCACTTCAACAAACGGCCTCAAGTGTTATCAATACTCCTGCTGCACGTTTATATCTACATAGATATTATTACTAAAATAACCTAACAATTTTTTAGGCGAGCTAAGCCGCGAGATATTCAATTCAATTCAAATTCTTTATTTCAGACAAGTGTCCATAGTGTTAGTAACAAAAATACCTTAAAACTATTGTTAGTAATATAATAAAATTCATCATTTGGTGTGGATCCTTACCCAGTGGCGCAGCAGGGGGGAGTCCCACCGATCTATAAACACGCTCAAGAGACCGTTGGTGGCGGAGCGTACCCGTCCAGCCAAGGAGGCGGTCCTCTTCCGTATTATGGCGTAAAAATCGTCTGTGCGCGCTTCCGCAAACATACTGGACGCACTGCATCTCCACGATCGCCCCAACAGTATCCTGAACGCGTTATTATATTATAATAATAATCTTTATAATAATAATAATCTTTATTTGCCATTAGAGTTTACAAAATAAAACATATCGGTCCCCCACACTAGGCATGGCCTGTCCTGTGGGGAAATTAAACGATTTACATTTGAAAACAGCAAAGACAGAATACAAAACAACAGTAACAAAATTAATGTGCAATGAATTACTAAAACTTAAAGATAAAAGTAAGGTTAACAAAATTATATTGTGGATAAGAAATGTGCATGCGTGTGTGTATGTGTGCGTGTTGTGTATGATTGTGTGTGTGTGTGTGCGTGTGTGTGTGTAATTGGTACGATTACCGCATCCTCATTTAATAACCTTTAGCACGGCTTCAGTATCAGTGTAACTCCACTTCAATAGGGTAGTCGTGGCCATCGCTTTGGTTTCCTTGACAGAACGGTCTTTAAAGTTACAAATCTTAGAGATTTTGTTATAAATGAAAGGGTACAGAAAGCTTCCGAAACGGTGAGCAAAAGAAGTAGCAGTGCGAATTTTGGGTAATTTGGGTACGCGTTTTTTGGATAGTTCTTTGTATTCGTCGGAGTCTATCACAGTTTTATGGACAGCGGTCACCACCCTAACAATATACAATTTCCTGACGCTCAGCACGCCAGCCTCTTGATATAGAGTATCGGTACGATAACGACGGGGTTTTTTCAATGCAGTTTTTAATACTCCCCTTTGTGCTCTTTCGAGAGGTAGGATGGACGTAGTACTCGATCCACCCCAAGCCAGTATACAGTAATTAATAAGGGGCTGGCAGAGAGCCGTATACACCAATTTCAAGAGGCTACCGTGTAATTCGTCACGTAAGTTTTTCATTACGTATATGACCTTCCTCACCCTCTTACACATTTCCTCCACATGCACTTTGAAAGTGAGCTTCTCGTCTAAGACCACACCAAGATACCTAAGAGAGTCTTGCCGACTGATTTCTCTGCAATTGCATGTATTATCTCGTATCATTTCGAAACTACAGTCACTTGAGTGAATCTTTAGGGCGGTTATTGAGACAGGAGCAGATGCACCCGTTTTGTAAAAGCATAAGAACTTTGTTTTTGAGGTGTTAAGGGATAATAGGTTCTGTTGCAACCAACTTGATACAGTCGCCATGCCCCTTTCTACCCTTTGACAGACCTTAGCCCAAGAGCTGTCGTGAAAGATTAAGGCAGTATCGTCGGCGTAGCACAGGATTTCAGATTTTTGTATTGGAAGAGTAGCGATATCATTCATGTAAAGCAGGAACAAAGTTGGACCCAATATGCTTCCCTGTGGAATGCCAAAAGTCACTGATTTGTAGCTGCTTTTTACGTCTGCAAGTTTGACGCATTGACAACGCTCTGATAAATAATCAGTAAACCAACTAAGAGCTGTTCCTCTGATGCCATAGGCCTCCAATTTCTTTAAGAGCATAGGGATTGATATAGAGTCGAACGCCTTGGCGAGGTCCAAGAAAACGCCGATACACTTCGATCCTCTATCTAGATGGGAGGCTACGGTGTTAGTGAGAAGAGAGACAGCATCTTCACAAGAGCGTCCTTGTCTGAACCCAAATTGGCGGTCGGTAATTACTTTATTTTTACTTAGGAAATTCACTAATCTTTTGTGTATAATGCGTTCAAACAGTTTTGGGATGCTACCCAGAAGGGAAATTGGTCGGTAGTTGCTGAGATCGTCTTTTTGTCCACCTTTAAATATGGGTACCACGGCCGCAGTCTTCCACATCGTAGGAAATAAGCCAGATTCTATACTTAAATTGAATATTGTCGAAAGGGGCTCTGCTAGTAAGTGTCCTACACTCTTAAGTATCCTGTTGCTTACATTATCAAGACCGGGCGAACTATCTGGTTTAAGGTTTTTTATGAGTAGTATTATTTCTTGCGGATCAGTGGGAGAAATGAACATGGAATCTATTATTCTTCTGTCAATTACAGTTTTCTCTATAAGAGATTTTTGAGTGATATTAAGTTCGTCTAATATGGTCCTGGCCAATTTTTGGCCCACTGTTGCGAAGTGTTCATTACATGCTTCCAACGATTCCTCCAGAGATCCCCGAATATTAGCAATATCGTCCACAGAACTATTTGCATTTTTACATGATCTATGAGAAATTTTATTTACAGACTCCCAAAGTTTCTTAGGTGCATGTTTGTTTTTGTTTATTAAATGACTGTCATGATCAGCTTTTAGACTTCTGAGAAGTTGAATGTAGAAGTTTCTGTATCTACAATAGATCGGTCTTTTAGTGGTGTCATTTGGGTGTTTCCTAGCATCGAGGTGTAATTTGTCTTTAGTTTTACTGGAACGTATTAATCCTGGAGTCATCCAAGGCAGAATGTTAAATTTTGAATGACTGGTTCTGACTGTATGTGAATGTTTCAAAATTGAATTTGAGAGTATGGATGTGAAATCAGATACCATAGCGTCGAGGGAAGAAGCGTTCAAGCGGGACCAGTCCGTGCTTTCCAGTTCCAATTTGAGACCATCATGGTCTACTTTTAACCTATATCTATTCCTAGAGTTTGTTTTGGAGGCTTTAGTTATTATACCTAACATAGTAATGCTATGATCAGTGAGATCAGCGGGACAGACCACTGTTTCGGCTTGAGAGTTGTAAGGTACGAATATGTGGTCAATACAAGAATCACCATGTGTTGGTTTGTTCACGCTCGAAGTTAAACCATGCTCAGCCATAAGCGTGAGATAGGTGGCTGTGTTTTCTTCATAAACAGATGATCCTATGATATTGATATTTACATCACCTGTCACAATAAGACATGGCGTGCGTTTGACCGTGCTGAGATTTTCATCTAATGAAGTAAAGAATCTTGAGGGATTTTTAAAGGATGGTGAACGATATACACCTATTACAGTTAGAATATTTGGTATTTCAACACATAGCACATTCGCATCGTCTATGTTCAGCTCCGTAGCGTTCGCTGACCATTTGCTATTGACGTACACTATGACGCCTCCGGCCTTATTTATGTATTTCTTTGTATTGTATGATTTGTAACCATCAATCTGCTTGATAATAGAAGATTCATTTAACCAACACTCACTTAAGACCAAATAATCGAACGTAATATTTAGTCTGGCCAGAATAATTAAAAAGTTGTCGAAGTTTTGCTGCATGCTCCGAATATTAACATTGAGACCCTTTATATTGTACTTATTGATAATAGTCTCACACTCCTCTGTGCATGGTATAACGTGGCATTCTACATTAAGAGAATTGTCTATATCGGTCAATAGATCAAGTGTAGCCATCGGTTTTAGATGATAATTGGGATATTGTTAATAAGTTACTTTTGATAGCGAATATTATTTTTGTCTTACCGAGTGAAGGGAGTGAGGGATAGAAATATGGTCTAATGTGAGCAGTGTATGTAAGAAGCATCAGTATGATTAATATTTGGCAATTATATTTCCTACCATGAGTGTTTGTGTTTAAATGAGGAAGTGTTATGTAATGTAATGTATTCGAGAGAATTTTGTATAACCCGAATGCAAAGCTAGTGTATCCACGCATTGAAAACATTAGGAAAAAATTAAGAAACAATAAAAATATTAAAAATAACAAACATAGAGTGTAAGAACATAAAGCGTTTAAACTTAACTGGTTATTTATCGCCTTCTGTCTAATCCCTTGCGGTATGACTGCCTGATAGTGCTTCCAGGTCTGCCATCTGTTGGATATGTATCGGTGGCGAGCCTTCACGTCCCTCCCTTTTTCTGACATACACAGAACCATTTCGCACCCAGCAGTACCTGTAGCCGTGTTCTCGAGACCAATTACGTGCGGCGCGAAAAAGTTGTCGGGTTTCATGAGTAAGGCGTTCATTTACAAAAACTTTTCTTTGTGGCCCCGATCCTACTATTTCTTGACTATCTAGCTTGCGACGGAGCTTCGCTTCTTTTAGCAGCTCTTCTCTTTTAATTCTTCTTGTAAAAGAAACCACTAAAGGGCGCGGAAGATGATTTGAGTCAGGTTTGCTATTCTTCTGCGCGCCAGCTCGTGAAACGTAGTCTAGGTCCTGCTCTTCTAGCTTAATCCCAATTTTGTTCGCTGTTGTTAAAGCGAGATGGTAAGGGTTTTCTCCTGGGGCTTCAGTTAATCCTAGAATTTCTATCTCCGACTGCAGTGAACGGTGTGATTGCTTGTTTATTTGTCCCTGTAGCTGAGCGACCTGAATCCGAAGGGTTTCATTTTCCTTTTCCTTTTGTTCGAGCGATTTTAGACGTTTTTCGTAGTTATCAAACTTTGATAGAAGGTCATCTAGCCGCTTATTGAAATCAGACTGCAAGGTGGCCATATCTTGGCGCAATGATCGAATCTCAGTAATCAAATCATAGTTGGAGTAATCCTGGTTAGGTTCTGAGCTGGTCATAGTTTTCTTGCGAAAGGTTACGTTGTCATGTGTACTGATAGGAGTATTTGTGTTGCCACCGCCTTTTCTAATATTAGCGCGACAATCAGGGCAAATCCAATCCTCTTTTTGCTGAGTTGTTAAGCTACGAGCGTTTGCGCAAGTTGCATGTAACACTCTTGAACAGGATTTAACTGAGCAAGCAACACAGTCTTCCTTCGAGATCGTTTTTAGGCATCCGGCACATTTCATGTTGACTACTACTATGAAACTTCAAAAATTACGACTTGCAGCGATAGGCCCTGTCGTTTATCGTTGCGTATCGTGGTAGTAATCGCTCGGTCGCTCGGCGGCGCCCGGCTGCACTCGGTGGTGTTCGGGTCGCTCGCGTGACCTTGACTGGCGTTACAACTTTGCGACCGTTCCGGGGACACTCTTTGAATTACAACGGATTAGTTATTTGCACACTCACTTTACACTCTTATAATTCTGCAGTCTTAAGCGGTATCGTGATTATATTTCACAAATAGAGTCTTGCTGATTGCAGCTTTATTTTGGTACTAATATAACTTAGGAAGTGTTAAATAAACTACGTGATATTGAATTTTGAAGGCGGAGAACTAACGAAACGATGTTTACTGTTTGCCGTTCGAATGGGAAGGGACGAAGGGGAATATTGGACGCGCAGGTCGCTGTATATCTTTTGCGTAAAACTGGTCCAAAGACTGGCAATAAGCTTTAAAAAGAGAGACTTTAACTTGACTCGTACAACGTGCAAAACTTCGAACCAGCATATTGCAACGTACAGCCAACGACCTGCGCTCCCTCTCTATATCTATGTTGTCTCTAAGATCATCAGTGACCCAGTGACCCAAGTACTTAAATTTGTTCACCCACGTCAACGGAGTGCCACATAGCGAGACACTAGGAAGGCTTGAATAATTAAAGGCCTTCGCTTTGAACATAATGAGTTCACTTTTCTTTACATTGTACTTGAGCCCATGGGCCACTGCATAAGACTCACAAGTAGCAACAAGTGACCTCAAAGCGCCAATCGATGGGCTCAGCAGCACCATGTCGTCAGCGTAACTAATATTATTCATACATACATCATCGATGTGACATCCGACTCTGCTGCTGCTGAGCCCACCAATCAGCCTGTTTATGTACAGGTTAAATAGGCGGGGTGAACTTAACCCACCTTGCCTCACCCCGCATTCCAACCCGTACACATCCGATTGAGCGCCAGCCCACCTGATACTATTTCTCTGATTATTATACCAGTATCGAAACAAGGATGTTATTTCACTCGGTAGTCTGGTATCTTTCTGTAATTTATCCCACAGGAGCTCATAGGATACTAGGTCGAAAGCCTTAGAGAGGTCCAAAAAACAAGCAAAAACTGGTGTTTTTCGCGAGGTATAATATTGAACAGTTTGCTTGAGGCACAGAATGGCACTCTCCGTGGATAAACCAGGTTTAAAGCCAAACTGCGCGTCGTGGAGTTCAATGTGCTCAGCCAACTGTTGATCAAGCAAACTGTCCAATACCTTGGCGACTACCGTGGCCAAAGAAATAGGCCTGTAATTGGACACCTCAGACGCGTCCCCAGTTCTGTCCTTAACTATAGGTATCACCACCGTACGCATAAGGTCCTGCGGTAAATAACGGTGACTAAGGCAAAGATTATAAAATAAGGCAAGAACCCTATATAGGTGTGGTCCTGCATGCTTGAGGTGCTCGACGCTAAGGCCGTCGTGGCCTGGTGACTTACCTCGGGTCATTTTTTTGATGACAGTAGCAACCTGTGTATCTGTAAACATTACAGTCAACTCACCAGACCCCGAAGATTCCCCCACGTCGAACACCCTTGCACCAGTGTCCAAGTCAGACTGAACCCGGAAGTGTTTTTGAAAGAGATTTGCGATATCCCCTGGGTCACTCATGCCCCCCACACTCGCAGGTAGACTCGGTTTGACCTGTAATTTGTTGGTTGACTTCCAAAACTTACAGAAGTCTTTTTTAGAATGACTTTTTGCCAACATGTCTAATTTAATTTGTTGTTGGTTTTTTTGAACAAATTTTAATTTACTCTTAAAAGTCTTACGTGTATCCCGCATTTTCTCATAAACAGGCCCCTGCGTAGGAGTACCATGCAATAGCCATGTTTGATAGTAGGTACGAGCCTCCCTGTGAGCGTCGCTGACATGTTTGTTCCAGCCCGTGACATATGTTTTCCGCTTAATGCGATCGCTACCGACATAAGTGTTACGGGCACTCTCTTGGAGCGTTGAAACTATTTCCAAATACATATTGTTAATAATTTTTAAGTGGTCTTCTTTCTTACACATTTTGTGAGAACATGTAACACATTGTCTAGTTACAAAATAAAATAGTTATGGACGGTACGCTAAAGCCGCGTAAAGAGTTTGCACGTCGGCACGTGGCCATTCATAATTGGCTGTAAACCTCTTTAATTCGTATAAACAAAAACATTGTCCTCGCAGCTTTATTTAATACTAATTTTAGGATTAGGTACCTGCGTTTAAAAAATGTTTCACAGTTCCGTATCCTGAAAACTTAGATTAAAAACCTCTAGATGTAGCCATTGATTGTAGACAATGTGCAAGTGAGAGGAATATATAGGTATAAACTCAATAACGAAACAGACAAAGCATTCTTCTTTTTATTATAAAAAGTCAACTAGGAAAAATTCCTGCACGCATTTTGAAGTGAAAACTTCTTTAGGCGCGTTGAGCACTTCTTGGGTGAAGAAAAATCACGAAACTCGCGTCATCGTCACGCTTCCACGCTATATTATTTTTTTTAGAATATTAACAAAATCTCATAAATGGTGCGTCCTACGCAAAAAATAACGAAATGTTGACCCCCGTAATAACCCCTAAGAGAGTATCAGGAACTAGCATCCGACCCAACCCTTTTCTTTTTTTTATTTTTGTTTATAAAGAAGTGTTTATGATCAAGGATTAAAGTTTTCACGTCTATGGACTGCCCCAATTTTTTTAACAGCAACACGCGCTCTTATTGCTATGAACACAACAAAAATATATAAAAATACAACATGTAACATGATAAACGCACATCCTGAAAGTAGTTTGTTCAAAATCCGCTAATGAATCAATTCCAGCAATTTACTATCATAACCTAATCTACTTCTACGTGAGCGAAACTTCGTGCAAAAGCTAGTCTATTATATAAAAAACAAATGAAAGATGTCCGCTTGCACGTACAATCTGAGACTAACAAAAATACTTAATAAGCGGAAATATATTATATCATAATAAATCAGTGTACATTCAATCGCGTCGCTCCAACAACACTGCCAAGCAACGATCTTCTTCAAGGATTCTTTCACGGTTTTAAACAAATTACGTTCAAAACAGTACCAGCGATAATCTCTATAACAAAACGAGACTTCAGCCTAATAGTTAAAATTCTGAATTTCAGTATAAAAGCCTTAGGTTAGTTAACAACGGACACATTCAGCTTCATCTCTTGTAGAAGACAGACGAACGGCAAAATGAAGATCATTCTCGTATCTCTACTGTTTCTGGTGAGTACACTTTATTATAAACTATCTTTTGCACGCGGCTTCGCTCGCGTGAAAGTAACAGTACACTTTTTAAAAAAATATCACATTCTCCTATCCTTCCCTATGAAATAAGGGGGTAAAGAATAAGGGAGAGGATCTAGGGCTTGATTAGATCTCCTTGCATTTTAGATCTCGCCTATGTTACTCAGTGATAATATAGCTTTCTAACGATGAAAGAATTTTTAAAACCGGTTAAATAGTTTTTGAGTTAAATCCTTACAAACAAATAAACAAAAATCAAATATTTCCTTTTTATAATATTAGTATATATTAGAGACTCGCCCCGGCTTCGCACAGGTCACAAAACCTTAACAAATGATACACCTAAACCTTCCCCATGCATCACCCTGTCTATTGGTGAACACCGCATGAAAATCCGTTCAGTAGTTCTTAAGTTTATCACGAACATACAGACCGTAATCTTGTTTATCAGTCCATAAATTGAAATTAAACTACTATATACGTATTTTATCGCGTTGTTTATTTGACACTTTATTACAAAATTTTAAAAACTGTTACACTACTATTACTGTCAAACTTTACTAATTTTTAAGGTAATTAAATTATTGAAACTATTTATACTATTATTATACTATTATACTATTTATATTTGTGTTTACACTTTCCACGACGTTTCGGTTGCTTTTCAGCAACCATGGTCACGGGAGACTAAGATGGTAGTTGTCTCAATGTTCCAGTGTAGTTATTTCAAAGTACCCGAACATAATTTAATCATGGGTGTTTCTATTTACGCAGAATGAGCTCAAAGTATCATGAAGTCTAGCTTTAACATTCGCGTAAACAGAAGACAATATTATGTAAATCCATAAATTTCCCGAAGATATGTTAATTCAACCCGCTTTGGGCCAGAATGGTGTCGAAGTCAAAGTCAAAAATCATTTATTCACTTAGATCACAAAGTAACACTTATGAACGTCAAAGGGATAAGTGAGTTTGTTACATTTACTGAATTTACATTTATGTTAGTTGCAAGGTTCAGGCAAAATGTTGAGCCTATGAGAAGATACCTGTCCGACCAGTCCTACCTACTAAACCTACCACGATGTTCCTCGACGTTACCAGAGTCGGCGAAGCCGCGCGAATCTCGCGACTCCGCCAAGGTTTCGGCTTGCCGAGTGAAACTACGGGCCTCTATACGAAACTATCCTACCCATTTTAAACTCTGATTTTTGCCTTACTGTGCTCTTATGGGGGACAAAGACAACACGATACAGCGGCGCGTGGGAACACGCTCACCGCCTCTCGGACCTGGTGCCCACCACCCCTAGGTGAAACACAAAAGCTAACTTTTTAATACTTATGTTATTTATTACAGGCACTGGCAGCATGCATGGTTGCTGCAGCGCCATCCATACACAAAAGAGGTACTACATTTATTTATTTCTTCTCTTTCACTAATTCTCTCACGTTTATGATGACTGTTCCGCTCTCGTGGCTCGTAGTGTGATGTTATATAGCCTATGATACTGACGGACAAAGTAGCTTTCTCAAGGTGAAAGAATTATTTAAATTTTATTTCTTTGTATAATATTTTAGGTACTTAGTAGAATAATCTTACTAGTTTTGCTGTTGACATTGTTCTGTTACAAACTATTATACGTGTATTTATTTCAGATACTGAAGATACACCAGATAGCTCCAGTCCTAAACCAGCTGAAGAGTCCACTTCAGCCTCGTCTGACGTAACCGAAGGCGGCAGCACTAAAACTAAGAGAGGTGAGTGCGCTAAGGTGTTATTCCTTCAGTACACCTACACATACCAGCAGTGAGACAATACAGGCTGATGTAAATCATTTTAAATAATCACCAAAACGCAGTTATCTTAAATATGATTGCTAAAGGCCAAAAGATAAGCATAGAATATCAATTTGTAGCTTTCAATATAAGCTGCGTTAGGCTAGTGAGAAACCGTTGGACAGACTCGCAGAGCTCTCGAGATCGATTCCAAGGCACGCACTTCTCGCTTTTCGAAGTTATGTGCGTATTCAATAGACTAGCTTTTGCCCGCGGCTTCGCTCGCGATTTTATAAAATGTCAATAAGAACGAACGCTCGCCGCTTGACAAGTCCATCTGCATATACAGTCAAAATATGTATGAAAGGCGCGGCTTTTTTTTTGTTAGTGAAGTGTTAGTGCGGGTGACAAACTTATTATTTGCGGTTGGTACAGTAGCCGTGTCTAGGGATTGAACCGCAAAATTAAGTTTGTTTTTTATTGTATATACTTTTACGGGATAGAAAGTACCCAGTGTGGTGCCCAGGATATAAAAGTATAATAATACGAAGTTTCATCATAATCGAACTGGTAGGTTTTGCGTGATGCTTGAACAGACAAAAAAATTTTAAATCCCATTTTTGGGTTCGGTTTCGATCTAGTAACACCCCCTGCTATTTATTTTTTTAATGTTTTCAATATGCAGAATTTATACTTCTACAGATTTATTATATGTATAGATACTAGGCATGATGACAGAGTTCCATCTTTTAAAGTGGCAAAAAATATTGGACTCCAATTTTTTGTTTTAAAAGTCAGTAAAAATATACTAAGATACAACGCATTAAAGTTCGGGATTGGAGGCTTGTGACGGCATACTTTTGTAAAATTTGATTGAAATAGTTAATTATCGCTCGCTTTAGCGGTGAAGGAAAACATCGTGAGGGAACCTGCAAATCTGTAAGTTCTCCATAATGTTCTCGAAGATATGTGAAGTCTGTTAACTCGTAGTGGGCCAGCGTGGTGGACTCTGACTTAGCCCATCTAACAGTGAGAAGAGAACCGTAACCAGCAGTGGGACAGTTCATAAATAGTCCTATTCGACGAATAGTAATTCTTATAATCGTAATTTTATTGGTATTAATATGTTCAAAATGTAAATTCAAACAATGTTATTAAATATTTATCTAATTAATTATTTTTCGCCACCTAATTATACCATTATATAATTTCAATATTTTCATTATTAAATTTTAACTATTCCTAGCTTAATGTGTCTAAATCCTTAATTTCATTTTATTCATAATTATTTATTAATGATATGCACAATTAATTAATTTATTTAAACATACCTACTATTGATTATCTAATTAATTATTTTTCGCCACGTAATTATACCATTATTATAATTTCCATATTTTCATTATTAAATTTTAACTATTCCTAGCTTAATGTGTATAAATCCTTAATTTCATTGTATTCATAATTATTTATTAATAATATACACAATTGTATGACTGCCTAGCTCCAGTTGTGATGCTGGTGGTCTTGGCTAATGAAAACTACTTCGATACTTGGTACAATAACTGTATCTCCAAAAGGCGATGTAATAATAATCCGTGTGCAGTGCAATATACGGCGAGTGAGTCGGTCGCACGGCGACTGAATCGGTGGCTCGATGCGCGGAGCGAAGGCGGGGTCAGCCGACGTCGGTTGTCCTCCAAGTCACCTCCAACGCGTTCGTCGCGCAGCGGCCCGGCGCGATGGAACGCAGTAACAGATTCCCCCGGTTGAAGTGTGGAGACCTTCAAAATGATGTCATCAGGACACTGGAAGAGGGCATATGTTATTAAAGGCCCGAGTTATGGTGCCCTTTTTCGTGCGGATGTCGGCGACTCTACTATGTCCGTCGGATCCTGCTTTGACGGCGATGACTCTGCCCAGCAGCCAAAGAAGAGGTGGCAGATTGGCGTCCTTCACCAAAACCATAGTGCCTGACTTCAGGTCTTGCCTTGACGTCTGCCATTTTGTCCGCTGCTGAAATGAAGAGATATACTCGTTGGAATAACGTTGCCAAAAATGCTGGCGTAGCTTCTCGATGCGGTTCTCGATGCGACAATATTGTCGTCATCGATTTGAGGACGAGGAAACGACGTGAGAGTCCGCCCAATAAGGAAATGTGAAGGAGAAAGATAGGATAGATCAGAAGGATCTGTTGAAAGCGGTGTTAGAGGCCTGGAATTTAAAACAGCCTCTATCTGGATCAGACATGTCGAGAGCTCTTCATACGTCAAGTGGGTTAGGCCCATGACTCTACGTAGTAAATGTTTGGTTGCTGCCTCCCAAATGCCACCAAAATGCGGAGAGTATGCTGGAATAAATTTAAATTCGATACCCTGGTTGGCAATGTCTGATTCGACTGAATGACGAGACTCTTGAAGGAAACGTGAGAGTTCGTTGAAAGCACCTACGAACGTGGTTCCGTTGTCGGAGTATACGCGCTGAGGTTTACCACGACGGCTTATGAACCGACTGAAGGCTGCAAGAAACGCCTCCTTAGTAAGGTCGGAGACCAGTTCGAGGTGAACAGCTTTGACTGCGAAGCACACAAACACGCAAAAATAAGATTTGAGTAGCCTACAACCTCTACCTTTGCGGTCGGCCATCAGCACTGGCCCGGCGTAGTCAATACCTGTGTTTAAGAAGGGAAACTCTAGGTGCGTCCTGTCACCAGGCAGGTTACCCATTATAACCTGGACAGGTTCCGCTTTAAAGCGACTACAACGTACACAATTACGCACTATTTGCTTAGCTAGGTTTTTCCCAGCTAAAGGCCAGTAAGAAAGCCTAATATGTGCTAAAAGTAATTGAGGCCCAGCATGACAAAGTGATTTGTGTTCCTTTTGGAATATGATTTTTGTTAAGTGGTGTTTACTGCACAGTAAGATTGGGTGTTTAACGCTAAAACTATAATAAGAGTTTTTAAGACGCCCACCGACACGTATAAGATTTGCTGAATCAATAAATGGTGATAAACTAATTAATCTATTTTTCTTATGTAAGGTCTGATTGTTTTTAAGAATTGTGTATTCCTCAGGGAACATTTCCTGCTGAGAGATCTGTAATATTAAGTTCTGTGATGTTTGTAATTCTGTATATGTAAGGTAGGATAGTCTTTTTGTATTCTGTTTCTTGCAATTATGTATAAATCTGTGTATATAAGCGACGATTCTGATTAATTTTGTAAATGATGATGTATTATGTATTAAATTTAAGATTATATTATTACTTTTATTTATGCTATTATCCACTTTTGTATGTAAAGATGTCTCTGGTAATAAATGAAGTTGTGTGTTAGGTACTATAGGAAATTGTATATTGACCCGGTGAAGAAATTCTGGACCTGACCACCAGAGACCGGATGCGCTGATGGAATCAGCCTTCACCCCCCGAGTTGCGAGATCAGCGGGATTACCTTTGGAAGGTACATAACTCCATTTATGGCCAGTTGTAGTCTCCTGTATTTCATATATTCTATTTCGAACGAATTGTTCAAGTCGGTTTGGTTCTTGCATAGAGAGCCAGCCGAGAACTATCGTTGAATCACACCAAAAGAAGCAATTATGAAATTGTAATGTAACTGATTCACGTACTTTCATAAAAAGTCGTGAACCAATCAAACAACCACAAAGCTCTTTACGTGGAATGCTTAAGGGCTTTATAGGAGCAATCTTGCTTTTGGAAGCTAAAAGGCGAACGCAAACTGCTCCATCTACTGTCACTGTCCTCACATAGACACAGGCGGCGTAACAGCGTTCGGAAGCGTCCGTGAAGGTGTGAAGCTCGACTACAGACGGGCTGCTACAGGAAATCCAACGAGGAATACGAAGAGAGTTAAGACAAGTAAGTGATTGTATAAATTCAAGAAATTGTGATTGTATACTTAAAGGTACCTCTTCATCCCAATTACATTTAAGAATCCATAACTGTTGTAATAATAATTTGGCCTTAACTATACATGGCCCGACGAGACCAAGTGGATCAAAAACTTGACTGATTAAAGATAATATGTTACGTTTTGTAATTTTAATTTTTGAATAATCTAAGTTAACTGAAAATAATAAATGGTCTGATTTACAGTCCCAATAAAGACCAAGCGTTTTACAAGGAGATGAGTCATTTAAATTCAAGGTTTTATTTGAATTGTTTGGGTCAGTGTTGACGATCGCCTCTATGATTTTTGGACTATTTGATTGCCATTTGTGGAGATGAAACTTAGCTGATTTGAGAGTAGTAACGACACCTTGGCATAACTCTATGACTGACTTAATTGAATTGCCCCCGCTTAGGTAATCGTCAACATAGAAGTCTCGCTTGATGGACTCACTTACTTTAGAATCTGAGCATTGTTCTGCAAGAGATACTAAGCATTTGGTAGCTAAGTACGGCGCTGATGCTGTACCGTACGTCGCGGTGTTCAGAGTATACGTCCTTAAAGGCTCTGAGGAATCAAACCTAAAAACAATCTGCTGCAACTAGCGCTGCGAAGGATTGACTAAAATAGCTCTGTACATTTTCTCAATGTCGCCTGTTACAACAAATTGATGCTCTCTGTACCTTAAAAGTATGGACAATAAATCCTCCTGAACAGTGGGACCTACCATCTGTATATCGTTAAAGGACTTGCCTGAGGTGCTGGATGCCGATGCGTCGTAAACTACTCGAAGTTTTGTAGTTGTACTGGATTCTAGCACAACACCATGATGAGGCATGAAATAATTAAATTTAGAATATTTTAATGTTGAATTTTCTGTCATGTGATTAAGGTCAATGTATTCTTTGATAAATTGTAAATATCTGTTTTTAAAGGTGGAGTTACGATCAAATCTTCGTTCTAAGGATATAAATTGACGCTTGGCCATCGCATAAGAGTCAGCTAAGCACTCAGGCGACTCCCTTAATGGGATGGTGACGACGAATTGACCAAGCTGGTTACGTTGTGTCGTCTCTTGAAACAGCTTTTCGCAAGCTTGCTCTTCTACAGAGAAACAGCTATTACTCGACACAGATTCAAGCTCCCAAAAGCGAGTAAATTGCTCAGACTCCTCGTCTGTTAAGAAATTACATATAGCAGGTTGATGAAGGCGAGACTGATATACACAGCCCGAAATAAGCCAACCTTACTTTGATGAATGTAGTTTAGGTTGATGTTTACCGAAATTAACTGAATCGGAACCCAAGACGTCCCAGAAGACCTCGACACCAACAAGAATGTCTATTGCTGAGGGTATGTTGAATGTTGGGTCTGCTAGCTGAAGACCTGGCGGGATATATATAAGTTTTTTATCTACATAAGAGCCAGGTAGCCTTTGCGTAATCATCGGTAAAATAAGACAGTTTATGCTCGCCCGATAACCACCATAACAAGATTGCACAGTAAGAATACAACTCTCGGAGGTACTAGAAATAAGACCGTTAATACCTGAGAGGGTTGCGCTAGTGCTTCGTTTTACCACACCAAGCTTTTCACAGAGGGTTTCAGTGACAAAATTGGAAGAACTACCGCTGTCCAGTAGAAGTCGGACTGTATGAAGCCTCCCATTGACGTCTGCCACCTTTGCCAAAGCTGTGCATAATAGTACGAACGCCTGATTAGTTTGTGGTTCTGTGTTGGTAGACAATGCAATATTTTGATTATTGTCTGATGCTGTATCCTTATGTAAAAGGGTATTGTGTCTGCATTTGCAATATTTGCAATGTGATAGTTTGCAACGGTTTTCTGTATGACCAGGACGTAGACAATTCATACAGACATTGCTTTCTGAAGCTCTTTTGACTCTTGAGTCAACATCAAGACTTCTAAAAGATTGACAACTAAACAAAAAGTGACTTTGAGAACATACAGGACATGTTACTTTGTCAGGTTTAGTGTAAATAGGTTTTGTATTTGTAAGGTAATTTGTTTTTGTATTTGTATCGTAGTTTTGTTTAGTGTTTGTGTTGTAAATAGATTTTAAGTTTTTATTGTCATATAAGGTTTCTAGTAAGTCTGCTCTGTTAGATAAGAATTTAGTAAAATGTTTTAAATTTGGAAATGTATCTAAAGTGTTTCTGTGTTCTTCCCACTCCCGGTTAGTAACAGAATCTAATTTTTTAGACATCATGTATATTATTAAAGTATCCCAATGTTCTGTGGGCTGGCCGAGAGTGTCAAGTGCTCTTCAATTTTTATTAATATTATCAATCAGTAGCATGATTAATATAAAGAGTTGCAGGATTCTTTTTAAATAACGTTAAAATTAAATAATGCATGTAAATGGTTATTTACTAGCAACCTTTCGTTATTGTAACGTTCTAGTAACAACTGCCAAGCGATGGCATAATTGTCAGCCTTAAAATCTATGCTTTTGATTACTAAAGACGCGCTGCCTGTCAAAGCAGCGCGCAGGTAATGAAATTTATTAATTGACTGTATACTGCTATTGTTATGTATTAAAGCAATATACGTATCTCGGAATTCAAGCCAGTGCTGATAGTCCCCGCTGAAATGAGGCAAGTCTATCTTGGGTAGCCTGACGAAATCATGCTTGCAACCAGAGTCATGTTGGATTGTGTCATCTGCACCGTTGGCTGAGGCTGGCGTAGAAGAGCGCGAAGGCGCAAGCATTGCCTTTGCACGGCCCAACTGGGCATAGTACTGACCCACAAACTGTTCACGCTCCATGTACTGGTCGTCCGCATTATCCGACAACATCTCCAATTCCATCTGTAACGTATCGAAATCCTTATATAATACCTCCATTTGATCAAGCCGGCATTGAAGCTCGGACGATTGAAAAACATCTAAGTCGGTACTTGGTAAGAATTTAAGAAACGTTATAAAAGACGTTAGCTTAGCTTTATAACTACCACGCTTCCTTACAAGATCCCTCAGTTTAGCATCAGACATATTTAAAAGTTGTAAGAGAAACTAAAAGTCCAAAGTGCAAAACAAAGCGAAAGCAACATAAAATAATGTTATAATAAAATTAAATAACTAAATGACATAAGTATGCAAAGCTAACGGTGATTCACAGCTGATGCGAGAACAATAGACAGGCCGTAAAACCGGTTAACACAATAGATCAGAGATAAGCGACGGTCACCGACGATGTGCAATAAAATCATTAAGAATAAAAACAATTTTATACGTAAACAAAGTAATTAAGCGAATGCATGACAAATGAAGAAGAATGAATGAAAACAAACACAGAGTGAAGACGATAATCAAATCACAGAAAGAGGCCTATTATTGTAATCTGTTTCAAAAAAGTTATAAACAACCCAAAAAAATATGGGAAACCATTAATAGCTTACGATTAAATAAAGTGAAGGACAGCTGTGCCCCCTCAAAATTAAACTCGGACACGGGTCCCATCACAGAAGGTAACGCAATTTGTAACTTGTTAAATTATTTCTTCTCAACCGTAGGAACACAACTAGCTAACGAAATACCCAAAGCATACCATGATAACCCAGGAAATAGCTTAATGTACGACAGTAGCTATGTACACGAAATAACACTTACAGAACTAACACCATGTAGTAATCAAGAAATACTAAAAATTATTGACGACCTTGATAGTAACTCCAGCACTGGCATCGACGGTATCAGCACTAAAGCAATTAAATGCATAAAAAACATAATAACTGACAAACTGACTAACTGCATAAATTTGTGTTTAGCTCATGGTATTTTTCCGGATTCCCTAAAGATCGCTAAGGTTAGTCCTATTTACAAATCGGGAAATCGAGTCGACCCAAGCAACTACAGACCAGTATCAGTCTTGCCGGTTATCTCGAAAATTTTCGAACGAGTTTTGTATAACCAACTCAATGACTATTTAACAAAAAAAAGATTCTTAATAAACGAACAGTACGGGTTCTGCCCAAAATCTAATACCACGGCAGCTGCAGTCGACCTAATCACTAAAATTAAAACTAACATCGATCAAAAAAATATTTCTTTGGGCATTTTTATTGATTTAAAAAAGGCATTTGACACAGTGAGTCATCAAAAACTTTTGCAAAAATTACACAACATAGGTGTCACGGGAACAGCCCACACTATGTTCAAATCATTTTTAGAAAATAGGAGACAAGTTGTAAAAATAGATGACTTTACTAGCTCAATAAAAGACGTAACTTTTGGCTGTCCTCAAGGCTCCATACTCAGTCCTTTATTGTTCCTAATCTACATCAACAACATAAATAAAATAGGCCTAACCGGGCACCTGACCTTGTACGCAGACGATACTTGTCTCTTTTACTTTAACAAATGTATTAACAATATAATTGCAGACGCTCAAAAAGACCTAAATAGATTACAAGAATGGTTAAAATATAATCTTCTTACAATAAACACGTCTAAAACCTCATTCATGATCTTTGCAGCTAAAAATAAACAAATACCAGACTTCCCGCCGCTAACAATAAACAATGAAATAATCAAACGCTCGAGTCAAGAAAAATATTTAGGTCTGTGGGTAGATGAAAAACTTACCTGGAAACCACATATTGATTATGTCAAAACAAAACTAATGTCATTACTCGGAGCATTACACAAGGCGTCAAACTGTATCCCACATAAGGTACGTAATATTATATATAACTCCCTAATTAAGTCACACCTCGAATACCTTATCGAAATATGGGGCTCAGCAGCACCAACCAATTTAATTCCACTCCAAAGAACACAAAACAAAATTATTAAAATACTTTTCCACTATCACTACCTAACTCCAACAAAATTATTATATAAAAAAACTAACCTAATGAACATCACACAACTTTATATATATACTACATGCATTCTTGTCAAAAAAATAACAAGTAACTCAATCCGATCAAACCTAGAATTACGTAAAAAGACTTTCACACACAACTTAAGAAATAAAAACAAGTTACAATTACCGACCGCAAGGACAAACTATGGAAAAAAAACTGTATTGTTTGAGGGCGCACAGATGTTCAACAAATTACCTAACGAGATAAAAGATTGCGATAACATAAATACCTTTAAAAATTTGCTAAAAAAATATGTATTAACACTATAACAGCTACAATGCGCTAGAGACTTATACTAATGACTTTTATAACATTGTAATAATTTATTACTAGTTATTACTCAATCTCATTGTAAATGAACAAAAATTGTTTTATGAGAAATAAATGTCTTTAAACCTATGTATTTTTATATTTTTGCTATTATGTATTTGAGAACGAAAATGATCTAAAGCTATAAGAATAGGCTACTATGAAGAGATCAACATGTCTGATCCGCGATAGCACTATTTTAAATTACTGGAGTAAAGAAGAAAATACAAATAAGAAGGATATGGAACGGACTCACTCAGAAAAAAGTTTTATTCCTCAGGGGAGATTGTCCTCCAAGTGACCTCCAACGTGTTCGTTGTTCAAGCGGCCGGCGGCAATCCGATGTCCATAAGACATAAAAATTTGCACTAAAACACAGCTTCAAGACGGCGATCGTTTCCCTCGAAGGACCATATGTATGACTGCCTAGCTCCAGTTGTGATGCTGGTGGTCTTGGCTAATGAAAACTACTTCGATACTTGGTACAATAACTGTATTTCCAAAAGGCGATGTAATAATAATCAGTGTGCAGTGCAATATACGGCGAGTGAGTCGGTCGCACGGCGACTGAATCGGTGGCTCGATGCGCGGAGCGAAGGCGGGGTCGGCCGACGTCGGTTGTCCTCCAAGTCACCTCCAACGCGTTCGTCGCGCAGCGGCCCGGCGCGATGGAACGCAGTAACACAATTGATTAATATATTTAAACATACCTACTATTGATGTGATGCTTTTGAGTGGCTCTTTTTGTCTCATAATGTTCTTGTTAAATCGTGGATAATGTAGTGTGCTGCAATATTGTAACATACCATTATGCAGTACCTATATTTAAACATATTGTATATTGTAGCTGTTTATTATCCCTAAATAAAATAGGGCTGATATTATTGTACTCTCTTAATACAATCAACATTAATTAGTTCCTCACCTCTTTTCTTAGCGGCGAGCTCGGCATTGCCTTCAGCTTGACCGGCACCTGAAACAACGGTATTAATGGCAGTTACAGTAGTCTGTATGTTGTGGACACACCTTAGAATTGATCACTTCGTGATGTGGTCGACCAATTCATGAAATGCCTGTCTTGGGATCAATCTCGATACATCTGTGTGGCAGTCTTATAGTGTCCCAGTAGGCTATCGCTGCTTAATAAGATAATAATAGAGTGTAATTGGTAGTTATGCTCTTCACATTGTTGTGATGCGAACTTCACGAAATCAAATACTAAAGCAGCAAACCCTACTGCTGGATCTATAGAAGTATATGTTGTGTATGTATTTATTTCAGATACTAAAGAGGCATCAGATAGCTCCAGTCCTAAACCAGCTGAAGAGTCCACTCCAGCCTCGTCTGACGTAACCGAAGGCGGCAGCACTAAGACTAAGAGAGGTGAGTGCGCTAAGGTGTTATTCCTTCAGTACACCTACACATACCAGCAGTGAGACAATACAAGCTGATGTAAATCATTTTAAATAATCACCTAAACGCAGTTATCTTAAATATGGTTGCTAAAGGCCAAAAGATAAGCATAGAATATCAATTTGTAGCTTTCAATATAAGCTGCGCTAGGCTAGTGAGAAACCGTTGGACAGACTCGCAGAGCTCTCGAGATCGATTCCAAGGCGCGCGCTTCTGGCTTTTCGAAGTTATGTGTTAGTTTAATTTTAATGAATAACATTCGCGTAAATAGAAGACAATATTATGTCTATCAGTGTTCATCAAATATTTATAAGATTTGAACACCCAAATGTTAGGTTGCTCTGTAGCAGTCTATCCAATCAGTAAATCATAGTTTAACTAATTATCAGATACAACAATTACCTCAACATAAATTTTAGCGTCATCAATAAGTAGTGAAATTTTAGTTTTACCTAGAGCAGTCACGTACGTATTACCAAAACCTATATAAGTGATGGCAAATCATTAATTTGCCATTTTTGACGTGGTACTATTTACTTCGTAACTATCTCTTTTATCAAAGTACATTGACTGCCAAAATCTACGTAACTTGTCAACTGCACATTATTAAGGTTTACGTGTTAAATGTATTTATTATCTGCTAATTTACTATCATCATTTAGTCATAATGATTTAACTTCGACTTTATCTACCCAAATGCTTTACACATTCAGGATTATCATGACCGATGCGTTTACACTTTCTGCACTCAATAATCGGTTTTTTATATTCCGACACTCGTGACCCGTTTCATACAAAACACCTCAAGATTCTACTACGATCATTTTTTAATGATCTACGAGTGGTATCAATTGCGGAATGACTCATGTTTCACACCCCTCAGATAACCCAATAGTTTATCAGCATCCTCGAAACCTACTGCCTCTACTCCATACCTAACCGAACTATCATCTATTCCATACACAATACAATCGATAGCATTCCTAGCAGTAGGTAGGTAAGTAGAATGTAGAATATAGGTAGGTTAATTAATTGCTTTGAATCGGATTTGAATGCTTTGAATTCGAAGCAATTAATTTTTCGTAATAATACTCTTCTAAATCGACGCCAAACTTTGCCCTTATAGCTAGCATTTCCGTAAGCAAATTACCATAGTTTTCGTATGTCGGAAAAGCAGATTTAAGTTTTCAACCTATTCATCCCATGTAAGCAACACTGACGGTTGTCCCTCGTACCATTTTTTTGCAGTGCCGACTAACTTTGGGAGAGCGTAATGAACCGTCTGCTTACTATCCCAACCATAGATCTCAGAACATTCTTTCACTTTGTTTAACCACGTGACAATAGTTTGGTTTTTCGATTTAGGGCAAACTCTGGTACTACATTATTATTAGTAATTTTTTCTTTATATTGTGGATTTATGGCTGAGATAGATTGCAAAGAATCTTTGATGCATTTAAGTATTTCATAATTAACAGTATTAGTTACTGTACATGGAGGTTGTGATGTAACAGAAGCAAATCTTTCTCTAGAACAATGGCGTACTGGACTACGTGACCTACTAGGACTTTCTTTACGAGGAGTCTGCAATCTGTGACGCCTTTGTTTACAACGATTATGATTTAAAGGTCTATTTATCGCTTCATGTCTCTGTGCGTCGGTTGACGGCACACGTGACGTGCAGTGCCGCAACGGAGGTATTACGACTGACCTGCCACGACTTATTGCCTGCGATTGAACTTTTCCAGATAATCTACAACATATGCGCCGCTCGGAGCCACGCCTGCTGCGGAAAAGTAAGCGTTCAGTTCGTCACCATCGTAGGGTCGTAGTACATAGAGAAGAAAAAGAGACGCCCACCGAAAAAACTATTAAAAGAAATACAAAACATTAAAGATAATACTTACCTACCTGTATAATATAATACATAACATATTATAGGTTAGGCTTTGTTATTTATTAACTAACATAAAGATATACCTATAAGTACCTAGAGTGAGAATCGCATCTATCAACGACGAGTGAGCCTGCAGCGCGTGTACGTGATCGGCTGCGTCTCGTAGGCCCCTGTAGTACAACGCTGCGGTGCCTCTCCTTGGACCTTGTGCTACTCTTGGACCGATCGCTGGACATCTTTAGTACCTTTAGATCTGAAATATTTAGAACAACGAGTATCTAATTCATAAAAAAAACGTCGTAAAAACATTAACTAAGTAAATTACTTAGTAGGAATAATAAACATGGGTATAATTTCCAATTAAGTTTTATTACAAATATTGTAAGCACATACATATCTGCTACCTACTTATGGAATACCTAATAATTTATTACGGCTTATGTTTAACTTATCACCAGATATAGTAAAATAGTAAATGATCACCAAATTGCACAGCAAAATATATTTAGAGATCAAAATAAGTTGACGGAGCCTCGCTATTTTTGGGTGGGTTTAAGAAGGAACCTTACATAACCTAACCGTTCCGAGACGGAATGCAGTGATTTGAGGCGTATAGGTGCTGGTTATGATATATTTTAGTAAGCATATTTTGCTGCGCAATTACTTTTTTTGGTGGTCATTATATTTAATCCCGTTTCTTACTATTAACCCCAATTGTTATGAAAAACAAGTCTATGTAATATTTTAGTAACTTTAAGCAGCGATAGCTCAGTGGGGAGACCAACAGGCTGCAACTTTTTGGGTCTCGGGTTCGAACCCACGTCACGCACCTCTGACTTTCGGAAGTTATATGACTTTTCGAAATTATGTGCGTATTGATTGACAATTATCGCCTGCACCGTGCCTCGGCGAGCACGTTAAGCCGTCGGTCCGCGCTGCCATGAACATCTATGGCAGTCTTTATTGGGAGAGTGTCGACACAAAAGATCCCACTGGATCGAAGAGTCGTCGGTCTGCACTGACTGGCTCCCACATAAGATAAAAACATGCCATTTTTTTTAATACAATTGTAAGAAGGTAATTCGAACTAAAATTCAATGGAGATAGAGAACCTAAATAGTGAAAATTTTCGTCTTAAAGTTGACCTGCAAAATGTAACTAAACTTAATGACGCGTATAAGAAAATTTGTCTTACTCCTAATAGAAAAAATATGACACCTAAGAGCCGTAACAAAAAAGTACTACAGCACAGTAAAAAGAAAACAAACATGGAGACTAATAAAATTGAAGTCACAATTACACATACACCATTAATAGTAGACACACCTTCATGCACTTTAAAGGAATATATCATAAAGGATAATAATTGCCAAACCACAAATATGGAGGAAGAAGACCTACCAGCAATATTACCGGCAGTTAAATTAGTAGAAAATGAAAAACAAAAGATTATAGTTTTATCAGACCAACAAGGATATAAAATTCGGCGCTGTCTTCAAAGATTGGTAGGTGAAAAGTATTTGGTTAAGACGTACTGGAAATCCGGGGCCACAATGCAACATGTACTGATGTCATCCAAACAAGAGATAAGTTTGTTAAACAAAAATGACCTTATAATTATTGTGGCAGGTACTAATGATAAACAGCCCAATGAGTTGTTATTTCACTTGAGACAATTCATGACTAACAATTACAATACTAATATATTAATTTCAGAAATACCTTGTAATAAGTATCTAAATTAACGAAAATTAAATTACGAGATAAAATTTCTGTGCTCCAAGTTTAGTCATTGTGATTACATCGACATGAACTACAGTGAATTTTTGCCTGCACCAACATTTTTTACGCTTCACAAATCTCAATTACTTCTTAGGGAAATATTACATATTAACTATAGACAACAATACGACTTATATACTAGACATAAATTTGACAAACCAGAACATGATGTAGTATCTTTAAAGGATCAAAGCACACAGACAGAACAGTTCGTAGACCACGTCAGTAACGTATCGACTCCAAAAGAATGTAGTGAGCTTTTTCTTTAGTAAAAATATTTCCATTATTCACCAAAATATAAACGGTTTAGTAAACAAATCCGATATCTTAACAGTAACCCTCGATTCTGTGGAGGGCGAAATACGAAGAACTGTTGATATTTTATGTCTCACTGAACACAATATGACTGCATCTGATAAGCAATCTCTAAAGGTCGTAAATTATAATCTTGGTTCCTACTACTGTAGGAAAATACGACGTGGTGGGCCCTGCATAATGGTGAGAAATACATTGAAATTTAATCCTATACCTGAAATAAACAGATACTCATTGGAACAAATCATAGAATGTTCAGGGGTTTTCTTAATAGAATACAATATTTATATTATATGCAGTTATAGACCGCCAAGGTCAAATTCAGAGGACATCAATAAATTTTTCATAAATTTTAACTTGCTTCTTCACTGATTCTGTTGTAGCAAAAAGAAAGTTATCGTTTGCGGTGACTTTAACATAAATATGCTAAACAATGGTTACGCACCGACTGAATTTAGACAAATTCTGCATAGTCATAATATGAAACTGGGTATTAATGAACCTATACGGTTGGTAAGTGGGACATGTATAGATAATATTTTGTTTAACGTACGTGGGTGTAAAGCGGAAGTACTTGAATTAGCTCTTTCAGATCATACAGCACAGTTACTAACATGTCCGGTTAAACAACATGCATGTCTCAAATATTGGTATATTACTGTACGAGACTATAGTAAGGAGAACCAGAACAAATTTCAAAATTGCATTTGTTCTTTAGGTTTCAATGACGTTTTTACATCTGAGGACCCAAACCTAGCTTTCACAAATTTTTACGAATTATTTAAATTGTTTTATGACCTCTGTTTTCCCTTAAGAAAAGTTAAGCGATCAAATACTGTGCGACCACGATGGTTTACTAAAGGTATCAGAGTATGTTGTAAACGCAAGCGTCACCTTTTATGGTAATATAGGAAAAAGCGTACCGAAGGTTCTAAAATTCAATATAAAGCTTTAGCGCTAAGACTAAGCCGTATTATAAAATTAACACAAAAGGTTCAAAACGATAACCTTATCAACATGGCAACTAATAAATCCAAAGCTACTTGGAGGATAATCCGTAATTACCAGCCAATCATATAAAATGAACAAATACAGTACATTAATATTAATGGTAACATCATAGAAGAACCCACACAAATTGCAAATTATTTCAACAATTTTTTTATTGATAATATTTCTCATTCATTGCCAAATGACCCAGAGATAGAAATACCTAATCAATTGAAATCAATATACATGTGTCCCACAATACCTCATGACATTTATAAAATTATAGTAAATTTAAAAAGCACAAACAGTACTGGATATGACGGTATATCAACTAAAATAATAAAACTTGTGTCAGTTCCACTGTGACATATACTAAGTCATATAATAAATCTCTCCATAGCTAATGGTATTTTTCCTGATCAATTAAAATTGAGTATTATAAAAACTTTGTTTAAGAAAAATGATAGGCATGATATTCGAAATTATCGCCCAATAGCACTACCACTTACACATACACTACTACCCGTTATTTCAAAAAATTTTGAAAGGGTGATATATAATTGTGTTTATAATTATTTTGAAGTTAACAATTTATTTTGTACTGAGCAAGTCGGTTTCAGGAAAAATAAATCTATTGATATGGCGGTATATAGTTTTCTAACCACAGTACTAACTAACATCGATAAAGGTAAACAAGTATGTGCGTTGTTCATGGACTTAACAAAGGCCTTTGATTATGTCGATCACAAAATATTGTTGAACAAGTTATACGCGTATGGAGTTAGAGGGAATGTTCACGACTTAATTAAATCTTACTTAAGCCACAGAAAACAAGTAACGCAAGTATCAAGAATATGCAGAATTAGTAAAAATCATACTGATCATATTTCAGGAAGCAGGAATGTGTCTTTTGGTGTTCCGCAAGGCAGTGTTCTGTGTCCGCTGTTATTCCTAATTTATATTAATGATATGCCAAAAGTAACACAATTCAAGACTGTTCTATTCGCCGATGATAGCACAATTTTGTTTACTGGGGATATCAAGCCGCAGTTAGAGCGGGAAATAAAAATAACATTAGATGGCGTAGTGGTTAGTGTAACCGACTGCCACGCCTGAGGTCGCGGGTTCGATTCCCGCACAAGTCAAACATTTGTGTGCATGAACATGGATGTTTGTCTTGGTCTGGGTGTTTCTATGTATAATATGTATGTATTTACAAAAAAAAAAAACGTAGTATATGTATGTTTATCCATTGTCTAGTACCCATAGTACAAGCTCTGCTTAGTTTGGGCTAGATGGTGTTGTGTGAATGTGGTAGAATATATTATTATTATTATTATTATAATATTATAACTTGGTTGACATTAAATAATTTAAATAGGAATATCGATAAAACAAATTTTATGACATTTAGAAATAAATTAAACAGAATTTCAGACATGAACATAACTTGTTTAAATAAAAAGATAACGGAGATAGATACAACAAAATTTTTAGGACTACATATTGATAACTGTTTAAATTGGAAAAAACATATTGAGTTGCTCTGTAATAGACTCAGTACATTTTCATATGCGTTGTACATGTTAAGAAAATCAGCCAGTCAAACAACCGTCCTAACTGCATATCATGGATATGTTGTGCCTCTTCTAAGATATGGCATCATGTTTTGGGGCAACTCAACTAATAAAGAATTTGCTTTTGTTCCGCAAAAAAGATGTGTAAGGTCTATATGTCATATAAAACCTACAGAAAGCTGTAAACCTTATTTTGTACAGCTGAAATTATTAACACTACCATGTTTATATAAATTAGAAGTACTGCTATTCGTAAGAAAAAACATCCAACTATTCACAAAACGATATAGTAAAAGGCACAAATTGGCTATATGTATGCCATCAAATAAGACAGCTTTATTAAATAAAAGTATTCTGTGTATGGCATCACGAATTTACAATAAACTACCCAATACAATAAGACACCATTACAACTTGACATTAAATATGATAATAAACAAATAACAGAAGTTGACTCTACTAAATTCCTTGGCATAACTATTGACAAATATTGCAACTGGAAACAGCATATTGACTTGCTATGTACAAAACTGGAAAGATTCGTGTATGCATTGAATCGCTTACGACAGGTGACAACAATAAATGCAAGTTTATGTGCCTACCACGGCTATGTATCATCACTTCTTCGGTATGGAATTATCCTATGGGGTAATTCCGTTGACTTGATTAGAGCATTTAGATCTCAAAAGAAATGTATGCGTGCATTAGCTGGAGCACAACCCCTAGATAGTTGCAAACCGTTATTTAAACAATTTAATATACTGCCTCTACCTAGTTTGTACATTTATGAAACATGCCTGTTTGTACATAAATATAACAAGCTATTCGAGAAACACAATGATGTGGTTGTGCGTTCAAGCCGCCATATATACAAACTAAATGTACCCAAACAAAGAATTAATGTATTCAGCAAAAATTCTTACTGTATGGCGATCCACATATATAATAAATTACCAGACATACATATTTAAGAATCTCCCCATGACAAAATTCAAGAAACAGTTGCATGCACTACTCACAAATAAATGTCTGTATCATATAAATGACTATTTCAATGAAAAAAATATGACTTTATAAGCTGCCAATTATCCTGTGACATGATTAATAATACAATCATTAAATTCTTATTTTATGAAATTGATAAATTATAAGATAATAAATTGAATATGTATTTTAAATAGTGAATAAGAATAAATTAATTAGCAAAAAATATAAACAAACAATGGGCATATATTACTAATTGATTGATAGCAATATGTTATTTCAATAGTTTGCATGTTAAAATTGTATTAATGTAATTGCTTAAATTTTGCACGCCACATCTGGCCGAATATGCAGTACAAAATTTAAAATGACCACCTGTATACCTGAACCATATTCTGGCAAATAAAGATTATTATTATTATTATATTATTATAATCAATATTACAGATTACTGAATTTAATATCTTTAGGAATAGAATAAAATCAATATTATTACGAAAATGTTACTACTCGGTCCATGAATATTTGGAGGACAAAATGTTGTGAATACATGGCAAACAAAATAGATATTCTAATTTGACATTTCCAGTTAATTGACATACTTATACACCATACCTAATTTTATTTTTATTTGGTTATTAATAATGTGTTTGTCTTATTAAATGTTTATTGATATTTTATATTGACTGATATAGATACTGCAAGACTAGTATATTTCAGTTACTTTCATAGTGTCATGTCCTACGGTATATTATTGTGGGGCAAGGCAGCTGATATTGAGACAATTTTTATTCTTCAAAAGCGTGCAGTACGTAGCATTTATAATTTAGGACCACGAGTTTCCCTGAAAGATCGATTTAAAGAAATTGGCATACTTACTGTTGCGTCGCAATATATATTTGCTAACATTATGTTTATTAAACATAACATTTACTTATATAATAAGAATAGTGATATCCATAACGTAAACACTAGAAATAAGCATAAGTTAGTAGGCCCATATCATCGTTTACATAAAGTTCACAATACATTTGCGGGACTCGGTATACGTTTTTTTAATAAATTACCTATTACTATAATTAATTTACCATTGTTTAAATTTAAAAACGCCGTTAAAAAACAACTTATTCGGAAGGGTTATTATTCAGTCAACGACTACTTAAATGACAAAAACTCATGGAGCTAGTTGCTTGTTGCATACAGGATTCAAAGATCTGTATTACTTATAAGTCAATTTAAGCCTTTGCATAGTCACAAAGTGTAAGTGTATGCGCCATCATGCCATCTTACTGTCTATTTTAGATTTATATTAAATAATATATCTTAGCTCAAATTATTTCCTCTCTATAATATTATTAAGTTATTATTGTTATTATCTTTAGTTTTTTATAGTCAGTAGTATATGGCATAATGGCTGTAACACCTTGTTAATCTGAGTTGTAAAATACTGAAATTATATTTAACTGGCGATTTAAAAGAGTGGCCGTGAGTTTCTTGCAGGTTTCTTCTCATAGGCTCTACCCTTTGCCTGAACCTAGCAACTAACCTAAATGTAGCTTCAGTAACTTAGTAAACTCACTAACCTATATACTTTGACGTTCATAAGTGTTACTTTGTGACCTAAATGAATAAATGATTTTTGACTTTGACATTGAGAATATTGACATCATAATTTTGTAAGGTTTAAAACTTGACATAAATGTATAATATAATGTTGACTATAGTTGGTAAATATTATTACTTATTCTGAGACCTATTGAAATTGAATTATTAAATTTTCTTATTTTATGTAACATTTTGCATGCCAGCCTGGTTGAAATATGGTGGTACTCACTGCTTAAATTGTAACAACTATTATTGTAATACCCATATATCGCAAAATAAATGATTTTGAATTTGAATTTGAATTTGAATGCAAATAATCAAAATCAGTTATTACTTTAGGTACTATACCTTATTATATTGGTGTATGATCTTTTCAAAGATTTTCGATATGGTAGGTATCAAAGCAATTGGTCGATAACAGGTCATGCGACACGGGTCATCGTTTTTTAATAATGGTTTAATTATTGTCAATTTGAATTTGTCAGGAAATATGCCACAGCAAATGCATAAGTTAAAAACGTGACTTTAATACATTACATATTTTTGTCGAGACTCGTTTCAGTATTAATGTCATCGTATCCAGTACTGTATATATTTTTTTAATTTGTTATTATTGAGTGTATTTGTTTAGGTGAAGTAGGATTCATAAATATTTAATTTGCAATTTGTACTGGCATGGCATTGTTACTGACTTGATTACATTTCTGAATCTGATCAATAAAAAATTATTAGAAAGAAATTTTAGCTAGGCACAATGTGTATGTTTAAAGATATAAAGAAATAACAAAAATAATAATAAAAGATCAAATGAGCCGTCACGGGACGCCTGGCAGATGTGAAACATCGAAATTATTTTGTACAAGTAATGTCCTCCAGACCGAATTTCGGTCACGGTAGCCAGTATTAACGGAGACAGGCCATCTGCGCAGGAGATATTATAGTGCACAAGTGTGTGCGCAAACACAAGTGTACTCTATGTTCCGTCACTCTCATGATCCGATGGGACGTCACCGATACGACTGGAGAGAGATCAGGCGCAGGACCAACAACGGCTTTACGTGCTTTCCGAGGCACGGGAGTGTCTTACACCGCCAACTTCCTAACTCCGGGCTGCTATTGAGATTTCTTAACAGAAAAACCCAATAACTGTTTGTTGGCCCGACCCGGGATTCGAACCCGAGACCTCATGCACAGCAGCCGCATTCAATACCGCTGCGCCACGGAGGCAGTTGTACAAGTATAATGCATAAAAGAACAGATTACGACAGGAACTAATATGACATAATGTAAAAATAAAATAAAATGGTACGAATTTTCCAGAAAATGATTGTTTATTTACCTCTGAGTCTTCTTCGAAGAGGTCAATGAAAACAACTTTGTGGGTCTGTGTGTCTGTCTGTTAGTGACAGGCATAGGTCCGGAACCACTGGACCGATTGACTTGCAACTTGGTGTGCAGACACCTTGGGGTCATACGTCGGTCGAGTTTGAATATGGGTCCTGTGGGTCAAAAAACCCCCGGGATATAGGGGTCACAAGGTCACATATATTTTAAATGGCAAAATGGCTTCATTTATAGCAGAGTGGTGGTGTGCTGATCCGAGTTGGTTGCTGCTGTTTGCTGTCGAGTTTTGTCTTATGCTGCGTTTTGCAACACAACATGTTCAACAGTGGACATGATGCCCAACAATGGACATGATACCCAACAATGGTCATGATGCCCAACAGTGGACATGATGCCCAACAGTGGACATGATGCCCAACAGCGGGCATAATGACTAACAGTTGCTATGACGCCTAACAGTGGGCAAGATGCCCAAAAGTGGACATGAGCCCCAACTGTGGGCATCATGTCCAGCAGTAGGTACGATTGAGTTGTAACTTGGTGTGCAGACACCTTGGGGTCATACCTCGGTCGAGTTTGAAGATGGGACCTGTGGGCCAAAAGACCCCCGAGATATAGGGGTCACAAGGTCACATGAATACGAAGAGGTTTAATCCTGGGTTTTTACACCCACCTCGTTTAATAATAAACATTTATTTTCATTAAATACAAAACACACAGTACTATATGTATATAGACTGTATTTATATCTATATACTATCATATAGCGTGGCGACGCGTCGCCATGGCATGCGTCGCTACGCCAGCAATCAGTTTTACGTGCGGCTATAGATGTTTCACATCAAAAAGGAAGGAATAAAAATACTAACATAAGATACTCAATAAACATCCTGACATGCGTCCCACAGCTTCAGCAATCAGGACTCCAGTAATCAGGACTCCAGTTCAGCATTTGCACCAGGCAAAGAACCAGGCACTGGTCTTCCACTGGAGCCTGTTATTGTGACGTACGGAAGCCAATAAGTATAACGATATATACATAGATATATATAATTTAAAATTATGTACACACTATTAGCGTGAGAAGGTACATAGACAATCATGTTAAAATAATTACACAATCCTAATCCTAACTTCCTAACTTCCTAATCCTATCCTATCCTAATCCAATCCTAATCCTAACTAATATTATAAAAACGAAAATGAGTTTGTTTGTTTGTTTGCTTGTTACCTTTTCACGCCTAAACCACTGAACCGATCATCCTGAAATTTTGCATATACGTTGTCAGGTGTACAGAAACGGACATAGGCTACCTTTCACCCCGAAAAAAATTACTGTTCCCGAGGAAAACAATAAATTTTCCAGGTTCCACAATAAACATCACCTGCGACACGTCTACTGGAAAAAGCCGCCCCTACTTACCAAAGCAATTTCGCAAACAAATTTTCGATACCATTCATGGTATGAGCCATCCAGGAAAAAGAACTACGAGAAAAATGATAACCCAAAGGTATTTATGGCCGTATATGAACAAAGATATCAATAATTGGTGTAGATCATGTATAGCCTGCCAAAAATCAAAAATACAACGACATACGATATCACCTCCTGGTACATTTATGACAGCGCAACGTTTTGAACATTTACATATTGACATCGTCGGACCACTTCCGATTTCACAAGGGAAGAGATATTTAATCACAATCATAGATCGTTGTACGTCATGGCCCGAAATATTTCCGGTAGAAGATATAACTGCAGAAACAGTAGCCAAGACACTTTTCGAAGGATGGATTACTCGTTTTGGATGTCCATTGCGCATTACTACGGATCAAGGCCGACAGTTTGAATCAAGAATATTTGAGTCCCTCTCACAATTTTTGGGAATACATAAAATTAGGACAACACCTTATCATCCGCAATCCAATGGAATGATAGAGAGATTTCATAGAACTTTAAAGGTGGCGTTAATGACAAGAGAATCCAACGAAAATTGGTTAAAAGAAATTCCAACAGTTTTACTCGGGTTGCGGAGTAGCTTGCGAGAAGACACAGGTTATAGTTCAGCAGAGATGACATATGGAACGCCAATACGACTCCCTGGAGGATTTTTTGAGTCATCAGCAGCACAGTTATCAACGTACGAAGAGTTTGTAAAACAAATTCAAAAGGACATCACACAAATGACATCAATTCCGAAAAGAAAAAACCACAACCAAGCTATATTTGTGCATCCCGAACTCAAAGAATGCTCACACGTATTTGTTCGGTGTGATAGAATTAAGAAAGCCCTGACACCGCCGTATGAAGGACCCTACCCAGTAATTAGTAAAACAGATAAAACATTTTGCATTAGAATTAGGGATAAAGAGACAGTGATATCAATTGATAGATTGAAACCAGCATTCATGATCAATGACGAATCAAACTACGTGCCAGATTCAAAGGATTTCTAGACATTCACACACGTACACTACACGATCGGGACGTAAAGTAAAGCCAGTAGTACGTCTATAAAAAATCGCTGATATAAGCAAGCTATTCGTATATATATTAACATAGATCTTAACATATACCATTAATTCACAACTACTCGTAACAACAAGACATCTAAAATGGGAAATCAAAGTTCTAAGGACCAGATAACATACAATACGGACAGTTGCCTCAATCAAAACGAAGCGGACAAACTCCGTAACCTGATCCAGGAGGACTTACGGTGGACAAGAAATGTTGCAATGGGACAGATTATTTTAACAATCGGCGTGATCCTACTTTACGGCATAATGAAAACACTGGACAGAAGAATGAAGAGTTTAACGGAAAAAAATAATAAACACTCGTGCAACAGCTAAGTCAAAATTACATACGTCAGCAAATCACACCACAACAGGCGTCATCAAATTCCACCGCGTACAATAGCATTATTATTTATATACATCAGCAAATAACTAGTAAGGTCTAGGTCAAATTTATATTGTAAACACTATTACCATAATAATATTTTTTTTTAAAGGGGGGTGTACTGTTACAGTACAATATCTTTGTGCTGTATCTACAATCTACATCGCAATCTTATGATCTTTATCGCACGTTCAATATCTATTAAATGTTTCTACTATCCGTGATCAACACGTAGTCGTTAGTATATAAGATGCACCTTTGGATAATTATAACCAGACTATACTACAACTTTGTCTCATTTATACCTAATCATATACTGCCAAGAAGTTTGGCAAAACGTTCTTATGATAATAGATGGCGCCACGTGTCTTTCGAATCATAATTGAATTATATTATTAATATGCAAGCAGAGTACAACCCGAATTAATTTGTCAAATTCTAAATTAACGCGAGTGAAGCCGCGGGCAAAAGCTAGTTATATATAAAATAAAAGAGGACAGTAAGTTAATAAATCTAGTAAGTATTAATTAAAATAATCATGATATTGTTATATTGAATGCGCATAGAAGCATGCGACGTGCACCTACGTATTGCACAATAATTACTTATTATGAAATGAGTCATCCAGCCCCCGCCAGCACTAGCGAGCGAGAATCGTCGATGCGGTCTGCACACAACACAACTCGCGCGACGAGCGCCCCAATAAAACGTCCCAGTGCCGGATTAACCACGTAGCAAGAGCTACGGGCTCCGCGCGAAAGGGGGCCCCGCATATTTAAGCCCACTCATCTCTGGCTGAGCGTAATTTTTTGAGTGAAATTTGTGTGATAAGATGTGATATATTGAATTTACTTGATGTCACAAAAACGTTAAACGTTACAACTTTTCTTACTAAGACAATCCACGTCAGACAATCGGTAACCGACTATTTCCTTGGCGTAAATAAAACATCGAATTTCATACGGTAAACGCAGAAGTTCTACAAAAAGTCGCTCGTATAAATGTGTAGAATTTCAGTCGGCCCAATAATCAGCTCTACAAAAAGTCTGACGTATGCAAGCACTCTTACCTGAAAGAATTTGCTACGGGCCCCGCGCTTGCTTAATCCGGCACTGAAACGTCGCCATATTATATTGTCGTCGACAGATACGTTATTCTGCGTAAATAGAAACACCCATGATTAAATTATGTTCGGGTACTTTGAAATAACTACACTGGAACATTGAGACAACTACCATCTTAGTCTCCCCGTGACCGTGGCTGCTGAAAAGCAACCGAAACGTCGTGTTCGTCAGAATGGCTGGTTGTCTGTGGCGTTGGTCTATGAGAGTTGATTCGAAAATTGCTACATAATTGCTTATATTTGCTACATATAATAAATAATTGCTACATAGGATATATATTTAGAAATACAATATTTTTTTGACCAGCAATCCTGACGTCTGGTTGGCTGGTCGTCTCCTAGTTTAAAGCCAAGCATGCAGAGTTTCCCGAAATGTATTGCGTCAATAATTGCTACATATTTACTTCATTTATCTAATTTAGTTGTAACTTCAAACATATGTTAAATAAAGGATGTAGCAATGATTTAAATTATCCCGAGGAAAAGTGCCTGATAAAATAATAAAGGCAAATACTTAGTTATGTAGGTGTCGGTTTAATCGTTTAGGCTCTGGTAACAGGTAAGTAATGCGATTCTTGCGTTAAAAAAATATGTACCTACGCTCAATAATCCAATAAGTATCATTATTACAATTATTCTTAGTCATTGCTAGTGCAGATATCATATTGGAATCACAGTCCAGGCTTATTTAATTTTATTCGACAATTTAAATAGTTCTATGTCATTATAAGGAATAAGTACCTACCTATAGAACCTATTTTTAATTCGTGTTTTGGTGTTTGTGACGATGAAGAGAGGAAGAAAGTTCGTTGTGCCACTCGAAGAGCAAAAAAAGGTTTTCTTGCAATACTAAAAGTATTTTTCAAGTAAGTCAGATTTACCAGCATCTACTGATCCACTGTTTAGTGAAATTAGTACTGCCTTAGACAATAAGATTACGAAACAGGCACTGTACCTTTCGGTGAAGAAAAATTTTGATTATTTCTTTAGCCCAAATGATAATATTTGCTGTGAAGAACCAAGCCCAATTACTTTAAGTTATAAATGTGAGAATAGAGTAAAAAAAAAAGCAAAGACGGGAACAACCAATCGCTTGGAAAAACAGTCATTTATGTTTTTTTAATTGATACGTATCAATGGGAGCGTCTGCAACCAATAGCTAAACGCTTAAAATTAAATAAAGGATCTGAGACTGTTTTTAGAATGAAAAATCTTTTGCCTAAACATCAGTGGGCCCATCAATTGCGTGAAAAAATTTGGGAGGTCCATCCAAT
Source organism: Catocala sponsa (assembly GCA_963564715.1). Taxonomy (NCBI): domain Eukaryota; kingdom Metazoa; phylum Arthropoda; class Insecta; order Lepidoptera; family Erebidae; genus Catocala; species Catocala sponsa. The sequence goes on along the minus strand of OY751356.1, from coordinate 3,395,440 downwards.
AGCACACAGTTGGACATTTAAACAGTATTCTATTTCTATGAACACCAATATAACGTGCATCGGATCTTGTAAACAATGTGAAGCTGGTGTGAAAGTTATTATTAGCTGGCCTTCGGATAAAATAGCTCAGTGCAAATGCATACTAATAAATTACGACGAAAATTCCATTCATACTCCAATGATAAAAATAAAACTATCACCTGTAAAACGAACTGAAATAGCTGAAGAACTTAAAACATGTATCCGCTATTTCATATCGTAACTCAATGGCAAATAATAATAATTTAGTTTTAATTCCGATGAGCCTGAACCTACTCATTTACCAACAACAGGGTGCTTACGTCAAATAAAACACGAACATAAGAGTAGCTCACTTTTTCATCAAAACCAAATACTTTCATTAGGCATAAGGCTAATGACCCAAATATCGCCTTACAAAGAAGCTATTAAACATATCTCAGTGTATCCATTTTATATTTATTATTGGGACCCTTGTCAAGATCAATATTGCAAAGAATTTAAAAAAGCTGATAAATTGATTGTTAGTATAGACGCCATCGGTAGCATTTTCAAAACATTTGGCTCTTTAAATAATGTCACAATCACCAAACACATTTTGTTTTATGTATGTGTCATAAAAACACATGAAGGTGACAGTAGTATCCCACTTACCCAAATGGTATCAGAAAGCCAGTCTATGGACACTATATACAAATGGCTGGAAACATGGCACGTGAGCAATCCAAAACCAGACGAAATCATCGTCGATGAGTCATCCGCGCTGATTGGTGCTTGCGTAAAAGCATTTACGAAACATAACTCTAATAAAGAATATGTTACAGAATCTTACAGAAAACTGGAGGAAGACGAAAAAAGTGACGATTGCTACATTAGAATAGACACTAGTCATTTTGTTAAAATCATTTTCAATTTAACTTGTTTTAAACATGTCGACAACAAAGTAAAATTCTTTTATATTAAATGTCTGTTAGTGTTGAAGGAATGCGTAAATTTTGAAAAAGCCAAAGAAATTTTGACAGATATTATTACAGTTTGTTTGAATGAACACGACGGCATTAATAAATCCAATACTCCTTCTAGGTGTGAGTTGGCTAACAATCGATTAAAGACATTGAATCAGTTTCAGATTTTAGATGCAGAGATAGAGATTCAGGATAGTGATAAAATAAATGATCTGCCTACAGCTGTGGAAAAATCAGTGTTTGAAAATAAAACTGATACCAAATTAAGTGAAGAGAACAGATTTTTTAAATGGTTTACCAAAAAAATTGAAACCGAGAAATTACTCGGTACTCTAGATACTGAAGATATAGGCAGTCATGACAATTTGTACCATTATCCTGCTTTTATAGAAATTTTATCACGTTTACTGACTCTGTTTCCTTTGTGGTCAAACGTAATGAAGAATATTTATGATTCCGATATCGAGGCACCTACTTCTTCAAATGTTGAATCATACTTTAAAACTATAAAAAAGACTGCTATTACATCTAAGCACCAAATCTCACAGACTACGAACAGATGAATTCATTATGAAACATTTAGAATTCTTAAAAAGAGAGATTAAAGTTGCACCGAGAATATCGATACTGCCGAATCTTACTGTACAAAGAAATACTGGAGCATATTTTCCTAAGAAGGAAATAAAAAGGGATTCCATAACATTTACGCGACAAAGAAAATTACAGTCTAAGGAGCCTAAGGAAGAGTTTACGGATGATTCTATTTTTGCTGAGGACCCTACCTTCATCGAAAACTGGAAAGGGAAAGGAAATGTTACTAAAAAAGAAAAACTTTGACGCCAGTTATTTTTTTGTCTTACGGAAGCAGGCTACAAATTGATAAAAAAAATATTATATTGAGAAATACTTGCGCGATTGATTCGGTATGTCAGGCTTTAGCTATAGCATATATCGATGGCTATCGTATAAGTCAAACAATACATGAGAGTGAAAATATATTCTGTAAACTTGTCAAACTCATGAGTGAAAGAGATACAGAAGAAGTATACAAAATAAGATCTGAAATGGCTCAAGTCTATTTTTCAAAAGTTGAACAAGAATTCTCTGTGGAAGTGAGATGCGAGTGTAATGTAAATAATATATTTGAACGCATTTTAATAGATTGTATATATAGTGCAGATGAAAGTGAACACTGTACAGAATCAGATTGTGCAATCAATAGAGTTGAGCGTAAGATACAAATCGTTCTAAACGTTGATATAAATTCAGCCATTAATGATTTACAAGAAGCCGCAAATACTTTAATTAATGCTCAAGAACTTACAGAATGCCGGCGAAGTAAATGTAAAGGTGTTAAATCATTTGTGTATCTTTGCGAGATCTTATTGCATTTGAATTTCATTTTAATCAATTTATTTCAATGATCATCAAGATGATCCACCAACATCTCTTTTGTTACAAGGATCTGAGTTTCATTTACTGTCAATAATAGAATTCGAGCCCCAGTATGTGAAACACTAATTGGTCACTACAAAGCTCATTGCAGACAAAATTCACAATGGAAATGTTATGATGACGAATCGAAAAAAATTACGAAGAGTAAAAAGAAGCTAATTCCACATTGTATAATATATGCGAAAAATAATATGAAAATAAGGTAAATTAATAATTGAATATTTTCTAAGTAAATTGTAATATTATTAAACTGAATCTTATGAACGACCCACATTTTGTTTTTATTTACGATATCCATTTAATGTGCTTATTATCCACTTACCTACTCATAACATAACATGCCATTTAACTATTTAAAACGCCAGCCTCCTAAAGTAGCAATACCGTTGAGTGAAGACACACTGCAACAATTTGCCTTGATTATTTTATCAGGCACTTTTCCTTGGGATAATTTTAATAATTGCTACATCCTTTATTTAACATATGTTTGAAGTTACAACTAAATTAGATAAATTAAGTAAATATGTAGCAATTATTGACGCAATACATTTCGGGAAACTCTGCATGCTTGACTTTAAACTAGGAGGCAACCAGCCAACCAAACGTCAGGATTGCTGGTCAAAAAAATATTGTATTTCTAAATATATATCCTATGTAGCAATTATTTATTATGTGTAGCAAATATAAGCAATTATGTAGCAATTTTCGAATCAACTCTCATAGACCAACGCCACAGACAACCAGCCATTCTGACGCACACGAAACGTCGGGGAAAGTGTAGGTATACGTAAATATAAATAGTATAATAGTATATATAGTAATAGTATAAATAGTTTTAATAGTTTTAATAATTTAATTAGCTTATACATTAGTAAAGTTTAATAGTAATAGTAGATTAACAGTTTCTAAATTTTGTAATAGTGTCAAATAAACAACGCGATAAAATCCGTATAATTATAGTAGTTTAATTTCAATGAATAACATTCGCGTAAACAGAAGACAATATTAAGTTACATTATTGTTTATTTACGTTTTAGTGATGAGAAGTTTTAAAAATAATACAATAAATCGCACATTCTTCAGGCAAAGAAGTACGTTACCTAACCACGCATCTGCGCTTTTACTCAATGCAACGCAACAATTTAACTTAAAAGTAAGTAAGTACCTACCAATTAGTCTCACCAGGATAGTGAGAATAATATATTGTTGGTTGCGGAATGCGACGTAAACAAGTAACGTCACGAATCATCCGATCGAGTGGGCTATAAAAGCGCGCTCGGCGCGCAATTACCATTAACCAGGCCCAGTCAACTGTCATACAGCAAAGTTATACGTATTGGGGGTACGAAAGAGCGAGCGAGAGAGATAATAATGTTACCATTAAAATACTTTTTTATAATAAATGATTTTTCCTTCTGGTAGCATCTACATTTTAAAACCAACATGCTGTCAAATCTGACAATACAAGAAAAACTTTTGCCGGCATTATGTTTTGTCTTGTTTTCGAAGTTTATTTTTACATGCTGTTATGATTCACTCGCGGAAGTCCTGGACTGGTTTACTACGAATAATTTACTACTAAACTCTAAAATAACTAAATGTATCAAGTTTACATTGCCAAACGTAAAGAGTCCTAACGTGAATATAATTTTAAATGATAAATTATTAAGTACTTTAATTCAATCTACAGATTTTTTAGGATTAACTTTAGATCATAAAGTTCAGTGGGGCGCTCAAATATCGTGTCTTGCAGGGAAACTTAGCTCAGCCGCTTACGCAATTCGGAAAGTAAGACAGCTTACTGATATAGATACTGCAAGACTAGTATATTTCAGTTACTTTCATAGTGTCATGTCCTACGGTATATTACTGTGGGGCAAGGCAGCTGATATCGAGACAATTTTTATTCTTCAAAGCGTGCAGTACGTAGCATTTATAATTTAGGACCACGAGTTTCCCTGAAAGATCGATTTAAAGAAATAGGCATACTTACTGTTGCATCGTAATATAATATATTTGCTAACATTATGTTTAATAAACATAACATTTACATATATACATAATAAGAATAGTGATATCCATAAAGTAAACACTAGAAATAAGCATAAGTTAGTAGGCCCATATCATCGTTTACATAAAGTTCACAATACATTTGCGGGACTCGGTATACGTTTTTTAATAAACTACCTATTAATATACCATTGCTTAAATTTAAAAACGCCGTTAGAAACGACTTATTCGGAAGGGTTATTATTCAGTCAACGACTACTTAAACGACAAAAACTCATAGAGCTAATCGCTTGTTGCATACAGGATTCAAAGATCTGTATTACTTATAAGTCAATTTAAGCCTTTGCATAGTCACAAAGTGTAAGTGTATGCGCCATCATGCCATCCTACTGTCTATTTTAGATTTATATTAAACAATATATCTTAGCTCAAATTATTTCATCTCTATAATACTATTAAGTAAGTTATTATTGTTATTATCTTTAGTTTTTTATAGTCAGTAGTATAGGGCATAATGGCTGTAACACCTTGTTAATCTGAGTTGTAAAATACTGAAATTATATTTAATTGGCGATTTAAAAGTGTGGCTGTGAGTTTCTTACAGGTTTCTTGTCATAGGCTCAACCCTTTGCCTGAACCTAGCAAGTAACCTAAATGTAGCTTCAGTAACTTAGTAAACTCACTAACCTATATACTTTGACGTTCATAAGTGTTACTTTGTGACATAAATGAATAAATGATTTTTGACTTTGACTTTGACTTTCTGCCTATGCCAAGTCGTTGTAAGGTACGCAAACTTTGAGCCTATACCTACAATGTTTGAATCGATGCAGTATGCAAGGCGCACGCCTATGCCTACTAGGTTGAAGTGAAAATGAAGACCTAGACTCTACACTGAGACTACCAGCCAGGTTAGGCAGGAACATCTTCGAGACCTGACGAAGTCTAAGTGTCAGGAGGGGCCGTGTTGGTTGCGGAATGCGACGTAAACAAGTAACGTCTCGAATCATCCGATCGAGCGGGCTATAAAAGCGCGCTCGGCGCGCACTGACTCACTTTAAGATCGAGCGGCGGACGGAAACGTACTGTGTGATTGCTGTTGGGTGATATCAATTATCTGTTACTTTATTTGTGCATTTCTTGAATAATTCATTGATTATTTAAAGGTGAAAGGGCGTCTGTTATTTTTTTTAAGCTGTTTCACATCTGATTCCTAACAATATTTGATTATAATATTAAAAAATGTGTTAAGCAATCTTTTTTATAGGGGCAAATGTTGCAACGCTTTCTTCTTTTAGATGCCACATAAGAAACAACTGGAACTGACCTTTCAGGCATCGGCTGTTTGAAGATATTTTACGGCAAATAATTTTTTTTCATATAAAATCAATAGTATTTACTTACAGACCTCGTTGCTATTCAAGGGTCAACGTGACCCTATCACTGTTATAATGAAGCAAAATATGTACCGAGCTCCTGGACTCACCTACCTCGTGCAACAACGTGTTTGACGGCCTCGATGGCGTAGTGATTAGTGTAACCGACTGCCATGCCTGAGGTCGCGGGTTCCATTCCCGCACAAGTCAAACATTTGTGTGCATGAACATGGATGTTTGTCTTGGTCTGGGTGTTTCTTTGTATAAGATTCCATTATCTAGTACCCATAGTACAAGCTCTGCTTAGTTTGGGCTAGATGGTGTTGTGTGTATGTGGTAGAATATTATAAAAAATGAAAAAAAAAGCGCGGGCGCAACACTGAGAATACACGAGCGGGGGAACAGGTTTGTCTAAGAGTTATTGTACGAAAATTGTTATATCTAAATTTCATAGGGTCATATTGACCCATGAGTATTAACCAAGGGTAATAAAGCTGAACAGTTTGTTTGTTTGGTTGAACGCGCTAATCTCAGGAACTACTGGTTCGAATTTAAAAATTCTTTTAGTGCAAGATAGCCCAATTATCGAGGAAGGTTATACAACATCACGCTACGACCCACAGGGGCGGCGCAGTAACGATAAACGCGGGTGAAACCGCGGCCACATCTGATTATTAATATTTGCAGGCCTAATACAGACAGAATATAGCCTGAAGTTAATCTAATACCACCTGTATTCTGTGCAAATAAATATTTCTTTCTTTATTTCAATTTTCTTTCTAAAACTTTACATAATTCACTAGCGACGCGCCCTAGATTCGCGCGGATAGTACAAAACCTTAACAAATTATACAGCTAAACCTTTCTCATGAATCACTCTGTCTAATGGTGAAAACCGCTTAAAAATCAGTTCAGAAGTTTTTGAGTCTACGCGAACAGACAGACAGACGCAGCGTGGGACTCTGTTTTATAATATTACTAGCTTTTGCCCGCGGCTTCACTCGCGTTAATTTAGAATTTGACAATCAATTCGGGTTGTACTCTGCTTGTAATAATATAATTCAATCATGATTTGAAAGACACGTGGCGCCATCTACTATTATCATAAGAACGTTATTGTTGTTTTCCTCGGGAACAGTAATTTTTTTCGGGATGAAAGGTAGCCTATGTCCGTTTCTGTACACCGGAAACGTATATGCAATATTTCAGGATGATCGGTTCAATGGTTTAGGCGTGAAAAGATAACAAACAAACAAACTCATTTTCGCTTTTAAAATATTAGTTAGGATTTAGCGCTAGAGATATTGTAGCTTAAAGATATAAATTTGAACTGAACAGCGATTTTTGGCCTTGATGGCGTAGTGGTTAGTGTAACCGACTGCCACGCCTGAGGTCGCTGGTTCGATTCCCGCACAAGTCAAACATTTGTGTGCATGAACATGGATGTTTGTCTTGGTCTCGGTGTTTCTATGTATCCTAAGTATTTACAAATTACTCAATTGAACATTAAATAGTTGCCAACCTGAAATCCAATTAAAACTATAGGCACACATCATTCAGTTGATATTTAAAACTTTTGTGAGCTAAGATAAACAATGGTAAAATAAGTATAAAAAAGAAAGAAGAAATAGAGCACATTATTTCAAATAATTTTCTTCAAAAGGAAGGTTTTAAAGGGATTATATATAATGACCACCAAAAATAGTAATTGCACACCAAAATATGCTTACTAAAATAACGAGCACATATACGCCTCAAATCACTGCATTCCGTCTCGGAAGGATTAGGTTACGTTAGGCTCCTTCGTAATCCTCTCGCTGCCGGAAATGGTTCTGTCCATGGTCCGGAGCGAAGGTGCATGGGAGGCCGCCGTCGCCTTCTGCAAGGCAGTGATGTCCGCGAAGGAGGCGGCGGAAGGGGAGAGGGAGCTGGTCTCTCCCCACCCAAACCGCAGGAGACGTCCAGGCACGCCCCCCTCAGTAAAGGGGAGGGCTGTACCATCTGGCCCTCTCCCAAACAGCTGGGGCCCGCCTAGTGTGGCGGGCCAAGACCTGTCGGTGCCGCGGTGAATGCATCCGTGCGTTCGAGCCTACGAGGAAAGAGTTTATTTTTGAACATTATTTTAATTTTTCTATATATATATTCTACTTTGCGACCACCACATTATAAGCAAAAGACAACGTTTTTTTTAATTTTTTGTGATTATTATTGAGTTGTGTGAGTGATAGTCCAATACGCCACACCGTTATCGCTACCATGCCACTTAAGCGCACTCCTCCGACCACTCCGATGACATCTATTACGACTCAGTCAGATACGGACATTCCTCGTGCTGTGGATGAGGACACGCTGAACATATCAACCCGCCACAAACGGCCGAGAACAGACTGCTCATCTCCTTCATGTAACGTCACACGCTCAGATATACAAGCTGTAATACGTGAGGAAATGCGTTCGGTTATGACCGAATTTATGGCTGAAATGAGAAGCACCTTGAATTCACAGCTTCATGAACTGCGTGATGAACTGAGTGAACTTAAGGACTCCCTTAATTTTCTGAGTGCACAGTACGACACGATAAAAGATGAGATGAATACTGCCCGTCTCGAGATGATGAAGATAAAGGGTGTTAATGAGTCGCTGTGGTCCGAGATTGTTACTCTCACCAGTCGAGTTAGACAAATGGATCAGATGTCAAGGTCAGCTAACTTAGAACTTCAGTGCGTACCAGAGGACCGAGCTGAAAATCTGGTTAGCATCGTGAAACAACTTGGCCATGTTGTGAAGTACCCAATTGAAGATCGCTATATATGCTATTAATCCCTTGTCGCCAAGTCGAATCCTAAATCTCCGCGACCGCGTACAATCTTGGTAAAGTTGAGTACGCCGCGCACCCGTGATTCTTTACTTGCGGCTACAATACAGTATAATAAGGACCACTCGAACGAGAAGCTGGATACTAGTATCCTGGGGCTGGACGACAAAAAGACAGCGGTATTTGTTTCTGAAAACTTGACAGCCGAGAACAGAAATTTACACGCCGCTGCTCGACTTCGTGCTAAGCAACTTAATTATAAATGTGTCTGGGTGCGCGGAGGGCGAGTTTACGTACGTAAGCAACCGGAGGCTGAATAGGTATTTATTAGCAATATGGATGTTCTAAATAGATTAACTTGATCAATTTATGTTTTGTTTTGTTTTTCTCATGTGATCGTAATTACTGAATATCAACATTCTCTAATACTATAAAGTGTTATTTTCAAAATGTAAGGGGTTTGAGAACTAAAACTACTGATTTTTACTTAAATGTGTTGACATGTAATTATGATATCATTGTACTGTGTGAGACATGGTTGGCAAGCGACATATTGGACTCTGAATTGTTTTGTAACCGTTAATCTGTATATAGGCGGGACCGCGAGACCAGTGGTTTTCACAACAATAAATCTGGCGGTGGTGTGCTAGTGGCCGTGTCAAAGCGCTTGGCCTCTTCTCGACTTACTAGTTATGAGAGTAAATGTGAAGATATATGGGTGAGCATTGATATATGTATAAACAACCGGCCAGTTAAACTTTTTATCTGCGCGGTGTATATTCCTCCACCCGTACAAAAACATATATTAGAGCAATTTCTTGCTAAAGCTAATTGTGCTTTGGAACACTCCAGTGCTGCGTTAATACTGGGTGATTTTAACTTGAGTAGTATTGAGTGGAGTGGCTCATCAAGCTCACCACTTGTTGCTTCCGTAAACAAAACCGACATTTACGAACAAAAACTTTTGGATTTCATTTCCCTTAATAATTTGGACCAATATAACTGCATTCGTAATCATAAAGACAAAATTCTTGACCTAGTTTTGACTGATGTTTCACTGGACAGACTGAGTATATCAGATAACTCATTGTGTAACGTGGATTTATATCATCCACCTCTTGAATTTAACTTGCTTTGTAAAATATACGCGGGCACCTTGGGCCCTAATCATGAGCCAAAGTTTCAGTTTCACAAGGCAGATTACTGTAAAATTATTCAGGAACTGAAAGACATATCATGGCAGGACATATTTTCTCAATGCAACAAAGTCGACAGTATGGTTGGGTTATTCTATGAAAAGATTTATAGAGTGATAACAATGTATGTACCCAAGTCAAAGCTTAACCCTCGTAGATATCCGCCATGGTTCAGTAGGGATCTTATTCGTCAACTACAGGAAAAAAACTAATACCGTATTTGTTATTCGAAGTATCAAAACCCAATGGATAATATTTCATACAAGCTGCTTAAAGATAGGATTAATAAATTAACACAGCTTACATATAAAAATATATCAGTTCTATTGAATCTTCTATCACTTCCAACCCAAAGTTATTTTGGTCATTCTTGAAACAAAAACGTCACGGCCATAGTTCATATCCTTCAACTATGATCGACGGTGATAAAAAGTCTAGTGTCTACTTTTCTAGTTTATGATCCCGGGTTTGATAGTAGTGTTAGTCACGTAGATAACACAATTAAGGAAACTCAATGCACACAGGTTTTACATCGGCTGAGATGTTCTAAGGACTTTGTAATAAATGCTTTAAAAAGAATTGATCCACGTAAAGGAGCGGGACCCGACGGACTGCCTTCCTTATTTGTATTAAAATGTGGCGAGGTCTTGGGGGAGCCTCTCTCTATGATTTTTAATATGTCCCTGTGTACAGGCTGCTTCCCTACGTTATGGAAGGAAGCTTTAGTTGTGCCGATATACAAGTCCAATGACAAGTCTCTGGTGAAAAACTACAGACCCGTGTCTATACTATCTGTATTTGGGAAGGTGTTTGAGCGCATAATTTACCCCTTTATTTCGTGGCATGTTAGACACATAGTAATGCCTGAGCAGCATGGTTTTATAAATAAAAGCTACCCGACTTCGCTGGCTTGGACATGTGGAACGAATGGGAGAGGATCGCTGCCAAAAGAGCATATCTCGGGTGTCCCAACGAGCGTCGTCCGGTGGGTCGTCCAAGGTACCGCTGGAAAGACGAAATAGCTAAAGACTTGAAAGAGATGAATGTGCTCGATTGGTCTGACTTGGCACAAAATAGGAAAGAATGGCGCACTTTAATGTCGGAGGCCAAGATCCACTAATTGCAGTTTGCAATTAACAGGCATTAAAAACGAATAATTAAAAAAGATGTACGTATACATATTTTTATTTTCTAATCGTGTTTTGTTTTATTTTTAAATTATTATTTAATTTATATTTTTTATTGTTTTTAGAATTAATAATGTTCACTAGATTTACAGTCATATTTATTAATACTTGCTAATTTTAACAGATTTGTATACATTCACTGATACTTACAATCAAAAAGTGAGGTTAACCTCAAATAAATATTAAAATCATGCTCATACGTGTTGAATTTATAAAACGAAATATATAATCACTCTCACTTTTCTTGTAAATTCACTTAAATTTGAATAAGTCTTTTTATTTTATCACTTTCAAATTAATATATTGTTATTCTTATTTCAAACCAAACTTCAAAACTAATATATTGTTGTTATTATTATAATATATTACATTATATTCTTTACGTCACTATACTAAACTTTGATAAAAAAGCAACATGGCGCGTAACCGAAAAACGTGACTTTTTTTTTTTACACTGCTACAAAATTTCTCCCATACGTCGATAAAGAAGTTTCACTTCAACAAACGGCCTCAAGTGTTATCAATACTCCTGCTGCACGTTTATATCTACATAGATATTATTACTAAAATAACCTAACAATTTTTTAGGCGAGCTAAGCCGCGAGATATTCAATTCAATTCAAATTCTTTATTTCAGACAAGTGTCCATAGTGTTAGTAACAAAAATACCTTAAAACTATTGTTAGTAATATAATAAAATTCATCATTTGGTGTGGATCCTTACCCAGTGGCGCAGCAGGGGGGAGTCCCACCGATCTATAAACACGCTCAAGAGACCGTTGGTGGCGGAGCGTACCCGTCCAGCCAAGAAGGCGGTCCTCTTCCGTATTATGGCGTAAAAATCGTCTGTGCGCGCTTCCGCAAACATACTGGACGCACCGCATCTCCACGATCGCCCCAACAGTATCCTGAACGCGTTATTATATTGGACGCGCAGGTCGCTGTATGTCTTTTGCGTGAAACTGGTCCAAAGACTGCACGTGTAAAAAGACTGGCAATAAGCTTTAAAAAGAGAGACTTTAACTTGACTCGTACAACGTGCAAATCTTCGAACCAGCATATTGCAACGTACAGCCAACGACCTGCGCTCCCTCTCTATATCTATGTTGTCTCTAAGATCATCAGTGACCCAGTGACCCAAGTACTTAAATTTGTTCACCCACGTCAACGGAGTGCCACATAGCGAGACACTAGGAAGGCTTGAATAATTAAAGGCCTTCGCTTTGAACATAATGAGTTCACTTTTCTTTACATTGTACTTGAGCCCATGGGCCACTGCATAAGACTCACAAGTAGCAACAAGTGACCTCAAAGCGCCAATCGATGGGCTCAGCAGCACCATGTCGTCAGCGTAACTAATATTATTCATACATACATCATCGATGTGACATCCGACTCTGCTGCTGCTGAGCCCACCAATCAGCCTGTTTATGTACAGGTTAAATAGGCGGGGTGAACTTAACCCACCTTGCCTCACCCCGCATTCCAACCCGTACACATCCGATTGAGCGCCAGCCCACCTGATACTATTTCTCTGATTATTATACCAGTATCGAAACAAGGATGTTATTTCACTCGGTAGTCTGGTATCTTTCTGTAATTTATCCCACAGGACCTCATAGGATACTAGGTCGAAAGCCTTAGAGAGGTCCAAAAAACAAGCAAAAACTGGTGTTTTTCGCGAGGTATAATATTGAACAGTTTGCTTGAGGCACAGAATGGCACTCTCCGTGGATAAACCAGGTTTAAAGCCAAACTGCGCGTCGTGGAGTTCAATGTGCTCAGCCAACTGTTGATCAAGCAAACTGTCCAATACCTTGGCGACTACCGTGGCCAAAGAAATAGGCCTGTAATTGGACACCTCAGACGCGTCCCCAGTTCTGTCCTTAACAATAGGTATCACCACCGTACGCATAAGGTCCTGCGGTAAATAACGGTGACTAAGGCAAAGATTATAAAATAAGGCAAGAACCCTATACAGGTGTGGTCCTGCATGCTTGAGGTGCTCGACGCTAAGGCCGTCGTGGCCTGGTGACTTACCTCGGGTCATTTTTTTGATGACAGTAGCAACCTGTGTATCTGTAAACATTACAGTCAACTCACCAGACCCCGAAGATTCCCCCACGTCGAACACCCTTGCACCAGTGTCCAAGTCAGACTGAACCCGGAAGTGTTTTTGAAAGAGATTTGCGATATCCCCTGGGTCACTCATGCCCCCCACACTCGCAGGTAGACTCGGTTTGGCCTGTAATTTGTTGGTTGACTTCCAAAACTTACAGAAGTCTTTTTTAGAATGACTTTTTGCCAACATGTCTAATTTAATTTGTTGTTGGTTTTTTTGAACAAATTTTAATTTACTCTTAAAAGTCTTACGTGTATCCCGCATTTTCTCATAAACAGGCCCCTGCGTAGGAGTACCATGCAATAGCCATGTTTGATAGTAGGTACGAGCCTCCCTGTGAGCGTCGCTGACATGTTTGTTCCAGCCCGTGACATATGTTTTCCGCTTAATGCGATCGCTACCGACATAAGTGTTACGGGCACTCTCTTGGAGCGTTGAAACTATTTCCAAATACATATTGTTAATAATTTTTAAGTGGTCTTCTTTCTTACACATTTTGTGAGAACATGTAACACATTGTCTAGTTACAAAATAAAATAGTTATGGACGGTACGCTAAAGCCGCGTAAAGAGTTTGCACGTCGGCACGTGGCCATTCATAATTGGCTGTAAACCTCTTTAATTCGTATAAACAAAAACATTGTCCTCGCAGCTTTATTTAATACTAATTTTAGGATTAGGTACCTGCGTTTAAAAAATGTTTCACAGTTCCGTATCCTGAAAACTTAGATTAAAAACCTCTAGATGTAGCCATTGATTGTAGACAATGTGCAAGTGAGAGGAATATATAGGTATAAACTCAATAACGAAACAGACAAAGCATTCTTCTTTTTATTATAAAAAGTCAACTAGGAAAAATTCCTGCACGCATTTTGAAGTGAAAACTTCTTTAGGCGCGTTGAGCACTTCTTGGGTGAAGAAAAATCACGAAACTCGCGTCATCGTCACGCTTCCACGCTATATTATTTTTTTTAGAATATTAACAAAATCTCATAAATGGTGCGTCCTACGCAAAAAATAACGAAATGTTGACCCCCGTAATAACCCCTAAGAGAGTATCAGGAACTAGCATCCGACCCAACCCTTTTCTTTTTTTTATTTTTGTTTATAAAGAAGTGTTTATGATCAAGGATTAAAGTTTTCACGTCTATGGACTGCCCCAATTTTTTTAACAGCAACACGCGCTCTTATTGCTATGAACACAACAAAAATATATAAAAATACAACATGTAACATGATAAACGCACATCCTGAAAGTAGTTTGTTCAAAATCCGCTAATGAATCAATTCCAGCAATTTACTATCATAACCTAATCTACTTCTACGTGAGCGAAACTTCGTGCAAAAGCTAGTCTATTATATAAAAAACAAATGAAAGATGTCCGCTTGCACGTACAATCTGAGACTAACAAAAATACTTAATAAGCGGAAATATATTATATCATAATAAATCAGTGTACATTCAATCGCGTCGCTCCAACAACACTGCCAAGCAACGATCTTCTTCAAGGATTCTTTCACGGTTTTAAACAAATTACGTTCAAAACAGTACCAGCGATAATCTCTATAACAAAACGAGACTTCAGCCTAATAGTTAAAATTCTGAATTTCAGTATAAAAGCCTTAGGTTAGTTAACAACGGACACATTCAGCTTCATCTCTTGTAGAAGACAGACGAACGGCAAAATGAAGATCATTCTCGTATCTCTACTGTTTCTGGTGAGTACACTTTATTATAAACTATCTTTTGCACGCGGCTTCGCTCGCGTGAAAGTAACAGTACACTTTTTAAAAAAATATCACATTCTCCTATCCTTCCCTATGAAATAAGGGGGTAAAGAATAAGGGAGAGGATCTAGGGCTTGATTAGATCTCCTTGCATTTTAGATCTCGCCTATGTTACTCAGTGATAATATAGCTTTCTAACGATGAAAGAATTTTTAAAACCGGTTAAATAGTTTTTGAGTTAAATCCTTACAAACAAATAAACAAAAATCAAATATTTCCTTTTTATAATATTAGTATATATTAGAGACTCGCCCCGGCTTCGCACAGGTCACAAAACCTTAACAAATGATACACCTAAACCTTCCCCATGCATCCGTTCAGTAGTTCTTAAGTTTATCACGAACATACAGACCGTAATCTTGTTTATCAGTCCATAAATTGAAATTAAACTACTATATACGTATTTTATCGCGTTGTTTATTTGACACTTTATTACAAAATTTTAAAAACTGTTACACTACTATTACTGTCAAACTTTACTAATTTGTAAGGTAATTAAATTATTGAAACTATTTATACTATTATTATACTATTATACTATTTATATTTGTGTTTACACTTTCCACGACGTTTCGGTTGCTTTTCAGCAACCATGGTCACGGGAGACTAAGATGGTAGTTGTCTCAATGTTCCAGTGTAGTTATTTCAAAGTACCCGAACATAATTTAATCATGGGTGTTTCTATTTACGCAGAATGAGCTCAAAGTATCATGAAGTCTAGCTTTAACATTCGCGTAAACAGAAGACAATATTATGTAAATCCATAAATTTCCCGAAGATATGTTAATTCAACCCGCTTTGGGCCAGAATGGTGTCGAAGTCAAAGTCAAAAATCATTTATTCACTTAGATCACAAAGTAACACTTATGAACGTCAAAGGGATAAGTGAGTTTGTTACATTTACTGAATTTACATTTATGTTAGTTGCAAGGTTCAGGCAAAATGTTGAGCCTATGAGAAGATACCTGTCCGACCAGTCCTACCTACTAAACCTACCACGATGTTCCTCGACGTTACCAGAGTCGGCGAAGCCGCGCGAATCTCGCGACTCCGCCAAGGTTTCGGCTTGCCGAGTGAAACTACGGGCCTCTATACGAAACTATCCTACCCATTTTAAACTCTGATTTTTGCCTTACTGTGCTCTTATGGGGGACAAAGACAACACGATACAGCGGCGCGTGGGAACACGCTCACCGCCTCTCGGACCTGGTGCCCACCACCCCTAGGTGAAACACAAAAGCTAACTTTTTAATACTTATGTTATTTATTACAGGCACTGGCAGCATGCATGGTTGCTGCAGCGCCATCCATACACAAAAGAGGTACTACATTTATTTCTTTCTTCTCTTTCACTAATTCTCTCACGTTTATGATGACTGCTCCGCTCTCGTGATTCGTAGCGTGATGTTATATAGCCTATGATACTGACGGACAAAGTAGCTTTCTCAAGGTGAAAGAATTATTTAAATTTTATTTCTTTGTATAATATTTTAGGTACTTAGTAGAATAATCTTACAAGTTTTGCTGTTGACATTGTTCTGTTACAAACTATTATACGTGTATTTATTTCAGATACTGAAGATACACCAGATAGCTCCAGTCCTAAACCAGCTGAAGAGTCCACTCCAGCCTCGTCTGACGTAACCGAAGGCGGCAGCACTAAAACTAAGAGAGGTGAGTGCGCTAAGGTTTTATTCCTTCAGTACACCTACACATACCAGCAGTGAGACAATACAGGCTGATGTAAATAATCACCAAAACGCAGTTATCTTAAATATGATTGCTAAAGGCCAAAAGATAAGCATAGAATATCAATTTGTAGCTTTCAATATAAGCTGCGATAGGCTAGTGAGAAACCGTTGGACAGACTCGCAGAGCTCTCGAGATCGATTCCAAGGCACGCGCTTCTGGCTTTTCGAAGTTATGTGCGTATTCAATAGATTATAGGCATGATGACAGAGTTCCATCTTTTAAAGTGGCAAAAAATATTGGACTCCTATTTTGTTTTAAAAGTCGGTAAATATATACTAAGATACAACGCATTAAAGTTCGGGAGTGGAGGCTTGTGACGGCATACTTTTGCAAAATTTGATTGAAATAGTTAATTATCGCTCACTTTAGCGGTGAAGGGAAACATCGTGAGGGAACCTGCAAATCTGTAAGTTCTCCATAATGTTCTCGGAGATAATAATATGTGAAGTCTGTTAACTCGTACTGGGCCAGCGTGGTGGACTCTGACCTAGCCCTTCTAACAGTGAGAAGAGAACCGTGCCCAGCAGTGGGACAGTTCATAAATAGTCCTATTCGACGAATACTAATTCTTATAATCGTAATTTTATTGGTATTAATATGTTCAAAATGTAAATTCAAACAATGTTATTAAATATTTATCTAATTAATTATTTTTCGCCATGTAATTATACCATTATTATAATTTCAATATTTTCATTATTAAATTTTAACTATTCCTAGCTTGATGTTTCTAAATCCTTAATTTCATTGTATTCATAATTATTTATTAATGATATACACAATTGATTAATATATTGAAACATACCTACTATTGATGTGATGCTTTTTAGTGGCTCTTTTTGTCTCATACTGTTCTTTTTAAATCGTGGATAATGTAGTGGGCTGCAATATTGTAACATACCATTATGCAGTACCTATATTTAAACATATTGTATATTGTAGCTGTTTATTATCCCTAAATAAAATAGGGCTGATATTATTATACTCTCTTAATACAATCAACATTAATTAGTTCCTCACCTCTTTTTTTAGCGGCGAGCTCGGCATTGCCTTCAGCTTGACTGGCACCTGAAACAACGGAATTAATGGCAGTTACAATAGTCTGTATGTGGTGGACACACCTTAGAATTAATCACTTCGTGATGTGGTCGACCAATTCATGAAATGCCTGTCTTGGGATCAATCTCGATACATCTGTGTGGCAGTCTTATAGTGTCCCAGTAGCCTATCGCTGCTTATTAAGATAATAATAGAGTGTAATTGATAGTTATGCTCTTCACATTGTTGTGATGCGAACTTCACAAAATCAAATACTAAAGCAGCAAACCCTACTGCTGGATCTATAGAAGTGTATGTTGTGTATGTATTTATTTCAGATACTAAAGAGGCATCAGATAGCTCCAGTCCTAAACCAGCTGAAGAGTCCACTCCAGCGTCGTCTGACGTAACCGAAGGCGGCAGCACTAAGACTAAGAGAGGTGAGTGCGCTAAGGTTTTATTCCTTCAGTACACCTACATATACCAGCAGTGAGACAATACAGGCTGATGTAAATCATTTTAAATAATCACCAAAACGCAGTTATCTTAAATATGATTGCTAAAGGCCAAAAGATAAGCATAGAATATCAATTTGTAGCTTTCAATATAAGCTGCGATAGGCTAGTGAGAAACCGTTGGACAGACTCGCAGAGCTCTCGATATCGATTCCAAGGCACGCACTTTTGGCTTTTCGAAGTTATGTGCGTATTCAATAGATAATAGGCATGATGACAGAGTTCCATCTTTTAAAGTGGCAAAAAATATTGGACTCCTATATTTTGTTTTAAAAGTCAGTAAAAATATACTAAGATACAACGCATTAAAGTTCGGGAGAGGAGGCTTGTGACGGCATACTTTTGCAAAATTTGATTGAAATAGTTAATTATCGCTCGCTTTAGCGGTGAAGGGAAACATCGTGAGGGAACCTGCAAATCTGTAAGTACTCCATAATGTTCTCGAAGATATGTGAAGTCTGTTAACTCGTACCGGGCCAGCGTGGTCGACTCTGACCTAGCCCTTCTAACAGTGAGAAGAGAACCGTGCCCAGCAGTGGGACAGTTCATAAATAGACCTATTAGACGAATAGTAATTCTTATAATCGTAATTATATTGGTATTAATATGTTTAAAATGTAAATTCAAACAATGTTATTAAATATTTATCTAATTAATTATTTTTCGCCACGTAATTATACCATTATTATAATTTCAATATTTTCATTATTAAATTTTAACTATTCCTAGCTTAATGTGTCTAAATCCTTAATTTCATTGTATTCATAATTATTTATTAATGATCTGCACAATTAATTAATATATTTAAACATACCTACCATTGATGTGATGCTTTTTAGTGGCTCTTTT
Source organism: Catocala sponsa (assembly GCA_963564715.1). Lineage (NCBI taxonomy): Eukaryota > Metazoa > Arthropoda > Insecta > Lepidoptera > Erebidae > Catocala > Catocala sponsa. The sequence continues at coordinate 3,376,355 of OY751356.1, read as the reverse complement.
TGTCTCATTTTGTTCTTGTTAAATCGTGGATAATGTAGTGGGCTGCAATATTGTAATATACCATTATGCAGTTCCTATATTTAAACATATTGAATATTGTAGCTGTTTATTATCCCTAAATAAAATGGGGCTGATATTATTATACTCTCTTAATACAATCAACATTAATTAGTTCCTCACCTCTTTTCTTAGCGGCGAGCTCGGCATTACCTTCAGCTTGGCCGGCACCTGAAACAACGGTATTAATGGCAGTTACAGTAGTCTGTATGTGGTGGACACACCTTAGAATTGATCACTTCGTGATGTGGTCGACCAATTCATGAAATGCCTGTCTTGGGATCAATCTCGAGACAACTGCATGGCAGTCTAACAATGTCCCAGTAGGCTATCGCTACTTATTAAGATAATAATAGAGTGTAATTGATAGTTATGCTCTTCACATTGTTTTGATGTGAACTTCACGAAATCAAATACTAAAGCAGCAAACCCTACTGCTTGATCTATAGAAGAATATGTTGTGTATGTATTTATTTCAGATACTAAAGAGGCATCAGATAGCTCCAGTCCTAAACCAGCTGAAGAGTCCACTTCAGCCTCGTCTGACGTAACCGAAGGCGGCAGCACTAAAACTAAGAGAGGTGAGTGCGCTAAGGTTTTATTCCTTCAGTACACCTACACATACCAGCAGTGAGACAATACAGGCTGATGTAAATCATTTTAAATAATCACCAAAACGCAGTTATCTTAAATATGGTTGCTAAAGGCCAAAAAATAAACATAGAATATCAATTTGTAGCTTTCAATATAAGCTGCGATAGGCTAGTGAGAAACCGTTGGACAGACTCGCAGAGCTCTCGAGATCGATTCCAAGGCACGCGCTTCTGGCTTTTCGAAGTTATGTGTTAGTTTAATTTTAATGAATAACATTCGCGTAAATAGAAGACAATATTATGTCTATCAGTGTTCATCAAATATTTATAAGATTTGAACACCCAAATGTTAGGTTGCTCTGTAGCAGTCTATCCAATCAGTAAATCATAGTTTAACTAATTATCAGGTACAACAATTACCTCAACATAAATTTTAGCGTCATCAATAAGTAGTGAAATTTTAGTTTTACCTAGAGCAGTCACGTACGTATTACCAAAACCTATATAAGTGATGGCAAATCATTAATTTGCCATTTTTGACGTGGTACTATTTACTTCGTAACTATCTCTTTTATCAAAGTACATTGACTGCCAAAATCTACGTAACTTGTCAACTGCACATTATTAAGGTTTACGTGTTAAATGTATTTATTATCTGCTAATTTACTATCATCATTTAGTCATAATGATTTAACTTCGACTTTATCTACCCAAATGCTTTACACATTCAGGATTATCATGACCGATGCGTTTACACTTTCTGCACTCAATGATCGGTTTTTTATATTCCGACACTCGTGACCCGTTTCATACAAAACACCTCAAGATTCTACTACGATCATTTTTTAATGATCTACGAGTGGTATCAATTGCGGAATGACTCATGTTTCACACCCCTCAGATAACCCAATAGTTTATCAGCATCCTCGAAACCTACTGCCTCTACTCCATACCTAACCGAACTATCATCTATTCCATACACAATACAATCGATAGCATTCCTAGCAGTAGGTAGGTAAGTAGAATGTAGAATATAGGTAGGTTAATTAATTGCTTTGAATCGGATTTGAATGCTTTGAATTCGAAGCAATTAATTTTTCGTAATAATACTCTTCTAAATCGACGCCAAACTTTGCCCTTATAGCTAGCATTTCCGTAAGCAAATTACCATAGTTTTCGTATGTCGGAAAAGCAGATTTAAGTTTTCAACCTATTCATCCCATGTAAGCAACACTGACGGTTGTCCCTCGTACCATTTTTTTGCAGTGCCGACTAACTTTGGGAGAGCGTAATGAACCGTCTGCTTACTATCCCAACCATAGATCTCAGAACATTCTTTCACTTTGTTTAACCACGTGACAATAGTTTGGTTTTTCGATTTAGGCCAAACTCTGGTACTACATTATTATTAGTAATTTTTTCTTTATATTGTGGATTTATGGCTGAGATAGATTGCAAAGAATCTTTGATGCATTTAAGTATTTCATAATTAACAGTATTAGTTACTGTACATGGAGGTTGTGATGTAACAGAAGCAAATCTTTCTCTAGAACAATGGCGTACTGGACTACGTGACCTACTAGGACTTTCTTTACGAGGAGTCTGCAATCTGTGACGCCTTTGTTTACAACGATTATGATTTAAAGGTCTATTTATCGCTCCATGTCTCTGTGCGTCGGTTGACGGCACACGTGACGTGCAGTGCCGCAACGGAGGTATTACGACTGACCTGCCACGACTTATTGCCTGCGATTGAACTTTTCCAGATAATCTACAACATATGCGCCGCTCGGAGCCACGCCTGCTGCGAAGAAGTAAGCGTTCTGTTCGTCCCCATCGTAGCGTCGGAGCATATACAGAAGAAAAAGAGCCGCCCACTGAAAAAACTATTAATTGTAAGAAGGTAACTCAAACTAAAATTCAATGGAGATAGAGAACCTAAATAGTGAAAATTTTCGTCTTAAAGTTGACCTGCAAAATGTAACTAAACTTAATGACACGTATAAGAAAATTTGTCTTACTCCTAATAGAAAAAATATGACACCTAAGAGCCGTAACAAAAAAGTACTACAGCACAGTAAAAAGAAAACAAACATGGAGACTAATAAAATTGAAGACACAATTACACATACACCATTAATAGTAGACACACCTTCATGCACTTCAAAGGAATATATCATAAAGGATAATAATTGCCAAACCACAAATATGGAGGAAGAAGACCTACCAGCAATATTACCGGCAGTTAAATTAGTAGAAAATGAAAAACAAAAGATTATAGTTTTATCAGACGAACAAGGATATAAAGTTCAGCGCTGTCTTCAAAGATTGGTAGGTGAAAAGTATTTGGTCAAGACGTACTAGAAATGCGGGGCCACAATGCAACATGTACTGATGTCATCCAAACAAGAGATAAGTTTGTTAAACAAAAATGACCTTATAATTATTGTGGCAGGTACTAATGATAAACAGCCCAATGAGTTGTTATTTCACTTGAGACAATACTAATATATTAATTTCAGAAATACCTTGTAATAAGTATCTAAATGAACGAAAATTAAATTACGAGATAAAATTTCTGTGCTCCAAGTTTAGTCATTGTGATTACATCGACATGAACTACAGTGAATTTATGCCTGCACCAAAATTTTTTACGGTTCACAAATCTCAATTACTTCTTAGGGAAATATTACATATTAACTATAGACAACAATACGACTTATATACTAGACATAAATTTGACAAACCAGAACATGATGTAGTATCTTTAAAGGATCAAAGCACACTGACAGAACAGTTCGTAGACCACGTCAGTAACGTATCGACTCCAAAAGAATGTAGTGAGCTTTTTCTTTAGTAAAAATATTTCCATTATTCACCAAAATATAAACGGTTTAGTAAACAAATCCGATATCTTAACAGTAACCCTCGTTTCTGTGGAGGGCGAAATACGAAGAACTGTTGATATTTTATGTCTCACTGAACACAATATGACTGCATCTGATAAGCAATCTCTAAAGATCGTAAATTATAATCTTGGTTCCTACTACTGTAGGAAAATACGACGTGGTGGGTACTGCATAATGGTGAGAAATACATTGAAATTTAATCCTATACCTGAAATAAACAGATACTCATTGGAACAAATCATAGAATGTTCAGGGGTTTTCTTAATAGAATACAATATTTATATTATATGCATTTATAGACCGCCAAGGTCAAATTCAGAGGGCATCAATAAATTTTTCATAAATTTTAACTTGCTTCTACACTGATTCTGTTGTAGCAAAAAGAAAGTTTTCGTTTGCGGTGACTTTAACATAAATATGCTAAACAATGGTTACGCACCGACTGAATTTAGACAAATTCTGCATAGTCATAATATGAAACTCGGTATTAATGAACTCGGTATTATGTTCCGTCACTCTCATGATCCGATGGGACGTCACCGATACGACTGGAGAGAGATCAGGCGCAGGACCAACAACGGCTTTACGTGCTTTCCGAGGCACGGGAGTGTCTTACAACGCCAACTTCCTAACTCCGGGCTGCTATTGAGATTTCTTAACAGAAAAACGAATAACTGTTTGTTGGCCCGACCCGGGATTCGAACCCGAGACCTCATGCACAGCAGCCGCATTCAATACCGCTGCGCCACGGAGGCAGTTGTACAAGTATTATGCATAAAAGAACAGATTACGACAGGAACTAATATGACATAATGTAAAAATAAAATGGTTCGAATTTTCCAGAAAATGATTGTTTATTTACCTCTGAGTCTTCTTCGAAGAGGTTAATGAAAACAACTTTGTGGGTCTGTGTGTCTGTCTGTTAGTGACAGGCATAGGTCCGGAACCACTGGACCGATTGACTTGCAACTTGGTGTGCAGACACCTTGGGGTCATACGTCGGTCGAGTTTGAATATGGGTCCTGTGCGTCAAAAAACCCCCGGGATATAGGGGTCACAAGGTCACATGTATTTTAAATGGCAAAATGGCTTCATTTATAGCAGAGTGGTGGTGTGCTGATTCGAGTTGGTTGCTGCTGTTTGCTGTCGAGTTTTGTCTTATGCTGCGTTTTGCAACACAACATGTTCAACAGTGGACATGATGCCCAACAATGGACATGATACCCAACAATGGTCATGATGCCCAACAGTGGACATGATGCCCAACAGTGGACATGATGCCCAACAGCGGGCATAATGACTAACAGTTGCTATGACGCCTAACAGTGGGCAAGATGCCCAAAAATGGACATGAGCCCCAACTGTGGGCATCATGTCCAGCAGTAGGTACGATTGAGTTGTAACTTGGTGTGCAGACACCTTGGGGTCATACCTCGGTCGAGTTTGAAGATGGGACCTGTGGGCCAAAAGACCCCCGAGATATAGGGGTCACAAGGTCACATGAATACGAAGAGGTTTAATCCTGGGTTTTTACACCCACCTCGTTTAATAATAAACATTTATTTTCATTAAATACAAAACACACAGTACTATATATAGACTGTATTTATATCTATATACTATCATATAGCGTGGCGACGCGTCGCCATGGCATGCGTCGCTACGCCAGCAATCAGTTTTACGTGCGGCTATAGATGTTTCACATCAAAAAGGAAGGAATAAAAATACTAACATAAGATACTCAATAAACATCCTGACATGCGTCCCACAGCTTCAGCAATCAGGACTCCAGTTCAGCATTTGCACCAGGCAAAGAACCAAGCACTGGTCTTCCACTGGAGCCTGTTATTGTGACGTACGGAAGCCAATAAGTATAACGATATATACATAGATATATATAATTTAAAATTATGTACACACTATTAGCGTGAGAAGGTACATAGACAATCATGTTAAAATAATTACACAATCCTAATCCTAACTTCCTAACTTCCTAATCCTATCCTATTCTAATCCAATCCTAATCCTAACTAATATTATAAAAACGAAAATGAGTTTGTTTGTTTGTTTGCTTGTTACCTTTTCACGCCTAAACCACTGAACCGATCATCCTGAAATTTTGCATATACGTTGTCAGGTGTACAGAAAGGGACATAGGCTACCTTTCATCCCGAAAAAAATTACTGTTCCCGAGGAAAACAATAATAACGTTCTTATGATAATAGATGGCGCCACGTGTCGTTCGAATCATGATTGAATTATATTATTAATATGCAAGCAGAGTACAACCCGAATTAATTTGTCAAATTCTAAATTAACGCGAGTGAAGCCGCGGGCAAAAGCTAGTTATATATAAAATAAAAGAGGACAGTAAGTTAATAAATCTAGTAAGTAATACTTTATTAAAATAATCATGATATTGTTATATTGAATGCGCATAGAAGCATGCGGCGCGCACCTACGTATTGCACAATAATTACTTATTATGAAATGAGTCATCCAGCCCCCGCCAACACTAGCGAGCGAGAATCGTCGATGCGGTCTGCACACAACACAACTCGCGCGACGAGCGCCCCAATAAAACGTCCCAGTGCCGGATTAACCACGTAGCAAGAGCTACGGGCTCCGCGCGAAAGGGGGCCCCGCATATTTAAACCCACTCATCTCTGGGTGAGCGTAATTTTTTGAGTGAAATTTGTGTGATAAGATGTGGTATATTGAATTTACTTGATGTCACAAAAACGTGAAACGTTACAACTTTTCCTACTAAGACAATCCACGTCAGACAATCGGTAACCGACTATTTCCTTGGCGTAAATAAAACATCGAATTTCATACGGTAAACGCACAAGTTCTACAAAAAGTCGCTCGTATAAATGTGTAGAATTTCAGTCGGCCCAATAATCAGCTCTACAAAAAGTCTGACGTATGCAAGCACTCTTACCTGAAAGAATTTGCTACGGGCCCCGCGCTTGCTTAATCCGGCACTGAAACGTCCCCATATTATATTGTCGTCGACAGTTACGTTATTCTGCGTAAATAGAAACACCCATGATTAAATTATGTTCGGGTACTTTGAAATAACTACACTGGAACATTGAGACAACTACCATCTTAGTCTCCCCGTGACCATGGCTGCTGAAAAGCAACCGAAACGTCGTGTTCGTCAGAATGGCTGGTTGTCTGTGGCGTTGGTCTATGAGAGTTGATTCGAAAATTGCTACATAATTGCTTATATTTGCTACATATAATAAATAATTGCTACATAGGATATATATTTAGAAATACAATATTTTTTTGACCAGCAATCCTGACGTCTGGTTGGCTGGTCGCCTCCTAGTTTAAAGCCAAGCATGCAGAGTTTCCCGAAATGTATTGCGTCAATAATTGCTACATATTTACTTAATTTATCTAATTTAGTTGTAACTTGAAACATATGTTAAATAAAGGATGTAGCAATGATTTAAATTATCCCGAGGAAAAGTGCCTGATAAAATAATAAAGGCAAATACTTAGTTATGTAGGTGTCGGTTTAATCGTTTAGGCTCTGGTAACAGGCAAGTAATGCGATTCTTGCGTTAAAAAAATATGTACCTACCCTCAATAATCCAATAAGTATCATTATTACAATTATTCTTAGTCATTGCTAGTGCAGATATCACATTGGAATCACAGTCCAGGCTTATTTAATGTTATTCGACAATTTAAATAGTTCTATGTCATTATAAGGAATAAGTACCTACCTATATAACCTATTTTTAATTCGTGTTTTGGTGTTTGTGACGATGAAGAGAGGAAGAAAGTTCGTTGTGCCACTCGAAGAGCAAAAAAAGGTTTTCTTGCAATACTAAAAGTATTTTTCAAGTAAGTCAGATTTACCAGCATCTACTGATCTACTGTTTAGTGAAATTAGTACTGCCTTAGACAATAAGATTACGAAACAGGCACTGTACCTTTCGGTGAAGAAAAATTTTGATTATTTCTTTAGCCCAAATGATAATATTTGCTGTGAAGAACCAAGCCCAATTACTTTAAGTTATAAATGTGAGAATAGAGTAAAAAAAAAATGCAAAGACTGGAACAACCAATCGCTTGGAAAAACAGTCATTTATGTTTTTTAATTGATACGTATCAATGGGAGCGTCTGCAACCAATAGCTAAACGCTTAAAATTAAATAAAGGATCTGAGACTGTTTTTAGAATGAAAAATCTTTTGCCTAAACATCAGTGGGCCCATCAATTGCGTGAAAAAATTTGGGAGGTCCATCCAATAGCACACAGTTGGACATTTAAACAGTATTCTATTTCTATGAACACCAATATAACGTGCATCGGATCTTGTAAACAATGTGAAGCTGATGTGAAAGTTATTATTAACTGGCCTTCGGATAAAATAGCTCAGTGCAAATGCATACTAACAAATTACGACGAAAATTTCATTCATACTCCAATGAGAAAAATAAAACTATCACCTGTAAAACGAACTGAAATAGCTGAAGAACTTAAAACATGTATCCGCTATTTCATATCGTAACTCAATGGCAAATAATAATAATTTAGTTTTAATTCCGATGAGCCTGAACCTACTCATTTACCAACAACAGGGTGCTTACGTCAAATAAAACACGAACATAAGAGTAGCTCACTTTTTCATCAAAACCAAATACTTTCATTAGGCATAAGGCTAATGACCCAAATATCGCCTTACAAAGAAGCTATTAAATATATCTCAGTGTATCCATTTTATATTTGTTATTGTGACCCTTGTCAAGATCAATATTGCAAAGAATTTAAAAAAGCTGATAAATTAATTGTTATTATAGACGCCACCGGTAGCATTTTCAAAACATTTGGCTCTTTAAATAATGACACAATCACCAAACACATTTTGTTTTATGTATGTGTCATAATAACACATGAAGGTCACAGTAGTATCCCACTTACCCAAATGGTATCGGAAAGCCAGTCTATGGACACTATATACAAATGGCTGGCAACATGGCACGTGAGCAATCCAAAACCAGACGAAATCATCGTCGATGAGTCATCCGCGCTGATTGGTGCTTGCGTAAAAGCATTTACGAAACATAACTCTACTAAAGAATATGTTACAGAATCTTACAGAAAACTGGAGGAAGACGAAAAAGTGACGATTGCTACATTAGAATAGACACAAGTCATTTTGTTAAAATCATTTTCAATTTAACTTGTTTTAAACATGTCGACAACAGAGTAAAATTCTTTTATATTAAATGTCTGTTAGTGTTGAAGGAATGCGTAAATTTTGAAAAAGCCAAAAAATTTTGACAGATATTATTACAGTTTGTTTGAATGAACACGACGGCATTAATAAATCCAATACTCCTTCTAGGTGTGAGTTGGCTAACAATCGATTAAAGACATTGAATCAGTTTCAGATTTTAGATGCAGAGATAGAGATTCAGGATAGTGATAAAATAAATGATCTGCCTACAGCTGTGGAAAAATCAGTGTTTGAAAATAAAACTGATACCAAATTAAGTGAATAGAACAGATTTTTTAAATGGTTTACCAAAAAAATTGAAACCGAGAAATTACTCGGTACTCTAGATACTGAAGATATAGGCAGTCATGACAATTTGTACCATTATCCTGCTTTTATAGAAATTTTATCACGTTTACTGACTCTGTTTCCTTTGTGGTCAAACGTAATGAAAAATATTTATGATTCCGATATCGAGGCACCTACTTCTTCAAATGTTGAATCATACTTTAAAACTATAAAAAAGACTGCTATTACATCTAAGCACCAAATCTCACAGACTACGAACAGATGAATTCATTATGAAACATTTAGAATTCTTAAAAGGAGAGATTAAAGTTGCACCGAGAATATCGATACTGCCGAATCTTACTGTACAAAGAAATACTGGAGCATATTTTCCTAAGAAGGAAATAAAAAGGGATTCCATAACATTTACGCGACAAAGAAAATTACAGTCTAAGGAGCCTAAGGAAGAGTTTACTGATGATTCTATTTTTGCTGAGGACCCTACCTTCATCGAAAACTGGAAAGGGAAAGGAAATGTTACTAAAAAAAGAAAAACTTTGAAGCCAGTTATTTTTTTGTCTTACGGAAGCAGGCTACAAATTGATAAAAAAAATATTATATTGAGAAATACTTGCGCGATTGATTCGGTATGTCAGGCTTTAGCTATAGCATATATCGATGGCTATCGTATAAGTCAAACAATACATGAGAGTGAAAATATATTCTGTAAACTTGTCAAACTCATGAGTGAAAGAGATACAGAAGAAGTATACAAAATAAGATCTGAAATGGCTCAAGTCTATTTTTCAAAAGTTGAACAAGAATTCTCTGTGGAAGTGAGATGCGAGTGCAATGTAAATAATATATTTGAACGCATTTTAATAGATTGTATATATTATAGTGCAGATGAAAGTGAACATTGTACAGAATTAGATTGTGCAATCTATAGAGTTGAGCGTAAGATACAAATCGTTCTACACGTTGATATAAATTCAGCCATTAATGATTTACAAGAAGCCGCAAATACTTTAATTAATGCCCAAGAACTTACAGAATGCCGGCGAAGTAAATGTAAAGGTGTTAAATCATTTAGTGTATATTTGCGAGATCTTATTGCATTTGAATTTCATTTTAATCAATTTATTTCAATGATCATCAAGATGATCCACCAACATCTCTTTTGTTACAAGGATCTGAGTTTAATTTACTGTCAATAATAGAATTCGAGCCCCAGTATGTGAAACACTTATTGGTCACTACAAAGCTCATTGCAGACGAAATTCACAATGTTATGATGACGAATCGAAAAAAATTACGAAGAGTAAAAAGAAGCTAATTCCACATTGTATAATATATGCGAAAAATAATATGAAAATAAGGTAAATTAATAATTTAATATTTTCTAAGTAAATTGTAATATTATTAAACTGAATCTTATGAACGACCCACATTTTGTTTTTATTTACGATATCCTTTTAATGTGCTTATTATTCACTTACCTACTCATAACATAACATGCCATTTAACAATTTAAAACGCCTCATAAAGTAGCAATACCGTTGAGTGAAGACACACTGCAACAATTTGCCTTGATTATTTTATCAGGCACTTTTCCTTGGGATAATTTTAATAATTGCTACATCCTTTATTTAACATATGTTTGAAGTTACAACTAAATTAGATAAATGAAGTAAATATGTAGCAATTATTGACGCAATACATTTCGGGAAACTCTGCATGCTTGACTTTAAACTAGGAGGCGACCAGCCAACCAGACGTCAGGATTGCTGGTCAAAAAAAATATTGTGTTTCTAAATATATATCCTATGTAGCAATTATTTATTATATGTAGCAAATATAAGCAATTATGTAGCAATTTTCGAATCAACTCTCATAGACCAACGCCACAGACAACCAGCCATTCTGACGCACACGAAACGTCGGGGAAAGTGTATACGTAAATATAAATAGTATAATAGTATATATAGTAATAGTATAAATAGTTTTAATAGTTTCAATAATTTAATTAGCTTATAAATTAGTAAAGTTTAATAGTAATAGTAGATTAACAGTTTCTAAATTTTGTAATAGTGTCAAATAAACAACGCGATAAAATCCGTATAATTATAGTAGTTTAATTTCAATGAATAACATTCGCGTAAACAGAAGACAATATTAAGTTACATTATTGTTTATTTACGTTTTAGTGATGAGAAGTTTTAAAAATAATACAATAAATCACACATTCTTCAGGCAAAGAAGTACGTTACCTAACACGCATCTGCGCTTTTACTCAATGCAACGCAACAATTTAACTTAAAAGTAAGTAAGTACCTACCAATTAGTCTCACCAGGATAGTGAGAATAATATATTGTTGGTTGCGGAATGCGACGTAAACAAGTAACGTCACGAATCATCCGATCGAGTGGGCTATAAAAGCGCGCTCGGCGCGCAATGACCATTGACCAGGCCCAGTCAACTGTCATACAGCAAAGTTATACGTATTGGGGGTACGAAAGAGCGAGCGAGTAAGATAATAATGTTATTACCATTAAAATACTTTTTTATAATAAATGATTTTTCCTTCTGGTAGCATCTACATTTTAAAACCAACATGCTGTCAAATCTGACAATACAAGAAAAACTTTTGCCGGCATTATGTTTTGTCTTGTTTTCGAAGTTTATTTTTACATACTGTTATGATTCACTCGCGGCAGTCCTGGACTGGTTTACGACGAATAATTTACTACTAAACTCTAAAATAACTAAATGTATCAAGTTTACATTGCCAAACGTAAAGAGTCCTAACGTGAATATAATTTTAAATGATGAAATTATTAAGTACTTTAATTCAATCTACAGATATTTTTAGGATTAACTTTAGATCATAAAGTTCAGTGGGGCGCTCAAATATCGTGTCTTGCAGGGAAACTTAGCTCAGCCGCTTACGCAATTCGGAAAGTAAGACAGCTTACTGATATAGATACTGCAAGACTAGTATATTAAGTAGTATATTAAGTTATTAGTATGGAAGATCACGCGGGTTATACCAGTACCGAAAGGTAAAGCGGTACCAGATGTTACTGGATATAGACCAGTAGCAGTGTTGTCGACTCCGGCCAAGGTGTTCGAGTCCGCTCTTCAGCGCAGCATGCAGGCGCAAGTGCAAGCGCAGTTGTCGGATTCGCAGCACGGTTTTCGTCCGGGGCGCAGCACAGCTACAAACCTCATTAATTTTATGTGTCAGGTGGTACCTGCTGTAGATTCTGGTGGGCAGGTCGACGTTGCTTACTTCGATTATAAAAAAGCGTTCGACTTGGTTGATAATGACGTGTTATTAAGTAAACTGGCAGAAGTCGGATGTACCCGACACTTGCTGAAATTCTTCGGTAGTTATATGAAGGATCGACAGCAATACGTAGACTACCGGGGGTGTGTGTCAGGTACATATTATACAAGGTCTGGGGTGTCAGGGGAGCAATTTGGGTCCCCTAAAATTTATTATCATGATTAATGATTTGCCTGCAGTCATCAAACATGGGATGGGTCTATTATTTGCAGATGACCTCAAATTGTTTTTACAGATCAATAATTTATCTGATTGCAAACGTCTACAAGAAGACATTGAAAGAGTAGTTAGATGGAGTCAAAGGAACAAATTGTCCTTCAACGTTTCTAAATGTTCCACTATGTCTTTTACTCGTTCGCGTACACCTATCACTTATAACTATAGAATAAACACAGAACCAATCCAAAGAGCCGCACAGGTAAAGGACTTAGGCATTAGTATGACTCCTGATCTTTGTTTCAGAAGTCATATTACAAACGTATGCAAAAAAGCATATAGGAATTTGGGATTTGTACTTAGACAGTCACAGCAATTCACTAACTTGAGCGCGATCAAGGCCTTGTACGATGCACTGGTGAGAAGCCACCTCGAGTATAGTGCTATCATATGGTCTCCCTATGAGGCTAAATATATTTCAATGCTGGAGAAAGTCCAGAATAAGTTTACCAGGTACCTGTACATGAAATTATATGGCGTATACCCATTCTATCCATTAATGTACCCCACATTGTTTGTCCTCGGAATGGTCGGGTACAATGAGCTAAGAGTACGTCGGGAGTTCTCACTTGCAATGTATGTAATTAAAATCCTTAGGAGTCAAGTGTGTAACGAAACTGTGCTAGGGCGCTTGAGCCTATGTGTGCCTGATCGCTATGTGTGGAGGAGGCGACTTCCACCGATTCTGGTTGTCCCTGCTGCCAGGACCAACTTACTGGCCAAAACGCCACTTACTCGCACAATAAGGGTAATCAACGAGCTCAGCACTAAAATTGATATCTTCTCCTGTAACCTGAACGAACTCGCAAAAGCAATTCTATATGTAGTAGCATATAAATAGTGTGTATGATAATATTTTAATTTCATAATTTAGGTTTACGATTTTGTCAATTTTCTTTGTTTATTTTTGAATTTTAATTTTTGTTATGTATTATATATTTAAGTTTTGAGTATTATGTGTGCATTTTGGCCCCACAATCGCATTGGGCTTCCTGTAATGGTTGTGTGGGATGTGTTATAAATAAATAAATAAATAAAATAAATATTTCAGTTACTTTCATAGTGTCATGTCCTACGGTATATTACTGTGGGGCAAGGCAGCTGATATCGAGACAATTTTTATTCTTCAAAGCGTGCAGTACGTAGCATTTATAATTTAGGACCACGAGTTTCCCTGAAAGATCGATTTAAAAAAATAGGCATACTTACTGTTGCATCGCAATATAATATATTTGCTAACATTATGTTTAATAAACATAACATTTACATATATAATAAGAATAGTGATATCCATAAAGTAAACACTAGAAATAAGCATAAGTTAGTAGGCCCATATCATCGTTTACATAAAGTTCACAATACATTTGCGGGACTCGGTATACGTTTTTTAATAAACTACCTATTAATATACCATTGCTTAAATTTAAAAACGCCGTTAGAAACAACTTATTCGGAAGGGTTATTATTCAGTCAACGACTACTTAAACGACAAAAACTCATAGAGCTAATCGCTTGTTGCATACAGGATTCAAAGATCGGTATTACTTATAAGTCAATTTAAGCCTTTGCATAGTCACAAAGTGTAAGTGTATGCGCCATCATGCCATCCTACTGTCTATTTTAGATTTATATTAAACAATATATCTTAGCTCAAATTATTTCATCTCTATAATACTATTAAGTAAGTTATTATTGTTATTATCTTTAGTTTTTTATAGTCAGTAGTATAGGGCATAATGGCTGTAACACCTTGTTAATCTGAGTTGTAAAATACTGAAATTATATTTAATTGGCGATTTAAAAGTGTGGCTGTGAGTTTCTTACAGGTTTCTTGTCATAGGCTCAAGCCTTTCCCTGAACCTAGCAACTAACCTAAATGTAGCTTCAGTAACTTAGTAAACTCACTAACCTATATACTTTGACGTTCATAAGTGTTACTTTGTGACATAAATGAATAAATGATTTTTGACTTTGACTTTGACTTTCTGCCTATGCCAAGTCGTTGTAAGGTACGCAAACTTTGAGCCTATACCTACAATGTTTGAATCGATGCGGTATGCAAGGCGCACGCCTATGCCTACTAGGTTGAAGTGAAAATGAAGACCTAGACTCTACACTGAGACTACCAGCCAGGTTAGGCAGGAACATCTTCGAGACCTGACGAGGTCTAAGTGTCAGGAGGGGCCGTGTTGGTTGCGGAATGCGACGTAAACAAGTAACGTCTCGAATCATCCGATCGAGCGGGCTATAAAAGCGCGCTCGGCGCGCACTGACTCACTTTAAGATCGAGCGGCGGACGGAAACGTACTGTGTGATTGCTGTTGGGTGATATCAATTATCTGTTACTTTATTTGTGCATTTCTTGAATAATTCATTGATTATTTAAAGGTAAAAGGGCGTCTGTTATTTTTTTAAGCTGTTTCACATCTGATTCCTAACAATATTTGATTATAATATTAAAAAATGTGTTAAGCAATCTTTTTTATAGGGGCAAATGTTGCAACGCTTTCTTCTTTTAGATGCCACATAAGAAACAACTGGGACTGACCTTTCAGGCATCGGCTGTTTGAAGATATTTTACGGCAAATAATTTTTTTCATATAAAATCAATAGTATTTACTTACAGACCTCGTTGCTATTCAAGGGTCAACGTGACCCTATCACTGTTATAATGAAGCAAAATATGTACCGAGCTCCTGGACTCACCTACCTCGTGCAACAACGTGTTTGACGGCCTCGATGGCGTAGTGATTAGTGTAACCGACTGCCATGCCTGAGGTCGCGGGTTCCATTCCCGCACAAGTCAAACATTTGTGTGCATGAACATGGATGTTTATCTTGGTCTGGGTGTTTCTTTGTATAAGATTCCATTATCTAGTACCCATAGTACAAGCTCTTCTTAGTTTGGGCTAGATGGTGTTGTGTGTATATGGTGGAATATTATAAAAAATGAAAAAAAAAGCGCGGGCGCAACACTGAGAGTACACGAGCGGGGGAACAGGTTTGTCTAAGAGTTATTGTACGAAAATTGTTATATCTAAATTTCATAGGGTCATATTGACCCATGAGTATTAACCAAGGGTAATAAAGCTGAAGAGTTTGTTTGTTTGGTTGAACGCGCTAATCTCAGGAACTACTGGTTCGAATTTAAAAATTCTTTTAGTGCAAGATAGCCCAATTATCGAGGAAGGTTATATAACATCACGCTACGACCCACAGGGGCGGCGCAGTAACGATAAACGCGGGTGAAACCGCGGCCACATCTGATTATTAATATTTGCAGGCCTAATACAGACAGAATATAGCCTGAAGTTAATCTAATACCACCTGTATTCTGTGCAAATAAATATTTCTTTCTTTATTTCAATTTTCTTTCTAAAACTTTACATAATTCACTAGCGACGCGCCCTAGATTCGCGCGGATAGTACAAAACCTTAACAAATTATACACCTAAACCTTTCTCATGAATCACTCTGTCTAATGGTGAAAACCGCTTAAAAATCAGTTCAGAAGTTTTTGAGTCTACGCGAACAGACAGACAGACGCAGCGTGGGACTCTGTTTTATAATATTACTAGCTTTTGCCCGCGGCTTCACTCGCGTTAATTTAGAATTTGACAATCAATTCGGGTTGTATTCTGTTTGTAATAATATAATTCAATCATGATTCGAAAGACACGTGGCGCCACCTACTATTATCATAAGAACGTTATTGTTGTTTTCCTCGGGAACAGTAATTTTTTTCGGGATGAAAGGTAGCCTATGTCCGTTTCTGTACACCGGAAACGTATATGCAATATTTCAGGATGATCGGTTCAATGGTTTAGGCGTGAAAAGATAACAAACAAACAAACTCATTTTCGCTTTTATAATATTAGTTAGGATTTAGCGCTAGAGATATTGTAGCTTAAAGATATAAATTTGAACTGAACAGCGATTTTCGGCCTCGATGGCGTAGTGGTTAGTGTAACCGACTGCCACGCCTGAGGTCGCGGGTTCGATTCCCGCACAAGTCAAACATTTGTGTGCATGAACATGGATGTTTGTCTTGGTCTCGGTGTTTCTATGTATCCTAAGTATTTACAAATTACTCAATTGAACATTAAATAGTTGCCAACCTGAAATCCAATTAAAACTATAGGCACACATCATTCAGTTGATATTTAAAACTTTAGTGAGCTAAGATAAACAATGGTAAAATAAGTTTTAAAAAAAAAGAAGAAATAGAGCACATTATTTCAAATAATTTTCTTCAAAAGGAAGGTTTTAAAGGGATTATATATAATGACCACCAAAAATAGTAATTGCACACCAAAATATGCTTACTAAAATAACGAGCACATATACGCCTCAAATCACTGCATTCCGTCTCGGAAGGATTAGGTTACGTTAGGCTCCTTCGTAATCCTCTCGCTGCCGGAAATGGTTCTGTCCATGGTCCGGAGCGAAGGTGCATAGGAGGCCGCCGTCGCCTTCTGCAAGGCAGTGATGTCCGCGAAGGAGGCGGCGGAATGGGAGAGGGAGCTGGTCTCTCCCCACCCAAACCGCAGGAGACGTCCAGGCGCGCCCCCCTCAGTAAAGGGGAGGGCTGTACCATCTGGCCCTCTCCCAAACAGCTGGGGCCCGCCTAGTGTGGCGGGCCAAGACCTGTCGGTGTCGCGGTGAATGCATCCGTGCGTTCGAGCCTACGAGGAAAGAGTTTATTTTTGAACATTATTTTAATTTTTCTATATATATATTCTACTTTGCGACCACCACATTATAAGCAAAAGACAACGTTTTTTTTTTATTTTTTGTGATTATTATTGAGTTGTGTGAGTGATAGTCCAATACGCCACACCGTTATCGCTACCATGCCACTTAAGCGCACTCCTCCGACCACTCCGATGACATCTATTACGACTCAGTCAGATACGGACATTCCTCGTGCTGTGGATGAGGACACGCTGAACATATCAACCCGCCACAAACGGCCGAGAACAGACTGCTCATCTCCTTCATGTAACGTCACACGCTCAGATATACAAGCTGTAATACGTGAGGAAATGCGTTCGGTTATGACCGAATTTATGGCTGAAATGAGAAGCACCTTGAATTCACAGCTTCATGAACTGCGTGATGAACTGAGTGAACTTAAGGACTCCCTTAATTTTCTGAGTGCACAGTACGACACGATAAAAGATGAGATGAATACTGCCCGTCTCGAGATGATGAAGATAAAGGGTGTTAATGAGTCGCTGTGGTCCGAGATTGTTACTCTCACCAGTCGAGTTAGACAAATGGATCAGATGTCAAGGTCAGCTAACTTAGAACTTCAGTGCGTACCAGAGGACCGAGCTGAAAATCTGGTTAGCATCGTGAAACAACTTGGCCATGTTGTGAAGTACCCAATTGAAGATCGCGATATATGCTACTGTTCCCGTGTCGCCAAGTCGAATCCTAAATCTCCGCGACCGCGTACAATCTTGGTAAAGTTGAGTACGCCGCGCACCCGTGATTCTTTACTTGCGGCTACAATACAGTATAATAAGGACCACTCGAACGAGAAGCCGGATACTAGTATCCTGGGGCTGGACGACAAAAAGACAGCGGTATTTGTTTCTGAAAACTTGACAGCCGAGAACAGAAATTTACACGCCGCTGCTCGACTTCGTGCTAAGCAACTTAATTATAAATTTGTCTGGGTGAGCGGAGGGCGAGTTTAGGTACGTAAGCAACCGGAGGCTGAATCGGTATTTATTAGCAATATGGATGTTCTAAATAGATTAACTTGATCAATTTATGTTTTGTTTTGTTTTTCTCATGTGATCGTAATTACTGAATATCAACATTCTCTAATACTATAAAGTGTTATTTTCAAAATGTAAGGGGTTTGAGAACTAAAACTACTGATTTTTACTTAAATGTGTTGACATGTAATTATGATATCATTATACTGTGTGAGACATGGTTGGCAAGCGACATATTGGACTCTGAATTGTTTTGTAACCGTTATTCGGTATATAGGCGTGACCGCGAGACCAGTGGTTTTCACAACAATAAATCTGGCGGTGGTATGCTAGTGGCCGTGTCAAAGCGCTTGGCCTCTTCTCGACTTACTATTTATGAGAGTAAATGTGAAGATATATGGGTGAGCATTGATATATGTATAAACAACCGGCCAGTTAAACTTTTTATCTGCGCGGTGTATATTCCTCCACCCGTACAAAAACATATATTAGAGCAATTTCTTGCTAAAGCTAATTGTGCTTTGGAACACTCCAGTGCTGCGTTAATACTGGGTGATTTTAACTTGAGTAGTATTGAGTGGAGTGGCTCATCAGGCTCACCACTTGTTGCTTCCGTAAACAAAACCGGCATTTACGAACAAAAACTTTTGGATTTCATTTCCCTTAATAATTTGGACCAATATAACTGCATTCGTAATCATAAAGACAAAATTCTTGACCTAGTTTTGACTGATGTTTCACTGGACAGACTGAGTATATCAGATAACTCATTGTGTAACGTGGATTTATATCATCCACCTCTTGAATTTAACTTGCTTTGTAAAATATACGCGGGCACCTTGGGCCCTAATCATGATTCATGAGCCAAAGTTTCAGTTTCACAAGGCAGATTACTGTAAAATTATTCAGGAACTGAAAGACATATCATGGCAGGACATATTTTCTCAATGCAACAATGTCGACAGTATGGTTGGGTTATTCTATGAAAATATTTATAGAGTGATAACAATGTATGTACCCAAGTCAAAGCTTAACCCTCGTAGATATCCGCCATGGTTCAGTAGGGATCTTATTCGTCAACTACAGGAAAAACCAAATACCGTATTCGTTATTCGAAGTATCAAAACCCAATGGATAATATTTCATACAAGCTGCTTAAAGATAGGATTAATAAATTAACACAGCTTACATATAAAAATATATCAGTTCTATTGAATCTTCTATCACTTCCAACCCAAAGTTATTTTGGTCATTCTTGAAACAAAAACGTCACAGCCATAGTTCATATCCTTCAACTATGATCGACGGTGATAAAAAGTCTAGTGGAGGGGAAGGCATTTGTAACCTTTTTGCTTCGTGTTTTTCTAGTTTATGATCCCGGGTTTGATAGTAGTGTTAGTCACGTAGATAACACAATTAAGGAAACTCAATGCACACAGGTTTTACATCGGCTGAGATGTTCTAAGGACTTTGTAATAAATGCTTTAAAAAGAATTGATCCACGTAAAGGAACGGGACCCGACGGACTGCCTTCCTTATTTGTATTAAAATGTGGCGAGGTCTTGGGGGAGCCTCTCTCTATGATTTTTAATATGTCCCTGTGTACAGGCTGCTTCCCTACGTTATGGAAGGGAGCTTTAGTTGTGCCGATATACAAGTCCAATGACAAGTCTCTGGTGAAAAACTACAGACCCGTGTCTATACTATCTGTATTTGGGAAGGTGTTTGAGCGCATAATTTACCCCTTTATTTCGTGGCATGTTAGACACATAGTAATGCCTGAGCAGCATGGTTTTATAAATAAAAGCTACCCGACTTCGCTGGCTTGGACATGTGGAACGAATGGGAGAGGATCGCTGCCAAAAGAGCATATCTCGGGTGTCCCAACGAGCGTCGTCCGGTGGGTCGTCCAAGGTACCGCTGGAAAGACGAAATAGCTAAAGACTTGAAAGAGATGAATGTGCTCGATTGGTCTGACTTGGCACAAAATAGGAAAGAATGGCGCACTTTAATGTCGGAGGCCAAGATCCACTAATTGCAGTTTGCAATTAACAGGCATTAAAAACGAATAATTAAAAAAGATGTACGTATACATATTTTTATTTTCTAATCGTGTTTTGTTTTATTTTTAAATTATTATTTAATTTATATTTTTTATTGTTTTTAGAATTAATAATGTTCACTAGATTTACAGTCATATTTATTAATACTTGCTAATTTTAACAGATTTGTATACATTCACTGATACTTACAATCAAAAAGTGAGGTTAACCTCAAATAAATATTAAAATCATGCTCATACATGTTGAATTTATAAAACGATATATATAATCACTCTAACTTTTCTTGTAAATTCACTTAAATTTGAATAAGTCTTTTTATTTTATCACTTTCAAATTAATATATTGTTATTCTTATTTTAAACCAAACTTCAAAACTAATATATTGTTGTTATTATTATAATATATTACATTATATTCTTTACGTCACTATACTAAACTTTGATAAAAAAGCAACATGGCGCGTAACCGAAAAACGTGACTTTTTTTTTTACACTGCTACAAAATTTCTCCCATACGTCGATAAAGAAGTTTCACTTCAACAAACGGCCTCAAGTGTTATCAATACTCCTGCTGCACGTTTATATCTACATAGATATTATTACTAAAATAACCTAACAATTTTTTAGGCGAGCTAAGCCGCGAGATATTCAATTCAATTCAAATTCTTTATTTCAGACAAGTGTCCATAGTGTTAGTAACAAAAATACCTTAAAACTATTGTTAGTAATATAATAAAATTCATCATTTGGTGTGGATCCTTACCCAGTGGCGCAGCAGGGGGGAGTCCCACCGATCTATAAACACGCTCAAGAGACCGTTGGTGGCGGAGCGTACCCGTCCAGCCAAGGAGGCGGTCCTCTTCCGTATTATGGCGTAAAAATCGTCTGTGCGCGCTTCCGCAAACATACTGGACGCACTGCATCTCCACGATCGCCCCAACAGTATCCTGAACGCGTTATTATATTATAATAATAATCTTTATAATAATAATAATCTTTATTTGCCATTAGAGTTTACAAAATAAAACATATCGGTCCCCCACACTAGGCATGGCCTGTCCTGTGGGGAAATTAAACGATTTACATTTGAAAACAGCAAAGACAGAATACAAAACAACAGTAACAAAATTAATGTGCAATGAATTACTAAAACTTAAAGATAAAAGTAAGGTTAACAAAATTATATTGTGGATAAGAAATGTGCATGCGTGTGTGTATGTGTGCGTGTTGTGTATGATTGTGTGTGTGTGTGTGCGTGTGTGTGTGTAATTGGTACGATTACCGCATCCTCATTTAATAACCTTTAGCACGGCTTCAGTATCAGTGTAACTCCACTTCAATAGGGTAGTCGTGGCCATCGCTTTGGTTTCCTTGACAGAACGGTCTTTAAAGTTACAAATCTTAGAGATTTTGTTATAAATGAAAGGGTACAGAAAGCTTCCGAAACGGTGAGCAAAAGAAGTAGCAGTGCGAATTTTGGGTAATTTGGGTACGCGTTTTTTGGATAGTTCTTTGTATTCGTCGGAGTCTATCACAGTTTTATGGACAGCGGTCACCACCCTAACAATATACAATTTCCTGACGCTCAGCACGCCAGCCTCTTGATATAGAGTATCGGTACGATAACGACGGGGTTTTTTCAATGCAGTTTTTAATACTCCCCTTTGTGCTCTTTCGAGAGGTAGGATGGACGTAGTACTCGATCCACCCCAAGCCAGTATACAATAATTAATAAGGGGCTGGCAGAGAGCCGTATACACCAATTTCAAGAGGCTACCGTGTAATTCGTCACGTAAGTTTTTCATTACGTATATGACCTTCCTCACCCTCTTACACATTTCCTCCACATGCACTTTGAAAGTGAGCTTCTCGTCTAAGACCACACCAAGATACCTAAGAGAGTCTTGCCGACTGATTTCTCTGCAATTGCATGTATTATCTCGTATCATTTCGAAACTACAGTCACTTGAGTGAATCTTTAGGGCGGTTATTGAGACAGGAGCAGATGCACCCGTTTTGTAAAAGCATAAGAACTTTGTTTTTGAGGTGTTAAGGGATAATAGGTTCTGTTGCAACCAACTTGATACAGTCGCCATGCCCCTTTCTACCCTTTGACAGACCTTAGCCCAAGAGCTGTCGTGAAAGATTAAGGCAGTATCGTCGGCGTAGCACAGGATTTCAGATTTTTGTATTGGAAGAGTAGCGATATCATTCATGTAAAGCAGGAACAAAGTTGGACCCAATATGCTTCCCTGTGGAATGCCAAAAGTCACTGATTTGTAGCTGCTTTTTACGTCTGCAAGTTTGACGCATTGACAACGCTCTGATAAATAATCAGTAAACCAACTAAGAGCTGTTCCTCTGATGCCATAGGCCTCCAATTTCTTTAAGAGCATAGGGATTGATATAGAGTCGAACGCCTTGGCGAGGTCCAAGAAAACGCCGATACACTTCGATCCTCTATCTAGATGGGAGGCTACGGTGTTAGTGAGAAGAGAGACAGCATCTTCACAAGAGCGTCCTTGTCTGAACCCAAATTGGCGGTCGGTAATTACTTTATTTTTACTTAGGAAATTCACTAATCTTTTGTGTATAATGCGTTCAAACAGTTTTGGGATGCTACCCAGAAGGGAAATTGGTCGGTAGTTGCTGAGATCGTCTTTTTGTCCACCTTTAAATATGGGTACCACGGCCGCAGTCTTCCACATCGTAGGAAATAAGCCAGATTCTATACCTAAATTGAATATTGTCGAAAGGGGCTCTGCTAGTAAGTGTCCTACACTCTTAAGTATCCTGTTGCTTACATTATCAAGACCGGGCGAACTATCTGGTTTAAGGTTTTTTATGAGTAGTATTATTTCTTGCGGATCAGTGGGAGAAATGAACATGGAATCTATTATTCTTCTGTCAATTACAGTTTTCTCTATAAGAGATTTTTGAGTGATATTAAGTTCGTCTGATATGGTCCTGGCCAATTTTTGGCCCACTGTTGCGAAGTGTTCATTACATGCTTCCAACGATTCCTCCAGAGATCCCCGAATATTAGCAATATCGTCCACAGAACTATTTGCATTTTTACATGATCTATGAGAAATTTTATTTACAGACTCCCAAAGTTTCTTAGGTGCATGTTTGTTTTTGTTTATTAAATGACTGTCATGATCAGCTTTTAGACTTCTGAGAAGTTGAATGTAGAAGTTTCTGTATCTACAATAGATCGGTCTTTTAGTGGTGTCATTTGGGTGTTTCCTAGCATCGAGGTGTAATTTGTCTTTAGTTTTACTGGAACGTATTAATCCTGGAGTCATCCAAGGCAGAATGTTAAATTTTGAATGACTGGTTCTGACTGTATGTGAATGTTTCAAAATTGAATTTGAGAGTATGGATGTGAAATCAGATACCATAGCGTCGAGGGAAGAAGCGTTCAAGCGGGACCAGTCCGTGCTTTCCAGTTCCAATTTGAGACCATCATGGTCTACTTTTAACCTATATCTATTCCTAGAGTTTGTTTTGGAGGCTTTAGTTATTATACCTAACATAGTAATGCTATGATCAGTGAGATCAGCGGGACAGACCACTGTTTCGGCTTGAGAGTTGTAAGGTACGAATATGTGGTCAATACAAGAATCACCATGTGTTGGTTTGTTCACGCTCGAAGTTAAACCATGCTCAGCCATAAGCGTGAGATAGGTGGCTGTGTTTTCTTCATAAACAGATGATCCTATGATATTGATATTTACATCACCTGTCACAATAAGACATGGCGTGCGTTTGACCGTGCTGAGATTTTCATCTAATGAAGTAAAGAATCTTGAGGGATTTTTAAAGGATGGTGAACGATATACACCTATTACAGTTAGAATATTTGGTATTTCAACACATAGCACATTCGCATCGTCTATGTTCAGCTCCGTAGCGTTCGCTGACCATTTGCTATTGACGTACACTATGACGCCTCCGGCCTTATTTATGTATTTCTTTGTATTGTATGATTTGTAACCATCAATCTGCTTGATAATAGAAGATTCATTTAACCAACACTCACTTAAGACCAAATAATCGAACGTAATATTTAGTCTGGCCAGAATAATTAAAAAGTTGTCGAAGTTTTGCTGCATGCTCCGAATATTAACATTGAGACCCTTTATATTGTACTTATTGATAATAGTCTCACACTCCTCTGTGCATGGTATAACGTGGCATTCTACATTAAGAGAATTGTCTATATCGGTCAATAGATCAAGTGTAGCCATCGGTTTTAGATGATAATTGGGATATTGTTAATAAGTTACTTTTGATAGCGAATATTATTTTTGTCTTACCGAGTGAAGGGAGTGAGGGATAGAAATATGGTCTAATGTGAGCAGTGTATGTAAGAAGCATCAGTATGATTAATATTTGGCAATTATATTTCCTACCATGAGTGTTTGTGTTTAAATGAGGAAGTGTTATGTAATGTAATGTATTCGAGAGAATTTTGTATAACCCGAATGCAAAGCTAGTGTATCCACGCATTGAAAACATTAGGAAAAAATTAAGAAACAATAAAAATATTAAAAATAACAAACATAGAGTGTAAGAACATAAAGCGTTTAAACTTAACTGGTTATTTATCGCCTTCTGTCTAATCCCTTGCGGTATGACTGCCTGATAGTGCTTCCAGGTCTGCCATCTGTTGGATATGTATCGGTGGCGAGCCTTCACGTCCCTCCCTTTTTCTGACATACACAGAACCATTTCGCACCCAGCAGTACCTGTAGCCGTGTTCTCGAGACCAATTACGTGCGGCGCGAAAAAGTTGTCGGGTTTCATGAGTAAGGCGTTCATTTACAAAAACTTTTCTTTGTGGCCCCGATCCTACTATTTCTTGACTATCTAGCTTGCGACGGAGCTTCGCTTCTTTTAGCAGCTCTTCTCTTTTAATTCTTCTTGTAAAAGAAACCACTAAAGGGCGCGGAAGATGATTTGAGTCAGGTTTGCTATTCTTCTGCGCGCCAGCTCGTGAAACGTAGTCTAGGTCCTGCTCTTCTAGCTTAATCCCAATTTTGTTCGCTGTTGTTAAAGCGAGATGGTAAGGGTTTTCTCCTGGGGCTTCAGTTAATCCTAGAATTTCTATCTCCGACTGCAGTGAACGGTGTGATTGCTTGTTTATTTGTCCCTGTAGCTGAGCGACCTGAATCCGAAGGGTTTCATTTTCCTTTTCCTTTTGTTCGAGCGATTTTAGACGTTTTTCGTAGTTATCAAACTTTGATAGAAGGTCATCTAGCCGCTTATTGAAATCAGACTGCAAGGTGGCCATATCTTGGCGCAATGATCGAATCTCAGTAATCAAATCATAGTTGGAGTAATCCTGGTTAGGTTCTGAGCTGGTCATAGTTTTCTTGCGAAAGGTTACGTTGTCATGTGTACTGATAGGAGTATTTGTGTTGCCACCGCCTTTTCTAATATTAGCGCGACAATCAGGGCAAATCCAATCCTCTTTTTGCTGAGTTGTTAAGCTACGAGCGTTTGCGCAAGTTGCATGTAACACTCTTGAACAGGATTTAACTGAGCAAGCAACACAGTCTTCCTTCGAGATCGTTTTTAGGCATCCGGCACATTTCATGTTGACTACTACTATGAAACTTCAAAAATTACGACTTGCAGCGATAGGCCCTGTCGTTTATCGTTGCGTATCGTGGTAGTAATCGCTCGGTCGCTCGGCGGCGCCCGGCTGCACTCGGTGGTGTTCGGGTCGCTCGCGTGACCTTGACTGG
This sequence comes from Catocala sponsa, assembly GCA_963564715.1. Taxonomy (NCBI): domain Eukaryota; kingdom Metazoa; phylum Arthropoda; class Insecta; order Lepidoptera; family Erebidae; genus Catocala; species Catocala sponsa. The sequence continues at coordinate 3,350,153 of OY751356.1, read as the reverse complement.
CGTTACAACTTTGCGACCGTTCCGGGGACACTCTTTGAATTACAACGGATTAGTTATTTGCACACTCACTTTACACTCTTATAATTCTGCAGTCTTAAGCGGTATCGTGATTATATTTCACAAATAGAGTCTTGCTGATTGCAGCTTTATTTTGGTACTAATATAACTTAGGAAGTGTTAAATAAACTACGTGATATTGAATTTTGAAGACGGAGAACTAACGAAACGATGTTTACTGTTTGCCGTTCGAATGGGAAGGGACGAAGGGGAATATTGGACGCGCAGGTCGCTGTATATCTTTTGCGTAAAACTGGTCCAAAGACTGGCAATAAGCTTTAAAAAGAGAGACTTTAACTTGACTCGTACAACGTGCAAAACTTCGAACCAGCATATTGCAACGTACAGCCAACGACCTGCGCTCCCTCTCTATATCTATGTTGTCTCTAAGATCATCAGTGACCCAGTGACCCAAGTACTTAAATTTGTTCACCCACGTCAACGGAGTGCCACATAGCGAGACACTAGGAAGGCTTGAATAATTAAAGGCCTTCGCTTTGAACATAATGAGTTCACTTTTCTTTACATTGTACTTGAGCCCATGGGCCACTGCATAAGACTCACAAGTAGCAACAAGTGACCTCAAAGCGCCAATCGATGGGCTCAGCAGCACCATGTCGTCAGCGTAACTAATATTATTCATACATACATCATCGATGTGACATCCGACTCTGCTGCTGCTGAGCCCACCAATCAGCCTGTTTATGTACAGGTTAAATAGGCGGGGTGAACTTAACCCACCTTGCCTCACCCCGCATTCCAACCCGTACACATCCGATTGAGCGCCAGCCCACCTGATACTATTTCTCTGATTATTATACCAGTATCGAAACAAGGATGTTATTTCACTCGGTAGTCTGGTATCTTTCTGTAATTTATCCCACAGGAGCTCATAGGATACTAGGTCGAAAGCCTTAGAGAGGTCCAAAAAACAAGCAAAAACTGGTGTTTTTCGCGAGGTATAATATTGAACAGTTTGCTTGAGGCACAGAATGGCACTCTCCGTGGATAAACCAGGTTTAAAGCCAAACTGCGCGTCGTGGAGTTCAATGTGCTCAGCCAACTGTTGATCAAGCAAACTGTCCAATACCTTGGCGACTACCGTGGCCAAAGAAATAGGCCTGTAATTGGACACCTCAGACGCGTCCCCAGTTCTGTCCTTAACTATAGGTATCACCACCGTACGCATAAGGTCCTGCGGTAAATAACGGTGACTAAGGCAAAGATTATAAAATAAGGCAAGAACCCTATATAGGTGTGGTCCTGCATGCTTGAGGTGCTCGACGCTAAGGCCGTCGTGGCCTGGTGACTTACCTCGGGTCATTTTTTTGATGACAGTAGCAACCTGTGTATCTGTAAACATTACAGTCAACTCACCAGACCCCGAAGATTCCCCCACGTCGAACACCCTTGCACCAGTGTCCAAGTCAGACTGAACCCGGAAGTGTTTTTGAAAGAGATTTGCGATATCCCCTGGGTCACTCATGCCCCCCACACTCGCAGGTAGACTCGGTTTGACCTGTAATTTGTTGGTTGACTTCCAAAACTTACAGAAGTCTTTTTTAGAATGACTTTTTGCCAACATGTCTAATTTAATTTGTTGTTGGTTTTTTTGAACAAATTTTAATTTACTCTTAAAAGTCTTACGTGTATCCCGCATTTTCTCATAAACAGGCCCCTGCGTAGGAGTACCATGCAATAGCCATGTTTGATAGTAGGTACGAGCCTCCCTGTGAGCGTCGCTGACATGTTTGTTCCAGCCCGTGACATATGTTTTCCGCTTAATGCGATCGCTACCGACATAAGTGTTACGGGCACTCTCTTGGAGCGTTGAAACTATTTCCAAATACATATTGTTAATAATTTTTAAGTGGTCTTCTTTCTTACACATTTTGTGAGAACATGTAACACATTGTCTAGTTACAAAATAAAATAGTTATGGACGGTACGCTAAAGCCGCGTAAAGAGTTTGCACGTCGGCACGTGGCCATTCATAATTGGCTGTAAACCTCTTTAATTCGTATAAACAAAAACATTGTCCTCGCAGCTTTATTTAATACTAATTTTAGGATTAGGTACCTGCGTTTAAAAAATGTTTCACAGTTCCGTATCCTGAAAACTTAGATTAAAAACCTCTAGATGTAGCCATTGATTGTAGACAATGTGCAAGTGAGAGGAATATATAGGTATAAACTCAATAAGGAAACAGACAAAGCATTCTTCTTTTTATTATAAAAAGTCAACTAGGAAAAATTCCTGCACGCATTTTGAAGTGAAAACTTCTTTAGGCGCGTTGAGCACTTCTTGGGTGAAGAAAAATCACGAAACTCGCGTCATCGTCACGCTTCCACGCTATATTATTTTTTTTAGAATATTAACAAAATCTCATAAATGGTGCGTCCTACGCAAAAAATAACGAAATGTTGACCCCCGTAATAACCCCTAAGAGAGTATCAGGAACTAGCATCCGACCCAACCCTTTTCTTTTTTTTATTTTTGTTTATAAAGAAGTGTTTATGATCAAGGATTAAAGTTTTCACGTCTATGGACTGCCCCAATTTTTTTAACAGCAACACGCGCTCTTATTGCTATGAACACAACAAAAATATATAAAAATACAACATGTAACATGATAAACGCACATCCTGAAAGTAGTTTGTTCAAAATCCGCTAATGAATCAATTCCAGCAATTTACTATCATAACCTAATCTACTTCTACGTGAGCGAAACTTCGTGCAAAAGCTAGTCTATTATATAAAAAACAAATGAAAGATGTCCGCTTGCACGTACAATCTGAGACTAACAAAAATACTTAATAAGCGGAAATATATTATATCATAATAAATCAGTGTACATTCAATCGCGTCGCTCCAACAACACTGCCAAGCAACGATCTTCTTCAAGGATTCTTTCACGGTTTTAAACAAATTACGTTCAAAACAGTACCAGCGATAATCTCTATAACAAAACGAGACTTCAGCCTAATAGTTAAAATTCTGAATTTCAGTATAAAAGCCTTAGGTTAGTTAACAACGGACACATTCAGCTTCATCTCTTGTAGAAGACAGACGAACGGCAAAATGAAGATCATTCTCGTATCTCTACTGTTTCTGGTGAGTACACTTTATTATAAACTATCTTTTGCACGCGGCTTCGCTCGCGTGAAAGTAACAGTACACTTTTTAAAAAAATATCACATTCTCCTATCCTTCCCTATGAAATAAGGGGGTAAAGAATAAGGGAGAGGATCTAGGGCTTGATTAGATCTCCTTGCATTTTAGATCTCGCCTATGTTACTCAGTGATAATATAGCTTTCTAACGATGAAAGAATTTTTAAAACCGGTTAAATAGTTTTTGAGTTAAATCCTTACAAACAAATAAACAAAAATCAAATATTTCCTTTTTATAATATTAGTATATATTAGAGACTCGCCCCGGCTTCGCACAGGTCACAAAACCTTAACAAATGATACACCTAAACCTTCCCCATGCATCACCCTGTCTATTGGTGAACACCGCATGAAAATCCGTTCAGTAGTTCTTAAGTTTATCACGAACATACAGACCGTAATCTTGTTTATCAGTCCATAAATTGAAATTAAACTACTATATACGTATTTTATCGCGTTGTTTATTTGACACTTTATTACAAAATTTTAAAAACTGTTACACTACTATTACTGTCAAACTTTACTAATTTTTAAGGTAATTAAATTATTGAAACTATTTATACTATTATTATACTATTATACTATTTATATTTGTGTTTACACTTTCCACGACGTTTCGGTTGCTTTTCAGCAACCATGGTCACGGGAGACTAAGATGGTAGTTGTCTCAATGTTCCAGTGTAGTTATTTCAAAGTACCCGAACATAATTTAATCATGGGTGTTTCTATTTACGCAGAATGAGCTCAAAGTATCATGAAGTCTAGCTTTAACATTCGCGTAAACAGAAGACAATATTATGTAAATCCATAAATTTCCCGAAGATATGTTAATTCAACCCGCTTTGGGCCAGAATGGTGTCGAAGTCAAAGTCAAAAATCATTTATTCACTTAGATCACAAAGTAACACTTATGAACGTCAAAGGGATAAGTGAGTTTGTTACATTTACTGAATTTACATTTATGTTAGTTGCAAGGTTCAGGCAAAATGTTGAGCCTATGAGAAGATACCTGTCCGACCAGTCCTACCTACTAAACCTACCACGATGTTCCTCGACGTTACCAGAGTCGGCGAAGCCGCGCGAATCTCGCGACTCCGCCAAGGTTTCGGCTTGCCGAGTGAAACTACGGGCCTCTATACGAAACTATCCTACCCATTTTAAACTCTGATTTTTGCCTTACTGTGCTCTTATGGGGGACAAAGACAACACGATACAGCGGCGCGTGGGAACACGCTCACCGCCTCTCGGACCTGGTGCCCACCACCCCTAGGTGAAACACAAAAGCTAACTTTTTAATACTTATGTTATTTATTACAGGCACTGGCAGCATGCATGGTTGCTGCAGCGCCATCCATACACAAAAGAGGTACTACATTTATTTATTTCTTCTCTTTCACTAATTCTCTCACGTTTATGATGACTGTTCCGCTCTCGTGGCTCGTAGTGTGATGTTATATAGCCTATGATACTGACGGACAAAGTAGCTTTCTCAAGGTGAAAGAATTATTTAAATTTTATTTCTTTGTATAATATTTTAGGTACTTAGTAGAATAATCTTACTAGTTTTGCTGTTGACATTGTTCTGTTACAAACTATTATACGTGTATTTATTTCAGATACTGAAGATACACCAGATAGCTCCAGTCCTAAACCAGCTGAAGAGTCCACTTCAGCCTCGTCTGACGTAACCGAAGGCGGCAGCACTAAAACTAAGAGAGGTGAGTGCGCTAAGGTGTTATTCCTTCAGTACACCTACACATACCAGCAGTGAGACAATACAGGCTGATGTAAATCATTTTAAATAATCACCAAAACGCAGTTATCTTAAATATGATTGCTAAAGGCCAAAAGATAAGCATAGAATATCAATTTGTAGCTTTCAATATAAGCTGCGTTAGGCTAGTGAGAAACCGTTGGACAGACTCGCAGAGCTCTCGAGATCGATTCCAAGGCACGCACTTCTCGCTTTTCGAAGTTATGTGCGTATTCAATAGACTAGCTTTTGCCCGCGGCTTCGCTCGCGATTTTATAAAATGTCAATAAGAACGAACGCTCGCCGCTTGACAAGTCCATCTGCATATACAGTCAAAATATGTATGAAAGGCGCGGCTTTTTTTTTGTTAGTGAAGTGTTAGTGCGGGTGACAAACTTATTATTTGCGGTTGGTACAGTAGCCGTGTCTAGGGATTGAACCGCAAAATTAAGTTTGTTTTTTATTGTATATACTTTTACGGGATAGAAAGTACCCAGTGTGGTGCCCAGGATATAAAAGTATAATAATACGAAGTTTCATCATAATCGAACTGGTAGGTTTTGCGTGATGCTTGAACAAACAGACAGACAGACAAAAAAATTTTAAATCCCATTTTTGGGTTCGGTTTCGATCTAGTAACACCCCCTGCTATTTATTTTTTTAATGTTTTCAATATGCAGAATTTATACTTCTACAGATTTATTATATGTATAGATACTAGGCATGATGACAGAGTTCCATCTTTTAAAGTGGCAAAAAATATTGGACTCCAATTTTTTGTTTTAAAAGTCAGTAAAAATATACTAAGATACAACGCATTAAAGTTCGGGATTGGAGGCTTGTGACGGCATACTTTTGTAAAATTTGATTGAAATAGTTAATTATCGCTCGCTTTAGCGGTGAAGGAAAACATCGTGAGGGAACCTGCAAATCTGTAAGTTCTCCATAATGTTCTCGAAGATATGTGAAGTCTGTTAACTCGTAGTGGGCCAGCGTGGTGGACTCTGACTTAGCCCATCTAACAGTGAGAAGAGAACCGTAACCAGCAGTGGGACAGTTCATAAATAGTCCTATTCGACGAATAGTAATTCTTATAATCGTAATTTTATTGGTATTAATATGTTCAAAATGTAAATTCAAACAATGTTATTAAATATTTATCTAATTAATTATTTTTCGCCACCTAATTATACCATTATATAATTTCAATATTTTCATTATTAAATTTTAACTATTCCTAGCTTAATGTGTCTAAATCCTTAATTTCATTTTATTCATAATTATTTATTAATGATATGCACAATTAATTAATTTATTTAAACATACCTACTATTGATTATCTAATTAATTATTTTTCGCCACGTAATTATACCATTATTATAATTTCCATATTTTCATTATTAAATTTTAACTATTCCTAGCTTAATGTGTATAAATCCTTAATTTCATTGTATTCATAATTATTTATTAATAATATACACAATTGTATGACTGCCTAGCTCCAGTTGTGATGCTGGTGGTCTTGGCTAATGAAAACTACTTCGATACTTGGTACAATAACTGTATCTCCAAAAGGCGATGTAATAATAATCCGTGTGCAGTGCAATATACGGCGAGTGAGTCGGTCGCACGGCGACTGAATCGGTGGCTCGATGCGCGGAGCGAAGGCGGGGTCAGCCGACGTCGGTTGTCCTCCAAGTCACCTCCAACGCGTTCGTCGCGCAGCGGCCCGGCGCGATGGAACGCAGTAACAGATTCCCCCGGTTGAAGTGTGGAGACCTTCAAAATGATGTCATCAGGACACTGGAAGAGGGCATATGTTATTAAAGGCCCGAGTTATGGTGCCCTTTTTCGTGCGGATGTCGGCGACTCTACTATGTCCGTCGGATCCTGCTTTGACGGCGATGACTCTGCCCAGCAGCCAAAGAAGAGGTGGCAGATTGGCGTCCTTCACCAAAACCATAGTGCCTGACTTCAGGTCTTGCCTTGACGTCTGCCATTTTGTCCGCTGCTGAAATGAAGAGATATACTCGTTGGAATAACGTTGCCAAAAATGCTGGCGTAGCTTCTCGATGCGGTCAAAACGTTGTAGCCGATGCATATTGTCGTCATCGATTTGAGGACGAGGAAACGACGTGAGAGTCCGCCCAATAAGGAAATGTGAAGGAGAAAGATAGGATAGATCAGAAGGATCTGTTGAAAGCGGTGTTAGAGGCCTGGAATTTAAAACAGCCTCTATCTGGATCAGACATGTCGAGAGCTCTTCATACGTCAAGTGGGTTAGGCCCATGACTCTACGTAGTAAATGTTTGGTTGCTGCCTCCCAAATGCCACCAAAATGCGGAGAGTATGCTGGAATAAATTTAAATTCGATACCCTGGTTGGCAATGTCTGATTCGACTGAATGACGAGACTCTTGAAGGAAACGTGAGAGTTCGTTGAAAGCACCTACGAACGTGGTTCCGTTGTCGGAGTATACGCGCTGAGGTTTACCACGACGGCTTATGAACCGACTGAAGGCTGCAAGAAACGCCTCCTTAGTAAGGTCGGAGACCAGTTCGAGGTGAACAGCTTTGACTGCGAAGCACACAAACACGCAAAAATAAGATTTGAGTAGCCTACAACCTCTACCTTTGCGGTCGGCCATCAGCACTGGCCCGGCGTAGTCAATACCTGTGTTTAAGAAGGGAAACTCTAGGTGCGTCCTGTCACCAGGCAGGTTACCCATTATAACCTGGACAGGTTCCGCTTTAAAGCGACTACAACGTACACAATTACGCACTATTTGCTTAGCTAGGTTTTTCCCAGCTAAAGGCCAGTAAGAAAGCCTAATATGTGCTAAAAGTAATTGAGGCCCAGCATGACAAAGTGATTTGTGTTCCTTTTGGAATATGATTTTTGTTAAGTGGCGTTTACTGCACAGTAAGATTGGGTGTTTAGCGCTAAAACTATAATAAGAGTTTTTAAGACGCCCACCGACACGTATAAGATTTGCTGAATCAATAAATGGTGATAAACTAATTAATCTATTTTTCTTATGTAAGGTCTGATTGTTTTTAAGAATTGTGTATTCCTCAGGGAACATTTCCTGCTGAGAGATCTGTAATATTAAGTTCTGTGATGTTTGTAATTCTGTATATGTAAGGTAGGATAGTCTTTTTGTATTCTGTTTCTTGCAATTATGTATAAATCTGTGTATATAAGCGACGATTCTGATTAATTTTGTAAATGATGATGTATTATGTATTAAATTTAAGATTATATTATTACTTTTATTTATGCTATTATCCACTTTTGTATGTAAAGATGTCTCTGGTAATAAATGAAGTTGTGTGTTAGGTACTATAGGAAATTGTATATTGACCCGGTGAAGAAATTCTGGACCTGACCACCAGAGACCGGATGCGCTGATGGAATCAGCCTTCACCCCCCGAGTTGCGAGATCAGCGGGATTACCTTTGGAAGGTACATAACTCCATTTATGGCCAGTTGTAGTCTCCTGTATTTCATATATTCTATTTCGAACGAATTGTTCAAGTCGGTTTGGTTCTTGCATAGAGAGCCAGCCGAGAACTATCGTTGAATCACACCAAAAGAAGCAATTATGAAATTGTAATGTAACTGATTCACGTACTTTCATAAAAAGTCGTGAACCAATCAAACAACCACAAAGCTCTTTACGTGGAATGCTTAAGGGCTTTATAGGAGCAATCTTGCTTTTGGAAGCTAAAAGGCGAACGCAAACTGCTCCATCTACTGTCACTGTCCTCACATAGACACAGGCGGCGTAACAGCGTTCGGAAGCGTCCGTGAAGGTGTGAAGCTCGACTACAGACGGGCTGCTACAGGAAATCCAACGAGGAATACGAAGAGAGTTAAGACAAGTAAGTGATTGTATAAATTCAAGAAATTGTGATTGTATACTTAAAGGTACCTCTTCATCCCAATTACATTTAAGAATCCATAACTGTTGTAATAATAATTTGGCCTTAACTATACATGGCCCGACGAGACCAAGTGGATCAAAAACTTGACTGATTAAAGATAATATGTTACGTTTTGTAATTTTAATTTTTGAATAATCTAAGTTAACTGAAAATAATAAATGGTCTGATTTACAGTCCCAATAAAGACCAAGCGTTTTACAAGGAGATGAGTCATTTAAATTCAAGGTTTTATTTGAATTGTTTGGGTCAGTGTTGACGATCGCCTCTATGATTTTTGGACTATTTGATTGCCATTTGTGGAGATGAAACTTAGCTGATTTGAGAGTAGTAACGACACCTTGGCATAACTCTATGACTGACTTAATTGAATTGCCCCCGCTTAGGTAATCGTCAACATAGAAGTCTCGCTTGATGGACTCACTTACTTTAGAATCTGAGCATTGTTCTGCAAGAGATACTAAGCATTTGGTAGCTAAGTACGGCGCTGATGCTGTACCGTACGTCGCGGTGTTCAGAGTATACGTCCTTAAAGGCTCTGAGGAATCAAACCTAAAAACAATCTGCTGCAACTAGCGCTGCGAAGGATTGACTAAAATAGCTCTGTACATTTTCTCAATGTCGCCTGTTACAACAAATTGATGCTCTCTGTACCTTAAAAGTATGGACAATAAATCCTCCTGAACAGTGGGACCTACCATCTGTATATCGTTAAAGGACTTGCCTGAGGTGCTGGATGCCGATGCGTCGTAAACTACTCGAAGTTTTGTAGTTGTACTGGATTCTAGCACAACACCATGATGAGGCATGAAATAATTAAATTTAGAATATTTTAATGTTGAATTTTCTGTCATGTGATTAAGGTCAATGTATTCTTTGATAAATTGTAAATATCTGTTTTTAAAGGTGGAGTTACGATCAAATCTTCGTTCTAAGGATATAAATTGACGCTTGGCCATCGCATAAGAGTCAGCTAAGCACTCAGGCGACTCCCTTAATGGGATGGTGACGACGAATTGACCAAGCTGGTTACGTTGTGTCGTCTCTTGAAACAGCTTTTCGCAAGCTTGCTCTTCTACAGAGAAACAGCTATTACTCGACACAGATTCAAGCTCCCAAAAGCGAGTAAATTGCTCAGACTCCTCGTCTGTTAAGAAATTACATATAGCAGGTTGATGAAGGCGAGACTGATATACACAGCCCGAAATAAGCCAACCTTACTTTGATGAATGTAGTTTAGGTTGATGTTTACCTAAATTAACTGAATCGGAACCCAAGACGTCCCAGAAGACCTCGACACCAACAAGAATGTCTATTGCTGAGGGTATGTTGAATGTTGGGTCTGCTAGCTGAAGACCTGGCGGGATATATATAAGTTTTTTATCTACATAAGAGCCAGGTAGCCTTTGCGTAATCATCGGTAAAATAAGACAGTTTATGCTCGCCCGATAACCACCATAACAAGATTGCACAGTAAGAATACAACTCTCGGAGGTACTAGAAATAAGACCGTTAATACCTGAGAGGGTTGCGCTAGTGCTTCGTTTTACCACACCAAGCTTTTCACAGAGGGTTTCAGTGACAAAATTGGAAGAACTACCGCTGTCCAGTAGAAGTCGGACTGTATGAAGCCTCCCATTGACGTCTGCCACCTTTGCCAAAGCTGTGCATAATAGTACGAACGCCTGATTAGTTTGTGGTTCTGTGTTGGTAGACAATGCAATATTTTGATTATTGTCTGATGCTGTATCCTTATGTAAAAGGGTATTGTGTCTGCATTTGCAATATTTGCAATGTGATAGTTTGCAACGGTTTTCTGTATGACCAGGACGTAGACAATTCATACAGACATTGCTTTCTGAAGCTCTTTTGACTCTTGAGTCAACATCAAGACTTCTAAAAGATTGACAACTAAACAAAAAGTGACTTTGAGAACATACAGGACATGTTACTTTGTCAGGTTTAGTGTAAATAGGTTTTGTATTTGTAAGGTAATTTGTTTTTGTATTTGTATCGTAGTTTTGTTTAGTGTTTGTGTTGTAAATAGATTTTAAGTTTTTATTGTCATATAAGGTTTCTAGTAAGTCTGCTCTGTTAGATAAGAATTTAGTAAAATGTTTTAAATTTGGAAATGTATCTAAAGTGTTTCTGTGTTCTTCCCACTCCCGGTTAGTAACAGAATCTAATTTTTTAGACATCATGTATATTATTAAAGTATCCCAATGTTCTGTGGGCTGGCCGAGAGTGTCAAGTGCTCTTCAATTTTTATTAATATTATCAATCAGTAGCATGATTAATATAAAGAGTTGCAGGATTCTTTTTAAATAACGTTAAAATTAAATAATGCATGTAAATGGTTATTTACTAGCAACCTTTCGTTATTGTAACGTTCTAGTAACAACTGCCAAGCGATGGCATAATTGTCAGCCTTAAAATCTATGCTTTTGATTACTAAAGACGCGCTGCCTGTCAAAGCAGCGCGCAGGTAATGAAATTTATTAATTGACTGTATACTGCTATTGTTATGTATTAAAGCAATATACGTATCTCGGAATTCAAGCCAGTGCTGATAGTCCCCGCTGAAATGAGGCAAGTCTATCTTGGGTAGCCTGACGAAATCATGCTTGCAACCAGAGTCATGTTGGATTGTGTCATCTGCACCGTTGGCTGAGGCTGGCGTAGAAGAGCGCGAAGGCGCAAGCATTGCCTTTGCACGGCCCAACTGGGCATAGTACTGACCCACAAACTGTTCACGCTCCATGTACTGGTCGTCCGCATTATCCGACAACATCTCCAATTCCATCTGTAACGTATCGAAATCCTTATATAATACCTCCATTTGATCAAGCCGGCATTGAAGCTCGGACGATTGAAAAACATCTAAGTCGGTACTTGGTAAGAATTTAAGAAACGTTATAAAAGACGTTAGCTTAGCTTTATAACTACCACGCTTCCTTACAAGATCCCTCAGTTTAGCATCAGACATATTTAAAAGTTGTAAGAGAAACTAAAAGTCCAAAGTGCAAAACAAAGCGAAAGCAACATAAAATAATGTTATAATAAAATTAAATAACTAAATGACATAAGTATGCAAAGCTAACGGTGATTCACAGCTGATGCGAGAACAATAGACAGGCCGTAAAACCGGTTAACACAATAGATCAGAGATAAGCGACGGTCACCGACGATGTGCAATAAAATCATTAAGAATAAAAACAATTTTATACGTAAACAAAGTAATTAAGCGAATGCATGACAAATGAAGAAGAATGAATGAAAACAAACACAGAGTGAAGACGATAATCAAATCACAGAAAGAGGCCTATTATTGTAATCTGTTTCAAAAAAGTTATAAACAACCCAAAAAAATATGGGAAACCATTAATAGCTTACGATTAAATAAAGTGAAGGACAGCTGTGCCCCCTCAAAATTAAACTCGGACACGGGTCCCATCACAGAAGGTAACGCAATTTGTAACTTGTTAAATTATTTCTTCTCAACCGTAGGAACACAACTAGCTAACGAAATACCCAAAGCATACCATGATAACCCAGGAAATAGCTTAATGTACGACAGTAGCTATGTACACGAAATAACACTTACAGAACTAACACCATGTAGTAATCAAGAAATACTAAAAATTATTGACGACCTTGATAGTAACTCCAGCACTGGCATCGACGGTATCAGCACTAAAGCAATTAAATGCATAAAAAACATAATAACTGACAAACTGACTAACTGCATAAATTTGTGTTTAGCTCATGGTATTTTTCCGGATTCCCTAAAGATCGCTAAGGTTAGTCCTATTTACAAATCGGGAAATCGAGTCGACCCAAGCAACTACAGACCAGTATCAGTCTTGCCGGTTATCTCGAAAATTTTCGAACGAGTTTTGTATAACCAACTCAATGACTATTTAACAAAAAAAAGATTCTTAATAAACGAACAGTACGGGTTCTGCCCAAAATCTAATACCACGGCAGCTGCAGTCGACCTAATCACTAAAATTAAAACTAACATCGATCAAAAAAATATTTCTTTGGGCATTTTTATTGATTTAAAAAAGGCATTTGACACAGTGAGTCATCAAAAACTTTTGCAAAAATTACACAACATAGGTGTCACGGGAACAGCCCACACTATGTTCAAATCATTTTTAGAAAATAGGAGACAAGTTGTAAAAATAGATGACTTTACTAGCTCAATAAAAGACGTAACTTTTGGCTGTCCTCAAGGCTCCATACTCAGTCCTTTATTGTTCCTAATCTACATCAACAACATAAATAAAATAGGCCTAACCGGGCACCTGACCTTGTACGCAGACGATACTTGTCTCTTTTACTTTAACAAATGTATTAACAATATAATTGCAGACGCTCAAAAAGACCTAAATAGATTACAAGAATGGTTAAAATATAATCTTCTTACAATAAACACGTCTAAAACCTCATTCATGATCTTTGCAGCTAAAAATAAACAAATACCAGACTTCCCGCCGCTAACAATAAACAATGAAATAATCAAACGCTCGAGTCAAGAAAAATATTTAGGTCTGTGGGTAGATGAAAAACTTACCTGGAAACCACATATTGATTATGTCAAAACAAAACTAATGTCATTACTCGGAGCATTACACAAGGCGTCAAACTGTATCCCACATAAGGTACGTAATATTATATATAACTCCCTAATTAAGTCACACCTCGAATACCTTATCGAAATATGGGGCTCAGCAGCACCAACCAATTTAATTCCACTCCAAAGAACACAAAACAAAATTATTAAAATACTTTTCCACTATCACTACCTAACTCCAACAAAATTATTATATAAAAAAACTAACCTAATGAACATCACACAACTTTATATATATACTACATGCATTCTTGTCAAAAAAATAACAAGTAACTCAATCCGATCAAACCTAGAATTACGTAAAAAGACTTTCACACACAACTTAAGAAATAAAAACAAGTTACAATTACCGACCGCAAGGACAAACTATGGAAAAAAAACTGTATTGTTTGAGGGCGCACAGATGTTCAACAAATTACCTAACGAGATAAAAGATTGCGATAACATAAATACCTTTAAAAATTTGCTAAAAAAATATGTATTAACACTATAACAGCTACAATGCGCTAGAGACTTATACTAATGACTTTTATAACATTGTAATAATTTATTACTAGTTATTACTCAATCTCATTGTAAATGAACAAAAATTGTTTTATGAGAAATAAATTTCTTTAAACCTATGTATTTTTATATTTTTGCTATTATGTATTTGAGAACGAAAATGATCTAAAGCTATAAGAATAGGCTACTATGAAGAGATCAACATGTCTGATCCGCGATAGCACTATTTTAAATTACTGGAGTAAAGAAGAAAATACAAATAAGAAGGATATGGAACGGACTCACTCAGAAAAAAGTTTTATTCCTCAGGGGAGATTGTCCTCCAAGTGACCTCCAACGTGTTCGTTGTTCAAGCGGCCGGCGGCAATCCGATGTCCATAAGACATAAAAATTTGCACTAAAACACAGCTTCAAGACGGCGATCGTTTCCCTCGAAGGACCATATGTATGACTGCCTAGCTCCAGTTGTGATGCTGGTGGTCTTGGCTAATGAAAACTACTTCGATACTTGGTACAATAACTGTATTTCCAAAAGGCGATGTAATAATAATCAGTGTGCAGTGCAATATACGGCGAGTGAGTCGGTCGCACGGCGACTGAATCGGTGGCTCGATGCGCGGAGCGAAGGCGGGGTCGGCCGACGTCGGTTGTCCTCCAAGTCACCTCCAACGCGTTCGTCGCGCAGCGGCCCGGCGCGATGGAACGCAGTAACACAATTGATTAATATATTTAAACATACCTACTATTGATGTGATGCTTTTGAGTGGCTCTTTTTGTCTCATAATGTTCTTGTTAAATCGTGGATAATGTAGTGTGCTGCAATATTGTAACATACCATTATGCAGTACCTATATTTAAACATATTGTATATTGTAGCTGTTTATTATCCCTAAATAAAATAGGGCTGATATTATTGTACTCTCTTAATACAATCAACATTAATTAGTTCCTCACCTCTTTTCTTAGCGGCGAGCTCGGCATTGCCTTCAGCTTGACCGGCACCTGAAACAACGGTATTAATGGCAGTTACAGTAGTCTGTATGTTGTGGACACACCTTAGAATTGATCACTTCGTGATGTGGTCGACCAATTCATGAAATGCCTGTCTTGGGATCAATCTCGATACATCTGTGTGGCAGTCTTATAGTGTCCCAGTAGGCTATCGCTGCTTAATAAGATAATAATAGAGTGTAATTGGTAGTTATGCTCTTCACATTGTTGTGATGCGAACTTCACGAAATCAAATACTAAAGCAGCAAACCCTACTGCTGGATCTATAGAAGTATATGTTGTGTATGTATTTATTTCAGATACTAAAGAGGCATCAGATAGCTCCAGTCCTAAACCAGCTGAAGAGTCCACTCCAGCCTCGTCTGACGTAACCGAAGGCGGCAGCACTAAGACTAAGAGAGGTGAGTGCGCTAAGGTGTTATTCCTTCAGTACACCTACACATACCAGCAGTGAGACAATACAAGCTGATGTAAATCATTTTAAATAATCACCTAAACGCAGTTATCTTAAATATGGTTGCTAAAGGCCAAAAGATAAGCATAGAATATCAATTTGTAGCTTTCAATATAAGCTGCGCTAGGCTAGTGAGAAACCGTTGGACAGACTCGCAGAGCTCTCGAGATCGATTCCAAGGCGCGCGCTTCTGGCTTTTCGAAGTTATGTGTTAGTTTAATTTTAATGAATAACATTCGCGTAAATAGAAGACAATATTATGTCTATCAGTGTTCATCAAATATTTATAAGATTTGAACACCCAAATGTTAGGTTGCTCTGTAGCAGTCTATCCAATCAGTAAATCATAGTTTAACTAATTATCAGATACAACAATTACCTCAACATAAATTTTAGCGTCATCAATAAGTAGTGAAATTTTAGTTTTACCTAGAGCAGTCACGTACGTATTACCAAAACCTATATAAGTGATGGCAAATCATTAATTTGCCATTTTTGACGTGGTACTATTTACTTCGTAACTATCTCTTTTATCAAAGTACATTGACTGCCAAAATCTACGTAACTTGTCAACTGCACATTATTAAGGTTTACGTGTTAAATGTATTTATTATCTGCTAATTTACTATCATCATTTAGTCATAATGATTTAACTTCGACTTTATCTACCCAAATGCTTTACACATTCAGGATTATCATGACCGATGCGTTTACACTTTCTGCACTCAATAATCGGTTTTTTATATTCCGACACTCGTGACCCGTTTCATACAAAACACCTCAAGATTCTACTACGATCATTTTTTAATGATCTACGAGTGGTATCAATTGCGGAATGACTCATGTTTCACACCCCTCAGATAACCCAATAGTTTATCAGCATCCTCGAAACCTACTGCCTCTACTCCATACCTAACCGAACTATCATCTATTCCATACACAATACAATCGATAGCATTCCTAGCAGTAGGTAGGTAAGTAGAATGTAGAATATAGGTAGGTTAATTAATTGCTTTGAATCGGATTTGAATGCTTTGAATTCGAAGCAATTAATTTTTCGTAATAATACTCTTCTAAATCGACGCCAAACTTTGCCCTTATAGCTAGCATTTCCGTAAGCAAATTACCATAGTTTTCGTATGTCGGAAAAGCAGATTTAAGTTTTCAACCTATTCATCCCATGTAAGCAACACTGACGGTTGTCCCTCGTACCATTTTTTTGCAGTGCCGACTAACTTTGGGAGAGCGTAATGAACCGTCTGCTTACTATCCCAACCATAGATCTCAGAACATTCTTTCACTTTGTTTAACCACGTGACAATAGTTTGGTTTTTCGATTTAGGGCAAACTCTGGTACTACATTATTATTAGTAATTTTTTCTTTATATTGTGGATTTATGGCTGAGATAGATTGCAAAGAATCTTTGATGCATTTAAGTATTTCATAATTAACAGTATTAGTTACTGTACATGGAGGTTGTGATGTAACAGAAGCAAATCTTTCTCTAGAACAATGGCGTACTGGACTACGTGACCTACTAGGACTTTCTTTACGAGGAGTCTGCAATCTGTGACGCCTTTGTTTACAACGATTATGATTTAAAGGTCTATTTATCGCTTCATGTCTCTGTGCGTCGGTTGACGGCACACGTGACGTGCAGTGCCGCAACGGAGGTATTACGACTGACCTGCCACGACTTATTGCCTGCGATTGAACTTTTCCAGATAATCTACAACATATGCGCCGCTCGGAGCCACGCCTGCTGCGGAAAAGTAAGCGTTCAGTTCGTCACCATCGTAGGGTCGTAGTACATAGAGAAGAAAAAGAGACGCCCACCGAAAAAACTATTAAAAGAAATACAAAATATTAAAGATAATACTTACCTACCTGTATAGTATAATACATAACATATTATAGGTTAGGCTTTGTTATTTATTAACTAACATAAAGATATACCTATAAGTACCTAGAGTGAGAATCGCATCTATCAACGACGAGTGAGCCTGCAGCGCGTGTACGTGATCGGCTGCGTCTCGTAGGCCCCTGTAGTACAACGCTGCGGTGCCTCTCCTTGGACCTTGTGCTACTCTTGGACCGATCGCTGGACATCTTTAGTACCTTTAGATCTGAAATATTTAGAACAACGAGTATCTAATTCATAAAAAAAACGTCGTAAAAACATTAACTAAGTAAATTACTTAGTAGGAATAATAAACATGGGTATAATTTCCAATTAAGTTTTATTACAAATATTGTAAGCACATACATATCTGCTACCTACTTATGGAATACCTAATAATTTATTACGGCTTATGTTTAACTTATCACCAGATATAGTAAAATAGTAAATGATCACCAAATTGCACAGCAAAATATATTTAGAGATCAAAATAAGTTGACGGAGCCTCGCTATTTTTGGGTGGGTTTAAGAAGGAACCTTACATAACCTAACCGTTCCGAGACGGAATGCAGTGATTTGAGGCGTATAGGTGCTGGTTATGATATATTTTAGTAAGCATATTTTGCTGCGCAATTACTTTTTTTGGTGGTCATTATATTTAATCCCGTTTCTTACTATTAACCCCAATTGTTATGAAAAACAAGTCTATGTAATATTTTAGTAACTTTAAGCAGCGATAGCTCAGTGGGGAGACCAACAGGCTGCAACTTTTTGGGTCTCGGGTTCGAACCCACGTCACGCACCTCTGACTTTCGGAAGTTATATGACTTTTCGAAATTATGTGCGTATTGATTGACAATTATCGCCTGCACCGTGCCTCGGCGAGCACGTTAAGCCGTCGGTCCGCGCTGCCATGAACATCTATGGCAGTCTTTATTGGGAGAGTGTCGACACAAAAGATCCCACTGGATCGAAGAGTCGTCGGTCTGCACTGACTGGCTCCCACATAAGATAAAAACATGCCATTTTTTTTAATACAATTGTAAGAAGGTAATTCGAACTAAAATTCAATGGAGATAGAGAACCTAAATAGTGAAAATTTTCGTCTTAAAGTTGACCTGCAAAATGTAACTAAACTTAATGACGCGTATAAGAAAATTTGTCTTACTCCTAATAGAAAAAATATGACACCTAAGAGCCGTAACAAAAAAGTACTACAGCACAGTAAAAAGAAAACAAACATGGAGACTAATAAAATTGAAGTCACAATTACACATACACCATTAATAGTAGACACACCTTCATGCACTTTAAAGGAATATATCATAAAGGATAATAATTACCAAACCACAAATATGGAGGAAGAAGACCTACCAGCAATATTACCGGCAGTTAAATTAGTAGAAAATGAAAAACAAAAGATTATAGTTTTATCAGACCAACAAGGATATAAAATTCGGCGCTGTCTTCAAAGATTGGTAGGTGAAAAGTATTTGGTTAAGACGTACTGGAAATCCGGGGCCACAATGCAACATGTACTGATGTCATCCAAACAAGAGATAAGTTTGTTAAACAAAAATGACCTTATAATTATTGTGGCAGGTACTAATGATAAACAGCCCAATGAGTTGTTATTTCACTTGAGACAATTCATGACTAACAATTACAATACTAATATATTAATTTCAGAAATACCTTGTAATAAGTATCTAAATTAACGAAAATTAAATTACGAGATAAAATTTCTGTGCTCCAAGTTTAGTCATTGTGATTACATCGACATGAACTACAGTGAATTTTTGCCTGCACCAACATTTTTTACGCTTCACAAATCTCAATTACTTCTTAGGGAAATATTACATATTAACTATAGACAACAATACGACTTATATACTAGACATAAATTTGACAAACCAGAACATGATGTAGTATCTTTAAAGGATCAAAGCACACAGACAGAACAGTTCGTAGACCACGTCAGTAACGTATCGACTCCAAAAGAATGTAGTGAGCTTTTTCTTTAGTAAAAATATTTCCATTATTCACCAAAATATAAACGGTTTAGTAAACAAATCCGATATCTTAACAGTAACCCTCGATTCTGTGGAGGGCGAAATACGAAGAACTGTTGATATTTTATGTCTCACTGAACACAATATGACTGCATCTGATAAGCAATCTCTAAAGGTCGTAAATTATAATCTTGGTTCCTACTACTGTAGGAAAATACGACGTGGTGGGCCCTGCATAATGGTGAGAAATACATTGAAATTTAATCCTATACCTGAAATAAACAGATACTCATTGGAACAAATCATAGAATGTTCAGGGGTTTTCTTAATAGAATACAATATTTATATTATATGCAGTTATAGACCGCCAAGGTCAAATTCAGAGGACATCAATAAATTTTTCATAAATTTTAACTTGCTTCTTCACTGATTCTGTTGTAGCAAAAAGAAAGTTATCGTTTGCGGTGACTTTAACATAAATATGCTAAACAATGGTTACGCACCGACTGAATTTAGACAAATTCTGCATAGTCATAATATGAAACTGGGTATTAATGAACCTATACGGTTGGTAAGTGGGACATGTATAGATAATATTTTGTTTAACGTACGTGGGTGTAAAGCGGAAGTACTTGAATTAGCTCTTTCAGATCATACAGCACAGTTACTAACATGTCCGGTTAAACAACATGCATGTCTCAAATATTGGTATATTACTGTACGAGACTATAGTAAGGAGAACCAGAACAAATTTCAAAATTGCATTTGTTCTTTAGGTTTCAATGACGTTTTTACATCTGAGGACCCAAACCTAGCTTTCACAAATTTTTACGAATTATTTAAATTGTTTTATGACCTCTGTTTTCCCTTAAGAAAAGTTAAGCGATCAAATACTGTGCGACCACGATGGTTTACTAAAGGTATCAGAGTATGTTGTAAACGCAAGCGTCACCTTTTATGGTAATATAGGAAAAAGCGTACCGAAGGTTCTAAAATTCAATATAAAGCTTTAGCGCTAAGACTAAGCCG
Source organism: Catocala sponsa (assembly GCA_963564715.1). Taxonomy (NCBI): domain Eukaryota; kingdom Metazoa; phylum Arthropoda; class Insecta; order Lepidoptera; family Erebidae; genus Catocala; species Catocala sponsa. Next base: position 3,329,677 of record OY751356.1, on the reverse strand, counting down.
TATTATAAAATTAACACAAAAGGTTCAAAACGATAACCTTATCAACATGGCAACTAATAAATCCAAAGCTACTTGGAGGATAATCCGTAATTACCAGCCAATCATATAAAATGAACAAATACAGTACATTAATATTAATGGTAACATCATAGAAGAACCCACACAAATTGCAAATTATTTCAACAATTTTTTTATTGATAATATTTCTCATTCATTGCCAAATGACCCAGAGATAGAAATACCTAATCAATTGAAATCAATATACATGTGTCCCACAATACCTCATGACATTTATAAAATTATAGTAAATTTAAAAAGCACAAACAGTACTGGATATGACGGTATATCAACTAAAATAATAAAACTTGTGTCAGTTCCACTGTGACATATACTAAGTCATATAATAAATCTCTCCATAGCTAATGGTATTTTTCCTGATCAATTAAAATTGAGTATTATAAAAACTTTGTTTAAGAAAAATGATAGGCATGATATTCGAAATTATCGCCCAATAGCACTACCACTTACACATACACTACTACCCGTTATTTCAAAAAATTTTGAAAGGGTGATATATAATTGTGTTTATAATTATTTTGAAGTTAACAATTTATTTTGTACTGAGCAAGTCGGTTTCAGGAAAAATAAATCTATTGATATGGCGGTATATAGTTTTCTAACCACAGTACTAACTAACATCGATAAAGGTAAACAAGTATGTGCGTTGTTCATGGACTTAACAAAGGCCTTTGATTATGTCGATCACAAAATATTGTTGAACAAGTTATACGCGTATGGAGTTAGAGGGAATGTTCACGACTTAATTAAATCTTACTTAAGCCACAGAAAACAAGTAACGCAAGTATCAAGAATATGCAGAATTAGTAAAAATCATACTGATCATATTTCAGGAAGCAGGAATGTGTCTTTTGGTGTTCCGCAAGGCAGTGTTCTGTGTCCGCTGTTATTCCTAATTTATATTAATGATATGCCAAAAGTAACACAATTCAAGACTGTTCTATTCGCCGATGATAGCACAATTTTGTTTACTGGGGATATCAAGCCGCAGTTAGAGCGGGAAATAAAAATAACATTAGATGGCGTAGTGGTTAGTGTAACCGACTGCCACGCCTGAGGTCGCGGGTTCGATTCCCGCACAAGTCAAACATTTGTGTGCATGAACATGGATGTTTGTCTTGGTCTGGGTGTTTCTATGTATAATATGTATGTATTTACAAAAAAAAAAAACGTAGTATATGTATGTTTATCCATTGTCTAGTACCCATAGTACAAGCTCTGCTTAGTTTGGGCTAGATGGTGTTGTGTGAATGTGGTAGAATATATTATTATTATTATTATTATAATATTATAACTTGGTTGACATTAAATAATTTAAATAGGAATATCGATAAAACAAATTTTATGACATTTAGAAATAAATTAAACAGAATTTCAGACATGAACATAACTTGTTTAAATAAAAAGATAACGGAGATAGATACAACAAAATTTTTAGGACTACATATTGATAACTGTTTAAATTGGAAAAAACATATTGAGTTGCTCTGTAATAGACTCAGTACATTTTCATATGCGTTGTACATGTTAAGAAAATCAGCCAGTCAAACAACCGTCCTAACTGCATATCATGGATATGTTGTGCCTCTTCTAAGATATGGCATCATGTTTTGGGGCAACTCAACTAATAAAGAATTTGCTTTTGTTCCGCAAAAAAGATGTGTAAGGTCTATATGTCATATAAAACCTACAGAAAGCTGTAAACCTTATTTTGTACAGCTGAAATTATTAACACTACCATGTTTATATAAATTAGAAGTACTGCTATTCGTAAGAAAAAACATCCAACTATTCACAAAACGATATAGTAAAAGGCACAAATTGGCTATATGTATGCCATCAAATAAGACAGCTTTATTAAATAAAAGTATTCTGTGTATGGCATCACGAATTTACAATAAACTACCCAATACAATAAGACACCATTACAACTTGACATTAAATATGATAATAAACAAATAACAGAAGTTGACTCTACTAAATTCCTTGGCATAACTATTGACAAATATTGCAACTGGAAACAGCATATTGACTTGCTATGTACAAAACTGGAAAGATTCGTGTATGCATTGAATCGCTTACGACAGGTGACAACAATAAATGCAAGTTTATGTGCCTACCACGGCTATGTATCATCACTTCTTCGGTATGGAATTATCCTATGGGGTAATTCCGTTGACTTGATTAGAGCATTTAGATCTCAAAAGAAATGTATGCGTGCATTAGCTGGAGCACAACCCCTAGATAGTTGCAAACCGTTATTTAAACAATTTAATATACTGCCTCTACCTAGTTTGTACATTTATGAAACATGCCTGTTTGTACATAAATATAACAAGCTATTCGAGAAACACAATGATGTGGTTGTGCGTTCAAGCCGCCATATATACAAACTAAATGTACCCAAACAAAGAATTAATGTATTCAGCAAAAATTCTTACTGTATGGCGATCCACATATATAATAAATTACCAGACATACATATTTAAGAATCTCCCCATGACAAAATTCAAGAAACAGTTGCATGCACTACTCACAAATAAATGTCTGTATCATATAAATGACTATTTCAATGAAAAAAATATGACTTTATAAGCTGCCAATTATCCTGTGACATGATTAATAATACAATCATTAAATTCTTATTTTATGAAATTGATAAATTATAAGATAATAAATTGAATATGTATTTTAAATAGTGAATAAGAATAAATTAATTAGCAAAAAATATAAACAAACAATGGGCATATATTACTAATTGATTGATAGCAATATGTTATTTCAATAGTTTGCATGTTAAAATTGTATTAATGTAATTGCTTAAATTTTGCACGCCACATCTGGCCGAATATGCAGTACAAAATTTAAAATGACCACCTGTATACCTGAACCATATTCTGGCAAATAAAGATTATTATTATTATTATATTATTATAATCAATATTACAGATTACTGAATTTAATATCTTTAGGAATAGAATAAAATCAATATTATTACGAAAATGTTACTACTCGGTCCATGAATATTTGGAGGACAAAATGTTGTGAATACATGGCAAACAAAATAGATATTCTAATTTGACATTTCCAGTTAATTGACATACTTATACACCATACCTAATTTTATTTTTATTTGGTTATTAATAATGTGTTTGTCTTATTAAATGTTTATTGATATTTTATATTGACTGATATAGATACTGCAAGACTAGTATATTTCAGTTACTTTCATAGTGTCATGTCCTACGGTATATTATTGTGGGGCAAGGCAGCTGATATTGAGACAATTTTTATTCTTCAAAAGCGTGCAGTACGTAGCATTTATAATTTAGGACCACGAGTTTCCCTGAAAGATCGATTTAAAGAAATTGGCATACTTACTGTTGCGTCGCAATATATATTTGCTAACATTATGTTTATTAAACATAACATTTACTTATATAATAAGAATAGTGATATCCATAACGTAAACACTAGAAATAAGCATAAGTTAGTAGGCCCATATCATCGTTTACATAAAGTTCACAATACATTTGCGGGACTCGGTATACGTTTTTTTAATAAATTACCTATTACTATAATTAATTTACCATTGTTTAAATTTAAAAACGCCGTTAAAAAACAACTTATTCGGAAGGGTTATTATTCAGTCAACGACTACTTAAATGACAAAAACTCATGGAGCTAGTTGCTTGTTGCATACAGGATTCAAAGATCTGTATTACTTATAAGTCAATTTAAGCCTTTGCATAGTCACAAAGTGTAAGTGTATGCGCCATCATGCCATCTTACTGTCTATTTTAGATTTATATTAAATAATATATCTTAGCTCAAATTATTTCCTCTCTATAATATTATTAAGTTATTATTGTTATTATCTTTAGTTTTTTATAGTCAGTAGTATATGGCATAATGGCTGTAACACCTTGTTAATCTGAGTTGTAAAATACTGAAATTATATTTAACTGGCGATTTAAAAGAGTGGCCGTGAGTTTCTTGCAGGTTTCTTCTCATAGGCTCTACCCTTTGCCTGAACCTAGCAACTAACCTAAATGTAGCTTCAGTAACTTAGTAAACTCACTAACCTATATACTTTGACGTTCATAAGTGTTACTTTGTGACCTAAATGAATAAATGATTTTTGACTTTGACATTGAGAATATTGACATCATAATTTTGTAAGGTTTAAAACTTGACATAAATGTATAATATAATGTTGACTATAGTTGGTAAATATTATTACTTATTCTGAGACCTATTGAAATTGAATTATTAAATTTTCTTATTTTATGTAACATTTTGCATGCCAGCCTGGTTGAAATATGGTGGTACTCACTGCTTAAATTGTAACAACTATTATTGTAATACCCATATATCGCAAAATAAATGATTTTGAATTTGAATTTGAATTTGAATGCAAATAATCAAAATCAGTTATTACTTTAGGTACTATACCTTATTATATTGGTGTATGATCTTTTCAAAGATTTTCGATATGGTAGGTATCAAAGCAATTGGTCGATAACAGGTCATGCGACACGGGTCATCGTTTTTTAATAATGGTTTAATTATTGTCAATTTGAATTTGTCAGGAAATATGCCACAGCAAATGCATAAGTTAAAAACGTGACTTTAATACATTACATATTTTTGTCGAGACTCGTTTCAGTATTAATGTCATCGTATCCAGTACTGTATATATTTTTTTAATTTGTTATTATTGAGTGTATTTGTTTAGGTGAAGTAGGATTCATAAATATTTAATTTGCAATTTGTACTGGCATGGCATTGTTACTGACTTGATTACATTTCTGAATCTGATCAATAAAAAATTATTAGAAAGAAATTTTTATTGCTATACAGCTAGGCACAATGTGTATGTTTAAAGATATAAAGAAATAACAAAAATAATAATAAAAGATCAAATGAGCCGTCACGGGACGCCTGGCAGATGTGAAACATCGAAATTATTTTGTACAAGTAATGTCCTCCAGACCGAATTTCGGTCACGGTAGCCAGTATTAACGGAGACAGGCCATCTGCGCAGGAGATATTATAGTGCACAAGTGTGTGCGCAAACACAAGTGTACTCTATGTTCCGTCACTCTCATGATCCGATGGGACGTCACCGATACGACTGGAGAGAGATCAGGCGCAGGACCAACAACGGCTTTACGTGCTTTCCGAGGCACGGGAGTGTCTTACACCGCCAACTTCCTAACTCCGGGCTGCTATTGAGATTTCTTAACAGAAAAACCCAATAACTGTTTGTTGGCCCGACCCGGGATTCGAACCCGAGACCTCATGCACAGCAGCCGCATTCAATACCGCTGCGCCACGGAGGCAGTTGTACAAGTATAATGCATAAAAGAACAGATTACGACAGGAACTAATATGACATAATGTAAAAATAAAATAAAATGGTACGAATTTTCCAGAAAATGATTGTTTATTTACCTCTGAGTCTTCTTCGAAGAGGTCAATGAAAACAACTTTGTGGGTCTGTGTGTCTGTCTGTTAGTGACAGGCATAGGTCCGGAACCACTGGACCGATTGACTTGCAACTTGGTGTGCAGACACCTTGGGGTCATACGTCGGTCGAGTTTGAATATGGGTCCTGTGGGTCAAAAAACCCCCGGGATATAGGGGTCACAAGGTCACATATATTTTAAATGGCAAAATGGCTTCATTTATAGCAGAGTGGTGGTGTGCTGATCCGAGTTGGTTGCTGCTGTTTGCTGTCGAGTTTTGTCTTATGCTGCGTTTTGCAACACAACATGTTCAACAGTGGACATGATGCCCAACAATGGACATGATACCCAACAATGGTCATGATGCCCAACAGTGGACATGATGCCCAACAGTGGACATGATGCCCAACAGCGGGCATAATGACTAACAGTTGCTATGACGCCTAACAGTGGGCAAGATGCCCAAAAGTGGACATGAGCCCCAACTGTGGGCATCATGTCCAGCAGTAGGTACGATTGAGTTGTAACTTGGTGTGCAGACACCTTGGGGTCATACCTCGGTCGAGTTTGAAGATGGGACCTGTGGGCCAAAAGACCCCCGAGATATAGGGGTCACAAGGTCACATGAATACGAAGAGGTTTAATCCTGGGTTTTTACACCCACCTCGTTTAATAATAAACATTTATTTTCATTAAATACAAAACACACAGTACTATATGTATATAGACTGTATTTATATCTATATACTATCATATAGCGTGGCGACGCGTCGCCATGGCATGCGTCGCTACGCCAGCAATCAGTTTTACGTGCGGCTATAGATGTTTCACATCAAAAAGGAAGGAATAAAAATACTAACATAAGATACTCAATAAACATCCTGACATGCGTCCCACAGCTTCAGCAATCAGGACTCCAGTAATCAGGACTCCAGTTCAGCATTTGCACCAGGCAAAGAACCAGGCACTGGTCTTCCACTGGAGCCTGTTATTGTGACGTACGGAAGCCAATAAGTATAACGATATATACATAGATATATATAATTTAAAATTATGTACACACTATTAGCGTGAGAAGGTACATAGACAATCATGTTAAAATAATTACACAATCCTAATCCTAACTTCCTAACTTCCTAATCCTATCCTATCCTAATCCAATCCTAATCCTAACTAATATTATAAAAACGAAAATGAGTTTGTTTGTTTGTTTGCTTGTTACCTTTTCACGCCTAAACCACTGAACCGATCATCCTGAAATTTTGCATATACGTTGTCAGGTGTACAGAAACGGACATAGGCTACCTTTCACCCCGAAAAAAATTACTGTTCCCGAGGAAAACAATAAATTTTCCAGGTTCCACAATAAACATCACCTGCGACACGTCTACTGGAAAAAGCCGCCCCTACTTACCAAAGCAATTTCGCAAACAAATTTTCGATACCATTCATGGTATGAGCCATCCAGGAAAAAGAACTACGAGAAAAATGATAACCCAAAGGTATTTATGGCCGTATATGAACAAAGATATCAATAATTGGTGTAGATCATGTATAGCCTGCCAAAAATCAAAAATACAACGACATACGATATCACCTCCTGGTACATTTATGACAGCGCAACGTTTTGAACATTTACATATTGACATCGTCGGACCACTTCCGATTTCACAAGGGAAGAGATATTTAATCACAATCATAGATCGTTGTACGTCATGGCCCGAAATATTTCCGGTAGAAGATATAACTGCAGAAACAGTAGCCAAGACACTTTTCGAAGGATGGATTACTCGTTTTGGATGTCCATTGCGCATTACTACGGATCAAGGCCGACAGTTTGAATCAAGAATATTTGAGTCCCTCTCACAATTTTTGGGAATACATAAAATTAGGACAACACCTTATCATCCGCAATCCAATGGAATGATAGAGAGATTTCATAGAACTTTAAAGGTGGCGTTAATGACAAGAGAATCCAACGAAAATTGGTTAAAAGAAATTCCAACAGTTTTACTCGGGTTGCGGAGTAGCTTGCGAGAAGACACAGGTTATAGTTCAGCAGAGATGACATATGGAACGCCAATACGACTCCCTGGAGGATTTTTTGAGTCATCAGCAGCACAGTTATCAACGTACGAAGAGTTTGTAAAACAAATTCAAAAGGACATCACACAAATGACATCAATTCCGAAAAGAAAAAACCACAACCAAGCTATATTTGTGCATCCCGAACTCAAAGAATGCTCACACGTATTTGTTCGGTGTGATAGAATTAAGAAAGCCCTGACACCGCCGTATGAAGGACCCTACCCAGTAATTAGTAAAACAGATAAAACATTTTGCATTAGAATTAGGGATAAAGAGACAGTGATATCAATTGATAGATTGAAACCAGCATTCATGATCAATGACGAATCAAACTACGTGCCAGATTCAAAGGATTTCTAGACATTCACACACGTACACTACACGATCGGGACGTAAAGTAAAGCCAGTAGTACGTCTATAAAAAATCGCTGATATAAGCAAGCTATTCGTATATATATTAACATAGATCTTAACATATACCATTAATTCACAACTACTCGTAACAACAAGACATCTAAAATGGGAAATCAAAGTTCTAAGGACCAGATAACATACAATACGGACAGTTGCCTCAATCAAAACGAAGCGGACAAACTCCGTAACCTGATCCAGGAGGACTTACGGTGGACAAGAAATGTTGCAATGGGACAGATTATTTTAACAATCGGCGTGATCCTACTTTACGGCATAATGAAAACACTGGACAGAAGAATGAAGAGTTTAACGGAAAAAAATAATAAACACTCGTGCAACAGCTAAGTCAAAATTACATACGTCAGCAAATCACACCACAACAGGCGTCATCAAATTCCACCGCGTACAATAGCATTATTATTTATATACATCAGCAAATAACTAGTAAGGTCTAGGTCAAATTTATATTGTAAACACTATTACCATAATAATATTTTTTTTTAAAGGGGGGTGTACTGTTACAGTACAATATCTTTGTGCTGTATCTACAATCTACATCGCAATCTTATGATCTTTATCGCACGTTCAATATCTATTAAATGTTTCTACTATCCGTGATCAACACGTAGTCGTTAGTATATAAGATGCACCTTTGGATAATTATAACCAGACTATACTACAACTTTGTCTCATTTATACCTAATCATATACTGCCAAGAAGTTTGGCAAAACGTTCTTATGATAATAGATGGCGCCACGTGTCTTTCGAATCATAATTGAATTATATTATTAATATGCAAGCAGAGTACAACCCGAATTAATTTGTCAAATTCTAAATTAACGCGAGTGAAGCCGCGGGCAAAAGCTAGTTATATATAAAATAAAAGAGGACAGTAAGTTAATAAATCTAGTAAGTATTAATTAAAATAATCATGATATTGTTATATTGAATGCGCATAGAAGCATGCGACGTGCACCTACGTATTGCACAATAATTACTTATTATGAAATGAGTCATCCAGCCCCCGCCAGCACTAGCGAGCGAGAATCGTCGATGCGGTCTGCACACAACACAACTCGCGCGACGAGCGCCCCAATAAAACGTCCCAGTGCCGGATTAACCACGTAGCAAGAGCTACGGGCTCCGCGCGAAAGGGGGCCCCGCATATTTAAGCCCACTCATCTCTGGCTGAGCGTAATTTTTTGAGTGAAATTTGTGTGATAAGATGTGATATATTGAATTTACTTGATGTCACAAAAACGTTAAACGTTACAACTTTTCTTACTAAGACAATCCACGTCAGACAATCGGTAACCGACTATTTCCTTGGCGTAAATAAAACATCGAATTTCATACGGTAAACGCAGAAGTTCTACAAAAAGTCGCTCGTATAAATGTGTAGAATTTCAGTCGGCCCAATAATCAGCTCTACAAAAAGTCTGACGTATGCAAGCACTCTTACCTGAAAGAATTTGCTACGGGCCCCGCGCTTGCTTAATCCGGCACTGAAACGTCGCCATATTATATTGTCGTCGACAGATACGTTATTCTGCGTAAATAGAAACACCCATGATTAAATTATGTTCGGGTACTTTGAAATAACTACACTGGAACATTGAGACAACTACCATCTTAGTCTCCCCGTGACCGTGGCTGCTGAAAAGCAACCGAAACGTCGTGTTCGTCAGAATGGCTGGTTGTCTGTGGCGTTGGTCTATGAGAGTTGATTCGAAAATTGCTACATAATTGCTTATATTTGCTACATATAATAAATAATTGCTACATAGGATATATATTTAGAAATACAATATTTTTTTGACCAGCAATCCTGACGTCTGGTTGGCTGGTCGTCTCCTAGTTTAAAGCCAAGCATGCAGAGTTTCCCGAAATGTATTGCGTCAATAATTGCTACATATTTACTTCATTTATCTAATTTAGTTGTAACTTGAAACATATGTTAAATAAAGGATGTAGCAATGATTTAAATTATCCCGAGGAAAAGTGCCTGATAAAATAATAAAGGCAAATACTTAGTTATGTAGGTGTCGGTTTAATCGTTTAGGCTCTGGTAACAGGTAAGTAATGCGATTCTTGCGTTAAAAAAATATGTACCTACGCTCAATAATCCAATAAGTATCATTATTACAATTATTCTTAGTCATTGCTAGTGCAGATATCATATTGGAATCACAGTCCAGGCTTATTTAATTTTATTCGACAATTTAAATAGTTCTATGTCATTATAAGGAATAAGTACCTACCTATAGAACCTATTTTTAATTCGTGTTTTGGTGTTTGTGACGATGAAGAGAGGAAGAAAGTTCGTTGTGCCACTCGAAGAGCAAAAAAAGGTTTTCTTGCAATACTAAAAGTATTTTTCAAGTAAGTCAGATTTACCAGCATCTACTGATCCACTGTTTAGTGAAATTAGTACTGCCTTAGACAATAAGATTACGAAACAGGCACTGTACCTTTCGGTGAAGAAAAATTTTGATTATTTCTTTAGCCCAAATGATAATATTTGCTGTGAAGAACCAAGCCCAATTACTTTAAGTTATAAATGTGAGAATAGAGTAAAAAAAAAAGCAAAGACGGGAACAACCAATCGCTTGGAAAAACAGTCATTTATGTTTTTTTAATTGATACGTATCAATGGGAGCGTCTGCAACCAATAGCTAAACGCTTAAAATTAAATAAAGGATCTGAGACTGTTTTTAGAATGAAAAATCTTTTGCCTAAACATCAGTGGGCCCATCAATTGCGTGAAAAAATTTGGGAGGTCCATCCAATAGCACACAGTTGGACATTTAAACAGTATTCTATTTCTATGAACACCAATATAACGTGCATCGGATCTTGTAAACAATGTGAAGCTGGTGTGAAAGTTATTATTAGCTGGCCTTCGGATAAAATAGCTCAGTGCAAATGCATACTAACAAATTACGACGAAAATTCCATTCATACTCCAATGATAAAAATAAAACTATCACCTGTAAAACGAACTGAAATAGCTGAAGAACTTAAAACATGTATCCGCTATTTCATATCGTAACTCAATGGCAAATAATAATAATTTAGTTTTAATTCCGATGAGCCTGAACCTACTCATTTACCAACAACAGGGTGCTTACGTCAAATAAAACACGAACATAAGAGTAGCTCACTTTTTCATCAAAACCAAATACTTTCATTAGGCATAAGGCTAATGACCCAAATATCGCCTTACAAAGAAGCTATTAAACATATCTCAGTGTATCCATTTTATATTTATTATTGGGACCCTTGTCAAGATCAATATTGCAAAGAATTTAAAAAAGCTGATAAATTGATTGTTAGTATAGACGCCATCGGTAGCATTTTCAAAACATTTGGCTCTTTAAATAATGTCACAATCACCAAACACATTTTGTTTTATGTATGTGTCATAAAAACACATGAAGGTGACAGTAGTATCCCACTTACCCAAATGGTATCAGAAAGCCAGTCTATGGACACTATATACAAATGGCTGGAAACATGGCACGTGAGCAATCCAAAACCAGACGAAATCATCGTCGATGAGTCATCCGCGCTGATTGGTGCTTGCGTAAAAGCATTTACGAAACATAACTCTAATAAAGAATATGTTACAGAATCTTACAGAAAACTGGAGGAAGACGAAAAAAGTGACGATTGCTACATTAGAATAGACACTAGTCATTTTGTTAAAATCATTTTCAATTTAACTTGTTTTAAACATGTCGACAACAAAGTAAAATTCTTTTATATTAAATGTCTGTTAGTGTTGAAGGAATGCGTAAATTTTGAAAAAGCCAAAGAAATTTTGACAGATATTATTACAGTTTGTTTGAATGAACACGACGGCATTAATAAATCCAATACTCCTTCTAGGTGTGAGTTGGCTAACAATCGATTAAAGACATTGAATCAGTTTCAGATTTTAGATGCAGAGATAGAGATTCAGGATAGTGATAAAATAAATGATCTGCCTACAGCTGTGGAAAAATCAGTGTTTGAAAATAAAACTGATACCAAATTAAGTGAAGAGAACAGATTTTTTAAATGGTTTACCAAAAAAATTGAAACCGAGAAATTACTCGGTACTCTAGATACTGAAGATATAGGCAGTCATGACAATTTGTACCATTATCCTGCTTTTATAGAAATTTTATCACGTTTACTGACTCTGTTTCCTTTGTGGTCAAACGTAATGAAGAATATTTATGATTCCGATATCGAGGCACCTACTTCTTCAAATGTTGAATCATACTTTAAAACTATAAAAAAGACTGCTATTACATCTAAGCACCAAATCTCACAGACTACGAACAGATGAATTCATTATGAAACATTTAGAATTCTTAAAAGGAGAGATTAAAGTTGCACCGAGAATATCGATACTGCCGAATCTTACTGTACAAAGAAATACTGGAGCATATTTTCCTAAGAAGGAAATAAAAAGGGATTCCATAACATTTACGCGACAAAGAAAATTACAGTCTAAGGAGCCTAAGGAAGAGTTTACGGATGATTCTATTTTTGCTGAGGACCCTACCTTCATCGAAAACTGGAAAGGGAAAGGAAATGTTACTAAAAAAGAAAAACTTTGACGCCAGTTATTTTTTTGTCTTACGGAAGCAGGCTACAAATTGATAAAAAAAATATTATATTGAGAAATACTTGCGCGATTGATTCGGTATGTCAGGCTTTAGCTATAGCATATATCGATGGCTATCGTATAAGTCAAACAATACATGAGAGTGAAAATATATTCTGTAAACTTGTCAAACTCATGAGTGAAAGAGATACAGAAGAAGTATACAAAATAAGATCTGAAATGGCTCAAGTCTATTTTTCAAAAGTTGAACAAGAATTCTCTGTGGAAGTGAGATGCGAGTGTAATGTAAATAATATATTTGAACGCATTTTAATAGATTGTATATATAGTGCAGATGAAAGTGAACACTGTACAGAATCAGATTGTGCAATCAATAGAGTTGAGCGTAAGATACAAATCGTTCTAAACGTTGATATAAATTCAGCCATTAATGATTTACAAGAAGCCGCAAATACTTTAATTAATGCTCAAGAACTTACAGAATGCCGGCGAAGTAAATGTAAAGGTGTTAAATCATTTGTGTATCTTTGCGAGATCTTATTGCATTTGAATTTCATTTTAATCAATTTATTTCAATGATCATCAAGATGATCCACCAACATCTCTTTTGTTACAAGGATCTGAGTTTCATTTACTGTCAATAATAGAATTCGAGCCCCAGTATGTGAAACACTAATTGGTCACTACAAAGCTCATTGCAGACAAAATTCACAATGGAAATGTTATGATGACGAATCGAAAAAAATTACGAAGAGTAAAAAGAAGCTAATTCCACATTGTATAATATATGCGAAAAATAATATGAAAATAAGGTAAATTAATAATTGAATATTTTCTAAGTAAATTGTAATATTATTAAACTGAATCTTATGAACGACCCACATTTTGTTTTTATTTACGATATCCATTTAATGTGCTTATTATCCACTTACCTACTCATAACATAACATGCCATTTAACTATTTAAAACGCCAGCCTCCTAAAGTAGCAATACCGTTGAGTGAAGACACACTGCAACAATTTGCCTTGATTATTTTATCAGGCACTTTTCCTTGGGATAATTTTAATAATTGCTACATCCTTTATTTAACATATGTTTGAAGTTACAACTAAATTAGATAAATTAAGTAAATATGTAGCAATTATTGACGCAATACATTTCGGGAAACTCTGCATGCTTGACTTTAAACTAGGAGGCAACCAGCCAACCAAACGTCAGGATTGCTGGTCAAAAAAATATTGTATTTCTAAATATATATCCTATGTAGCAATTATTTATTATGTGTAGCAAATATAAGCAATTATGTAGCAATTTTCGAATCAACTCTCATAGACCAACGCCACAGACAACCAGCCATTCTGACGCACACGAAACGTCGGGGAAAGTGTAGGTATACGTAAATATAAATAGTATAATAGTATATATAGTAATAGTATAAATAGTTTTAATAGTTTTAATAATTTAATTAGCTTATACATTAGTAAAGTTTAATAGTAATAGTAGATTAACAGTTTCTAAATTTTGTAATAGTGTCAAATAAACAACGCGATAAAATCCGTATAATTATAGTAGTTTAATTTCAATGAATAACATTCGCGTAAACAGAAGACAATATTAAGTTACATTATTGTTTATTTACGTTTTAGTGATGAGAAGTTTTAAAAATAATACAATAAATCGCACATTCTTCAGGCAAAGAAGTACGTTACCTAACCACGCATCTGCGCTTTTACTCAATGCAACGCAACAATTTAACTTAAAAGTAAGTAAGTACCTACCAATTAGTCTCACCAGGATAGTGAGAATAATATATTGTTGGTTGCGGAATGCGACGTAAACAAGTAACGTCACGAATCATCCGATCGAGTGGGCTATAAAAGCGCGCTCGGCGCGCAATTACCATTAACCAGGCCCAGTCAACTGTCATACAGCAAAGTTATACGTATTGGGGGTACGAAAGAGCGAGCGAGAGAGATAATAATGTTACCATTAAAATACTTTTTTATAATAAATGATTTTTCCTTCTGGTAGCATCTACATTTTAAAACCAACATGCTGTCAAATCTGACAATACAAGAAAAACTTTTGCCGGCATTATGTTTTGTCTTGTTTTCGAAGTTTATTTTTACATGCTGTTATGATTCACTCGCGGAAGTCCTGGACTGGTTTACTACGAATAATTTACTACTAAACTCTAAAATAACTAAATGTATCAAGTTTACATTGCCAAACGTAAAGAGTCCTAACGTGAATATAATTTTAAATGATAAATTATTAAGTACTTTAATTCAATCTACAGATTTTTTAGGATTAACTTTAGATCATAAAGTTCAGTGGGGCGCTCAAATATCGTGTCTTGCAGGGAAACTTAGCTCAGCCGCTTACGCAATTCGGAAAGTAAGACAGCTTACTGATATAGATACTGCAAGACTAGTATATTTCAGTTACTTTCATAGTGTCATGTCCTACGGTATATTACTGTGGGGCAAGGCAGCTGATATCGAGACAATTTTTATTCTTCAAAGCGTGCAGTACGTAGCATTTATAATTTAGGACCACGAGTTTCCCTGAAAGATCGATTTAAAGAAATAGGCATACTTACTGTTGCATCGTAATATAATATATTTGCTAACATTATGTTTAATAAACATAACATTTACATATATACATAATAAGAATAGTGATATCCATAAAGTAAACACTAGAAATAAGCATAAGTTAGTAGGCCCATATCATCGTTTACATAAAGTTCACAATACATTTGCGGGACTCGGTATACGTTTTTTAATAAACTACCTATTAATATACCATTGCTTAAATTTAAAAACGCCGTTAGAAACGACTTATTCGGAAGGGTTATTATTCAGTCAACGACTACTTAAACGACAAAAACTCATAGAGCTAATCGCTTGTTGCATACAGGATTCAAAGATCTGTATTACTTATAAGTCAATTTAAGCCTTTGCATAGTCACAAAGTGTAAGTGTATGCGCCATCATGCCATCCTACTGTCTATTTTAGATTTATATTAAACAATATATCTTAGCTCAAATTATTTCATCTCTATAATACTATTAAGTAAGTTATTATTGTTATTATCTTTAGTTTTTTATAGTCAGTAGTATAGGGCATAATGGCTGTAACACCTTGTTAATCTGAGTTGTAAAATACTGAAATTATATTTAATTGGCGATTTAAAAGTGTGGCTGTGAGTTTCTTACAGGTTTCTTGTCATAGGCTCAACCCTTTGCCTGAACCTAGCAAGTAACCTAAATGTAGCTTCAGTAACTTAGTAAACTCACTAACCTATATACTTTGACGTTCATAAGTGTTACTTTGTGACATAAATGAATAAATGATTTTTGACTTTGACTTTGACTTTCTGCCTATGCCAAGTCGTTGTAAGGTACGCAAACTTTGAGCCTATACCTACAATGTTTGAATCGATGCAGTATGCAAGGCGCACGCCTATGCCTACTAGGTTGAAGTGAAAATGAAGACCTAGACTCTACACTGAGACTACCAGCCAGGTTAGGCAGGAACATCTTCGAGACCTGACGAAGTCTAAGTGTCAGGAGGGGCCGTGTTGGTTGCGGAATGCGACGTAAACAAGTAACGTCTCGAATCATCCGATCGAGCGGGCTATAAAAGCGCGCTCGGCGCGCACTGACTCACTTTAAGATCGAGCGGCGGACGGAAACGTACTGTGTGATTGCTGTTGGGTGATATCAATTATCTGTTACTTTATTTGTGCATTTCTTGAATAATTCATTGATTATTTAAAGGTGAAAGGGCGTCTGTTATTTTTTTTAAGCTGTTTCACATCTGATTCCTAACAATATTTGATTATAATATTAAAAAATGTGTTAAGCAATCTTTTTTATAGGGGCAAATGTTGCAACGCTTTCTTCTTTTAGATGCCACATAAGAAACAACTGGAACTGACCTTTCAGGCATCGGCTGTTTGAAGATATTTTACGGCAAATAATTTTTTTTCATATAAAATCAATAGTATTTACTTACAGACCTCGTTGCTATTCAAGGGTCAACGTGACCCTATCACTGTTATAATGAAGCAAAATATGTACCGAGCTCCTGGACTCACCTACCTCGTGCAACAACGTGTTTGACGGCCTCGATGGCGTAGTGATTAGTGTAACCGACTGCCATGCCTGAGGTCGCGGGTTCCATTCCCGCACAAGTCAAACATTTGTGTGCATGAACATGGATGTTTGTCTTGGTCTGGGTGTTTCTTTGTATAAGATTCCATTATCTAGTACCCATAGTACAAGCTCTGCTTAGTTTGGGCTAGATGGTGTTGTGTGTATGTGGTAGAATATTATAAAAAATGAAAAAAAAAGCGCGGGCGCAACACTGAGAATACACGAGCGGGGGAACAGGTTTGTCTAAGAGTTATTGTACGAAAATTGTTATATCTAAATTTCATAGGGTCATATTGACCCATGAGTATTAACCAAGGGTAATAAAGCTGAACAGTTTGTTTGTTTGGTTGAACGCGCTAATCTCAGGAACTACTGGTTCGAATTTAAAAATTCTTTTAGTGCAAGATAGCCCAATTATCGAGGAAGGTTATACAACATCACGCTACGACCCACAGGGGCGGCGCAGTAACGATAAACGCGGGTGAAACCGCGGCCACATCTGATTATTAATATTTGCAGGCCTAATACAGACAGAATATAGCCTGAAGTTAATCTAATACCACCTGTATTCTGTGCAAATAAATATTTCTTTCTTTATTTCAATTTTCTTTCTAAAACTTTACATAATTCACTAGCGACGCGCCCTAGATTCGCGCGGATAGTACAAAACCTTAACAAATTATACAGCTAAACCTTTCTCATGAATCACTCTGTCTAATGGTGAAAACCGCTTAAAAATCAGTTCAGAAGTTTTTGAGTCTACGCGAACAGACAGACAGACGCAGCGTGGGACTCTGTTTTATAATATTACTAGCTTTTGCCCGCGGCTTCACTCGCGTTAATTTAGAATTTGACAATCAATTCGGGTTGTACTCTGCTTGTAATAATATAATTCAATCATGATTTGAAAGACACGTGGCGCCATCTACTATTATCATAAGAACGTTATTGTTGTTTTCCTCGGGAACAGTAATTTTTTTCGGGATGAAAGGTAGCCTATGTCCGTTTCTGTACACCGGAAACGTATATGCAATATTTCAGGATGATCGGTTCAATGGTTTAGGCGTGAAAAGATAACAAACAAACAAACTCATTTTCGCTTTTAAAATATTAGTTAGGATTTAGCGCTAGAGATATTGTAGCTTAAAGATATAAATTTGAACTGAACAGCGATTTTTGGCCTTGATGGCGTAGTGGTTAGTGTAACCGACTGCCACGCCTGAGGTCGCTGGTTCGATTCCCGCACAAGTCAAACATTTGTGTGCATGAACATGGATGTTTGTCTTGGTCTCGGTGTTTCTATGTATCCTAAGTATTTACAAATTACTCAATTGAACATTAAATAGTTGCCAACCTGAAATCCAATTAAAACTATAGGCACACATCATTCAGTTGATATTTAAAACTTTTGTGAGCTAAGATAAACAATGGTAAAATAAGTATAAAAAAGAAAGAAGAAATAGAGCACATTATTTCAAATAATTTTCTTCAAAAGGAAGGTTTTAAAGGGATTATATATAATGACCACCAAAAATAGTAATTGCACACCAAAATATGCTTACTAAAATAACGAGCACATATACGCCTCAAATCACTGCATTCCGTCTCGGAAGGATTAGGTTACGTTAGGCTCCTTCGTAATCCTCTCGCTGCCGGAAATGGTTCTGTCCATGGTCCGGAGCGAAGGTGCATGGGAGGCCGCCGTCGCCTTCTGCAAGGCAGTGATGTCCGCGAAGGAGGCGGCGGAAGGGGAGAGGGAGCTGGTCTCTCCCCACCCAAACCGCAGGAGACGTCCAGGCACGCCCCCCTCAGTAAAGGGGAGGGCTGTACCATCTGGCCCTCTCCCAAACAGCTGGGGCCCGCCTAGTGTGGCGGGCCAAGACCTGTCGGTGCCGCGGTGAATGCATCCGTGCGTTCGAGCCTACGAGGAAAGAGTTTATTTTTGAACATTATTTTAATTTTTCTATATATATATTCTACTTTGCGACCACCACATTATAAGCAAAAGACAACGTTTTTTTTAATTTTTTGTGATTATTATTGAGTTGTGTGAGTGATAGTCCAATACGCCACACCGTTATCGCTACCATGCCACTTAAGCGCACTCCTCCGACCACTCCGATGACATCTATTACGACTCAGTCAGATACGGACATTCCTCGTGCTGTGGATGAGGACACGCTGAACATATCAACCCGCCACAAACGGCCGAGAACAGACTGCTCATCTCCTTCATGTAACGTCACACGCTCAGATATACAAGCTGTAATACGTGAGGAAATGCGTTCGGTTATGACCGAATTTATGGCTGAAATGAGAAGCACCTTGAATTCACAGCTTCATGAACTGCGTGATGAACTGAGTGAACTTAAGGACTCCCTTAATTTTCTGAGTGCACAGTACGACACGATAAAAGATGAGATGAATACTGCCCGTCTCGAGATGATGAAGATAAAGGGTGTTAATGAGTCGCTGTGGTCCGAGATTGTTACTCTCACCAGTCGAGTTAGACAAATGGATCAGATGTCAAGGTCAGCTAACTTAGAACTTCAGTGCGTACCAGAGGACCGAGCTGAAAATCTGGTTAGCATCGTGAAACAACTTGGCCATGTTGTGAAGTACCCAATTGAAGATCGTTATATATGCTATTAATCCCTTGTCGCCAAGTCGAATCCTAAATCTCCGCGACCGCGTACAATCTTGGTAAAGTTGAGTACGCCGCGCACCCGTGATTCTTTACTTGCGGCTACAATACAGTATAATAAGGACCACTCGAACGAGAAGCTGGATACTAGTATCCTGGGGCTGGACGACAAAAAGACAGCGGTATTTGTTTCTGAAAACTTGACAGCCGAGAACAGAAATTTACACGCCGCTGCTCGACTTCGTGCTAAGCAACTTAATTATAAATGTGTCTGGGTGCGCGGAGGGCGAGTTTACGTACGTAAGCAACCGGAGGCTGAATAGGTATTTATTAGCAATATGGATGTTCTAAATAGATTAACTTGATCAATTTATGTTTTGTTTTGTTTTTCTCATGTGATCGTAATTACTGAATATCAACATTCTCTAATACTATAAAGTGTTATTTTCAAAATGTAAGGGGTTTGAGAACTAAAACTACTGATTTTTACTTAAATGTGTTGACATGTAATTATGATATCATTGTACTGTGTGAGACATGGTTGGCAAGCGACATATTGGACTCTGAATTGTTTTGTAACCGTTAATCTGTATATAGGCGGGACCGCGAGACCAGTGGTTTTCACAACAATAAATCTGGCGGTGGTGTGCTAGTGGCCGTGTCAAAGCGCTTGGCCTCTTCTCGACTTACTAGTTATGAGAGTAAATGTGAAGATATATGGGTGAGCATTGATATATGTATAAACAACCGGCCAGTTAAACTTTTTATCTGCGCGGTGTATATTCCTCCACCCGTACAAAAACATATATTAGAGCAATTTCTTGCTAAAGCTAATTGTGCTTTGGAACACTCCAGTGCTGCGTTAATACTGGGTGATTTTAACTTGAGTAGTATTGAGTGGAGTGGCTCATCAAGCTCACCACTTGTTGCTTCCGTAAACAAAACCGACATTTACGAACAAAAACTTTTGGATTTCATTTCCCTTAATAATTTGGACCAATATAACTGCATTCGTAATCATAAAGACAAAATTCTTGACCTAGTTTTGACTGATGTTTCACTGGACAGACTGAGTATATCAGATAACTCATTGTGTAACGTGGATTTATATCATCCACCTCTTGAATTTAACTTGCTTTGTAAAATATACGCGGGCACCTTGGGCCCTAATCATGAGCCAAAGTTTCAGTTTCACAAGGCAGATTACTGTAAAATTATTCAGGAACTGAAAGACATATCATGGCAGGACATATTTTCTCAATGCAACAAAGTCGACAGTATGGTTGGGTTATTCTATGAAAAGATTTATAGAGTGATAACAATGTATGTACCCAAGTCAAAGCTTAACCCTCGTAGATATCCGCCATGGTTCAGTAGGGATCTTATTCGTCAACTACAGGAAAAAAACTAATACCGTATTTGTTATTCGAAGTATCAAAACCCAATGGATAATATTTCATACAAGCTGCTTAAAGATAGGATTAATAAATTAACACAGCTTACATATAAAAATATATCAGTTCTATTGAATCTTCTATCACTTCCAACCCAAAGTTATTTTGGTCATTCTTGAAACAAAAACGTCACGGCCATAGTTCATATCCTTCAACTATGATCGACGGTGATAAAAAGTCTAGTGTCTACTTTTCTAGTTTATGATCCCGGGTTTGATAGTAGTGTTAGTCACGTAGATAACACAATTAAGGAAACTCAATGCACACAGGTTTTACATCGGCTGAGATGTTCTAAGGACTTTGTAATAAATGCTTTAAAAAGAATTGATCCACGTAAAGGAGCGGGACCCGACGGACTGCCTTCCTTATTTGTATTAAAATGTGGCGAGGTCTTGGGGGAGCCTCTCTCTATGATTTTTAATATGTCCCTGTGTACAGGCTGCTTCCCTACGTTATGGAAGGAAGCTTTAGTTGTGCCGATATACAAGTCCAATGACAAGTCTCTGGTGAAAAACTACAGACCCGTGTCTATACTATCTGTATTTGGGAAGGTGTTTGAGCGCATAATTTACCCCTTTATTTCGTGGCATGTTAGACACATAGTAATGCCTGAGCAGCATGGTTTTATAAATAAAAGCTACCCGACTTCGCTGGCTTGGACATGTGGAACGAATGGGAGAGGATCGCTGCCAAAAGAGCATATCTCGGGTGTCCCAACGAGCGTCGTCCGGTGGGTCGTCCAAGGTACCGCTGGAAAGACGAAATAGCTAAAGACTTGAAAGAGATGAATGTGCTCGATTGGTCTGACTTGGCACAAAATAGGAAAGAATGGCGCACTTTAATGTCGGAGGCCAAGATCCACTAATTGCAGTTTGCAATTAACAGGCATTAAAAACGAATAATTAAAAAAGATGTACGTATACATATTTTTATTTTCTAATCGTGTTTTGTTTTATTTTTAAATTATTATTTAATTTATATTTTTTATTGTTTTTAGAATTAATAATGTTCACTAGATTTACAGTCATATTTATTAATACTTGCTAATTTTAACAGATTTGTATACATTCACTGATACTTACAATCAAAAAGTGAGGTTAACCTCAAATAAATATTAAAATCATGCTCATACGTGTTGAATTTATAAAACGAAATATATAATCACTCTCACTTTTCTTGTAAATTCACTTAAATTTGAATAAGTCTTTTTATTTTATCACTTTCAAATTAATATATTGTTATTCTTATTTCAAACCAAACTTCAAAACTAATATATTGTTGTTATTATTATAATATATTACATTATATTCTTTACGTCACTATACTAAACTTTGATAAAAAAGCAACATGGCGCGTAACCGAAAAACGTGACTTTTTTTTTTTACACTGCTACAAAATTTCTCCCATACGTCGATAAAGAAGTTTCACTTCAACAAACGGCCTCAAGTGTTATCAATACTCCTGCTGCACGTTTATATCTACATAGATATTATTACTAAAATAACCTAACAATTTTTTAGGCGAGCTAAGCCGCGAGATATTCAATTCAATTCAAATTCTTTATTTCAGACAAGTGTCCATAGTGTTAGTAACAAAAATACCTTAAAACTATTGTTAGTAATATAATAAAATTCATCATTTGGTGTGGATCCTTACCCAGTGGCGCAGCAGGGGGGAGTCCCACCGATCTATAAACACGCTCAAGAGACCGTTGGTGGCGGAGCGTACCCGTCCAGCCAAGAAGGCGGTCCTCTTCCGTATTATGGCGTAAAAATCGTCTGTGCGCGCTTCCGCAAACATACTGGACGCACCGCATCTCCACGATCGCCCCAACAGTATCCTGAACGCGTTATTATATTGGACGCGCAGGTCGCTGTATGTCTTTTGCGTGAAACTGGTCCAAAGACTGCACGTGTAAAAAGACTGGCAATAAGCTTTAAAAAGAGAGACTTTAACTTGACTCGTACAACGTGCAAATCTTCGAACCAGCATATTGCAACGTACAGCCAACGACCTGCGCTCCCTCTCTATATCTATGTTGTCTCTAAGATCATCAGTGACCCAGTGACCCAAGTACTTAAATTTGTTCACCCACGTCAACGGAGTGCCACATAGCGAGACACTAGGAAGGCTTGAATAATTAAAGGCCTTCGCTTTGAACATAATGAGTTCACTTTTCTTTACATTGTACTTGAGCCCATGGGCCACTGCATAAGACTCACAAGTAGCAACAAGTGACCTCAAAGCGCCAATCGATGGGCTCAGCAGCACCATGTCGTCAGCGTAACTAATATTATTCATACATACATCATCGATGTGACATCCGACTCTGCTGCTGCTGAGCCCACCAATCAGCCTGTTTATGTACAGGTTAAATAGGCGGGGTGAACTTAACCCACCTTGCCTCACCCCGCATTCCAACCCGTACACATCCGATTGAGCGCCAGCCCACCTGATACTATTTCTCTGATTATTATACCAGTATCGAAACAAGGATGTTATTTCACTCGGTAGTCTGGTATCTTTCTGTAATTTATCCCACAGGACCTCATAGGATACTAGGTCGAAAGCCTTAGAGAGGTCCAAAAAACAAGCAAAAACTGGTGTTTTTCGCGAGGTATAATATTGAACAGTTTGCTTGAGGCACAGAATGGCACTCTCCGTGGATAAACCAGGTTTAAAGCCAAACTGCGCGTCGTGGAGTTCAATGTGCTCAGCCAACTGTTGATCAAGCAAACTGTCCAATACCTTGACGACTACCGTGGCCAAAGAAATAGGCCTGTAATTGGACACCTCAGACGCGTCCCCAGTTCTGTCCTTAACAATAGGTATCACCACCGTACGCATAAGGTCCTGCGGTAAATAACGGTGACTAAGGCAAAGATTATAAAATAAGGCAAGAACCCTATACAGGTGTGGTCCTGCATGCTTGAGGTGCTCGACGCTAAGGCCGTCGTGGCCTGGTGACTTACCTCGGGTCATTTTTTTGATGACAGTAGCAACCTGTGTATCTGTAAACATTACAGTCAACTCACCAGACCCCGAAGATTCCCCCACGTCGAACACCCTTGCACCAGTGTCCAAGTCAGACTGAACCCGGAAGTGTTTTTGAAAGAGATTTGCGATATCCCCTGGGTCACTCATGCCCCCCACACTCGCAGGTAGACTCGGTTTGGCCTGTAATTTGTTGGTTGACTTCCAAAACTTACAGAAGTCTTTTTTAGAATGACTTTTTGCCAACATGTCTAATTTAATTTGTTGTTGGTTTTTTTGAACAAATTTTAATTTACTCTTAAAAGTCTTACGTGTATCCCGCATTTTCTCATAAACAGGCCCCTGCGTAGGAGTACCATGCAATAGCCATGTTTGATAGTAGGTACGAGCCTCCCTGTGAGCGTCGCTGACATGTTTGTTCCAGCCCGTGACATATGTTTTCCGCTTAATGCGATCGCTACCGACATAAGTGTTACGGGCACTCTCTTGGAGCGTTGAAACTATTTCCAAATACATATTGTTAATAATTTTTAAGTGGTCTTCTTTCTTACACATTTTGTGAGAACATGTAACACATTGTCTAGTTACAAAATAAAATAGTTATGGACGGTACGCTAAAGCCGCGTAAAGAGTTTGCACGTCGGCACGTGGCCATTCATAATTGGCTGTAAACCTCTTTAATTCGTATAAACAAAAACATTGTCCTCGCAGCTTTATTTAATACTAATTTTAGGATTAGGTACCTGCGTTTAAAAAATGTTTCACAGTTCCGTATCCTGAAAACTTAGATTAAAAACCTCTAGATGTAGCCATTGATTGTAGACAATGTGCAAGTGAGAGGAATATATAGGTATAAACTCAATAACGAAACAGACAAAGCATTCTTCTTTTTATTATAAAAAGTCAACTAGGAAAAATTCCTGCACGCATTTTGAAGTGAAAACTTCTTTAGGCGCGTTGAGCACTTCTTGGGTGAAGAAAAATCACGAAACTCGCGTCATCGTCACGCTTCCACGCTATATTATTTTTTTTAGAATATTAACAAAATCTCATAAATGGTGCGTCCTACGCAAAAAATAACGAAATGTTGACCCCCGTAATAACCCCTAAGAGAGTATCAGGAACTAGCATCCGACCCAACCCTTTTCTTTTTTTTATTTTTGTTTATAAAGAAGTGTTTATGATCAAGGATTAAAGTTTTCACGTCTATGGACTGCCCCAATTTTTTTAACAGCAACACGCGCTCTTATTGCTATGAACACAACAAAAATATATAAAAATACAACATGTAACATGATAAACGCACATCCTGAAAGTAGTTTGTTCAAAATCCGCTAATGAATCAATTCCAGCAATTTACTATCATAACCTAATCTACTTCTACGTGAGCGAAACTTCGTGCAAAAGCTAGTCTATTATATAAAAAACAAATGAAAGATGTCCGCTTGCACGTACAATCTGAGACTAACAAAAATACTTAATAAGCGGAAATATATTATATCATAATAAATCAGTGTACATTCAATCGCGTCGCTCCAACAACACTGCCAAGCAACGATCTTCTTCAAGGATTCTTTCACGGTTTTAAACAAATTACGTTCAAAACAGTACCAGCGATAATCTCTATAACAAAACGAGACTTCAGCCTAATAGTTAAAATTCTGAATTTCAGTATAAAAGCCTTAGGTTAGTTAACAACGGACACATTCAGCTTCATCTCTTGTAGAAGACAGACGAACGGCAAAATGAAGATCATTCTCGTATCTCTACTGTTTCTGGTGAGTACACTTTATTATAAACTATCTTTTGCACGCGGCTTCGCTCGCGTGAAAGTAACAGTACACTTTTTAAAAAAATATCACATTCTCCTATCCTTCCCTATGAAATAAGGGGGTAAAGAATAAGGGAGAGGATCTAGGGCTTGATTAGATCTCCTTGCATTTTAGATCTCGCCTATGTTACTCAGTGATAATATAGCTTTCTAACGATGAAAGAATTTTTAAAACCGGTTAAATAGTTTTTGAGTTAAATCCTTACAAACAAATAAACAAAAATCAAATATTTCCTTTTTATAATATTAGTATATATTAGAGACTCGCCCCGGCTTCGCACAGGTCACAAAACCTTAACAAATGATACACCTAAACCTTCCCCATGCATCACCCTGTCTATTGGTGAACACCGCATGAAAATCCGTTCAGTAGTTCTTAAGTTTATCACGAACATACAGACCGTAATCTTGTTTATCAGTCCATAAATTGAAATTAAACTACTATATACGTATTTTATCGCGTTGTTTATTTGACACTTTATTACAAAATTTTAAAAACTGTTACACTACTATTACTGTCAAACTTTACTAATTTGTAAGGTAATTAAATTATTGAAACTATTTATACTATTATTATACTATTATACTATTTATATTTGTGTTTACACTTTCCACGACGTTTCGGTTGCTTTTCAGCAACCATGGTCACGGGAGACTAAGATGGTAGTTGTCTCAATGTTCCAGTGTAGTTATTTCAAAGTACCCGAACATAATTTAATCATGGGTGTTTCTATTTACGCAGAATGAGCTCAAAGTATCATGAAGTCTAGCTTTAACATTCGCGTAAACAGAAGACAATATTATGTAAATCCATAAATTTCCCGAAGATATGTTAATTCAACCCGCTTTGGGCCAGAATGGTGTCGAAGTCAAAGTCAAAAATCATTTATTCACTTAGATCACAAAGTAACACTTATGAACGTCAAAGGGATAAGTGAGTTTGTTACATTTACTGAATTTACATTTATGTTAGTTGCAAGGTTCAGGCAAAATGTTGAGCCTATGAGAAGATACCTGTCCGACCAGTCCTACCTACTAAACCTACCACGATGTTCCTCGACGTTACCAGAGTCGGCGAAGCCGCGCGAATCTCGCGACTCCGCCAAGGTTTCGGCTTGCCGAGTGAAACTACGGGCCTCTATACGAAACTATCCTACCCATTTTAAACTCTGATTTTTGCCTTACTGTGCTCTTATGGGGGACAAAGACAACACGATACAGCGGCGCGTGGGAACACGCTCACCGCCTCTCGGACCTGGTGCCCACCACCCCTAGGTGAAACACAAAAGCTAACTTTTTAATACTTATGTTATTTATTACAGGCACTGGCAGCATGCATGGTTGCTGCAGCGCCATCCATACACAAAAGAGGTACTACATTTATTTCTTTCTTCTCTTTCACTAATTCTCTCACGTTTATGATGACTGCTCCGCTCTCGTGATTCGTAGCGTGATGTTATATAGCCTATGATACTGACGGACAAAGTAGCTTTCTCAAGGTGAAAGAATTATTTAAATTTTATTTCTTTGTATAATATTTTAGGTACTTAGTAGAATAATCTTACAAGTTTTGCTGTTGACATTGTTCTGTTACAAACTATTATACGTGTATTTATTTCAGATACTGAAGATACACCAGATAGCTCCAGTCCTAAACCAGCTGAAGAGTCCACTCCAGCCTCGTCTGACGTAACCGAAGGCGGCAGCACTAAAACTAAGAGAGGTGAGTGCGCTAAGGTTTTATTCCTTCAGTACACCTACACATACCAGCAGTGAGACAATACAGGCTGATGTAAATAATCACCAAAACGCAGTTATCTTAAATATGATTGCTAAAGGCCAAAAGATAAGCATAGAATATCAATTTGTAGCTTTCAATATAAGCTGCGATAGGCTAGTGAGAAACCGTTGGACAGACTCGCAGAGCTCTCGAGATCGATTCCAAGGCACGCGCTTCTGGCTTTTCGAAGTTATGTGCGTATTCAATAGATTATAGGCATGATGACAGAGTTCCATCTTTTAAAGTGGCAAAAAATATTGGACTCCTATTTTGTTTTAAAAGTCGGTAAATATATACTAAGATACAACGCATTAAAGTTCGGGAGTGGAGGCTTGTGACGGCATACTTTTGCAAAATTTGATTGAAATAGTTAATTATCGCTCACTTTAGCGGTGAAGGGAAACATCGTGAGGGAACCTGCAAATCTGTAAGTTCTCCATAATGTTCTCGGAGATAATAATATGTGAAGTCTGTTAACTCGTACTGGGCCAGCGTGGTGGACTCTGACCTAGCCCTTCTAACAGTGAGAAGAGAACCGTGCCCAGCAGTGGGACAGTTCATAAATAGTCCTATTCGACGAATACTAATTCTTATAATCGTAATTTTATTGGTATTAATATGTTCAAAATGTAAATTCAAACAATGTTATTAAATATTTATCTAATTAATTATTTTTCGCCATGTAATTATACCATTATTATAATTTCAATATTTTCATTATTAAATTTTAACTATTCCTAGCTTGATGTTTCTAAATCCTTAATTTCATTGTATTCATAATTATTTATTAATGATATACACAATTGATTAATATATTGAAACATACCTACTATTGATGTGATGCTTTTTAGTGGCTCTTTTTGTCTCATACTGTTCTTTTTAAATCGTGGATAATGTAGTGGGCTGCAATATTGTAACATACCATTATGCAGTACCTATATTTAAACATATTGTATATTGTAGCTGTTTATTATCCCTAAATAAAATAGGGCTGATATTATTATACTCTCTTAATACAATCAACATTAATTAGTTCCTCACCTCTTTTTTTAGCGGCGAGCTCGGCATTGCCTTCAGCTTGACTGGCACCTGAAACAACGGAATTAATGGCAGTTACAATAGTCTGTATGTGGTGGACACACCTTAGAATTAATCACTTCGTGATGTGGTCGACCAATTCATGAAATGCCTGTCTTGGGATCAATCTCGATACATCTGTGTGGCAGTCTTATAGTGTCCCAGTAGCCTATCGCTGCTTATTAAGATAATAATAGAGTGTAATTGATAGTTATGCTCTTCACATTGTTGTGATGCGAACTTCACAAAATCAAATACTAAAGCAGCAAACCCTACTGCTGGATCTATAGAAGTGTATGTTGTGTATGTATTTATTTCAGATACTAAAGAGGCATCAGATAGCTCCAGTCCTAAACCAGCTGAAGAGTCCACTCCAGCGTCGTCTGACGTAACCGAAGGCGGCAGCACTAAGACTAAGAGAGGTGAGTGCGCTAAGGTTTTATTCCTTCAGTACACCTACATATACCAGCAGTGAGACAATACAGGCTGATGTAAATCATTTTAAATAATCACCAAAACGCAGTTATCTTAAATATGATTGCTAAAGGCCAAAAGATAAGCATAGAATATCAATTTGTAGCTTTCAATATAAGCTGCGATAGGCTAGTGAGAAACCGTTGGACAGACTCGCAGAGCTCTCGATATCGATTCCAAGGCACGCACTTTTGGCTTTTCGAAGTTATGTGCGTATTCAATAGATAATAGGCATGATGACAGAGTTCCATCTTTTAAAGTGGCAAAAAATATTGGACTCCTATATTTTGTTTTAAAAGTCAGTAAAAATATACTAAGATACAACGCATTAAAGTTCGGGAGAGGAGGCTTGTGACGGCATACTTTTGCAAAATTTGATTGAAATAGTTAATTATCGCTCGCTTTAGCGGTGAAGGGAAACATCGTGAGGGAACCTGCAAATCTGTAAGTACTCCATAATGTTCTCGAAGATATGTGAAGTCTGTTAACTCGTACCGGGCCAGCGTGGTCGACTCTGACCTAGCCCTTCTAACAGTGAGAAGAGAACCGTGCCCAGCAGTGGGACAGTTCATAAATAGACCTATTAGACGAATAGTAATTCTTATAATCGTAATTATATTGGTATTAATATGTTTAAAATGTAAATTCAAACAATGTTATTAAATATTTATCTAATTAATTATTTTTCGCCACGTAATTATACCATTATTATAATTTCAATATTTTCATTATTAAATTTTAACTATTCCTAGCTTAATGTGTCTAAATCCTTAATTTCATTGTATTCATAATTATTTATTAATGATCTGCACAATTAATTAATATATTTAAACATACCTACCATTGATGTGATGCTTTTTAGTGGCTCTTTTTGTCTCATTTTGTTCTTGTTAAATCGTGGATAATGTAGTGGGCTGCAATATTGTAATATACCATTATGCAGTTCCTATATTTAAACATATTGAATATTGTAGCTGTTTATTATCCCTAAATAAAATGGGGCTGATATTATTATACTCTCTTAATACAATCAACATTAATTAGTTCCTCACCTCTTTTCTTAGCGGCGAGCTCGGCATTACCTTCAGCTTGGCCGGCACCTGAAACAACGGTATTAATGGCAGTTACAGTAGTCTGTATGTGGTGGACACACCTTAGAATTGATCACTTCGTGATGTGGTCGACCAATTCATGAAATGCCTGTCTTGGGATCAATCTCGAGACAACTGCATGGCAGTCTAACAATGTCCCAGTAGGCTATCGCTACTTATTAAGATAATAATAGAGTGTAATTGATAGTTATGCTCTTCACATTGTTTTGATGTGAACTTCACGAAATCAAATACTAAAGCAGCAAACCCTACTGCTTGATCTATAGAAGAATATGTTGTGTATGTATTTATTTCAGATACTAAAGAGGCATCAGATAGCTCCAGTCCTAAACCAGCTGAAGAGTCCACTTCAGCCTCGTCTGACGTAACCGAAGGCGGCAGCACTAAAACTAAGAGAGGTGAGTGCGCTAAGGTTTTATTCCTTCAGTACACCTACACATACCAGCAGTGAGACAATACAGGCTGATGTAAATCATTTTAAATAATCACCAAAACGCAGTTATCTTAAATATGGTTGCTAAAGGCCAAAAAATAAACATAGAATATCAATTTGTAGCTTTCAATATAAGCTGCGATAGGCTAGTGAGAAACCGTTGGACAGACTCGCAGAGCTCTCGAGATCGATTCCAAGGCACGCGCTTCTGGCTTTTCGAAGTTATGTGTTAGTTTAATTTTAATGAATAACATTCGCGTAAATAGAAGACAATATTATGTCTATCAGTGTTCATCAAATATTTATAAGATTTGAACACCCAAATGTTAGGTTGCTCTGTAGCAGTCTATCCAATCAGTAAATCATAGTTTAACTAATTATCAGGTACAACAATTACCTCAACATAAATTTTAGCGTCATCAATAAGTAGTGAAATTTTAGTTTTACCTAGAGCAGTCACGTACGTATTACCAAAACCTATATAAGTGATGGCAAATCATTAATTTGCCATTTTTGACGTGGTACTATTTACTTCGTAACTATCTCTTTTATCAAAGTACATTGACTGCCAAAATCTACGTAACTTGTCAACTGCACATTATTAAGGTTTACGTGTTAAATGTATTTATTATCTGCTAATTTACTATCATCATTTAGTCATAATGATTTAACTTCGACTTTATCTACCCAAATGCTTTACACATTCAGGATTATCATGACCGATGCGTTTACACTTTCTGCACTCAATGATCGGTTTTTTATATTCCGACACTCGTGACCCGTTTCATACAAAACACCTCAAGATTCTACTACGATCATTTTTTAATGATCTACGAGTGGTATCAATTGCGGAATGACTCATGTTTCACACCCCTCAGATAACCCAATAGTTTATCAGCATCCTCGAAACCTACTGCCTCTACTCCATACCTAACCGAACTATCATCTATTCCATACACAATACAATCGATAGCATTCCTAGCAGTAGGTAGGTAAGTAGAATGTAGAATATAGGTAGGTTAATTAATTGCTTTGAATCGGATTTGAATGCTTTGAATTCGAAGCAATTAATTTTTCGTAATAATACTCTTCTAAATCGACGCCAAACTTTGCCCTTATAGCTAGCATTTCCGTAAGCAAATTACCATAGTTTTCGTATGTCGGAAAAGCAGATTTAAGTTTTCAACCTATTCATCCCATGTAAGCAACACTGACGGTTGTCCCTCGTACCATTTTTTTGCAGTGCCGACTAACTTTGGGAGAGCGTAATGAACCGTCTGCTTACTATCCCAACCATAGATCTCAGAACATTCTTTCACTTTGTTTAACCACGTGACAATAGTTTGGTTTTTCGATTTAGGCCAAACTCTGGTACTACATTATTATTAGTAATTTTTTCTTTATATTGTGGATTTATGGCTGAGATAGATTGCAAAGAATCTTTGATGCATTTAAGTATTTCATAATTAACAGTATTAGTTACTGTACATGGAGGTTGTGATGTAACAGAAGCAAATCTTTCTCTAGAACAATGGCGTACTGGACTACGTGACCTACTAGGACTTTCTTTACGAGGAGTCTGCAATCTGTGACGCCTTTGTTTACAACGATTATGATTTAAAGGTCTATTTATCGCTCCATGTCTCTGTGCGTCGGTTGACGGCACACGTGACGTGCAGTGCCGCAACGGAGGTATTACGACTGACCTGCCACGACTTATTGCCTGCGATTGAACTTTTCCAGATAATCTACAACATATGCGCCGCTCGGAGCCACGCCTGCTGCGAAGAAGTAAGCGTTCTGTTCGTCCCCATCGTAGCGTCGGAGCATATACAGAAGAAAAAGAGCCGCCCACTGAAAAAACTATTAATTGTAAGAAGGTAACTCAAACTAAAATTCAATGGAGATAGAGAACCTAAATAGTGAAAATTTTCGTCTTAAAGTTGACCTGCAAAATGTAACTAAACTTAATGACACGTATAAGAAAATTTGTCTTACTCCTAATAGAAAAAATATGACACCTAAGAGCCGTAACAAAAAAGTACTACAGCACAGTAAAAAGAAAACAAACATGGAGACTAATAAAATTGAAGACACAATTACACATACACCATTAATAGTAGACACACCTTCATGCACTTCAAAGGAATATATCATAAAGGATAATAATTGCCAAACCACAAATATGGAGGAAGAAGACCTACCAGCAATATTACCGGCAGTTAAATTAGTAGAAAATGAAAAACAAAAGATTATAGTTTTATCAGACGAACAAGGATATAAAGTTCAGCGCTGTCTTCAAAGATTGGTAGGTGAAAAGTATTTGGTCAAGACGTACTAGAAATGCGGGGCCACAATGCAACATGTACTGATGTCATCCAAACAAGAGATAAGTTTGTTAAACAAAAATGACCTTATAATTATTGTGGCAGGTACTAATGATAAACAGCCCAATGAGTTGTTATTTCACTTGAGACAATACTAATATATTAATTTCAGAAATACCTTGTAATAAGTATCTAAATGAACGAAAATTAAATTACGAGATAAAATTTCTGTGCTCCAAGTTTAGTCATTGTGATTACATCGACATGAACTACAGTGAATTTATGCCTGCACCAAAATTTTTTACGGTTCACAAATCTCAATTACTTCTTAGGGAAATATTACATATTAACTATAGACAACAATACGACTTATATACTAGACATAAATTTGACAAACCAGAACATGATGTAGTATCTTTAAAGGATCAAAGCACACTGACAGAACAGTTCGTAGACCACGTCAGTAACGTATCGACTCCAAAAGAATGTAGTGAGCTTTTTCTTTAGTAAAAATATTTCCATTATTCACCAAAATATAAACGGTTTAGTAAACAAATCCGATATCTTAACAGTAACCCTCGTTTCTGTGGAGGGCGAAATACGAAGAACTGTTGATATTTTATGTCTCACTGAACACAATATGACTGCATCTGATAAGCAATCTCTAAAGATCGTAAATTATAATCTTGGTTCCTACTACTGTAGGAAAATACGACGTGGTGGGTACTGCATAATGGTGAGAAATACATTGAAATTTAATCCTATACCTGAAATAAACAGATACTCATTGGAACAAATCATAGAATGTTCAGGGGTTTTCTTAATAGAATACAATATTTATATTATATGCATTTATAGACCGCCAAGGTCAAATTCAGAGGGCATCAATAAATTTTTCATAAATTTTAACTTGCTTCTACACTGATTCTGTTGTAGCAAAAAGAAAGTTTTCGTTTGCGGTGACTTTAACATAAATATGCTAAACAATGGTTACGCACCGACTGAATTTAGACAAATTCTGCATAGTCATAATATGAAACTCGGTATTAATGAACTCGGTATTATGTTCCGTCACTCTCATGATCCGATGGGACGTCACCGATACGACTGGAGAGAGATCAGGCGCAGGACCAACAACGGCTTTACGTGCTTTCCGAGGCACGGGAGTGTCTTACAACGCCAACTTCCTAACTCCGGTCTGCTATTGAGATTTCTTAACAGAAAAACGAATAACTGTTTGTTGGCCCGACCCGGGATTCGAACCCGAGACCTCATGCACAGCAGCCGCATTCAATACCGCTGCGCCACGGAGGCAGTTGTACAAGTATTATGCATAAAAGAACAGATTACGACAGGAACTAATATGACATAATGTAAAAATAAAATGGTTCGAATTTTCCAGAAAATGATTGTTTATTTACCTCTGAGTCTTCTTCGAAGAGGTTAATGAAAACAACTTTGTGGGTCTGTGTGTCTGTCTGTTAGTGACAGGCATAGGTCCGGAACCACTGGACCGATTGACTTGCAACTTGGTGTGCAGACACCTTGGGGTCATACGTCGGTCGAGTTTGAATATGGGTCCTGTGCGTCAAAAAACCCCCGGGATATAGGGGTCACAAGGTCACATGTATTTTAAATGGCAAAATGGCTTCATTTATAGCAGAGTGGTGGTGTGCTGATTCGAGTTGGTTGCTGCTGTTTGCTGTCGAGTTTTGTCTTATGCTGCGTTTTGCAACACAACATGTTCAACAGTGGACATGATGCCCAACAATGGACATGATACCCAACAATGGTCATGATGCCCAACAGTGGACATGATGCCCAACAGTGGACATGATGCCCAACAGCGGGCATAATGACTAACAGTTGCTATGACGCCTAACAGTGGGCAAGATGCCCAAAAATGGACATGAGCCCCAACTGTGGGCATCATGTCCAGCAGTAGGTACGATTGAGTTGTAACTTGGTGTGCAGACACCTTGGGGTCATACCTCGGTCGAGTTTGAAGATGGGACCTGTGGGCCAAAAGACCCCCGAGATATAGGGGTCACAAGGTCACATGAATACGAAGAGGTTTAATCCTGGGTTTTTACACCCACCTCGTTTAATAATAAACATTTATTTTCATTAAATACAAAACACACAGTACTATATATAGACTGTATTTATATCTATATACTATCATATAGCGTGGCGACGCGTCGCCATGGCATGCGTCGCTACGCCAGCAATCAGTTTTACGTGCGGCTATAGATGTTTCACATCAAAAAGGAAGGAATAAAAATACTAACATAAGATACTCAATAAACATCCTGACATGCGTCCCACAGCTTCAGCAATCAGGACTCCAGTTCAGCATTTGCACCAGGCAAAGAACCAAGCACTGGTCTTCCACTGGAGCCTGTTATTGTGACGTACGGAAGCCAATAAGTATAACGATATATACATAGATATATATAATTGAAAATTATGTACACACTATTAGCGTGAGAAGGTACATAGACAATCATGTTAAAATAATTACACAATCCTAATCCTAACTTCCTAACTTCCTAATCCTATCCTATTCTAATCCAATCCTAATCCTAACTAATATTATAAAAACGAAAATGAGTTTGTTTGTTTGTTTGCTTGTTACCTTTTCACGCCTAAACCACTGAACCGATCATCCTGAAATTTTGCATATACGTTGTCAGGTGTACAGAAACGGACATAGGCTACCTTTCATCCCGAAAAAAATTACTGTTCCCGAGGAAAACAATAATAACGTTCTTATGATAATAGATGGCGCCACGTGTCGTTCGAATCATGATTGAATTATATTATTAATATGCAAGCAGAGTACAACCCGAATTAATTTGTCAAATTCTAAATTAACGCGAGTGAAGCCGCGGGCAAAAGCTAGTTATATATAAAATAAAAGAGGACAGTAAGTTAATAAATCTAGTAAGTAATACTTAATTAAAATAATCATGATATTGTTATATTGAATGCGCATAGAAGCATGCGGCGCGCACCTACGTATTGCACAATAATTACTTATTATGAAATGAGTCATCCAGCCCCCGCCAACACTAGCGAGCGAGAATCGTCGATGCGGTCTGCACACAACACAACTCGCGCGACGAGCGCCCCAATAAAACGTCCCAGTGCCGGATTAACCACGTAGCAAGAGCTACGGGCTCCGCGCGAAAGGGGGCCCCGCATATTTAAACCCACTCATCTCTGGGTGAGCGTAATTTTTTGAGTGAAATTTGTGTGATAAGATGTGGTATATTGAATTTACTTGATGTCACAAAAACGTGAAACGTTACAACTTTTCCTACTAAGACAATCCACGTCAGACAATCGGTAACCGACTATTTCCTTGGCGTAAATAAAACATCGAATTTCATACGGTAAACGCACAAGTTCTACAAAAAGTCGCTCGTATAAATGTGTAGAATTTCAGTCGGCCCAATAATCAGCTCTACAAAAAGTCTGACGTATGCAAGCACTCTTACCTGAAAGAATTTGCTACGGGCCCCGCGCTTGCTTAATCCGGCACTGAAACGTCCCCATATTATATTGTCGTCGACAGTTACGTTATTCTGCGTAAATAGAAACACCCATGATTAAATTATGTTCGGGTACTTTGAAATAACTACACTGGAACATTGAGACAACTACCATCTTAGTCTCCCCGTGACCATGGCTGCTGAAAAGCAACCGAAACGTCGTGTTCGTCAGAATGGCTGGTTGTCTGTGGCGTTGGTCTATGAGAGTTGATTCGAAAATTGCTACATAATTGCTTATATTTGCTACATATAATAAATAATTGCTACATAGGATATATATTTAGAAATACAATATTTTTTTGACCAGCAATCCTGACGTCTGGTTGGCTGGTCGCCTCCTAGTTTAAAGCCAAGCATGCAGAGTTTCCCGAAATGTATTGCGTCAATAATTGCTACATATTTACTTAATTTATCTAATTTAGTTGTAACTTGAAACATATGTTAAATAAAGGATGTAGCAATGATTTAAATTATCCCGAGGAAAAGTGCCTGATAAAATAATAAAGGCAAATACTTAGTTATGTAGGTGTCGGTTTAATCGTTTAGGCTCTGGTAACAGGCAAGTAATGCGATTCTTGCGTTAAAAAAATATGTACCTACCCTCAATAATCCAATAAGTATCATTATTACAATTATTCTTAGTCATTGCTAGTGCAGATATCACATTGGAATCACAGTCCAGGCTTATTTAATGTTATTCGACAATTTAAATAGTTCTATGTCATTATAAGGAATAAGTACCTACCTATATAACCTATTTTTAATTCGTGTTTTGGTGTTTGTGACGATGAAGAGAGGAAGAAAGTTCGTTGTGCCACTCGAAGAGCAAAAAAAGGTTTTCTTGCAATACTAAAAGTATTTTTCAAGTAAGTCAGATTTACCAGCATCTACTGATCTACTGTTTAGTGAAATTAGTACTGCCTTAGACAATAAGATTACGAAACAGGCACTGTACCTTTCGGTGAAGAAAAATTTTGATTATTTCTTTAGCCCAAATGATAATATTTGCTGTGAAGAACCAAGCCCAATTACTTTAAGTTATAAATGTGAGAATAGAGTAAAAAAAAAATGCAAAGACTGGAACAACCAATCGCTTGGAAAAACAGTCATTTATGTTTTTTAATTGATACGTATCAATGGGAGCGTCTGCAACCAATAGCTAAACGCTTAAAATTAAATAAAGGATCTGAGACTGTTTTTAGAATGAAAAATCTTTTGCCTAAACATCAGTGGGCCCATCAATTGCGTGAAAAAATTTGGGAGGTCCATCCAATAGCACACAGTTGGACATTTAAACAGTATTCTATTTCTATGAACACCAATATAACGTGCATCGGATCTTGTAAATAATGTGAAGCTGATGTGAAAGTTATTATTAACTGGCCTTCGGATAAAATAGCTCAGTGCAAATGCATACTAACAAATTACGACGAAAATTTCATTCATACTCCAATGAGAAAAATAAAACTATCACCTGTAAAACGAACTGAAATAGCTGAAGAACTTAAAACATGTATCCGCTATTTCATATCGTAACTCAATGGCAAATAATAATAATTTAGTTTTAATTCCGATGAGCCTGAACCTACTCATTTACCAACAACAGGGTGCTTACGTCAAATAAAACACGAACATAAGAGTAGCTCACTTTTTCATCAAAACCAAATACTTTCATTAGGCATAAGGCTAATGACCCAAATATCGCCTTACAAAGAAGCTATTAAATATATCTCAGTGTATCCATTTTATATTTGTTATTGGGACCCTTGTCAAGATCAATATTGCAAAGAATTTAAAAAAGCTGATAAATTAATTGTTATTATAGACGCCACCGGTAGCATTTTCAAAACATTTGGCTCTTTAAATAATGACACAATCACCAAACACATTTTGTTTTATGTATGTGTCATAATAACACATGAAGGTCACAGTAGTATCCCACTTACCCAAATGGTATCGGAAAGCCAGTCTATGGACACTATATACAAATGGCTGGCAACATGGCACGTGAGCAATCCAAAACCAGACGAAATCATCGTCGATGAGTCATCCGCGCTGATTGGTGCTTGCGTAAAAGCATTTACGAAACATAACTCTACTAAAGAATATGTTACAGAATCTTACAGAAAACTGGAGGAAGACGAAAAAGTGACGATTGCTACATTAGAATAGACACAAGTCATTTTGTTAAAATCATTTTCAATTTAACTTGTTTTAAACATGTCGACAACAGAGTAAAATTCTTTTATATTAAATGTCTGTTAGTGTTGAAGGAATGCGTAAATTTTGAAAAAGCCAAAAAATTTTGACAGATATTATTACAGTTTGTTTGAATGAACACGACGGCATTAATAAATCCAATACTCCTTCTAGGTGTGAGTTGGCTAACAATCGATTAAAGACATTGAATCAGTTTCAGATTTTAGATGCAGAGATAGAGATTCAGGATAGTGATAAAATAAATGATCTGCCTACAGCTGTGGAAAAATCAGTGTTTGAAAATAAAACTGATACCAAATTAAGTGAATAGAACAGATTTTTTAAATGGTTTACCAAAAAAATTGAAACCGAGAAATTACTCGGTACTCTAGATACTGAAGATATAGGCAGTCATGACAATTTGTACCATTATCCTGCTTTTATAGAAATTTTATCACGTTTACTGACTCTGTTTCCTTTGTGGTCAAACGTAATGAAAAATATTTATGATTCCGATATCGAGGCACCTACTTCTTCAAATGTTGAATCATACTTTAAAACTATAAAAAAGACTGCTATTACATCTAAGCACCAAATCTCACAGACTACGAACAGATGAATTCATTATGAAACATTTAGAATTCTTAAAAGGAGAGATTAAAGTTGCACCGAGAATATCGATACTGCCGAATCTTACTGTACAAAGAAATACTGGAGCATATTTTCCTAAGAAGGAAATAAAAAGGGATTCCATAACATTTACGCGACAAAGAAAATTACAGTCTAAGGAGCCTAAGGAAGAGTTTACTGATGATTCTATTTTTGCTGAGGACCCTACCTTCATCGAAAACTGGAAAGGGAAAGGAAATGTTACTAAAAAAAGAAAAACTTTGAAGCCAGTTATTTTTTTGTCTTACGGAAGCAGGCTACAAATTGATAAAAAAAATATTATATTGAGAAATACTTGCGCGATTGATTCGGTATGTCAGGCTTTAGCTATAGCATATATCGATGGCTATCGTATAAGTCAAACAATACATGAGAGTGAAAATATATTCTGTAAACTTGTCAAACTCATGAGTGAAAGAGATACAGAAGAAGTATACAAAATAAGATCTGAAATGGCTCAAGTCTATTTTTCAAAAGTTGAACAAGAATTCTCTGTGGAAGTGAGATGCGAGTGCAATGTAAATAATATATTTGAACGCATTTTAATAGATTGTATATATTATAGTGCAGATGAAAGTGAACATTGTACAGAATTAGATTGTGCAATCTATAGAGTTGAGCGTAAGATACAAATCGTTCTACACGTTGATATAAATTCAGCCATTAATGATTTACAAGAAGCCGCAAATACTTTAATTAATGCCCAAGAACTTACAGAATGCCGGCGAAGTAAATGTAAAGGTGTTAAATCATTTAGTGTATATTTGCGAGATCTTATTGCATTTGAATTTCATTTTAATCAATTTATTTCAATGATCATCAAGATGATCCACCAACATCTCTTTTGTTACAAGGATCTGAGTTTAATTTACTGTCAATAATAGAATTCGAGCCCCAGTATGTGAAACACTTATTGGTCACTACAAAGCTCATTGCAGACGAAATTCACAATGTTATGATGACGAATCGAAAAAAATTACGAAGAGTAAAAAGAAGCTAATTCCACATTGTATAATATATGCGAAAAATAATATGAAAATAAGGTAAATTAATAATTTAATATTTTCTAAGTAAATTGTAATATTATTAAACTGAATCTTATGAACGACCCACATTTTGTTTTTATTTACGATATCCTTTTAATGTGCTTATTATTCACTTACCTACTCATAACATAACATGCCATTTAACAATTTAAAACGCCTCATAAAGTAGCAATACCGTTGAGTGAAGACACACTGCAACAATTTGCCTTGATTATTTTATCAGGCACTTTTCCTTGGGATAATTTTAATAATTGCTACATCCTTTATTTAACATATGTTTGAAGTTACAACTAAATTAGATAAATGAAGTAAATATGTAGCAATTATTGACGCAATACATTTCGGGAAACTCTGCATGCTTGACTTTAAACTAGGAGGCGACCAGCCAACCAGACGTCAGGATTGCTGGTCAAAAAAAATATTGTGTTTCTAAATATATATCCTATGTAGCAATTATTTATTATATGTAGCAAATATAAGCAATTATGTAGCAATTTTCGAATCAACTCTCATAGACCAACGCCACAGACAACCAGCCATTCTGACGCACACGAAACGTCGGGGAAAGTGTATACGTAAATATAAATAGTATAATAGTATATATAGTAATAGTATAAATAGTTTTAATAGTTTCAATAATTTAATTAGCTTATAAATTAGTAAAGTTTAATAGTAATAGTAGATTAACAGTTTCTAAATTTTGTAATAGTGTCAAATAAACAACGCGATAAAATCCGTATAATTATAGTAGTTTAATTTCAATGAATAACATTCGCGTAAACAGAAGACAATATTAAGTTACATTATTGTTTATTTACGTTTTAGTGATGAGAAGTTTTAAAAATAATACAATAAATCACACATTCTTCAGGCAAAGAAGTACGTTACCTAACACGCATCTGCGCTTTTACTCAATGCAACGCAACAATTTAACTTAAAAGTAAGTAAGTACCTACCAATTAGTCTCACCAGGATAGTGAGAATAATATATTGTTGGTTGCGGAATGCGACGTAAACAAGTAACGTCACGAATCATCCGATCGAGTGGGCTATAAAAGCGCGCTCGGCGCGCAATGACCATTGACCAGGCCCAGTCAACTGTCATACAGCAAAGTTATACGTATTGGGGGTACGAAAGAGCGAGCGAGTAAGATAATAATGTTATTACCATTAAAATACTTTTTTATAATAAATGATTTTTCCTTCTGGTAGCATCTACATTTTAAAACCAACATGCTGTCAAATCTGACAATACAAGAAAAACTTTTGCCGGCATTATGTTTTGTCTTGTTTTCGAAGTTTATTTTTACATACTGTTATGATTCACTCGCGGCAGTCCTGGACTGGTTTACGACGAATAATTTACTACTAAACTCTAAAATAACTAAATGTATCAAGTTTACATTGCCAAACGTAAAGAGTCCTAACGTGAATATAATTTTAAATGATGAAATTATTAAGTACTTTAATTCAATCTACAGATATTTTTAGGATTAACTTTAGATCATAAAGTTCAGTGGGGCGCTCAAATATCGTGTCTTGCAGGGAAACTTAGCTCAGCCGCTTACGCAATTCGGAAAGTAAGACAGCTTACTGATATAGATACTGCAAGACTAGTATATTAAGTAGTATATTAAGTTATTAGTATGGAAGATCACGCGGGTTATACCAGTACCGAAAGGTAAAGCGGTACCAGATGTTACTGGATATAGACCAGTAGCAGTGTTGTCGACTCCGGCCAAGGTGTTCGAGTCCGCTCTTCAGCGCAGCATGCAGGCGCAAGTGCAAGC
The DNA here is from genome assembly GCA_963564715.1 of Catocala sponsa. Classification (NCBI taxonomy): domain Eukaryota; kingdom Metazoa; phylum Arthropoda; class Insecta; order Lepidoptera; family Erebidae; genus Catocala; species Catocala sponsa. Next base: position 3,287,456 of record OY751356.1, on the reverse strand, counting down.
GCAGTTGTCGGATTCGCAGCACGGTTTTCGTCCGGGGCGCAGCACAGCTACAAACCTCATTAATTTCATGTGTCAGGTGGTACCTGCTGTAGATTCTGGTGGGCAGGTCGACGTTGCTTACTTCGATTATAAAAAAGCGTTCGACTTGGTTGATAATGACGTGTTATTAAGTAAACTGGCAGAAGTCGGATGTACCCGACACTTGCTGAAATTCTTCGGTAGTTATATGAAGGATCGACAGCAATATGTAGACTACCGGGGGTGTGTGTCAGGTACATATTATACAAGGTCTGGGGTGAGTCAGGGGAGCAATTTGGGTCCCCTAAAATTTATTATCATGATTAATGATTTGCCTGCAGTCATCAAACATGGGATGGGTCTATTATTTGCAGATGACCTCAAATTGTTTTTACAGATCAATAATTTATCTGATTGCAAACGTCTACAAGAAGACATTGAAAGAGTAGTTAGATGGAGTCAAAGGAACAAATTGTCCTTCAACGTTTCTAAATGTTCCACTATGTCTTTTACTCGTTCGCGTACACCTATCACTTATAACTATAGAATAAACACAGAACCAATCCAAAGAGCCGCACAGGTAAAGGACTTAGGCATTAGTATGACTCCTGATCTTTGTTTCAGAAGTCATATTACAAACGTATGCAAAAAAGCATATAGGAATTTGGGATTTGTACTTAGACAGTCACAGCAATTCACTAACTTGAGCGCGATCAAGGCCTTGTACGATGCACTGGTGAGAAGCCACCTCGAGTATAGTGCTATCATATGGTCTCCCTATGAGGCTAAATATATTTCAATGCTGGAGAAAGTCCAGAATAAGTTTACCAGGTACCTGTACATGAAATTATATGGCGTATACCCATTCTATCCATTAATGTACCCCACATTGTTTGTCCTCGGAATGGTCGGGTACAATGAGCTAAGAGTACGTCGGGAGTTCTCACTTGCAATGTATGTAAGTAAAATCCTTAGGAGTCAAGTGTGTAACGAAACTGTGCTAGGGCGCTTGAGCCTATGTGTGCCTGATCGCTATGTGTGGAGGAGGCGACTTCCACCGATTCTGGTTGTCCCTGCTGCCAGGACCAACTTACTGGCCAAAACGCCACTTACTCGCACAATAAGGGTAATCAACGAGCTCAGCACTAAAATTGATATCTTCTCCTGTAACCTGAACGAACTCGCAAAAGCAATTCTATATGTAGTAGCATATAAATAGTGTGTATGATAATATTTTAATTTCATAATTTAGGTTTACGATTTTGTCAATTTTCTTTGTTTATTTTTGAATTTTAATTTTTGTTATGTATTATATATTTAAGTTTTGAGTATTATGTGTGCATTTTGGCCCCACAATCGCATTGGGCTTCCTGTAATGGTTGTGTGGGATGTGTTATAAATAAATAAATAAATAAAATAAATATTTCAGTTACTTTCATAGTGTCATGTCCTACGGTATATTACTGTGGGGCAAGGCAGCTGATATCGAGACAATTTTTATTCTTCAAAGCGTGCAGTACGTAGCATTTATAATTTAGGACCACGAGTTTCCCTGAAAGATCGATTTAAAGAAATAGGCATACTTACTGTTGCATCGCAATATAATATATTTGCTAACATTATGTTTAATAAACATAACATTTACATATATAATAAGAATAGTGATATCCATAAAGTAAACACTAGAAATAAGCATAAGTTAGTAGGCCCATATCATCGTTTACATAAAGTTCACAATACATTTGCGGGACTCGGTATACGTTTTTTAATAAACTACCTATTAATATACCATTGCTTAAATTTAAAAACGCCGTTAGAAACAACTTATTCGGAAGGGTTATTATTCAGTCAACGACTACTTAAACGACAAAAACTCATAGAGCTAATCGCTTGTTGCATACAGGATTCAAAGATCTGTATTACTTATAAGTCAATTTAAGCCTTTGCATAGTCACAAAGTGTAAGTGTATGCGCCATCATGCCATCCTACTGTCTATTTTAGATTTATATTAAACAATATATCTTAGCTCAAATTATTTCATCTCTATAATACTATTAAGTAAGTTATTATTGTTATTATCTTTAGTTTTTTATAGTCAGTAGTATAGGGCATAATGGCTGTAACACCTTGTTAATCTGAGTTGTAAAATACTGAAATTATATTTAATTGGCGATTTAAAAGTGTGGCTGTGAGTTTCTTACAGGTTTCTTGTCATAGGCTCAACCCTTTGCCTGAACCTAGCAACTAACCTAAATGTAGCTTCAGTAACTTAGTAAACTCACTAACCTATATACTTTGACGTTCATAAGTGTTACTTTGTGACATAAATGAATAAATGATTTTTGACTTTGACTTTGACTTTCTGCCTATGCCAAGTCGTTGTAAGGTACGCAAACTTTGAGCCTATACCTACTATGTTTGAATCGATGCGGTATGCAAGGCGCACGCCTATGCCTACTAGGTTGAAGTGAAAATGAAGACCTAGACTCTACACTGAGACTACCAGCCAGGTTAGGCAGGAACATCTTCGAGACCTGACGAGGTCTAAGTGTCAGGAGGGGCCGTGTTGGTTGCGGAATGCGACGTAAACAAGTAACGTCTCGAATCATCCGATCGAGCGGGCTATAAAAGCGCGCTCGGCGCGCACTGACTCACTTTAAGATCGAGCGGCGGACGGAAACGTACTGTGTGATTGCTGTTGGGTGATATCAATTATCTGTTACTTTATTTGTGCATTTCTTGAATAATTCATTGATTATTTAAAGGTGAAAGGGCGTCTGTTATTTTTTTTAAGCTGTTTCACATCTGATTCCTAACAATATTTGATTATAATATTAAAAAATGTGTTAAGCAATCTTTTTTATAGGGGCAAATGTTGCAACGCTTTCTTCTTTTAGATGCCACATAAGAAACAACTGGGACTGACCTTTTAGGCATCGGCTGTTTGAAGATATTTTACGGCAAATAATTTTTTTTCATATAAAATCAATAGTATTTACTTACAGACCTCGTTGCTATTCAAGGGTCAACGTGACCCTATCACTGTTATAATGAAGCAAAATATGTACCGAGCTCCTGGACTCACCTACCTCGTGCAACAACGTGTTTGACGGCCTCGATGGCGTAGTGATTAGTGTAACCGACTGCCATGCCTGAGGTCGCGGGTTCCATTCCCGCACAAGTCAAACATTTGTGTGCATGAACATGGATGTTTGTCTTGGTCTGGGTGTTTCTTTGTATAAGATTCCATTATCTAGTACCCATAGTACAAGCTCTGCTTAGTTTGGGCTAGATGGTGTTGTGTGTATGTGGTAGAATATTATAAAAAATGAAAAAAAAAGCGCGGGCGCAACACTGAGAATACACGAGCGGGGGAACAGGTTTGTCTAAGAGTTATTGTACGAAAATTGTTATATCTAAATTTCATAGGGTCATATTGACCCATGAGTATTAACCAAGGGTAATAAAGCTGAAGAGTTTGTTTGTTTGGTTGAACGCGCTAATCTCAGGAACTAATGGTTCGAATTTAAAAATTCTTTTAGTGCAAGATAGCCCAATTATCGAGGAAGGTTATATAACATCACGCTACGACCCACAGGGGCGGCGCAGTAACGATAAACGCGGGTGAAACCGCGGCCACATCTGATTATTAATATTTGCAGGCCTAATACAGACAGAATATAGCCTGAAGTTAATCTAATACCACCTGTATTCTGTGCAAATAAATATTTCTTTCTTTATTTCAATTTTCTTTCTAAAACTTTACATAATTCACTAGCGACGCGCCCTAGATTCGCGCGGATAGGACAAAACCTTAACAAATTATACACCTAAACCTTTCTCATGAATCACTCTATCTAATGGTGAAAACCGCTTAAAAATCAGTTCAGAAGTTTTTGAGTCTACGCGAACAGACAGACAGACGCAGCGTGGGACTCTGTTTTATAATATTACTAGCTTTTGCCCGCGGCTTCACTCGCGTTAATTTAGAATTTGACAATCAATTCGGGTTGTACTCTGCTTGTAATAATATAATTCAATCATGATTCGAAAGACACGTGGCGCCATCTACTATTATCATAAGAACGTTATTGTTGTTTTCCTCGGGAACAGTAATTTTTTTCGGGATGAAAGGTAGCCTATGTCCGTTTCTGTACACCGGAAACGTATATGCAATATTTCAGGATGATCGGTTCAATGGTTTAGGCGTGAAAAGATAACAAACAAACAAACTCATTTTCGCTTTTATAATATTAGTTAGGATTTAGCGCTAGAGATATTGTAGCTTAAAGATATAAATTTGAACTGAACAGCGATTTTCGGCCTCGATGGCGTAGTGGTTAGTGTAACCGACTGCCACGCCTGAGGTCGCGGGTTCGATTCCCGCACAAGTCAAACATTTGTGTGCATGAACATGGATGTTTGTCTTGGTCTCGGTGTTTCTATGTATCCTAAGTATTTACAAATTACTCAATTGAACATTAAATAGTTGCCAACCTGAAATCCAATTAAAACTATATGAACACATCATTCAGTTGATATTTAAAACTTTAGTGAGCTAAGATAAACAATGGTAAAATAAGTATAAAAAAGAAAGAAGAAATAGAGCACATTATTTCAAATAATTTTCTTCCAAAGGAAGGTTTTAAAGGGATTATATATAATGACCACCAAAAATAGTAATTGCACACCAAAATATGCTTACTAAAATAACGAGCACATATACGCCTCAAATCACTGCATTCCGTCTCGGAAGGATTAGGTTACGTTAGGCTCCTTCGTAATCCTCTCGCTGCCGGAAATGGTTCTGTCCATGGTCCGGAGCGAAGGTGCATGGGAGGCCGCCGTCGCCTTCTGCAAGGCAGTGATGTCCGCGAAGGAGGCGGCGGAATGGGAGAGGGAGCTGGTCTCTCCCCACCCAAACCGCAGGAGACGTCCAGGCGCGCCCCCCTCAGTAAAGGGGAGGGCTGTACCATCTGGCCCTCTCCCAAACAGCTGGGGCCCGCCTAGTGTGGCGGGCCAAGACCTGTCGGTGTCGCGGTGAATGCATCCGTGCGTTCGAGCCTACGAGGAAAGAGTTTATTTTTGAACATTATTTTAATTTTTCTATATATATATTCTACTTTGCGACCACCACATTATAAGCAAAAGACAACGTTTTTTTTTTATTTTTTGTGATTATTATTGAGTTGTGTGAGTGATAGTCCAATACGCCACACCGTTATCGCTACCATGCCACTTAAGCGCACTCCTCCGACCACTCCGATGACATCTATTACGACTCAGCCAGATACGGACATTCCTCGTGCTGTGGATGAGGACACGCTGAACATATCAACCCGCCACAAACGGCCGAGAACAGACTGCTCATCTCCTTCATGTAACGTCACACGCTCAGATATACAAGCTCTAATACGTGAGGAAATGCGTTCGGTTATGACCGAATTTATGGCTGAAATGAGAAGCACCTTGAATTCACAGCTTCATGAACTGCGTGATGAACTGAGTGAATTTAAGGACTCCCTTAATTTTCTGAGTGCACAGTACGACACGATAAAAGATGAGATGAATACTGCCCGTCTCGAGATGATGAAGATAAAGGGTATTAATGAGTCGCTGCGGTCCGAGATAGTTACTCTCACCAGTCGAGTTAGACAAATGGATCAGATGTCAAGGTCAGCTAACTTAGAACTTCAGTGCGTACCAGAGGACCGAGCTGAAAATCTGGTTAGCATCGTGAAACAACTTGGCCATGTTGTGAAGTACCCAATTGAAGATCGCGATATATGCTACTGTTCCCGTGTCGCCAAGTCGAATCCTAAATCTCCGCGACCGCGTACCATCTTGGTAAAGTTGAGTACGCCGCGCACCCGTGATTCTTTACTTGCGGCTACAATACAGTATAATAAGGACCACTCGAACGAGAAGCTGGATACTAGTATCCTGGGGCTGGACGACAAAAAGACAGCGGTATTTGTTTCTGAAAACTTGACAGCCGAGAACAGAAATTTACACGCCGCTGCTCGACTTCGTGCTAAGCAACTTAATTATAAATTTGTCTGGGTGCGCGGAGGGCGAGTTTACGTACGTAAGCAACCGGAGGCTGAATCGGTATTTATTAGCAATATGGATGTTCTAAATAGATTAACTTGATCAATTTATGTTTTGTTTTTCTCATGTGATCGTAATTACTGAATATCAACATTCTCTAATACTATAAAGTGTTATTTTCAAAATGTAAGGGGTTTGAGAACTAAAACTACTGATTTTTACTTAAATGTGTTGACATGTAATTATGATATCATTGTACTGTGTGAGACATGGTTGGCGAGCGACATATTGGACTCTGAATTGTTTTGTAACCGTTAATCTGTATATAGGCGTGACCGCGAGACCAGTGGTTTTCACAACAATAAATCTGGCGGTGGTATGCTAGTGGCCGTGTCAAAGCGCTTGGCCTCTTCTCGACTTACTATTTATGAGAGTAAATGTGAAGATATATGGGTGAGCATTGATATATGTATAAACAACCGGCCAGTTAAACTTTTTATTTGCGCAATGTATATTCCTCCACCCGTACAAAAACATATATTAGAGCAATTTCTTGCTAAAGCTAATTGTGCTTTGGAACACTCCAGTGCTGCGTTAATACTGGGTGATTTTAACTTGAGTAGTATTGAGTGGAGTGGCTCATCAGGCTCACCACTTGTTGCTTCCGTAAACAAAACCGACATTTACGAACAAAAACTTTTGGATTTCATTTCCCTTAATAATTTGGACCAATATAACTGCATTCGTAATCATAAAGACAAAATTCTTGACCTAGTTTTGACTGATGTTTCACTGGACAGACTGAGTATATCAGATAACTCATTGTGTAACGTGGATTTATATCATCCACCTCTTGAATTTAACTTGCTTTGTAAAATATACGCGGGCACCTTGGGCCCTAATCATGAGCCAAAGTTTCAGTTTCACAAGGCAGATTACTGTAAAATTATTCAGGAACTGAAAGACATATCATGGCAGGACATATTTTCTCAATGCAACAATGTCGACAGTATGGTTGGGTTATTCTATGAAAAGATTTATAGAGTGATAACAATGTATGTACCCAAGTCAAAGCTTAACCCTCGTAGATATCCGCCATGGTTCAGTAGGGATCTTATTCGTCAACTACAGGAAAAAAACAAATACCGTATTTGTTATTCGAAGTATCAAAACCCAATGGATAATATTTCATACAAGCTGCTTAAAGATAGGATTAATAAATTAACACAGCTTACATATAAAAAATATATCAGTTCTATTGAATCTTCTATCACTTCCAACCCAAAGTTATTTTGGTCATTCTTGAAACAAAAACGTCACGGCCATAGTTCATATCCTTCAACTATGATCGACGGTGATAAAAAGTCTAGTGGAGGGGAAGGCATTTGTAACCTTTTTGCTTCGTGTTTTTCTAGTTTATGATGATATTTGATAGTAGTGTTAGTCACGTAGATAACACAATTAAGGAAACTCAATGCACACAGGTTTTACATCGGCTGAGATGTTCTAAGGACTTTATAATAAATGCTTTAAAAAGACTTGATCCACGTAAAGGAGCGGGACCCGACGGACTGCCTTCCTTATTTGTATTAAAATGTGGCGAGGTCTTGGGGGAGCCTCTCTCTATGATTTTTAATATGTCCCTGTGTACAGGCTGCTTCCCTGCGTTATGGAAGGAAGCTTTAGTTGTGCCGATATACAAGTCCAATGACAAGTCTCTGGTGAAAAACTACAGACCCGTGTCTATACTATCTGTATTTGGGAAGGTGTTTGAGTGCATACTTTACCCCTTTATTTCGTGGCATGTTAGACACATAGTAATGCCTGAGCAGCATGGTTTTATAAATAAAAGCTACCCGACTTCGCTGGCTTGGACATGTGGAACGAATGGGAGAGGATCGCTGCCAAAAGAGCATATCTCGGGTGTCCCAACGAGCGTCGTCCGGTGGGTCGTCCAAGGTACCGCTGGAAAGACGAAATAGCTAAAGACTTGAAAGAGATGAATGTGCTCGATTGGTCTGACTTGGCACAAAATAGGAAAGAATGGCGCACTTTAATGTCGGAGGCCAAGATCCACTTTCGATCGCTGAGCCAGCGAAGTAAGTAAGTAAGCATGGTTTTATTAAGGCTAGATCAACGGCTAAAAATCTTACACGTTTTGTGTCGGATGTGGTGACTGCGTTAGATCGTGGATGTCCTGTAGACGTCATCTATACCGATTTTAGCCGGGCATTTGATAAAGTGGATCATGCAATATTGTTAAGCAAACTGTATTATTATGGTATAACAGGAAACTTATTGCAGTGGTGTGAGTCTTATCTAATCGATCGATCCTCGAGGGTGGTGGTTAATGGTTTCACATCTTACTCATACAAGACTCCGTCAGGAGTACCTCAGGGATCTCATATAGGCCCACTTTTCTTTAATATTTTATTAATGACGTAGCATCCTGTTTCCTTCACTCTCATATATATTTATATGCCGATGACCTTAAAATTGTAAAACGTATTGACAATTATTGTGAAACGCACAGCCTGCAAGATGACCTTGATCGTTTTTCCCAATGGTGTCGCGATAACAAGATGTTACTTAACGTTGACAAGTATTACCATATGCACTTTTCTCGAAAAACGGGACCTTATTTTCAAAATGATGTAGTTAACAATCGCATAATCGAGGAGAGGGATGCTGTTCGTGATCTCGGTATTCATATCGATAACATGCTGCGTTTTCACACTCATGTGGATAACATAGCCTCAAAGGGCTTTAAGGTACTTGGATCTGTATTGCGTAACAGTAGGGAATTCAAACATGCCTCAAGCAAAATAGCCATCTTTATCTCTCTGGTCAGATCAGGCTTAGAATATTGCAGTATAGTTTGGACTCCCTACTACGATATACATAAACGCCGTTTGGAATCCGTTCAAAAAAGATTCCTGTGGCATCTGTCTTACCATTGCAACATGGCTAAAGAACTACGCTCGTATGCCACTCGATTGAGACACTTTAAATTCGTGACCTTGGAGAATCGTCGACAGATTTTAGACCATCTCTTCTTTTATAAAATTTATAATAGCCTCATTGACTGCCCTCATTTACTGGCTTAAATAAATATGAATGTGCCATACAAACTCGCTCGGTCGTCTAGGTACCAGCCTTTCTACGCCAAAACCTCCAAGACAAACCTAGGGCATTTCTCCTCTGTCAACCGAATGCAAGCGCAATACGGTCGCCTATCACGCCTACCTGATATGGATATCGATTTATCCTACTCCTTGCCCAAGTTTAAATCTATATTGGTCGACAAGTTGATGTAGAGGTAAATTTATTAATTGATTTAATTTGATTAGGTTCAATTATCTCTAATTTAATTTTAATTATAATTAATTATTATATTTTTTCATTATTTAATATAAATTATTGTGTCAGCATTTTAAGATTTAAGTTTTATAATAATCAATTTCCTTTGTAGCGGCGCCAGCGCATACATTCCGCGCGAGCCGCTCACTTGAATGACATCATCCCCACCGCAGCTCCGACCGTTGACGAAGAACGTTCGGGCATCTTCGTGTCAAATCGTCGCCGTTCGGTTTTCTCGTGGTGACACGCCTCAGTGCATTGTTTCAACTCGTCCGACGCACACTCCGCGCTAATCTATCTTGCATATAACGGTCAGCTGATTTCGCGAGCTAGTATTTAAATTCTAAATTCATTTATACTATATTCCTATCGCTGTAATCTATTCTTATATACTTTAACTTTCTTCTCTTGTGTTTCGTCCTATTCCTACTCTTCAATGACCGTTTATTCTTGTGTAAAAAACTGTTATAATAAATAGCCGTTAACTTTCAAATTGAACTTTTTATTTGGAGGACAACTGTACACCCATACCTTTTTTAATATAATTTATATGTACCTACAGACTATGCATGCATTTCGTTATGATTGTTACTGTTATTTTTATCTTTATTTAAATGCCATTATTTATTTGTTTGTATGATGTTTTAATGTAAATATTTAATTTCACTTTTGTAATTTAAAAAACAAGCATTAATAAATATTTGATGTAATTATTTTTCGTTAATGCATGCCGTGGCAGCCTGTAAGTAAGGCAGCACTATATTAGTTTCAATTAGTGTATGCTTTGTTGGTTGTCCATAAATAAATAAATAAATAAATGCTAGCGCGAATCCCGTGGCACCGACACTAGGTACTGGGTAACGTCGTCAGGGGTTTAGTGGGTGTGGGGCCGGCCTCTCTGGCTCGAGCCCGCGCCCAGCCCGGCCGCGGACGGTGCGTAAACGAATTCCACGGACTTAAAAACAAAATGCCTCCTTCGTAAACCCACCCAAAAGTCCGTCGACTTATTTTGATCTCTTTGCTGGTATTAAAATGCGGTTTTAATTTTGGTGATCACTTACTATTTTTGACTGTTAGGTATATTTTACTATATTTGGTGATAAGTTAAACGTAAGCCGTTTTTAAACACATTATAACTATCTTTATATTTATCATTGACACAAATATTTACATTATTAATTTTAAAATGAATTAACCTAATATATATTTACAAACATATTAAAAAAGGTAACATACTTACAAAAACACTAATGTTGATACTACTAAATATTTACAGAAAAGGTTTAGGCATCGTAGAATTCTTCTTCTTTTTATATATTTTATGAAAGTATTTACAAAAAGAAGTATAATATATGTAGGTATGTATGTATGTTTATCCATTGTCTAGTAGGTACTCATAGTACAAGTTCTGCTTAGTTTGAGTTAGATGGTCTTGTGTGTATAGCTGATAGAATATTATTATTATTTGGTTTATACTAGGATGTCGTTCATTTGTATTTAATAAATGAATAAATTATGAAATCTCAGACTAGAATTTCAAGGTAATATCATTGTTGGACATAATATGACTTCCGTGTATTTAGTTACAGATATTGTTTTGTACTATGTGAGTTAATTTCCTCTTGACAGCTGTTTCTAATTGTTTATGTACTAATTACCGCTTGCGTCAATGCCACAGGATAAAAGTATCCAGGATATGTTCTATCAAACTGCGATGCACCGTGTTGTGTGAGCACGTAATTACGTAGATACCCTTCTATAAATAATTAGATGTTCCCGCGGTTTTACGCGCGTTTATTGCTGCACCGCCCCCGTGGGTTCTAGTGTGATATTATATAGCCTTTAACCTTCCTCGATAAATAGGTTATCCAACACTAAAATAATTTTTCAAATCGAACCAGTAGTTCCTGAGATTAGCGCGTTCAAACAAACAAACAAACTCTTCAGCTTTATAATATTAGTATAGCTTAACCATTAATTATGCGCAAAAATCCCATAACTAGGCGCATGGGTCCTCTACAGACCCCAAACAAAAAAATTAAAATGGAGTAGATGAAATAAATAAAACACAGTATGTATTATCATAAATATTAAAATACTTTATTATAATTAAACTTATAAAACAAAAATATAAGAACTTTGGCTTCAAATAACTAAAAAAATAAAACAACTTCTGTTTTGTCTTAAATCTTCAAAATTTGCGTATAGCTGAGATCAAATAAAAAAAAAATATATTATTCAGGCTCATCACCAGATTCATCTTTGCTGCATCCAAGCAGTTAGTATGAAAACCATATAGTTAGGTACTGATTTTCTTCATACAAAACGGCAACTTCAAATTAAACACATTTTTTTTTTTTACGTGGTGGTATGCTTTGACGCATACCTCTCCGCGGGGCGTCGTAGAGGTTATGTCGGGCTCAGCGGGGAAAAGATACCCTATGAGAAGATACCTGTCCGACCAGTAATACCGACTAAACCTACCACGGTGTTCCTCGACATAACCATAGACAGCGAGGTCGCGCGAATCGCTTTCACATGCAATCGCGACCCCGCCGTGGTTTAGGCCGTAGGCCACTACACAAAAATACTTCCTCCACCGGCCCCCTGGGGGGGACAAAGGCACTACACAGAGGCGCACGTGGGAACACGCACGCCGCCTCTCGGGTCTGGTGCTGATCGGGTGGCGAGCAGGCCCACGCAGCCCACCACCCCCAGGTCAAACCTCAGGGTGGCTAGAGGTCATCTCGCGATAATACTGTGCATAATGAGATAACAATTTTTCAGTTCGAATTATTTTTCACGTGTTTGAAAGTATCTGCTAGACAAACATCAATTTAATAAAAATGTATTGTTTTCTATACCTCTTGTTTGATTTACTTTATTATGTAAGTATATTTAATTACATGAATTATACAAACGTCAATGAGACTAATAATGAATCGAATAACGCGTTACTTGGCGGCAATCCATTGTAATAAAGTAATTGGGAAGAGAGGAACCCGCTATGCACCCTCGGATTGCTCATCACAATAATTATTGAAATAGATAAAGGTTGGCAATACCGAACTGCTCAAGTTAGGGACAGCCGCCACGTGAAATTTACTCAAACTTGCAGTATTCCGCTTCGAAGACGATCCGAGGATTTTTTTTATACGACTAAGTTGACAAACAAGCATACCTGATGGTAAGTGGTCACCGTAGCCTATGGACGCCTGCGACACCAGAGGCATTACCTGCGCGTTGCCGACCCTTGAGGAAAGGAAATGGGAACGAGAAGGAGCGGGATGGGGGAAAGAAGGTGATTGAAGTTATGTGTGTATTAAATAATTAATTATTTATCGCTCGCTTAAGACTGCGCCGAGCGTAAGACAGATAATGACAGAGCTCGTGCGGCGCATATTCAAATCGGCGCGCGGCCGCCATAGTAAAATTGTATGGAGGATTTGAAGTGCTTTTTGATAAATATGTATCTTTATTGTCAACCAATAATTTAAATATTTGGGACGGACAAATTGTAATATAACTATTTATGTTTCGTTTAAGCTGTAAAATAGGATAGATTTAATTTTTCGTGCAAATTTACGTAAGTTTGTAGGCGAAAACATGAATTATTTTAAGTTTTTTTACACGGAGTAATTGTAAACACATTCATTGTTATGGCAAATGTATATTTTATATTTGTATTAAACAAAAAGTGTTGATTTTATTCACTTAACTGTGACCGCCTGTTTTGGCGCATTTCATGTCTTAGGAAAACATCGTGAGGAAACCTGCATGTCTGAGAGTTCTCCATGATGTTCTCGAAGATATGTCAAGTCTGCTAACCCGAACTGGGCCAGCGTGCTGGAGTATGGCCTAACCCTTCTCCCACTGAGAAGAGGCCCGTGCCCAGCAGTGGGACAGATTAATACAGAGCTGATATTATTATTTGTATATACTACATTTCACCCGCGGCTTCACTCGCTTAAATTTAGCTTAAATTAGATAATACGAAACGCCACTTAAGATACTTTTACGCACACTGGTACTTTTGTTTAGACACGGTCCCGCAACTCGTTCGTCTCAAACGATATTTCCAGTCTGTTTTCCATTGCTCCTCGTGTCCGAATGCGCCCTCAAATCTCTATCTCTATCAACAATCCCTCTTCTCCATAACGAGACTCGCAATCTGTCTCGTCTTATCTCGGTAGCCATCCACGTACGATGACATTTTCGATACAGAGCGAAGATAACGTATATGAATGCCAGTGATACCAACAGCAACAATACTAACAAGATAATGTTAGTGGAGCTGGCGTGCACAGCCAGTCGACGTATCTCTGCGCTGTTACTTCCTCCTGCTGCGTTCTGGGGTATATAACCTCCTCATTGGTGTTAGTGGTTCCCATCGTAAAGAAGAACTTCAGATATTTTACGATACAATGTAATGATCGCTACCAGCTTCAAACGTAGATTAAACTTTGAGCACTGCATTGTAGCGTAGGGCGTCCCGATATGGGCAACGGAATGTAAACATACGCGACTCACAACTATCGCGCTGGCAGGGTCGCCATGTACGGATGGTGAGGTTTAGTGTAAAGTTCGAGTAAATGACACACCGAATGATGAGTAAATACTGCCTTTATTTTAGGATTACATAGCTTTATATACATTCTCCCTTACAAGGTAAAGTTATGTGTAAACAATACATTTTTCTAGGCGAAACACATTTCGTCCAGAAAAAAGTATGGTTTACCATAGGGTACACTATTCCTACTACATACCTACTCCTTTCTATAGCCCTAACAACGTGTACCTACGCGAAATTTCATAATGATCAGTCGAGTAGTTAAGGCGTGAAAACGTAACAAACAAACTCACATTCAAATTTTTAATATTAGTTAGAACTAGCTGACCCGCGCAGCTTCGTCTGCTTCACATAAGACAATTTTCCCCGTTTTTGCAACATTTTCCATTGATGCTGCGCTCCTATTGGTAGTAGCGTGATGTTATATAGCCTATAGCCTTCCTCGACAAATGGGCTATCCAACACTAAAATAATTATTCAAATCGAACCAGTAGTTCCTAAGATTAGCGCGATCAACCAAACAAACAAACTCTTCAGCTTTAAATATTAGTTTAAATTACTTAGGTATATTCGTGATCAACATTATCTCTCAACTTAAGTGTAAGACTCAAGCTATATTAAAATTTGACGTAGTAACGCGGTGCCCTCAAGTCTATGGTTTAAATCTCTGTATGTAGTTTTGCATTTAGCCTTGGGGATCACGTAACCGTGCCGAATACTACCTACATTAACTATTTGTAAAGAAAACAACAAATTCGCAAATCATTTAACATGATTGACGTATATACATAAATATATTTGCATTTAAATGAATCTCTTTTACGCATTTTAGCGTAAATTACTTCGAACTTTTTACATTTACGCGCCGTTTTAAAATCACTTATTAGCAATGAAATAATTTGCATAGATTTTCGTATTCTGTTTATGAAACTGGCTTTTTTTTTAACTGTCTCCAACAATTCAGCAGAAAAATGTTGAATATGTTACGTTCCTGGCGAAATGTTTAAAAAATCTAATGTTATTTTTCTGAACATTGTTTTTCGTTTTAAACGAAAACACCCACATTATAATATAACACGAGATTACATATTGTAAGTATATTCCAAATCCTTGTGTCCTTGCGTTGTTCCATGTTTGTACCAGATTTTCAACGTTCATTACTATGAAAGTGACTTCTGGTGTTGATAGTAGTTTCACGTAATAATTCTCGTATCGTGAGGGACTTTACAAACATTCAAACAACGGACACAAACAACACACAGACTTAAAACAACTATTATGGCACTAAATTATTTTTTTTTGTCTCGTGTGGCACTGAACCCACAACAATCGACGCGGCGTAGAGATTTCCACTTAAGCCATTTCACCATCCGTCCCTTTTTTAAATAGGTAGTACCTTTAATTTTTTTTTTAATAGAGCATTTTATTAATAGTAGAGCCTCGCTGAATTCAGCGTGCGGCTTGACCGGGGAAGGACTACCCTCTCACAGACTATCGACGTAAAATACCAGTATTCCTACTGTTGTTTCGTTTGACTGAGAGTGCGGAAAACTATACCTACTACCGATTTTAAAATTTCTGTCACCTTTATAAAGCTAACCGAGTAACATAGGCTTGTTTCATTTTAAAAATATAGGCGTAGCGTAATATTTCCGAACGCTTCCGTCATGTTTGACAAGTGAGCGCGCCAAAAAAGTTCACATTCACAGAAATGAGTTAGAAAACTCAGATCGGCCATCTAATACGACGCACAGTTTTTTACTTCAGTTAAACCTTACATGTAAAGCAAATAAATACTGCTTCAAGAACAAACCGCCTCAAGTGTTATCAATACTCCTGCTGCACGTTTATATCTACATAGATATTATTACTAAGATAACCTAACAATTTTTTAGGCGAGCTAAGCCGCGAGATTCTGTCTAGTTACAAAATAAAATAGTTATGGACGGAACGCTAAAGCCGCGTAAAGAGTTTGCACGTCGGCACGTGGCCTTTCATAATTGGCTGTAAACCTCTTTAATTCGTATAAACAAAAATATTGTCTTCGCAGCTCTATTTCATACTAATTTTAGGATTAGGTACCTACGTTTCAAAAATGTTTCACAGTTCCGTATCCTGAAAACTTAGATTAAAAACCTCTAGATGTAGCCATTGATTGTAGACAATGTGCAAGTGAGAGAAATACATAGGTAGGTACAAACTCAATAACGAAACAGACAAAGCATTCTTCTTTTTATTAAAAAAAGTCAACTAGGAAAAATTCATGCACGCATTTTGAAGTGAAAACTTCTTTAGGCGCGTTGAGCACTTCTTGGGTGAACAAAAATCACGGAACTCGCGTCATCGTCACGCTTCCACGCTATATTTTTTTTTTTAGAATATTAACAAAATCTCAGAAATGGTGCGTCCTACGCAAAAAATAACGAAATGTTGACCCCCGTAATAACCCCTAAGAGAGTATCAGGAACTAGCATCCGACCCAACCCTTTTCTTTTTTTTATTTTTGTTTATAAAGAAGTGTTTATGATCAAGGATTAAAGTTTTCACTTCTATCGACTGCCCCAATTTTTTTAACAGCAACACGCGCTCTTATTGCTGTGAACACAACAAAAATATATAAAAAATACAACATGTAACATGATAAACGCACATCCTGAAAGTAGTTTGTTCAAAATCCGCTAATGAATCAATTCCAGCAATTTACTATCATAACCTAATCTACTTCTACGTGAGTGAAACTTCGTGCAAAAGCTAGTCTATTATATAAAAAACAAATGAAAGATGTCCGCTTGCACGTACAATCTGAGACTAACAAAAATACTTAATAAGCGTAAAAATATTATATCATAATAAATCAGTGTACATTCAATCGCGTCGCTCCAACAACACTGCCAAGCAACGATCTTCTTCAAGGATTCTTTCACGGTTTTAAACAAATTACGTTCAAAACAATACCAGCGATAATCTCTATAACAAAACGAGACTTCAGCCTAATAGTTAAAATTCTGAATTTCAGTATAAAAGCCTTAGGTTAGTTAACAACGGACACATTCAGCTTCATCTCTTGTAGAAGACAGACGAACGGCAAAATGAAGATCATTCTCGTATCTCTACTGTTTCTGGTGAGTACACTTTATTATAAACTATCTTTTGCACGCGGCTTCGCTCGCGTAAAAGTAACAGTACACTTTTAAAAAAATATCACATTATCCTATCCTTCCCTATGAAATAAGGGGGTAAAGAATAAGGGAGAGGATCTAGGGCTTGATTAGATCTCCTTGCATTTTAGATCTCGCCTATGTTACTCAGTGATAATATAGCTTTCTAACGATGAAAGAATTTTTAAAACCGGTTAAATAGTTTTTGAGTTAAATCCTTACAAACAAATAAACAAAAATCAAATATTTCCTCTTTATAATATTAGTATATATTAGAGACGCGCCCCGGCTTCGCACAGGTCACAAAACCCTAACAAATGATACACCTAAACCTTCCCTGTCTATTGATGAAAACCGCATGAAAATCTTGTTTATCAGTCCATAAATTGAAATTAAACTACTATATACGGATTTTATCGCGTTGTTTATTTGACACTTTATTACAAAATTTTGAAAACTGTTACACTACTATTACTATCAAACTTTACTAATTTTTAAGCTAATTAAATTATTGAAACGATTAAAACTATTTATACTATTACTGTACTATTATACTATTTATATTTGTGTTTACACTTTCCCCGACGTTTCGGTTGCTTTTCAGCAGCCATGGTCATGGGGAGTCTAAGATAGTAGTTGTCTCAATGTTCCAGTGTAGTTATTTCAAAGTACCCGAACATAATTTAATCATGGATGTTTCTATTTACGCAGAATGAGCTCAATGTATCATGAAGTCTAGCTTTAACATTCGCGTAAACAGAAGACAATATTATGTAAATCCATAAATTTCCCGAAGATATGTTAATTCAACCCGCCTTGGGCCAGAATGGTGTCGAAGTCAAAGTCAAAGTCAAAAATCATTTATTCACTTAGGTCACAAAGTAACACTTATGAACGTCAAAGGGATTAGTGAGTTTGTTACATTTACTGAATTTACATTTATGTTAGTTGCAAGGTTCAGGCAAAATGTTGAGCCTATGAGAAGATACCTGTCCGACCGGTCCTACCTACTAAACCTACCACGATGTTCCTCGAGGTTACCAGAGTCGGCGAAGCCGCGCGAATCTCGCGACCCCGCCAAGGTTTCGGCTTGCCGAGTGAAACTACGGGCCTCTATACGAAACTATCCTACCCATTTTAAACTCTGATTTTTGCCTTACTGTGCTCTTATGGGGGACAAAGACAACACGATACAGCGGCGCGTGGGAACACGCTCACCGCCTCTCGGACCTGGTGCCCACCACCCCTAGGTGAAACACAAAAGCTAACTTTTTAATACTTATGTTATTTATTACAGGCACTGGCAGCGTGCATGGTTGCTGCAGCGCCATCCATACACAAAAGAGGTACTACATTTATTTCTTTCTTCTCTTTCACTAATTCTCTCACGTTTATGATGACTGCTCCGCTCTCGTGATTCGTAGCGTGATGTTATATAGCCTATGATACTGACGGACAAAGTAGCTTTCTCAAGGTGAAAGAATTATTTAAATTTTATTTCTCTGTATAATATTTTAGGTACTTAGTAAAATAATCTTACTAGTTTTGCTGTTGACATTGTTCTGTTACAAACTATTATACATGTATTTATTTCAGATACTGAAGATACACCAGATAGCTCCAGTCCTAAACCAGCTGAAGAGTCCACTCCAGCCTCGTCTGACGTAACCGAAGGCGGCAGCACTAAAACTAAGAGAGGTGAGTGCGCTAAGGTGTTATTCCTTCAGTACACCTACACATACCAGCAGTGAGACAATACAGGCTGATGTAAATCATTTTAAATAATCACCAAAACGCAGTTATCTTAAATATGGTTGCTAAAGGCCAAAAAATAAGCATAGAATATCAATTTGTAGCTTTCAATATAAGCTGCGATAGGCTAGTGAGAAACCGTTGGACAGACTCGCAGAGATCTCGAGATCGATTCCAAGGCACGCACTTCTGGCCTTTTGAAGTTATGTGCGTATTCAATAGATAATAGGCATGATGACAGAGTTCCATCTTTTAAAGTGGCAAAAAATATTGGACTCCTATATTTTGTTTTAAAAGTCAGTAAAAATATACTAAGATACAACGCATTAAAGTTCGGGAGTGGAGGCTTGTGACGGCATACTTTTGCAAAATTTGATTGAAATAGTTAATTATCGCTCGCTTTAGCGGTGAAGGGAAACATCGTGAGGGAACCTGCAAATCTGTAAGTACTCCATAATGTTCTCGAAGATATGTGAAGTCTGTTAACTCGTACCGGGCCAGCGTGGTGGACTCTGACCTAGCCCTTCTAACAGTGAGAAGAGAACCGTGCCCAGCAGTGGGACAGTTCATAAATAGACCTATTAGACGAATAGTAATTCTTATAATCGTAATTTTATTGGTATTAATATGTTCAAAATGTAAATTCAAACTTAATATGTTCAAAATGTAAATTCAAACAATGTTATTAAATATTTATCTAATTAATTATTTTTCGCCACGTAATTATACCATTATTATAATTTCAATATTTTCATTATTAAATTTTAACTATTCCTAGCTTAATGTGTCTAAATCCTTAATTTCATTGTATTCATAATTATTTATTAATGATCTGCACAATTAATTAATATATTTAAACATACCTACCATTGATGTGATGCTTTTTAGTGGCTCTTTTTGTCTCATATTGTTCTTGTTAAATCGTGGATAATGTAGTGGGCTGCAATATTGTAATATACCATTATGCAGTTCCTATATTTAAACATATTGAATATTGTAGCTGTTTATTATCCCTAAATAAAATAGGGCTGATATTATTATAATCTCTTAATACAATCAACATTAATTAGTTCCTCACCTCTTTTCTTAGCGGCGAGCTCGGCATTGCCTTCAGCTTGGCCGGCACCTGAAACAACGGTATTAATGGCAGTTACAGTAGTCTGTATGTGGTGGACACACCTTAGAATTGATCACTTCGTGATGTGGTCGACCAATTCATGAAATACCAGTCTTGGGATCAATCTCGATACATCTGTGTGGCAGTCTAATAATGTCCCAGTAGGCTATCGCTGCTTATTAACATAATAATAGAGTGTAATTATGCTCTTCACATTGTTGTGATGCGAACTTCACAAAATCAAATACTAAAGCAGCAAACCCTACTGCTGGATCTATAGAATAATATGTTGTGTATGTATTTATTTCAGATACTAAAGAGGCATCAGATAGCTCCAGTCCTAAACCAGCTGAAGAGTCCACTTCAGCCTCATCTGACGTAACCGAAGATGGCAGCACTAAAACTAAGAGAGGTACTCACCTAAACGATTACTATATACTATATACAATAACACCTTAGCGCACTCGCGCTAAGGTGTTATTCCTTCAGTACACCTACACATACCAGCAGTGAGACAATACAGGCTGATGTAAATCATTTTAAATAATCACCAAAACGCAGTTATCTTAAATATGATTGCTAAAGGCCAAAAGATAAGCATAGAATATCAATTTGTAGCTTTCAATATAAGCTGCGATAGGCTAGTGAGAAACCGTTGGACAGACTCGCAGAGATCTCGAGATCGATTCCAAGGCACGCACTTCTGGCCTTTTGAAGTTATGTGCGTATTCAATAGATAATAGGCATGATGACAGAGTTCCATCTTTTAAAGTGGCAAAAAGTATTGGACTCCTATATTTTGTTTTAAAAGTCAGTAAAAATATACTAAGATACAACGCATTAAAGTTCGGGAGTGGAGGCTTGTGACGGCATACTTTTGCAAAATTTGATTGAAATAGTTAATTATCGCTCGCTTTAGCGGTGAAGGGAAACATCGTGAGGGAACCTGCAAATCTGTAAGTACTCCATAATGTTCTCGAAGATATGTGAAGTCTGTTAACTCGTACCGGGCCAGCGTGGTGGACTCTGACCTAGCCCTTCTAACAGTGAGAAGAGAACCGTGCCCAGCAGTGGGACAGTTCATAAATAGACCTATTAGACGAATAGTAATTCTTATAATCGTAATTTTATTGGTATTAATATGTTCAAAATGTAAATTCAAACAATGTTATTAAATATTTATCTAATTAATTATTTTTCGCCACGTAATTATACCATTATTATAATTTCAATATTTTCATTATTAAATTTTAACTATTCTTAGCTTAATATTTCTAAATCCTTAATTTCATTGTATTCATAATTATTTATTAATGACATGCACAATTAATTAATATATTTAAACATGCCTACTATTGATGTGATGCTTTTTAGTGGCTTTTTTTGTCTCATACTGTTCTTGTTAAATCGTGGATAATGTAGTGGGCTGCAATATTGTAATATACCATTATACAGTTCCTATATTTAAACATATTGAATATTGTAGCTGTTTATTATCCCTAAATAAAATAGGGCTGATATTATTATAATCTCTTAATACAATCAACATTAATTAGTTCCTCACCTCTTTTCTTAGCGGCGAGCTCGGCATTGCCTTCAGCTTGGCCGGCACCTGAAACAACGGTATTAATGGCAGTTACAGTAGTCTGTATGTGGTGGACACACCTTAGAATTGATCACTTCGTGATGTGGTCGACCAATTCATGAAATACCAGTCTTGGGATCAATCTCGATACATCTGTGTGGCAGTCTAATAATGTCCCAGTAGGCTATCGCTGCTTATTAACATAATAATAGAGTGTAATTATGCTCTTCACATTGTTGTGATGCGAACTTCACAAAATCAAATACTAAAGCAGCAAACCCTACTGCTGGATCTATAGAATAATATGTTGTGTATGTATTTATTTCAGATACTAAAGAGGCATCAGATAGCTCCAGTCCTAAACCAGCTGAAGAGTCCACTTCAGCCTCGTCTGACGTAACCGAAGATGGCAGCACTAAAACTAAGAGAGGTACTCACCTAAACGATTACTATATACTATATACAATAACACCTTAGCGCACTCGCGCTAAGGTGTTATTCCTTCAGTACACCTACACATACCAGCAGTGAGACAATACAGGCTGATGTAAATCATTTTAAATAATCACCAAAACGCAGTTATCTTAAATATGATTGCTAAAGGCCAAAAGATAAGCATAGAATATCAATTTGTAGCTTTCAATATAAGCTGCGATAGGCTAGTGAGAAACCGTTGGACAGACTCGCAGAGATCTCGAGATCGATTCCAAGGCACGCACTTCTGGCCTTTTGAAGTTATGTGCGTATTCAATAGATAATAGGCATGATGACAGAGTTCCATCTTCTAAAGTGGCAAAAAATATTGGACTCCTATATTTTGTTTTAAAAGTCAGTAAAAATATACTAAGATACAACGCATTAAAGTTCGGGAGTGGAGGCTTGTGACGGCATACTTTTGCAAAATTTGATTGAAATAGTTAATTATCGCTCGCTTTAGCGGTGAAGGGAAACATCGTGAGGGAACCTGCAAATCTGTAAGTACTCCATAATGTTCTCGAAGATATGTGAAGTCTGTTAACTCGTACCGGGCCAGCGTGGTGGACTCTGACCTAGCCCTTCTAACAGTGAGAAGAGAACCGTGCCCAGCAGTGGGACAGTTCATAAATAGACCTATTAGACGAATAGTAATTCTTATAATCGTAATTTTATTGGTATTAATATGTTCAAAATGTAAATTCAAACAATGTTATTAAATATTTATCTAATTAATTATTTTTCGCCACGTAATTATACCATTATTATAATTTCAATATTTTCATTATTAAATTTTAACTATTCTTAGCTTAATATTTCTAAATCCTTAATTTCATTGTATTCATAATTATTTATTAATGACATGCACAATTAATTAATATATTTAAACATGCCTACTATTGATGTGATGCTTTTTAGTGGCATTTTTTGTCTCATACTGTTCTTGTTAAATCGTGGATAATGTAGTAATGTAATTATACTCTCTTAATACGATCAACATTAATTAGTTCCTCACCTCTTTTCTTAGCGGCGAGCTCGGCATTGCCTTCAGCTTGACCAGCACCTGAAACAACGGTATTAATGGCAGTTACAGTAGTTTGTATGTGGTGGACACACGTTAGAATTGATCACTTCGTGATGTGGTCGACTAATTCATGAAATGCCTGTCTTGGGATCAATCTCGAGACATCTGCATGGCAGTTTAACAATGTCCCAGTAGGCTATCGCTGCTTATTAAGATAATAATAGAGTGTAATTGATAGTTATGCTCTTCACATTGTTATGATGCGAACTTCACGAAATCAAATACTAAACAGCAAACCCTACTGCTTGATCTATAGAAGTGTATGTTGTGTATGTATTTATTTCAGATATTGAAGACACATCAGATAGCTCCAGTCCTAAACCAGCTGAAGAGTCCACTTCAGCCTCGTCTGACGTAACCGAAGACGGCAGCACTAAAACTAAGAGAGGTGAGTGCGCTAAGGTGTTATTCCTTCAGTACACCTACACATACCAGCAGTGAGACAATACAGGCTGATGTAAATCATTTTAAATAATCACCAAAACGCAGTTATCTTAAATATTATTGCTAAAGGCCAAAAGATAAGCATAGAATATCAATTTGTAGCTTTCAATATAAGCTGCGATAGGCTAGTGAGAAACCGTTGGACAGACTCGCAGAGCTCTCGAGATCGATTCCAAGGCACGCGCTTCTGGCTTTTCGAAGTTATGTGCGTATTCAATAGACTAGCTTTTGCCCGCGGCTTCGCTCGCGATTTTATAAAATGTCAATAAGAACGAACGCTCGCCGCTTGACAAGTCCATCTGCATAAACAGTCAAAATATGTATGAAAGGCGCGGCTTTTTTTTGTTAGTGAAGTGTTAGTGCAGGTGACAAACTTATTATTTGCGGTTGGTACAGTAACCGTGTCTAGGGATTGAACCGCAACATTAAGTTTGTTTTTTATTGTTTATACTTTTACCGGATAGAAAGTACTCAGTGTGGTGCCCAGGATATAAAAGTATAATAATACTAAGTTTCATCATAATCGAACTGGTAGTTTTTGCGTGATGCTTGAACAAACAGACAGACAAACAAAAATTTTTAAATCCCATTTTTGGATTCGGTTTCGATCTAGTAACACCCCCTGCTATTTATTTTTTTAATGTTTTCAATATGCAGAATTTATACTTCTATAGATTTATTATATGTATAGATACTAGGCATGATGACAGAGTTCCATCTTTTAAAGTGGCAAAAAATATTGGACTCCAATTTTTTGTTTTAAAAGTCAGTAAAAATATACTAAGATACAACGTATTAAAGTTCGGGAGTGGAGGCTTGTGACGGCATACTTTTGCAAAATTTGATTGAAATTGTTAATTATCGCTCACTTTAGCGGTGAAGGGAAACATCGTGAGGGAACCTGCAAATCTGTAAGTTCTCCATAATGTTCTCGGAGATAATAATATGTGAAGTCTGTTAACTCGTACTGGGCCAGCGTGGTGGACTCTGACCTAGCTCTTCTAACAGTGAGAAGAGAACCGTGCCCAGCAGTGGGACAGTTCATAAATAGACCTATTCGACGAATAGTAATTCTTATAATCGTAATTTTATTGGTATTAATATGTTCAAAATGTAAATTCAAACGATGTTATTAAATATTTATCTAATTAATTATTTTCCGCCTTGTAATTATACCATTATTATAATTTCAATATTTTCATTATTAAATTTTAACTATTCCTAGCTTAATATTTCTAAATCCTTAATTTCATTGTATTCATAATTATTTATTAATGATATGCACAATTAATTAATATATTTAAACATGCCTACTATTGATGTGATGGTTTTTAGTGGCTCTTTTTGTCTCATACTGTTCTTGTTAAATCGTGGATAATGTAGTGGGCTGCAATATTGTAACATACCATTATGCAGTTCCTATATTTAAGCATATTGTATATTGTAGCTGTTTATTATCCCTAAATAAAATAGGGCTGATATTATTATACTCTCTTAATACAATCAACATTAATTAGTTCCTCACCTCTTTTCTTAGCGGCGAGCTCGGCATTGCCTTCCGCTTGACCGGCTGTATGTGGTGGACACTCCTTAGAATTGATCACTTCGTGATGTGGTCGACCAATTCATGAAATGCCTGTCTTGGGATCAATCTCGATACATCTGTGTGGCAGTCTAATAATGTCCCAGTAGGCTATCGCTGCTTATTAAAATAATAATAGAGTGTAATTGATAGTTATGCTCTTCACATTGTTGTGATGCGAACTTCACGAAATCAAATACTAAAGCAGCAAACCCTACTGCTTTATCTATAGAAGTATATGTTGTGTATGTATTTATTTCAGATACTAAAGAGGCATCAGATAGCTCCAGTCCTAAACCAGCTGAAGAGTCCACTCCAGCCTCGTCTGACGTAACCGAAGGCGGCAGCACTAAGACTAAGAGAGGTGAGTGCGCTAAGGTTTTATTCCTTCAGTACACCTACATATACCAGCAGTGAGACAATACAAGCTGATGTAAATCATTTTAAATAATCATCAAAACGCAGTTATGTTAAGATTGCTAAAGGCCAAAAGATAAGCATAGAATGTCAATTTGTAGCTTTCAATATAAGCTGCGATAGGCTAGTGAAAAACCGCTGGACAGACTCGCAGAGCTCTCGAGATCGATTCCAAGGCACGCGCTTCTGGATTGACGTAGTTATAGGCGTATTCAATAGATAATAGGCATGATGACAGAGTTCCATCTTTTAAAGTGGCAAAAAATATTTGACTCCAATTTTTAGTTTTAAAAGTCAGTAAAAATATACTAAGATACAACGCATTAAAGTTAGGGAGTGGAGGCTTGTGACGGCATACTTTTGTAAAATTTGATTGAAATAGTTAATTATCGCTCGCTTTAGCGGTGAAGGGAAACATCGTGAGGAACCTGCAAATCTGTAAGTTCTCCATAATGTTCTCGAAGATATGTGAAGTCTGTTAACTCGTACTGGGCCACCGTGGTGGACTCTGACTTAGCCCATCTAACAGTGAGAAGAGAACCGTGCCCAGCAGTGGGACAGTTCATAAATAGTCCTATTCGACGAATAGTAATTCTTATAATCGTAATTTTATTTGTATTAATATGTTCAAAATGTAAATTCAAACAATGTTATTAAATATTTATCTAATTAATTAAACGGTATTAGTGGCAGTTACAGTAGTCTGTATGTGGTGGACACTCCTTAGAATTGATCACTTCGTGATGTGGTCGACCAATTCATGAAATGCCTGTCTTGGGATCAATCTCGAGACATCTGCATGGCAGTCTAACAATGTCCCAGTAGGCTATCGCTGCTTATTAAAATAATAATAGAGTGTAATTGATAGTTATGCTCTTCACATTGTTGTGATGCGAACTTCACGAAATCAAATACTAAAGCAGCAAACCCTACTGCTTTATCTATAGAAGTATATGTTGTGTATGTATTTATTTCAGATACTAAAGAGGCATCAGATAGCTCCAGTCCTAAACCAGCTGAAGAGTCCACTCCAGCCTCGTCTGACGTAACCGAAGGCGGCAGCACTAAGACTAAGAGAGGTGAGTGCGCTAAGGTTTTATTCCTTCAGTACACCTACATATACCAGCAGTGAGACAATACAAGCTGATGTAAATCATTTTAAATAATCATCAAAACGCAGTTATGTTAAGATTGCTAAAGGCCAAAAGATAAGCATAGAATGTCAATTTGTAGCTTTCAATATAAGCTGCGATAGGCTAGTGAAAAACCGCTGGACAGACTCGCAGAGCTCTCGAGATCGATTCCAAGGCACGCGCTTCTGGATTGACGTAGTTATAGGCGTATTCAATAGATAATAGGCATGATGACAGAGTTCCATCTTTTGAAGTGGCAAAAAATATTTGACTCCAATTTTTAGTTTTAAAAGTCAGTAAAAATATACTAAGATACAACGCATTAAAGTTAGGGAGTGGAGGCTTGTGACGGCATACTTTTGTAAAATTTGATTGAAATAGTTAATTATCGCTCGCTTTAGCGGTGAAGGGAAACATCGTGAGGAACCTGCAAATCTGTAAGTTCTCCATAATGTTCTCGAAGATATGTTAAGTCTGTTAACTCGTACTGGGCCAGCGTGGTGGACTCTGACTTAGCCCATCTAACAGTGAGAAGAGAACCGTGCCCAGCAGTGGGACAGTTCATAAATAGTCCTATTCGACGAATAGTAATTCTTATAATCGTAATTTTATTGGTATTAATATGTTCAAAATGTAAATTCAAACAATGTTATTAAATATTTATCTAATTAATTAAACGGTATTAGTGGCAGTTACAGTAGTCTGTATGTGGTGGACACTCCTTAGAATTGATAACTTCGTGATGTGGTCGACCAATTCATGAAATGCCTGTCTTGGGATCAATCTCGAGACATCTGCATGGCAGTCTAACAATGTCCCAGTAGGCTATCGCTGCTTATTAAGATAATAATAGAGTGTAATTGATAGTTATGCTCTTCACATTGTTGTGATGCGAACTTCACGAAATCAAATACTAAAGCAGCAAACCCTACTGCTTGATCTATAGAAGTATATGTTGTGTATGTATTTATTTCAGATACTAAAGAGGCATCAGATAGCTCCAGTCCTAAACCAGCTGAAGATTCCACTTCAGCTTCGTCTAACGTAACCGAAGGCGGCAGCACTAAAACTAAGAGAGGTGAGTGCGCTAAGTTTGTGAACACCGCATTAAAATCATGTATTGATTTATCAACATCTGGTTACAGTTATGTTATGATTGCTAAGTTCCAAAGAATAAGAACAGAATATTAAATCACGTATTTCTAACTAATATTATAGTTGCTTGTATATTAGCATCGCATACACGTTGATAGGGTAACAGAAAAGGACTTAGGGTACCTTTCATACAAAAAAAATACTGTTACTAACCTAACCTGCCATTACGCGAATGAAGCCGCAGGCACAGTAGTATTTTATAACTTATTTTATAATGTGATACATCTATTCCAGAGGCACCAACACCTTCAGAAGAAAACAGCGGGGCTGAAGGTAAATCTCCTATATCTGAAATTGAACAATCCAATAACAAGGATGACGACGTGATTAAACCCCAATCAGATAAAAAGGAGGACAAGGCGGTCGTTGCTGAGTCACCCACATCTGAAAATACTAAATCTGCCGATTCCAAACCTAGCAGTGAAGTTGATGCATCTGATAAACCTGCATCTAGCGTTGACAAGACTGATAATTCTACCCCTAAATCTGAAACACTCGAACCAGCTGCAGATAAACCCGAGAAGATTGCTTCTGAATCTGAAAATACTGAACCTGGTACCAGCGGTTCTACTAATGCTGATTCTAAAACCGATGAAACTGGCGGATCTGAAACGTCTGTTGCACCGAACGACGAGACACCAAAGCAGCCTGATAATGATGCATAAATAAATGTAGTATACTTGGTTTAAATATTACAGTTTAAGCAGAAACCTGTTTTAATATAAAACGAATGTTTAAATATTTATCTCAAGTTAATAAATATAGTACAAAAAAAATAATACCATATTTAAAAGTACGCATTGAAGGTATAGTGGATTAGTATTGTAACCATGCCGATCATCATATCATCAAGATATGCTAATATCAAAATGCTTTCGGAAAATTGCTTGAATTATATCCATAATTTTGTTAATTAGCTGCTAATTAAAATTATTATTATGATATATATATTAATATTATTACTTTACAAGTTTTTCACACCGTCAAAATGAAATGAACCGCAATTGTATCACGATTTATACATGTTTGAACTCTGTAACAAAATCCATATTTTTCAGTATGTTATTGGCAGAATCGTTGTTCTTAACTTGAGCATTAGGTATAGTTATGTGTCCGTTGTTTCAATGTTTGTAAAATTGCCCGCAGAATAGGAAAACCTATCTAAATAAATCTTATATTAATACTATTAGTTTTTTTTATTTGTTCTATTACCTTTAAGCTTATGTTTCTTTTACGACCTATGTCAGTTTATGTGTGTTCCTGTGACTTCTCTGTGATAGGGATGATTCTTCCCTGTGTTTGATAAGAATCTGTCCCGCTGTTCTAAAATGAAGAATACATTTTGTTCTGTTCTTAAGGTATGTAGTGCTATTCGATGATTCATATTTTTATTCGGTATTTATTTATGATAGACTATATTTTGCTCGCGGCTTCTTTTGTCCTAATTTAGATTTTGACAATAAATTGCTATTCCTCAGGAACGGTACTTATTTTTCTGGGTGAAAGGTACCCCATGTCCTTTTCTGTACTCCTGACAACATGTGTGTCTCAGTCAAGTAGTTAAAACGTGAAAGCGAACCAAATAAAGATAAAGATAGTTTTATTTAGTAGCTCAGTCATGTTTTGCCGTTAGGGCGTACAAATTTTAAATATAAATCATGCAAGTAAATGTAACAAAAAGAAAATTTAATTAAATTATTCATATATATACATACATACATACATAGATTCACGCCTGTTTCCCAGAGGGGTAGACAGAGACTGCGGATTTCCATTTGCTACGATCCTGACACACTTCTCTGGCTTCATTCACTTTCATCACATTCCTCATAAACGCCCGTCGGTTCAAGGTACTCTTAACCTGGCCTTTGTCCAGAACGCCTCCGTTCTGATCGAGAAACGATCGAATAATAAATATGCAAATTAAAATGTTTTAGTTATTATATAAATCAAATTCTTAAAGTTTATTATAACTTTTCATTTATGAACTGCTTGATATCACAGTAAGCTTTTTCAGTCCTTTAAGCGGGACGTGAAAAAGCACCTTCTCAGATCGTCAAAGTAGAGACCTCAACATCGCCTCGGCTGCTATGAGGGCGGTGTGGAGGCCACTGCTCTTAGACCATACGACTGCTTACCATCAGGTGGAGTGTGGTCATTTTGACGAGCAAAAAAAAAATCATTTTTCAAACATTAATATTTTACTTCTTCCAACATCTGGGTATCTTATTGTTAATTATTGGAGCCATACAAAACAAACAAACTCACATTCGCATTTATAATAGATAAATAGACAAATGTTGATGAGGCTTTTTTGTCAAGGAATTCTCAGTCTCAGCTACTTGACATACGGAACTGTACCTACAGACAGTAAGAGGCTCGCCCAGTATTATGTGTGACCTAAAAGTATTTAAGACCTTACTTACGCCTTTATCATGGAAGTGAAAGCGACGCGACTGCTGTACATGAGGTATCGGGTTCGAAGCCTGGGTCTGTAGCGAGTTATTCAGTTTTTCTGTTAAGAAATAATCTCAAAGCAGCCGGGAGTTAGGAAGTTGTCGTTTTTAGACACCCTTGTGCCTCAGAAAACATATAAAGCCGTTGGTCTTGCGGCTGATCTCTCTCCGGTTGTGTCGATTTACCGTCATATCGGATCATGAGAGTCAGAGAGAGCAATTGTGCACTATAGTAATATCTCCTGCGCGAATAGCAAGTATCCGTTAAGATTGACCGCCATGACCGAAATTCGGTCTGGAGGACATATTTATTTACATTATGCCGATCAAAGTCTGTCAGGCTCTGTTCCTTACTGTTCTGCTATTATTAATTCACTAGCTTTTGCCCGCGGCTTCGCTCGCGTTAATTTAGAATTTGACAATCAATTCGGGTTGTACTCTGCTTGTAATAATATAATTCATTCATGATTCAAAAGAAACGTGGCGCCATCTATTATCATAAGAACGTATTTGTTGTTTTCCCCGGGAACAGACAAAAACAAAGACAAAGACATTTATTGCTTAAACTGTGTAGGTACATGAAATGTGTTCTTAAAATTAGATTTCATTTCAACAGTCTACCCTGTCGGGCATTGCAATAGTATAAATTAAAAGTAAATTTTAAAAGTATGGACATAATAATAAAATATAAAATTTTTCAAAAGTGTGGTATTTTCCATTTGGATGACTTGAAAGCAAAATACTCTTGCATATCGTAGAATACAGATTTGATTAACCATTTTTTTAAGACACTTTTAAACAATTTGCCTTCCAATTTTTTTATATCTAGAGGTAGATGGTTGAATACCCTAATCGCTGTTATATATGCGCTTTTATAATAAGTTATGTTTTTTATATTCGGCAAATTTAAATTATACTTATATTTACTGCGTACATTGGGTTTGGAATTACATTTAAGTTCAAAAAACGTGATGGTATTTTTTACAAATAGACAAAGCTGCAAAATGTAAATACCTGTGAGCGTAAGGAAACCCTTTTCACAAAAAACAGTTCTAAGCGATTCAATATTGTACATGTTATAGATAATGCGTAAACATCTTTTTTGCAAGACAAATGTAGAATGGATTTCACATGAATTGCCCCAGTATATAATTCCGTAAGTTAACAGAGGATAAACGTAACCATAGTAAGCTGTTTTAGCAATATTTGGGGAAGCTGTTTCAACAAGTATGGACAAAGTGTAACAGTAGGATGATAATTTTTTATTAACTTTCTCTATATGACCTTTCCAATTTAAGTGGTGGTCTATAGTGACCCCAAGAAAGCGTATTTGTTCTACTTCTTCAATCGAGGTATTCGAATGATGTATATTTAATATTGGTGGTTTATATTTATAATTCCTAAATTGTATTAGCTTAGTTTTTGTAAGGTTTCTTTTCAAATTTATGGATTGTAGCCAGCTAGTTACTGTCTCTAGCGTATTTTTTATTTCACTATTATATTCTTGTTCACTCAAACTGTCATTACAAATAAAAATAGTTGCGTCATCCGCATACATTACGCACAAATGTTTTATTGTGTTTGGGAGATTGTTTACATAAACCAAGAATAATAATGGCCCCAATATGCTGCCCTGTGGTACCCCTAATAGAACATTTTCCAAGCTCGATTGCGTAGAAAGTAGCGACTTGGATTTTTTCTCATAGTGCTCAATAACTCTAGCTTGCTTTCTATTTCTTAAGTAAGATTCTATTAAATTATTTGCTACTCCCCTGATGCCGGTGTTTTCTAACTGATGTAACAGTATTTCGAAATCTACGCAGTCGAATGCTCTAGACATATCTAAGAATAAAGCAGTACACCTTTTCTTTCTATTTATCCCATCCCATATGCCTTCGAAAAGTTTGAAAATTGCTAACGCTGCGCTTTTATTTTTTTGGAAGCCAAATTGGTTAGCACTAAGAGTGCTGTGATAGTCGAAAAATTGTACTAATCTGATATGAATTACCATTTCAAAAATTTTTGAAAAGCTCGCTAATAGTGCTATCGGTCTGTAGTTATTTATCTCATGTTTGGATCCTTTTTTATGTATGGGTTTAATTATAGCTACTTTAAGGCTCTCCGGAAATACGCCACCTTCCAACATCAAATTTATGATGTGTACAAGGGCGTCTGCTGTATAATTTATGCTATCCTTTACAATATTTACAGGAATACCATCAATACCAGAGCTAGTCTTGTTTTTAAGGTTCCTTGTAATGTTTATGATTTCGCGTTTATCATCAGGGAAAAGAAATATGGATTTCGAATTTTTAGCAGTATCGATTACGTGGCTACGCTTGACTGTAGAATCATGATTTTGTGTGATGTACATATTGTTAAAAGCATTAACTATATCTGTGGGCGATTTTAACTCTGTGTTGTTATGAATGATGTAATCTATGGTAGGTTTTAGTGTGTTAATACTTTGAGTTTGTTGTAATTTCTTTTGGGATGAAAGGTAGACTATGTCCGTTTCTGTACACCTGACAACGTATATGCAAAATTTCAGGATGATCGGTTTAGTGGTTTAGGCGTGAAAAGGTAACAAACAAACAAACTAATTTTTTGTTGTTTTTTGTTTGTTTGAACGCGCTAATCACAGGAACAACGGGCTCGATTTTTTTTATGGTATAGGAGGCAAACGAGCAGACGGATCGCCTGATGGTAAGCGATCACCGCCGCCCATGGACACCCGCAACACCAGATGAGTCACAAGTGCGTTGCCGGCATTGTAAATTTGCCCCCCTCGCAGGAGGGGAGAAAGTTGGGCCTCCGGTACCCTCACTCACTTGACGAAATACAACGCAAGCGCTATTTCACGCCGGTTTTCAAATTGAATAATTATTTCAGTGTTGGATAGCCTGTTTATCGTGGAAGACTATAGGCTATATAACATCACGCTACGACCCACGCCACGGGGGCGGCGCAGTAACGATAAACGCGGGTGAAACCGCAGGCACATCTATTAGTTTATACAACAATTCTATAGTAACTATTCTAATTAATACTATAAAGGCGAATGTGAGTTTGTTTGTTACGTTTTCACGCCTTAACTACTCGACCGATTATCATGAAATAACGCATACACGTTGCCAGGAGAACAGAAAAGGATATAAGATATCGACGTGAAATACCAATAGGTATTCCTACTGTTGTGTTTCGTTCAGTGAGTGAGAGTGCCGGAGGCCCAATCACCCCCTTTCCCCCATCCCGCTCCTTCTCCTCCCCACTTCCTTTCCTAAAGGGTCGGCAACGCGCAAGTGGCAAGTGATGCAAGCGTACATAGGCTACGGTGACCACTTACCATCAAGTGGACCGTATGCTAGCTTGCCACCTATGTTGTATAAAAAAAAAATTCAAAAAAATTGTGGACTAAATTCTAGCCCTTCTCACACTGAGAAGAGGCCCGTGCCCAGGACCAACGGCTTTACGTATGCTTGTTTGTCACCTTAGATGTATAAAAAAAAAACTCATCCAGAAAAAGTACTGTTACAACCCTAACGTAATAAACCAACATTTACGCGAGCGAAGCCGCGGGCAAGATCTAGTACATCCTAACTAATATTATAAAAGCGAAAATGAGTTTGTTTGTTTGTTACCTTTTCACGCCTAAACCACTGAACCGATCATCCTGAAATTTTGCATATACGTTGTCAGGTGTACAGAAACGGACATAGAGCTACCTTTCATCCCGAAAAAAATTACTGTTCCCGAGGAAAACAACAATAATGTTCTTATGATAATAGATTGCGCCACGTGTCTTTCGAATTATGATTGAATTATATTATAACAAGCAGAGTACAACCCGAATTGATTATCAAATACTAAGTTTACGGGAGGGAAGGCGCGGGCAAGATCTAGTACCTAAATACAAATGCTATTTACATTTCAAACAAATTTTCAATGCTCTACTTTAATGTCAATGACTGAACAACTTGGTAAATATTTCAAAATATTTCTATACAAAGACTTAGGCACACCTGTTACCGAGAAGGTACGCAGAAACCACGAATTTCCCATTAACAAGAAACTGGTATTTATTTTGCTTAAAACTCAAAGTCAAAGTCATTAATTCATTTCGGTTACAAAATAACACTTAAGAAATAATAATAACTAGCGGTCGCCTAGTGCTCGAAATTCGACCAAAGTTTGCCTTTAAGATATTGCTGATATGATATCATTATATATTGATATTGTAACCGTAGTTACGCGCTTTGAATGCGTGTGTCAAGCATGCATGTGTGCGTGTAGTGTTTTTTCATTAATTTAATGTATTTCTAATGCATATTTTATATAAATATTAGGATTCGTCACTTCTTCTCTGTATAAACTATAAGCTTGCGAAATTTCATACTCCTCCGTCCGCCCAATTTGCGTAAAAAGGGATCCAAAGTTTTCGCTTCACGTATTAATATATAGATAATAACCCCTTTGAGACAGTCGTTATCTCCTCATGAGACTAACGCGATACCGGAGGGCATAGTATACTAGCTTTTAAACTACCACCTTCGCCTTGTGATGTAAACAAAAAATGTATCACCAGGTTAAATAAAAGCGCACAAACCGCAGGGCAGCTTGTGGCGAGTTGAATGTGAGTGACGACACTGCGGTCATGAATGCCTCAGAGAGTTGGTGAGGGCAGACGGATTGTCTGATGGTAAGAGATTACCGCCGCCCATGGACACGCAACACCAGAGGAATCACAAATTCGTTGCCAGCCTTTTAAATTGGCCCGGCTCCCCCTCAGGAGAGGGGGGGAGGGTTGGGCCTCCGGTACCCTCACTGACTCGACGAACCACAACGCAAGCGCTATTTCACGCCGGTTTTCTGTGAGGCCGTGGTACCATTCCGGTCGAGCCGGCCCGTTCGTGTCGAAGCGTGGCGTGGTTGTGAATATTCGTATCCGAATCCGCAATCGTGGAGCTTCCCCATCGATTTGGACATCCGCATCCGCATCCGCAATAATCAACGCGGATGTTAATGCGGATCCAGATATGGAGAGGTTAAGATAAGAAAGAAATCAATTGTTCAGTAATACGTGTTTAATTTATGAACCAGCGAAGGCGGTGATATTAGATACCTTTTATCAACATCCGCATCCTCAATTGCGGAGCTTCTGCATTGATTTGGACATCCGCATCCGTATTCGCATCCGCGGATGTGAGATTTCCAATATCCGCATCCGCGGATGTCAAAGATCTGCATCCGCAACATCCCTGTTTGGTTTGGCGCCTTCTATCAAATATACCATAGATGCACATTCTCATACAAAAACCGCGTCAATATGTGGCACTGACCAATACTACTTACTTATGAGTGTCTGCATTTATTATGCAATCCAGGAAATAAACCGGAATAACCATTGAACGCCCACTGAGAAACATTTTGTAATAGTTTAGTTAAAACGCGTCAATGTAAAGCGTCCTAAGTGTGTTACTCGCGATACGCAAGCTTACTAAGTATATGGTACGGTCTCCGCCGTAGTAGTGGTGTCGATTCGCTCTCGCTTACGGGCAGCGCACGCAAGAGTGAGTGGGACAGGTGCATAATATAGCGCATACGACTGATTTATGCACAGTTTTGTTGGGACCGTTTTTCGAGCGACGATCGTGCATCTATGGTGTATTTGATCGATGTTTGCCGCTGAGTGTTGTGGATCGAATCCCAAAAGGAACAAGACAATGTGCAATCCACAAATGACGGTGCTGATTATTTTTATTACATAACTAGATTTTACCCGCGAATTTGCTCGCCTAAATGTAGGTTGCGTAAATTTTCTATCCCGCGGTAAAAGCATTTTTCTGAATGCAAGATCCTTTTCTGTTCTCCTGACAACGTGTTTGCGAAATTTCACGATGATCTGTCGAGTAGTTAAGGAGTGAAAGCGTAACAAACAAACAATCTTACATTTGCATTTATAACATTGTGTTAGGATATTATTTTCTTTGTTGGGTATTTTACTAAATTATAATATTCTATCACATATACTCAACACCATCTAGCCCAAACTAAGCAGAGCTTGTACTATGGGTACTAGACAATGGCAAAACATACATATATACTTTTTTTTTGTAAATACATATGTACATATTATATATAGAAACTCCGAGACCAAGACAAACATCCATGTTCATGCACACAAATGTTTGACTTGTGCGGGAATCGAACCCGCGGCCTCAGGCGTGGCAGTCAGTTACACTAACCACTACGCCATCGAGGCCGACAAAAATTGTCAAGCATGAATGGTTGCTTGTCTAACATCACATAGTTTTAACCTAATTCATAATAGTAACGCGTTAACAGTGAAGGAAGACATCGTGAGGAAACCTGCATGTCTGAGAGTTCTACATAATGTTCTCGAAGATATGTGAAGACTATGGCTTAATCGTTCTCACAGTGAGAAGAGGTCCGTGCCCAGCAGTGGGACAGTTTAATACAGGGCTGATATTATTATAATATTGTTATCTTAGAAGGGGAAATTGTAGGAAACAGAGGAAGGGGAAGACCGAGACGAACCTCTGTGAACGAAAAAGTGGGAGTCGAGTTTGCAAGTTTCCTCACGATGTTTTCTTTCACCGTTTAAGCGAGCGATAATACGCATATTATATTTACCTATTATTAATTGGGTAGTATTTAAATGCACAGCAAAAAAAAAATTGCACAGCAAATTATGCTTACCAAAAATACTAATTGCACACCAAAATATATTTAAAGAGATCAAACTAAGTCGACGGAAGACTATTTTTGGGTGGGTTTAAGAAGGAACCTAACATAACCTAATCCTTCCGAGCCGGAATGCAGTGATTTGAGGCGTATAGGTGCTCGTTATGATATATTTTAGTAAGCATATTTTGCTGCGCAATTAGTATTTTTGGTGGTCATTATATTTAATCCCTTATTAACAGGTTCCCTGTCCGATGAATCACATATGATACATATCAATAGATTTTCTATTGTGTCTATCACGGGACAGCGAATGGGTTAATTTAATGTCATTGGCCGTACAACTAAAGTATTTCGAAAAATATTAAATTAAACTACGCGACTGACGTAATAAAGTATTGTTCAAAACAGATGTTGGCGCGTTCATTTCATTTAAATATTTGATATGAAGGCATTTTGTCTATTACAGTTATGGAGTGGAACGAATTGCCATAGACAATTCTTTGGCGATGGTACCGTTACTAATCACCATTGCACCCTAATTCCCATACTTGGTTCTAAATCCTTGAAACTCAAAGTCAGGTATCGATATTTTATCTATATATTAATACGTGAAGCAAAAACTTTGTACCCCTTTTTAGGAAAATTGCGCGGGCGGAGGAATATGAAATTTGGCACAATTAATTGAAGAAGGAGGGGTGAATCCTAATATTTATATAAAATATACATTTGAAATACCTTAAATTAATGAAAAAACACCACACGCACACAACCATGCATTTGACACACGCAGTCGAAGCGCGTAACTGTGGTTACATATATCAATATATAATGACATATATCAGCAATATCTTACAGACAAACTTTGGTCGAATTTCGAGCACTAGGCGACCGCTAGTACATTTAAATATGTGTAGATACTTCTTGGACACAACACATCAATAACTACGTCACTACATATTATATAACAATGTATCTTTACATAGTATAAAATGAAGTCGGTTCCGCTGTCTGTCCGCTTAGATCTTTTAAACTACTCAACGGATTTTAATGCCGTTTTCAGCAATAGATAGAGTGATTCAAGAGGAAGGTTTATCCTTTCTCGCGCACGCACGGCGCGAATTAATTGCATTCGCTTATCATGTCCAAGCTATTTACGTGATTCGCGTGTACAAGGTCATACGCCTATTAAAACCATAATTTAGATATGAAAATGATAATTATATATTATGATACATACATCATTGTAATGGTAATCTATACTAATATTATAAAGCTGAAGAGTTTGTTTGTTTGTTTGCTTGAACGCGCTAATCTCAGGAACTACTGGTCCGATTTGAAAAATTCTTTCAGTGTTAGATAGCCCATTTATCGAGGAAGGCTATAGGCTATATATCATCACGCTAAGATCAATAGGAGCGGAGCACCAATGAAGAATGTTTCAAAATCGGAGGGTATTTTTTCCTTTTGAGAGCTTCTGCTGCGTGCGCTGCGTAAGCAGTTAAAGTTTCGCAAATATAATGTATGACAGACTTGTTCCCCTATAAAAGTTCTAAAAAAAAGTCTGCGACAGCATATGTCTATCTTTTAAGGTTGCCTCACTGTAACCATTTTTATGCTAACCAAATTTGTTCTAAAATAATGCATTATTTGCGAAGGTATTATTATAAACATGATATTAATCCTTATCCAAATAAATACGTTATTCATCACAAGTACTTAATTTAAAACAAAATTGCCCTTTACATCATTCGATTTCAATGAATATCTTAGGAGATATCGCAGTTTTAAAATAACATTGCAGCAAAATAATTACCCATTACAGACATAGTACAAACGATGTTTCTCCTGGTTTATTCTGCGTGATTACTACTGGTTCGATTTGAAAAATTATTTTAGTGTTGGATAGCCTATTTATCGAGGAAGGCTATAGGCTATATAACATCACGCTACGACCCACGGGGGCGGCGCAGTAACGATAAACGCGGGTGAAACCGCGGGAACATCTAGTAATATTATATTCTTACTACGGTTTATCTAAAAAAAAGTGAAAATACGTACATTTCTAAATAACGACGAAATAATTTGCATAATACATACGTATTATAGTACAGAAAAGCCGAAAAATTCAAAGATTTGTAATGTGATGTCGTAACAAACGTATTTCTGTGCTCTTAAATCGCAAACACTGGCTAAACCTTACGAGACAGATCAAATTAATGTACTACGGAATTGTAAATCATAAAAAGATCGATAAAAATGTCCGCGATGGTATATATTTATCTCCTAAGGATAACCCACTGTAACCATTTTTGTCTTTTACATATTACAACAAAATGTGTTATTCCACTCTGCCCCATATTAGTATCTACAGTGCACACGTGCGAAGCCGGGGCAGGTCACTAGTAATATTTTAAAACAAAGTCTCCCGCCGCGTCTGTTCGCGATACACTCTAAAACTACTGAACGGATTTTCATGCGGTTTTCACCAATAGACAGAGTGAATCATGAGAAAGGTTCAGGTGTATAATTTGTTATCTTATTTTATGTGGGGGCCAGTCAGTGCAGACCGGCGACACTTCGACCCAGTGGGATCTTTTGTGTCAACACTCTCCCAATAACGACTGCCATAGATGTTCATGGCAGCCGGGACCGACGGCTTAACGTGCTCTCCGAGGCACGG
This sequence comes from Catocala sponsa, assembly GCA_963564715.1. Lineage (NCBI taxonomy): Eukaryota > Metazoa > Arthropoda > Insecta > Lepidoptera > Erebidae > Catocala > Catocala sponsa. The sequence continues at coordinate 3,247,711 of OY751356.1, read as the reverse complement.
AGCAGGCGATAAATTGTCAATCAATACGCACATAATTTCGAAAAGTCATATAACTTCCGAAAGTCAAAGGTGCGCGACGTGGGTTCGAACCCGAGGCTCTCTGCATTGCAGTCTGTTGGTCTCCCCACTGAGCTATCGCTGCTCGTATAATTTGTTAAGGTTAAGTACTACCCATGCGAAGCCGGGACTGTTCGCTAGTTTATTTTATACAAGGTATAGTAGAAAATTCCGATTTCTTTCCTACACGGGGCGAGCATTGAAAACATAAATGTTTGTTAATCACAAATAGTTGTACCAAAGTTTGCATTTCTTATGAGAAAGGTGAACTCTCCAAATTGCTCTCTACGAACTTGTGGAAAGATTGAAGATGTGCAACGTTTGCTGATGGAGTGTGTCAGGAACGAGGTAGAAAGGGAGTCCGTTCTGAGAACGCATACCCTGGAGCTGAATAACGTAGGACTTATTTAGATCATAATATTAATAATAATATAATATTCTACCACATACACACAACACCATCTAGCCCAAACTAAGCAGAGCTTGTACTATGGGTACTAGACAATGGATAAACATACAATATATACTTCTTTTTTGTAAATACATACATATTATACATAGAAACACCCAGACCAAGACAAACATTCATGTTCGTGCACACAAATGTTTGACTTGTGCGGGAATCGAACCCGCGACCTCAGGCGTGGCAGTCGGTTACACTAACCACTACGCCATCGAGGCCGTCTTAGACTGTGCTAAGTGGGCCTGCATCAGAGTTAGTGCATGCATTCTATCGAGTTTGTTTATTTGTTTGGTTGAACGAGCTAATCTCAGGAACTACTGGTTTAAATTGAAAAATTATTTTAGTGTTGGATAGCCCATTTATCTAGGAAGGCTATAGGCTATATAACATCACGCTGCGACCAATAAGAGCGCAGCATCAATGAAAAATGTTGCAAAAATGAGGAAAATTCTCTTATATGAAGCAGATGAAGTTGCACGGGTCAGTTTGTATTAGATATATATGCGAATGTTAGTTTGTTTTGCCAGCATTTCTTGTTACCTAACGAAACGCAGTAACTCCTCTTTCCTCTGTTGAGCCGGTTCCTGCGTACCGTCGCTAAAGAAATTGGCTACGGCGATTCGTTCCACTCTATAACTGTAATAGACAAAATGGCTACTTATAGAATAAATATTTAAATTAAATGAACGCGCCAACATCTGTTTTAAACAATACTTTATTACGTCAGTCGCATATTTTAATTTAATATTTTCCAAATATTAGAAGTACGGGCAATGACATTATTCGATTAAAAATGAATATAATATCAGCCCTGTATTAAACTGTCCCACTGCTGGGCACGGGCGTCTTCTCAGCGTGAGAAGGGCTAGGATATAGTCCACAAAGCTGGGTCAGTACGGGGTGACAGACAGACATACATACATAGATTCACGCCTGTTTCCCAGAGACTACGGATTTCCATTTGCTACGATCCTGACACACTTCTCTACGGGGTGACAGACTTAATTTTACAACATATAGATGTTCCCGCGGTTTCACCCGCGTTTATCGTTACTGCGACGCCCCCGTGGGTCGTAGCGTGATGTTATATAACCTATAGCTTTTCTCGGTAAATGGGCTATCCAACATTGAAAGAATTTTTCAAATCGATCCAGTAGTTCCTGAGATATTAGCGCTTTCAACCAAACAAACAAACAAACTCTTCAGCTTTATAATATTAGTATTAGAGAACTAGCTGTTACCTACGACTTCAAAGTTTATTATTCGTGGCCCCCTAATTATTTTCTAAAATAAAAGTAGCCTAATGTATACAGTACTCCTTATAACATCAGTTATCTACCAATGAAATGCCCGTCAAAATCGGTCCAACCGTTTTAGATATTAGCCAGAACAAACAGACAGACAATTTTGAAGTGAAAACTTCTTTAGCGGCGTTTTGCATTTTTTGTGATGGGTAAAAAATGTTAAACTCGCGTCAGGACACGTGACCTGATCGAAAATTCGTAAGACGGAGGGAAAATTGTCATGTTTGTGTACGATAGCGCAATAAATGAATATTGTATTTTACCACATAAATGATAGTACTTTTATACTGATAATTAAAGCAATTCGTGCAAAATTATTCCCTAACCATTCCAAAATATCAAAAATGCACAACGTTAATATTCAAGGTTTCACTTCTGCCGGCACTCCCGGAGTGCAACCTGTTGACTTTTTAAAGTTTTCTTGTACTCTGGTTTTGTTGTTAACCCCTTCAGTTCAGCTAGTATACTTGTGTCAGGAGTGGGTTCACGTTAGTAGTGCAATGAGTGAGATTCGAACCCGCGACCTCTCGATCGCAAGTCCAATGCCATTGGGCTTCTTTATACACTTTCACTAGATGTTCCCGCAATCTCACCCACGTTTATCGTTACTGCACCGCCCCCGTGGGTCTTAGCGTGATGTTATATAGCCTATAGCCTTCCTCGATAAATAGGCTATCCCATACTATATAATAATAATTTTCTATCTCATACACAACACCGTCTAGCCCAAACTAAGCAGAGCTTGTACTATGGGTACTAGACAATGGATAAACATACATATATACTTTTTGTTTGTTAAATACATACATATTATACATAGAAACACCCAGACAAAGACAAACATCCATGTTCATGCACACAAATGTTTGACTTGTGCGGGAATCGAACCCGTGACCTCAAGCGTGGCAGTCGGTTACACTAACCACTACGCCATCGAGGCTGACAAACTAAAATACTGAAATAATATTAAATTACTAAAATAATTTCAAATCGAACCAGTAGTTCCTGAGATAAACTCTTTAGCTTTATAATATTAGTATAGATATGCATTAGATAAAAAGCTGTTATTTTGACATTACAAACAGACACTTCAATTTTATTTATTTGTAAGTATAAATATATTATTGATCTCTGCCTAACCTTTCGGACATCTGCCGACTATTTACGTAATTATATTACCAATCATATAATTACGTACGAATTAATAAATTCTTTTACTTAGGTACATGCAACCGCCATAATATTGAAAAACAAATATTTATCTATAATAAATTTCGTTATTATATTACGCAAATATACTGTTCAATTAATATTATCTGACTCACTGTATACAATCTAAATAATACAACAGCTGTATAAACAAACTGATTACAAAGTTTAACTAGGCACTTCATATGGTTTCACCTGGGAATGCTTTAAGAATAACACAGGCAATGTTTTAAATCATAGATGCACTACTACGTCCTTTCTGTCCGTTAAGTTGTCATCCGACACAATGTCAACATCACATCTGATTTATAAATATATAGTACTAGTTTTCACCCGCGGCTTCGCTTGCGAAAATGTAGGTTTAGGTTAGGTTAGATTTGTAACAGTTCTTTTTTCTGGATGAGAGGTACCCTATATTCTATTATGTACCCCTGACAACGTGTATGCAAGCGTACCAAACAAACAAACTCATTTCCGCATCTATACTAATATTATAAAGCTGAAGAGTTTGTTTGTTTGTTTGTTTGTTTGTTTGCTTGAACGCGCTAATCTCAGAAACTACTGGTCCGATTTGAAAAATTCTTTCAGTGTTAGATAGCCCATTTATCGAGGAAGGCTATAGGCTATATATCATCACGCTAAGATCAATAGGAGCTGAGCACCAATGAAGAATATTTCAAAACCGGAGGGTATTTTTTCCTTTTGAGAGCTTCCGCTGCGTGCGCTGCGTAAACAGTTAAAGTTTCGCAAAAATCATGTATGACAGACTTGTTCCCCTATAAAAGTTCTAAAAAAAAGTCCGCGACAGCATATGCCTATCTTTTAAGGTTGGCTCACTATAACCATTTTTATGCTAACCAAATTTGTTCTAAAATAATGCATTATTTGCGAAGGTATTATTATAAACATGATATTAATCCTTATCCAAATAAATACGTTATTCATCACAAGTATTTAATTTAAAACAAAATTGCCCTTTACATCATTCGATTTCAATGAATATCTTAGGAGATATCGCAGTTTTAAAATAATATTGCAGCAAAATAATTACCCATTACAGGCATAGTATAAACGATGTTTCTCCTGGTTTATTCTGCGTGATTACTACTGGTTCGATTTGAAAAATTATTTTAGTGTTGGATAGCCTATTTATCGAGGAAGGCTATAGGTTATATAACATCACGCTACGACCCACGGGGGCGGCGCAGTAACGATAAACGCGCGTGAAACCGCGGGAACATCTAGTTTATAATATTAGTTAGGATTATCACGCTTACTTATATTGAACATTATACACTATCGTTCTCTATGTAATGTAATGAGTGACCTCACACTGTTCTTAATGTGGACACTTTCGTGCGATCTATCTTATCCTATCTTATGTGGGGGCCAGTCAGTGCAGACCGGCGACACTTCGACCCAGTGGGATCTTTTGTGTCGACACTCTCCCAATAACGACTGCCATAGATGTTCATGGCAGCCGGGACCGACGGCTTAACGTGCTCTGCGAGGCACGGAGCATCCGATTATTGTCAATCAATACGCACATAATTTCGAAAAGTCATATAACTTTCGAAAGTCAGAGGTGCGCGACGTGGGTTCGAACCCGAGACCCTCTGCATTGCAGTCTGTTGATCTCCCCACTGACTGCTTGTCTATCTATATCTACTAATATTATAATGCTGAAGAGTTTGTTTGTTTGATGAACAAATAAAAAGCGCAACTACAACGCAGCCACTGAATCTTCAGAGTTCATAAAACGAAGACATGTGAAGTCTGCCAACCCGCATTTGGCCCACGTGGTGGACTATGGCCTAACCTTTCTCACACTGAAAAGAGGCCCGTGCCCAGCAGTGGGACAGTGTAATACAGGGCTGATATTATATTATTACTAGCTTTTGCCCGCGGCTTCGCTCGCGTTAATTTAGAATTTGACAATCAACTCGGGTTGTATGTACTCTGGTTGTAATAATATAATTCAATCATGATTCGAAAGACACGTGGCGCCATCTATTATCATAAGAACGTTATTGTTGTTTTCCTCGGGAACAGTAATTTTTTTCGGGATGAAAGGTAGCCTATGTCCGTTTCTGTACACCTGTCAACGTATATGCACAGGATGATAGGTTCAGTGGTTTAGGCGTGAAAAGGTAACAAACAAACAAACAAACTCATTTTCGCTTTTATAATATTAGTTAGGATTAGGATTAGGATTCCCGAAAGGGACGGTAGAGGTGTAAATCAAGATACTATACGTACGTCTACCCCTTGGGGGAATAGCGTGATGATATTTCATGTATGTAGCTGTGGACCACCCATCCAAGGCTTAGCCTCCGTGACGAACCAACAAAAACATTTTAATACGTATAATTAGTCGACATTTTTGACAATATTTACCAATTTTAGCGTTAACCATTTGGGCTGTCACGTAAACTTCAAAATAGCAATATAATAATCGCTTACACGATGTCAGGAGTCTAGGAAAGGGCGAAGTCACAACACTGCCTTGCGACAACGCATGGCAAAAACGACGTTGCACAGTAATACAATATGATGATTCAACGCAATAATTTCGGAGTATTCCGCTTTCGGCACCAAATTTTTCGGCACCTATGTTCTCGGAAATAAAAAGTGGAATAGATTAGGTGCCGAAACCATAGGTGCCGGAAAAATTGGTGCCGAAAGCAGAACACTCCATAATTTCATCGCATACGACATCGTACGACAAGACGCTAAGTATCAGTCCAGTTTCTATTGAGACATGGGCCGCACTACACGGGTCCTACCTCTGCTTGCTTTAAGACGCATTAAGAAAAAGAAACCGAAAAGAAAGTACTGGGTGCACCCATTTCTATCAATCATGAATAATTAATCACCCCGTTTAATGTGGACACTTACTGAATGGTAGCGCGTCGTCGCATTGCAAGCTTGTATGATGCGGCAGCGCATCGGAAATTTCCACGATGCGTTGTGCGGCGTCGTAAATATTTGCGATGCGTTGTCGCAACGCAGTGTTGTGGCTTTGCCCAAAGGTCATACGATTATCCAGAGAATAAGTGCTGTTCCCAAGCGAGCAAAGCAGCGATCAAAATTATATTTTAATTACTAAAAATCTTGCAGTGGCTGTTTAGTACCGTTGGACTGCCACGCAGACCTCTGAAATTTAATCCCAACGTATCTCTGCATTTTCGTAGTTATTTGCGTGTTTAATAGTTAATTAACGCTCGCTTTAACGGTGAAGGAAAACATCGTGAGGAAACCTGCATGTCTGAGAGTTCTCCATAATGTTCTCGAAGATATGTGAAGTCTGACAACCCGCACTGGGTCAGCGTGCTGGACTATTGCCTAACCCTTCTCACACTGCGTTATTTTTTACTTTTATCATTGTTCTGTCTGGTCTTTATATTATTTTATTTTTTGACTTGAATTGAATGAGATTGTGTTTTAAATTTTTAATTATTGTTGACTTTATTATATTATATGGCTTATGTTTAACTTATCACTAGGTATAGTAAAATATAACAATCAAAAATAGTAAATGATCACCAAAATTAAAACTGCATTTGAATACCAAAAATATTAATTGCTCAGCAAAGAGATCAAAATAAGTCGACGGAGCCCCGCGAAGCGAAGCGAAGCTATTTTTGGGTGGGTTTAAGAAGGAACCTAACATAACCTAACCCTTCCGAGACGGAATGCAGTGATTTGAGGCTATTTTTGGTGGTGATTATATTACTGTTTTTGGTGGTGATTATATTTAATCCTATATTATATTATATTTTAATTGTATTTAACTTTGTCATAATATTAATGTGGTTGTTTTTGTTTAAGTATATTTTACTAAATGCAAAATTATTTTTAACACAAATGTAATTTGTTGTGAAATAAATGACTTATGATATGACTGAGAAGGGGTCCGTGCCCAGCAGTGGGACAGCTTATATATATACTTATACATAGCTCATACTATTAGTTTAAAAACCCGTTAGGAATAATTCAGTATTTTTTTTTATTTTTTTATTTTGTACAACTAATGTGGCAAACAAGCATACGGCCCACCTGATGGTAAGTGGTCACCGTAGCCTATGGACGCCTGCAACACCAGAGGCATCACTAGCGCGTTGCCGACCCTTTAGGAAAGGAAGTGGGAAGGAGAAGGAGCGGAGGAGCATTTTCAAATTCGACAACCCTATTGCTATATAAAACATATGTAAAATATTGGTAATATTATTTGTTTCAACTGCGTTATATATGTTACCGGCAAAGCATATAAATCAGTCATTGTATAGATTTCCTAGGCATTCTACACAATGCCGGGCTATTACCAAAGTCTACATTAAAGCGAGCGAAGCTGCGGGCAAATACTATTCAATAATTGTCGAATTTCGACCAATGGGCGAATACTAGTTTTATTAACTAGATATTGTCTCCGGCTTTAGGCGATTATCACACGGCACCGCGCACCGCCGCGGTAGGCGGTGAAGCGGATCTCATGTCGCATTGGCCTCTACTAAATCCGTTGATGCCTAACACACGAACACCGCCTGACCACGCGGTCGAGCGGTGCTCTCACCGCCACCGCCCCTCCGCGCGGACGGCGCCTCACACACGGGACGCGGCATAACCGCGCCGATCATCGTTGGTGCAGGACGTGTTGCAATTTAAAAATGATCAAACTGGTCAAAACTGCGTTAAATCCATCCGAAACCGCTATGAAATCCGCTTCCGCCGCGGAGGGCGGTGCGCGGTGCCGTGTGATAATCGCCTTAGAATATCCTAAATAATGCTAACCCTATTAAACAACTAACTGTCTACATTTTATTTATAACTAGCTTTTGCCCGCAGCTTCGCTCGCGTTAATTTAGAATTTGACAATCAATTCAGGTCGTACTCTGCTTGCAATAATATAATTCAATCATGATTCGAAAGACACGTGGCGCCATCTATTATCATAAGAACGTTATTGTTGTTTTCCTCGGGAACAGTAATTTTTTTCGGGATGAAAGGTAGCTTATGTCCGTTTCTGTACACCTGTCAACATATATGCAAAATTTCAGGATGATCGGTTTAGTGGTTTAGGCGTGAAAAGGTAACAAACAAACAAACTCATTTTCGCTTTTATAATATTAGTTAGGATTAGTTTTCAAATTATTCGTCTCCAATATCTTACTTTTCCCAAGCGATTGGAATTTATTACCAGTCTACATTAAAGCGACCGAAGCCGCGGGGAATTTTACTATATTTTCAATAATTGCTGAATTTCGACCACTAGGCGAACACTAGTACCTATCATTAACAAGACATTGCCTGCGTCTTTACTTGGAAACAGTACTTTCCTCTAAATGAAAGCTACCCCACGTTATTTTCTGTACCCCTGACAACGTGTTTGCGAAATTTCATGATAATCAGTCGAGTAGTTAAGGCGTGAAAGCGTAACAAACAAACTCACATTCGCATTTATAATATTACTAGCTTTTGCCCGCGGCTTCGCTCGCGTTAATTTAGAATTTGACAATCAATTCGGGTTGTAATAATATAAATCAATCATGATTCGAAAGACACGTGGCGCCATCTATTATCATAAGAACGTTATTATTGTTTTCCTCGGGAACAGTAATTTTTTTCGGGATGAAAGGTAGCCTATGTCCGTTTCTGTACACCTGTCAACGTATATGCACAGGATGATAGGTTCAGTGGTTTAGGCGTGAAAAGGTAACAAACAAACAAACAAACTCATTTTCGCTTTTATAATATTCTATAGTTAGGAAGTTAGGATTAGGATTAGTAACAATTAAATGCATTATATAATTAGGTATTCTATAGAATACCCGATTATATATATTGCCGATAGCATACATACATATGTTTATATAGTACATATGTACATATTATATAAATACATGTGTTTGAAACAAATTTTGTTAATTTTCGTTGAGTAGTGTTACCAGAATGAAGACTTTTACTATTATTGTGCTTTTGGTGAGACATTTTTAAACTATTAATCAGCTTTGTCTATGCTTTGTCTTGGTGATGAAGTGGCAGTGAACGCGACTGGTATGCATGAGATCTTGGGTTCAATCCCTGAGTAGAGCCAAATATAAGTTATGTTTACATTGAAATTAAAATACTTTATACGAATTTTGTCCCCAATTAAGGGCCCAACAAAATACAAAAATTATAATTCTAGGATGCTTTTCAGCAACCATGTGCACGGGTCTCCTCGTGGGCATGGCTGCGGAAGAGCAACCGAAACGTCGGTTAAAGTGTAAACTTAAACATAAATACTTTTAAGTAATAGCTTAAATTGTAGACGTAGTAAAGTTCAATAATAGAGTTTCCTAGTTCAAAATTGTGTAATAAGTGTTTTAAAATAAATAACGTGATAAAATCCGTATAACGTAGATTAATTTCAATGTCCTAGCATTCGCGTAAACGCAATATAAATTTTATATTCATAAATACTACCCAGGAAATATTTTTATATTTTATTTTGGTCCCGATTAGCGCTAATATTAGATTCAGGATTAACCTTGCTTTACTTGGACTTTATGCATATATGTAAATTTAAAAACCAGGTTTTGTAGTTGGAAAAACTAGGACAATTCATTTTAAAAACAGGATAGGATAGCAGTAATACAAGCAAATTATTGCTTAAAAGGGGGTCCAAGATGATTTAATGTTGTGTTGTATGTGAATGTATGTGAAGAAATAAACGATTTTTATTTATTTATTTTATTTAATAGAGTTGCAATAGTTAAATTAATATGTAGTGAAAATAGGTGAAATGAAATTCCACTGTGAAATTATGCGGGAATAGAGGCGGGCGAATTTTAAAATTTTAAATCCCAGGACGCTGCTTAAAAACTATTCAGGACGTCCCAGGACACCACTAAAACTAGGACATGTCCTGGGAAAACAGTACGGTTGGCAACTCTAATATGTGTACTGTTACAGTACAATATCTTTGTGCTGTATCTACAATCTAATATAATTGATGTACCTATATAAATTTTTATTTGTTTGTTTACAGATCGGCGCCGTCTATTGCGTGCCTTTTCGTAAGATATATTTATCTTTCTTACTTATACTTCACAGTTCACACATTCTGTTATAATTTTAAAAATTCGCGATTTTTTATTAACATACAGCGTGTAACAGAAAGGTGTGGTCTTATTTAACTGTCATACAATATAGCCCCTGTATAATGGAAAACTGCGATAAATAAATCCGTTAATATACATACATTAATTTCACAAAGCATTTTTTTTATCGACTTATCAATATCAACACCTTAAAAAGTAGTAAAATTTTAAAGTAGCCGATTAATAGTTTCAAAATTATGGTATAACTAGCTTTTGTCCGCGACTTCGCTCGCGTTAATTTAGAATTTGACAATCAATTCGGGTTGTACTCTGCTTGTAATAATATAATTTAATCATGGTTCGAAAGACACATGGCGCCATCTATTATCATAAGAACGTTGTTGTTTTCCTCGGGAACATTAATTTTTTTGGGATGAAAGGTAGCCTATGTCCGTTTCTGTACATCTGACAACGTATATGCAAAACTTCAGGATGATCGGTTCAGTGGTTTAGGCGTGAAAAGGTAACAAACAAACAAATAAACAAACTCATTTTCGCTTTTATAATATTAGTTAGGATTAGGATTAGGATAGTGTTTAGTCTACATTTTTAGGTAGGAAAATAGTGCTGTACCCGAGGCATAGATATTTTTTTATTTGTTTTGCCAGCAATAAATATATAATACACTAAAGTAATATATATAGAATTATTTTGAAATCGTGTTATTCCTTTTAACCACGCATTCTACTGGTGATATAGAATAACCCTGACTATAGTTTTTTTATTAGAATTATGTTTTTGGTGAAATTAATGTACCGATTTTTTTCGTGAAATGGTTTCAGATAGTCATATGTTAACCACCCAAGGCAATTTTACATTTTTACTAATTTAAAAAAAATATCATAACAATAACTGATGTCATAAATAATAAGGGGCAATAAAAAGGACCGCCCGTTATTATTTACGACATTAATAATTATTGATATGGTATTTCTTTTTTATTTATTTATTTATTTGGACAACCAATAGTTGTTACATTAGTGCTTATACATTAAAAATTTACACAGTAATAAGAATAAATGCACAACATTTTAAGGTGTCACACCACGCACCATATTATAGCGTTAATAAGTTAAAATAACAAAAAAAATAAAATTAAAAAAACAAACAATATACCAAACATTAAAATATTAAAACATCAATGCAAAATAAAAGAAGGCCACACTATGAATAATCACGTAAACAAAAACATAAGTAAGAAAAAAAAAACAAAAACACAAGACATTATAAATATTTTAAATATTTTAAACATGAGCACTTTCAGCCCTTCAACAAACTTAACACAACTTTTTTGAATTATGACAGTGTGTCAGCAAAAATATCAACTTCTCCGCAAATTGTGTTATATGTTTTTGATATTCGGGAAATAGCTGAAAACATCTTTAAGTTAGTCCTCGCATATGGACGATAAAATAGCCCAGATTTAAGAACAGCTTGTCTAGGCACACACTAGGAACCCTTAAGGAGATAGTTTTCAGAAGTGGTGGGCAGTGGAACTCTGTCTGTGGCATCGTAGCTCCCGAACGGATGAACCGATTTTGATTTAGTTTGTTTATATCTAACTTTTTGTTGAAAGGTCTTGCTCTTTGTGTTCATTTACTCAATAAACACAAACACCCCCAGACTTTAAACAATGATTTGTAAACTAGAATTTGCCCGCGGCTTTCCTCGCCTGAATGTAGGCTAGGTTAGCTTAGATTATTAACAGTACTTTTTTCTGGGTGAAAGGTACCTATATCCTTCTCTGTTTCCCCGACAACTTGTATGCGATATTTTATGATGATCGGTCGAGTAGAAGCGTTACAAACAAACAAACATTCGAATTTATAATTTTAGTTAGGATATCTGACAATAGATAAGTCACTTTCATAGTGACTGAAATTTAATGTCTGATCTATACAATTTTGTTATTATTTACTAAAATATTACCGGAGTATCTTTTCCCGGATGAGCCCGACATAACTTCTCCGTCGCCCCGCGGAGAGGTATGCGTCAAAGCATTACCGCACGTAAAAAAAAGTGGTCACTTTCATAGTAATTGACATTGAATGTCTGATCTATACAATTTTGTTATTAATAACTGTACTTGTTAGAAATTTGATAATTAAGTAGCGCAATAAATCATAAAAGAGCTTACCTTTCATCCAGAAAAATACTGTGACTTAACTAACCTTTTTTCTTTCTTTTTTTTGGTACCCAGGAAAAATGCTTGATTCACTATCCGCCGGCTAGGGGACGGCAACTAACCTAACCTAACCTTAACTATATTTACGTGAGCGAAGCCGCGGACAAAATCTAGTCATTGATAAATACAATTTTTTTTTATAAAGAAGCTGCACTCGAAAGTGATGCATCACATAACGATCAAAACGATAGATTGACAGAGTCTGATGAGAAGCCAAGTACGTAAACAAGCGTGCGTCCACATCTCTGTATGATGCCACGCACACTCAATTCGACGCGTGACAAATGTGCGTGTTCGAAAAGGATCCCTCTTTAGGGTTCCGTACCCAAAGGGTAAAATGGGACCCTATTACTAAGACTCCGCTGTCCTTCTGTCACCAGGCTGTATCTCATGAACCATCATAGTTAGACAGTTGAAATTTTCACAGATAATGTATTTCTGTTGCCGCTATAACAACAAACACTAAAAAACAGAATAAAATAAATATTTAAGGGGCTCCCATACAACAAACGTGATTATTTTGCTCGTTTTTGCTCGATATTGATAACGGCAACAGGTAGACGCTTCAAATATATTTACAGAATATTTAGTTATATATTCACTTTATAAATAAATAATTAAATTTAAATAAAACAAATATTTAAGGGGGCTCCCATACAATAGCCATGATTTTTTGCCGTTTCTATAAATAATGGTACGGAACCCTTCCTGCGCGAGTCCGACTCGCACTTGGCCGGTTTTTTCGCTTAATATTTCGTCCCTAATATACCTTGGCATAATGTTACTTTGCATAATAGTACTTGCTGTTATTGTCTTTGCCATACAATTTATGTTGACATAATTTTCTGAGTGGCAACCCGAAAAATTGGTTCAGGTTGACGCGGGGTCGCCCTTAAGCCAGCGTCTTTATGATGATGCTTAAAAAAATGCCTAAATATAATTTAGGACAAATAAAAGTATGGCATGTTATATTATGTCTAAAATACTCAGTGCCGGATTAACCACGTACCTAGAGTAGCAATTGCTACGGGCCCCGCGCGAAAGGGGGCCCCGCATATTTAAACCCACTCATCTCTGCCTTAGCGTTTTTTGAGCGAAACTTGTGTGATAAGATGTGGTATATTGAATTTACTTAATGTCACAAAAACGTGAAATGTTACAACTTTTCCTACTAAGACAATCCACGTCAGACAATCGGTAACCGACTATTTCCTTGCCGGAAATAAAACATCGAATTTCATACAGTAAACGCACAAGTTCTACAAAAAAACGCTCGTATAAATGTGTAGAATTTCTAAAAAAGAAGCTCTACAAAAAGTCTGACGTATGCAAGCACTCTTACCCGAAAGAATTTGCTACGGGCCCCGCGCTTGCTTAATCCGGCACTGAAAATACTGGACGCTGGACGCTCTCGACTGGTTACAGCGGCGGGCTGTCCGTATCATCGGAGATCCAGAGGTCACGAGTTCACTGGAACCTCTGCAACTCCGTAGGGACATTGCCTCATTGGCATGTTGCTACAGAATATACCACGGGAATATGCTCTGAAGAGTTATTCCACCTTATCCCGCCCTCCCCTTTCCTATCCAGAACAACGCGTGCTGGGCTCAGATGCCATCCTTACACGGTAGAGTCGATTAGAGCGCGTACCAAAAAGTTTGGGTCCTCATATCTCTGCCGAACGACCAAGGCATGGAATTCTCTGCCAAGGTACGTGTTCCCTTCTTCCTTCAATCCTGGGTCTTTTAAGCGGGGCGTGAAAAAGCATCTTCTCAGGCCGTCAAAGTAGAGACCTCAACATCGCCTCGGCTACTGTGGGGGCGGTGTGGAGGCCACTGCTCTTAGACCACACGACTGCTTACCATCAGGTGAAGTGTGGTCATTTTGACGAGCAAAATAAAAAAAATTAAAAAAATACTTCTGAAACTACAAACATTTGTTTCTATACGAATTTTAGTTGTGAATTCGTGTCGTGACAAAAGATTTAAGTCATAGATGTACCCTCACCTTACTCAGACGCAAAAAGTTGTCCATTACATTTACATACCTAGTACGCAAAAGAAAAGTATTCGTTCTAAGAAGAGTGACCTCACACATTACATAATAGAGAACAATAGTTTACATTTTCAATAATAATATAACATGAGTCCTGTATGTAAATTATAATAATAATAATATAATATTCTACCACATACACACAACACCATCTAGCCCAAACTAAGCAGAGCTTGTACTATGAGTACTAGACAATGGATAAACATACATATATACTTTTTTTTTTTTTTTTTGTAAATACATACATATTATACATAGAAACACCCAGACCAAGACAAACATCCATGTTCATGCACACAAATGTTTGACTCGTGCGGGAATCGAACCCGCGACCTCAGGCGTGGCAGTCGGTTACACTAACCACTACGCCATCGAGGCCGACAAGTTTTGAAATTGTGCCTCTTCTAAGTGTGAGAAGCATTAGGCCATAGTCAACCACGCAGGGCGAGTGCGGGTTGGCAGCCTATGCATAACTTCATCATTACGTAGTACTCTTAGACATTAGACTCACGATGTTTTCCTTTGCGTCAAAGCAAACGATTATAGTCAGCCTCGATGGCGTAGTGGTTAGTGTAACCGACTGCCACGCCTGAGGTCGCGGGTTCGATTCCCGCACAAGTCAAACATTTGTGTGCATGAACATGGATGTTTGTCTTGCTCTGGGTGTTTCTATGTATAATATGTATGTATTTACAAAAAAAAGTATATATATATATGTTTATCCATTGTTTACCCATAGTACAAGCTCTGCTTAGTTTGGTCTAGATGGTGTTGTGTCTATGTGATAGAATATATTATTTATTTATTTATAATTTACAATTTAATAGGCACATAACTTCGAAAAGTCAGAGATGCGTGCCTTGGGAACAAACTCGAAACCTCAGCCTGATAGCACAACGATCTCCCACGAGTATACCATAGCTGCATTGGACAACACTAGGACAACACACCCATTTTTTAAAAATTCCGTTAATAATTAGAAATAATATAAGTTTTGTTATTATGTTTGAATTTTTTATGTTTGTACATAATTTAATTTACTATATTTATTTAATACAGATGTCATTTTAACATTGTGTCCCGGACAAAAAATTTAGTTTCGTACCGTGAACAATAATTAAGTGTTTAATACTTCAAAGTCAAAGTCAAAAATCATTTATTCATTTAGGTCACAAAGTAACGCTTATGAACGTCAAATTATATAGGCTAGTGAGTTTACTAAGTTACTGAAGCTACATTTAGGTTAGTTGCTAGGTTCAGGCAAAGGGTAGAGCCTATGAGAAGAAACCTGCAAGAAACTCACGGCCACTCTTTTAAATCGCCAGTTAAATATAATTTCAGTATTTTACAACTCAGATTAACAAGGTGTTACAGCCATTATGCCATATACTACAGACTATAAAAACTAAAGATAATAAAAATAATAACTTAATAATATCTACTACTACTACTACTATACTTACTTTCATTGTTTTAGGAGGTGACAACACTGACAATCAAATCGGGAATAGCAATGGATCAACATTAAATGATGGTAATGGTTCGGGTACGTAAGCGTGCGTCCACATCTCAGAAACATGTCACGAGCTATAACCTCGGTCCGTAACAAAAGGCTGTATGACTAGTTTCTGGCAAACATCACACATTATGTAGCAGCGTCTATGGACCTTAAAACAATAACTATTGTTATACATAAAAATGAGTAATTACAAAAGACACTTAGGTCTATATTTAAGGGGACACCGCGAAACGCGACGTACGTACTCATTGACACTCATTGTGTATCAATCGTTAAAGAGCGGTCATAAGGTCTAAAATTGCGATGCGCCCGCAATGATCGAGAGCGCTTAGAAATTGTTTGTTAAAATCTATAATAATATTCTATCACATACACACAACACCATCTAGCCCAAACTAAGCAGAGCTTGTACTATGGGTACTAGACAATGGATAAACATACATATATACTTTTTTTATGTAAATACATACATATTATACATAGAAACACCCAGACCAGGACAAACATCCATGTTCATGCACACAAATGTTTGACTTGTGCGGGAATCGAACCCGCGACCTCAGGCGTGGCAGCCGGTTACACTAACCACTACGCCATCGAGGCCGTTAAAATATTTAAAAATGATTGGTTTTAGTTATGGAAATAATGAGCTAGCAAATTACTAATATTGATGTTACGAATATATTTGAGTAATTCTTCAGCATAATGATAGTGTAACGTCCTTGTAATTTCAAAAATAGTAACTTTTCAGACGTGTTTTCGAAAATAATTATGATCGAGCCAAAATCACAATATCATGTTTTTGAGCTAGGAAACTCTAGTTAAAGACATAAATTTACCTATATCAACATTCTAGATTAATTGGTCTCCTCATAGTCCTATGCTATTCGATGAAAGTTAGTGCATTTTTTCAGTGTGTCCTCTTAAATTGTCAAAACACACTCTGGCAATATGGCATAGATTTGTCAATTGAAATTGTCACGTTTATAAACGTGACAAAATAAATGTAGCCAGTCAAAAACGTTCCGGATCACGAGGTTTCAACTGAAAATAAATTAAGGTTATCTTGGGCATTTGGGAATATTAAACTAAATCTAACAAATACAGTTGTAGTTTCTAATTAGTGGGGCATAGGAAAGAATATTCGATGAGAGCCATTAGAGCGGAGAGAGAGACTTAGGCACCCTTAGGCCCTATGTAGTTGGTGCCAGCATAATGATAGATATGTTACACTCATAGCAACAGACGTCGGCTTCTCAGTCAATCTTCTTTCTTTTTCTTTCTTCAATAAACTGTATACATGTTGACAATTTAAAATAAAAACTAGAGCAATTGATATGAAAAGAGTTTACGTGAAAGGGATTCTGCACGAATAGCAGTTTATTAATAATAATAGCATTTATTTGCGAAACTGTGGTATAAAAGTTTGTACAATTTTGAATAGACAGAACAACACATTCCGCCAAGTAATGTTGGCATGCAAATGTTTTTACAAGTATAGGTACACAATAATCAAAACGAATCAGAAATAAAATGAATAAAAAAGTAAATATCAAAGAAAATAAAATATAAATCAAATCATAGCAATAAATTACAAAATTAAAATGTCAAAGAGGAATAATTATGCACATTATCATACAATTAGTTTGTAATATGTTTATCATTTAAATAGTCATTAAGATTGTAATAGCATTTCTTTAACAGCAATTGTTTTAACTTTTTCTTAAATAGATTGATATTCATTTCTTTTATAGTTTTAGGTAATTTATTATATATTGCAGGTGCTAGATGGTACACAGTCTTATGCATAAGAGCAGTATTGCATCGGTTTAAACAGAGGCGGAATTCATCACGCTGCTGTCTTTTTGAGTGTTTAAGCGGTCGCGTTGCCGCTACCACCGCCATTTCCCCACACGAGACAAACATGTATATTATACAGAGGTAGTAGCTCGGAGTCTGAGTATTCATAGTGTCCGTCGTTTGTATGTTTGTAAAGTCCCCCGCGACACAGGAATTAATACTTGAGCACGAGAAAACATTTATAAACAAAATAAGTATTAAATAACTATTTTGTGGCGGCCTCGATGGCGTAGTGGTTAGTGTAACCGATTGCCATGCCTGAGGTCGCGGGTTCGATTCCCTCACAAGTCAAACATTTGTGTGCATGGACATTAATGTTTGTCTTGTTCTGGGTGTTTCTATGTATAATATGGGTGTATTTACAAAAAAGAAGTATATATGTATGTTTATCCATTGTCTAGTACCCATAGTACAAGCTCTGCTTAGTTTGGGCTAGATGGAGTTGTGTGTATGTGATAGAATATATTATTATTATTACATATTAAATATTATTTTGAAATATTATACGAATCATTGAGTGTTTCTACATATATACAGGTGACGGTGCCGGAACTGGTGCTGCAGACGCAGCTGGTGCTGGAAGTGGAAACTCGGATGGTGGATCAACAAATGATAACAACAACGGTACGTAAGCACCTCCGTGACATGTCACGAGCTATAACCGCCGTGACAAAATATTTAAATCGTAGATGTGCCCACACCGTAGTTAGATTGCAAGAAAAAGTGTCCACACTCAGAAGAGTGAGCTCACACATTACATTTACATACTCAAAAATAATGTGACGGGCATTATTTCTTTTTTAAATATTTCCTATTAGATTTTGCCCGCGGTTAGACTTTGTCAATAAATTTCTATTCCTTGGAAACAGTAACTTTTTCTGGATGTAAGGTACTCTATCTTTTTCTGGACCCCCTGGCAACGTATATGCGAAATCTCATGATGATCGGTCGAGTATTTAAATCGTCAAAGCGTTACAAAACAAGAACTCTAATTTGCATTAATTTATAACACTAGATTTTGCCCGCAGCTTCCCTCGCGTTGATGTAGATTTATGTTGAGATAGATTTTTTGTGGCCCATAATTATGTTATTCTGATGTATAAACAATAATACTGTAAAGTTTCATCAAAATCCGTTCATTATTTTTTGCGTGATAGAGTCACAAACATCCATCCATCCATACATCCTCACAAACTTTCACATTTATAATAAAAGGGGTTAAAGTATGAAAAAAATTGAAACTCGTTTTTTCTAAGATGTACCATATTTATTTAATCGAAATATTTACCCTCACTATCTATAAATTGCTGCCATCTAAACGGAAGTTCATTTATGCCTTTACGATAGAACTCCGGGGATCTAGATTCGACAAAGTGTGTGAAAGCATTTTGTGCTGGGCAGATTTTTGTTATCACGTAGTAAATTGTCCAAATCCCGAAAAAAATAGTAGTCCGTTGGAGCAAGGACTGGCGAGTACCAGTGCCGGATTAACCACGTAGCAAGAGTAGCTGACACAAAAGATCCCACTGGGTCGAAGTGTCGCCGGTCTGTACTGACTGGCCCCCACACACACACAAGAGTAGCAATTGCTATACAATAAAGGAGATATGCAACAAACCCATACAACTTCGGCCTCGCATGGACAAAAATAAAACTGTTTGTTTTACGAAGAACTATTAGTATTCTATGACCTTGTGTAATTTCAACATGCTATCTAGTTGGGTTTCAGATATATAAGGCATCGAAAATGAACAGAATTGCTCCGGTGATACTTCGGCACAAAGCATGTTTTTCAAAATGAATGTATTAATTATACTTGTTTCTGTCTAAAAACCAAGAATAAGTTTATATAGCTGGTTTACAGAGCTCACTAGGGTAAAATTAGTTACTTAACTGAACTCAGGTAGCCAGTGCTCGCTCTGCAAAGCAAGCGCCCATCAAATAACTATAGTTACTATTCATTTATTATTAAAGCTTAATTAATAGTCCAAGAAACAAAGGCTAAAGTAAAGAATAGTATATTTTGGTATTAGTTTATTAGTCTCCAACCACTACATTACCTTCATCATGACTAAACATACTATCGAGGTGTGGTGCAGGAGGTGCTATATTATTTGGAAACCTTGCTCAACATAAATACCATATGATGGACATTATATATGTGCACAGCAGCCTACTGTTCTTTTGCCTACTATGCAGTTACAGTAATGCTGTTATCAATTAAAATGTACACATAGTATACTTTACGGCTTACATGCCTGGATTGTATGTTGCCTCTTAAAATCTAAGCATTTGTACATTATAGCTCTCTCATAACATTGTCACATCACGAATGATAAATGACAATGAAGATCGAGTGCCCAACGAAAAGTGTTGCCACTACCACATATTGAATAATGCCATTACATTGAATTGGTCAATCTATTGATTAGTAAAATAAATCACAACATTAATAAATTGATACTTTTACATCCCTGTTTAATCCGCATAATATGTGGAGTTTTTACTAACACAAGTAATATTATTACTTGTGTTAGTAAAAACTTAATTTAATATAAATAATAATGTTTCGCAATAATTTCACTTCTTATAAAAAATACCTTTTGTTCAACACTGGCAATGTTGTCCCAAGCCACAATGGTTTACTGAATCAATAAAATGTAAAAAAATTCAATCCTTTTTCCCGCTAGGTTCGGTTAAAAGAAAACGATAGCGACAAATAAAATATTATGAGATATTTTTACAATAAATTATATTCTTGTCCACTAAGGCCGTAATTTGCACACCTCCTTTGTAGAATTTCAGTCGGCCTAATAATCAGCTCTACAAAAAGTCGTAAAGACGTATGCAAGCACTCTTACCTGAAAGAATTTGCTACGGGCCCCGCGCTTGCTTAATCCGGCACTGGCGAGTACGGAGGATGACGTATGGTTTCTAACTGAAGCTCCTGTATAGTTACAACGGTTTCTCGTGCAGTGTGAGGTCTTACGTTTGCGTCAATTCAAAGTATCTATTACTATGCAACGGCAACTTTATACTTTAACCCCTATTATTAGTAGGATTAGTTCCTCATTGTGTGTATTGTATTATATAGGTGCCGGTGCCGCAGCTGGTGCTGGAAGTGGGAACTCGGGTGACGAAAAAACAAATGATAACAGCAACGGTACGTAAGCACCTCCGTGACATGTCACGAGCTATAACCGCCGTGACACAAAATTTAAATCATAGTTGTGCCATTAACTTATTTAGTTCGCATGAAAATGTGTCGACACTAAGAAGAGTGAGCTCACGTTAAGTACATAAAATCTCATGGATTTCTCTTTCTATACCTTGTACATATAAAGTAACTCGTACAGACATCGACCAGTTACAAAACCTTTTTCTGGATGAAAGGTTAACAGACAAGAAACTGCCAGCTTCGGTGTTTCCCGAGCGCTATGATATATCCTTCTTCAAACGAGATTTAAAGAGAGTTCTTTTACGATAGGCAGCGGCTTTGCTGTGTCCTGACTTTGCTGAAGTCCATGAGCAGTGGTTACCACTTTCCATCAGGTGGGCTACTTGCTCGTCTGCCAGAAATGGCAATAAAAAAAAATCAAAAAAAAGAAACCAAACAGGCTGAGTAATGGTGCCTAGCGGACCGCAGCGATGGTTGATGTCGGGCACTTTGTACATAGTAACTCGCTGTGTAAACTTCGCTTGCGCGATTCTGGGTTGTATGGATTACTGTGTAATTGTGTGCATCGCTTCTTTTTATCGCGTGCCGTAACTTTTTGTGCCTAGAGTCGCTACAATATTATTAAAAAGTTGAACTTATTAAAATATTTGAATATTAGTCACTAGGGGCATAGAAAAGAATATTCGATGTCTCAGCCCTACCGATAGAGCCATTAGAGTGGAGAGAGAGACTTAGGCACCCTTAGGCCCTATGTAGTTGGTGCCAGCATAATGATAGATATGTTACACTCATAGCAACAGACGTCGGCTTCTCAGTCAATCTTCTTTCTTTTTCTTTCTTCAATAAACTGTATACATGTTGACAATTTAAAATAAAAACTAGAGCAATAGATATAAAAAGAGTTTACGTGAAAGGGATTCTGCATGAATGGCAGTTTATTAATAATAATAGCATTTATTTGCGAAACTGTGGTATAAAAGTTTGTACAATTTTGAGTAGACAGAACAGCACATTCCGCCAAGTAATGTTGGCAAGCAAATGTTTTACAAGTATAGGTACACAATAATCAAAACGAATCAGAAATAAAATTAATAAAAAAGTAAGTGACAAAGAAAATAAAATATAAATCAAATCATAGCAATAAATTATAAAATTAAAATGTCAAAGAGGAATAATTATGCACATTATCATACAATTAGTTTGTAATATGTTTATCATTTAAATAGTCATTAAGATTGTAATAGCATTTCTTTAACAGCAATTGTTTTAACTTCTTATTAAATAGATTGATATTCATTTCTTTTATAGTTTTAGGTATTTTATTATATATTGCAGGTGCTAGATGGTGCACAGTCTTATGCATAAGAGCAGTATTGCATCGGTTTAAACAGAGGCGGAATTCATCACGCTACTGTCTTTTTGAGTGTTTAATCGATCGCGTTGCCGCTACCACCGCCATTTCCCCACACGAGACAAACATGTATATTATACAGAGGTAGTAGTTCGGAGTCTGAGTATTCACAGTGTCTGTCGTTTGTATGTTTGTAAAGTCCCCCGCGACACAGGAATTAATACTTGAGCACGAGAAAACATTTATAAAAAAAATAAGTATTAAATAACTATTTTGTGGCGGCCTCGATGGCGTAGTGGTTAGTGTAACCGACTGCCATGTCTGAGGTCGCAGGTTCGATTCCCACACAAGTCAAACATTTGTGTGCATGGACATCAATGTTTGTCCCTTTCTGGGTGTTATATGTATGTATTTACAAAAAACGTATATATGTATGTTTATCCATTGTCTAGTACCCATAGTACAAGCTCTGCATAGTTTGGGCTAGATGGTGTTGTGTATATGTGATAGAATATTATTATTATTATTACATATTAATTATTATTTTGAAATATACGGATCATTGAGTGGTTCTATATACAGGTGACGGTGCCGGAACTGGTGCTGCAGACGCAGCTGGTGCTGGAAGTGGAAACTCGGATGGTGGATCAACAAATGGTAACAACAACGGTACGTAAGCACCTCCGTGACATGTCACGAGCTATAACCACCGTGACAAAAGATTTAAATCGTAGATGTGCCCACACCGTAGTTAGATTGCAAGAAAAAGTGTCCACACTCAGAAGAGTGAGCTCACACATTACATTTACATACTCAAAAATAATGTGACGGGCATTATTTCGTTTAAAATATTTCCTATTAGATATTGCCCGCGGCTTCGCTCGTGTTAGGTTAGACTTTGTCAATAAATTTCTATTCCTTGGAAACAGTAACTTTTTCTGGATGTAAGGTACTCTATCTTTTTCTGGACCCCCTGGCAACGTATATGCGAAATCTCATGATGATCGGTCGAGTATTTAAATCGTCAAAGCGTTACAAAACAAGAACTCTAATTTGCATTAATTTATAACACTAGATTTTGCCCGCAGCTTCCCTCGCGTTGATGTAGATTTATGTTGAGATAGATTTTTTGTAGCCCATAATTATGTTATTCTGATGTATAAACAATAATACTGTAAAGTTTCATCAAAATCCGTTCATTATTTTTTGCGTGATAGAGTCACAAACATCCATCCATCCATACATCCTCACAAACTTTCACATTTATAATAATAGGGGTTAAAGTATGAAAAAAATTGAAACTCGTTTTTTCTAAGATGTACCATATTTATTTAATCGAAATATTTACCCTCATTATCTATAAATTGCTGCCATCTAAACGGAAGTTCATTTATGCCTTTACGATAGAACTTCGGGGATCTAGATTCGACAAACTGTGTTAAAACATTTTGTACTGCCTCCTGGGAAGAAATTTTTTTATCACGTAGAAAATTGTCCAAATCCTGAAAAAAATGGTAGTCCGTTGTAGCAAGGACTGGCGAGTACGGAGGATGACGTATGGTTTCTAACTGAAGCTCCTGTAAAGTTACATCGGTTTCTCGTGCAGTGTGAGGTCTTACGTTTGCGTCAATTCAAAGTATATATTACTATACAACGGTAACTTTATACTTTAACCCCTATTATTAGTAGGATCAGTTAAGATGTATTCATCATTGTGTGTATATATATTACATAGGTGCCGGTGCCGCAGCTGGTGCTGGAAGTGGAAACTCGGGTGACGAAAAAACAAATGATAACAATAACGGTACGTAAACACCTCCGTGACATGTCACGGGCTATAACCGCCGTGTCACAAAATTTAAATCATAGTTGTGCCATTAACTTATTTAGTTCGCATGAAAAAGTGTCCACACTAAGAAGAGTGAGCTCACACATTACATTTACATAGGTAGATTATACACAACAGTGTTCACACTAAGATACTTTTCTTAAAATGTATGTAAATATAATATGTATGTAAGCATACTTGACTTCACATACACATTATATTAAACACAATTCCTTAAAACTAACTCATGCCTAAAATATTATATAACAGAAATTTATATTAAAAAAAACTATTCAACTACTACTAGTTAATCTTTGCTACTGTGTTAATCTATTGAGTCACAGTGGCACACCGACGGCCAGACACTAGACATTTTAGGTACTTTGAAAATGACTACATTTAAAACATTGAGACAACGACAATATTAGTCTCCCCGTGAACATGACTGCTGAAAAGTAACCGAAACGTCGCGTCGGGAGAAGTGTAAAATTAAATATAACCTTATAATAGGCGTCATAGAATTCCTATTTACTTTATTCCTATCCATTACATTTGCATACATTTTGGCTTTTATAAATCTTATAAAGATCCATCACATTATGTTTTGTTAAATTTCTTCTATGTTCAGAGATCGACCAGTTTTAATTTTACATTCGAACTGAGCACGTCACCTCTATATAATAATGATGACCTAATAAATATCACCCTTTTATTTACATGTACAAAGGCAGCAATCATAACATACAACTTAACAAATATAAACAAACTACTTATGAGTAAAACAAAATAAAAAGGAATGGCACAAAATATATGATTGTAAATAAATAAAAAAGCTGGTTTAGGCAGCGTCGTATAATTCTTTAGCATTGCTATCGACTGGTAAAGTGCCCAGAAGGCTGGCAGTATGGTCACGTTGAATGGCAATGCTAATTCTTTGAGCCAAGAAAGGCCAGCCTTCTTGTAACGTGAAGCATCGATTAGCTGCTTAGACAAATCGATATTTTATCGGGTTGTTTCTTTGAAAGGCACTACCTACTTTTACATAATTTCGAAAACTATTTAACTACTACTAGTAGTAACCTTCGCTATTGTGTTAACCTATTGAGTCACAGCGGCACACCGACGGCCAGACACTAAACATTTTAGGTACTTTGAAAATAACTACACTTAAAACATTGAGACAACCACCATCTTAGTCTCCCCGTGAACATGGCTGCTGAAAAGCAACCGAAACATCGAAGCAAGTGTAAAATTAAATCTAAATAGTTTTATAATTTAAATAGCTTAAATAGTAAGCAGTAACTAGTAAAAGTGTTTAACAATAGTAGTTTAAAGTTTCAAAATTATGTAATAATACATACTGTTTTATCAAAAATAAACAACGCCATAAAATCTGTATAAATTTGTTTAATTTCATTCGCGTAAACGTAAGACAATAATTATTAAGTCAGGCAATTAAAAAAATTAATAAGTATTGTGTGTTTGTTCTGAATCTGTGGTCTTTCGTTATTACGTCACACAGAAATAATTTACAGAGAAGGAGATGTCTCTCCTTCTCTGTGAATCCGTGAAAACTGTCTATAAAAACACTTAGTTTTATTATTCTAGTGAGCAGGGTAATCTGCCACGCAAAAATATTGTGCGGCAATTCCATTTAAATATTATTAACTGCTCGTGTTATGTAATTATGTTACATGTATTGATCATTGGGTGTATATGTATTATATAGATGCCGGTGCAGGAGCTGATGCTGAATCTGCTAACTCGGGTGCTGGATCAACAAACGGTAACAAAGGTACGTAAGCTCCTCCGTGACATGTCACGAGCTATAACCGTCGTGACAAAAGATATTAGACATGGATGTGCTCTCACCGTACTTAGATTACACGAAAAAGTATCCACATTAAGAAGAGTGCGCTTACACATTATATTTATATACTAGGATACCACACATTATATTTTATTAAATATCATCTATATACAGACATCGACCAGTTACAATTTAATTATATATTTTTTTGTAAATATTGAGTATTATAATTATTATTTTTATAATTACTTTATCTTTGTTAACACGTTTATAAATATATATTAGATTAATTCCATAGTGTTATAATTAATAATGTAAATGTAGTGTAAACTGATATAAATATCTCTTCCAAATTGAACATTGGGTGTAAATGTATTATATAGATGCCGGTGCAGGAGCTGATGCTGCAGCTGATGATGCTACAGCTGATGATGCTACAGCTGATGATGCTACAGCTGATGATGCTACAGCTGATGATGCTACAGCTGATGATGCATCTGCTTCTCAATCTGGTATAACTCTTATTTTTATTATTCTAGTGAGCAGGGTAATCTACCACGCAAAAATATTGAGCGGCAATGATATTATACTATTTAAATATTATTAACTGCTTGTGTTATGTAATTATGTTACATGTATTGATCATTGGGTTTATATGTATTATATAGATGCCAATGCAGGAGCTCGTGCTGAATCTACTAACTCGGGTAGTGGATCAACAAACGGTAACAATAAAGGTACGTAAGCTCCTCCGTGACATGTCACGAGCTATAACCACCGTGACAAAAGATTAAAACCATAGATGTGCCCTCACTGCAGCTGTAGCTGCTTTTGTTGGTTGCCAGGGTGGTGGACCAAGTGATAACGACAACGGTACGAAAGCACCTCCGTGACATGTCACGAGCTGTAACCGCCGTGACAAAATATATTAGACATGGATGTGCTATCACTGTACTTGGATTACACGACAAAGTATCCACATTAAGAAGAGTGAACTCACACATTATATTTATATACTAGGATACCACACATTATATTTTATTAAATATCATCTATATACAGACATCGACCAGTTACAATTTATAATATATAATATAATATTCTACCACATACACACAATAATTAATTTAATTACCTATATATTTTTTGTAAATATTGAGTATTATAATTATTATTAGTATTTTTATAATTACTTTATCTTTGTTAAAACGTTTATAAATATATATTAGATTAATTCCATAGTGTTATAATTAATTATGTAAATATATTGTCCAAATTGAACATTGGGTGTAAATGTATTATATAGGTGCCGATACTGAAGCTGGCGGCGGAGTTGCAGCTGGTATTGGAGCTAGTAGCCAGAGTAGTGGAACAAATAAAAACGAAACCGGTACGTAAGCACCTTCGTGACATGTCACGAGCTATAATCGCCGTGACAAAACATTAAACCGGTACGTAAGCACCTTCGTGACATGTCACAAGCTATAACCGCCGTGACAAAACATTAAAATAATATATGTGCACTTACTGTAGGTACTTAGACATTTTTAGGTGTATTATCTTTTTTATTATTTAATTTAAACAACAGATTTTCATTCTTTGCTTTTATTGTATGTAATAGAATATCATTATTATTATTATTATATCATTACCGATTATTTTTCAAACATTTAATTAGTTAACTTATTGATATTATAGGATATGAGAATTGTATTAACTTTATTATTATATAATATAATATATAATAATAATATTCTACCACATACACACAACACCATCTAGCCCAAACTAAGCAGAGCTTGTACTATGGGTACTAGACAATGGATAAACATACATACCTATATACTTTTTTTTGTAAATACCTACATATTATACATAGAAACACCCAGACCAAGACAAACATCCATGTTCATGCACACAAATGTTTGACTTGTGCGGGAATCGAACCCGCGACCTCAGGCGTGGCAGTCGATTACACTAACTACTACGCCATCGAGGCCGTATATGATTAATTCTGTAAAATGTTTTAACCAAACGACATTTGCACGTCACTGAGTATGCAAACATCTAAGAACAATATAAATATCCTGTAACGTCCTACATACATATATATTTATATAACTGTAATTGTATATAAAGGTACATATGTTTATGCAAATAAATATTATCTTACTAGCTATTGCCCGCGGCTTCGCTCGCGTTAATTTAGAATTTGACAATCTATTCGGGTTGTACACTGCTTGTAATAATATAATTCAATCATAATTCGAAAGACATGTGGCGCCATCTATTATCATAAGAACGTTATTGTTGTTTTCCTCGGGAACAGTATTTTTTTCGGGATGAAAGATAGTCTGTGTCCGTTTCTGTACACCTGACAACGTATATGCAAAATATCAGGATGAATCGGTTCAGTGGTTTAGACCTGAAAAGGTAACAAACAAACAAACTTATTTTCGCTTTTATAATATTAAAGTTAAGATTTAGATTAGGATTTTAAGATATACCTATTTTTAAATCTGTCCTGTCGTTATTCAGTTTATTCATAACAAACAATTTATTTTTCTAATATTAGTAGGTATAGATGAAATGTTCTTGTTACAGTTTTCAGAATAAGCTGTATGTATCGAAATAACGCCAGAATACAAGTCAAGACTTTGTATAATTTTTACTTTTTATCTTTTTCAGGATCCTCTGACGATTGAAAGAAATTTTATACATGATATTGTGGCGCATTTAATTTTATAAAGTGTACTTAATGTTTTACAAGTCAATATTAAACAAAATAAAGTCTGAATTGTATATTTTATTTTATTTGGTTTGCCAACAGTAAATATATAATACACTGGAATAATATATATGACACAAAATTGGTTTCTGATACGAATATATAATATGGTAGGCTAACCAGCACGTATATACATATATTCGTCCCCGTTTTTGCAACACTTTTCATTGTTGATCTGCTCCTATTGGTCGTAGCGTGATGTTATAGCCTTCCTCAATAAATGGGCTATCCAATACAGAATGATTTTTTAAATTTGAACCAGTAGTTCCTGAGATTAGCGCGTTCAACCAAACAAATAAACAAACTCTTCAGCTTTATAATACTGGTATAGACTGATATGATATGACACTGCTTAATTATTATATTACTATACTAGATGTGCCCGCGGTTTCATCCGCGTTTATCGTTACTGCACCACCACCGTGGGTCGTAGCGGGATGTTATATAGCCTTCCTCGATAAATAGGCTATCCAACACTAAAAGAATTTTCAAATCGAACCAGTACTTCCTGAGATTAGCGCGTTCAAACAAACAAACTCGTCAGCTTTATAATATTATTATAGACTAGCTGACCCGCGCAACTTCGTCTGCTTCACATAAGAGAATTTTCCTAGTTTTTGCAATATTTTTCATTTATGCTCCGCTCCTATTGGTCGTAGCGTGATGTTATATAGCCTACAGCCTTCCTCTATAAATGGGCTATCCAACACTGAAATATTTTTCTAATTTTTACCCGTAGTTCCTTAGATTACCGCGTTCAACCAAACAAACAAAATGTGGGTGAAGTCGGCGCGTGAGCGCCCCCGCCTTTTTATAAATGCAGCGGATGGCCGTTTCGCGCGTTAAACAACAATCAACCGTATAGCCGTACCCATACTGGCGCAGCAAGATTTGGAAGTTTTATTTCATCTATATCTTGTGTGTTTATAAACCGATTCCTATTTTTTTTTTTATAATATAAATATTAAAGTGTACTTTTTGAATATGGGAGTTTGATAAAGATATATCTATGTGAAATACAATATATTTATGTATTTTAATACACTTTGAAGAAATACCTAACGATTAAACACGTTATTGTGGCTAATTTATAAAAGATAGATATATACTATTAAGGACTTTTTTGTAGATCTTTTGAAGACCATCATCTTTGTAATACATACTTTTGGTTTATGATCAACATATGCGAGGATAAGAGCTCGAAAGCGCATTTTCGTCCGACTTGCTTCAAATTTATCGTCACTGCTCAGCTCCTATGTGTCTTAGCGTTATGTTATATAGCCTATAACCTGCCCAGGAGTATGGACTATAATCGTACCAAGTTTGGTTAAAATCCCTTCAGTAGTTTTTGACCCATGCGTGCACATACAGACAGACAGACAGACAAAAAATTTACTGATTGCATTTTTGTCATCAGTATCGATCACCATTCATCCTCCAATATTAATTTTGAATATATATTCAATGTACAGAATTGACCTCTCTACAGTTTTATTATAAGTATAGATATTGCGACGCATTTGATTTGATAAAGTTTACTAAATGTTTTGAAATAAACTCTGAATTCTATATCAACTATTCGTTGTTTCATTTTAAACAGATATATCCCCAAAGGGATAGGCAGAATGGATGATATATACCAGCCCTGTATATAAACTGTTTCATAGTCAAACTATCGGGCCTCTTCTCAGTGTGAGAACAGTTAGGCCATTGTCCACCACGCTGGCCCAGTGCGGGTTGGCAGACTTCACATATCTTCGAGAACATTATGGAAAACTCTCAGACATACTTTCTTCACGACGTTTTCCTTCACCGTTAAAGCGAGCGATACTTAACTATTTAAAGGCCTATTCAAATCTGAGCGGTATTCGTTGCCGCTGTGGGTAGAGGTATATACCGCGCGGGTTTCGCTCGGGTATTTAGTACCAAGTTCCGCGACTAGAGCGACCTAAGCGGTATTCGCTACCGCTGTGAGTAGAAGTGCTTGCCGCGCGAGTTTCGCTCAGGTATTTAGTATCAACTCTACCCACAAGGATAGCGAAATCCGCTTTGGTATTTCTCTACCGCAGACGGTAGCGAATACCGCTTAGGTTTAAACAGGCCTTAATACGCACATACCTTGGAAACTTCAGAGGTGCGCCTCTTGGGATCGATCTTGAGACCTCTGCCTGGTAATTCAACGGTCTCTCATTAGGCTATTAGGCTATCGCTGCTCAAAACATGTACCAATATTTTTACAATATTTAATAACGATTCTCGAGTTCGATACCAAGGCTGATCTCTGACTTTTCGAAGTAACCCTTCTTACACGGAGAAGAGGCTTGTGCTGAACTATGGGACAGTTTGACAGGTCTGATATTAAGTATGTCTTCAATTATGATTATAGTCAAATTTCAACAACTGGGTGAATAATATTAATAAAACAACAAATAAAAAAGTAGTATTTATTTACAATATTTTGTTTAACAAAAGAACGGGCTTAACGAAATGGTCTTAATACTAAACATTTCAAACATACATCTTTCAATAGAAGCCGAGGAAACAACTTCATGCGGCCAATACAATAAAAAAACAAAAACCGAAAACTATGAGAGTTTCTCGAAGTAATCTGCTATCTTTATCTTACTCAGCGAATAATGACAGCATGTGTTGCTTTAAGAAACTTATCTCGTGCCTTTGTTCTGTCAAACTGACAGTTGCCTGCGCTCGGCACCATCCGACATTCTTTACCAATATTATTATTATTACTTTGGACTCCCTAGATGGTTTAGATTCACAATAGAGACAAGATGACTTAAAAAAAGATATTGATCCGTCTTTTAGATTAGCAAAGAGTATTTGACACGTATTTTTGGTTTATTCCACAAAACTAATAACGAAAATACAACGCGTGTTACGCATCGGTGTAACAGGCGGCCCATCGGTGTAAATCAGCGGATCGCTGATGCTGCTCGTCACCAGTACTGCGCAAGCGCAACCGCCACCTGCATCGAGTCAGCATAACGTCACTGCAATATCATACTACCCACTAACACTATATTTCGCAATATATTGCCAAGTTGTATTTTTACATATAATAAATAAAATTGAAGTGTCTGTTTGTAATCTCAAAATAACAGCTTTTTGTCTAATGCATATGAAAGTATATAAGGTAGGTACCTATACGAAAACATCTATTTTTAACATTTTTGTCTGTCTGTCTGTTTGTTCCGGGTAATCTCCGAAACGGCTGAACCGATTTTGACTGGCAGATAGCTGATGTTATAAGGAGTAACATAGGCTACATTGATTTTAGAAAAAACAGGGTGCCGCGGAGACAAACACTTTTTAGTTAAAATCTACGCGGACGAAGTCGCAGGTAACAGCTAGTAAAACATAATTTCATTCTTGGTACATCCATCGACCAATTATCATTTCTAAGTAGCTCAGTAACATTGTAATTTAATTTCTATATAATTAAATTTATTCTAAAGTAAATCGAGTTTCTTTGCATC
This sequence comes from Catocala sponsa, assembly GCA_963564715.1. NCBI lineage: Eukaryota > Metazoa > Arthropoda > Insecta > Lepidoptera > Erebidae > Catocala > Catocala sponsa. Next base: position 3,215,468 of record OY751356.1, on the reverse strand, counting down.
CTCCGACTACAGTCTACTTAGTTCGCGTTCAAATTTCGTGTTACGCACGTGTCGGTACAAATATTACAAAAATGTGACGTCACAAGCCTCCCAAACGTTAATACATTATATCTTAGTAAATTTGTATTGTTTTGTTAAACAAAAAATAGGTGTCCAATATTTTTTGCTAATCTAAAATATGGACAAATTAGAATCACTTATTTTTAACGCTGCCATCATGCCTATTGGACCAGGTAGGTGGCGCTGTGGTCAAATCGTTCGAACAGGACAACGACTTTGCAATAGTTTACTGAATCTCAGCTATGCTAACTAATTTCACTGTGATCAGAATATTCAAGGTTAGTTGAAAACAAGAGCGTCGCCAGCCGATGGCCCAAGGGAGGGGCATGTTGATATGGAGAATGAGAAAATTATAAATTGTAGGTAAAGTCGAGAGCACATGAAGCTTTTTTAGAATCTCTAGGGGGGGGACAGCTGCGTCTCTCTGCCCCCCCATTGGCGACGCCCTTGGTTGAAAATAGTAATAATCTTTTACTCGTAACTTATTCCTTTCTAGATTTCGGCCGTGGCTTCGCATGTGTATCTATGTAGCGGGGCCACTCGAGCTAGACCGAAAAAACTAATGGCAATGCTTTGTTTGTTCAATGCATAGATGCACGATCGTCGCTCGAAAAACGACCCCAATGAAACTGTGCATAAATCAGTCGTATGCGCTATATTATGCACCTGTCCCACTCACTCTTGCGTGCGCTGCCCGTAAGCGAGAGCGAATCGACACCACTACTACGGTGGAGACTGTACCATATACTTAGTACGCTTGCGTATCGCGAGTAACACACTTAGGACGCTTTACATTGACGCGTTTTAACTAAACTATTACAAAATGTTTCTCAGTGGGCGTTCAATGGTTATTCCGGTTTATTTCCTGGATTGCATAATAAATGCAGACACTTATAAGTAAGTAGTACTGGTCAGTGCCACATATAGACGCGGTTTTTGTATGAGAATGTGCATCTATGTTATATTTGATCGAAGGTTCAATTTATTTTAATTTAATTTTCTTGCTGAATTTCTCCTGTTCTGTTAAAGATTCCTAACCGAGAGCCCTGCTGGATGGATGAGGCGATTTATTGTAATTTCTACCATAATAATTATTGAGGTACATTGGAACTTGTTAATAAATTCGTGAGGTACATTGAACAAAGCATTGCCATTAGTTTTTTCGGTCTAGCTCGAGTGGCCCCGCTATATAGATACACATCGGCTTCGCTCACATAAAAGTAGGGTAGGTTAGATTATGTTAGTAACAGTACATTTTTAAATAAAATATAGTCTGTTTGTTTGTGTTTATAAAATATAGATGGCGAAAGAATTTTTAAAATCAGTTGAATAGTTTTTGATTTGAGTCCGTACAAACAAACAAAACATTAAATCTTTATAATATTAGTATAGATTAACAACTTTTGTTCTACCACTTTCCGTAATTCATTTAATTGACTGCACGAATGTCGTAATGGTTTAAGAGTCTGCTTCGTCACTGCCACTACGCCGAGGGTTATGGCTTCGAATCCCACGCGAAACAGAAAATTGTGATCCACAAATGGTTGTTCAGAGTCTGGGTGTGCTTTGTGTCCGTTGTTCGAGTGTTTGTAAAGCCTAAGGCTACACAAGAATTATTCTTAGTGCGGGTAGTCATAAAAAGAAAATTAAAAAAGAATTGGGGCAGTCTTTGGGATCTGCCGATAGAAGTGAAAACTTTAATCCTTCATCATAAACACTCCTTTATAAACAAACAAACAAAAAAGAAACTAAAAAAAGGGGCGAGTCGGGTTCCTGATACTCTCTTCGGGGTCATTAAGGGGATCAAAATTTTATTATTTTTTGCGTAGGACGCACCATTTCTGAGATATTATTAATATTCTAAAATAATTCAAACATGGAAAGCGTGGAAGCGTGACGATGACGCGAGTTCTATGATTTTTGTTCACCCAAGAAGTGCTCAACGGGTCTAAGGAAGTTTTCACTTCAAAAATTGGTTGCTTATCGCACGAGTAAGACTTAATAAGACTACACGCGGTCGATTAAGAAAGCAGCGGCGTTACCGAACAACACACCGCGGGGAAGCGTTGTGCGGAAGGCTTACAAATGTTACCTTGGAAAAATATGTTTTTTGGAAATAGTATTGAGATTTCTAAAAGATCGTAGAACAAAACTTGTTACGTATGATGTAAAGAAGACTCGGGTAAAAGTTTATTAGTATTTTCATTTAATTCTATATATGAAAAGAATTTATATAAACATAACATGAATTATTAACGAAGGTGGGATCAGACAGGCTTAAAAAACTATTACAGCCAATATTGGCCTTGATATTAATAGTATTACAAATGGCAAACATTGGTCATATTTGACCAACATGTCAATTCAAGAATAATAAGACAAATTATTGGAACAAGAATCAACATATACATATACAAATAGATGTAGATTTCATATTATTATACAAACTTAGAAACATCCACGGTTAATTTATAATCATATACAATCGAAATTTAAAATTATAATGGCGGTTTTTATAACGGTAGTTAACCTCACTTGCGTTCCAAATTCAAGCTCCAACGATGTCACCAACCGAACTGTTTACCGCCGCCATATCGGAAGTTGTGCTAACTAGTCTAGATTGTACTTTATCTATCCCTCGATAGATATCGATCTTCGGTCGCCTATCCCCAGTAGCCGTATATTCAGTAATAACCAAATCTTCCAAAACAAATTCAGAGCTATGATGTAAAGTCATATGTTTTTTCAAAGAGTCTATTAAAAATTGGAAGTTACATATTTTGCATTCTATGTAAGTTTTTGGGTCCAAGCACACGTGATTTATCGAATGCTTTCGACACGTATTCTCATCTATGAAACACACATTACAATCGGCACATTTAAAATAATCTATTTTACTTTTATTTTCTTCGATAGCTACTGTATTTAAATTATCTTTATGTGGTGATTTCGCTGTGTTTTCTTCAGCGTAAATATCTACTATATTAAAATAGCTCTCGTCATTCAAATTCATTCTCGTATGATGTATGTATACATGTCTAGGTAAAGATCTCTTACTAAATGCTAATGAACAAATATCACATTTGTAAGGTACGGGAATGGTTTTATGATCATTAGCCCTTCTCAAATGACATTCCAACGAACCATCAGTCAAGAAATGTAGGTTACATACATTACATATATACAGATTATTGGTATATTTGTCAAAGTGGGTGTTTAGAACTTTCTTTAAAGTGTCAGATACGAAGCTTTTGTCTGTGTTGTCAGCGAAACTATTGTTAGACACATCTGGTAATATTGATTCACTGGAATTGTTTAACGGATCAATATTTATATTGTCAATCATACTGTAATTTTCTACGTCGGATGTCAATTTATTATCTTCATCGGTCATATTGACGGATTCGAAATCGAATTTCGAAGTGCTCGGAGTCTGACCAGCAAAAGTATCATTATTTTGATTAGCGGATTTTTTGCTGCTATCTTTTTTCGCTCTCTTAGGTGAGGCACTACCGACAACGAACTGCGAACTACGTTTCTTTTTTTTAGGTGTTTCAACTGTTACATTATTTTTACCGGTTAATACTTTGATTTTGCCTGTATCTAATTGGATGACGTTTATTTTATATGTTTCACCTACTTTGTGAATTGGTTCATGATTTATTAATATGTGTTGAGCAAATCTTAGTCCGCATACAGGACACGGTTTAACAACTCTTTTGGTAACATGATTCGCTTCTAAATGATAGTCAAGCCGTCTTTTGTATAAATAACATATGTCACAAGTAGTGCATCTATAAACGGTGCATGATGCGTCGGAATCCGCGGACATTTTTTGATCAGTCGTTTTCGGTGTGACATTTTTAACGTTTTCTATTAATTTCTTCGGTGATTTAGCTGATGTCTTACTATTGTTTAAGGCACTCTCTTTACGCTTAGGACTCTTGTTAACACAGTCTAATTTATAATTCCTACCCTTTATAATACTGGAATGACCGGTTGCTGGATCAATCACTTTTATAATATATTTTTCATCTGGATTATGCATCGCCATGTGTTTGTTCAAAGTTTGTCCAGTAAACTTTAGTTTGCATATATTACAAGCAACAATTTCTCTTTTGTTCACATGATTAACCAGTATATGATAATCATAACTTTTCTGAAGCAAATAAGTTATGCTGCAAGCTTGGCACCTATACAACTTGACAACGGTCGCAGTATTCTTGACAACTGACATTTCTTGATCAATCACGCAAGGATGAGTCCGGATGGTTTTTAGATCGAAATTGTAGTTACATTTCGGACACTTTTTAGCGGTTCTGATCGGACAACTAAATAAGTGATCTTCGAATGACCCTATTGAGTAATATACTACTTTGCAATATGAACATAAAAACGGTCCAACCTTAGTTCTAGTTACTCTTTCAATTTTGATATCCACAGGTTTACTATGATGTTTACAAAGATGGGATACCAGGACATCAGTTGGAAATAGGAGATTGCATTTACTGCACATTTCTTTAGAAACTTCTAGATCTTCACAGCATATATTTAAATGGTTTTCGATTGACATTTTAGATGTGAAATGAAGACCGCAATCACATTGAAACACAGTCGCTATAGGTAGTGTTTTTGCGCTCGGATTGAAGTATATGATCAATGGTTTTTCAGGTAAGTGGGGTAATGATCGGTGCAAATCTAAATGTAATAATAAATGTCTTGAATAGAAGTATTCGTTGCATATTCTGCACAGTCTACGCCTGTTTTCGTGCGTCGTGCATGTATGATTATGCAAATTTCTTCTTAAACTTATACAAGATAGACACTTTTCGCATTTGTATAGTTTAATTCTATTATCTCTCTCGGCTTCTGCTGTAGCGGATTGTTTCATTGCTTTTGATGATATCAAAGCCATTTTGGACGATTTTTTAGCAAGTTTGATCGCGGATTTTTTGTTTAGCGATAATTTGAACGAAGATTTTTTGCCGAGCCCTATTTTGAGCGATGGCTTTTGTGATTTGATTGGCGATTTTTGATTTTTGATCGTCGATTCGATCGCTTTGACCGTACTCAATTCGTAGTCTTTCAATCTCTGATCGAATAGCTCGTCTTTTTGGTCGTTGAAAGTGATCACTTTGTATGATTTAGAAATGTTTTCATGTTCCCCTTCATGTTTGATGCATTCGTGTAGTGTTATGTGTTTATTGTTACATGTTTTACATACATATTTAGATGAATGTTTGCAATTTTTGTTGAAGTAATGTTGTTTGATATCTTCTGGGACGACATTGGTTTTGCATCTTTTGCAATAGAACTTCATATCATCCGTCCGACAGTTGATTTCAACGTTCAGCTTGAAACGACGAGTGTATCTGTAAATAAAAGAATTATATTTCATTATATTGTCTTATTCGACTGGATGGCGAAAACGGGAGATCGTGCCTTGTGGCGCACCCTGGGGGAGGCTTATGTCCAGCAGTGGACGCCAATAGGCTGAAATGATGATGATGATGTATATTTAGTAAGCAGCGATAGCTCAATGGAGACCAACAGACTGCAATGCAGAGGGTCTCGGGTCCGAACCTACGTAGTTATATGACATTTCGAAATGATGTGCGTATTGATTGACAATTATCGCATGCATGCCTCGGAGAGCACGTTAAGCCGTCCGTCCCGGCTGCCATGAACATCTATGGCAGTCGTTATTGGGAAGTCAGTACCCTCTAATATCCTGACACTGTCCTAGCCTTAGGGTATCGTTAGCCTTCGGGTTGCGGAGGTCAGATGGCAGTCGCTCCGTGTAAAAACTGATATCCAGTCAAATCCGGTTAGACTAGAAAGCCGACCCCAAGTGACTTGGGAATAATAAAGGCTAGGGAGAAGATGTTGTCTTACGTTTACTGGAATACATTTAAATTAAACTACTATACACAGATTTTATCGCGTTGTTTATTTGACACTTTATTACAACATTTTTAAATCTGTTACGCTACTATTACTATTAAACTTTACTAATTATTAATCTAATTAAATTATTGAAACTATTTATACTATTATACTATTTATATTTCCCCAACGTTTCGGTTGCTTTTCAGCAGCCATGGTCACGGGGAGACTAAGATGGTAGTTGTCTCAATGTTCCAGTGTAGTTATTTCAAAGTACCCGAACATAATGTAATCATGGGTGTTTCTATTTACGCAGAATCCGTATATAGTAGTTTAATTTCAATGAATAACATTCACGTAAACAGAAGACATTCTACCATATTCCTTAATTTGGTTTGATTGATTTGATTACAAGTTAAAACTTATATCTAACACTAGATGTTCCCGCGGTTTCACTCGCGTTTATGGTTAATGCGCCGCCTCCGTGGGTCGTAGCGTGATGCTATATAGCCTTCCTCGTTAAATAGGCTATCCAACACAAAGATTTTCAATTCAAACTAGTAGTTCCTGAGATTAGCACGTTCAACCAAACAAACAAACTCTTCAGCTTTATAATATCTACTAGATCTTCCCGCGGTTTCACCCGCGTTTATCGTTACTGCGCCGCCCCCGTGGGTCGTAGCGTGATGTTAATATAGCCTAAAGCCTTCTTCAACTAATAGGCTATCCAACAATAAAAGAATTTTTCAAATCGAATCTGTAGTTCCTCAGATTAGCGCGTGCAAACAAACAAACAAACTCTTCAGCTTTATAATATTAGTATAGATTATATACAGAGACTAGCTGTTACCTGCGACTTCGTCCGCGTAGATTTTAACTAAAAAGTGTTTGTCTCCGCGGAAATCTATATTTTTTCTAAAATCAAAGTAGCCTATGTTACTCTTTATAACATCAGCTATCTACCAGTGAAAGTCCCGTCAAAATCGGTTCAGTCGTTTCGGAGACTAGCCGGAACAAACAGACAGACAGACAAAAATTTAAAAAATAGATGTTTTTGTATAGGTACCTTATATACTTTCATATGCATTAGTTGAAAAGCTGTTATTTTGATATTACAGACTTCAATTTTATTTATTTGTATAGATAATATACAAGGTATATATAAATTATTATTACATCTGCTTACATGCTATAGCTAAAAAGACTCATTTCTAGATATAGGAGCCGAGTCTGTCTAATAAAACAAAAAACACATACCTGTAGATACTTTTCGATAATATTTGATATTTATGTGGCTTCGACAATGGTGCCAAAATTTTCATCCATTCGGTGTTGAATAACTGTTTATAATCATATTTCAGAATGGTGAATTCCTTCCTATTAATTGTTTCATTATTTTCATGTAAATTCATATGCGATTTAAAACACTTTTCGATTATATTGAAATCACAAATCTCACAGTATTTAGTCGGTGGCTGTTCAAAATCATTAATATGATATTGAGAATGTTCTACAGCGGAATCATAAGTCAGACTGACCAATTCACAGGCAACGCAAAAATATATTAGGTTCCAAGTATTATTTATAGAATTATATTTTTTTAATAACTCCGGTATATCTTTGTACGAGTGGAAATTCGAATGCGGTAACAGGGCTTTTAAGTTAAACTTTTTGTTGCAAGTTTTGCATGTCTGAAAAGGCTCAGTGTCACAATTGTGTAGTCTTACTTGTTCTTTGGTTAAAAAGTGGATACTGCAGCTTGGGCATTGATGAAAATTTGGTATTGGAGGTTCAATCTGTTGTTGGGTCTGCAAAGATATGACTTTGAAATCGCTTAAAGTCAAATTCTTCATGCTGTGTAAATATTGGTGCTGTTTAAAAGTATTCTTGCCAAAACCCAATCCACACAGTTCACAATACTTTATGCTTAATGTCTTACAAATGCCATCGGAATGCCCTCTTAACGAATAAATATTACTATAAGATCCGCAGCATGAACAATAGTATACAAGAATATCTGTGTCCTCAGAAGTGAATCGTGGCCTCTGTTTAACTTGATTCGTTACATTGGACATTTTAGTTGTATCGCAGAATTCAACAACAATGAAATCTTTCTTCGTGTATTTCTTCGATATGTGTAACGTTTTGTGGCTCTCATATTTGGCCTGTATTATATCTATAAGACATATATTGCAATGGGTACGTTCAATCTTTTCTCCGTCACAGGTTCTACGGTGAGTCCAGAATGTCTTCTCATCCATGCACACAAAGCATTCTGGACACTTTAACAGTACTTTTTCTAATATACTTCTATGAATAGTATATATTTTTAACTTCTCAGTATACTTATGCTGTAATTCATGAATTTGAGTATCCTTCACCCTGATTTTCCGTTTACAAATCTTGCATTGATGAAAATTATACTTATTTTCACATTTATTAGCATGCTGTATCGTACTATAGCATGATAAAAAGTTTATATGGCATATATGACATTGAAAGAGAACGGACTTTGGCACAAGAGAGGGAGAAAAGACAACTGTCTTCGAGGAAGAGTCACTCTCTTTTTCTTGTTTTTTCTCTAGTTTCTTTCCTACAACTGGTATCGGTTTATCAACATTACTTGGAACTCTTACTATCAAGTTAACATTTGTCATCGATGGATGAGCTAATTTTTTATGCCGTTTCCCGTTGGCAAACGTTGAAAAATATTTCTTACACTTAATACATTTGTATTGTATAAATTTGGGATCTACTTTAATGCGTTGAGGAGTCTGCTTCGTGAAGTTGTTCAACGGTAACAGCTCATACAAATGTTTGATCAAAGCGGTGTCATCGGGGAACATTTTATCACAATGATTGCAATATCTTGAAGCTGTGTTCACAGTGCTTTTCCTTGCTGTGTTCGGTCTTGGTATATCCAATGCCACGAGGAAAGAATGACTTATGCTGTTGTGTGCATCTAGAGCATTGACCGTTGGGAACAGTATCTCACAACTGTTGCAGTAACACGGACTGTTCTTGAGTTTAAACTCCCAATTCTCCAAAAATACTGATACATTTGAATTCAATGCTTCTTGATATAAAACATCATAGTCCGGTTTAGATCCGAGTATAATTTTGTTGTTATGATATTCAATATTCGAGTCACTTTGCTCACTGTTGTCAAAGTCACATGTGCTATAAATGTTTTGCTGATAATTGTAAGCTGTTAGTTGACTTTGCTCACTTTGCTCGAAAACACATGATGTACTTTGTTCATTTTTCTCATAGTCACAGTTATTCTCTTCATCGCTAATGACTTCATTTTTTATATTATAAGGATATTCAAGCCCGTACTCTTGGTTTTCTTCGTACTGATCTGTAATAGATAACAAATAAATTAGTAGAGACCTGAGGTCGCGGGTTCAATTCCCGCACAAGTCAAACATTTGTGTGCATGAACATGAATGTTTGTCTTGGTCTGGGTGTTTCTATGTATAATATGTATGTATTTACAAAAAAAAAAGTATATATGTATCCATTGTCTAGTACTCATAGTACAAGCTATGCTTAATTTGGGCTAGATGGTGTTGTGTGTATGTGATAGAATATTATTATATTATTAATCTACATATATATTAATACGTGAAGCGAAAACTTTGGATCCCTTTTTACGAAAATTGGGCGGACGGAGGAGTATGAAATTTCGCACACATATAGTTTATACAGAGAAGAAGTGACGAATGCTAATATTTATATAAAATATGCATTAGAAATACATTAAATTAATGAAAAAACACTACACGCACACAACCATGCATTTGACACACGCAGTCGAAGCGCGTAACTATGGTTACATATATCAAATATATAATGACATATATCAGCAATATCTTACAGGCAAACTTTGGTCGAATTTCGAGCACTAGGCGACCGCTAGTTTAAAATAAAATACTGAGATATTGTTCACATAACAACACATTGTCCGACCCGGGAACAGTACAACAGTCACAATTCAAAGCTGCCTCGACTGCACGGATAGCGAAATGGTCACCTCGACTGCACGGATAGCGAAATGGTCACCTCGACTCTGTCACTGCGCCAAGTGTTGTGGGTTCGAATCCCACACAATAAATTTTGTGTGACTCACAAATTGTTCAGAGTCTGAATGTTCTTTGTGTCCGTTGTTTGAATATTTGTGAAGTCCCCCATCATCATCATCATCAGGCTACTCCACTGCTGGACATAGCCCTCCCCCAAAGAGCGCCATACAAGAAGTCAGAAGTAAGAAGTCCCCCGCGACACAGAAATAATTCCCAGTGCGCGAGATGCTTACTATTAAAAAAAAATACGTTTTTTATGTTTTACTGCGTCAAGCAGTAACGAGGCACTCACTTAAACTACGCCATCCGTGCAATCATTTTGTCATAAGTCTTCTTTTGTTGAAATATCTTCTTTGTATTTTTTTTTATCACTTGATTGGTTGAGCGGTTAATACTACATTACCTTCTAAGTCCGGATCAGGTACTTCAGTCTTCACAATGGAGAGATCAGGGAATATGTCTCTGATCTTGGGATTGTCCAACACGTCGTGTTCTTCAATATCAATATCATCCTCCATGATTGATCTAAAAATAATAAATAATATCAATGGAACTGAAATTAAATCAAAGATTTAAATCATGGATACGCATCACTGTCTCAATAAAATTTTCACTTGACATAATTCCTGTATCACCCCCATGATATAGGAATTTTGAATGTTTGTATAACACAATTTTTGTCCCGTGTTGGACTCGAACCCAAAACACTCGGATCAGTTGCAGTGGCGAAACGACCACTTAAATCACTACGCTATTGCAGTGGAATTGTAAAAACTACTATTAGTCCTCAGATCAAAGAATATCTATAATTGCTGTGATAACCACATCAAAATCGATTTAGTAGTTTTAGCGTGATTCTTGCACAAGCAAACAGACATAAGAGGCATGCCAAGTTGCGCACCACCATGCGGGTCCGCTGCGTGGAATGGGCGCGTTTCAACCATTCCACGCAGCGGACCCGCTTGGTGCGCAAACATGCATACTAATATTATAAAGCTGAAGAGTTTATTTTTTTGTTTGTTGGTTTGAACGCGCTAATCTCAGGAACTACCAGTTCGATTCGAAAAATTCTTTTAGTGTTGGATAGCCTATTTATCGAGGAAGGCTATAGGCTATATAACATCACGCTACGACCTACGGGGGCGGCGCAGTAACGATAAACGCGGGTGAAACCGTGGGAACATCTAGTTAAATAATAAGTTTATTAATTTTCTATTTCTCTTTGCGCACCAGAGGTCATGGAGCATGTAGTGAGGGTATTAGCTAATAAAAATGAAATTTCTATCGATATTTTTGACAAACGGGTGCCCAATATGGCATGCCTCAGACATGAGAGTTTCGAATTCAGGAAAATATGTATATGTATAGATTTATTTATATTTTATAACAACAACTGTCCTGATGGCGCAGCGGTATTCAGTGCGACTACGCTTGGTTTCGGATCTGAATCACGGATTGAGCCTATACTCATTGGATTTCGACGTCACGAAATTTTCAATAACAATGTATAAATAAAAATTATTAGCTTTTTCCATGGATTCGCTCGCTCGGGAACAGTCCCTTTTTCTGGATAAAAGGTACCCTATATCCTTTTCTGTGTCCCTGACGACATGTATGCGAAATTTCATGATGATTGGTCGAGTAGTTAAGGAGTGAAACCATAACAAACAAACATACATTCGCATCATTCCTAACCTAACCTAACCTAACCTAACTAATATTATAAAAGCGAAAATGAGTTTGTTTGTTACTTTTTCACGCCTAAACCACTGAACCGATCATCCTGAAATTTTGCATATACGTTGTCAGGTGTACACAGAAACGGACATAGGCTACCTTTCATCCCGAAAAAAATTACTGTTCCCGAGGAAAACAATAATAACGTTCTTATGATAATAGATGGCGGCACGTGTCTTTCGAATCATGATTGAATTATATTATTACAAGCAGAGTACAATCCGAATTGATTGTCAAATTCTAAATTAACGCGAGCGAAGCCGCGGGCAATAGCTAGTTTATAATATTAGTTAGAAAGGCCGAATCCGACCACTACACAAATAGTTAACATATACTCACGTTATTTTAATGAATCATCACTTTCAGCAAAACACTTCAATATATTCAGGTTCTGAAACATAAAAAAATGATATCATACTAAAGAAACAAATGATTATTTCAGCGGTGGTAGGGAACATAACTGCTGTGTATGAGTTATGAGGATTAATTTACAGTTCAGGCAGTGATCTTGAGGTTTATAAGATACAGTTGAGGCGTATAGGACCAAAGACAGCAAAAGTTCAAACTACAATTGCAACCACGTATATATATTGCAGTAGGTTGGCGACTTAATATTGTAGTACGTTGGCAACATTAAATAAAAAACAAAAAAATATCAATCATTCTACATGCTAAATTCAAAACATACAGAACCTCTTTGCTATGAGTCCGACGGGACAATTTTTTTATCTCCTTAAAATTTTACCTTGTAGCACTTTGCTGCCTTTGATTTTATACGCCTCAATTGTGTCAGTAAATGATATATACGAGTAGTAGAGCCTCGCTGATTTCAGCATGAATGGGCCAGCTGGACCGGGGACGGACTACCCTCTCACAGAATATCGACGTGAAATACTAGTATTCCTACTGTTGTGTTTCGTTCGGTGAGGTAGGGTGCTGGAGGCCCAATCACCGTTACTCCCCCGTTTTTTTTTTTTTTTTTTGCTCGTAAAATGACCACACTCCATCTGATGGTAAGCAGTCGTGTGGTCTAAGAGCAGTGGCCTCCACACCGCCTTCATAGCAGCCGAGGTGATGTTGAGGTCTCTACTTTGACGGCCTGAGAAGGTGCTTTTTCACGCCCCGCTTGAAAAAGGTTCCTAAAGGGTCGGCAACGCGCAAGTGATGCCTCTGGTGTCGCAGGCGTCCACTACGGTGACCACTTACCATCAGGTATGGTTGTTTGCCACATAAGGTGTATAATAATATATATATAATAATATATATATAATAATAAAAGCTGTCTAGTGATGTGTGTACGCATATTTAATAAGATACCTTGTCACTTAAAAGAGTTAAATACTAGATTATTTAAAATACATTTATATAAATGGCTAAATGAAAATAATTTTTATTGTCTAAAAGAATTTATTGAAAATAAATTGTAACTTTGTGCCTACTAGACTATGTGTTAAATGTATTGCATGCTATGTTAAGCTAAACATGTGTAACTTATTTCACAATTGTAACATCTTTATATACCATGTTTGATGCAAATAAATATTATTATTATTATAATAATAAAAATAGGCTCGACCCTGTTACAACAATAATAATATCAGCCTTGAATATAAACTGTTCCACTACTGGGAGTCTCCTCTCCTCAGTGTGAGAAGGGTTAGGCCATAATCCACCACGCTGGCCAAATGTGGGCTGGCTTCACATATCTTTGAGAAATACCTCTGGCCAAATGTGGGCTGGCTTCACATATCTTTGAGAAATACCTCTAAGTGCATTAATTCCGTAATTTTTCTGTCCACTCTGTAATCTTTGTTGGTGAGTGTCAATAAATCTATACAAATAAATAAAATTGAAGTGTCTGTTTGTAATGTCAAAATAACAGCTTTTTATCTAATGCATATGAAAGTATATAAGGTACCTATACAAAAACATATATTTTTAAAATTTTTGTCCATCTGTCTGTCTGTTTGTTCCGGCTAATCTCCGAAACGGCTGAACCGATTTTGACGGGACTTTCACTGGCAGATAGCTGATGTTATAAGGAGTAACTTTGGCTACTTTGATTTTAGAAAAAAAATAGTGTTCCGCGGAGACAAACACTTTTTAGTAAAATCTACGCAGACGAAGTCGCAGGTAGCAGCTAGTCTATACTAATATTATAAAGCTGAAGAGTTTGTTTGTTTATTTATTTAAATGCGCTTATCTCAGGAACTAATGGTTCGATTTGAAAAATTATTTTAGTGTTGGATAACCTATTTATCGAGGAAGGCTATAGGCTATATAACATCACGCTACGACCTATGGAGGCGGCGCAGTAACGATAAACGCGGGTGAAACCGCGGCAACATCTAGTTGTTGTATAAAATGTCTACAATTTTAGCTTCTTATCTAAATGTTTAGTCAACATCTTGGTCAACATCAGTGTACATGGCTATGTTAGTGTATGAATACTAAAGATAATGTATTATCATATAATGTTGTATGATGGAGTGTCTAAAATCCTAACTTCCTAATCCTATCCTAACTAATCCTTACTAATATTATAAATGCGAAAATGAGTTTGTTTGTTTGTTACGCTTTCACGCCTTAACTACTCAACCGATCAACATGAAATTTTGCATACACGTTGTCAGGGGTACAGAATAGGACATAGGGTACCTTTTATCCAAAAAAAAGAACTGTTGCAAACCTAACCTAACCTACATTTACGCGAGCGAAGCTGCGGGTGAAAACTAGTAATATTATAAGAGCGGAAATGAGTTTGTTTGTTTGTTTGTTACCTTTTCACGCCTTAACCACTGAACTGATCATCCTGAAATTTTGCATATACATTTTCAGGTGAACAGAAACGCACATAAGCTACTTTCATCCCGAAAACAATTACTGTTCCTAGGGAAAGCCAATAACGTTCTTATCATAATAGATGGCGCCACGTGTCTTTCGAATCATGATTGAATTATATTGTTTATTATTTATTACAAGCAGAGTACGACCCGAATTGACTGTCAAATTCTAAATTAACGCGAGCGAAGCCGCGGACAAGAGCTAGTAAGTAAATAAATTCAAAAATATAAATAGCTAAGCTTTTTTTTTTTTTGTTTTAATCTTTATTTTATATAAGGGGTTTTTATCCACAAGGATACGCCAACCCCATCGTACCTTATCGTACACAACACAACATTATCTTAATATTTACCAGATAAGGGAATTATTGATTAATACGGCAGACTTTAACCAAAGCACAAAACCGCATTACAATTTCTAAATAGCTAAGCTTATAACAAAGTTTCTGAGAGGTCTATACAAGAACTTACTGAATTGGCAAAAGCCAATGAAAGCGCAAATTAAAAGCAGCGATATCCTAGTGGGAAACGGTTGGACTGCCACTCAGAGGTCTCGAGTTCGATCCCAAGGCGCGCATCTCTAACTTTTCGAAGTTATGTGCGTATTAAATAGTTAATTTAGCGCTCGCTTTAACGGTGAAGGAAAAACATCGTGAGGAAACCTGTATGTTTGAGAGTTCTCCATAATGTTCTCGAACATATGTGAAGTCTGCCAATACGCACTAGGCCTACGTGGTGGGCTATGGCCTAACCCTTCTCACACTGAGAAGAGGGCTGCTTTAATACAGGGCTGATAAAGCGCTTAGAAACTGTGTGTTAGTGATCATGATTGACCTATTGGTAATAAACAATGGCTTACTGGAACTGTACTTTCATATAAGCTCAAAAAGAGCCTGGCTAGGTTTTGCTTTGCTTTTCTTTATATAATGATTAACCTATTGAATGGCAGCGGCACACCGGTGGCCAAAGACAATAGGTTTTCAGTTGCATTTGGCATTTCAACTATTGACAAGTTAGTACAACTAACTTTTATATGTTTATATAAAGGTTTATTGAATCTAATCTTGCATTTGCCTACTTTCAGTGGGCTTTAGAGAGCTCAGGCACAAAACTGGATTGAAATTGAAAATGGCAGGACACACATATGTATTTAGCCTGCTATGCTATATAGTCTTTTATGAACAGTCGAAATGTATCCGAAAAGGCACGTTTGGCTGTTCATAGAGGACTATTAGTGCCCACACTTATGTATGGAAGTGAAAGTTGGATATGGCAAAAGAAGCATGAGAGCAGAATAAATGCTGTAGAAATGAGAGCGTTGAGAAGCATATGTGGTGTGACTCTGAAAGATAGAATAAGAAATAGTGTGATTAGAGAGAGATGCGGCATGAAAGTGGATATAGTTACAAGAATAGAAAAGGGTATGTTAAGCTGGTTTGGACATGTAGAAAGAATGGACGAGGAAAGACTGACTAAGAAAGTTTATAAGGCTAGTGTGAATGGAACAGTCGCAAGAGGAAAACCTAGGCGAACGTTTCTCGACCAGATCGGAGGCGTTCTGGACAAAGGCCAGGTTAAGAGCTCCTTGAACCGACGGGCGTGTATGAGGAATGTGATGAAAGTGAATGAAGCCAGAGAAGTGTGTCAGGATCGTAGCAAATGGAAATCCGTAGTCTCTGCCTACCCCTCTGGGAAACAGGCGTGAATCTATGTATGTATGTATGCTATATAGGTCATTTATAATGATAGCATATTGTTGTCTACTAAACACAGTTCCAATCTTATCTTATGTGGGGGCCAGTCAGTGCAGACCGGCGACACTTCGACCCAGTGAGATCTTTTGTGTCGACACTCTCCCAATAACGACTGCCATAGATGTTCATGGCAACCGGGACCAACGGCTTAACGTGCTTTCCGAGGCACGGAGGAGGCGATAATTGTCAATCAATACGCACATAATTTCGAAGTCTTATAACTTCCGAAAGTCAGAGGTGCGCGACATGGGTTCGAACCCGAGACCCTCTGCATTGCAGTCTGTTGGTCTCCCCACTGAGCTATCGCTGCTCCAGTTCCAGACTTAATAGTTACTTAAAATTTCTGGGCAGAAAATTCCAATTACAATTAGCTCGATCTGGAAAATGGAATTTCAACCTCATCCACAGCCGTCGCATTCTCTAAGGCTAGCCAGTCAAGCATTCTAATGTACAATGTATAGTAATGTGTATTTGGGCATTTTCAATAGAATTCCTTGTAACTTAATTTTGCTTCTCTAAACATAACCTACTAAAACCCAAATAAGAAATTGCCTCGGGAATCAAATGGGGTTCTTCACAATTTACTGCATACTAAAGAGGCCCCACTATACCAGATCATAAACAAGATAGTTTATTTATTTATTTAGTACATCAACAATATACATATACAAAATTGGTTTACATAAGAAGCTGAAAATAAAAACTTATATGTATATCTATCAGATCGGAGGCGTTCTGGACAAAGGCCAGGTTAAGAGCTTCTTGAACCGACGAGCGTGTATGAGGAATGTGATGAAAGTGAATAAAGTGAGAGAAGTGTGTCAGGATTGTAGCAAATAGAAATCCGTAGTCTCTGCCTACCCCTCTGGGAAACAGGCGTGAATCTATGTATGTATATCTATTATAGATGTACACTACATAGTTGTAGAACATAGTAAACTAGTTGCATGCAACACTTAAACTAAAGCAAGTGGTACAACTGGATGACACTACAATACTGCTAGAAGTACTGCTACAAGCAAATCTCGTATCTTCACATAGCCCTAGGTATTAGTCTTTGCTAAGCCATCAACTACTATGGGTTTGGTACCCGCGCGAGATATGGGCACATTGAGGCAATCAAAATGCTTATTGAGACACCAAATTACTAAGTCGGTGATTTGAATAGGTATATTATGCTGTTTTCGCAATATAAGAGTTCAGAGAATTGTCTATGTTTAAAATAAATACAGTTTCTTACATTACACAATTAGAATTCGCATTGATTGCAGTTTATTATATTTATTATGTAAAGATAAAGTTCAAACGAAAGCTCGACGAGATGATTTTAAAACAATAGCGTTTGTGAATAGTTTTATTATTGTTTACCAAAATATTACGAAGTTGAATATTATATATTATCCAAATTTAATTCTTTTAATAGTTAAATATAGTACAACAAAACATAAAAATGCTTAAAAACAAATAATTACGACCAAAACCGTTATGTACCTACATTTTTGGTAAAACTGGTTACCTATTGTTATAATTACCTGATGCGATGTATCGTATTATCTATGTGTTATGACATATTAAATAACTTAACTTTAGCACAATTACTATAAATTACCACAAAAACACAATACAAATTACGATTAATTGATTTAAAATGTTTATAACCTATATGCCATAGAATATATGAGATTGTTCAGTCAGATTTTCAATCAGAGAGAAACTAGAGAAAGTGTTGTTTGTACGTTTTTAATCTGTGTGACTTGGACGATCTCCACTCATTTCTTTTTTAACTAGCAACATTGTATTATGTATACGATGAATGCCCTTAGAAAAATTGTACATTATAAAATTCATTCTGGGGAAAGGGCTTTTTATTATTATAAGAAAGGTTTATCTTTAATATTTTTTTGTAGTTCTCGCAGTTTATGTCCTTGTGATTATTAATTAAGTAAACAGACATTATAATTTAACAAACCGGGCCATATACTACATTGATACGGCATGTCTGCAGCGATGTGTGGATGAACCTTACAAATCCATTGAATATAAACCCTAAAAAACTAACATTTTAGCATAAAGCTTAGTTCGACTTTATAATATATACACACCTTACACATTTTTTAGAATAGTTAGAATTGTGGAAAAACACATTTGTAACTATTATAATCAAAGAGTATTTAAAGTAATACATAGGGAAATTATAATACTGGAGTATAAATAATTGTGATTTGACAAAATTGACAATGACATTATTCCAACAACAATATTTTCGCGCGCAATTTAGAGAAATGCTGGAATCATTGTAGTTGAAATAAATAAAAGTATTTAATTACAAGATAGTACTGTGAATTAACACAAGTGGGTAATATATTACAGTTTTACCGCGATATGGCACGAACAAAAGCGTCTGTTGGCTCAAAAGGTGAGTAAATCAGTAAACAAGACAGTTAATAAATATTCCTTTATTTGAACTGATTTCGAATTCGATATTCACTTACAAATTAGCAATATTCTTACTTAACACGTCACAATTGTTATAATAAAGGTGATAACTACTTATTTACTACTAAAATTTAACATCCAAGCCCCGTTTAAATTTATCAATATGTAAGTCTCGGTTTTTGCTTAGTAAATTCTTAGTAGCGCATCATTTGCCCTCTAGACGGTAGTAGCTTTAAGTAAGGTAGTGGCCTCTAGAGTAGTAGATAGGTTAGAGACCCAATAATCCAGAGAAACAGCTCCTAGGATCTACTTGGTCTATAGAGAGTAGTCATGGGTAGTCATTTTTATTAGTCTATGAATGTATGTTTCAGTGTCTGCTGGTAAGAGTAGCAAAGCAAGATGCAGCGTAGCACCAGCTCCAAGCAGTTCTGGAACTTCAGGTATAATAATACAACTATTATTATTTACTAACCTGTGCTTGTGACTGAGTATTTACGAACCCTACCTATTATAACAATGCATAAATCGAAGACATGGCCTACCCTAAGCAGCCACTCCAGGCTCCTCTTGACGCAGGCTGAGCATTCAGAAACTTTGTGGTAAAGAAAATTAAGCAAGGAAGGGGTGCACGACCAAACTCAAATAGGAAAATACTTGATATTTGAGTTTTGTGTATCGAATAGTACCTTTATTTGTCATCTGCATACATGGTTATTTAAGCTACTATTGACAGCCAGTACAATCAAAAACCGAAAATATAACAGGAATATCTATGTATGATCCATTATTAGATCTCGCTCTATCTTATAATCTACCTCAATCCGGCACTGATGCTGACGTTTTGAGCGTGTTCAGTAGTAAGTAAATGGTGTAATTGTTGCAGCTTGTTACATATATAATTTGTAAAATAAACAATATTGTAACTTTGGTAGATTAACCTTTTGACCGCCACAGCATAAAAGTAGCGTCGTGCCCCCTACGCCAGGCGATTATTAATGTAGTTTTAAAAAATAAGTAAAAGGAATACAAACAAACATATTTTTGTATGTTTATTTTGAACTGTAAAATAGTCGTATTTTCGACGTGCCATGCCGTCGGGGGCGTCGTGAGCACGGTTTAATTTGACGTGATTAGACATCCGTGGCGGTCAAAATGTTAAAAAGAGTGGCTGTAAGATTCTTGTTCATTATTCTCAAAGGATCTACTCTTTGTGGAATGCATCAAAATTACATGATATTTTTCTTTCAAGGATCTGATCGCACTGCCCGTGTTGCTTCGGGTGGTGGTAACCCATTGTGTCAACGGGAGACTCCCAAGTGGCAGAGGCCGATCACAAACTTCTTCATTGGTAAAGAAGGGGAGACTAAAGATGTTGATGTGAAGAATGATAAAGAAGCTGGTAAGAGTTTATCTTTTTATGCACTGAGTTGTACTGAGTCAGCAGCCAATTGAAAGGCTAGGCCATAGTCCATTAGGTGGCTGAGTGTACTTTTGTAAACTTTATAGACCTTTTAGAATATTCTATCTCTCAAATATGCAAGTTTTTGTTCACCATTAAAGTAATATAATAATATAATATTCTATCATATACACACAATCTGAGCCATCTAGCCCAAACTAAGCAGAGCTTGCACTATGGGTACTAGACAATGGATAAACATACATATATAGGTTTTTTTGTAAATACATACATATTATACATAGAAACACCCAGACCAAGACAAACATCCATGTCCATGCACACAAATGTTAGGCTTTTGACTTGTGCGAGAATCGAACCCGCGACCTCGGGCGTGGCAATCGGTTACACTAACTACTACACCATCGAGGCTGCCAAAGTGAATGATAATTTACTGTTTATACCCACATAACTTATAAAAATCAGCTGCATGCCTTTATTAGATTCTGATAAGAAATTCTAAGCAGAAGACCAGAGTAAGCAAGTTGGCAGTATTAGAGACCCTCGTGCTTCATACAACATGTAAAACCGTTGTTCCTTAGCGTGATCTCTCTCCGGTTGTGTCGTGACGTCACATCGCATTATGAGAGTGAGGGAACAGAGAGTTCACATGTGTTTACAGAATTGTGCACTAGAATATCTCCTGTGTTGGCCAGTCTCCGTTAAGATATTCAGTCTGGCAGACGTTGAAGTCTTCATGACTGAAATGTTTTCATGCCTCGCTGATTTCAGCATGAATGGGGGGCTCGACCGGGGAAGGACTACCCTCTCACAGAATATCGACGTGAAATAGCAGTATTCCTACTGTAGTGTTTCGTTGGGTGAGTGGGAGTTCCGGAGGCCCAATCCCCCACTTTCTCCCTTTCCGCTCCTTCTCCTTCCCACTTCCATTCCTAAAGGGTCGGCAGTGCACAAGTAATGCCTCTGGTGTTGCAGGCTACAGTGACCACTTACCATCAGGTGGGCTTGTTGGCCATGTAAAAAGTTAAAAAAGAAAAATGTTATGTTAATATTTATTTATATAATTGCAGGCAGTTCGAAACAGAAACCTACCAAGAAGAATATCATAGAATCAGATGAAGAAGATGTCCTCACAGACAGACCAAAGAACTCGGTGCTAGATGAGAGTATTGAACTTGAACCGTTGAACGGAGAGGATAGTCATAAGATAGAAGAATATTATACTAAAGGCAACAAAGGTAAATAAACTGTGAAGAATTTTTTTTAATTTTATTTATTTGGGACAACAAACAGTTGTACATTCAGTGTTTACAAATAATTTTGCATTTAAATATCAAAAACGTATGACCCACACAATTGTCCACGAACTTACGAGTGGAGTAGTGAAGATAACGTATGTGCGTTATGCAAAAAAAAAAAAAAAGAAAAGGAAAATTATATTATCCTTACTAATATTATGAATTCGAAAGTAACTCTGTCTGTCTCTCTGTCTTTCTGTCTGTCTGTCTGTCTGTCTGTCTGTTACGTTTTCACGGTTAAACCACTCAACCGATTTAGATGAAATTTGGTACAGATATAGTTTAAAACCTGGGGAAGGACATAGGCTACTTTTTATTGATGTAGGTACCACGCGGGCGGAGCCGCGCGCAAAAGCTAGTAACAAGATAACTAAAGAGTATCACTTTTGATCAGCTTGAAATTCAGTAGCAATTTTTTTTAATTGAGACCGAAAATATCTAAATTCATAAAATGTGAGTTGTACGTTATTAGTAATCGGTGAAGAGGTGCACGCTCTCCGGCATTAGTTCTACGCTTACCCGTGTAGAACAATCGAGGTTCGCGCACCTTCCTCCGAAGAATTATAACCAATATTATAAATGCGAATGAGAGTTTGTTTGTGACGCTTTTATTAAAGAGCAGCGATAGCTCAGTGAGGAGACCAACAGACTGCAATGCAGAGGGTCTCGGGTTCGAACCCACGTCGCGCACCTCTGACTTTCGGAATTTATGTTCTTTCGAAATTATATGCGTATTGATTGACAATTATCGCCTGCTCCGTGCCTCGGAGAGCACGTTAAGCCGTCGGTCCCGGCTGTCATGAACATCTATGGCAGTCGTTATTGGGCGAGTGTCGACACAAAAGATCCCACTGGGTCGAAGTGTCGCCGGTCTGCACTGACTGGCCCCCACTTCTCCGTCGGCTTCAGCGAGGTTTTCGTTAGCATCTCTTAGGAGTTGCGAGTGGTGAGCGGCTTTATTGCTCCGGTACCTATCTGGAGAATAGGTAGTGTCACTTGGGCACGAGGTAGCTCGCTTACGAGAACCGAATCTCTGAGGATAGGGTGGAGAGTCGAGATTTGGGGACAAGACCTGTCTATAACTGGTCCCGGAAGGTGCTTTCGGGCGCTGGAAGGTACAGCGGCTCTCCTAATAAACCGAAAGGTAGGTGTAGGTGAACGCTATATCATAAACTGGACTAGTCATAGAGGAAGGGTGGTGACTGGCCCCCACATAAGATAAGATAAGATACGCTTTCTCGCTTTAACTACTCGACTGATCATCATGAAGTGTTACATACATGTTGTCAAAGGTACAGGAAAAGGACATCCTTTCATCTAGAAAAAAGTACTGATCCCGACCGAACCCGTGGGCAAAAGTTAGTCGTACATATATCTTTATACCACAATAGTTTTTGCCCGCAGTTTCATGATCGGTCGAGTAGTTAAGGTGTGGAAACGTAACAAACAAACTCACATACGCATTTATAATAGTAATTAGGCTTATTACGATTATGCAAACGAGCCACGGCCGCAGGATACAACTAGTAGACCAGAGGCTCCCAAACTTTTTCTCAGACTTTCAAAATTTAGCTGGTTCCGGTGGACCCCTTGCAACTTAAACAGGCTGACCTTTTTCTTTTTAGAAATTCTGATCTGAACCTACCACGGCAGGGGGACTGACCTTTTTTTGTTTTTTTTAATTCTCTACTTACTTATCGTGTCGATGGCAACACATTTTATATAATTTTCGACCATTTTTCGGCAACGCGGATTGCATTTGGTTTAGCCTGGTACAGGTCATCCAGTGTGCACGATTCTGGGCTCATGGGGCACAACAACAGATGCCTCATTGTCTGTGGTGATACGCCGCAGTCACATGCATTCGTACCTGTGTCTATATATCCCCACCTTGACAGATTGTCTTTACATCGGCCAACCTGGGTACGCAACCTGTTGAGTGCCTTCCAGGTTGGCCAAGGCAGTTTGGCTCCCGGAGGTAACATTTCTGCCGGTGTTCTCTACTCAAAAATCGAAAAACATGGAATATGCAAGATTTTACCAGTAACAGTCGCTGAGCTTGTCGAACAGTCGGTGAAGTCAAGCCAACATTTTAGTTCTTCACTATCGAAAGCAAATAAATTTTCGTGGACCCCCCGCTTACGAATTGTGCACTCCCATTTTTTTTGTCACGCCAACGTAGACCCCCGTCGAGTCTCCCGTGGACCCCTTGGGGTCCAACTGGACCACTTTGGGAACTAATGTAATAGACTATAATATATACATATGCATATTTAAACTCTTCTGGTCTCTAAAAGAAATAATGAAGAACAGAGATCTAAACATCAAGAGTAAGACTTTCAACAGTTGTATCCTCCCGTGCATGACTTACGGCTGTGAATCATGGGCGTTAACAGATAAGCATACAGAAAGAATAACCAGCACACAAAGGGCAATGGAAAGGACTATGATGGAAACCAGACTTAGTGATAAAATCAGAAATTCTGAAATAAGGAAGAAAAATTAGAGTAGTAGAGCCTCGCTGATTTCAGCATGAATGGGCTGGCTCGACCGGGGAAGGACTACCCTCTCACAGAATATCGACGTGAAATAGCAGTATTCCTACTGTTGTGTTTCGTTCGATGAGTGAGAGTACCGGATACCAACGACCAAGGCATGGAATTCTCTGCCAAGGCACGTGTTTCCTTCTTCCTTCAATCCTGGGTTCTTTAAGCGGGGCGTGAAAAAGCATCTTCGCCGGCCGTCAAACTAGAGACCTCAACATCGCCTCGGCTACTGTGGGGGCGATGTGGAGGCCACTGCTCTTAGACCACACGACTGCTTACCATCAGGTGGAGTGCGGTCATTTCGACGAGCAAAATAAAAAAAAAAAGACCCAATCACCCTCTTACCCCCTTCCCGCTCCTTCTCCTTCCCACTTCGGTTTAGAGAACTTTATTACTCAAAAACAAACTTTACAGTTTACTTAAATATTGAGCAATACATTTTTATATATTAAGTAATTAGGAGGTAGTTCGATCTTATAAACTATCTTACAAATTACATATAAATTACATTTAAGACAGTGGCAATGAGCCAAAGAAGAAACGAAATGTCAAGGATTTCTTTTATTTCTAAACGTTTTCTCTTATGAATGTCTTTAATTTTGTTTTAAAAAGAGACATACTTTCGTTTTCACTTTTCACTTCCTTCCCTAAAGGGTTGGCAACGCGCTAGTAATGCCATCAGGTGGGCCGTATGCTCGTTTGCCACCTTAACAGTATAAAAATAAAAAAATAAAAACTAATACCACAGATATAATAACCGGTATAAAACATTTAAAGTGGGGCTGGACAGGACATATGCTAAGTTGTACATTAAATAAGTGGAGCAAGCAAGTAACCTTACGGTACCCCAGAGAGGATACCAGAAGACAAGGGCATCCGAAAACAAGATGGGAAGACGATATACGCCTAACCTTGGGACCATACCGGACCAGAGTAGCAGAGGACAGAGCCCAGTGGAGAGAGCTGGAGGAGGGCTATGCCAGAAGGCACGCTGAGTTGCGAGACGTACTTTAATGGATGAATTTGAAAACATGTATTACCATACGGCCTCGATGGCGTAGTGGTTAGTGTAACCGACTGCCACACCTGAGGTCGCGGGTTCGATTCCCGCACAAGTCAAACATTTGTGCGCATGAACATGGATGTTTGTCTTGGTCTGGGTGTTTCTATGTATAATATGTATGTATATTTACAAAAAAAAAGTATATATGTATGTATGTTTATCCATTGTCTAGTACTCATAGTACAAGCTCTACTTAGTTTGGGCTAGATGGAGTTGAGTGTATGTGGTAGAACATTATTATTATACTCTTATTGTATTAAATTCTTATTAAAACTGTATTTAATCTAAAGGAAAACATTATACAATTTAAAAATTGGACACAAAAGGTCTTGTTTATAAAGTCTGTTTTTACATTGTATTACCTGAACTAGGTCAGAGACCTGTGTTTCAGGCTGTTTCTAATATTAAAGTGATAAATATAACATATATGCATCGATCAAATATACCATAGATGCACGATCGTCGCTCGAAAAACGGCCCCAACAAAACTGTGCATAAATCAGTCGTATGCGCTATATTATGCACCTGTCCCACTCACTCTTGCGTGCGCTGCCCGTAAGCGAGAGCGAATCGACACTACTACGGTGGAGACCGTACCATATACTTAGTACGCTTGCGTATCGCGGGTAACACACTTAGGACGCTTTACATTGACGCGTTTTAACTAAACTATTACAAAATGTTTCTCAGTGCGCGTTCAATGGTTATTCCGGTTTATTTCCTGGATTGCATAATAAATGCAGACACTTATAAGTAAGTAGTACTGGTCAGTGCCACATATTGACGCGGTTTTTGTATGAGAATGTGCATCTATGGTATATTTGATAGAAGCATATATGCATTTTGTTCTTACGGATTTTATTTATCTCTACCGGGCTCAAACCTGTACACTATGTCGCAAACTGACTTGGAACTACGATTTGTAAGTCACACAAAATTATTTTTGTTATTGCAGGTAAAGGTGTTGGAAAGAAGACAAAAGGGAAAGAGAACAGAAGAGACAGTAAGAGATTGAGAGAAGAAGAGGAAGAGTCTGTTAGTAAGAAGATTAAAGTTAATTGAGTCTGTTATCTATGACTAACAGTTATGTACATATAGTCTTTGGTTACCATCTCCGGAAAACAGTGTGAGAATAACTTTATATATTATTCATGGAATTAATAAGTACCGTGTAGTTAGAGGAAATAAAAGTGAGAGCTCAGTGGGGAGACCAACAGACTGCAATGCAGAGGGTCTCGGGTTCGAACCCACGTCGCGCACCTCTGAATTTCAGAAGTTATATGACTTTTCGAAATTATGTGCGTATTGATTGACAATTATCGCCTGCTCCGTGCCTCGGAGAGCACGTTAAGCCGTCGGTCCCGGCTGCCATAAACATCTATGGCAGTCGTTATTGGGAGAGTGTCGACACAAAAGATCCCACTGGGTCGAAGTGTCGCCGGTCTGCACTGACTGGCCCCCACATAAGATAAGATAAGATAAAAATAATTATGTTTAGGTTACAATGGGGCTGACATGGTCTTATTTGTGACTAAAAGTCCCTAAATAAATAAAGAATAAAAAGGTCTCTAATTTGAAATGCATCCTCTGACTTTCAAAGTTATCTGCCTATTAAATAGTTAATTAACGCTCGCTTTAACGGTGAAGTAGAGCCTCGCTGATGTCAGCATGAATGGGCCGGCTTGACCGGGGAAGTACTATCCTCTCACAGAATCATCATCAGGCTATAATAGTCCACTGCTGGACATAGCCCTCCCCCAAAGTGCGCCATAGCGCCCTGTATTCAGCTTGCCGCATCCAGCATCAGCATTCTCACAGAATATCGACGTGAAATACCAGTATTCCTACCCAATCACCATCTTTCCCCTTTCCTAATAGGTCGGCAACGCGCAGGTAATGCCTCTGGTGTCGCAGGCGTCCATAGGCTACGGTGACCACTTACCATCAGGTGGGCCGTATGCTAGTTTGCCACCTTAGTTGTATAGAAAAAAAAAAAAAAAACCGTGAGGACACCGCCATGTCTGCGAGTTCTACATAATGTTCTCGAAGGAAAGTATGTTTTTTTAATGTTTGTAAAGTAATAATTATTCTATCACATACACACAACACCATCTAGCCCAAACTAAGCAGAGTTTGTACTATGGGTAAACAATGGATAAACATACATATATACTTTTCTTTTTTGTAAATACCTACATATTATGCATAGAAATACCCAGACCAAGACAAACATCCATGTTCATGCACACAAATGTTTGACTTGTGCGGGAATCGAACCCGCGACCTCAGGCGTGGCAGTCGGTTACACTAACCACTATGCCATCGAGGCCGACCAAGTGGTAATAAAGGTAGGATTTGAATTCTCGACGTAGTAGCGAGCGAATTAAACCATTGTCCATCCATGCAGTTTATTTTATTTCCTTTAACTTCCTTCCTAGCCTTTATTATTCCCAAGTCACTTGGGGTCGGCTTTCTAGTCTAACCGGATTTGACTGGATATCAGTTTTTACACGGAGCGACTGCCATCTGACCTCCGCAACCCGAAGGCTAACGATACCCTAAGGCTAGACCAGTGTCAGGATATTAGAGGGCACTGACTTCCCAATAACGACTGCCATAGATGTTCATGGCAGCCGGGACCGACGGCTTAACGTGCTCTCCGAGGCACGGAGCAGGCGATAATTGTCAATCAATACGCACATAATTTCGAAAAGTCATATAACTTCCGAAAGTCAGAGGTGCGCGACGTGGGTTCGAACCCGAGACCCTCTGCATTGCAGTCTGTTGGTCTCCCCACTGAGCTATCGCTGCTCATAACATAATTATTTAATCTTATTCTAAGATTCTATAAAGTAAAATTGCTCCTTCGGACAACAATGGTTTGGACAATAAAGTTTGAAAAGTACTCGCATCAAGAACTAGAGACCGCTATGTGGCACTCCAACGGTCTCCATTATACCCAGTATTTATTAATTCCATGGTTTTATCCTGTTTCATTTTGTATTCTAATTTATTTATTTACTAGCTTTTGTCCGCGGCTTCGCTCGCGTTAATTTAGAATTTGACAATCAATTCGGGTTGTACTCTGCTTGTAATAATATAATTCAATCATAATTCGGAAGACACGTGGCGCCATCTATTATCATAAGAACGTTATTATTGTTTTCCTCGGGAACAGTAATGTTTTTCGGGATGAAAGGTAGCCCATGTCCGTTTCTGTACATCTGACAACTTATATGCAAAATTTCAGGATGATCGGTTCAGTGGTTTAGGCGTGAAAAGGTAACAAACAAACACACAAACTCATTTTCGCTTTTATAATATTAGTTAGGATTTACATCAAATAGAACGACTTGCGCCAATTACACTATTTAATAATCTATACAAATAAATAAAATTGAAGTGTCTGTTTGTAATGTCAATATAACAGCTTTTTATCTAATGCATATGAAAGTATATAAGGTACCTATACAAAAACATATATTTTTAAAATTTATTTTTGTCTGTCAGTCTGTCTGTTTGTTCCGGCTAATCTCCGAAACGGCTGAACCGATTTTGACGGGACTTTCACTGGCAGAAAGCTGATGTTATAAGGAGTGACTTAGGCTAGGCTACTTTGATTTTAGAAATAAAATAGGGTACCGCGGAGACGAACACTTTTATTTAAAATCTACGCGGACGAAGTCGCAGGTAATAGCTAGTATATATACCTAAATTTAAAATTTAGCATTCATGCATTCTGCTCACAGTACCTCATACGTTTTAATAATATAAATAATACTGAGGCGCTCATAGCCAGTTGCACTCACTGATCGGTAAACGATTAGCGAAGTTAAGCAACGTTGGGTGCGGTCAGTCTATAGATGGGTGACCGCTTAGTGGTATTTCCTCTGAGCGTCTCCGTGCTTCGGAGGGCACGTAAAACGTTGGTCCCGGTTGTTGTCAAATTGACAGCAGTCGTTAAGCCATGTCAGAGGCCTACAGGCTTGAACAACTCTTGACAACAGGTTCGCCACTAACCACACGAGAGGAAGAAAGATAATAATACTTTCCATTCATCCATAAATCAACTTCTGGGTTAAAGTCCAAGAGAGCGTTAGGGTCCGTTCACATAGACCGGCTCGGAGAAGAGAGCAGATTTTTTACACGTTGGAAACAGAGTTTTGAGTAATTGTAGTAAGGTTAATTTTTGCATGTGCACTTCTTTTGTCATTAAAAATGCATGAACGAACTTCGTGTGAAATAATAAGAGGAGCCGACCGGCTCCGATTACGTGCTCTTTGTCGCTCGCGCAGCCGATCGGAGCGCATCCACTTTCAGATCTCTTCCAGCCGGTCTATGTGAATTAGTTGGCGGCTCCGCTCCGGCCAATTCCAAGCGTATACGATCCGGTATGTACATAGATAGATTCACGCCTGTTTCCCAGAGGGGTAGGCAGAGACTACGGATTTCCATTTGCTACGATCCTGACACACTTCTCTGGCTTCATTCACTTTCATCATATTCCTCATACACGCCCGTCGGTTCAAGGAGCTCTTAACCTGGCCTTTGTCCAGAACGCCTCCGATCTGATCGAGAAACGTTCGCCTAGGTTTTCCTCTTGCGACTGTTCCATTATGTGTGAAATGAAAAAAGCGGGCCGATGCTCTCCAAGCCGGTCTGTGTGAACGGACCCTTAAGCTGCTTTAGTGACCGAGGTAGTTAGTTACAGCGTGCCACAGTACGGCACACTGGAACCGCCAGCAATCGGTGCTTCTAAAGGCTCCTACACACAGTGCCGGCGGTGCACTCGGCGGCATACAAAGCCGCCAGTTTTGCCGCACGAAGAAGCCGCCGGCATGGCCGCCGGGGTATGCCGGCGCACCGCGCGGCTAGCGTTCTACACGACTGTCATAACTGGAATGATACTCGGCGGCTTTGTGCAAGTTTCTGCGGCACATGCCGGCGGCACAAATGCCCGGCAAAAGCCGGCGGCACGTGCCGTTCCGCAGAAGCAGGCGGCTCGTGCCGCCGGCATTGGCTTAATAATTGTGATGGTATTATTAAGTTGTTGACAATATGAAAAACCTCTGTTTATGAATTATACCACTGCTGGGCAAAGGTCTCTTGCCCAATATTGTTACATGAATTTAAACTTTTAGAACCATAATTCGCTTTACTATACGTGTAAATACGGTCACCTTTCTGTACGTTAAGACTGCGCCGAGCGTAAGACAGATAATGACAGAGCTCGTGCGGCGCATGTTCAAATCGGCGCGCGGCCTCCATAGTAAAATTGTATGGAGGATTTGAAGTGCTTTTTGATAAATATGTATCTTTTTTGTCAACCAATAACTTAAATATTTGGGACGGACAAATTGTAATATAACTATTTATGTTTCGTTTAAGCTGTAAAATAGGATAGATTTCTACTGTTATAATCTAAAAATCACGTAACACGAGCTTACGTTTCTTGCATTTTTCGTGCAAATTTACGTAATTTTGTAGGCGAAAGTATTAACTGTTTTAAGTTTTAACACGGAGTAATAAACACATTCATTGTTATGGTAAATGTATATTTTATATTTGTATTAAACAAAAAGTGTTGATTTTATTCACATAACTGTGACCGCCTGTTTTGGTACATTTCGCGCAGGCGCAGTCTTAAGTTGTCATCCGACACAAAATGTCAACATCACATATGAATTATAAATACGAGTATATAGTATTACCACGCTCACTCATATTGAAAATTGTATACTATCTATACTAATATTATAAAGCTGTACCTGCGGCTTCACCCGCGTTTATCGCTACTGCACCGTCCCCGTGTGTCGTAGCGTGATGTTATATAGCCTATAGCCTTCCTCGATAAATAGGCCATCCAACACTAAAAGAATTTTTCAAATCGAACCAGTAGTTCCTGAGATTAGCGCGTTGAAACAAGCAAACAATCTCTTCAGCTTTATAATATTAGTATAGATTAAAAATGTTTTACTATCTGTCTGTTTGTTCCGGCTAATCCTGAAACGGCTGGACCGATTGTGACGGGACTTTCACTGGCCGATAGCTGATGTAAGACTAACTAAGGCTACATTTATTTTATAATAACATTCCACGCGGACGAAGTCGCGGGTAACAGCTAGTTATGTATAAAAAAATGTTTAAATAATTAAATTCTTTAGTTAATAAGTTATGTTGTTAAGTTTTTGTTATTATTTGTGTTTGAGAGGTGACTATAATTTATGGAATACAACTCTTGGACGCCTTTGAAAGAGATTGGCATATCTGGCAGGGGATATTTAAGAACAGAATGATTTGGAAATCCAAGGCAGATGCTTTTGTCCAGCAGTGGGACTTACCAAAAAGATAATGAAATAATAAAATGTTTTTATACAATGATGCATAGTAATATATCTATAAAAAATCAACGGGTTGCACTCCGGGAGTGCCGGCAGAAGTGAAAACTTGAATATTAACGTTGTGCATTTTTGATATTTTGGAATGGTTAGGGAATAATTTTGCACGAATTGCTTTAATTATCAGTATAAAAGTACTATCATTTATGTGGTAAAATACAATATTCATTTATTGCGCTATCGTACACAAACATGATAATTCTCCCTCCGTCTTACGAATTTTCGATCAGGTCACGTGTCCTGACGCGAGTTTAATATTTTTTACTCATCGCAAAAAGTGCACAACGCTGATAAAGAAGTTTTCACTTCAATAAATTTTTGTTAAAGTATTATTAACTCTGACCGCCACGTCAAAATTGCAAGTGTGCTCTCGGCGCCAAACTACGATTTCATCCTTCTACCTATATCGTTGTTGTGATCTTATGTTAATATGGAAGAAATATATAATAAGCAGTTCACATAATATAATTTGGGATAAGTTTAGCTACATAATTAAAAACACAAATAAAAGAAAAAATGGAACTTTGGGGACTGCAGATTGAAGTGAAAACTTTAATCCTTGACCATAAACACTTTTTTATAAAATAGTGTCTTCTGTTTAAGCGAATGTTATTCATTGAAATTAAACTTAATAGTTTAATTAATATATAATTATACGGATTTTATCGCGTTGTTTATTTGACACTTTATTACAAAATTTTGAAAACTGTTACACTACTATTAAACTTTACTAATTTTTAAGCTAAAGATAAAGATAAAGATACTTTTATTTGCAAAAACATGTGTGAATAATAATACATTGACATGCTTATTATAGATGTTAGTTTACATGATTAGAACAACATGTTTTACCATGATTGGCGTACAAATATTAATTTTATGATGATGTTGGTTTGACGATTATACAATAATAATATTAATTTAAATTATAATTTATACTATTACAGAACATGAAATAACATTACAAATGAATTAAAATTTAAATAAAAGTTAACAATTATTTACCAAATAAGAATATGCATCTAAATAGAATTGTCATTCAAAAATTCATCTATATTATAATAACATTTACCAGTCAAAAAGGCTTTTAATGTGTTCCTAAATAAATTTGTATTTAATTGTTTAATTTCATTGGGAATTTTATTATAAATTATTGGAGCTTTACATATGATACTTTTATGAAGCAGTGCTGTTTTAGCTGGATGAATACAAAGTCTATGTATATTACGGCGATTACGTTTTACTTTATCACATAACCGAGGAATTAAATGGGTATTTTTTTTTACGAATAGTGCTGTTTCTAATATATAAAGCGACGGAAGTGTCAATATTTTATGTTTTTTAAATAGTGGCTTACAACTTTCAGTGCACTGAATGCCGAATACCGCTTTTGCATTTTAAAAGCCATATCCTTGTTTGTTGCATTGCCCCAAAAGATAATGCCATACCGGAGGGCAGACTCAATGAGACCATAGTATGCTAATATTAATGAATTGGTGTTAATAGACAGTGCAAGTTTATATAGTGCGTAGGAAAGGCTACTAATTTTTTTACAAAGGCTGTTAATGTGTTCGTTCCAATTTAACTTATTATCTATAATCAGGCCTAAAAATCGGGCAGTTGAGACTTCCTCTACTTTATGGTTATTTAGAATGACGTTTACGTTCAATGAATTTTGGGTTCTTTGTCCAAAATGCATTATATTTGTTTTTATGAGGTTAATTTTAAGATTATTATTATTTAACCATGTGATAATAGATATTAAAGATTCATTGATGTCAGATTCATATTGATTAATGTCCTTGCATGATATTGTAACAGTACTGTCGTCAGCAAATAACGTCATAGGGTGTATCGTTGCCTTTGGCAAGTCGTTAATATATATAATAAACAAGAGAGGTCCTAATACGCTACCTTGCGGCACCCCGTATGTTATGTAGCGCTTCATAGAGGTATATGCCTTAACAGTTTTTGTTTTTGGATCGACTCTATTAATTACTGTTACCTGCTGTCGGCCCATAAGATACGAGCGAAATAAGTTTGAAATATTACCCCTAATACCGTAGGCTTCCATTTTTGTTATTAATATATCATGATCCACATAGTCAAAGGCTTGTGACATATCACAGTAAATAGCAGAGACGGGTGACCTTTTGTCGATGTTACATATAACATTTTCAATGAAGTCGTAGATTGCCATATTTATGGTTTTATTTTGCCGAAAGCCTTTCTGTTCACTACATAAAATTTTGTTTTTTTCAAAATAGGTACATAATTCATTATAAAGATATTTTTCAAAAATTTTTGAAATTATTGGCAGAAGTGCTATTGGCCTGTAATTCTCCATTAACTGTTTATTTTCTTTCTTGAATAATGGTTTTATAATGGAAAGTTTTAAGTCGTCTGGAATTATTCCTGATGATATTGATAAGTTAATCATATAACTTAGGGGCTCACTTATTTCCTCGTTTACTATTTTAATAATTTTTGTACTAATATTATCATGGCCGACACAATTTGTGCTTTTAGGCTTTTTATAATTTTATTTATTTGATAAGATGTACAAGGTGCAAGAAACATAGAGCTTAGGTGGTTATTAATTAAATGGGTGACTTTTTCTCCAGTACCTAAAAGTGGTTTTACCTTGTCTATAAAATAGTCATTGAATGCGTTGGCTATTTTTACAGGATTATTGCAATTCTTATCACCTATTTGTATATTGGCAATCGATTCTTTAGGAATATTGAGCCTTGATTTATTTATAATGTTCCATGCGGTTTTACATTTATTACGTGAGGTTTTTATCTTGTAATTATTTTGAACACGTTTTGTAAAAGTTAAAATTTTTTTAAATACTTTACAGTAGTTAGCATATTTCAGTTTATTTGCTTTTGTCGGGTTTATTCTTAACTTCCAAAGCAGATTTTTCTTATTTTTACTGCAGATTTTTATTCCTCGTGACACCCATTTTGGTTTACTGTTGACTTTTAATATATACTTAAATTCCGGAAAACAGAGATCGTAAAATAGTTTAAAATCACTAATGAAATTTTTATAAGCTTCATTGGGGTCAGTAGTGTCGTAAACATTAGCAAAGGATAGATTCTTGATACACATTTGGAATTTCTTTATATTACCGGGGCTAAAATCACGTTTTATGATACGCCAACAATTTAAACTTGGTGTTTTTTTGACTGGCATCTTAATTAGTTGGGCGGTATGGTCCGATAGACCCAATTCTAAAACTTTCAATTTACACCCTTTTACAAAGTTATGTGCGAAATTATCTATGCATGTTTGACTGGAAAGTCTTGTCGGTTCATGTATTGCCAACTTAAGATTATAATTTAACAATATACATTCAAAATCTAGTGTAATAATATTGGTCTTTAAAACATCTATATTAAAATCACCGGCAATTAATATATTCTTACAGTTAAATTTTACAATATGGTTCAGAGTTTTTTCAAGCCTATTAAAAAATGTGTACAAATTGTTTAGTTTCGGTACTCTGTACATGCATATTACCAAAACATTATAGTCAACTAATTCAACTGCACAACATTCAAAAGTATTCTCAAGACAAAATTGCTGAATTTCGGTATAATTCCTGAAATTATGTCCATTTTTCAGTAAGATGCATGTACCTCCACGTTTACTTCTCTGTCGACTGTATGACGACGCCAAGGTGTAGTTTTGTAGGCATAGATTTGACTCATGCCCAGCCATCATGAAATGCTCAGTTATGCATATAGCATCCACATCTGTATTGTTGTCTCTCAGTTCTTCTAAATTAATAGTTAATGAATCTGATTTAGAGAGCAGTCCTGCTATGTTTTGGTGAAGAATGTGGATATATTTTTCAGAGAAAAAACTGGGTATTTCCGTCTTCTTGGGCGATTTCTATGGATTTTGTGTTTATGTCAATTTTATCAAAAATTTTCATGTCAATTGAGATATTATTCATTATACGATCATAAATATTTTTTATTCCATGTCTATTTATTTTGCCAGTGGAATAGGAAAACATGTCCGATGTTAGATCATAATTACTGTCAAATATGTAAGCATAGTCATTGTTTTGTATGTCAAGATATAATAAATTATTAAACATTTCAACCTTAAAGTTATATATAGGTGCTCCTGTAATGTATGTCGGTAAACAGATTATTTTGTTAGTATGTGTCACTTTTTGTAGCGATTCCTTAATGATATTGATCGTATTTATATGATATGTCTCGGCTTTGATATCATTTTCCCCTATGAGGAATATGCAGTAATCATTCATAGAAAAATTTTTCAATTTAGTTTCAATGTCACATAGCAGCTCTCTTATAGTTCCATTTGGGATAACGTAATGGCAGTAATCAAAATGGTCCGCGAAAATGTCTTCAATTTGAGATATTGATTTATTCGTCTTTATACTACTGAAAATATATAGTTTGTTCTTTGGTTTGCAGGTTTTTACATGTGACTCTTTTTTACCAAGGTTAATAGTTTTATCATTCTTTGTAATATGAGGAGTCAAATTTTTCTTTATTTTCGTCTGAACTTCATAACAAGTTTGTGTCGCTTTATTATGCGTTTGAATAAGGTTTTGGCCGCCGTCACTATGGGTTTCGCATATGTTATTAATTTGTTTATTGTTTATCTTGTGAAGTGTTTTGAATTTCCGACCTGATGAAGGTGTTAAACTTTTTTTCTCCGGTGTTAAACATATATGTTTAACACGCAAGTATTTACGGTCTTAATCATATTTTGTAGATCGGATTTTAGACGAAAGTTTTCTACATTTAAATTCTCTATTTCTTGATGAGCACTCTGTAGTTGCATCGTTAGTGTTTTAATTTGTTCACTCATTTCATTTATTATACAACTATTGCCATCTAAGCTATCCGGTATACTCATCATAGTACTGTCAAATATTGTTTACTCCTGGGATAAGTTAGTGAGGTCACTTAATGAGCTTGTTCTACAGGGTTTGCGGTAGGTAATGTTGTTGTTTGATAAATTGTCAATTTTTGCTTTAAATGCTCAAAGACTCCAGCGCCCTCTCCTTGAAACACGTTCAAACAGTGTATTTTGATATTTTTCTTCTTATGAACAATTTGTTGAAGAAATCTCAAAAAGACAAACTTTGGCGAGATTTGAACTCACGGCAAGTAGCGCGCCGTGTTTATGCCACTCGACCGTGATAACGTCAGCAATAGTAGGCGAAATTATCGAATGCTTCCTACGTCTACGTGTTTTTGAATAAGTACAAATCGGTTACGGTGACTCATGCCTCAGGAATTTTTTCTAAGTTTATTGCACTGTTTAACTTGAAGGCAAATCACTGTTTTTAGTTATCTTACGATTTGTATTCACTTATTATTGCTTATAACGTCACAATATATTAAGAAATGATTGGTTGATAGTTATTGTTGATTATTTGCACTTAATTTTACTGTATTTTGGTTGTTTCACTTTCAGAAAAATAAGTTTATATTTTGTCACTTTTAAGGGTTATTATTATTTGTAAACACTTCCACACGTGAATTGATGTTCTGGTCACAGAATTAACTTAAATTTATAAGAAATAATACACAATTACTATTTTAAATTAAATATTGTTACGGAGCTGTTTATAAGTTTACTTTACTGGATGGTGGCGCCATCTAGTTAGTTAAATTATTGAAACTATTATATTATACTATTTATATTTTTGTTTACACTTTCCCCGACGTTTCGGTTGCTTTTCAGCAGCCATGGTCACGGGGAGACTAAGATGGTAGTTGTCAAATAAACAACGCGATAAAACCCGTATATAGTATGTAGTTTAATTTCAATTTCTTTATAAACCAAAAATAATACAAAAATGGAAAGCGTTCGGTGACGATGACGCGAGTTCTATGATTTTTGTTCACCCAAGAAGTGCTCAACGCGCCTAAAGAAATTTTCACTTCAAAAAAAAATATCTTTTTTATAAGATTTACTAGCTTTTGCCCGCGGCTTCACTCGCGTTAATTTAGAATTTGACAATCAATTCGGGTTGTACTCTGCTTGTAATAATATAATTCAATCATAATTCGAAAGACACGTGGCGCCATCTATTATCATAAGAACGTTATTGTTGTTTTCCTCGGGAACAGTAATTTTATTCGGGATGAAAGGTAGCCTATGTCTGTTTCTGTACACCTGATAACGTATATGCAAAATTTCAGGGTGATCGGTTCAGTGGTTTAGGCGTGAAAAGGTAACAAACAAACTCATTTTCGCTTTTTTAATATTAGTTAGGATTAGCGTTTGAAAGTCGGTCATATAGTCGTGGCGTGCTGGACATATTTTAGTTTGTCATCTATACATGACTGTGGCGGTCAAAAGGTTTAAACAAATATTCTCAATCAATATAAGAAATAACAAGTAAAAATAAATCGAATTATTCAACCATTGTATTATTTAGTTATCGACTGACTAGTCGCCGAATAATCGATTGTTTACTAAAGAACGAATAGAATTGAATTATTTGACAATTGTATAATTATTATTTAGTTAGCGATTGACTAGTCGCCGAATAATCGATTGTTTACTAAAGAACGAATACAATCGAATTATTCAACAATTGTATTATTTAGTCATCGATTGACTCGTCGCTGAATAATCGATTGTTGACTAAACAACGAGTACAATCGAATAATTCGACAATTATATAATGTAGTTATCGATTGACTAGTCGCCGAATAATCGATTGTTGACAACGAATACAATCGAATAATTTAAGTAACAATCGCGTATCAATATTTAAGAATCATTTTGTGGACCAAAATAAATAGCATAAGGTTATGATTGTATTTTTATTTTTTTATCAACTCTCCCTACATACTCATATGTTCTATGTGTATCCTTACTAATATTATAAATTCGAAAGTAACTCTGTCTGTCTGTTACCTTTTCACGGCTAAACCACTCAACCGATTTAGATGAAATTTGGTACAGATGTAGTTTAAAACCTGAGGAAGGACATAGGCTACTTTTTATTGATGTAGGTACAACGCGGGCGGAGCCGCACGCAAAATCTAGTCATCTATATATCTACTTTGGTGGAACAGCAGTAGTTTGAATCTCAGGCTGGGCCAACAAAAAGTTATTGGGTTTAAAGATTTTCAATACTACACTATAAACAAGGGAATGTAGACAGACAAAGGAAGCCCTTCCATCCTTAGACATACATCTGTCACGCAAATTGCTACGTTCTTCAGGGAAAACCTGCGACATCTAGTAAGTATCTTATCTTATGTGGGGGCCAGTCAGTGCAGACCGGCGACACTTCGACCCAGTGGGATCTTTTGTGTCGACACTCTCCCAATAACGACTGCCATAGATGTTCATGGCAGCCGGGACCGACGGCTTAACGTGCTCTCCGAGGCACGGAGCAGGCGATAATTGTCAATCAATACGCACATAATTTCGAAAAGTCATAACTTCCGAAAGTCAGGTGCGCGACGTGGATTCCAACCCGAGGCTCTCTGCATTGCAGTATGTTGGTCTCCCCACTGAGCTATCGCTGCTCTCTAGTGGGTATAATAACAGGCCACTGCTCACTCAACAAACACCTATTCAACATCGGCATCACTGACAGTCCTTATGTAGAGGCTGCATGGAGACCGAGGAGACACCGGCTCACGTGCT
Organism: Catocala sponsa; assembly: GCA_963564715.1. Lineage (NCBI taxonomy): Eukaryota > Metazoa > Arthropoda > Insecta > Lepidoptera > Erebidae > Catocala > Catocala sponsa. Next base: position 3,176,274 of record OY751356.1, on the reverse strand, counting down.
GCTGCATTGCGAGAGCGTGAGCAACCAACGGGCGAGACTACTAAACACTCCAGAAACGATGAAGGAAGTACTGCGCAGCACCGGTTTCCTATTGTCTATCCCGGAGTTAGAAAATTGGCAGTGTCACACACTCGTGTCTTGGAAAGCAAGTAATGCCGATGATCCTGCACCTGATCTCTCTCCGGTCGTGTCGTGACGTCACATCGCACTATGAGAGTGAGGGAACAGAGAGTGCACTTGTGTTTTTACACACTTGTGCACTATCATATCTCCTGCGTAGACCAATCTCCGTTAAGATGACCGCGCTCCAATACATACACTACATAAGTACATACCCAAGTGAATGAAGCCAAAGAAGTTTGTCAGGATCGTAGCAAATGAAAGTAAATACATGTTTTTTTTAGCGGTATCCTTACAATCAGAAAACTATATGTTCTCCAAATTGTGCTGAAAGTACATAAAAAACTCCCGTTTGTACCAAGTACTCGCAAAACGAGAAGAACACCAAATGTAGTACCATCTACCCTTACGCATACAGCAAATGCAAAGAGACAGTACAAAAGACAATCCGCCTATCTTTATAATAAAATCCTAAACTTGCACCCTTTGACATTTCGTGACTGTAAAAAGTGCTTATCCGAATGGTTAAAAGTTAGGACCTATGATGAGGTAGCAGCCTTACTGCATACCATTGCCTAATTATACTAAAACAGACATCCTTACCTACACCCATATACATACATACCCTCACACACACGCATACACATGCACACCCTCGCACACACACACACACACATATACACACGCATGAATTACTCAAACACCATACTGCCACAGCCACAAAATTTCATTTTATTTGAAACAGAAAAGTAAACATATAAATACACTTTTGTTTCTACATTTTAATGATTTGTGAAGAGCGGGGCCACCTAGCACAAGTATTTAATATACTTAAAAGGAGACCCCTATGTAAGATAAATTGTAGTAGTACATATAAGATACCGAAATAAACTATTTTATTTTATTTATTTATTTACGACAAAATCAACTGGAAAGTATTTTTTCTCTAGCCTATTGTCCACTCGTGGCCTTGCTGATGTAGTTTCAGTTCCATCGCCCCATCCACCATACAAAGCAGCGAGTTGGCACACCTGGTGGTTTTAGTCGGTAGGCCCGAAGTCTCGGGAGAGTTCGACATAACTCTCGCCTCCCCTTGTGGCCAAGGCGTACCTATGCATCAGGAGCATTTCGCAAGTAAAAAAGGGGAGGTAACATTTTTTTAAAAAGGTAGGTAAATAATAATTAGAAAAGAAAGGTAGGTGAATTAAAAAAAGGTAGGTAAATTTAAAATAAAGGTAGGTACTTAAATATAAAAAAAAGAACAAAATATCGTGTTTAGAATTTGCTTTATTTTAGTTAAGCAATAAAGTGCCTTTCATCTTAAAATCAATTGTACATTTTTTAAATAATAATACTAAGTTTATATACTTAATAGTATTTTGTTAATTCACATAAAATCACAATTAAATTAGGGGCAATTCAAATATTACGTGAGCAGCATATTAGTTATTCTTGACATTGCACTACCCCTTGTTAGCAAAGTTCTTGCGAACCTCCCTTCCGTTCCCTATGGTAACGTAAATATTGGCATAATTTCACAAATTTTTGCGACACCCCTAAGATACTGATAGCGTTGAAGTACAGACAAGTAGAATTTACACATTTGTGTTCAAAATGCCTAGTGCAAGTTTGTTTTAGGTTAAGGCGATTAATACATGGCACCGCGCACCGCCGCGGTAGACGGTGAAGCGGAACTCACGTCGCATTGGCCTCTACTAAATCCGTTGATGCCTAACACACGTACACCGCCCGACGGCGGTGTCGAGCGGTGCTCTTCCGCTTTACCGCCACCGCCCTCCGCGGCGGTGCGCTGTGCCGTGTGGTAATCGCCTAACGCAATCAAAACCTTTATGACGTTCGACGCTTCGATTGGCCCGCTCCAAGCTCTTAACCAATCAGAGAGCTAATCGCAGTAAAACGTTTCGATCACGTTAACGAAAAAACGACTCGTAATAAGCACCCTGTACCGACTCCACACAGACGAAGAAGTTATGACGTACGACGAGAGATGGCGCTGAACATAATTACACACTGCCATATAATTCACAACCGCGCAAGCAAAGTTTACACAGCGAGATACTATGTATAGGTATATGCAAAAAGGATCGCGGCCCACCAGGCACGCTCACCCATCCTGATTGGAGGAGCCTCCCATCGTGTTGTAGGGATATCACACCATGTTCTCCCACATATTCAATACAGAATTTACTGAATTTTACAAAACGAAAAGTATATATGTATATTGCTGACGTAATCGCCTTTCAAACCGTCTCCCATGTCATCCTTATTAATATTATAATGCTAATGTGAGTTTGTTTGTTACGCTTTCACGCCTAAACTACTCGAGCGATCATCATTAAATTTCGCATACACATTTTCAGGGATACAGAGAAGCACATAGGGTAACTTTCATCCACAAAAAAGTATATTTCTGGATAAAAGATATATTTAAAAATAAAGAAACATTAAGTCTTAAGCAGTACGTAGCAACTCCTTATCTTTTAACCGCTTACGTCGGTCGGATTAATCCGACAAATATTTTCGTGTCCATTTCGCCAGCGTCGTATATTTCCGTCCAGATGCCACAGCTTGTTTAATCTGCTTTTTTATTTAATTACGGTGTTTTCTATCAAAAAAATGTTTATATTGTGTAAATGGATAATTAAGTAATCATTTACAATTTAATACACTTTAGTCTCATAATTAGAAGTCCTAAAAATAAGTACCTATTTATTTTTGTAAGTATTTATTTTCGATTCACTGTGCCGGGCGCTGGGGGCACGACAACTGTTATGAAGTTGGGCGGTTAAGAGTTTAAATAGGTAAATCTTTTCTTTTGCATATGAAACAATATTTTAAACATGATCAATTATTAGAAATAGTGGCCGGGACTCTATTCCCAGTTCTTCTCATTGATTCTACACCCTTGCTTTGCTAAACATCATCATCAGGCTATAATAGTCCACGGCTGGACATAGCCCCCAAAGAGCGCCATAGCGCCCTGTCTTCAGCTTGCCGCATCCAGCATCTGCCTGCAGTCTTTCGCAAATCGTCATCCCACCTGGTCGGAGGGCGTCCTACACTACGTTTGCCGAGTCGCGGTCTCCACTCAAGAACACGCTTACCCCAGCGGTTGTCTGTTCTTCGCGCGATTGCTAAACATGGCAAGAGGTAAATGTAAATTCACATAAATAAGTGACTTTGACGTTCATAAGTGTTACTTTGTGACCTACATGAATAAACATAATTATTCTTTTTTATTTGAATCTTTACTAATATTACAAAGCTGAAGAGTTTGTTTGTTTGTTTGGTTGAACGCGCTAATCTACTAATTACTGGATCGAATTGAAAAAATATTTTAGTGTTGGACAGCCTATTTATCGAGGAATATAACATCATGCTACCACCCACGGGGGCGGCGCGGTAACTATAAACGCGGGTGAAATCGCGGGCATATCACTAGATATAACATACTAATGTTATATTACCTGGGAATCATGCCCTATTGCTGCTTACGTAATATTTGAAAGAGCCCACATACATTTGCGCTACGAGACAATGGTTTACACATAGACAAGTCGGCATTATTCCATTCAGCAATATTAGACAAGAATCTAGAGCAATAAGAATACTTTACGTGCCTGGCTGTTCTGTGTCCGTTGTTTGAATGTTTGTAAAGTGAGATACAGGAAGGTAGCTGCCTATTTTTAATTTTGTATATTATTTTACACACGGCAAATAGCAATGAAAAATGCCCTTTCTCAGGCCGTCAAAGTAGGGACCTCAACATCGCCTTAGCTGCTATGAGGACTGTGTGGAGGCCACTGCTCTTGGACCACATGATCGCTTACCATCAGTCGGAGTGTGGTCATTTTAACGTAGAAAATAAAATAAAAACCTTTATGTGTGAAAAATATCAAAAAGGCAGATATATTTTTTTTATTTGGGTATAGGAATAGTGGGACTGTAGTAGGGGATATCTCGCTATCTCCTTCGTACAGCTGCATTCAAATAGCGGTTACGTCACAGTTTTATCGTGCATCCTTTTTCTGTCTTGACAATTACCCCTACTACCAAACTTGAAACACTTGTATCTTCTTTTATTAAGAAGATTTAACAGAAAAACGTTTTATATATCTCTTCTTGTTGACCAATATTTAGGAACACATGGAATATTTAGTAAGGAGTGTTTTGCACTAACTTTTTATTAACAACATAAAAGCCAAAAAGTGAGTGCTGAATACCTCTTCTTGTTGAACAACATTTAGGTCCACATAGTATATGTAGTAAGGAGAGTATTGCAATTACTTTTTACCACCTACATAAAAGCTAAAAACTGAGTGCTGAATACCTCTTTTCTTGACCAACATTTAGGTCCACGTAGTATAATTAGTAAGGATTGTCTTGCTCCAACTTTTTATTAACATAAAAGTTGAAAACTAGGTGCAATGGACTTCAATCTGTTGACTTAAATATTTAGGTCACAATTAGCAAACCTATTGTATTCATCCGCCGACCTAACTTACGACTTAGACGCATTTGATTGGGACTGGCAGGGGATATCCACCAACAGAGTGATTTGGAAGTCCAAGGGAGAGGCTTTTGCCCAACAGTAGGACATTACAAAAAGCTGATGAAAAAAATGTTACCCTTTTTTTTATACAACTAAGGTGGCAAACAAGCATACGGCCCACCTGATGGTAAGTGGTCACCGCAGCCAATGGACGCCGCGACACCAGAGGCAACATTTGCGCGTTGCCGACCCTTTAGGAATGGAAGTGGGAAGGAGAAGGAGCGGGAAGGTGGAAAGGGGGTGATTGGGCCTCCGGCACTCTCACTCACCGAACGAAACACAACAGTAGGAATACTGCTATCTCACGTCGATATTTCATTCTTCCAAACAGTGCCGGATTAAGCAAGCGCGGGGCCCGTAGCAAATTCTTTCGGGTAAGAGTGCTTGCATACGTCAGACTTTTTGTAGAGCTGATTATTGGGCCGACTGAAATTCTACACATTTATATGAGCGACTTTTTGTAGATCCATGATTGATTTTTAGTTAAGATTAGAGAATTTTGTGACAACAGAATTGGCACCAATGTCAACATGACATCTGAATTATAAAATTTATAAATATAGTATTATCACGCTCTCATGTTTTTTTATACAAAGTGTCTCAGAAGTCGACGTCAAGCCGGTATGTTTCTTTAAGCTAAGATAAGATAAAACGTTAAAATTTCTCAGCTCTCGATTTTATTCGATTATATTTTTTTTTTATTTTGCTCGTCGAAATGACCACACTCCACCTGATGGTAAGCAGTCGTGTGGTCTAAGAGCAGTGGCCACACCGTCCTCATAGCAGCCGACGCGATGTTGAGGTCTCTACTTTGACGGCCTGAGAAGGTGTTTTTTACGCCCCGCTTAAAGGACCCAGGATTGAAGGAAGAAGGAAACACGTGCCTTGGCAGAGAATTCCATGCCTTGGTCGTTCGGCAGAGATATGAGGACCCAAAACTTGTTGGTACGCGCTAGTCGACTCTACTGTGTAAGGATGGCATCTGAGCCCAGCACGCGTTGTTCTGGATAGGAAAGGGGAGGGCGGGATAAGGTGGAATAACTCTTCAGAGCACTCTCCGTGGTATATTCTGTAGAAACATGCCAATGAGGCAATGTCCCTACGGAGTTGCAGAGGTTCCAGTGAACTCGTGACCTCTGGATCTCCGATGATACGGACAGATATTTGAGACCAGACAACAAAAAAAAAATCATAAAGTAAATATCACTCGTGCGATCTATGATTTAAATATTTGGTTTAAACAATTGTTTATCTAATATAATACAAGAATTATTTTTTCGCTATATCACTAATATTTATTTAAACAATTTATTTATAATTCTATTTAATAAAACATTGTCTAAATCACAAACAATGAAATAATTATTATAATCTCAGCGATTTTCTTCTAATAGTTTGTTTTTAAATTATTTGAAACTAACTTTTACCTGCGGTTTCGCTTATCTTCTTCTCCCTAGCCTTTATTATTCCCATGTCACTTGGGGTCGGCTTTCTAGTCTAACCGGATTTGACTGGATATCAGTTTTTACACGGAGCGACTGCCATCTGACCTCCGCAACCCGAAGGCTAACGATACCCTAAGGCTAGACCAGTGTCAGGATATTAGAGGGCACTGACTTCCCAATAACGACTGCCATAGATGTTCATGGCAGTCGGGACCGACGGCTTAACGTGCTCTCCGAGGCACGGAGCAGGCGATAATTATCATCTTAACATAAGCGAAACCCTCGGTTTCGCTTATGTTAAGATGATGATATGACTGCTCGGATATTGGTGGTTTAAGTGGTCGCTTCGCCACTGCCACAGAGCCGAGTGTCGTGGGTTCGAATCCCACACGGGACAAAACTTTATGTGATCCACAAATGGTTGTTCAGAGTCTGGGTGTTCTTCGGTCCGTTGTTTGAATGTGTGTAAAGTCACCCGCGACAGAATTATGGCTTTTTTTCAATATTAAGTCATATGTTGTTCGACAAAAAAATACTATTCTACTGAAAAATCCTATACCCGTCTTATAAAATATCGCTATGCAAACAACTACTAAAATACGGATAAACCAAAATTCACACCCATACTAATATTATAAAGCTGAGGAGTTTGTTTGTTTGGTACAACGCGCTAATCTCAGGAACTACTGGTACGAATAGAAAAATTCTTTTAGTGTTCGATAGCCCATTTATCGAGGAAGGCTATATTATGCTATATAACATCACACTACGACCAAAAGGAGCGTGGCATCAATTGAAAATGTTGCAAAATCGGGGAAAATTCTCTTATGTGACGCAGACGAAGTTGGGCGAATCAGTTAGTTTATAATATATCAGGCCTGTTCCACTGCTGGGCACGGGTCCCTTCTCAGTGTGAGAAGGGTTAGGCCATAGTCCACCACGCTGGCCCAGTGCGGGTTGGCAGACTTCACATAATTTCGAGAACATTATGGATTTAAGCGCTGATCTGTTGAATGAAGGCGGAACTTCTTCGTCTGTGTGGAGTCGCTGCAATCTTATTTACTGGCGCTATAATATATCGTTCTTAATAACCTCTCTGGGAAATGTGAGCTCACTCTTCTTAGTGCGAAAATGTCGTGTGAACTAAGTACAGTGAGGACACACATCAATGATTTAAACCTTATACTATCGTTACGCTCTAGACAGATGGACTGCATTTTAATTGTACTCCGACTGCAAAATTGCAGTTTGAATGCAGTTAGTACGTCTGCAATTAAACTGCAAACCAACCGCACAGCCCGATTGCAATTGGCTGACTGAGAGCTAGCTGCACGGTCGACGTGCAGTTCAAATGCAGTTGGTCTATAGCAATCTTAATTCAGTTGGTCGAACTGCATTTGTAATGCACGTCGACTGCAATCGGGCCTGCAATCGGGCTGCACGGTTGGTTTGCAGTTTAATTGCAGTTTTACTTACTGCATTCAAATTGCAAAGTATGCATATTCATGGTTTCGTTTTCCCAACAAACAAATTATTTTAAAATTTTATCCGCGTGAATATTAGTTTATTTTAGATAGATAGATTATATAGATATAGATTTTGGCAAGCTATAAGTGAAAACATACGTTAAAACGAAAAACATGTTCTGTTTGCATTTGAAAAAATACATACATAGATTCACGCCTGTTTCCCAGAGGGGTAGGTTAGTACGATATTGCTCCTTGCTGTTTATGTTAGCCTAGTATTTGGACAAGAAAAGCCCGACTAAGAAAGTTTATAAGGCTAGCGTGAATAAAACAGTCGCAAGGAGAAGACCTAGGCAAACGTTTCTTGATCAGATCGGAGACGTTCTGGACTAAGGCCAGGTTAAGAGCACCTTGAACCGGCGTGTATGAGGAATGTTATGAAAGTGAATGAAGCCAGAGAAGTGTGTCAGGATCGTAGCAAATGGAAATCCGTAGTCTCTGCCTACCCCTCTGGGAAACAGGCAGGAGACTACGGATTTCCATTTGCTACGATCCAGACACACTTCTCTGGCTTCATTCACTTTCATCACATTCCTCATACACGCCCGTCGGTTCAAGGAGCTCTTAACCTGGCCTTTGTTCAGAACGCCTCCGATCTGATCGAGAAACGTTCGCCTAGATTTTCCTCTAGCGACTGTTCCATTTAAAAAAATAACCTAATTTAACAAGCTTCATAAGCCTTTTGTGCAATAACCCGTCGAACTAGGAATATAGTTTTTTTTATAATAGAATATACATTTAAAACTCAACAAAATAAAGTACGTTTCATGAATGGGAAATGTGATACCATGCTCCATACTTCAATGGGAATTCTCCTCTGCAGTCTGAATACAGTTGAAATGCAGTCCATCTGTATAACAGAGAATTTTCTCATAGACCACTTTAAAAATTTTGCTGATTCCTGCAGATACAAAATTTGATCGAATCTCTATGGGCTGACATTTTTTTTTTAAATTCTCTGGACTGAACCTGCCACTGTAGGCGGGCTGACATTTTTTTTAGCAGTTCTCTACCGAAGAATCGGTAGTTCGAGACCACTGGTACTGAATATGGAATATCGTGGACCTCCGCTTACGAATTGTGAACCCCATTTTTTTGTCACGCCAACGTAGACCCCCGTCGAGTCTCCCGTGGACTCCTGGGGGTCCATCTGGACTACTTTGGGAACTAAGGGTCTAGAGCATTAGATTAGATCAAATTTTAGCTGCAGGGGGTCCATCGAAACCAGCAAAATTTTGAAAGTGGTCTAGGATATAAAAGTCTGGGAGGAACCTCTGGTCTAGAGCCTTAGCTATCATGTAAGTGTAATGTGTGAGCTCACTCTTTATAGTGTAGACACTTTCGTGATCTGAGTACTGTGAGGAACCATCTATGACTTCAATCTTGGACATAAGGTAAAAAGACCTACATTGCACATCTATACTAATATTATAAAAAGGAAGGATTTGTTTGTAAGCGATAAACTCAGAAACTACTGAACCGATTTTGATAATTCTTTCATCATTACTACTTTATCCAGGAGTAACATAGTCTATATAACATCACGCTACGAGCCACGGGAGTGGCGCAGTCATAATAAATTTGAATGAAACCGAGACAACTAGAAATATATATTTAAGTGACAGAGAATCGCCGAGTATATTTAGTGCGTAAAAACGCGAGTGAATCCACAGTATTAGCTTGTATATAGAGAATAGAATCACATGGTGATTATAATAAAAGTGCTGGACCGAAAATTATGGTGTTCTCTTCAAGGTATGTAGGGGAAAACTTGTGTGATGCGGCCGATGCCCCTGTAAAAGAAAGAAAAAGAAACAATAATTTTGTGTCACTCTAGAAATCCTAAGTAATATTGTAAATTCGAATGTGAGTTTCATTGTTTGTTACGCTTTCACGCCATAACTACTCGACCGATAATCATGAAATTTCGCATGCACATTGACAGGGCTACAGAAAAGGACATAATGTAGCTTTCATCCAGAAAAACTACGCGCCGCGCGTGTGGGTTCGAATCTAACACGGGACAAAAATATGTGTGATCCACAAATGGTTGTGACCATCAGAATGGCCGGTCACTACCCATATTTTAATTCGAAATAATTAGGTATATAAAGTTGCTACCTAGTTATTACTAACCGTCATATAATTGCTACTTCCGTTTTTTTAATAGTACTTTTAACCTTTTGACCGCCACGGACGTCCATTCGCGTCAAATTAAACCGTGCTCACGACGCCCCCGACGGCATGGCACATTGAAAATACGACTATTTTACAGTTAAAAATAAACATTAAAAAATATGTGTGTTGTGTTTCTTTTACCTATTAATTAAAACTACATTAATTAACGCCTGGCGTAGGGGGCACAACGCTACTTTTATGGTGTGGCGGTGAAAAGGTTAAAGGTGACGAGCCATCCTGAGATCAGGATGGCTCGTCACCTATCCAGTGAGAACCAACTGCGCAAATAAACCGAGTTTTTTTTTAACCAATAGTTGCTACTAGATTACTACCTTTATATACATGGTTTTGGGACTCATAGCTTTTAAGGATAAAAAGTTATTATCAATTTACTATTTTGATGCCTAAACGCCTGTAGAATTAAAAGAGCAAATATGGAATCAAATACAAAACGGGTATTTTATAACAGGCGATCACAAATGATGGTCACAAATGATGGTCAGAAACGATGGTAACAAATGATGGTTACAAATGATGGTCACAAATAGTCACAAATGATGGTCACAAATGATGGTCACAAATGATGGTCACAAATGATGGTCACAAACGATGGTCACAAATGGTTGTTCCGAGTCTAGATGTTCTTTGTGTCCATTGTTTGAATGTTTGTTAAGTCCCCCGCGACACAGGAATTATTCCTAGTGCAGGAGTTGTCCTTTTATAGAAAAGAAAAAATAATTATATAACTACCGGGTGCCCAGTCCGGCAGTGAAGAGTAATCTCCTCCCCCTCACAAGGTACTCGGGGCAGCGTACGAACCGGAATACTACTGATGCAGACTCGTCCGCTCGGAGTACCGCGTTCAGAGTCATGATACCCTGGTAACAGAAACATAAAAACTATGAACATTTATACCTGAATCAAAACAATTGTTATAAAAAGACCGCCATAGGCTACGTACGGACAGTTGGTCACAACCAACCAATAGTGGCTGCGACTGGTGGTCACAACCAGCCATAGTGCCTGCGATTGGTGGTCACAACCAGTCATAGTGCCTGCGACTGTTGGTCACAACCAGCCATAGTGACTGCGATTGGTGGTCACAACCAATCAGTAGTGGCTACGACTGGCTGCCGCAATCAACCAATAATAGCTACGACTGTTGGCCATGACCAGCCAATAGTGGCTGCATCCAACCACTATTGGCTGCGAAGGTAGTTGCGTCTAGAAGCTCATAATAGACATGATGTCAGGATTAAAAATAAGTGATTCTAATTAGTCCATCTTTTAAATTAACAAAAAATACAAAATAATAAAAATTTACTACGATATAAAGCATTAAAGTTCGGGTAATAGGGGCTGTGACGTCACAATGTTGTACATACAAGTGACGTATCATGAAATTTAAACGCGTTGTAACTTCGATTTTGTGGGACAAAAGACAAATACGTGTCCAATATATTTTGCTAATTTAAAAGACTTACTTAAATTTGTAGCCCTCAATGGCGTGGTGGTTAGTGTAACCGACTGCCACGCCTGAGGTCGCGGGTTCGATTCCCGCACAAGTCAAACATTTGTGTGCATGAACATGGATGTTTGTCTTGATCTGGGTATTTCTATGTATAATATGTATGTATTTACAAAAAAATGTATATAATTATGTATGTTTATCCATTGTCTAGCACCCATAGTACAAGCTTTGCTTAGTTTGGGCTAGATGGTGTTGTGTGTATGTGATAGAATATTATTATTAAATCTTTTTTTAGTCATCATGTCTATTATTTGCGACTACTAGAGGAACTGTGTGCAACAGCTTATAATCTATATCTACCACTGCTACGTTATTAAGTTTATGGCCACTCCTACAACTAAGGCCCTTCGTACACAAGGCTATGCAAATCTTCGATACCTGACGGTTTTGGTCTCTAAGCGACTACCGCAATACAAATTCATAGAGGTTCGTACACAGGCACGCGTCGCCGACATTTCGTTCATTCGTCGCCGACACCAATCGCGCGCTACCTGCCGGCCGAGATCGTCGATACAAACGTCGCCGCTATTTTAAAGATGGCGGGGCAATTATTGAATAGTAGCAGTAGGAAAGGCCGTAATACATAGTTTCATCGTCACTTGTGTCAGACATTTTGTAAATTCAATTCGTGTGAGCCGTATTTTATTTTACAAGTAAAAGTTATCCGAAAGATAAATCGCATGCTGTCTCACTCATGTTAGGTTAAAGAAGAGAGATGGCGAGACTTTTATCTTATAGAGAAATGCTATCTGGAGGTCGCAGCACAAGCCTTTAATGTTATATATTTCATAATATAACATAGTAGATGATAAATATTGTAACAAACGCCCGGCCTTCCTGACAATTTGTTACAGCGCCATCTATTGACGTCTTACTGAACTACGTAGCTTGTCAGTACGCGAAGAGTAGAGAGAGCGCTAGAACTTTCTCGTACTGTTTATACTTGGCGCTTCTAGAAAATTCCAGAAACGCTTTAATCACGTATAAATGGAGCACAAGCACCAAGTCAAGGCAGTTTACAATTGTAAGCGGTCAAGTATTCATCGAAGCGAAAATACTACGGAGTTTGAAGCAGTTACAGTGGAAAAGTGTAGTATAGTATGTATTGTGTTTTAAATAAAATAAAGCTAGAATAAAAAGTGTTTCAATCGGTAATATTGTTTAAATTCTTATCCCTCGAACCCAGCACGTAACAATATAAATATATTATTCACCTCTATTATAGCTGTTTGTCGGACGTTTCCAACGTGCACCGTGCATTGGAACCCGGGATAGATCGCTGTGGAGTGCCTTAATACCTGCACTGAGGCCTGGAAACAAAAATATATAATATTAACAAGGTGTGCCCGCGGTTTCATCCGCATTTATGATTATTGCGCCGCCCCCATAGGTTGTAGCGTGATGTTATATAGCCTTCCTCGATAAATGAGCTATCCAACACTAAAAGAATTTTTCAATTCGGACCAGTAGTTCCTGAGATTAGTGCGTTCAAACAAACAAACAAACTCTTCAGCTTTATAATCCTAACTATCCTAACTAATATTATAAATGCGAAAATGAGTTTGTTTGTTTGTTTATTACGCTTTCACGCCTTAACTACTCAACCGATCAACATGAAATTTTGCATACACGTTGTCAGGGGTACAGAATAGGACATAGGGTACCTTTCATCCAGAAAAAATAACTGTTGCAAACCTAACCTACATTTACGCGAGCGAAGCCGCGGGTGAAAACTAGTATTAGTATAAATAAGGCTGGCAATGACATATCAAGAATGCAAATATGTCATTTTAAAGCGAAGGCGAAAAATAGTTGTTTGCATGCAACTTTTCTGGCGACAAAGATTTAAATCATAAGAAATTATATTGCACAAGTGTGTTTAACACAAGTGCACTCTCTGTTCCCTCACTCTCATAGTGCGATGTGACGTCACGACACCACCGGAGAGAGATCAGGCGCTGGACCAACACCACTAACTACCTAATTCAGGCTGATGATGATGATGATTGAGAATTTCTTGACAGAAAAGCCCAATTATTTTTGGGTACACTCGGGAGCAAGATCTCATGCACAGAGGTCGGATTCACTATCGCTGCGACACGGAGGTATAGATTATGATAACTACTAAAATATTAGTATAATAATAATATATTCGCCAGACCGAATTTCGATCACAGCGGCCAATCTTAACGGAGACTGGCCATCTGCGCAGGAGATATTATAGTGCACAAGTGTGTGCGCAAACAAGTGCACTCTCTGTTCCCTAACCCTCATGATCCGATGGGACGTCACCGATACGACTGGAGAGAGATCAGGCGCAGGACCAACAACGGCCTTACGTGCTTTCCGAGGCACGGGGGTGTCTAACACCGCCAACTTCCTAACTTCGGGCTGCTTTTGAGATTTCTTAACAGAAATGCCCAATAACTTTTTGTTGGCCGGACTCGGGATTCGAACCCGAGACCTCATGAACAGCAGTCGCATAGATTATGATAACTACTAACATATGTGTTTTCCAGGTGAATTAGACAATGGACGGGGGAGCGCTCGTCTGAACATGTTCCGGCATTTGCACGAAGTCAAGAGTGGCAGAACTTCGTCTCTAAGCCACGAGATACTAGGATTCGATGCCCAGGTAATGTATATATAATATCAGCTCCGTATATCTATATGTCGCAGACAGCTCGGCCACCGGACTCAGTGGGCGCGTATGCTCATGCACAGAGGTCGGATTTAGTACCGCTGCGCAACACATAAGTTAATATAGACCCACAGCTGGCCACAGACCTCTTCTCAGTGTGAGAAGTAGTCCAGTCATCTTAGTAAGTTCACCTCGGAATTTGAGATACCTAGCTATAAACTCGTATAAACATGTGTTTTGACATCCTAAAAGTTGTCTCAAAACCTACATATTATGGTACCGTACGCGACTATTAAAATCTAAGGTCAAAGGTCACAAAAATCGTACTTAGATTTTAATAGTATACCCTACCATATGTTGGTTTTGAGACAACTTTTAGGGAAATTCCGAGATACTTACCTAATTTTGACTAAGACGACTGGACTAAAGGGTTAGTCCATAGTCCACCACGCTGCCCCAGTGCGGGTTGGTAGACTTCACATATCTTCAAGAACATTATGGAGAACTCTCACACATGCAGGTCTCCTCACGATGTTTTCCTTCACCGTTGAAGCGAGCGATAATTAACTATTCAACACGCACATAACTTCGAAAAATCATCGGTGTGTGTCTTGAGATCGAACTCTAGACCTCTTCGTGGCAATCATACGATCTACCGCTGAGCTATGGCTAGCTCTTTATTGTATAAAATAATATAAGACCATTATAAAGTATAGAGCAGCGATAGCTTAGTGGGGAGACCAACAGACTGCAATGCAGAGGGTCTCGGGTTCGAACCCACGTCGCGCACCTCTGACTTTCGGAAGTTATATGACTTTTCGAAATTATGTGCGTATTGATTGACAATAATCGGATGCTCCGTGCCTCGGAGAGCACGTTAAGCCGTCGGTCCCGGCTGCCATGAACATCTATGGCAGTCGTTATTGGGAGAGTGTCGACACAAAAGATCCCACTGGGTCGAAGTGTCGCCGGTGTGCACTGACTGGCCCCCACATAAGATAAGATAAGTGTAAAGTATTCTTACCTGGAAATAGATGCATCCCCTGGGATCATTTGGATCTTCCAATATGACTTTGTCATTACACAGGCATTCCATACAATCCTGAAAAATTATAAAATTATATAAATGTATCTCGCTACTCTGCTTGCTCAGATATTTTATGCTTATTATGTTAATTTTATGGTGACTAGCGTTTGCCCGCGGCTTCGCTCGCGTTAATTTAGAATTTGACAATCAATTCGGGTTGTACTCTGCTTGTAATAATATAATTCAATCATGATTCCAAAGATACGTGGCGCCATCTATTATCATAAGAACGCTATTGTTGTTTTCCTCGGGAACAGTAATTTTTTTCGGGATGAAAGGTAGCCTATGTCGGTTTCTGTACACCTGACAACGTATATGCAAAATTTCAGAATGATCGGTTCAGTGGTTTAGGCGTGAAAAGGTAACAAACAAACTCATTTTCGCTTTTATAATATTAGTTAGGGTTAGGATGACTGTTGAAAATATAGTTATTATATTGTATTGTCATTATTAACTATTTTGATTTTTCTCTGAGGCCATTAGAAAAACGTTCCTATTAGATTCGGTATTCAGTATTTTTATGGCCAGTCCACAATGTTTACGAGTGTGAGGTACTTAAAATGATGTACACTATGGACCCTGCTTGGGCACAGCAATTTTTACATAATAATTATAAGATTAGAATACAAATTTTACGTTATTGAGTCTTGTATCGTATTAATTAACTATAAATAATTAAATAAATAACTATAAATTAATTAAGACTGCGCCGAGCGAAATGTGCCAAAACAGGTGGTCACAGTGAAGTGAATAAAATCAACACTTTTTGTTTAATACAAATATAAAATATACATTTAACATAACAATGAATGTGTTTACAATTACTCCGTGTTAAAAACTTTAAATAATTAATATGAAGCCTACAAAATTACGCAAATTTGCACGAAAAATGCAAAAACGTAAGCTCGTATTAAGTGATTTTTTAGATTATAACATAGGAAATCTATCCTATTTTACAGCTTAAACGAAACGTAAATAGTTATATTACAATTTGTCCGTCCCAAATATTTAAGTTATTGGTTGACAATAAAGATACATATTTATCAAAAAAACACTTCAAATCCTCCATACAATTTTACAATGGCGGCCGCGCGCCGATCTGAATATCGAGCTCTGTCATTCAGTCCAACCGCGTCTTACGCTCGGCGCAGTCTTAAGTATACTTTTTGTATATAATATCATTACAGGGTACCATAATATTATATTAAAATAAATCTGTGCGACAACTTTCATGCCAATTTCATTAAAGGTATACACGAGATTTCGTAATAAACATTCAATTATATTCACAAAGTTCTACATGAATCCTAACTAATATTATAAATGCGTATATGAGTTTGTTTGTTACGCTGTCACGCCTTAACTAGTCGACCGATCAACATGAAATTGCGCATACACATTGTCAGGTGTACAGAAAAGGACATAGGGTACCCTTCATCCAGGAAGAAGGTGCTGTTCTCGAGCAATGCCGCGGGCAAAAGCTAGTATTAATTTTATACATACCTCGTCGTATGTGTTCGCTTCAATATCGACGATATCTTTACTAAGACATTCCTCCACTTTGGCGATGTCTTGCAAGAGATTCTTGTTCCTTTTGATCGCCTTTCTAGACTTAGATTTCTCTGATATATTTTGTTCTATTAGCTGTTTTATCTGAAAAGAAAATAAATATACTTATATAGCCTTTAATCTCCGACGGGGTAGGCAGAGGTGCCTGGCACCTAGATTTTGCTAGATTTAGTTTTAGGTGCGTCTAAATAGAGGCAGAGCCTATTATGTATTTGGCACAGTGTCGGACACCTTACCGGTTATGTGAGTCTAGTACCTACTTTAGGCAGTGGTCCGACCGCCGACGACGAACGAGAAACGAGTAGAACTAGAAACTATAAACGAGTTGACGACCAGCGGGAAGCGAGTGTGTAGTTTCGATAGTTTTGTCGCCGGGCTATAAGCGAGTGTGCAAGTGCGACGAGCGATTACTCGCGCCACTCGCCCGCGGTCGCTCAGTCCTGTGCAAACCTGCGCGCGCAACCACAAATTTTGCATCCAAAATCGTCTTTTTTTCCCTCTCATTTTTTCCGTTTTGTCAGAGTTGCCACTACACAAACACTATCGTAAAATACATCGTCGTCGTAGTCTGAACTAGATAACAATGAGAGTTGCAATGACTTGTTGATATCCATACGTCTACTTTCAAAGCCGCACTGTTTAGAAATGATGAAAACAAATGATCAAGCGAGCGAGCATCGCTGAGCGAGTTTATTTTTGAAAGCTCTTGTCGCTCAGCGACAAAACTAGTAAAGCGAGTCGTCGTCGGCAGTGTGAACAGTCAGAGAGCAACTTTACTTACTTATCGTGTCGATGGCAACACATTTTATATAATTTTCGACCAGTTTTCGGCAACGCGGATTGCATTTGGTTTAGTGGGGTGCATGAGAGGAGCCTCCAAGAGTCCCAACGTCCGGCGCACCCTAGACACCTAGCACTCGGTAACGCAGAGTCTAGGTGACTAATCCTCTCATCACGATGGATGGCGAACAACTTTTAATATATGCATCTCTTTCGTTTACACGGAATGTATATTATTTGTGCGTTTCTTGTGAGAGAAAATCGCCGATAGTTAGTCCTTTTCTCGCCGGTGGTCGGACCAATGCATTAATTCCGCGGCCACACATTGGATCCAACTTTGCGTCCAAGCTTGGCTCTAATTTGGAATGGCCAATATTGAATCAAACTACTGCACCTCACATTGGCTTCAATACCAAATTTACACCAAACACTGGAAATAGACAAGCGCGGGCCTTGTTGTTCAGTTGACGCAGAGCGGACAATGGACGATAACTTATTTGCACTAGCCTTCGATCAAATATACCATAGATGCACATTCTCATACAAAAACCGCGTCAATATGTGGCACTGACCAGTACTACTTACTTATAAGTGTCTGCATTTATTATGCAATCCAGGAAATAAACCAGAATAACCATTGAACGCCCACTGAGAAACATTTTGTAATAGTTTTTATTTCTTTATTTTTTTTTATTTTACTCGTCAAAATGACCACACTCCACCTGATGGTAAGCAGTCGTGTGGTCTAGAGCAGTGACCTCCACACCGCCCTCATAGCAGCCGAGGCGATGTTGAGGTCTCTACTTTGACGGCCTGAGAAGATGCTTTTTCACGCCCCGCTTAAAGAACCCAGGATTGAAGGAAGAAGGAAACACGTGCCTTGGCAGAGAATTCCATGCCTTGGTCGTTCGGCAGAGGTATGAGGACCCAAACTTTTTGGTACGCGCTCTAATCGACTCTACCGTGTAACTTTTTAGTTTGTTTAGTTAAAACGCGTCAATGTAAAGCGTCCTAAGTGTGTTACTCGCGATACGCAAGCGTACTAAGTATATGGTACGGTCTCCACCGTAGTAGTGGTGTCGATTCGCTCTCGCTTACGGGCAGCGCACGCAAGAGTGAGTGGGACAGGTGCATAATATAGCGCATATGACTGATTTATGCACAGTTTTGTTGGGGCCGTTTTTCGAGCGACGATCGTGCATCTATGGTGTATTTGATCGATGGCACTAGCGGCTTACGCATATTTTAGTCCCGTTTTGGATTCGAACCCACAACACTCGGCGGTAGTCGCAGTACCGAGGGAACTACTTAAACCGATACGCCATTCGTGCAGTCTTTAACAAGAAGTTCTAAATATACTAGTGATTTACCTGTCTCTGCTTGCAAGCGCCGGGTGGGCAAGCCCCGAAAGTTTCTCTAGTGTCCCGGTGCTTCGCCCTAGACCTTAGAAGGACCATGCCGGGCCTGGGAGCTCCGCCCTCAAGGCCTACGCTCGCGCAGGCGCCGGCGCGAACACAACCGACCGGCGCACGGTTCCTGTATATGCTTCTAACTCGGACTGTGCCAAAAGATCCGTCTTCTAATGGTCCTGGAAAAAGATTGATTATTTTTAATGGAAGAGAATGTAATTATTTGTGCTTTTGCAATTTTTTATCTTTTTATATCTCCCGGGGGTTAAATCCACCCCTGAGAGGAGTTTATTGCGACATAGTACACGAAATTTCCACTATTTGATTCAGAAAAAAGTAACATTTGAAAATACATTAAAAATAAAGAGAGAAAAAGAAAAAAAAAAGATGTCGTCGGTGTTATTGTGTTTTTGCAATTATGTAACCTATTTTAATACGTTTGTAAATATATAAAATTAATAATGTAAATATCTTGAATATAAGAGAAGTTTATTCTTTTATATTCAAGAGAATGTTATTTCTTCTTTTTAAAGACAACAAGATTTTACCCGAGCTTCGCTTGCGTAAATGTAGACTAGGTTAATAACAGTAAAGTTTTCCCGGATAAAAGGTACCCCTATGTCCTTTTCTATTCCCCTCACAACGTGTATGCGAAATTTCATGATTATCGGTCGAGCATTTAAAGTGTGAAAGCGTAACAGATTGTATCCAGAAAAAGTACTGTTACAAAACTAACCTACATTTCAGCGAGCGAAGCCGCGGGCAAAATACAGTGTATAATATTATATTATAAATGAAAATAAAAATAAGGCTTCAGGTAAAACGATGACAATATAAAGCAGAGGTTCTCAGACTTTTTTGTCATAGACCAGCCATAGCCAACATTTAGCTTGTTCCGATGGACCTCGTGCAGCTAAGCAAGTTCATGCAATTAATTAATACTAGCGGTCGCCTAGTGCTCGAAATTCGACCAAAGTTTGCCTGTAAGATATTGCTGATATATGTCATTATATATTGATATATGTAACCATAGTTACGCGCTTCGACTGCGTGTGTCAAATGCATGGTTGTGTGCGTGTAGTGCTTTTTCATTAATTTAATGTATTTCTAATGCATATTTTATATAAATATTAGGATTCGCCCCTCCTCCTCCATATAAACTTTAACTGTGCCAAATTTCATACTCCTCCGTCCGCGCAATTTTCGTAAAAAGGGGTACAAAGTTTTTGCTTCACGTATTAATATATAGATGATGAAATTACAAAAAAATACGATGTCCTTTTTTTTAGAAATTCTCGGAACTGAACGTATCACGGTAAGCGGGCTGACCTTTTTTTTAGTAATTCTCTACCGAAAAACCACTGGTACTGAATATGGAATATACAAGATTTTACAAGTAACAGTCGCTGAGCTTGTCGAACAGTCGTGGACCCCCGCTTACGAATTGTGAACCTCTATTATTTTGTCACGCCACCATAGACCCCCGTCGAGTCTCCTGTAGACCCCTGGGGATCCACCTGGGCCACTTTGGGAACTATTGATTTAAAGTAAGCTGTGTAGTATTATTATATTTACCCAGTATGACGCTGTCCCCTTCATATAGGTGTCCCTTGGCGAGTAGACCACCCACCACAGGGGAAGTGCTGTCACCCACGTGGAAGATTTCGTCTATTTGGAATTCGCAGCCTTCTTCCTATAAATCAACAGAATAATTTAAGACAGAGGTTCCCAGACTTTTTTTCTCATAGACCACTTTCAAAATTTAGCTGGTTCCGGTGGCAGCTAAAATTGGATCAAATCTCTCTGGACTGACCTTTTTTTATTTATAAACTCTCGGGTACCTACCACGGTAGGCAGGATCGGTAGGTTCGAGACCACTGGTACTGAATATGGAATAAATATAATAAAGTCAAGCCAACATTTTAGTTCTTCACTATCGAAAGCAAATAAATTTTCGTGGACTGCTTACGAACTGTGAACCCCCATTTTTTGTCACGTCAACGTAGACCCCCGTTGAGTCTCCCGTGGATCCCTGGGGGTCCACCTGGACCACTTTGGGAACTAATGATTTAAGATAACATTGCGTTATAGATTTAAAAAATGCAGGCCTTGTGTTTTCAGGGATTAGTTTAGTAACTTCTTTGCAGAGGCGTATTAAGGGTGTAACTTTGTCGTTCAAAAGTGTAACTATTGTCGTTCTTCAGTGTAACTTTAAGGTCCACAAGTGTAACTTTGAGATTCACGGGTGTAACTTTGAGATTCATATATTTAAGTTTTATATTCATAAGTGGCACTGACATTCACAAGTGTCACATTGACGTTCACTAGTGTAACTTTGTGATCTATATGAATAAAGTTATTTTATTTGCTAAGTTTTAACTTACTTCGTCCGTTCTAAGTGTAGTGACGGGCTGGGGTGGCCTGAGAGCGAGCAGGTACGCGTGCAGCGCACTTATTCCGTTCCCTTTCACACAGCTCACGGGAAACACCGGGATAACTTCTGACTCCGAACAGCTGGGCAAATAAGAAAAGTTAGTTTTAGAAAATGATATAACCTGAATTAATTTCTATACCTACATGCCTCGATGGCGTAGTGGTTAGTGTAACCGACTGCCACGCCTGAGGTCGCGGGTTCGATATCGTACAAGTCAAACATTTGTGTGCATGAACATGGATGTTTGTCTTGGTCTGGGTGTTTCTATGTATAATATGTATGTATTTACAAATAAATAAAAAATTGTATATATGTATGTTTATCCATTGTCTAGTACCCATAGTACAAGCTCTGCTTGGTTTGGGCTAAATGGTGTTGTGTGTATGTGGTAGAATATTATTATATTATACAAGTTTTCACCCGCGGCTTCGCTCGCGTAAATGTAGGTTAGGTTTGCAACAGTTATTTTTTCTGGATGAAAGGTACCCTATGTCCTATTCTGTACCCCTGACAACGTGTATGCAAAATTTCATGTTGATCGGTTGAGTAGTTAAGGCGTAAAAGTGTAACAAACAAACAAACAAACATCCATTTTCGCATTTATAATATTAGTTAGGATTATGTGCAAACTTTAACTATTGATGACATGACTATGTATGTTTGTAATTCAATCTATGTTTTATAGATTGAATTACAAACATACATAGATTGTTCTACCTCGGCGGGGCCGCAATTCGCATTTCAGAACGATTCATGACCCCGCCGATTTTGGTATAGTAACACTGTAGTAAGTTTCGTCCATAGATCCCCAACGGGGGCAGTACCGCCCCCTAGTGGGCGCTGGAGCTTTTCCTGGGGGCAGTAACGGATCCAAAGGCAAGCAACGATAACTCATTGGGGAATCTAACAGACTGCAATGCAGAGGGTCTCGGGTTCGAACCCACGTCGCGCACCTCTGACTTTCGGAAGTTATATGACTTTTCGAAATTATGTGCGTATTGATTGACAATTATCGCCTGCTCCGTGCCTCGGAGAGCACGTTAAGCCGTCGGTCCCGGCTGCCATGAACATCTATGGCAGTCGTTATTGGGAAGTCAGTGCCCTCTAATATCCTGACACTAGTCTAGCCTTAGGGTATCGTTAGCCTTCGGGTTGCGGAGGTCAGGTAGCAGCCGCTCCGTGTTAAAACTGATATCCAGTCAAATCCGATTAGACTAGAAAGCCGACCCCAAGTGACTTGGGAATAATATAGGCTAGGGAGAAAAAGAAGAAGAAGTAACGGGTCCAAAGGCAAATGGGGAGCAGTATGACAGTCAAGAAGGCATAAATACTTTACCAGCGATAGCCTGGGACTGCTGGATTGCCACGCAGAAGTCTCCAGTACGAACCCAAAGCGGATCTCTGACTTCTTGAAGTTATATACTGATTAAATAGTTCATTATCGGTTGCTTTAGAGGTGAAGAAAAGCATCGTGAGGAAACTTGCATGTCTAAGTGTTATATTCGTAATATTAGTGGTGGATGCAACCATCCACAGGAGTGAAAAGGCGGGGGATATTGTTGAGTGCGAATCCAGTTATCGGTCGTTTCACTAGTTCCTGCTCGCATACATATCACTAAGAGTTCTACATAATATTTATTTATTTATGGAGGTCCAACAGCTTATCCTAGTTTAACAAAATATTTGATTAAGTATTCTTAATATGTTTTCGAAGATATGTGAAGTCTGCCAACCCACACTGGGCTAGCGTGGTGGACTATGGCCTCACCTTTCTCACACTGAGAAGAGGCCCGTGCCCAGCAGTGGGACAGTTTAACACAAACTAGCGGTCGCCTAGTGCTCGAAATTCTACCAAAGTTTGCCTGTAAGATATTGCTGATATATGTCATTATATATTGATATATGTAACCATAGTTACGCGCTTCGACTGCGTGTGTCAAATGCATGGTTGTGTGCGTGTAGCGTTTTTTCATTACTTTACATACATACATACATAGATTCACGCCTGTTTTCCAGAGGGGTAGGCAGAGGGGTAGGCTTCATTCACTCAATTAAGCCAGAGAAGTGTGTCAGGATCGTAGCAAATGGAAATCCGTAGTCTCTGCCTACCCCTCTGGGAAACAGGCGTGAATCTATGTATGTATGTATGTAAATTTAATGTATTTCTAATGCATATTTTATAAAAATATTACGATTCGCCTCTCCTTCTCCATATAAACTTTAACTGTGGCAAATTTCATACTCCTCCGTCCGCGCAATTTTCGTAAAAAGGGGTACAAAGCTTTTGCTTCACGTATTAATATATAGATGATATTACATAGATACTTACACATCCTTGACATCATTCCTATTGTCCAGGGAGTCTATGATAAGCTTCTGAGGAGCCACACAATTCCGCGCCAGATTTTCATCTGTGATGAGTAACGGTTTCTGAAACAAACAACTTTTATATAAAACAATATGATGTAGGTTTTGTATCTATCTGTTTACACTGAAAAAGATTAGAAGATTATAAAGTGAATACGTTTGGTTTGAAATGGATACCAGAGTTTATGAAAGGATGGGAAGGAGATAGGCAGATCGAGTGTAAGGAGATATACATACATAGATTCAAGCCTGTTTCCCAGAGGGGGTAGGCAAAGACTACAGATTCCCATTTGCTACGATCCTGACACACTTCTCTGGAGAGAGATGTATAGAAAAAAAAGAGGAAAGGTAGATGTAGAAAAGGAATGATAGATAGATGGGGGAGAGAGATAGAGAAAAGTGAAGGTAGATTTAGTGAGAGTAAAACAAACAAACTATTACGTCAAAAATAATATGTAAGCTTTGTCTGTATCTGTTGATAATTAAAAAATATATGCACATCAGATTGGATTGCAATCGATGTCAGAGACTAAAGAAGAGAAAGAGACAGAGGAGTGAAAGAGTACAAATCTACCATTGATAGAAGATATAGAGGGAGAGAGATTAAAAGTAGATATAGAAAAGGAGTGAGGAAGGGAAGGAAGTACAGGAGGAGTGCATTAGAGGAGGAGGAATGGAGATATAGGGAGCGTAAGAGTGTAGCTCTTTTGGGTGGAGCAATCACCACATATCTCTGTATTCTGCTTGCCTGCAATCTCTTGAAGCGATTTGAATATAATAATAATAATATTGTATCACATACATACACACAACACCATCTAGCCCAAACTAAGCAGAGCTTGTACTATGGGTACTAGACAATGGATAAACATACATATATACTTTTCTTTTTTGTAAATACATACATATTATACATAGAAACACCCAGACCAAGACAAACATCCATGTTCATGCACACAAATGTTTGACTTGTGCGGAAATCGAACCCGCGACCTCAGGCGTGGCAGTCGGTTACACTAACTACTTGAACTTATGATAACAGGAAGTTGGTCAGAGTTTTAACTTGATCGCGAGGTCCCCTAACCACACATTATAATTTCGTGATAGAGGACGATTGTGTACAATTTTCAATATGGGTGAGCATGATAATACTATATTTAT
Organism: Catocala sponsa; assembly: GCA_963564715.1. Lineage (NCBI taxonomy): Eukaryota > Metazoa > Arthropoda > Insecta > Lepidoptera > Erebidae > Catocala > Catocala sponsa. The sequence continues at coordinate 3,151,453 of OY751356.1, read as the reverse complement.
AACTAGATGTTTCCGCGGTTTCACCCGCGTTTATCGTTACTGCGCCGCCCCCGTGGGTCGTAGCGTGATGTTATATAGCCTATAGCCGTCCTCGATAAATAGGCTATCCAACACTTAAAAGAATTTTTATATAGTTTATATAGTAATACTTATTTTTACATAGTAATAGTTTCGTTTAAGCTGTAAAATAGGATAGAATTCTGCTGTTATAATCTAAAAATCGCGTAACACGAGCTAATGTTTTTGCATTTTTCGTGCAAATTTACTTAATTTTGTAGGCGAAAATATTAATTTTTTTAAGTTTTTTACACGGAGTAATTGTAAACACATTCATTGTTATTGTAAATTATATTTGTATTAAACAAAAAGTGTTGATTTTATTCACTTAACTGTGACCGCCTGTTTTGGCACATTTCGCTAGGCGCAGTCTTAAATGCTATACTAGATAGATACAAGTCTCATATTAAAGTACCAGGTCAGCATAACATGTAAAGAGTTATCACCTTATTCGTCGGAGCCAGTAGCTGTGCTAGTCGATCCAGTAGGCTCTTGACTGCTGTAGTAGATATATCACATTTGCTGATCACCGCGAAGAACGGTAGATCCAGCGCTGATAGTAGACCGATGTGTTCCTCTGTGATGGATGTTATACCAGCGGTGGCTGAGATCTGACGGAAGAAAATATATTTTAACTAGCTGTCCCGACATACGTTGTCCTGTACAAAAGAGAAGAAAAAAAACCATATCTAAACCATCCTCGAATCCACTTGAACACACACAAAAAGTTTCATTCAAATCGGTCCAGCCGTTTAGGAGGAGTTCACTGTCAACACACGTACAGAAGAATTATATATATAAAGATAAATAAATAACTTTTAACAAAAATATATAACCAGTATTTTAGTATTGGGAAGTCAGTGCCCTCTAATATCCTGACACTGGCCTAGCCTTAGGGCATCGTTAGCCTTCGGGTTGCGGAGGTCAGATGGCAGTCGCTCCGTGTAAAAACTGATATCCAGTCAAATCCGGTTAGACTAGAAAGCCGACACCAAGTGACTTGGGAATAATAAAGGCTAGGCAGAAGATATAACGAGTAAAAAGACAGACAACGAATTAAAAAGAATTCGTCACCATGCTCGCCAAATTTACTCTAGGTTCGCAATCTTCCATCATTAGCATGATTTATCAAACCATTCTTTACTGATTCGTATGCCTGAACTTGATGTGTTTCTTGACAGTATCATACATACATACATAGATTCACGCCTGTTTCCCAGAGGGGTAGACAGAGACTGCGGATTTCCATTTGCTACGATCCTGACACACTTCTCTGGCTTCATTCACTTTCATCACATTCCTCATACACGCTCGTCGGTTTAAGGTGCTTTGTCCAGAACGCCTCCGATCTGATCAAGAAACGATCGCTTAGGTTTTCCTCTTGCGACTATTCCATTCACACTAGCCTTATAAACTTTCTTAGTCAGTCTTTCCTCGTCTCCATTTTTTCTACATATCCAAACCAGCTTGATCATCATCATCATGAGGCTATAATAGTCCACTGCTGGACGTAGCCCTCCCCCAAAGAGCTCCATAGCGCCCTGTCTTCAGCTTGCCGCATCCAGCATCTGCTTATATATCATATATAAGCAGATGCTGGATGTTTGCATGTCCAAACCAGCTTAACATACCCTTTTCTATTCTCGTCACTATATCCACTTTCATGCCGCATCTCTCTCTAATCACGCTATTTCTTATTCTATCTTTCAGAGTCACACCACATATGCTTCTCAACGCTCTCATTTCTACAGCATTTATTCTGCTCTCATGCTTCTTTTGCCATACCCAACTTTCACTTCCATACATAAGTGTGGGCACTAATAGTCCTCTATGTTATTTTTTCTTTTCTTTCTTTATTTTAGGAGCTTTGTCACAATGTGACTATGTCGCTCCATCATTAAATAGTTATTAATTAAAGTATCTTTTCTTCTGTGTATGTATGTATGTATGTATGTATGTATGTATGTATGTATGTCCAAGTACTAGGCTAACATAAACAGCAAGGAGCAATATCGTACTTACCACAAGCATAGCGTAATGTGGAGAATATCCGGTCAATCCGTGTAAAGTCGTCCTCTGATATTTGCTGTGACCGGCTAGGTCCAGGAAGGAGACCAGCTTAGCGCTTCTCTCGCCGATTCTTTCAGCGGTCATGAGTTCTGAGCAACCATAGTTGACGACATTTCCCTGGAGCAAAAAAAAAAAGATTTTAGCGTGACACGTAAATTTAAATTAAACAAACTTTATACGGATTTTATCGCGTTGTTTATTTTTTGAAGTGAAAACTTGTTTAGGCGCGTTGAGCACTTCTTGGGTGAACAAAAATCATAGAACTCGCGTCATCGTCATGCTTCCACTCTTTATTATTTTTTTAGAATATTAACAATATCTCGGAAATGGTGCGTCCTACGCAAAAAATAACGAAATTTTGACCCCCTTGATAAGCCCCAAGAGAGTATCAGGAACTAGCATACGAACCGCCCCTTTTTTTTGGTTTATAAAGAAGTGTTTATGATCAAGGATTAAAGTTTTTACTTCTATCGGCAGTCCCCAAAGACGCCCCCAATTTTTTTTTATTTTTTATAAAACACTATTAATTATTACATAATTTTGAAACTTTAAACTACTATTGTTTAACACTTTTACTAGTTAGTGTTTTAATTTTACACTTTCCCCGACGTTTTGATTGCTTTTCAGCAGCCATGGTCACGGGGAGACATATATAGAGTTTCAAAATTATGTAATAATAGAATTATAAAAAAAAATAACCAACGCATTTTGAGAATTTTGCAAATCGAACCATTAGTCCCTGAGATTAGCGCTTTCAAACAAACAAACAAACTCTTCAGCTTTATAATATTAGTATAGATTTTCAAGCCGTTTGTTCCCCCACTCTGAAGAGGTTCGTTCCCCACAATGGGACAGTTTATATAATACTAGCTGACCCACACAACTTCGCCTGCTTCACATAAGAGAATTTTTACCGTTTTTGCAATATTTTTCATTACTATATATATATAACATCACGCTACGACCCATAGGGACCGCGCAGTAACCATAAATGCGGGTGAAACCGCAAGAACATCTAGTCTATAGATAAAATGTAACGTTTTTAGTTAATAATAAAACGTAAAGGATATCTATACTAATATTATAAAGCGGAAGAGTTTGTTTGTTTGTTTGAATGCGGTAATCTCAGGAACTACTAGTTCGAATTGAAAAATTCTTTGAGTGTTGGATAGCATATTTATCGAGGAAGGCTATTAGGCTATATAACATCACGCCACGACCAATAGGAGCGGAGCGCTCCTATTGGTCGTAGCGTGATGTTATGTAGCTTATAGCCTTCCTCGATAAATGAGCTATTCAGCACTAAAATATGTATTCAATTTGGACCAGTAGTTTCTGATATTAGCGCGTTCAAACAAACAAACACACAAACTCTTTAGCTTTATAATATTAGTATAGATATACGGAGCTGATATTATATATACATTACCTGGGCATCGAATCCTAGTATCTCGTGGCTTAGAGACGAAGTTCTGCCACTCTTGACTTCGTGCAAATGCCGGAACATGTTCAGACGAGCGCTCCCCCGTCCATTGTCTAATTCACCTGGAAAACACATATTTTAGTAGTTATCATAATCTATGCGACTGCTGTTCATGAGGTCTCGGGTTCGAATCCCGAGTCCGGCCAACAAAAAGTTATTGGGCATTTCTGTTAAGAAATCTCAAAAGCAGCCCGAAGTTAGGAAGTTGGTGGTGTTAGACACCCCCGTGCCTCGGAAAGCGCGTAAAGCCGTTGGTCCTGCGCCTGATCTCTCTCCAGTCGTATCGGTGACGTCACATCGGATCATGAGAGTTAGGGAACAGAGAGTGCACTTGTGTTTGCGCACACGCTTGTGCACTATAATATCTCCTGAGCAGATGGCCAGTCTCCGTTAAGATTGGCCGCTGTGATCGAAATTCGGTCTGGCGAATATATTATTATTATACTAATATTTCTGTTTGTAATGAATAAATTCAAACTACTGGACCGATTTTAATCATTCTTTAAGTGATGTGCCGGATAATTAAAAATGTAGATTCTCAGATACGGATACGGATCATTGGCGTCAAGTTCCGCGGATACGGATACGGATCTTAACTCTCATACTCAATCAGTGTCGGTGCGCGTGACCATACGATTTAAGTTTTGTTATAAAAGTGATCTTATAACTGTCTATAATAAATGTTACAAAGATTTAAACTCAATTGATCTCATTATAAAGATATTTTAATTAATCCTTACTAATATTATAAATGCGAAAGTCTGTCTGTCTGTCGGTCTGTCTGTTACCTTTTCACGCTCAACCCGCTAAACCGATTTAGATGAAATTTGGAATGGAGATGAGATCCTGTAAAGGACATAGGCTATATAACATCGCGCTACGACCCACGGGGGCGGCGCAGTAACGGTAAACGCGGGTGAAACCGCGGGAACATCTAGTATATACTAATATTATAAAGCTGAAGAGTTTGTTTGTTTGTTTGAACGCGCTAATCTCAGGAACTACTGGTTCGAATTGAAAAATTATTTTAGTGTTGGATAGCTCATTTATCGAGGAAGGCTATAAGGCTATATAACATCACGCTACGACTAATAGCAGTGGAGCAGCAATGAAAAATATTGCGGAAACGGGGAAAATTCTCCATACGCAGGACAGCTAGTATAATATAAGACTTTGAATTCACACAATTAGAGTTCAAATTGCTTACTTTCAAATTTCAAGTTATGTCGCGTTTAATTGAATTGGGATAAGTACCTTGTGTGAGCACACCGATGAGAGTGGATTTGCCGGCTTCGTTGGCGCCCATCACAGCTACTCGCAGTTCCACGCTCTGCTTAGGGTCTGGTAACTAAAACAACATAATTTTTCTTTTTTGCTCGTCAAAATGACCACACTCCACCTGATGGTAAGCAGCCGTGTGGTCTAAGAGCAGTGGCCTCCACACCACCCTCAGCAGCCGAGGCGATGTTGAGGTCTCTACTTTGACGGCCTGAGAAGGTGCTTTTTCACGCCCTGCTAAGGACCCAGGATTGAAGGAAGAAGGAAACACGTGCCTTGGCAGAGAATTCCATGCCTTGGTCGTTCGGCAGAGGTACGAGGGCCCAAACTTGTTGGTACGCGCTCTAGTCGACTCTACCGTGTAAGGATGGCATCTGAGCCCAGCACGCGTTGTTCTAGATAGGAAAGGGGAGGGCGGGATAAGGAGGAATAAGGGCCAGCGCACATACATCGAGGCGCAGCGCAGAGCATTTTTTCCTGCCAAGCCATTACCGACTCTGCTAGCGTTGAAATACTACACGTTACTGTTTGCTTCCTCTCGCCGCTAGTCGCTTCAATGCGCTCGCTGACTAATAGTTGTGTTCATTGATTTTCGACATTATTTCAATACTCGCAAAGTGGATAGTGGTTTGGTAATGAAAATTTTCTGCGCTGCCACTCATCAAATGTGCGTCGGCCCTAACTCTTATACCAATATGACAGTCTATACTGAAGTTTTCCGGATTGTTAATATTAGACGCTAAAGTACGAGGGAGATATGGCCTGAAAGGAGTTGTCAAGAACCGTAACGTTAATTTCTGGTATGTATTTTTACAAGTGCGAGTCACATATCTGATAAACACAAGATAGTAGAAGTAGTAGAGCCTCGCTGATGTCAGCACGAATGTGCCGGCTCGACCGGGGAAGGACTACCCTCTCACAGAATATCGACGTGAAATACCAGTATTCCTACTGTTGTGTTTCGTTCTGTGAGTGAGAGTACCGGCGGCCCAATCACCCTCTTTCCCCCTTCCCGCTCCTTCTCCTTCCCACTTCCTTTCCTAAAGGGTTGGCAACGCGCAAGTGATGACTCTGGTGTTGCAGGCGTATATAGTAGGGTTGCCAACCGTACTATAATATATAGTATTTTACTATATTTCGAGTCTGCGTACTATATACAGTTGAAGAAATATATAGTATGCTAAAATACTATATTTCAACCACGAAAAAAACAACAAACCAAAACCTTTATTCAAAAAAACTATCGACGCTCCTATATAGCTGTATTACTGATGCGAATGCATATATCCGTACATAATAAATATACCGTATAAATTAACAAAGTCGAACATATTTAAAATAAACAGTAGATAACAAATAAATGTTTTTTCGTAAAATACTAGGTATATTTTTATAAATGTACTATATTTTGTTATAGCTTATTTTAAAAATACTATATTTCGTCGAAAATATGTTGGCAACCCTAGTCTATAGGCCACGGTGACCACTTACCATCAGGTAGGCTGTATGCTTGCTTGCCACTTTAGTTGCATATAAAAAAATATATATACAACATGTCACAGATATAACGCACAACCTCAAACACCCCAATTAGATTATTAAATCGTAATAATAATATCATCATTAAAATGTTACTTTTATATGCTTAAATATTTTAATTTAACGAATTAGTTCTCCTCATTGTGCGCGGATAGTATGGGTATATTATAATAAATCTAAAATTATTGCCTTTATTGCATCAAAAACCTTATTGCCTTGAATTATGAAACATATTCGTTTATTTCGACTGTTCAAAGAAAAGGAAGACTTTAATTTATGTTGTTTTAACTATTTTAGGACAAATAAATACCTATATTAAAATGTTCATTCAGTAGCCGATTCTGCACAAAGTAATTTCAGGAAGTGCGTTTAATATTTTACACGTTGTATATTTAGACAGATACAAAACTACCTCAGCGCTGTCACCAAAGTACCGGGCTCACATATCTACAAGGAAGTGTTCATACCTTTCTAATATACACTTCGGCGACAGCTCTATGTGGCGCTACTCTCCTGGCAGTGACATGCGTGAGGCTAGCCCCGATAGCGTGCGCCATTCGTCGCAAGGACACTAGCGAAGTCCTCAGAGCTCTGGCACGGAGCCCTACTAGCGACCCGCAGTCCCGCACTCCTACTACGTAAACTGCGCTGCCGCCACCGGACCGAAGACGCCATTTTAGCTGTGAACAAAGAAATTTTATAATTAGTGGACCCGACAGATATTCAGTCCCAATGTTACCTTTAACCGTCGCGCACCGCTGACTTTCGGAAGTTATATGACTTTTCGAAATTATGTGCGTATTGATTGACAATTATCGCCTGCTCCGTGCCTCGGAGAGCACGTTTTAAGCCGTCGGTCACGGCTGCCATGAACATCTATGGCAGTCGTTATTGGGAGAGTGTCGACACAAAAGATCCCACTGGGTCGAAGTGTCGCCGGTCTGCGCTGACTGGCCCCAAGATAAGATAAGATACCATGAAATAAAAGTCCTAGAACCCGATCGCAGCGCCACCTACAGAGTCCAATTGTAGAACTAAACTTTCCAGAGACCAACTCAAACACACCTAAATTAGTGAGAAAGTAACACTTATGAACGTCAAAATATATACCCATATATTTTGTCGTTCATAAGTGTTACTATGTGGCCTAGATGAATAAATGATTATTGAATTTACTTTGACTTTGAGCCCAAGGTCAAAGTCAATTCAATCTGACACATCTCTGACTTTTCCAAGTTATGTACGTATTAAATAGTTAATTATCGCTCGCTTTAACGGTGAAGGAAAACATCGTGAGGAAACCTGCGTGTCTGAGAGTTCTACATAATGTTCTCGAAGATATGTGAAGTCTGCCCGCACTGGGCTAGCGTGCTGGACTATGACCTTACCCTTCTCACAGTGAGAAGAGGCCCGTGATCAACAGTGGGACAATTTATATACAGGGCTGATATTACGGCCTCGATGGCGTAGTGGTTAGTGTAACCGACTGCCACGCCTGAGGTCGCGGGTTCGATTCCCGCACAAGTCAAACATTTGTGTGCGAACATGGATGTTTGTCTTGGTCTGGGTGTTTCTATGTATAATAATGTATTTACAAAAAAAAAGTATATATGTATGTTTATCCATTGTCTAGTACCCATAGTACAAGCTCTGCTTAGTTTGGGCTAGATGGTGTTGAGTGTATGTGGTAGAATATATTATATATTATTATATATATTATATTATATAATATATAGCTCAACATAAATTGCCCAGCAGTGGTACAGCTTACCTGAGTGACTAGATGCTGGAACCGCCTCTCGCATAGTGAGACTAGTTGTAGTTTGTACTCCACATTGCCGAACCTGGGCTCGGGCGGTAGACTGCCGTACACTTCATCTCCTGAATCATCAGGTTCTGATGTTCTGTAAAAATAAATCATAATTTAAAACAGACTTAAACTAATGAAAAACGACAATGAATTGCCGTAAATCTTACGAGTTCGAAAAAATGGTTCAACTAATATGCAAAGGTCACGTGATACCACGTGACCATGAGGTCAGAGGTCAAAGGTCATAGCAATTTCTGTGTTATATCGACTATGCTGAGTCGAATGGCGTTGACCGTGAGTCTCTAGCTCTTACGGTTCTTGAGTTGAAAGTCGTATAACAGACAGACGGACGGACAGACGGACAAAGTTGTTGTATAAGAGATTTTTCGAACTTTAAAAAGGAGAATACCTCTGTGGCGCAGCGGTAGGGTATGCAACTAATTTGCAAGAGGTACCGAGTTCGGTTCTCGGTTTGGGTATAATGCTATTGGGTTAATCTATCATGGAATGCTTAGTAATAACACAGAGTCTGGCACTATTACATACCCGGCCCACTATTGGGCAACCGGTACTCTCACTCACCGAACGAAACACAACAGTAGGACTACTGCTATTCCACGTCGATATTCTGTAAGAGGGTAGTCCTTCCCCGGTCGAGCCGGCGCATTCATGCTGAAATCAGCGAGGCTCTACTACTCTAATCGATTCTTTAGGGCCTGTTTTGTTTATTTGATTTTTATTGAACAGAACACTGCTTTATTCAGTTATTAACCTATCAATTGTTAGAATGCCAGACATAATTGAAAAACTAATGCGTCTGGTCGCCGGTGTGCTGCTACGACACAATAGGTTAATAACTATTGGAACCGCATTTAGACACACAAATATAACTGAATATTTCGATTGTAACACTTACTCGATTTTAATCGAATAACAAAGAAATTAATTGTTCAATCTAATAATGATGGAAATTATTCGACAGTTATTCAATAACAATCGCTTTATTTGATACTTTTATTCGATTACTATCAATCTAATATTATTTGACTACACAGTAAATAATACTTACGAATCATCAACATACTCGTCCATATCGTCAGAGCTATAGAAAATATCATTCTCCAACTCATTCGTATCGAAATCACCAGCTAAATACATATCATCTTTTAAAATAACTTTTTCTAATTTATCGATAACATTGTACACATCCCTATTGCCCATAGGCACATCATTTCTAACGTTCTTCATCTTTTTCAAATCGTTGACGTTCTTTCCGATGTTGTCGTCACAGATTTTAGGTATGGACGATTGGTTGTTCCAACTGGTTTCCGTATCGATATCTGGTAACCAACCGGGTGTGGGGACATCCTTAGCTGGTGATATTTTGTTCTTTTTCCGTCGAGTTTTTCGACTGGAGTTACGACGTTTTGGTTTCTGGTTTAAATCGTTTTTGTCTGTAATAATAACAAATATATGAATAATGCTTATACTTATCTATACTAATATTATAAAGCTGAAAAGTTTGTTTGTTCGTTTGTTTGAACGCGCTTATCTCAGGAACTACTGGTTCGATTTGAAAAATTATTTTAGTGTTCGGTAGCATATTGATCGAGGAACACTATAGGCTATATATCATCCTCACAAACTTTCACTTTGATTACGATTGCTATAAAAAAGACTTACCATCGTCCTTCTTATTGATTTCAATAAAGTTTTCTATATAGCTCACGTCTTTGACTAGGAGATCGGTGCTTAGATCTGGTTCACAGAGGAACGAGGATTCTTCTGGTAAAGTCTCGTTCTTACCGTTCGTCTTACGGCCTCGTCTGCGTCCTGCAAGAAGATAAATGTCAAAATTAAGGGGTTACTGCAGCGGTTTTAATAGCGAGCAAAGATTTGTTTTTAAAGACTACACTATAGTCCGGTCAATTTATACATAAAAATAGTGGTCAAATAACAAAAATTCCCGGAGAGCCAAATATTGGTGTAGAGCTACCATCACAAATAAAGTTAGCTAGGGTTTACCATCACAAATAAAGTTTTAAAAATCCCCATCGATCCTGTGTGCTACAAAAGTTATTCGAGGTCAAAGGTCAAAATTTGAGGTTTTTTGGATTTTTCTCGAAAGTTTTATAAAGGTAAGTTTTATCAAAAAAAAAAACATCAAAACCAAAGTTGTAGATCTTAAAATTCTCTACAAAAATGGTCCTTATGATTTTTTTATATGAAAAGACTAAAGGCATGAGGAATAATTCCTGTGTCGCGGGTGACTTTACAAACATTTAAACAACGGACACAAATTACACCCAGACTCTGAACAACCATTTGTGGATCACATAAAGTTTTGTCCCGTGTGGGATTCCCGAGTCTGAGTGTGTTTATTGTGTCCGTTATTTGAATGTTTTTGACTGTGACGCAGCCACTATTCCTATACGGGAGTTGTCTTTTTAAAATACAAGATGTACGACCCACGTTACACGTAGCGTACATTGAACTTATTACTCTTTTGCCATGTCAGCAACTTACTTCATTTATTAGTCGGCCTCGATGGCGTAGTGGTTAGTGTAACCGACTGCCACGCCTGAGGTCGCGGGTTCGATTCCCGCACAAGTCAAACATTTGTGTGCGAACATGGATGTTTGTCTTGGTCTGGATGTTTCTATGTATAATATGTATGTATTTACAAAAAAAAAGTAGTATATGTATGTTTATCCATTGTCTAGTACCCATAGTACAAGCTCTGCTTAGTTTGGGCTAGATGGTGTTGTGTGAATGTGGTAGAATATTATTATTATTATTACTCCCGCCACGAAGTCGGTGCCTGAGATGGCAAAGAAACGGGAGGTTGATGCTGATGATGGTTTTGTGACGGTGCACAGGAGGAAGCGCCGTCAGAAAACGAACAAGAACAGCTGCGGTACGGCTCCTGTGGAGCTTGGTGCAAACCTGCGTGCTGCAGCACCGAACACACCGGTGTACATCTCTCGCTTGCATTACACCACTAAGGCGGAGAACATCGCGGCATATGTACGCCAGAAGTCCAAGTCCATGCCAAGAGTGCAGCTGCTCGAATCGCGTCGCAACGTCAACTTCAAGGCGTTCGTGGTGCGAGTCCCTACTTGCTTTCTGCACATATTCATGAAGGAGGACTTTTGGCCGAAGGGTGTGGTGTTCCGTCGCTTCCGCGGACAAGTGCCACATGGACGCACAACGACAGACTGCGAGTGAAGCAGCACTAACATAGCTAATAAGTTATATAAATACTAACACAAATTATATGTATGTTAGTCTATAAGGTATTTATCTATGCATCTATGTTTCTATGTAGGTATAATATATATGATTTACAAAACAAAAAAACGTTTATACTGGGTGTAAGGGACGGCGTACCGAAAACTTTAGAAAGACGTCTTTCTATAAGTACTTAACACGACATAAACATCAATTATTAAAAAAACGCAAGATTAAAATGTTATGTAGATTAACATTATTACGCGGTACGCAATGGATTGCTACCGATACAACGCACTCGACATACCGCGCGTATAAAAACAGCTGATCTATTTAAATCACGACCATTTAATTACATTGCTGTATTGTAGAAAAATGTGGCATTTTATTATGTTATGATTCAAAGTCAGAAAAATGAAAAATTGCAGTAAAGCAATTGTGATTGTTTAAAAAAATTCCAACGATTTTTAACTCAGAATAATGGTCTGAATCTACTATTTCAGTTTTCGGTACACCGTCCCTTGCACCCAGTATATGTATGTTTATCCATAATCTAGTACCCATAGTACAAGCTCTGCTTAGTTTGGGCTAGATTGTGTTGTGTGTATTATAATACATACATACATAGATTCAAGCCTGTTTCCCAGAGGGGTAGGCAGAGACTACGGATTTCCATTTGCTACGATCCTGACACACTTCTCTGGTTTCATTCACTTTCAAATTATTATAAATTATTATAAAATTTTATAATATGTAAATTTAGGTTAAGGTATTTATCTACGGGTCTATGCAGCCCGAAATAAATGATTTAGTTACTTTAATTAAACATATATCATTTAAATAAGTTCGCGTTCAGGTTCCCCTATCAAAGTACGTACGGCGTCTCACATATCAATCCGCGTTCGATAATCTGTTAAGGCATATCATTACCATTTATATCATCTTTTGATCTATTAATATAGTCAGTTAAATTTATTACCGAGTTTTACTGACCTATAGACCTCTATCTCATTACCCAGGGTGTGCGGACCGTACAGAAGAAGAAGTATAAAATCTAACCTTTCATAACTTCTGGTTTCTTCTTAACCGTGTCCTGTTCTGGTTTGTGTCTTTTCTTAGTCTTTTGTTTGTTCTGGTTACCTTCTGAGGGGTCGAATAGACTGAAGAATGAATCCATATTACTGAAACAAAGAATATTTACATTATTATACAATAATATCCTCTTTTTCGCTTCGTCTCCGTCTCCTTCCCACTTCCTTTCCTAATAGGTCGGCAACGCGCTAGTGATGACTCTGGTGTTGCAGGCGTCCATAGGCTACGGTGACCACTTACCATCAGGTGCGCCGTGTGCTTGTTTGCCACCTTAGCAGCAACATAGCAGCGATAGCCTAATGGGAAACCGTGGAACTCGAGACCTCTGCGTGGCAGCGCAGAGGTCTCGAGTTCGATCCCAAGGCGCGCATTTATGATTTTTCGAAGTTATGTGCGCATTAATTAGTCAATTATCGCTTGCTTCGGTGAAGGAAAACATCGTGAGGAAACCTGCATGTCTGAGAGTTCTACATAATGTTCTCGAAGATATGTGAAGTCTGCCCGCACTGGGCCAGCGTGGTGGACTATAGCCTAACCCTTGTCACACTGAGAAGAGGCCCGTGCCCAGCAGTGGGACAGTTTAATACAGAGCTGATATAATTATATCTATACTAATATTATAAAGCTCAAGAGTTTGTTTGTTTGTTTGAACGCGCTAAATTCAAACACTACTGGTTCGAATTGAAAAATTATTTTAGTGTTGGATAGCTAATTTATCGAGGAAGGCTATAGGCTATATAACATCACGCTACGACCCACGGGGGCGGCGCAGTAATCATAAGCGCGGGTGAAACCGCGGGCACATCTAGTTTAAATATGAAAGTGTAACTTTGTATGAAGAAAATCGATAACGTTGTGGTTTTCATACTAAGTATTCTAAATAATTATTCATACCCCGCCATCTTTTTATAGCACAGATAAACAAACAATCTTGCGTTGGCGCCAAAAACGCAGCGATAATAACCCGCCCACCATTTTGGTGTCCTCAAGTTTTGTTATAAAGGTTATTTTACATGCATGACAAAATATATATTAATAATACTTCACCCGACCCAATAATTCAAAGTACACACAGCGACACATCAACCTAGACTATTTGGACTTTGAACTATTAGAAGTTGAACGCTGCGAATCCTGCGAGAGAGTACCTTATATTTTTGTTATTTTGTCTCATTCACGCTGAACGGGCCGCGGGAGCCGCACGCGCTAGTGCACCGTGATGGGTCTACACCACTATGCACTGTCCCTTTCCGACAATTCTCTATTTAGTACTAGCTTTTGCCCGCGGCTTCGCTCGCGTTCACTTAGAATTTGACAATCAATTCGGGTTGTACTCAGCTTGTAATAATATAATTCAATAATGATTCGAAAGACACGTGGCGCCATCTATTATCATAAGAACGTTATTGTTGTTTTCCTCGGGAACAGTAATTCTTTTCGGGATGAAAAGTAGCCTATGTCCCTTTCTGTACACCTGACAATATATATGCAAAATTTCAGAATGATCGGTTCAGTGGTTTAGGCGTGAAAAGGTAACAAATAAACAAACTCATTTTCGCTTTTATAATATTAGTTAGGATTAGACTTCCTAAGTTAAGATATAGGGTGTTAACTTGATGTGTAACCGAGTGTACGTTATAGTTTACTAGGTTTTGCTCGCGGCTTCGCTCGCCAAAATGCAGGTTATTTTTACGTTATGTCAATCTATACTAATATTATAAAGCTGAAGAGTTTGTTTGTTTGTTTGAACGCGCTAATCTCAAAAACTATTGGTTCGAATTGAAAAATTATTTTAGTGTTGGGTAGCCCATTTATCGAGGAAGGCTATAGGCTATATAACATCATGCTACGACCAATAGGAGCGGCACAGCAATGAAAAATGTTGCGAAAACGGGGAAAACGACAGACAAAGTTGCGCGGGCAGCTAGTCACCTTCAGCAAGCGTATCGTGTACTCATTAACATAGTATCAATCAGTTATCATAATTTAGCATAATTATCAAATTTGTTGTATTATTTTAATAATCAATAAATAGTGCAATTATTTATATTATCTATCATTTCTATCACTTATCAAGAAGTGTACGTAACCCGTACAAGTCGGAAACAATTTTTTCTGGATGAAAGGTACCCTATGTCATTTTCTATATCCTTGACAACGTGTAAGCGAATAACATAATATTTCATGATGATCGGTCGAGTAGTTTAGGCGTGAAAGCGTAACAAATAAACTCACATTCGCATTTATAAAATTAGGATTGTTAGAAAGAAGACTTCCAACCCTAGAAGGGGAAAAAAGTAGCTCAAAATGGTTCGTGTGTGTACACACTGGCCGTGTGTATATTATAATACGTGAGTAATTAAATAAATATCTACTAAGCTCTAAAATTTATTTCAATCTATACAAATAAATAAAATTGAAGTGTCTGTTTGTAATGTCAAAATAACAGCTTTTTATCTAATGCATATTAAATTACTAGATGTTCCCGCGGTTTCACCCGCGTTTATCGTTACTGCGCCGCCCCCGTGGGTCGTAGCGTGATGTTATAAAGCCTATAGCCTTCCTCGATAAATAGGCTATCCAACACTAAAAGAATTTTTCAAATCGAACCAGTAGTAATCACGCAGAATAAACCAGGAGAAACATCGTTTGTACTATGTCTGTAATGGGTAATTATTTTGCTGCGATGTTATTTTAAAACTGCTATATCTCCTAAGATATTCATTGAAATCGAATGATGTAAAGGGCAATTTTATTTTAAATTAAATACTTGTGATGAATAACTTATTTATTTGGATAAGGATTAATATCATGTTTATAAAAATACCTCCGCAAATAATGCATTATTTTAGAACAAATTTCGTTAGCATAAAAATGGTTATAGTGAGCCAACCTTAAAAGATAGACATATGCTGTCGCGGACTTTTTTTTAGAACTTTTAAAGGGGAACAATTTTGTCATACATGATTTTTGCGAAACTTTAACTGTTTACGCAGCGCACGCAGCGGAAGCTCTCAAAAGGAAAAAATTATCTCCGATTTTGAAACATTCTTCATTGGTGCTCCGCTCCTATTGATCTTAGCGTGATGATATATAGCCTATAGCCTTCCTCGATAAATGGGCTATCTAACACTGAAAGAATTTTTCAAATCGGGCCAGTAGTTCCTGAGATTAGCGCGTTCAAGTAAACAAACAAACAAACAAACAAACAAACTCTTCAGCTTTATAATATTAGTATAGATATATACGGTACTTGTATCTAATTT
The DNA here is from genome assembly GCA_963564715.1 of Catocala sponsa. Lineage (NCBI taxonomy): Eukaryota > Metazoa > Arthropoda > Insecta > Lepidoptera > Erebidae > Catocala > Catocala sponsa. The sequence continues at coordinate 3,135,627 of OY751356.1, read as the reverse complement.
TTATTGTTTAATTTTTGTGTGTCTGTCTGGCTGTTTGTTCCGGCTAATCTCTGAAGCGGCTGGACCGATTTTGAATAATAATAACTCTAACTAAAGTATATAAAGTACCTATACGAAAACATCTATTTTTAAAATTAAAATTTTTGTGTGTCTGTCTGTTTGTTCCGGCTAATCTCCGAAACGGCTGAACCGATTTTGACAGAACTTTCACTGGCAGATAGCTGATGTTATAAGAAGTAACTTAGGCTACTTTGATTTAAAAAAAAAATAGTTTTCCGCGGAGACAAACACTTTTTAGTTAAAATCTACGCGGACGAAGTATATACATATATAAGATATAAGATAATAGAATGTTCGTTCTTCTCTCCCAATTTTGCCGTGTCCCACGGGGTCCATCATTGTTCTCTCTATATATATATGACCTGTATATACATTATGGACCTGTATAAACGAATTGAATTGAATTAGGTACAAGCTTATCGAACTTGGCGAAAACAGTGCCGTACGTCTGAATTTCTTTTAGCTAGTGTGTCACAGGCATTATGTTATTTTCATAGGTCGTTCACACTGCTTATTATATCGTCATACGACCTCGATCTCTTTGTAAATAAACATATTCTTTATACTTGAATTACTAGCTGTCTGTAACACAATTCTAGAAAAATTTAAGTATGTCTACGGCTAGGATGGATGTTCTGAATGGCAACGTCGCAAATATGTTATTTGGCCTCGATGGCGTAGTGGTTAGTGTAACCGACTGCCACGCCTGAGGTCGCGGGTTCGATTCCCGCACAAGTCAAACATTTGTGTGCATGAACATGGATGTTTGTCTTGGTCTGGGTGTTTATATTAATTTTATTATTATAATAATAATAAGCCCCGTATTAAACTGTCCCACTGCTGGGCACGGGCCTCTTCTCAGTGTGAGGAGGGTTTGGCTATAGTCCGCCACGCTGGCCCAGTGCGGGTTGGCAGACTTAACATATCTTGGAGAACATTTTTTTTTTGCTCTTCAAAATGACCACACTCCACCTAAAAGCGATAATCAACTATTTAATACACACATAACGTCGAAAAGTCAGAGATGCGCGATGCCTTGGGTTCGAACTTGAGTCCTTTGCGTGGTAGTACTACGGTCACCGTATATATTAAACTAGATATGCCCGCGGTTATACCCGCGTTTATCGTTACTGCGCCGCTCCAGTGGGTCGTAGCGTGATGTTATATAGCCTATAACCATCCTCGATAAATAAGCTATCCAACAAAAAAATAATTTTCAAATCGAACCAGTAGTTCCTGAGATTAGCGCGTTCAAATAAACAAACAAACTCTTCTACTTTATAATATTAGTAAGTATTTAAAAGTATAGATAATATAGGACATACTTATTTAAACTCTGTAAGAAAACTGAGACAAAGCATGGGCACTTTTGTTTTTCCATTGGAGTCTTTTTAAAGTTCGCCAAACACGCGTGGTTTTTGCGTTTTATTTAACTTTATGGGACAGTTGCGGCAATTATTGTGATAGCATTACAGTATCTATACATTAATACGTGAAGCAAATTTCCAAATAGATAGCCCAATTACCAAGGAAGGTTATAGGCTATATAACATCACGCTACGACCAATACGAGCTGATCATCAATCAAAAATGTTGCATAAACGGGGAAAATTCTCTTATGTGACGCAAACGAAGTTGCACGGGTCAGCTAGATAGGATAAAGTAGTTTTATACCTGAAAGAATTTTTAAAGTGAGTAAAGTAGTTTTTCAGTTTATTCATTATAAACAAAATACCAAAATACAAACATTTCTCTTTAAATAATTAGTGTAAAATTAGACATCATTTTCGTTAGTACTTGTGATTAAAAGATGGCGGCGTTTGCTATTACTAATCCAATGTCTCAATGAACAACAACAAATATTGAAATTGCGCAACAAAATCAGCTGATGTACTATTTTCGTACATTCCCAGATCGTGAGACGTTTAAAAATAAAATACTTATTAAACTATCTGCGAGTTATTTTTCACAAAGTTGGCAAACGTTTCGGTCAGTTTTGGCGGGAATTCTGTGCTGGCTAGGGACGTAACTTTTTCTATATTAAATTAATGTGATCATAAGTGCCAAATATTTTTTTAAATCTGGTAACAAGTTTTGATTTTGTTGTGTTTATAAATAAAGTTGAAATTTGTAAACAAGTAGCGAAGGTTGAGACAAATATAAGGTTGTTGGTAGTTGTATAGTTGTCTTTTTTATATTTCTATGGTGTGTACCATGGAATTAATAAGTAGTTAGTCATATATAAGCCTGGACAACATAATAATATTCAAATTAAATAAAGAAATAATATTAGCCTTGTATAAAGACTTTCAGTGTGACAGTGTAGGCATGGGCCACTTTTTAGTGTGAGAATGGTTACGCTAACAGTCTACCACGCTGGCCCAGCGTTGGTTGGCAGACTTCACGTATCTTCGAGAACATTATGGAGAACTCTCACACATGCAGGTTTCCTCACGATGTTTTCCTTCACCGTTAAAGCGAGCGATAATTAACTATTTAATACGTACATAACTTCGAAAAGTCAGAGTTGCGCGCCTTGGGATCGAACTCGAGACCTCTGCGTGGCAGTACAACGATTTCCCACTAGGCTATCGCTGCTTTAGTAGTACGTAAGTACTTACTGATTTCATGATACGCACAAATACACAGATAAGGTGCTTGTCCTGTATAAGCACCTTGTCTGTGAATTTGTCGGGCAGTGGACATTAAATTTTAGGTGAGAACTAAAGAAGCATCATTCGAGATTACATACATAAAAATAAGTAAATATCTGTAGTAACAGGAGTGTAAAGACCGTCACAGGATGCAGACATTTTTGATCATTTAAAACGCCTGTAATTTTTAAAATGCGTAAAACGTACGTAATTTATTTTTTTAAATTTTCTGATTACTTCAACTTCTGGGACACTCTGCATAGCAAGAGTTAGTATTTGAGACGTGCACTAGATCGATATTTTGCTAAATATGAGTTTAGGTCCCACGTAATTAAGGTTGCCAACCGTACATTATAAGAGAGCGATAAAATACATCAAAATACTTTATTTTACCTATGTCTACTTTTAAAATAAACAAAAATGGATGCTACGCCAAATTTTATAAAAAAGTAAATTATTTATCTGTCTTAATATTGCCATAGATTCTAAAGATTTGGTCAAGACGTTCCAAGAAAATAAATATTCGTTAGATGTTACTAGAAGCAACAACAAACATGGTAATAAAATAGCAGAATAAATAATACCGTATTTTGGGATGATGAACTTTTTTTTACCTCAATAAGTAAATATACTCTTGTTCTCCCTAGCCTTTATTATTCCCAAGTCACTTGGGGTCGGATTTTCTGGTCTAACTGGTTTTTACTAGATATCAGTTTTTACACGGAGCGGCTGCCACCTGACCTCCGCCACCCGAAGGCTAACGATAGCCTAAGCCTAGACCAGTGTCAGGATATTAGAGGGCACTGACTTCCCAATAACGACTGCCCGACTGCCATAGATGTTCACGGCAGCCGGGACCGACGGCTTAACGTGCTCTCCGAGGCAAGGAGCAGGCGATAATTGTCAATCAATACGCATATAATTTCGAAGTCATATAACTTCCTAAACTCAACGATGCGCGACGTGGGTTCGAACCCGAGACCCTCTGCATTGCAGTCTGTTAGACTCCGCAATGAGCTATCGCTGCTTGCCTTTGGACCCGTTACTGCCCCCAGGAAAAAGCTCCAACACCCAATAGGGGGCGGTACCGCCCCCGTTGGGGATCTATGGACGAAACCTACTACAGTGTTCCTCGATGTTACCAAAATCGGCGAGGTCACGAATCGTTCTGAAATGCGAATTGCGACCCCGCCGAGATAGGACAATCTATGTATGTTTGTAATTCAATCTATAAAACATAGATTCAATTACAAACATACATAGTCATGTCATCATTAGTTAAAGTTTGCACATAATATAATATAATAATATTCTACCACATACACACAACACCATCTAGCCCAAACTAAGCAGAGCTTGTACTATGGGTACTAGACAATAGATAAACATACATATATACTATTTTTTATTTATTTGTAAATACATACATATTTTTATTTTATTTATTTATTTAATAAGGCACACAAAACAAAACATAGTGCATACAGTATAAAACTTATAAACTAACAGTTTTGGTTTAAACTATGGTTCTAACTATGTGTACACATCATGTATATTAGATATCAGTACAAGATGACGTTACAGAACTCAAATTAAAAATAAATACACAAATAATAACAATTGACATTGCAGTCTGTTGGTCTCCCCACTGAGATATCGCTGCTCAAGTAAATATACTCTATTTCATCAAAATAAAGGTGGCAACCCTACACATAATAGGAAGGAAACCTATTGTCATCTACCAAGCACAGTTCTATTTGCCGCGCGTCAATTATAAATGGGTGTTATTTAAATGGTTAGCATAGTATTGGTATTTTTGTGAGCGGCAAAATATAATCTGTGAGCAGAAATAGCTAATTGATCAGCAACTCATGGCCAGCGCCATGGCTTCGCGGGGCTCATATCTTTGGGTAGCTTTAAAAAAAGGAACCTAACATAACCTAACACTTCCGAGACGGAATGCAGTGATTTGAGACGTATAAATGCTCGTTATGCTGTGCAATATTTGCTGACCAATTAGTATTTTTGATGATCATTATATTTAATCCCATCAATAATTTCTTAAAACGTCAAATCACAGAGCACACAACATTCGCTTTTACCACCACAGTACCGTATTTCAAACATAGCATAGTAAATATGTAGGTTAGGTACCAATTTATTTCTATTGTTGAGGTAATATTAGATTTATTTATGGCCCATCATAACCAAGTACAATGCAATATGATTCAGTTCTATAGGTACTTAAAAACAAAACAATGTGTTCTACAGATGAAGTAATATAATATATTTATATATTAATACGTGGAGCAAAAACTTTGTACCCCTTTTTACGAAAATTGCGCGGACGGAAGAGTATGAAATTTGACACAGTTAAAGTTTATATGGAGAAGGAGGGGCGAATCCTAATATTTTTATAAAATATGCATTAGAAATACATTAAGTTAATGAAAAAACACTACACGCACACAACCATGCATTTGACACACGCAGTCGAATCGCGTTCCTAGTATTTCGACATTGTTCGTCTGACGTCGTACAATTCTTTGTAACTATGGTTAACCATAGCCTATAGGTAACCATAGTTGCAAGTTTTCTTTATTACAATAAATAGTACCTTATTTATATGTAATAAAGAAAAAAAGAAAACAAAGTAGCAAGCTTAGGAATTTTGGTCGAATTTTGACCACTAAGCGACCGCTAGTATATTATTATATTAATACGTGAAGCAAAAACTTTGTACCCCTTTTTACGAAAATTGCGCAGTCGGAGGAGAATGAAATTTGGCACAGTTAAAGTTTATATGGTGAAGGAGAGGCGAATCCTAATCCTTACTTCCTTACTAATATTATAAGTGCGAAAGTAACTCTGTCTGTCTGTCTGTTACCTTTTCACGCTCAATCCGCTGAACCGATTTAGATGAAATTTGGAATAGAGATAGCCTGAGACCCTGGGAAGGACATAGGCTATATAACATCACGCTACGACCCACGGGGGCCCAGCAGTAACGATAGACGCCGGTGAAACGTCGGGAACATCTAGTTATACTATAATATTATAAAGCTGAAGAGTTTGTTTGTTTGGTTGAACGCGCTAATCCCAGGAACTACTGGTTCGAAATGAAATGAAATGATATTAAACATCGAATTGAATTTTTTTTTCTTTTATTGGATATCTTATTAATCGAGGAAGGTTATAGGCTATATAACATCACGCTACGACCCAAGGGGGCGGCGCAGTAACGATAAACGCGGGTGAAACCGCGGGAAAATCTAGTGTTATAATGAACACCTGTGATAAGAGAAACATAATAATAAATTTATTTATTCTCAAAAACCGAAACAGCGCGTTGCAACTATTGGCTAAATTAATTTAATATGGCGTAATATATCATCAATATTATGAGGAAAAAATTATACGGTGACTCACAATACGACTGATTATAATTCTGATGCAATATTGTTATCCGTGGTTTGATTTTCTCTTTATATTATTACTAGCTTTTGCCCGCGGCTCCGCTCGCGTTAATTTAGAATTTGACAATCAATTCGGGTTGTACTCTACTTGTAATAATATAATTCAACAATGATTCGAAAGACACGTGGCGCCATCTATTATCATAAGAACGTTATTATTGTTTTCCTCGGGAACAGTAACTTTTTTCGGGATTATGTCTGTTTCTGTGCACCTGACAACGTAGATGCAAAATTTCAGGGTGATCGGTTCAGTGGTTTAGGCGTAAAAAAGTAACAAACAAACAAACTCATTTTCGCTTTTATAATATTAGTAAGGATTAACTGACCCGCGCAACTTCGTCTGCTTCATATAAGGGAATTTTCTCCGTTTTTGCAACATTTTTCATTGCTACTCCGCTCCTATTGGTCGTAGCGTGATGTTATATATAGCCTTCCTCGATAAATGGGCTATCCAACACTAAAAGAATTTTTCAATTCGGACCAGTAGTTCCTGAGATTAGCGAGTTCAAACAAACAAACAAACGTTGTTTGAACGCGCTAAGCTCAGGAACTACTAGTTCGATTTGAAAAATTATTTTGGTGTTGGATAGCCCATTTATCGAGGAAGGCTATATAACATTACGCTACGATCCACGGGGACGGCGTAGTGATGATAAACGTGGGTGAAACCGCGGGCACATCTAGTATATAATAAATAATATCAACCCTGTATTAAACTGTCACACTGCCTTCTCTCAGTGTGAGAAGTGTTACGCCATAATCTATTACAGGCTAGTGCTGGTTGGCAGACTTTACATATCTTTGATAACACTATGGGGACTCTCAAACATGCAGGTTTCCTCACGATATTTTGCTTAATCGTTAAAGCGAGCGATAACTAACTATTTAATCCGCATATAACTTCGAAAAGCCAGAGATGCATGCCTTGGCCAGAGATGGGCCTCAAACTCGAGACCTCTACGTGGCAGTTCATCATCATCATGTCAGCCAAAAGACGTCCACTGCTGGACATAGTCCTCCCCCAAGGTTTTCCACACAGACCGGTCTTAGGCCACCCGCATACAACCGCTTCCCGAGACCTTTACCAGGTCGTCGGTCCACCTTGTGGGGGGCCTACCCCTGCTGCGTGTTCCGGTGCGTGGCCGCCATTTTAGAACCTTTCTGCCCCAACGGCCATCGGTTAATCAAGCCATAATAATTATGTCTGCCGCTCCAAGACAGGCTAAGAAAATATTACTGTTATCTATGACTCCTGAATAAAAAAGAAAATTTTATCTAAGCAATAATGTTGGAATTGACTGATATGAGAATTGTAAATTGATTAGTGTCATGGCATGTCAATTGGTAGACAGATAACGATATTGTTTATTGACTTCACTTTTAGCCTACATCATTGTTGATAACAAAAATCAAGAAATAGAATTTTCAGCATAGCAGAAATGAATTGGTTTTTTTGTGCTGGCAAAGCTGTCAAACCGGGTAGATGCAATTTTAAATTCATCTAGATGTGCCCGCGGTTTCACCCGCGTTTATCGTTACTGCGCCTCCCTCGTGGGTCGTAGCATGATATTATATAGCCTATAGCCTTTCTCGATAAATAGGCTATCCAACGCTAAAAGAATTTTCAATTCGGACCAGTAGTTCCCGAGATTAGCCCGTTCAACCAAACAAACAAACAAACTCTTCAGCTTTATAATATTAGTAGGTATAGATTTGTAATATAATATAATAATATTCTACCACATACACACAACACCATCTAGCCCAAACTAAGCAGAGCTTGTACTATGGGTACTAGACATTGGATAAACATACATATTTTTTTTTTGTAAATACACACATTATACATAGACACCCAGACCAAGACAAACATCCATGTACATACTCACAAATGTTTGACTTGTGTGGGAATCGAACCGGCGACCTCAGGCGTGGCAGTCGGTTATACTAACCACTGCGCCATCGGAGCCGACATTTGTTATTATACATACTGGTTAATTTTGAATACTCTTGCTGAAACCAATTGGTTACAGCCATCTTCTACTGGTGTACATGGTCCCACTGTACACTTGCACTACAAGGATCTTTTTCTTAAAACCATCCTTGGATGAGTGCCATTCCTTGTCACGGAGAATATTGAAAGCATAGAATTAGCGGTTTGCTCTACCTGCCTTAGTGCCACAATGGTCATGAATGCAACTGGTACGCATAATGTCTCAGCTTAGATACCCAGGTCTCAGTGTTATTAGGTAGTGCTGTCAAGAAATTTCCGGCACCAGACTGCCATTATGAATTTCTTGACAGGAACTGTGCCTGATAGACAGCAGTAAGTTAGCCTTCTTTTAAGTATATATCAAGAGTAGCGGTAGCTCATTGGGGAGACCAACAGACTGCAATGGAGAGGGTCTAGGGTTCGAACCCACGTCGCGCGCCTTTGATTATCGAAGTTTATGACTGTTCGAAATTATGTGCATATTGATTGACAATTATCGCCTGCTCCGTGCCTCAGAAAGCACGTTAAGCCGTTGGCCCCGGCTTCATGAACATCTATGGCAGTCGTTATTGGGAGAGTGTCGTCACAAAAGATCCCACTGGGTCGAAGTGTCGCCGGTCTGCACTGACTGGCCCCCACATGAGATAAGATAAGATAGCCTTCTATTAAATTAAACCTAAAACGTTATAACACCTCTGCCTACTACCCATAGGCATGACAGCTTGAGAGCCTTCTGTGCTCACTTAAAGTCCGCGTAAAGTTGTCAAGGCCATCTGTGGCCAACAAATAATACAAAAAATATCAGCCCTGGCCCCTGTATTAAACTGTCCCGCTGCTGGGCATGGGCTTCTTCTCAGTATGAGAAGGATTAGGTCATAGTCCACCACGCTGGCCTAGTGCGGATTGGCAGACTTCACATATCTTCGGAAACATTATCAAGAACTCTCAGACATGCAGTTTTCCTCACAATGTTTTCCTTCACCGTTGTAGGTATGATACTATATATTTATATTTGTTTTCTTTCATTCTTTTTTTTAGTCATTTCAGTACACAGAAGTGTATCCATCCCATTGAACATGTACAAAATATCTTACTCCTAAATGCTATATCAACAAAATTATTTACGTAATAAAAAAGAATATTCAACATTAGCACCATCATATGCAGGATTGGCTAAAATGTCATGAAATAAAACTATGTACATATATGTACGTAAGTTTCAAGTATGTATAACACATTGATTGCTATGCCAGTCATAAATTACCACAAACAATTTCTATTGTATCAGCTATACATAATATGCCTATTTATATCTTAATATATAACTATTTTCATTAAAATCATGTTTTGGTTAGGCATAATTGTATAGGTACTACCATTGGGTAGTAAGTATTAGTATTTCTAGTTGAATTACATATTATTTATTTACAAAATAAATAGGTACAAACTTATTTATTTATTTGTATAAAATAATTATACGTAATTAAATAATAAACATAATTCATAAGAACTTTTACAACATTATAAGACTATTTTACTTGAACATTAACAATTATTTTAAACATTGCACATATTAGGCAATAATATAAATTGTAAACAAGGAACAACTTATTATTATGTTATTTACTTTTTATGTGCTTTATTACATTACATTCAAATAATAGTACAATAATTATTGACCAAGTATAATTATAAACATGATGATGAAATAAATCTTCCTTTCTAAGAAATTAATTTCACAATAAGTTTTAAAACTACTTTAATTTTATAATGTCTAATTAAGACATTATTTGCAATTAATAATTATTATTACATAAAAGTGGAACAAATGACTTTCATTTATGCAATAAAAATACAATCACCTTTTGTTTAATTTCAAGGTCTTTACTAAATAAAACAAAAACGCGCGAAGACATTTAAAAAAATATGATGGGCGTTGGACAAATAAGGAAATCCTATTAATAATATAGAAAAAGCTATATTTTTTAAATTCTATATATTTAATGCAATGGTACTCACAGTAACAGCTGTTATAGTCAAGGCCACTGTTATAGCTTGTTGCCAACACAACTTCTGATCGTATTGTGAGTCAATAAACAGAAACGCACCCACAAACACAGGAACCAAGCCAAATTATTTACAATGACGTAAATAAAACATTTACAACTGAACAAATATTATGTATACTATAACCCAAAGAGACTAGTTGAGTGTAAGACTGTACTTATTTGTCCGACTACATTCACGTCACGCGATAACAGACGAATGTTATTATATAGTAATTATTAGTGCCTTTGTTAACCGATAAGATAATTTCGTTATGGTTGCGAAAATTTCGTCACGATTGCACTGAATATTTTGACATTTTACATAAACATAACCATTGTTTTTAGTGATGGCAATAAAACCATAGATAAAATACTATTGAATAAAACACAATAAATCGAAAAACACTCATAAATCCGTTCCGAACATATCACAAATACAAACTGACCATTTTCAGCAATGTATACAACATTAATATTATATTCGCACAGAATAATAATATAACTACAATAAAAAATTGAGTTACTAAATACAATATTTGGTTAACTAGAGACAAAACATCATTCTTGTATTCCAATACTTAAGATTGTAATTCAAAAATATTAGTTTATTTAAAATCAATAATTTAGATTTAACGTTTCATAGCGTACCTGTCACTTTCCGTCTTAGTGCTTATTATATACAAATATTTAGTTTGTAAAGGTAGTAATAAGTATTGCATCCTAAATAAAAATATAAAATTTTTTCATATTTATCTTTTAGAGGTGTGATCTTGCTTACGCACGCACGTACGCACACACACACACACACACACACATACACACACATTAAATAATATAATAATAGCTTAGTACTCACATTTTATATTGTTGTTTACATATTTGGAATATTTTAATAACATTGTATTAATACTTACCTCTAATTTGGGGAAGACACTATTTCCTGCAACACAGTTTAAACTAGCGCAGGAATTAGAGGATTCTTTAAGATTGTAAATGTTTTGTATTTCAAATAAATTATTATTATTATTTATAACAGGAGATATTGAAGCTATTTCATCAATAAAAATATTATTTATATTTCGTATACTCATATATTTAAAAGATTGGATAATTACAATTCGGTATTTATTGATGTAGTAGGTCTGAAAGTGAACAAAGTGTAAATACGTGATTTCTAGCTCTTTAATAATATTATTATACATGTTGTCTGGTAATTAATGGATAAACTTGAAATGTCTAGTAGAACTGATGGCCGTTTAGAAAAATATGAAAAATATCTATCCTAACTACTACCTGAGATATGATTTTTTTCTAATTACCTTATTTAGCTTTCTTGAATACTACGACCATAGATGAATGAATTCCACCGGTTTTTTGTTGTTTTATTAAGCACCATTGATGTATAAATATATAAATGTTAAGCACTAATTATGCTAATAGATAGACAGTCAAAAGTATAACTAGCTATTGCACTGTTTTAATATATTTACTTTTTTAAATTTTTTTCTTATTTTTTAACGGCCGTGGCCAATGCCCTCAGTTCTACTATAAGACATTTCAAGGTTATCCATTAAACCGGACAATCTGTATAATTATTGTTTTCCTTACCTAATGGTCAGCATTGCTTATTGCCGGGGAATTCCCCAAAATACCATAGTTTCCAAATTTTATTATTATAATGAGATACTATAATAATACTTTATATCTTCTTATACTATATGCCTACCTACGCGTTATATCCCATCCCATTCTTTGCTCATTTGTTGCGGAGCATTAAATATAAAAAGGATGCGGCATAGGTCCAATAATAATTCTGGTTCATAATGTACTTATTTTTATTTTAATGTTACAAATATGAGGGAGTGTACTATATATGTATACTTGGGAAACCAAGGAGGTATAGCACTGACCTACTCTATAGCGAGTGCCCCGTACTTACAGTAAGGCAACTCTTCATCAAATGCGTACTAATACGGAAGCATAAGAGCACCAATTTTAAGCCAATTTTAAAACGTAATAAAACCAAAATTTTTCTGGAACTCCACATAGAACAGACCTCGCACGTCGGCATTATTATGTCCTAGGTAATTACCTATACAATGCTGCTAATGTTGACAATAACATATATCCACTGTCAACCAACAAATTCAAATCAGTTATCATACACTGGCTCAAAACGCATAACTACGATAAAACAGAAGAACTTGTATATAAGCAAAGATTTTAAACAATTCTACACACACATACACACACACCCTCACACTCACACTCACACTTACACACACACACACCCTCGCACACACACACACACAAACACACAGAGACACACTCACACACACACTCAAATATATACATATATACAATCCAATGGTATCATTCTCACACGTGGTAAATAGACATATTGTTTTATTTTTTTTAATATTTTTTATTATATTATTATTTATATTTGATTAGTATTTTTATAATCTAAACAGTTTATTTGTCGCTGTTCATTGTTTTGCATTACATAATGCTATTTCCGGGTGGAAGACGCTGACGACTGTAATACAATTTAATATTAGCACGGTCGTCAACGGCAACCTCTTAACAAATGTACCATTGTTCAGTTTTATTTAGGATCAGTTTAAAAGAAATTTGTAAAACTATATTTTGTTGAATAAACGTTATTATTATTATTATAGTGTGTACGCTGTAACGCTGTTACATTATGGCGTATAAGCAAATAATACCCTACAAAGATCAAACCGGATCAAACCCAAAAACCTACAGTAGTGGGGTCATAAAGCTCGTCACTTATACGAAGCAAAAATTTAAAAGTAAATGCAATGAACGCAAGGCATTTAGCAATATAAATAACATTTTGAAATATTGTTTTTCTCGTTGACCGTCTGTTGGGCAATGGTATAGCGGAAAAATTCTAAGTCTATGGGTATAGCAACACGACGCCGACGATTCGAATGTACCTAATTTTTTTTTAACTGTTGCTTGCATACGTAGACAGAGAAACTAATTGCAAAGAAGCTTCAAATTTCAAATCAAAATTAGGGTTCCGCAAATTTTTAAAAGTATCGATACCTACTCGATACCAAGTATCGTATCAAAAGTATCGATACCGATAAAAGTATCGGATCAAAAGTATCGATACTACTTAGTATCGAGTACTTTTTCTTTGCCTCGGGAAACGTTAAAATCTCAAAAAAAGTACATACATAATTAAAATTTTTCAAAAATAAAAACATCTACATTCTGTACTAAGAATACTAACACAATACTTAACAACTACATACTGAATACTACTACGTACTAATTTATGATGTGAACCTCCAGTCTTTTTCGTTACAATCACACATTCAGACATAAATAATAATTTATTGAGGCGTGAACCGGTGAGACGGTTTCTTGCAGACATTAGCGTTTGAGAAAAGTCTCTCAGACGGCACTGAAGTTCCGGGTATTATTAGGTATTCGGTGGCCATGGTATATAATTTAGGGTACACCGTTTTCATCTCGCTCCATAGTATGAATGGGTCCGACTTTAAAGAAGACAGGACTTGCAAGGTATATTCCAGTTTCATCTTTATCAATGCCGCGGCGCCTATAATTAATTAGATATCATTCATGTAATCATCCCGTTTCAAAATACCAAGATCCGATTAAAGTACTTAACTGACCACACATAACCGCTGATTAGGAGATTCGCGGATTCCCCTAATATAGAATCTGGATCAATAATAGTGAATAGTAAAAAGTATCGAGTACATCAGAAAGTATCGATACCTAGTAAGGTATCGGAACAAAGTATCGAGTACGAAAATACTAGGTATCGCAACGCAAGTATCGATACTACTCAAGTATCGAAACTTTTTGCGGATCCCTAATCAAAATAATTCGGCGGGAAAGCAATCGCAGATCGCTGTCAAACCGACGTTTAACATTTTTATTGTTTATATTTACAAAATGTCAATAATTGTTGAAAATAACTTGAAAAGCACTGAAAATAAAGATGTATTTGAGCAAAAAGCACATTATATACCTTGTAAAATTGAGGATGACGGTCCTGCGAACGTTGAAAAGTACTACGAACCTTATGTTATGGAGAAGGATGGAGGTTATTATGATAAATTTATTTTTAAATCTAAGATTTTTATGATAGTTGTTGTGTCATATTGCGGCTGTAATTAGTGTTTAATGATAGCACTGAAACCTTGTTTCTACAAACTAGGCTGAACGATTTGCTATAGAGTTTTCTCTTATTTCTTACTGTAAAATCTTTATATTTATGCCACCGCTTGTATCCGAGCTAACTTGTAAACTATGACATTACATTGTATTTAATGACACGGTTTACAAGTTTACAGCAGGATTCTTACTTGGTGTAACGGCCTGAGCACGAAAATTTGTTGCACCTGAACTGATATTGCATATGATGGTTGCTGAACCGTGTCCTATCCTAACACTTATTGAATTTATGGTGCCAACCCCTTGATAATGGCAGCAGTGTTGGGCCCTTCAGAAAAGCCTAAAAGTTGTAGCTTTACTAAAATACTAATATAATATATTCTATCACATACACACAACACCATCTAGCCTAAACTAAGTAGAGCTTGTACTATGGGTACTAGACAATGGATAAACATACATATACCTATATTTTTTTTTTGTTAATGCAAACATATTATACATAGAAACACCCAGACCAAGACAAATGTCCATGTTCATGCACACAAAGTTTGACTCGTGCGGGAATTGAACCCACGACCTCAGGCATGGCAGTTGATTACACTGACCACTACGCCATCGAGTTCATTATTTACTATGGATTTATTTAATACCAGACCAAATACAGTAAAAAAATTGATGAATAATGTTTTCTTCGCAAACAACCAGCCTTAAGTCACGTTTTGAATTTGCCTGTGTAACCTAACTTAAGTTAATTAAACAAACATAATTAATTAGTTTATAGTTCAAATAAAAGCTGTATTATAAATCTATATTAATATAAAGCTAAAGAGTTTTGTTTGTTTGAACGCGCTAATCTCAGGAACTACTGGTTCGATTTGAAAAATTCTTTAAGTGTTGAATAGCCTATTTATTGAGGAAGGCTATAAGCTATATAACATCACGCTACGACCCACGGTGGTGGTGCAGTAATGATGCACGGGTGAAACTGCGGGAACATCTTTCAATTCGAACCAGTAGTTCCTGAGATTAGCGCGTTCAAACCAACAAACAAACAAACAAACTCTTCAGCTTTATAATATTAGTATAGATAGCTGACCCGCGCAACTTCGCCTGCATGACATAAGAGAGAGAGTGGGTCTTAGGTGGGTCTTTGTTAAATCCACGAACCACATAAGAACCATTGAACAAAATTTTATAAATAAACCTACAGTGCTAATTTAAAATCACGCAGAATAAAGCAGGAGAAACATCGTTTGTATGTCTGTAATGGGTAATTATTTGCTGCGATGTTATGTTAAAACGGCGATATCTCCTAAGATATTAATTGAAATCGAATAACGTAAACGACAATTTTGTTTTAAATTAAATACTTGTGATGAATAACGTATTTATTTGGATAAGGATTAATATCATATTTATAAAAATACCTTCGCAAATAATGCATTATTTTAGAACAAATTTGGTTGGCATAAAAAAGGTTATAGTGAGCCAACCTTAAAAGATAGACATATGCTGTCGCGGACTTTTTTTAGAACTTTTAAAGGGGAACAATTCTGTCATACATGATTTTTGCGAAACTTTAACTGTTTACGCAGCGCACGCAGCGGAAGCTCTCAAAAGGAAAAAGAACACTCCGATTTTGAAACATTCCTCATTGGTGCTCCCCTCCTATTGATCTTAGCGTGATGATATATAGCCTATAGCCTTCCTCGATAAATGGGCTATCTAACACTGAAAGAATTTTTCAAATCGGATCAGTAGTTCCTGAGATTAACGCGTTCAAGCAAACAAACGAACAAACAAACTCTTCAGCTTTATAATATTAGTACATATAGATAGAGAAGCAGTCAGTGGGGAGACCAACAGACTGCAATGCAGAAGGTCTCGGGTTCGAACCCACGTCGCGCACCTCTGACTTTCGGAAGTTATATGTCTTTTCGAAATTATGTGCGTATTGATTGACAATAAATATCGCCTGCTCCGTTCCTCGGAGAGCACGTTAAGCCGTTGGTCTCGGTTGCCATGAATATCTATGGCAGTCGTTATTGGGAGAGTATCGACACAAAAGATCCCACTGGGTCGAAGTGTCGCCGGTCTGCACTGACTGGCCCCCACATAAGATAAGATAAGATAAGCCCTTTACCAAAGAACACTATTTAACATGGCAATGACAGCCCTAGGATTTTACTTTATGCAGGCTAGGGATCTTGATCTGTAAGTTGTAGTGCTCAGAAACTAGAATAATGCCAAATTTGGGTCCTCATATCTCTGCCGAACGACCAAGGCATGGAATTCTCTGCCAAGGCACGTGTTTCCTTCTTCCTTCAATCCTGGGTTCTTTAAGCGGGACGTGAAAAAGCATCTTCTCAGGCCGTCAAAGTAGAGACCTTATCATCGCCTCGGCTACTGTGGGGGCGATGTGGGGGCCACTGCTCTTAGACCACACGACTGCTTACCATCAGGTGGAGTGTGGTCATTTTGAAGAGCAAAAAAAAAAATTTAATTCCTAATTTAATTTGAAATTTGTCAGTGCTGGATTCAAATGCTTTTGGGTGATGCATAAGGCAGGCTTTATGTTTGTTGGGTCTTTCTTGGACCTGTGATACTGGTGCATGGTCTTTGTATAAAACTGTTTTCACTAGAAGAAAGACATCATATACATATGCTGAAATGTAGAACAACCTTTTTACTTTTTAGAATTCTCTTCATCATTCAGAGGACATCCTTTAGATGGTACAAAGCTCAATGTTCCGGAAGGTTACAGTGCTATAATAGTGACCGAAGCAAAAAGACCTCTAGCCGAAGATGCAGAGAGGAAGTTCCAGGTAATACTTTATATCTACCTGTTTGTCATTTGACAGCGTAATTAATCTTGTGGTATTGTGGCCAGGTCAGTTAACCAGGTTTGGCAAAGCATTCATATTATGTAAGCAAATCCTCAGTAGCATTTGAGGGAACTGTGCTAAGTAAAGATGCTTCTGAATATTTTCCGAACACATAATTGGTCCTAAACATGCTTTGAAGTCCTAGCACACATATCAACTCTGCAAGGGATCGTCACCGTATCAACTCGACCGTGCAGTATTCTTTGAATGAAAATCCCTACTGCAACGCACACTAATCAGAATCGTAATGTAATCGTTTCACCTCAGGACAAGCTTGCGAGCTTGTCCTTGCAGTTCCCGCGCCTACGGCTCGTCGTCCCCACGCTTACGTCTCCACGTGCACAGCACGTTTGGCAACAGTAGGACTACAGTAGGCACCACTAGGTCGATATGGTGATGATGCCTTTCCGAGTTGATGTGTGCTATGACCTGTAGGCCGGGACTCCACCAAAGCGGAGATGTGTGCGGTGTGCTGTGCGAGAAGAGATGTTTTTCAGCTCGGGTGCGAGGCGTTGAGTGACACTGCATTGCACTGCACGCCGCTCACATCTCCGCTTCCATCGCGCCATACAAATATTACACATCTCCGCACAGCGAACTCCACTGAAGCTGAGCGGAGAGATGTGTCAATAACACGATTCTATTGGTTGTTTAAAAAACATATCCTCTCCGCTTTGGTGGAGTCCCGGCCTTAGGCTGCCTAGTTGATATGTGGAATTCAAATCCATAATACTTGGTGTAGCAGTAGAGAATCAACTGCTTGCCAACTGTGAAATCCATGCAGTTAACTTTCTGCCACCTCTTCGCCCTAGCCTTTATTATTCCCAAGTTACTTGGGGTCGGCTTTCTAGTCTAACCGGATTTGACTGGATATCAGTTTTTACACGGAGTGACTTTAAACTTTCTGCCACCAATAGCCATAATTCCAGACTTCATTGCGGCATCTGCTTAATTCTTTACAGAATTAGAGACACCCTCTAATCCAAAACCCCATTATCACACATTGTACAGCTAATAAACTTATTCCTGACAAGATATGTTTCTACAGAATATACCATGGGGAGTGCTCAGAAGAGTTATTCCACCTTATCCCGCCCTCCCCTTTCCTATCCAGAACAACGCGTGCTGGGCTCAGATGCCATCCTTACACGGTAGAGTCGACTAGAGCGTACCAACAAGTTTGGGTCCTCATACCTCTGCCGAACGACCAAGGCATGGAATTCTCTGCCAAGGCACGTGTTTCCTTCTTCCTTCAATCCTGGGTCCTTTAAGCGGGGCGTGAAAAAGCATCTTCTCAGGCCGTCAAAGTAGAGACCTCAACATCGCCTCGGCTGCTGAGGGCGGTGTGGAGGCCACTGCTCTTAGACCACACGACTGCTTACCATCAGGTGGAGTGTGGTCATTTTGACGAGCAAAATAAATAAATAAAAAAAAAGCATTCTAGCGTAGCCGCAGGAGCTTATAAGAATATTAGTAATTTGTAACATAATGCCAGTAATATTGTCTTACATTTACGCAAATATTATATAATTATAATGATATACTAGCGGTCGCCTAGTGCTCGAAATTCGACCAAAGTTTGCCTGTAAGATATTGCTGATATATGTCATTATATATTGATATATGTAACCATAGTTACGCGCTTCGACTGCGTGTGTCAAATGCATGGTTGTGTGCGTGTAGTGTTTTTTCTTTAAATTAACTAGCGGACCCGACAGACGTTCTGCATGATATACCAAGCGATTAGGATATTAAACAAAGTAAGAAATGTAAGACAAATAATATAATAATTTTGTTATTCATTATTTTGAAATAACATCAATTTTTCTAAAAGCAATTCTTTATAATCAATAATGTTTGTTTAATTTTATCTTAATGCGAGTTGATGAATTTCATTGTGCAAGAACCACGACTGCGTAATTCGCATTCCGCAACTAATAGTAGTTTAATTTCAATGAATAACATTCGCGTAAACAGAAGCCAATATTATATTTTCTACAGATTTTGTTGCATTGTTTATTTTGAAACGCCACGTATTATTGAACATTACTACAATTTAAGCTATTTAAATGATTTATATTTAAGTTTACACTTTTCCCCAATGTTTCAGTTGCTTTTTAGCAGGCATTTTCATAGGGAGACTAGATGGTGGTTGTGTCATGTCCTGAAGTGTAGTCATTTCAGAGTACCCGAACATAATTTAATCATTGGTGTTTCTAGGAAAAATGTTCAGTTCACTTTGAATTTGGGGACAGTGGTGGAATGGTAATGTGATATGCAATAAAATGGCTATTTATTTAGGCAGGATGAGCTCAAAGTATCATGAAGTCTAGCTGTGTTTTGTTTCTTCTTGGAATAATCTCTATATGAATTACTGGATCCTAAGCTGGTGGTAAATTCCACATTCCATGCCAGTAATCTTTATTTTTAAAGTCAGTCTCATGAAAGAAGTCTCGCAGACGCGGCGCCACATTCAACATCACAATTGACAAACGATGACAACATGGTCGATCTCATAATTAGTTCCACTTATTGCCGTGGGACTTCTTTCGTGAGACGGACTTTACATCATACCACATTACAACCTTTTACTCATATTGATATTTAAGGAATGTGATTTTAAATTATTTGATTTGCAGGTAGCAGGTGGCTTCAAAGAGTTTATCAACTGGAATTGGGACAAGAAACCATCACAGAATGACAACATAGTCAGAGCTATGGACTGGATAGATATTAGTGAAGCTGTAAGTCATTATTAACATTTCATCATTATACTGATTGCACCGATGGCGTAGTGGTTAAAATGGTCGCCTGGACGTTGCTACTACACAAAGTGTTGTGGGTTCAATCCCCATATGAGGCAAACATTTGGATGACCCAGAAATAGTTATTTGGAGTGTGACGGTCCTTTGTGTTGATGGTGTAGTGGTTTAAATAGTCGCCCGCACACGTCACAGCTGCGCCGAGTGTTGTGGATTCGATGCCTATATGGGGCAAACATATATGTGACGCAGAAATAGTTGTTTTTAGTATGTGTCCTTTGTATTGATGGTATAGTGGTTTAAATGGTATCCTGGACGTGGCCACTGCGGGAAATGTTGTGGGTTCAATCCCCGCAGCAGACAAAAATTTGTGTGTTCCATAGCTGTTCCAAGTCTGGATGTGCTATGTGTGTGACGACCTCGATGGCGTAGTGGTTAGTGTAACCGACTGCCACGCCTGAGGTCGCGCAAATCAAACATTTGTGTGCATGAACATGGATGTTCGTCTTGGTTTGGGTGTTTCTATGTATAATATGTATTTACAAAAAGGTATATATGTATGTTTATCCATTGTCTAGTACCCATAGTACAAGCTCTGCTTAGTTTGGGCTAAATGGTGTTGTGTGTATGTAATAATTAATTAATTATTACATACACATAACAACCCCAGCGACAGGAATTAATCTTGGGCGCAATGGGAATGGTAATGACCACCCGTGTTAAAAATGGGGTAGTTATAAAAAAGGGCTTCTCTAAATTCTAAAGATTTAATTTTAAATATAGTAACACTGATCTAAACAAGATCTAAAATGTATATTTTTCAGATACACGGCGATTGACACATTGATTGATTGACACAGGAACTACAGATAAAATGAAACAACTTTGTTATTAACAAAAGTTATTTATTAAAGAAATAACACTTTAAAACTAAATTGCATTTTTAATTATACTGATCTGTGTGAATACTAGTAATTTAATCCTACTACTCAAAGATTTAAATCATAGATGCTATATACTACGTTTAAATACAGTCATCTTTCTGTACGTTAAGTTGTCATCCGCCACACAATGTCAACAACACATTTGAATTATAAATATGGTATTATCATTACTCGTATTGAAAATCGTACACTATCGCTCTTTATCATGTAAATGTAATGTGTGAGCTCACTCTTCTGAGTGTCGACACTTTCGTGCGATTGAAGATATCCAAAATATATTCATCTATATAAACTAGCTTTTGCCCGCGGCTTCGTTCGTGTAAAAGTAAGTTATGTTACTTTTTTAAATTAAAATATATTCTATGTTACTCGGTGATAATATAGCTTTCTAATGGAGAAATAAACATCCAAATTTACAAAGTTATGATATTGGATATTACTTAGAAGTTTAAATTCACCCAAATCAGTACACAAAACAAACACTATTCCAATCAGAAGATAAAATAAACAATAACTTAAAATTCACATTCTGTTTAAACTAAATGTTTACTGCAGTAATTATTATGATATTTACAAAGTTCACAATACTTAGTCTTTCGCATATATCTCCAAGGAGGCGTATTAGACCCAGTTTTAACTATGGACATAGGTCCCACGTAATAGGGGTCAAACCTACAACCATCCCAGGTAGAAGAGCCTCGCTGATGTCAGCATGAATGGGCCGGCTCGACCGGGGAAGGACTATCCTCTCACAGAATATCGACGTGAAGTACCAGTATTCCTACTGTTGTTTCGTTCGGTGAGTGAGAGTGCCGGAAGCCCAATCACCATCTTTCCCCCTTCTCACTTCCTTCCCTAAAGGGTTGGCAACGTGCAAGTGATGCCTCTGGTGTTGCAGGCGTCCATAGGCTACGGTGACCACTTACCATCAAGGGGGCCGTATGCCAATAGTTGAAAAAAAAAAATTGGGGCAGTCTTTGGGGACTACCGATAGAAGTGAAAACTTTAATCCTTCATCGTAAACACTTCTTTATAAACAAAAAAAAAGGCGAGTCAGATTCCTGATACTCTCTTGGGGGTTTTGGGTGTTATTTCTATTCAATGCGGCGGACGCCGGTCGACGTCTTATTTTTTCATACTCAGATTCGGAGGACGCCGATCGGCGTCATGTATAGTTGTTTTATATTTTACCCAAATTTAAAGATATTATATTAATAAAACAACAAATGTTTGGAATTTACTAATGAAATGCCTGATACGAGTAGTTTTTAGATATTTTGTTTTTTTTATTTCATCAAGTGCTGCTGACGCCGATCGGCGTTTACGTTAAATATGAGCCGATTCTGGCTAGCGAAAGCGAAATTTGTTGTCGCATTGAATGGGTTAAGGGGGTCAAAATTTCGTTATTTTTTGCGTAGGACGCACCATTTCTGAGATATTGTTAATATTCACACAAGAAGTGCTCAACGTGCCTAAAGAAGTTTTCACTTCAAAAATTTTAAAAGATAGATGCGTTACAGTTACGATTGAAAGATCGATTCGAGTACCAGCTATTACACTACCAATGCACCACTCATAACACAAGCAATCTTGCTGAGCTGGGGTTTAGGAATACTAGTAATTAAAAACTCAAATTGTTAGTAATATGCGCCCTGTATATAAACTGTTCCACTGTTGGGCACAGGCGTTATGGGCAGACAAACAAAAAAAAGTAATTGTTTTGGCTTCTATAGCTCTTATAAAGACCTTACATAATTTAATTTACAGACATCGAACAATTACAATTTTATTATATGTATAGATACTGTTATGTCAAAAGAGAGAAAAAACAATTTATATTATCTGCCATCTGGTTATATTTACAAATGTGACTATATTCAAATTTAAATTTCAAAACATTTATTTTCAGACTATTCGGTCCAGTGAGTGCATTAATTTTTATTTCCGTTTAATTTCTGTATTAATTTTTTATTGTAGCAATGCTGCTAGTCTTCTGGGCACACCAGTCGACTGTGATGCGGAGGAATTTTATGACGCCTATTAGAGGATTTTAGTTTTCTTTTTTATTTCTGTTTAATAATATTTTAGGTGTACGTTACTTTAAATAATTATGTTTATACTAGCTGTCCCGACAGACGCTGTCCTGTAAATATTTAGAAAAAAAAACAAATCTAAACCATTCTCGAATCCATTTTAACACAAAAAAATTTGATCAAAATCGGTCCAGCCGTTTAGGAGGAGTTCAGTGACATACACACGTACAGTAGAATTATATATATAAAGAAGATGTACATAGTTAATAATCTGAATAAATATATCAGTCACTTAACAAAAAAAGAAAAATTTTATTATGTTATTATTATGGATTTTTACAATACAGACTTGCCTAGTGTGAAAACCACAGAAGTAAGTACCTCTCAAACCCCGGTGACGCTATATGGGGTCGAAGCGTTGGGACGTGTTTTGTTTGCCGTTTTTTTATTATAAGGCCTGTATTTAAAATATTGTGTTGCATATCAATGTTCTCAGAATGAACCCAGCTTTTCGAATTAATATTTATCAACTGAATAATATTTTTCTAAATATTTTTTTTTGTCATGTCACGTGACGTAACGGGACGTCTATGTTATTTGTTCCGCTGTTATCTGTAGTTTTTATAGGGCAAGTATGTAAGTATAATACATTATTGGAAAGCTTATTCTTTCTATTTTTAGACACAATAAAAACAATAGTGACTATTGTTATTGTTGTATAACAAACTGAAGCCCAAAATAACCTATTACCATTTCTCAGATTTCCCGCCTTTTTTGATATTTTATTTTTTTATTATTTTATTATATCGTATTTCAGGTTTTAATCACTATGATAGTGTTATTTATTAGTATTTCTATAAAATATGTAAAAAACACGCACAAGGCTACGTCAGAATTTTTTTTACAATTTTTTCAATATTTACTTTCTCCGCGCTCTAAAATGTACTCGTCACGCACTTTCAAATGCTAATATCTTATTTTTTTCTCACAGACATTATAAATACTTTTTTTTTACTATAAAGAGTATTTAACTAGGAAATAGAAAAAGTAAAACATCTTATTAGACAAATCAATTAATCTATATAATAAAGATATAATAATATCATCTCATATTTCCAATTCGGTTACTTTAACCAGATGTATAAACTAAAATATACACGTAAATGCGATGATTCATAACACTTATCGTAGCTTACAATGTATACTTCTAAGAAACACAAGCTTTGTTATCATAACTTTGCGTTCTAAATTATAAACATCTGCCGACCCACTCGACTACCGCTCAAGTGTCCTTGAGTGCCCGGGCGGCGCGGGGCGCGGGGTTTGAGAGGTTAATACTGCCAGCGTTTTGTAAATTACTTAATTTTATAATGTGTTTTAGATTTATAAGTTTTTCTAATTTGTTAATAGACAATATTTTACTATTCATTATTTTAGTTGTCTTTATTTTAAAAAGATAACTCCAGCTCTAGTTTTGATTCCAGTGTCCCGGAAGACTTCACAAACATTAATTCTGAATAAGAAACAGTGGAAAACACTTTAAAACATTATTGATGATAAATAACAAATATGAGACAACCATGATGACTATTCTTCTCGCTAGCCTTTATTATTCCCAAGTCACTTGGGGTCGTCTTTCTATCTAACTGAATTTGACTGGATATCAGTTTTTACACGTAGCGACTGTCATCTGACCTCCGCAACCCGAAGGCTAACTATACCCTAAGGCTAGATCAGTGTCAGGATATTAGAGGGCACCGACTTCCCAATAACGACAGCATGATGACTAAAAAAAGGTTTTAATCCTTTTTTTATATTAGCAAAAAAATATTGGAAACGGTATTTTTCTTTTGTCCCACAAACTAATAACAACGAAGATACGCGTTTAAATTTCATGTTACGTCACTCTTCGGTACAAATTATATGAGAGTGTGACGTCACAAGCCTCTTCCGAACTTTAATGCGTTATATCTTAGCCAAATTTTATTGTTTTGTCAAAACATAAAATAGGTGTTTAATATTTTTTGCTATTCTAAAAGATGGACTAATTAGGATCACTTACCCTATCCATTTGCATAAAATATTAAGACATAATTTAACATGGCATACTTTTTTTTGTTCTAATTATATTTACGCATAATTTTTTTAACATAATCATGAAGTTGAATTGTATATTATTACAACCTAGTCCAATTTTCGGGTTGTCACTGAGATAATTATATCAACATAATCTGTATGCCAAAGACAATAATGGCAAAGTATTATTATGCCGAAATAGTTAGGCCAAAGTATACTAGGGAAAAACCATTATGCGAAAAGAAGGGTTTCTCCATTCACTTATTCTCCTCTATTTTCTTTCTCATTTGGTTTTTTATCTCATTCCTTCTCATATACTCTTTTTTACTAATCATTATGGCTCTTGTAAATGTTTTCTTAGCACATTTCTTACCGGTAGTCTTCGGTATAACCGGTGCGCTTTCGGTAACCGGTACTTTTTCGGTAACCGGTACGGTTTCGGTAACCGGTACAGTATCGGTATCAACCAGTTCATTAGATTTCTCTTTGGTATGTACACCAAAATGTGCATCATTTCTGTTTTCTAAATCCTCAAAATCATTGACATTTTCTCTGCTCATCTTGTTAAATATCTTCAGAAACTGCCAAAACTCTATATCCTTGCCTTTAATATTAGAATTGTAGAATTCAATAAGCTGTTTATCGCACTTATGTTTATTTTTAACCGGTTTTGGCGCAGCGAACCGGTTTTCTGTATCAAAATTTAATTTATTTTTCCGGCTATTAAGAACCACATCGGTATTTTCAATAACCTTAACCTGTCCTCGACGGAGCGCCTTCTTCACTGCCGCTGCCTCTTTAATTTTATTCTTTGTTTTGTTGCTACACCGAATTCTTTTACGGTTTTTAGTTTTATATTCAATATGTCTATTCACCCATACTTTAGGTTTGTACCGTTTCGGATTCGTCTCATGCCTACGACTATGAAGCTTCAATGCTGATAAAGTCTGACAGATTTTCTCACAATCCGAACAAGGGTATAACATTTTAAGTCCTTTCTTTTTTGCCAAACGACTTAACATTTTAATCCCATCTAAATATGAATCGCCGTCAATTTTCAAAGACTTGTATTCCTCTTCAGTGAATTCCGGTAAGAGGTATTCGTTCGTTACGGTAACCCTTTCCTTTTCAATTATCCAATTACTACCCTTTTTGACTAGTTTAGTTTTGCCCATGAAAATATTTTTATTGTGTCGATTTTTCTCGTCGAATTTCATGCAAGCTATTTTATTTAGGTTGCTGACACTAGGTATTATTTCTAATTCACAATCCTTATCTATTTCGAATACATATTTGGAACCGTTATTGCTCGTCTTTTCAGTAACTTGACCATAAGCGTAGTGTATATTTATTTTGTGAACTAATTCGATATGTCTTTTTATATTTCTGTTCGTGACGAATCCGCAGAAAGGACATTTGGTCAGCATTTTTTCGTTGCAGATATCGAAGTGTTCTTTGCAGTGAATCTTCAAATCGTTTTTCGTTTTGAATATCTATAAATATATGTGTAATTAAAGGCTTATGTTTATCTTATCACTAGATATAGTAAAATATAACAGTCAAAAATAATAAATTATCACCAAATTGTACAACAAAATATATTTAAAGAGATCAAAATATTTTTGGGTGGGTTTAAGAAGGAACCTAACATAACCTAACCCTTCCGAGACGGAATGCAGTGATTTGAGGCGTATAGGTGCTCATTATGATATATTTTAGTAAGCATATTTAGCAGTGCAATTATTATTTTTGGTGGTCATTATATTTAATCCCGTAATTAAGTGTGTGTATGTATGTGTTATTCTTTTACTGTTTTTAAAGGAAACTGCTCTAGGAATAATTCCTGTGTCGCGGGTGACTTTACAAACATTCAAACATCGGACACAAAGCACACCCAAACTCTGAACAACCATATGTGGAACACACAAATTGTCCCATGTAGGACAACACACTCAATGCAATTATGATATCAGTAATGTGATATGGGCTATGTCCAGCAGTGGACTATTATAGCCTGATGATGATGATGATCATGAATGTGATATGGATGGCGTAGTGTTTTAAGAGTTGCCAATTTTCCAATTTAAATCCAAATTACGAAAATGGCTAATCGAAATGTTTTTATACGATTAAGGAATTTTTTGACTAAAAACAATTTTATTCTTTTATAAAATTTTTTTTTGTACAACTATGGTGGCAAACAAGCCCACCTGATGGTAAGTGGTCACCGTAGCCTATGGACGCTTGCAACACCAGAGGCATCACTTGCGCGTTGCCGACCCTTTAGGAAAGGAAGTAGGAAGGAAGAGGAGCGGGAATGGGGGAAAGGAGGTGATTGGGCCTCCGGCACTCTCACTCACCGAACGAAACAACAGTAGGAATACTGGTATTTCACGTCGATATTCTGTGAGAGGGTAGTCCTTCCCCGGTCGAGCCGGCCCATTCATGCTGATATCAGCGAGGCTCTACTACTACCCATTACTATAGTACCAAAAGTACAAAAAGAGGCAATCGATTTTTGTATCGATTATAGCTTTTTTAGTTAGTTAGAATGTTTGTAAAGTCCCCATGACACAGGAATTATTTCTAGTGCGAGAGCTGTCTTTTTAAAAGCGTAAAAACTTACCTTAAAACAAATATAACATTCATGACCAATGAAAGTTAATTTTCCATTCTTATTAGTTTCCCCATTATCACCTGCTTCTCCATAATAAACATCTTTACTATCATTTGCTCCGCTATCACAACCTTTGACTCTCCGTTGTCTTCTTGTGCGTTTAGCAATTGTATTATCATTTATATTTTCGTCTTCTATATTATTAGTTTCCTGTGCTGTATTGTTTTCCTGATTTGTTTCATCATTTTCCTGATTTGTTTCATCATTTTCCCGATTTGTTTCATCATTTTTCTGATTCAATTTATCATTTGCCTGATTGCTATCGTTTTCGTGATCATTTTCTTCAGTTGCCTTTAGTGATGGGCGATCATGATTATCATCATCTTGTGCTGATACCTGATCATCATGATTGATATTATTTTGAGTGTTATTAACAGATTTATTAAAATACTTGATTTGCTTTGGTTCTGAAAAAAGACAATTTAATATACTAAATTAAATAAAGATTATACATACATACATACATACATAGATTCACGCGTGTTTCCCAGAGGAGTAGGCAGAGACTACGGATTTCCATTTGCTACGATCGATAAAGATTTTATACCGTAAAATATAGCTGGGGTCCTGTGATAGATGTCAGCCGTATCACGCTCATCAAATTCCGTATTTCATGACGTTATATAATGTCAAAAAACAATATCATACTTTATTGATAAAAGTGAGTGCTGTGCAAAAGGTCTCGGGTTTGAATTCTTGGCCAATAAAAAGTAATTGTATTTTTATGTCGAGAATTCTCAATAGCTGCCCACAGTTACGAAGTTGGCGGTGTTTCACAGCCCTATGACTCAGAAAGCAAGTAAAGCCTTTGTTCCTGCGCCTGATCTCTCTCCGGTCGTGTCGTGACGTCACATCGCACTATAAGAGTGAGGGAACAGAGAGTGCACTTGTGTTTATATACACTTGTGAACTATCATATCTCATGTGCAGGTGATCGCTAGACTGCCACGCAGAGGTCTTTAGTTGGATCCCAAAGCACCTTTAACTTTTCAAAGTTATCTTCTTCTCCCCTAGCCTTTATTATCCCAAGTCACTTGGGGTCGGCTTTCTAGTCTAACACGGAGCGACTGCCATCTGACCTCCGCAAGAAAGGCGTCCGAAGGCTAACGATACCCTAAAGCTAGACCAGTGTCAGGATATTAGAGGGCACTGACTTCCCAATAACGAATGCCATAGATGTTCATGGCAGCCGGGACCGACGGCTTAACGTGCTTTCCGAGGCACGGAGCAGGCGATAATTGTCAATAAACGCACATCATTTTGAAAAGTCATATATCTTCCGAAAGTCGGAGGTGTGCGACGTGGGTTCGGACCCGAGACCCTCTGCATTGCAGTCTGTTGGTCTCCCCACATGTGCGTATTAAATTGTTGATTTATCGCTCGCTCGGTGAAGGAGAACATCGTGAGGAAACCTGCATGTCTGAAAGTTCTACATAATGTTCTAGAAGATATGTGAAGTCTGCCAACACGCACTGGGGCAGTGCGGTGGAATATGACATAACCCCTCTCCCTTTCGAGAAGATGCCCGTGCCCAGCAGTGGGAAAGTTAATGTACAGGGCTGATATTATTATTTACTTCGATCAAATATACCATAGATGCCCATTCTCATACAAAAACCGCATCAATATGTGGCACTGAGCAGTACTACTTATAAGTGTCTGCATTTATTATGCAATCCAGGAAATAAACCGGAATAACCATTGAACGCCCACTGAGAAACATTTTGTAATAGTTTAGTTCAAACGCGTCAATGTAAAGCGTCCTAAGTGTGTTACTCGCGATACGCAAGCGTACTAAGTATATAGTACGGTCTCCACCGTAGTAGTGGTGTCGATTCGCTCTCGCTTACGGGCAGCGCACGCAAGAGTGAGTGGGACAGGTGCATAATATAGCGCATACGACTGATTTATGCACAGTTTTGTTGTGGCCGTTTTTCGAGCGACGATCGTGCATCTATGGTATATTTGATCGATGATAATTTATAAGTTACCTTTCTTCTCGCTACTTTTATTCGCCATTTTGATTCTCCAATTGTATTGCCCTCTTATCTTCTCCAAGTTGTCAGTTGTTTTACGAATTTTAGAATCACAAAGCATCTTGTTAATGGTTTTTTTCATTACCTTCAATTTTCTTTTGTCTACTTTTTCCTTTGGTAAGTCTAAAAATAAAAACAATATGTTCAACTAGTGGTAGCGGTTTAACGACTCCATGGCGTGGTGGTTAGTGTAACCGACTGCCACTCCTGAGGTTGCGGGTTCGATTCCCGCACAAGTCAAACATTTGTGTTTGTCTCGGTCTGGCTGTTTCTATGTATAATATGAATGTATTTACAAAAAAAAAGTATCTATGTATGTTTGTTCATTGTCTAGTACCCATAGTACAAGCTCTGTTTAGTTTGGGCTAGATGGTGTTGTGTATATGTGAGAGTATCCTAATCCTATCCTGACTAATATTATAAAAGCGAAAATGAGTTTGTTTGTTTGTTTGTTACCTTTTCACGCCTAAACCACTGAACCGATCATCCTGAAATTTTGCATATACGTTGACAGGTGTACAGAAACGGACATAGGCTACCTTTCATCCTGAAAAAAAATACTGTTCCCGAGGAAAACAACAAAAACGTTGTTATGATAATAGATGGCGCCACGTGTCTTTCGAATCATGATTGCATTATATTATTACAAGCAGAGCACAACCCGAATTGATTGTCAAATTATAAATTAACGCGGGCAATAGCTAGTATTATTATATTATTATTATTAAGTGCGTGGTCACCTGGCCATTTGCTACGTGTCGAGTGCTGTGGGTTCGATCCCCACACGGGACAAAAATTTGTTGTGATCCACTAATGGTTGTGTGTTTTGTGTCTGGGTGCTCGATGTGTCCGTTGTTTGAATGTTTGTAAAGTCTAACGCGACACAGGAAAATCTCATTGCATTAAACTATTGTTACAACTAAACACAGCAACTCATACAATAGAAAAAAAAAAGATTTGTATTGTTAACTAGCTATTGCCCGCGGCTTCGCTCGCGTTAATTTAGAATTTGACAATCAATTCGGGTTGTGCTCTGCTTGTAATAATATAATTCAATCATGATTCGAAAGACACGTGGCGCCATCTATTATCATAAGAACGTTATTATTGTTTTCCTCGGAAACAGTAATTTTTTTCGGGATGAAAGGTAGCCTATGTCCGTTTCTGTACACCTGACAACGTACATATATATAAAATTTCAGAATGATCGGTTCAGTGGTTTAGGCGTGAAAAGGTAACAAACAAACAAACAACCTCATTTTCGCTTTTATAATATTAGTTAGGATAAACTCTATTGCTCGAACGGACTTTCTTCAATGCTAAATTTTCATTTTTATTATTCTATTTTTTATTATTATTATCTTACATAGTTAATGTACATGTCCAAGAACTGCTTGCACATTTTTATGAAAATAACGATTTTTGTTTGGTTTTTCTTTGACTCATTCATAACTATTAAATTTCAGTCAGAATGTTCCGAGCGGCTTGAAAACTAAAAACATTACAGTCAAAAGTACCAGGCGCCCAGTAAGGGCTTGTACACAAAACTGCGAATCGGCGCGATGCGACTCGTAACGCAGAAAACTGGGACACGAATTGCTGCGATGCGATTTCGTGCGGCAAGGCGTCTCATTGCACGATTCGAAAAAAAATCAAATGCCCGATGCGAATCAATTCGCAAGTTCTTGCGATGCGTCGTGGGAGCTCGTAGATTTTTACGATGCGATGTCGCATCGCAGTTTTGTGTACAAGCCCTAATACGAGATCTTCCTTACAACGAACGTTACGTTTTCGGTTTGTTCATAACTTACTTGAACTAATTATTCTTTGACTCATAACTATTTTACATATATTTAGTCAGAATGTTTCAAGCGGCTTGAAAACTAAAAACACCACAGTCAAAAGTACCAGGCGCCCAGTAATGCGAGGAGGTCTATATTACACGAACCTTTCTTTTTCGGTTTGTTCATAACTTGAACGAATTATTCTTTGACTGATAACTATTTACATATATTCAGTCAGAATGTATCAAGCGGCTTGAAAACTTAAATCACTACAGTCAAAATTACTAGGCGCCCTGTAATGCAAGGAGGCCTATATTACACGAACCTTTCTTTTTCGGTTTGTTCATAACTTGAACGAAGAACTCATCGAACTCACTTTCCGGCTTATGTACTTTGTCTCTCTCTAATATACTCCTCGATATGTCCTCTTCTAACACACTCTTTGAATAAGAGAGTGTTGTTTCAGTTTCTACATATTCCGGGTCTGGGATGTGTACTGAAAAAGAAAATTAATTTTCTGTACTAATATTATAAAGAGGAAAGATTCGATTTTTTGTTTGTTTGTTTGTAAGGATTTAACTCAAAAACTACATAACCGATTTAAATAATTATTTCTCCATTAGAAAGCTACATATACAGGATGATATATGTAGAATAACCCTGACCATATTATTAGAATTATTTTTTTGGAAAAATTAATCAACCGATTTTTTTCGTGAAATGATTTCAGATAGTCATATGTTAACTAACCAACACAATCTTAATATAATACTAACTAGCTGTTACCTGCGACTTCGTCCGCGTAGATTTTAACTAAAAACGTTTGTCTCCGCAGAACCCTATTTTTTTTTCTAAAATCAAGGTAGCCTAAAGTGCTGCCAGTGAAAGTCCCGTCAAAATAGGTTCAGCCGTTTCGGAGATTAGCCGGAATAAACAGATAGACAGACAAAAATTTTAAAGATAGATGTTTTTGTATATACCTTATATACTTTCATATGCATTAGATAAAAAGCTGTTATTTTGACATTACAAACGGACACTTCAATTTTATTTATTTGTATAGATGTATAGATAAAAAAAATAACATAGCAATAACTGATGTCGTAAATAATACATACATACATAGATTCACGCCTGTTTCCCAGAGGGGTAGGCAGAGACTACGGATTTCCATTTGCTACGATCCTGACACACTTCTCTGGCTTCATTCGCTTTCATCACATTCCTCATACACGCCCGTCGGTTCAAGGAGCTCTTAACCTGGCCTTTGTCCAGAACGCCTCCGATCTGGTCGAGAAACGTTCGCCTAGGTTTTCCTCTTGCGACTGTTCCATTCACACTAGCCTTATAAACTTTCTTAGTCAGTCTTAAATAATAAGGGGCAATAAAAAGGACCGCCCGTTATTATTTACGACATCAGTTATTGTCATGTTATTTTTTTATAATTAGTAAAATATTAAAATTGTGTCAGGTGGTTAACATATGACTATCTGAAACCATTTGACGAAAAAAACGGTACATTAATTTTTCCAAAAAAATAATTCTATTAATAAACTAATATTATAAAAGCGAAAATGAGTTTGTTTGTTTGTTATCTTTTCACGCCTAAACCACTGAACCAATCATTCTGAAATTTTGCATATACGTTGTCAGGTGTACAGAAACGGACATAGGCTACCATTCATCCCGAAAAAAATTACTGTACTGTGTGTGAGGAAAACAACAATAATAATAATAATATTCTACCACATACACACAACACCATCTAGCCCAAACTAAGCAGAGCTTGTACTATGGGTACTAGACAATGGATAAACATACATATATACTCTTTTTTTGTAAATACATACTTATTATACATAGAAACACCCAGACCAAGACAAACATCCATGTTCATGCACACAAATGTTTGACTTGTGTGGGAATCGAACCCGCAACCTCAGGCGTGGCAGTCGTTTACACTAACCACTACGCCATCGAGGCCGACAACAATAACGTTCTTATGATAATAGATGGCGCCACGTGTCTTTCGAATCATGATTAAATTATATTATTACAAGCAGAGTACAACCCGAATTGATTGTTGTATAAACCCTTAAATATTTGTTTTATTTTAATTATTTATTTTTAAAGTGAATATATAACTAAATATTCTGTGAATATTTCAAGCGTCTACCTGTTGTCGTTATCAATATCGAGCAAAAAAATCACGTTTGTTGTATAGGAGCCCCCTTAAATATTTATTTTATTTTGTTTTTGTTGTTATAGCGACAACAGAAATACATCATCTGTGAAAATGTCAACTGTAACTATCACGGTTCATGAGATACAGCCTGGTGACAGACAGACAGCGGAATTTTACACTTTGGGTACGGAACCCTAAGAATAGAACAAAACCTTACCTTCAACTCCAGGCTTGTCCACTATGTGTTCTATATAAATCTCGTCGAATCTGCTTTCTGGGTGCTGGGCGCTGTCTTTTTCCCCTATACTCCTCGAAATGTCTTCAGCTAGCACTTTTTCAGAATACGCTAGAGTAGTTTCCGTATCCGCGTATTGTGGATACGGTATATATTCTGCAATGATAATAATTTTAATTTAATAATCCTAACTTATATTATAAATGCGAAAATGAGTTTGTTTGTTTGTTTGTTACGCTTTCACGCCTTAACTACTCAACCGATCAACATGAAATTTTGCATACACGTTGTCAGGGGTACAGAATAGGACATAGGGTACCTTTCATCCAGAAAAAAGAACTGTTGCAAACCTAACCTAACCTACATTTACGCGAGCGAAGCCGCGGGTGAAAACTAGTATTTAATAATTTTGATGTGAAACACCTATAGCCGCACGTAAAACCGATTGCTGGCGTGGCGACACATGTCCTGGCGACGCGTCACCACGCTATATGATAGTATATATATATACAGTCTATATGTAGTAGTGTGTGTTTTGTATTTAATGAAAATAAATGTTTATTAAATAAACAATCATCATTATCTAGAAAATTCGTAATATTTTATTTTTACATTATGCCATATTAGTTCCTGTCGTAATCTGTTCTTTAATGCATATTACTTGAACAAAATAATTTCGATGTTTCACATCTGCCAGGCGTCCCGTGACGGCTCACAATTTTTTTTAATTAGTAAATCAATCTAAAACCTAGTTCAAGACTATAGGCGCCATTTATTTATTAGGTAAGACGAATTAGGGTGGGACCCCAGTCGACCTTGTCTTTCTGACAAGGGTATGGGAGGGAGTTTTTATAGTTTTTACGTAAACAAAAATGCGCATAGTTAAGATCATACTCCGAAAAACCGCGGGCTACCGCGCGTGTGCCGAGGTGCACTCGAATTATTAAAACCAAAGTTTACTACTACCAAAAAGTATAAATGATCAAAAAAAATTATTTGAAAAATAAACTTTAAAACAAACCAAATGTGTTAGAATTTTTTTCTTTTAGATTCTTATGTAATAAATATTAAAAAGGAGAAAGGGCTCGGTCTATTCTTATACTAGATGTTCCCGTGTTTTCACCCGCGTTTATCGTTACTGCGCCGCCCCATGGGTCGTAGCGTTATGTTATATAGCCTATAGCCTTTCTCGATAAATAGGCTATAAAACACTAAAAGAATATTTCAAATCGAACCAGTAGTTCCTGAGATTAGCGCGTTCAAACAAACAATTTCTTTTTTTAATCCTTTCATGCAGAAAAAGGTACTGTGCCCGTGGGATAGTGACGAAATCCACATTAATGCAAGCAAAGCCGCGGGCAGAATCTATCTTTTTTAGGGTTACATATCCAAAGGTTAAAACGGGACCCTATTACTAAGACTCCGATGTCCGTCCGTCTGTCCGTCTGTCACCAGGCTGTATCTCATGAACCGTGATAGTTAGATAATTTAAATTTTCACAGATGATGTATTTCTGTCGCCGCTATAACAACAAATACTAAAAAACAGAATAAAATAAATATTTAAGGGGCTCCCATACAACAAACGTGATTTTTTTGCCGTTTTTATAGATACGGAACTCTTCGTGCGCGAGTCTGACTCGCGCTTAGCCGGTTTTTTTTAATAATTTGAGTCAAATATTACATAAACCAAGCTCCAAATCTATTAAATGATAAATAAAATATAAGCTTTTCAAATCTTGTAATTGTCAAATGATAGAAAATTACATACATACATAGATTCACGCCTGTTTCCCAGAGGGGTAGGCAGAGACTAGGGATTTCCATTTGCTACGATCCTGACACACTTCTCTGGCTTTATTCACTTTCATCACATTCCTCATACACGCCCGTCGGTTCAAGGAGCCCTTAACCTGGCCTTTGTTCAGAACGCCTCCGATCTGATCGAGAAACGTTCGCCTAGGTTTTCCTCTTGCGACTGTTCCATTCATAGAAAATTGTTTCATCAAAATCGGTCCAGCCGTTTAGGAGGAATTCAGTGACATACAAACATACAAAAGAATGATGTACTTATTTAAAGATTTGCATTCGTATATATTTTGATAGACTTACCATCAACTTCAATCTTTTGAACGTCATAATCAAAATCAAATTCAGCTAAGACTTCTATCGGTTCATCTTTGATTTCTATTTTACTTTCTTCTTTCCTGTAATTAAGAGAAATATAACATGTTAAAACAGACTATTATTTAATAAAACAAGTCCCGCCCTTGGAATAACTCCTGTGTCGCGGGTGACTTTACAAACATTCAAACATCGGACACAAAGAACTTAAGACTGCGCCTGCGCGAAATGTTCCAAAACAGGCGGTCACAGTTTAGTGAATAAAATCAACACTTTTTGTTTAATACAAATATAATATATAAATTTACCATAACCCGTCTCAACTGTCGAGCGGACATACATATGTCCGCAAAAAATGAGTCATTAAAAAAAAACAGACATACGTATGTCCGCTCCACACTTGACTCGTTAATGACTTTGAGTCAAGTGTCGAACGGACATACGTTTGTCCGTTTGTGTATTGTTTGCACAATTTATTTTTTTATTTTTTTCCGTATTTCCCCTTGACGCTCAAGAAGATATCAATGAATGTGTTTACAATTACTCTGTGTACAAAACTTTAAATAATTAATATTTTCGCTTACAAAATTACGTAAATTTGGACGAAAAATGCAAAAACGTAAGCTCGTGTTGTGATTTTTAGATTATAACAGTAGAAATCTATCCTATTTTACAGCTTAAACGAAAGATAAATAGTTATATTACAATTTGTCCGTCCCAAATATTTATATATTAATACGTGAAGCGAAAACTTTGGATCCCTTTTTACGAAAATTGGGCGGACGGAGGAGTATGAAATTTCGCACACTTCTAGTTTATACAGAGAAGAAGTGACGAATGCTAATATTTATTTAAAATATGCATTAGAAATACATTAAATTAATGAAAAAACAATACACGCACACAACCATGCATTTGACACACGCAGTCGAAGCGCGTAACTATGGTTACATATATCAATATATAATGACATATATCAGCAATATCTTACAGGCAAACTTTGGTCGAATTTCGAGCACTAGGCGACCGCTAGTTTAAGTTATTGATTGACAATAAAGATACATATTTATCAAAAAAGCACTTCAAATCCTCCATACAATTTTACTATCGCGGCCGCGCGCCATTTTGAATATGCGCCGCACGAGCTCTGTCATTACCTGTCTTACGCTCGGCGCAGTCTTAAATAAAAGTAGTAGTAGTAACTATTAAAAGTGCTTGACAATAGTAGTTTAACGTTTCAAAATTATTTGAAAATGGTGATTCAAATAAAAAAGTAAATAATAAACAACACGATAAGAACCGTATAAAGTTGTTCAATTTCAATGTATAACGTTCGCGTAAACGTGAGATAATATCAATCTATACAAATAAATAAAATTGAAGTGTCTGTTTTTAATGTCAAAATAACAGCTTTTTATCTAATGCATATAAAAGTATATAAGGTACCTATACGAAAACATATATTTTTAAAATTGTTGTCTGCCTGTCTTTCTGTTTGTTCCGGCTAATCTCCGAAACGGATGAACCGATTTTGACGGGACTTTCACTGGCAGATAGCTGATGTTATAAGGAGTAACTAAGGCTACTTTGATTTTAGAAAAAAAATAGTTTTCCGCAGAGACAAACACATTTTAGTTAAAATCTACGCGGACGAAGTCGCAGGTCACAGCTAGTTATACAATATATTTTTTTTAATTTTACAATTTTTTTTATGTCATCTGGAATTTATTATAATATTTTTATGCACTAAATGTTGAATACTCACTTTTTCTGCACAACAAATCTCACATTGTGTGTCTTCCAATAATGTTCTGTCAAAACCTTACTGTTTTTCAAAATTACATTACATATTTGACACTTTGTATCCTGAAATGAAAATAGTATACAGAATTAATTGAAAACCTAACTAATATTATAATCTTTTTTTATGAGTTAGAAGGCAAACGAGCAGGCGGATCGCCTGATGGTAAGCGATTACCGCCGCCCGCAACACCAGATGAGACACAAGTGCGTTGCCGGCCTTTTAAAAAGGAGTACGCTCTTTTCTTGAAAGTTTGAAGGTCGTATTGGTCCAGAAATTCCGCAGGCGACAGTTCATTCCACAGTTTACTCGTGCGAGGCAGAAAATTCCTGGAGAAACGCACAGTTGTGGACTGCCAACCATCTAAGTGATGGGTATGAAAATGCTGTCGCGTAGGACGATGGCGAAAAGAGGCGGCAGGGATCAGTCAAATCAAATCATCATTTATTTGCGAATATGGGTACAATGGTCAATGTTACAATTATATTTGGTTTCTCCATACTCCACCCTGAGGCATGCAAATATTACAAAATATAATAATAATAAGTATATAATAGTATAATAACATTTAAAAAAGAAACAAAAGAACAATATTTTATAGTCAGTAGTATATTATGGCATAATGGCTGTAACACCTTGTTAATCTGAGTTGTAAAATACTGAAATTATATTTAACTGGCGATTTAAAAGAGTGGCCGTGAGTTTCTTGCAGGTTTCTTCTCATAGGCTCTACCCTTTGCCTCAGTAACTTAGTAAACTCACTAACCTATATACTTTGACGTTCATAAGTGTTACTTTGTGACCTAAATGAATACATGATTTTTAACTTTGACTTTGAAAATTAAAAGTCATATGATGTCAAAAAAAAAGCAATGGATAAATTATTATGTCAATCATTAATATCAATGCATTTGTCATGTAGATATTCCTCATCTAGATAGTCCGAAGAATTTCTCGGAGCACCCATAGTGAAAACGTCGGGAAATCAATAGATATACCTTTTAAATACTTCATCGTGAGTAAGACCCGTTATCTAGCATTATATTAAGTACTAGATGTGCCCGCGGTTTCATCCGCGTTTATGACTACTGCGCCGCCCCCGTGGGTCGTAGCGAGATGTTATATAGTCTACAGCCTTCCTCGACAAATAGGCTATCCAACACTAAAAGAATTTTTTAAATCGAAGCTAGTTCCTGAGGTTAGCGCGTTCAAACAAACAAACTCTTCAGCTTTATAATATTAGTATAGATGTTTACAAATCGCGATAGTCTGAAAACGTTTTTTAAACATTGTAATCAAATTCTTGATTTTTGAACCTTTTTCTGTATTATTTGTAATTTTTATGATAATAAATGGTGAAAATAATATAAAAAAGAGGTGTCAAGGGACACCCGGATGGAACGAAGTTCCTTTCGAATAATTAGTGAAGGAATCTAACTCCATCAGCAATATCCGGTACTTGTGCAGAAACACTGTCAGGATTCGATAGGGAATGTGTAGGACCGTGATGTTAAGCAAACTTGTCAAGGTTAAGACTGAGATGGGTGTTTAATGTTGTACTGATTAGTTACCAGTTTCGTGTTTCAAACATCTCCTTACAATATATGTCGCCCTGGTACTTCAGTCTCTTCGGATTCTCATATTAGTTACCAGTTTCGCGTTTCAAACATCTCCTTACAATATATGTCGCCCTGGTACTTCAGTCTCTTCGGATTCTCATATTAGTTACCAGTTTCGCGTTTCAAACATCTCCTTACAATATATGTCGCCCTGGTACTTCAGTCTCTTCGGATTCTCATATTAGTTACCAGTTTCGCGTTGCAAACATCTCCTTACAATATATGTCGCCCTGGTACTTCAGTCTCTTCGGATTCTCATATTAGTTACCAGTTTCGCGTTTCAAACATCTCCTTACAATATATGTCGCCCTGGTACTTCAGTCTCTTCGGATTCTCATATTAGTTACCAGTTTCGCGTTTCAAACATCTCCTTACAATATATGTCGCCCTGGTACTTCAGTCTCTTCGGATTCTCATATTAGTTACCAGTTTCGCGTTTCAAACATCTCCTTACAATATATGTCGCCCTGGTACTTCAGTCTCTTCGGATTCTCATATTAGTTACCAGTTTCGCGTTTCAAACATCTCCTTACAATATATGTCGCCCTGGTACTTCAGTCTCTTCGGATTCTCATATTAGTTACCAGTTTCGCGTTTCAAATATCTCCTTACAAGATATGTCGCCTTAGTACTTTAATCTCTTCGATTTCGCTAGACCGTCATTAAAAAAACAGTGTCGTTATAACTTTTGGTCTTAATTTTTTTCGTCTAGCCCCCTTTCGCAACGCGCGATAAGGAACTTTCGTTCCAATAATATTCCATCACATACACACAACACCATCTAGCCCAAACTAAGCAGAGCTTGTACTATGGGTACTAGACAATGGAGAAACATACATATATACTGTTTTTTTGTAAATACATACATATTATACATAGAAACACCCAGACCAAGACAAACATCCATGTTCATGCACACAAATGTTTGACTTGTGCAGGAATCGAACCCCCGACCTCAGGCGTGGCAATCGGTTACACTAACCACTACGCCATCGAGGCCATAAAGAATCAAAGATACTTACATGTTCCGATCCATGTCCATATCGCAGGTGCGATATGATGGCTCTTTTACTATAGTTGATTGAACCACACTCGTCGCATATAAACTTTTCAGAGTTCTTGGAATGGATCTTCTTGATATGAGACAATAGATATCGCTTAGATGTAAATCTGGAAAAGAGAAGATTATGATAATATGGCGTATGTATATACGCACAATCAACATTAAATTTATTAGGCACCTGAAATCGAACGGAGCATCATACGTCTAGCCGCGACGAAACCTAGCGACGCGCGAAGGGGATCGAACGGAGCATCATACGTCTAGCCGCGACGAAACCTAGCGACGCGCGAAGGCGATCGAACGGAGCATCATACGTCTAGCCGCGACGAAACCAAGCGACGCGCGAAGGCCATCGAACGGAGCATCATACGTCTAGCTGCACCGAAACCAAGCGACGCGCGAAAGCGATCGAACGGAGCATCATACGTCTAGTCGCGACGAAACCAAGCGACGCGCGAAGGCCATCGAACGGAGCATCATACGTCTAGCCGCGCCGAAACCTAGCGACGCGCGAAGGCGATCGAACGGAGCATCATACGTCTAGCCGCGCCGAAACCTAGCGACGCGCGAAGGCGATCGAACGGAGCATCATACGTCTAGCCGCGACGAAACCAAGTGACGCACGAAGGCGATCGAACGGAGCATCATACGTCTAGCCGCGACGAAACCTAGCGACGCACGAAGGCGATCGAACGGAGCATCATACGTCTAGCCGCGACGAAACCAAGTGACGCACGAAGGCGATCGAACGGAGCATCATACGTCTAGCCGCGACGAAACCTAGCGACGCACGAAGGCGATCGAACGGAGCATCATACGTCTAGTCGCGACGAAACCAAGCGACGCACGAAGGCCATCGAACGGAGCATCATACGTCTAGCCGCGACGAAACCTAGCGACGCGCGAAGGCCATCGAACGGAGCATCATACGTCTAGCCGCGACGAAACCTAGCGACGCACGAAGGCGATCGAACGGAGCATCATACGTCTAGTCACGACGAAACCAAGCGACGCACGAAGGCCATCGAACGGAGCATCATACGTCTAGCCGCGCCGAAACCTAGCGACGCGCGAAGGCGATCGAACGGAGCATCATACGTCTAGCCGCGCCGAAACCTCGCGACGCGCGAAGGCGATCGAACGGAGCATCATACGTCTAGCCGCGACGAAACCAAGTGACGCACGAAGGCGATCGAACGGAGCATCATACGTCTAGCCGCGACGAAACCTAGCGACGCGTGAAGGCGATCGAACGGAGCATCATACGTCTAGTCACGACGAAACCAAGCGACGCGCGAAGGCGATCGAACGGAGCATCATACGTCTAGCCGCGACGAAACCAAGCGACGCACGAAGGCGATCGAACGGATCATCATACGTCTAGCCGCGACGAAACCTAGCGACGCGCGAAGGCGATCGAACGGATCATCATACGTCTAGCCGCGACGAAACCAAGCGACGCACGAAGGCGATCGAACGGATCATCATACGTCTAGCCGCGACGAAACCTAGCGACGCGCGAAGGCGATCGAACGGATCATCATACGTCTAGCCGCGACGAAACCTAGCGACGCGCGAAGGCTATCGAACGGAGCATCATACGTCTAGCCGCGACGAAACCAACTGACGAACTAGCGACGCACGAAGAGGCCTTCTGTTTTTATAGTGGCAGTATTTATGCGCACGCACACACGCTCAACAACTCCTCGTAAATGTTAGAATTTTGTTTACTTGTCGCTGATTGGTGTAAATGATTATTGTATACATTAGTGCTAGCGTTACTTGTATGAACGATAAATGGAATATAAGAAGGAGAATATATTCTCAGTTGAATCAGTCTACGTGTTTTAATATAACCCTAACGGTTACCAGCTACGGACCTGGCTTATGCCCGCCGGCTGGTAATGCATTAAAATAATAAAAATAAAATTTAAACGTAGCAATAGTCCTACGCCTGCTGCGGCTAGTGCCACCGTAGGTGTTCCATCCCACCTTAGAAGATTAAAACTCTCGAAGGGCCTCCTCACGTTGGACCCATGTCTCCGTGTAAGCCTCCCAAAGGCCGGGTATTTGACATATGTTAGAAAATACGTGTGATAAGATAAAAATAAAAATCATTTATATACAAAAAACATTGTTGTATGTTTACCATAGACAAAAACAGTCAACACTAAGCTAGGCCTGTCTTGTGGAAGGTTTTACAAAGTGATTAACAGATTTTAAACGTTGTATCCACAGTTATAAGGATTTACTATCTGTTCCCGCGGTTTCACCCGTGTTTATATTTCCTATAGCCTTCCTCGATAAATAGGCTATCCAACACTAAAAGAATTTTTCAAATCGAACCAGTAGTTCCTGAGATTAGCGCGTTCAAACAAACAAACTCTTCAGCTTTATCCTAATTAATATTATAAATGCGAAAGTGAGTTTGTTTATTTGTTACGCTTTCACGCCTTAACTACTCAACCGATCATCATAAAATTTGGTATACACATCGTCAGGGGTAAAGAAAAGGACATAAAGTACCTTTTATCCAGAAAGAGTAGTGTTTCTAACCTGACCTAACCTAACGTACATTTACGCGCGCGAAGCCGCGGGCAAAATCTAGTAATCTATACTAATATTATAAAGCTCAAGAGTTTGTTTGTTTGTTTGAACGCGCTAATCTCAGGAACTACTGGTTCGATTTGAAAAAATATTTTTCGTTAGATAGCTTCTTTATCGAGGAAGGTTATAGGCTACATAACATCACGCTACGACCTACGGGAGCGGCGCAGTAATCTTAAACGCGGGTGAAACTGCGGGCACAGCTAGTTTTATATAATACTCACGAGACTCCACAATAATCGCATGTGAATCCCCCGTTGGCGGTGTGCCTCAATTTATGATCCCTCAGGCGACTCTTCCTGGGAAAGCGGCAGTCGCACAAGTCACATTGATACTGGTGTTCGGGGTAGTGAATCAGTGTATGTTTCTTGAGCGAACCCTGGAGGCAAACTTGTATGTTATAAAAAAAATAATTCTTTCTCACACTATTTCACACTCACTCTCTTTCTCTCTCTATCTCTAATACAAAAGATATACATTCTATTCTCTGCCAAGGCACGTGTTTCCTTCTTCCTTCAATCCTGGGTTCTTTAAGCGGGGCGTGAAAAAGCATCTTCTCAGG
This sequence comes from Catocala sponsa, assembly GCA_963564715.1. Taxonomy (NCBI): domain Eukaryota; kingdom Metazoa; phylum Arthropoda; class Insecta; order Lepidoptera; family Erebidae; genus Catocala; species Catocala sponsa. Next base: position 3,091,822 of record OY751356.1, on the reverse strand, counting down.
CCGTCAAAGTAGAGACCTCAACATCGCCTCGGCTACTGTGGGGGCGATGTGGAGGCCACTGCTCTTAGATCACACGACTGCTTAACATCAGGTGGAGTGCGGTCATTTTGACGAGCAAAATAAAAAAAATAAAAATACACTTTCTCTCTCTTAAGTTAAATAGAAATAGCTGGCTACTCATTTTGACTGTCTCTCTCTTTCCCTCTAGCTCACTTACTTTCTTACACAAAATTACTTAATTCTGGCTGTCTCTCTCTCTTTCCCTCTAGCTCACTTACTTTCTTACACAAAATTACTTAATTCTGGCTGTCTCTCTCTCTTTCCCTCTAGCTCACTTACTTTCTTACACAAAATTACTTAATTCTGGCTGTCTCTCTCTCTTTCCCTCTAGCTCACTTACTTTCTTACACAAAATTACTTAATTCTGGCTGTCTCTCTCTTTCCCTCTAGCTCACTTACTTTCTTACACAAAATTACTTAATTCTGGCTGTCTCTCTCTCTTTCCCTCTAGCTCACTTACTTTCTTACACAAAATTACTTAATTCTGGCTGTCTCTCTCTTTCCCTCTAGCTCACTTACTTTCTTACACAAAATTACTTAATTCTGGCTGTCTCTCTCTCTTTCCCTCTAGCTCACTTACTTTCTTACACAAAATTACTTAATTCTGGCTGTCTCTCTCTTTCCCTCTAGCTCACTTACTTTCTTACACAAAATTACTTAATTCTGGCTGTCTCTCTCTCTTTCCCTCTAGCTCACTTACTTTCTTACACAAAATTACTTAATTCTTACACATAATTATACAAAAGTTTACTGCCAAAGCAACATATCGCTGGTTCACTATTACAACATTCTATGTTATTTCTTTTAACTTTGGGGAAATGAGGTTTATAATTTGCATACCAGTAAAAATAACTTAAAAAGTAACTCGGAAATATTTGCGATTTAATATTGTGAGGTGGTAAGTGCTTCCATCTATTATCTACTATATTAATCTAAACAAAAAGGAATGACATATAGAACCATGGAATATTCATAACTAATTTTTTTCAAAAATGTAACGTAGAACTTTGTAATATTGGACCAGCGATATTTCATTTTGACTCCTAACACCTAACATCGCAACTGTAAAAAGAAAGATGTTGGATAGAAAATAGCTGACAATGCATTCTGTCTGTCTTAGTCTTCCCCTCTACCTAACTTACTCTCTTTCTCTCTCTCTTTCACTTACTTTCTCTTTCTATATCTCACTTACGCACTCTCTCTCTCCACTGTGAAAACATATGTTAGATAGGAAATAGCTTGCTACTCATTATATACTTACTCAGTCTATATCTAGCTCACTCACTCTTCACGGAAATAAATATGTGTTAGAAAGGAATTAGCTTCGTGCTGATCCTCTCTCTCTTGCACTCACTCTTTCTATCTCTCCCTACTACACTCACTCCTTCTCCTACATTATTTTTTATTTAAAATCAATTTATTTCATTCTTTATATCCCTCTCCTGTACATCATAACTCTTCTGTTTCTCACTACAAATATGTACATAGTCTCCCTGTCTTTCATTCTCTACATCTCTGCTTTGCCATCTCTCTTCCTCTACATTACACATTCCTAAATGTTTCTCTGTCTACATGTCCGTTCTCTCTCTCTTTACATCTCCTATGTCTCTATCCGCCCATTCTCTCTCTTCTTTCTTCTTATATATCTTTTATTTCAAAACTTGATGCACAAAATAGTACATCGGCGGACTTAATGCCAATGGCATTATCTACCAGTCATCCGTAGGGTAATGCAGGGAAAAAAGAAGATATATTTTGTCTCACTTTCTACATCTCCCTTCTCCCAAGCTCTTCCCACCTTTCCCCGCCTATTATCTCCATCTCTTTCTCCTTTCTTCTCCCTCTAATATACCAACTCACCCGCTCCTTAAACTTCTTGCCGCAATGTTTAAAACTACATTTAAAAGGTCTGATATCGACGTGCGTGGTCAAATGATTGCCGACACTATTCTTGCTGATGTTTTGGCCACAGATATCGCATTCTGTCCTCAAAGACTTGTCGTGAATGGCTTTCTGAAATAATATAATGATAACATCAGCTCTGTATTAAGTTGTCCCACTGCTGGGTAGGCCAGACCTCTTCTCAATGGAAGAAGGGTTAGGTTAGTCCACCACTCGTGCCGGAGCGTCGCCCAGGAGTCGTTGCCTGCAGACATTCTGCAGTGGGTACTGCTGGGTGGGTCGCTGATATAGTTTCAGTTCCAGCGACCCACCCGACATTCAAGGCAGCAAGTGTGCACACCGTAGTAGGTTTAGTCTGTAGTACCCGGAACTTTTTTTCCGGGTGAGCCTGGCATAACCTCTTCGCTCCATTTTTTCCGCGGAGAGGTATGCGTTGATGTATTCCCGTAAGTTAAAAAAAAAATCGCCCGAGTCCACCACGCTGGCCTAGGGCGGGTTGGCAGACTTCACATATCTTCGAGAACATTATGTAGAACTCTAACACATGCAGGTTTTATTAACAATTAACTATTTAATACGTACATAACTTGAACTACCAAGTCAATCATAACTTGAACTATCAAAGTGTTGCTAGAATATGAAAATAAATTACCCAACACACTTTACAATTATTTTGTTATATTTTATCAAATATCATATCATTTTTACATTAATTTATTATCGTCGAATTCAAAATATGAATATAGTAAATTTTACTTTTATTTTCAGTTATCGTTAATATTTCTAAATGTGCTTTTTTTAAACACTTTGTTCCGATTTTCCACCTTTTTTTTTATAGGCAACACAAACAAGCCATTTGGATTGTCCATTTCAGTTACACATTTTAAACCTAATGAAAATATTTTAAAAATAATTTTTTTTATTCGTCAATTTCATACGATTGGATCGTAACCAATATTTATTATATACTAGTATTCACCCGCGGCTTCGCTCGCGTAAATATAGGTTAGGTTAGGTTTGCAACAGTTATTTTTTCTGGATGAAAGGTACCCTATGTCCTATTCTGTACCCCTGACAACGTGTATGCAAAATTTCATGTTGATCGGTTGAGTAGATAAGGCATGAAAGCGTAACAAACAAACAAACTCATTTTCGCATTTATAATATTAGTTAGGATTAAAACATAAAACATTATTAAAGAATAGAAAAGGGTATGTTAAGCTGGTTTGGACATGTAGAAAGAATGGACGAGGAAAGACTGACTAAGAAAGTTTATAAGGCTAGTGTGAATGGAACAGTCGCAAGAGGAAAACCTAGGCGAACGTTTCTCGACCAGATCGGAGGCGTTCTGGACAAAGGCCAGGTTAAGAGCTCCTTGAACCGACGGGCGTGTATGAGGAATGTGATCAAAGTGAATGAAGCCAGAGAAGTGTGTCAGGATCGTAGCAAATAGAAATCTGTAGTCTCTGCCTACCCCTCTGGGAAACAGGCGTGAATCTATGTATGTATGTAAAACAAAACTTTTAATATTTTACTTTGTTTATAAGACGATTGTCCACGCCAAATATGGACGGTCTCCTTTATCGACGAAATCTACAGTAACGTGAGCGAAGCCGCAGGCAATATCTAGTATGTAAATATAAGTATACTCACAACATGTATCCTGAGGGTCGCTTTGGTTTTGAACGCCTTACCGCACTTGTCGCAGCCAAACTTTCTAGTATTTAAACCATAGTGCACTTCGTCGATATGTAGTTTCAACGATGTACTAGTTTTAAATCTGTAAATAAAGAAGAGTATACATACATACATACATAGATTCACGCGTGTTTCCCAGAGGGGTAGGTAGAGACTACAGATTTCCATAGAGTATAATATATAATATAATAAAATGAGCAGCGATAGCTCAGTGGGGAGACCACCAGACTGCAATGCAGGGGGTCTCGGGTTCGAACCCACGTCACGCACCTCTGACTTTCGGAAGTTATATGACTTTTCGAAATTATGTGCGTATTGATTGACAATTATCGCCTGCTCCGTGCCTCGGAGAGCACGTTAAGCCGTCGGTCCCGGCTGTCATGAACATCTATGGCAGTCGTGATTGGGAGTGTCGACACTAAAGATCCCACTGGGTCGAAGTGTCGCCGGTCTGCACTGACTGGCCCCCACATAAGATAAGATAAGATCAGCCCTGTATTAAACATGTTTGCCGATAATCTGACAGTATTATCGCCAGTATTCTAGAATCCTAATCCTACTTCTAACTAATATTATAAAAGCGAAAATGAGTTTTTTTGTTTGTTACCTTTTCACGCCTAAACCACTGTACCGATCATTCTGAAATTTTGCATATACATTGTCAGGTGTACAGGAACGGATATAGGCTACTTTTCATCCCGAAAAAAAATACTAATCCCGAGAAAAATAACAATAACGTTCTTATGATAATAGATGGCGCCACGTGTCCTTCGCATCATGATTGAATTATATTATTACAAGCAGAGTACAACCCGAATTGATTGTCAAATTCTAAAATAACGCGAGCGAAGCCGCGGGCAAAAGCTAGTTATCTATATCGGATAGCGAAGAGATCTCCGCTATTGAAAGTTGCGACGAAAGTGTCTCAGAAGAACCACTTTTGGGCGATTGCGTATTGGATTACGACGATGAAGTTTCGCGAGGTCTTTCAAGAATATTTGGTGAAGAGCCTGAGTTGGAGACGAGAGGATTAGATAATTTTCAAGACTCTCCTGGGCCACTACTACTTTTCTGGCAGCAGTTCGATTTTGTGAGGGTCATATTCTGATTTAATATTTATAAGAATACTAGCTGACCCACGCAAGTTCGTGTGCTTCACATAAGATAATTTTGCCCGATTTTGCAACATTTTTCATTGATGCTCCTCTCCTATAGGTCGAAGCGTGATGTTATATAGCCTATAGCCTTCACCGATAAATGGGCTACCCAACACTAAAAGAATTATTCAATTCGAACCAGTAGTTCCTGAGATTAGCGCGGTTACCCAAACAAACAAACTCTTGAGCTTTATAATATTAACTAGATGTTCCCGCGGTTTCACCCGTGTTTATCGTTACTGCGCCGCCGCCGTGGGTCGTAGCGTGATGTTATATAGCCGATAGCCTTCCTCGATAAATAGGTTATCCAACACTAAAATAATTTTTCAAATCGAACCAGTAGTAATCACGCAGAATAAACCAGGAGAAACATCGTTTGTACTATGTCTGTAATGGGTAATTATTTTGCTGCGATGTTATTTTAAAGCTGCGATATCTCCTAAGATATTAATTGAAATCGAATGATGTAAAGGGCAACTTTGTTTTAAATTAAACACTTGTGATGAATAACGTATTTATTTGGATAAGGATTAATATCATGCTTATAAAAATACCTTCGCAAATAATGCATTATTTTAGAACAAATTTGGTTAGCATAAAAATGGTTATAGTGAGCCAACCTTAAAAGATAGACATATGCTGTCGCGGACTTTTTTAGAACTTTTAAAGGGGAACAATTCTGTCATACATGATTTTTGCGAAACTTTAACTGTTTACGCAGCGCACGCAGCGGAAGCTCTCAAAAGGAATAAATACCCTCCGATTTTGAAACATTCTTCATTGGTGCTCCGCTCCTATTGATCTTAGCGTAATGTTATATAGCCTATAGCTTTCATCAATAAATGGACTATCTAACACTATAAGAATTATTCAATTCGAACCAGTAGTTCCTGAGATTAGCGCGTTCAACTAAACAAACAAACAAACTCTTGAGCTTTATAATATTAATATAGATTACATTTACGTCATGCCAAGTATGAAATTAGAAAAGTCAACCTTAGCGATAGTTATAACTCACGGAAACTTATGTCAAAACTCGTAGACCACTTTCTTGGCCGACTGTACCATGCGGGCGAAGACGCGCTCAAAAGGTAGTCGTATATATATACTAAATGTACCCGCGGTTTCACCCGCGTTTATCGTTACAGCGCCGCCCCCGTGGGTCGTAGCGTGATTTTATATAGCCTATAGCCTTCCTCGATAAATAGGCTATCCAACACTAAAAGATTTTTTTAAATCGAAACACTAGTTCCTGAGATTAGCGCGTTCAAACAAACAAACAAACTCTGCAGCTTTATAATATTAGTATATATAAGTACTTACATTTTCTTGCATTTCTCGCATGGATAAGTCTTGTAGATCCCCATGTGGCGTTCCTGGTGTTTCCTTAAAGTGGAACTGTCTCTACAGGCGTAGTCGCAGAATGAGCATTGATATGGCTTCTCATCTGGAAAGAAGAGAAAAAGGAGATGTAGCAGTGTCTGCTTCGGTGACGTAGAGGTGGTTTACTACAGTTGTACATGAGGTTTAAGGTTTGATGTCTAAGTTGAGCAATGATATTGATGTTTTTTATTAAGACTCCGCCTAGCGAAATGTGCCAAAACAGGCGGTCACATTTAAGTTGATAAAATTAACACTTTTTGTTTAATACAAATATAAAATATACATTTACCATAACAATGAATGTGTTTACAATTACTCCGTGTTAAAACTTTAAATAATTAATATTTTCGCCTACAAAATTACGCAAATTTTCACGAAAAATCCAAAACCGTAAGCTCGTGTTACTGATTTTTACATTATAACAGTAGAAATCTATCCTATTTTACAACTTAAACGAAACATAAATAGTTATATTACAATTTGTCCGTCCCAAATATTTAAGTTATTGGTTGACAATAAAGATACATATTTATCAAAAAAGCACTTCAAATCCTCCATACTGTTTTACTATCGCGGCCGCGCGCTGATTTGAATATGCGCCGCATGAGCTCTGTCATTATCTGTCTTACGCTCGGCGCAGTCTTAAATAAAAAACAGAGTTAGAAGTACTAGGCGACCAGTAACGCTAAGAGGCCTTTTTTTACGTTCAATGCGGATGCGTCAATGCATTCGGTATTGACGCATCCGCGGGGGCGGGCGGAGGGGTTATGTCGGACTCACCGGGGTAAAAGAGAAAGATGGTAATGATGGTAATAATGGACCCCTGGAACACTGACTAAACCTACCACGGTGTTCCTCGACAAAACCGCAATCGACGGGGCCACGCGAATCACTTGCACATGCGGTCGCGACCCCGCCGAGGTTTCGGCCCGCCGTATGAAACGGCAGGCCACTACGCGATAAGATCTATCCTTTGGTCACCACTCACTTTTATAAAACCCTACTGTCCCCTTCCTCCCTTCTAGGTGCTCTCGAGCACTGGAAGGTACAGCGGCTCCCCTAATATAACCTTGAAAGTTGGTGTAAGGGAACGCTATATCATAAACTGGACCAGTCGTAGAGAAAAGTGGAATGTTCTTCCCCACCCTGGAGGGGAGACGGACTCGACACAGAGGCGCGCGAGGGAACTCGTACGACGCCTCTCGGACCTGGTGCTGATCGGATGGCGGGCAGGTCCACGAAGCCCTCCCAAACCTCAGGGTGGCTGTAGGTCATCCCGCGCTCTCCGGCGCCCGGCTCTAACGCTAAGAGTTCTTCATTAACACGTTCACTGTGCATGCCCCACCGGTGGGGCATATCGAGTTGCTCATCGTACGTGCATGACCCACGGGTGGGGCATGAAGTTACGAGATCATACGTGCATGCCACACGGGTGGGGCATGAATTTACGAAATCATACGTGTAACTATAAAAACGATATTTTTTATATGAAAGGGATATAAAAAATGAAAAACAATGTTATAATAATATAATTTTTATACCTAACGCAACATATTATCTACAATTTGTGTTTGCACTTATGGGGTAGTCTCTCATCATAGCTGCACAGTGAACGTGTTAACACTAATTAAGTAATCAGTGTTGCTCATGTGGAAAGTCATATTAAACATTGATACATACATACATAATACATAATAATATATAATAATAATATAATAAATAATTCACGCCTGTTTCCCAGAGGGGTAGGCAGAGACTACGGATTTCTATTTGCTACGATCCTGACACACTTCTCTGGCTTCATTCACTTTCATCACATAAAAAAAAATAGAAAATTTTTTTTTTGAAGTTGAGAGCAGCGATAGCTCAGTGCAGCAGATTTAGAGCAGCGATAGCTCAGTGGGGAGACCAACAGACTGCAATGCAGAGGGTCTCGGGTTCGAACCCACGTCGCGCAACTCTGACTTTCGGAAGTTATATGACTTTTCGAAATTATGTGCGTATTGATTGACAATTATCGCCTGCTCCGTGCTTCGGAGAGCACGTTAAGCCGTTGATCCCGACTGGCATGCACATCTATGGCAGTCGTTATTGGGAGAATGTCGATACAAAAGATCCCACTGGGTCGAAGTGTAGCCGGTCTGCATTGACTAGCCCCCACATAAGATAAGATAGAAATTGATATGGCCTCCATTTTGTATTACTTAAGCGGCGGTAGCCCATTGGATAAGGCATTGGACTTGCGATCGAGAGGTCGTGGGTTCGAATCCCACCCATTGCGCTACTGACGTGAGACCACTCCTAATACAAGTATTCTAGTTTAACTAGAGGGGTTAATAAGAATACATATATACTTCAATCAAATATACCATAGATGCACATTCTCATACAAAAACCGCGTCAATATGTGGCACTGACCAGTACTACTTACTTATAAGTGTCTGCATTTATTATGCAATCCAGGAAATAAACCAGAATAACCATTGAACGCCCACTGAGAAACATTTTGTAATAGTTTAGTTAAAACGCGTCAATGTAAAGCGTCCTAAGTGTTTTACTCGCGATACGCAAGCGTACTATATGGTACGGTCTCCACCGTAGTAGTGGTGTCGATTCTGTCTCGCTTACGGGCAGCGCACGCAAAAGTGAGTGGGACAGGTGCAAAATATAGCGCATACGACTGATTTATGCACAGTTTTGTTGGGGCCGTTTTTCGAGCGACGATCGTGCATCTATGGTATATTTGATCGATGCTAGTATAATATTGTCTTATGTTTACGCGAATGTTATACACTGAAATTAAACAAACTTTATACGGATCTTAGTCTCCCCGTGACCATGGCTGCTGAAAAGGGGTCTGACCGTTAGGGTCCCATTCCGGTACGCCTCCGGCCGGCACGCACCCACAGTGAAAAATTTGTTATTCCGCTACGCCCCCGGCCGAGACGCTCCCATTGTAAAACAACCGGAGAAGACACTTGAGCAAATACTGTTGAAAACAAGTGTGTGAAGACCGGATGTTGTGGCGTAAAATGGGAGTGGCGTATGTCCAGCAGTGGACTGCGGTGGGCTGATTGATTGCTTGATAAAAAATAAACAACGCGATAAAATCCGTATAAAGTTTGTTTAATTTCAAGAATACTAGAATTTTTTTATTTTTATTTCTTTTATACGATATATTTATAAGTAGTCACCGTAGCCTATGGACGCCTGCAACACCAGAGGCATCACTTGCGCGCTGCCGACCCTTTAGGAAAGGAAGTGGGAAGGAGAAGGAGCGGGAAGGCGGTAAGGGGGTGATTGGGCCGCCGGCACTCTCACTCACTGAACGAAACACAACAGTAGGAATACTGGTATTTCACGTCGATATTCTGTGAGAGGGTAGTCCTTCCCCGGTCGAGCCGGCCCATTCGTGCTGAAATCAGCGAGGCTCTACTACTCAATTTGAAATCCAAATAGCTAACAATCTTAAAAAACCTTTATTTACATGTTTGTCCTGCGTGGGGTTTGAACCCACAACATTTGGTACAGGGACCATTTAAACCACTACGCCATCATCATCATCACTCATTATAACGTAACACTTTTAATTATGCGAAAAATTCTTAATTAAATAGTCATAAGTTTGTAATGGTAATAGAAAATGTTTATGAGGCATAACATTCACTTCTAGTAAAAATCAATCAAAGCTTATTAAGGCAATGATTTTAATTTTATATCTTGCTTTGGAAATCTCAATAACTGGTAAGAATTCTTAAATAAGGATGAAAAGTCGTCAGCTACATCGTGGAGGGGGGATTATGCGTCAGCTGCACGCATGAACTTGTAAAAAACAACGGGTTGTACTCCGGGAGTGCCGGCAGAAGTGAAAACTTGAATATTAACGTTGTGCATTTTTGGTATTTTGGAATGGTTAGGGAATAATTTTGCACGAATTGCTTTAATTATCAGTATAAAAGTACTATCATTTATGTGGTAAAATACAATATTCATTTATTGTGCTATCGTACACAAACATGACAATTCTCCCTCCGTCTTACGAATTTTCGATCAGGTTACGTGACGTGACGCAAGTTTAAAATTTTTTACCCATCACAAAAAAAGTGCAAAACGCCGCTAAAGAAGTTTTCACTTCAAAAAACACGTCAAATAGAGTTAAAGAATGAAACATAACTGGGTGACTTATTATATAATTAAAACTCCTTCTCCATGATTGCAGCCGAAGATTTTTTTTCAGCTCAGTATGATGTTGACTATATTTTATGAAAAAGGTTTCAGCCGGCGTACTATTACCTAATTTCTTGTTAACCTTTGAGTCTTCTTCGAAGAGATTGATGAAAACACTTTGTGACGGTCTGTTTGTCAGACGAACAATGTCAAAATACTACGAACGCGATTCGACTGTGTGTGTCAAATGCATGGTTGTGTGCGTGTAGTGTGTTTCCATTAGTTTAATGTATTTCTAATGCATATTTTATATAAATATTAGGATTCGCCCCTCCTTCTCCATATAAACTTTAACTGTGACAAATTTCATACTCCTCCGTCAGCGCAATTTTCGTAAAAAGGGGTACAAAGCTTTTGCTTCACGTATTAATATATAGATGTTATTACGCCATCCGCACAGTTAATTCATGTATATGTATGTAAACGTTTCACAGAGAGCAGGGTATTTTGTCAAGACCCGCAAGCGACCCAATGGCAGCCACTCGGATTCTCCTGTCCAATTACATGTACGATTATACTAAGCGCTGTTGAAAGGTAACCTAATTAGGGTCAGCGCCGATGAACGGAGTGGCGGCGAAGAGACTAATTCAGTAACAATTTAAATTCAACCTAAAGTACTTCAGAATACGACTGTATTTGGTACAACGAAATAAAATGACCGCGCTTTGAGTCGCTCGCCGTCATTTTATTTCGTTGTACCAAATACAGTCGTATTATTAAGCACTTTAGGTTGAATTTAAATTGTTACTGAATTAGTCTCTTCGCCGCCACTCTGTCCGTCGGCGCTGACCCTTAACCCATACTATTAATAATGGTACCGTACGAACCGATTGTAGCGCCACCCATATACTAGCTTTTGCCCATGGCTTCGCTCGATCGACAACATTATTTTTCTATCAAAGGTACGATATGTTCTTTTGTGTACCCCTGACCGACCGATGGGTGATCAGTCGAGTAGATTTTTATTTTTTGCTAGCTGTTACCTGCGACTTCGTCCGCGTAGATTTTAACTAAAAAGTGTTTGTCTTCGCGGAACCCAATTTTTTTTCTAAAATCAATGTAGACTATGTTACTCAAAATAAATAAAAAACAAAAATAAATTTATTCAAGTTAGGTTACAAGGTAACACTTATGAATGTCAAAGTTACACTAAATTTTTTCTGCGAATTTACATTGACTCCTTATAACATCACCTATCTGCCAGTGAAAGTCCCGTCAAAATCGGTTCAGCCGTTTCGGAGATTAGCCGGAACAAACAGACAGACAGACCGACAGACATACAGAAATTTAAAAAATTGGTGTTTTCGCATAGTTACCTTATATACTTTCATATGCATTAGATAAAAGGCTGTTATTTTGACATTACAAACAGACACTTCAATTTTATTTATTTGTATAGATAGATAATTAGTTTATTTAGGGGCTTTTGGCTTCCCATGTCAGCTCTATCATTTTATACATACATACATAGATTCACGCCTGTTTCCCAGAGGGTTAGGCAGAGACTACGGTTTTCCATTTGCTATTTTGACACATTTCTCTGGCTTTATTCACTTTCATAACAATTTCTAATCATATTAATTATTCATATTCTACCTTAAGTAAACCTTATCTATCTATACTAATTTTGTCGGCTTCGATGGCGTAGTGGTTAGTGTAACCATCTGCCACGCCTGAGGTTGCGGGTTCGATTCCCGCACAAGTCAAACATTTGTGTGCATGAACATGGATGTGTCTTGGTCGGAGTGTTTCTATGTATGATATGTATGTATTTACAAAAAGAAAGTATATATGTATGTTTATCCATTGTCTAGTACCCATGGTACAAGTTCTGCTTAGTTTGGGCTAGATGGTGTTGTATGTATGTGATAGAATATTATTATTATTATAAAACTGAAGAGTTTGTTTGTTTGTTTGGTTGAACGCGCTAATCCCAGGAACTACTGGTTCGAATTGAATAAAATATTTCAGTGTTAGATAGGCCATTTATCGAGGAAGGCTATAGACTATATAACATCACTTTACAACCAATATGAGCAGAGCACAAATAAAAATGTTGCAAAAACGGGGAAAATTCTCTAATGTGAAGCAGACGAAGTTGCGCGGGTGAGCTAGTCTATACTAATATTACAAAGCTGAAGAGTTTGTTTGTTTGAACGCGCTAATCTCAGGAACTGCTGGTTCGATTTGAAAAATTATTTTTGTGTTGGATAGGTATATAATATAACATCATTTGATGAGGTGTCTCAGACACTCCTAGGTCAGAGGAATCTCCATCAAGCTGCAAGAGGAGCGTGAGAGGCGTGACAACTATGTGCCTGAGGTATCTGCCTTGGAGCATGACATCTTTGATGTTCACCCAGACACCAAGGAAATGTTGAAGATGCTAGACTTCAACAACATCAATGGCCTGCAACTCACACAACCTGCCACATTGGGCAGCCTGCCACTATGGCGGCAGATGTAGTTAACCCATCAACTGTCGGGCGGACACACGCTGTCCGCAAAAATGAGTCACCAAAAAAAAAAAACGACAAATGTATGTCCGCTGCACACTTGACTCGTTAATGAGTCAAGTGTCGAGCGCACATACATTTGTCCGTTTGTGTATTGTTTGCACAATTAATTTTTAATTATTTTTTACGTATTTCTCCTAGACGTTCAAGAAATTAAGGATAATAAAATAATTCTATAGATAATTCTATTAAAAATATAACTAAAGGCAATGTCGTTTATGACCAGTCCCACAATTAACAAGTAAAAGATATCCGAAAGATAAATCGCATGCTGTCTCACTCCTGTTAGGTTAAAGAAGAGAGATGGCGAGACCTTTATCTTACAGATAAATGCTATTTATAGGTGATGGGACAAGCCCATTAACAACTAAAATTCACTCTTAAATTCCAGACTTCGGCAGATAGATTTTCAAAACTTAATTAACCTAGAATCCGACAACTCTCTTAACCCAGTCATGTTCGAAAGTAAGAAATTCAAACGAACGCCTGAAGGAAACGTCCTGAATTACAAACCGATACATAAAAATATTGAAGGCATATACGCTCAGACGTATGAAGCATTTATAAAAATTGTTCAGACTGAACAGTTTTTTGCGGACTTCAAATTGGAGTTGTCAAATTTGACGGATGTTTTGAATGTAACGTGCTATATAGTGGCAAATAAAACCAGGTAACAAATTTTTATGAAGTGAAAACTTCTTTAGCGGCGTTGTGCATTTGTTTTGTGATGGGTAAAAAATGTTAAACTCGCATCAGGACACGTGACTTGATCGAAAATTCGTAAGACGGAGAGGGAGAATTGTCAAACTCGCGTCAGGACACGTGACCTGATCGAAAATTCGTAAGACGGAGGGAGAATTGTCATGTTTGTGTACGATAGCGCAATAAATGAATATTGTATTTTACCACATAAATGATAGTACTTTTATACTGATAATTAAAGCAATTCGTGCAAAATTATTCCCTAACCATTCCAAAATATCAAAAATGCACAACGGCAATATTCAAGTTTTCACTTCTATCGGCACTCCCGGAGTGCAATTTTTTTTTTTAACTAGCGATCTGCCCCGGCTTCACACGGATAGCACAAAACCTTAACTTAAAAATTATACAGCTAAGCCTTCCTCGTGAATCAATCTGTCTAATGTGGCAAACAAGCATATGGCCCATCTGATGGTAAGTGGTCACCGTAGCCTATGGACGCCTGTAATACCAGAGGCATCACTTGCGCGTTGCCGACCCTTTAGGAAAGGAAGTGGGAAGGAGAAGGGTGAAAGAATGACTGGGTCTTCGGCAATCTCACTCACCGAACGAAACACAACAGTCAGAATGGTATTTCACGTCAATATTCTGTGAGAGGGTAGTCCTTCCCCGGTCGAGCTGGCACATTCATGCTGAAATCAGCGAGGCTCTGAATGAATGAGAATGTTTTGGGAACGCGAGTAATTTTAGAAGCCCACTTATAATATTAGTTAGAATTTTTTTTTTCTACAGATTGATACGTCGAATACTAAATGATTGCACCATAAAAAAACCTAAAGGTTATATTCTAAACAGATTCATGGCTTTCTTGAACAAGTACGCAGATGCTGAATATGGATTCAACAGCGCTATGACATTGGTGAGTTTCGAATATAATAATAAATAATAATAATAAATTCTTTATTTGTTCTCTCACACAGAAATTACAGAGTATTGTATAGTATCTATATATTAATACGTGAAGCGAAAACTTTGGATCCCTTTTTACGAAAATTGGGCGGACGGAGGAGTATGAAATTTCGCACACATAGTTTATACAGAGAAGAAGTGACGAATGCTAATATTTATATAAAATATGCATTAGAAATACATTAAATTAATGAAAAAACACTACACGCACACAACCATGCATTTGACACACGCAGTCGAAGCGCGTAACTATGGTTACATATGAGGTGATTGGTATCAAAATTGGTCAAATCCAAAATTTATCATTTTTAATCTATGAATGGCAGTATATTCTCTGTAGTGCAGAGAATATACTGCCATTCATAGATTAAAAATGATAAATTTTGGATTTGACCAATTTTGATACCAATCACCTCATATATCAATATATAATGACATATATATCAGCAATATCTTACAGGCAAACTTTGGTCGAATTTCGAGCACTAGGCGACCGCTAGTATTTAACTAATACATTAGTGTGTCAAATTAACTATGTGAGAGACTGGTATCTATACTAGGAGACCCTGTGTGACAGATTACCAGCCTCTCCAGACTCTGGACAAGGATACAGTTTTATACTCATTTATCAATCAAGCATATTATTTCTTTTATATGTGTGTGAGTTAAAATTGTCTGTAAGCGTGTGCGTGCTTGCTTGTGAGTGTGTGTGAGTGTGCGAGGTTTTATGTGTATTCATAAGTGTAATAAGGGACCTACATGAAGTAATTTTTCTGTATCGTCGTAGCTCAAGGACTTGAGCCACGTTGTGAGAACTTTGCATTTAAGTTTTGTTAGGGGGTAGATTTCATTTGCCTTATTGATTTTATTGTATAGGTACCCTCCCATAAATGCAAAGAAATTGTTGGAGAACCTTGTTGTCCAATGTTTTTCAGAGAAACATACTTTATGTTTGAGACGCTTGTTTAGGTTACATTCTGGATTGTATTTAATTGTAGTGTGTTGTTTAAGAATAAATAATAATAATAATAATATTCTACCACATACACACAACACCATCTAGCCCAAACTAAGCAGAGCTTGTACTATGGGTACTAGACAATGGATAAACATACATATATACTTCTTTTTTGTAAATACATACATATTATACATAGAAACACCCAGACCAAGACAAACATCCATGTTCATGCACACAAATGTTTGACTTGTGCGGGAATCGAACCCGCGACCTCAGGCGTAGCAGTCGGTTACACTAACCGCTACGCCATCGAGGCCGAAATTTAAAACATACAGCTGTCTCACTGTCAACACATCAGAAAGCTCATATAAGTTTTTAGTGGGGTACAGGAAGGGCAATGAGAGACTAACCTTTAGAACCGTTCTTTGTGCTCTTTCTAATTTAATCAAATTAGTCTTACACGCACCACCCCATACTGTAATACAGTATGATAAGATAGACTGGCATAAAACCATATAAATTATCCTAATGACCGATTTGTCAGACTATGGCGCTTCTAATCCCCGATGGGGTTGGTAAAGAGAGTGTGAGAGGGTAGTCCTTCCCCGGTCGAGCCGACACATTCATGCTGAAATCAGCGAGGCTCTACTACTCTTGTCGTCAGTATTTTACCATTTAACATAATATTAGCCCTGTATATAAACTGAGAATTAGCAAGCTGAAGTGGCAGGGCTGGCCATATCGCGCGAAGAACCGAGAACCACTGGGGTAAGCGTGTTCCTTGAGTGAAGACCGCGACTCGGCAAACGTAGTGGAGGACGCCCTCCGACCAGGTGGGATGACGATCTGCGAAAGCCTGCAGGCAGATGCTGGATGTGGCAAGCTGAAGACAGGGCGCTATGGCGCTCTTTGGGCGAGGGCTATGTCCAGCAGTGAACTATTATAGTCTGATGGTGATGATGATGATGATATAAACTGTCACACTGCTGGGCATGGCTCTAAGTGTGAGAAGGTTTGGGTCATAGCCCACCACGCTGGCTCATTGCGAGTTGGCAGACTTTTCATATCTTCGGTAACATCATGTAGAACTTTTTAGACATGATATTTTATAGAAGTAAAGGTCTTCTACAAATGTTTTATATTTTTAGATAATTCTCAAACATCTGCTTAACACTTCCAACTTTCGATATGGTATGATGGAAGCCGTTTTACTGTATATGAAGTCGGCGTTGAAGCCCGAAGGCGGAATGCCGGCCAAGGAGGATACTATAAAACTGACATCCAAGGATTGCCTCTCTATGTTCGTTCCTGGATGTTTTTGTAATAAAGGGTATGTATAACTCTTTGCTAGTTATGGGAGCCTAGTACTTTAGGTGGAGAAACCTGGGCGAGAGTGATAGAATAGAGGGAGAAGCATGAGAGAGACGTAAGGAGTGTAAGAAAGAGAAAGGTAAACAACATAGGAGATAAATAGGTAAAGAAAAGAAAAGAGAGCGATATAGTGTAGAGACGGAAAGGTACTAAAAGAACTCCTTTATGTTAATGCGAGCCTAGTACCCGTCATAGAAATTATCATGCGTTGGTCAATGTTTAGAGAAGTGAGAGAGAAATAGAGAAGTGACGATAGGAAGCATGGTCACATAGTACAATAATAAACAATCTTGACTATGTACTGTAGTTGAAGCGTGACGACGAAATATTGGCTAAAGAGGAGACTATAAAACAGACATCAAAGCATTGCCTGCCTATGTTCGTTCCTGGATGTGTCTGTAATAAAGAGTATTTATAACTCTTTGCTGGCTATGAGAGCCTGGTACATTAGAAGGGGAAGGCTGAAGGAGTGACGATTTATGATTTATTTTCATTGGATCCCAGTTTTAGATCCCATTTGCTATTTTCATTGAATCCCATGTTATAATAACCATGTGTACTTTTCAGAAGAAAAGTGATTTACCTTCATCATTACACTAGATGTTCCCGCGGTTTCACCCGCGTTTATCGTTACTACGCCACCCCCGTGGGTCGTAGCGTGATGTAATATAGCCTATATATAGCCTTCCTCGATAAATAGGCTATCTTGAGATTAGCGCGTTCAAACAAACAAACTCTTTAGCTTTATAATATTAGTATAGATAGCTGACCCGCGCAACTTCGTCTGCGTCACATAAGAGAGAGTGGGTCGTAGGCACCTATAATACAATTTTAAAGGAGCTGAAACTTTCTTTGTTAAATCCACGAACCACATAAGAACCATTCAACAACATTTTATAAATATACCTACAGTGCTAATTTAAAATCACGCAGAACCAGGAGAAACATCGTTTGTATGTCTGTAATGGGTAATTATTTTGTTGCGACGTTATTTTAAAACTGCGATATCTCCTAAGATATTCATTGAAATCGAATGATGTAAAGGGCAATTTTGTTTTTAAATTAAACGCATTTACGCAGCGCACGCATCGGAAGCTCTCAAAAGGGAAAAACCCTCCGATTTTGAAACATTCTTCACTGGTGCTCCTCTCCCATTGATCTTAGCGTGATGATATATATCCGAAAGATCAGACTCTCGATAAATGGGCTATCTAACACTGAAAGAATTTTTCAAATCGGACCAGTAGTTCCTGAGATTAGCGCGTTCAAGCAAACAAACAAACTTTTCAGCTTTATAATATTAGTATAGATTTAAAAAGCAGCGTGTGTTTAGCCCACCGACTATTCAAATGATTGAATTAATGAAACACAGAAGAAACATGAATGAATTCATACTTCATCTGCACACAGAGAAATAGGTCAGGTCAACTTTTTACACTAAATTCGAAGCTTTTCCAAACACAGTACTACAAAGCTCTTCTAAAATATATAAGGCTGAGAGGACGTGGATGTGGACCTCTTTTGGCTGAGATGATGATGATGGTGATGATTTTCTCTTTTTCAGATACGTAGAACGTCAGGGCCGCTGTGTGACGCCAAAAGAATGCTCCGATGATCCAATGATTGGAGCCTTCTTATATCGAATAAAAATATTTTGAACTACCCGTTCCCGCGACTTCGTTCACGTGGAATTATCAAAAATGTGTTATTTTTTTTCTAAAATAAATGTAGCCTAAGTTACTCCTTATAACTTCAGCTATCTGCCAGTGAAAGTCCTATCAAAATCCGTCAATCGATTCCAGAGAATAGCCGACACAAACAGAAACAGACAATTTTTTTTTATTGTTAATACAAGTACCGTATATACTTTCATTTGCATTTAGTAAAAAGCTGTTATTTTGACATTACAAACAGACACTTCAATTTTATTTATTTGTATAGATATCTTAGTATGGTGAGGGCTGGGGGCAGAGTTTCTCTAACCGCCAGATCTGTGACTGCATAAGACCCACGATTTCTTTATTTCTTTATTTCTTTATTTATTAAGGATCTCCAACAAAGAATATACACAAAATTGCACAGACAAGTGGACATTAGTTTTGTATAGTGTACTCCTTTAGTTTAGGAGACCACGGCATGCACATACATATAACAACAAAGCATAAAATAGAAAAATTTAAAATTAATTAATTAAAATAAGCTACACGTTAGGAATTAACTTAACAAAAGAAATAAACAATGTGAAACATAATGAAAAACTTAAATAACCCGTTGCTAAGTGTGTTTTATATTTTGGTAAGGGTTGACTAATATCAATATCGTGAGACTTTGATAAATTATTGTATTGCCTACAAAGCCTTGGTACAGCAGCGTAATGACCCAGGTTGGTTTTTGAGAATGGAACATCCAATAGGTTATAATTACTTTTTCTTGGAATTCGGTTAGGTATTCTTATGTGTAAGGCGCCTAACAGTTCACTACAGTCTGTGATGCCGTTCAGAATTTTATGCAGAAATATGGCATCTAGTTTTAATCTGCGGCTTGCTAATGTTTTTAGTTTATAATGTTTTAACCTTAATGTGTAGTTTGAAATTAGTTTTGCTAAACGGTCTCCGTAACATAGTTCGTAGAGGAAACGCCTCTGGACGCTCTCTAAACGCTTTGTATATACGTCATAATGTGGATTCCATACGACTGAGCCATACTCTAGAATCGGGCGTACAAGTGAGTTAAACAGCTTTATTTTTGTTAACGAATTTTTGAAGTCCTTGCAATTTCGCAAGACAAAGCCAAGTATTTTAAAACCTCTTGCAACGGTATGTAATATATGAACATCGAATTTGAGGGCACTGTCTAGTTTAACTCCTAAATCACGAATGACATGAATCTTGTTTAGTTGGACTCCTTCTATGTTGTAGCTATTATTTTTTAATTGTTTGTTGCGGGTGAACTGTATGTAGTGACATTTACTTGTGTTTAACAGCATTTTATTATCTTTACACCAGTTTGATAGTCTGTTTATATCATTCTGTAGCATTTGAACATCTGTCTCAGTTTGAATCGGTTTAATAATCTTTAAATCATCGGCAAATAAAAATAAACGTGAGTGTTTGAAGCATTTGACTATGTCATTAATAAAAACGTTAAAAAGTATTGGACCTAAATGAGATCCCTGAGGAATTCCAGAGGTGGCTTTGTAACTAGATGAAGAATATCCATTTCTAACTACTTTAGAAGTTCTGTCTTGTAAGTATGATTTAAACCACTTAATCAATGATCCATCGATGCCAAACTGAGCAAGCTTTTCAATGAGAAGGCAATGGTCCACTTTATCAAATGCTTTACTGAAATCTGTGTAGATTGCGTCTACTGGGATACGTCTATCTAGGCACTCAGATAAAACAGCCGTGAAACATAATAAGTTAGTTAGTGTTAGTGGACCTAGATTTAACGAAGCCATGTTGATGTTCAGTTATATGTTGTTTTAGATGCCACGTTAGGTGTTTACTAACGAGTTTTTCAAATACTTTGCCAAATGTAATCAGTATTGAAATTGGTCTGTAGTTATTCACAAGATGCTTTTCACCAGATTTAAATATAGGCACTACTAAAGCTTCTTTCCACTTAGTGGGAAAGGTACCTTCATAAAGGGATTTATTAAAAATAAATTGAAGAGGATAGGCTAGAGCTTTTGCACAGCGCTTAATAAAAACAGGAGGAATGCCATCACTGCCCGCTCCCTTATTTTCGTCTAGTGCTTTTAAACCTTTATATATTTCCTTGTCTGAGAATTCTAAATTACACAGCGCTGTCGATGTAATAACAGAAATTGTATTCGTAACATTAAAGCTGTTTGATGGTTGATTAAAAGCCTGCGCGAAATTTTCACCAAACATATTGCAAATTTCATCTCCATCTTTTGATATTTTATTGTTGTATTGCATTTGAGCTGGATATGAACTGCTACTCTTCCTCTTATTTTTAATAAATGACCAGAATAATTTTGGATTTCTAGTTATCCCGTTCTCTATATTATCTAAGTATTTTTTGTAGCAAGTCACTGTCAGTATTTTGCAATCTTCTCTTAGTTTCTCGAAGTAAACTAAATCTAGCGGATTATTATATTTTTTAAAACGAACATGGTATTTATATTTTTCTTTAAATAAACGTTTAAGATCTTGGGAATACCACGGAGGATATTTTTTGTTGTTTCATGTTTTTTAAGGAATAGTTGCTAGTATTATACATCTTAACTTATCATAAAATACATCTAGCATTTCGTTAACCGTAAAGCAAGTTTCGAATAAACTTTCCCATTTTACTGACAATAACATATTTAATACTTCATCATAGTCAGCCTGAAAGAAGTTGGGCTTAGTAGCGGCTTTCCCCTTCAGCTGACAATCTGCTAGTAATGGTAGGTAAAATTCAAGCGGCGGGTGCAAAGGATCCTCTTTTGCGGGTGCAAAGGATCCTCTTTTGATATACTTAAATTACTACGCGCGACGTTTTCTATAGGTTGATTAGACAGTATCAAGTCTAAAATTTTTTGTTTACTATTTAGTATGTTATTATATTGATTTAAGGCGTTCAGAGATATAAATTTAGTAAATATTGCATTTATGTCCGTATTCCTGCATTCAGGGTATAATTTTTTATTTTTTGGTAGCCAAGATATATTGCTAAGATTAAAATCGCCCAAGATTAACATTTTCTAATATTTATAAATACTAGCGGTCGCCTAGTGGTCAAAATACGACCGAAATTCCTAAACTTACTACTTTGTTTTCTATTTTTCTTTATTACATATAAATAAGGTATAGATAACCATAGTTACAAAGAATTGTACGACGTCAGACGAACAATGCCGAAATACTACGAAAGCGATTCGACTGCGTGTGTCAAATGTATGGTTGTATGTGTAGTGTTTTTTCATTAATTTAATGTATTTCTAATGCATATTTTATATAAATATTAGGATCCGCCACTCCTTCTCCATATAAACTTTAACTGTGCCAAATTTCATACTACTCCGTACACGCAATTTTCGTAAAAAGGGGTACAAAGTTTTTGTTTCACGTATTAATATATAGATCTTAGTATGGTTAGCGGTTAAAGATATTTTTAACCGCCAGACTGCGATTTATTTTTCTAGTATTAGTAAATTTCGGATTTCCTCGGAGAGCACGTTAAGCCGTCGGTCCCGGCTGCCATGAACATCTATGGCAGTCGTTATTAGGAAGTCAGTGTCCTCTAATATCCTAACACTGGTCTAGCCTTAGGGTATCGTTAGCCTTCGGGTTGCGGAGGTCAGATGGCATTCGCTCCGTGTGAAAACTGATATCCAGTCAAATCCGGTTAGACTAGAAAGCCCACCCCAAGTGACTTGGGAATAATAAAGGGGAAGAAGTAGTAAATTTCTTATCTTAATACGGTTATCGGCTGATGTCAGAGATTTTCTAACCACCGCTCCTATGACTCTTTTTTTATTTTTCTTTTAATTTTTTTTATTTTAATCTTCAAAATGACCACACTCCACCTGATGGTAAGCAGTCGTGTGGTCTAAGAGCAGTGGCCTCCACACCGCCCTCATAGCAGCCGAGGCGATGTTGTGACTGCATAAGTCTTATATTTATTTCTCAAGTATCAAGCTACAATGGTCGACTATACGGATGGTGTCGTTATCCGCTGTCACTGCTATTGCCCAGAGTAATGAAACCCATACGAGGTAAATTTATTAAACAACTAGACATTACCGCGGTTTCACTCGCGTTTATGGTTACTGCGCCGCCCCCGTGGGTCGTAGCGTGATGTTATATAGCCTACTAGTTTTTGCTCGCGTCTTCGCTCGCGTTAATTTAGAATTTGACAATGAATTCGAGTTGTACTCTGCTTGTAATAATATAATTCAATCATGATTCGGAAGACACGTGGCGCCATCTATTATCATAAGAACGTTATTATTGTTTTCCTCGGGAACAGTATTTTTTTCGGGATGAAAGGTAGCCTATGTCCGTTTCTGTACACCTGACAACGTATTTGCAAAATTTCAGGATGATCGATTTAGGCGTGAAACGGCGCAACAAACAAACAAACAAACAAACTCATTTTCGCTTTTATAATATTAGTTACGATAGTTAGGATTAGGATTAAGATAGCCTTCCTCGATAAATAGGCTATCCAACTTTAAAATATTTTTTCAAATCGAACCAGTAGTTCCTGAGACAAGCGCGTTCAACCAAACAAACTTCATCTTTATAATATTAGTATAGATGAAGAATGGAAAAGCATGGTCTCTCTTCAAACTTTACCCATCTGCTATATAACTGCATATGGTAACGATAATAGACTCCACTTACCGGTATGTATAAGTTTATGCATGGATAAACAATAAGTTGAACTGAAAGCCTTCCCACATACTTGACATTTGAATGGCTTCTCTCCTGAAACAGAAAATAAAAAAAATAAAAATTTGTTTATTGCCAAAAAACATTAACAATGTCAAATACAATATCCTGTGGCCCCACACTAGGCAAGCCTGTCCTGTGGGTACCTGACGCGACTAAATTATTGCGTAGTATTTAACTGCACAGCAATACTAATTGCGCAGCAAAAAAAGCTAATTGATCAGCAACTCATGGCCAGCAAACTTTAAAGAGATCAAACTAAGTCGACGGCGCCCCGCTTCGCAGGCTCCTATTTTTGGGTGGGTTTAAAAAAAGGGACCTAACATAACCTAACACTTCCGAGATGGAATGCAGTGATTTGAGGCGTATAGATGCTCGTTATGCTGTGCAATATTTGCTGACCAATTAGTATTTTTGATGATCATTATATTTAATCCCTAAATTATTTAACATACATTGTTAGCTCGGACAGCATCATAAAGTATATCTATGGCTTATAAATTTAAAAAAAATAGGTACTACAAACATATAATTACTATAACATGCGAAGTTTATAATACTAAAATAAGTGCATTGGTCTCGATAGAATTAAAATTGCAATTTAACTAAGGTATGTATTAAATTATATTATATAACTAGATGTTCCCGCGGTTTCACCCGCGTTTATCGTTACTGCGCCGCCCCCGTAGGTCGTAGCGTGATGTTTAAACAAAATTGAACAAAATTTTATAAATATACCTACAGTGCTAATTTAAAATCACGCCGAATAAACCAGGAGAAACATCGTTTGTATGTCTATAATGAGTGAGCCAACCTTAAAAGATAGACATATGCTATCGCGTACTTTTTTTAGAACTTTTTAAGGAGAACAATTCCCTCATACATGATTTTTGCGAAACTTTAACTGTTTACGCAGCGCACCCAGCGGAAGCTCTCAAAAGGAAAAAGACCCTCCGATTTTGAAACATTCTTCATTAGTGCTCCGCTCCTATTGATCTTAGCGTGATGATATACAGCCTATAGCCTTCCTCGATAAATTGGCTATCTAAAACTGAAAGAATTTTTCAAATCGGACCAGAAGTTCCTGAGATTAGCGCGTTCAAGCAAACAAACAAACAAACAAACAAACAAATTCTTCAGCTTTATAATATTAGTATAGATAAGTATATAATATTACGTAGGCAAGTTATTTATTTTATTTCATTCTTCAATGGTGTAGTAAATTATCGCTTGCTTTAGCAGCGATAGTCTTGTGGGAGACCGGTGGACTGCCATGCAGAGGTTTCGAGTTCGATTCCAAGGCATCAAATTATGTTTCTTTTTTCTTTTTATGGTATAGGAGGCAAACGAGCAGACGGATCACCTGATGGTAAGCGATTACCGCCGCCCATGGACACCCGCAACACCAGAGGAGTCACAAGTGCGTTGCCGGCCTTTTAAATTTGCTCCCATCCCCTCAGAAAGGGGGAGAGAGGTTGGGCCTCTGGTACCCTCACTCATTCGACGAAACACAACGCAAGCATTATTTCACGCTGGTTGTATGTGAGGCCGTGATATCACTCTAGTCGAGCCGGCCCATTCGTGCCGAAGCGTGGCTCTCCCACATCTGAACGTATTAAACAGTTCATTATCGCTCGCTTTAACGGTGAAGGAGAACATCGTGAGGAAACCTGCATGTCTGAGAGTTCTACATAATGTTCTCGAAGATATGTGAAGTCTGCCAACACGCTCTGGGCCAGCGTGCTGGACTAGGGTCTAATCCTTCTCACAGTGAGTTCTCTCGTGTCCAGCAGTGGAACAGTTTATATACAGGGCTGATATTATTATAAGGGTAGTAAAATGGTGAAAGCATTAAAGATTTAAATCCTTAGTTCTCAAAGTGGTCCATGTGGATCCCCAGGGGTCCACGGGAGACTCGACGGTGGTCTACGCTGGTGTGACAAAAAAATGGGGGTTCACAATTCGTAAGCGGGGTTCCATAAAATGTATTTGCTTTCGATAGTGAAGAACTAAAATGTTGGCTTGAATTCACCTATCAATGTAGGCAGATAATATTTGAAGAAGCTCAGCGACTGTTACTTGTAAGAACTTGCATATTCCATATACAGCAGCCAGTGGTCTCGAACCTACCGATTTTTTGGTAGAGTTACAAAAAAAAGGTCAGCCCGCCTACCGTAGTATCACGAGATCACGAGAATAAAAAAAAAAAGAAGGGTCAGCCTGTAGAGATTTGATCAAATTTTGAGTGGTCTATGAGAAAAAAGTCTGGAAATCTCTGATTTAAATCATAGATGTACTCTCACCATACTTGCTGTCCGATAATGTTATGTTATAACTAGCAGAATTATGTCATTTTCTGTAACCCTGACAACATGTGAGAAATTTAATGATGATTGGTCGAGTAGTTAAGGCGTGAAAGCGTAATTAACAAACTTACATTCGCTACAATATAAGTCAGTATTACCTGTATGAACCCTCATATGGTTCTTCAAGTTGGAGAGAAAATGGAAGACCTTCCCGCATACAGGACAATCAGGTCCATTGGCCTGACTATGAGTCTTCTTCACATGGCGAGTCAAGTATTTCTTTATTTTGCATTTGTAGGGGCATATGCTGCAGGAGAACAGATACTGGTCTGTGTGTAACTTCTGATGGAGTAGATATGATGATCTGTCAATCAGGACCTGGAGATAGAAAAATATATATATAGTACAGCCATCAAAACTAAAGGTTGTTCAGAGACTGAATGTTCTTTGTTGTTTGAATATTTGTTGAAGTCTCCCGCGACACAGGAGTTATTCCTAGTGTGGAAGACGTCTTCTTAAAGGACTAAAGTAACATTAAAATAAATGTAGAATATTATGATTGGCGATTGTATTATATTCAGTGTGAGCCAAAAGAATTCTATAATGTTAATAAAAAAATATCGCTAAATTAAATAATGACATCATCATCAATACATACATACATACATAGATTCACGCCTGTTTCCCAGAGGGGTAGGCAGAGACTACGGATTTCCATTTGCTACGATCCTGACACACTTCTCTGGCTTCATTCACTTTCATCACATTCCTCATACACGCCCGTCGGTTCAAGGAGCTCTTAACCTGGCCTTTGTCCAGAACGCCTCCGATCTGGTCGAGAAACGTTCGCCTAGGTTTTCCTCTTGCGACTGTTCCATCATCAATAATAACATATTAAACTTAATTTCTTTTTGTTTTATAAAAGACAACATCCGCACTAGTAATAATGTCTGTGTCGCGGCAGACTTTACAAACATACAAACAAGGGACACAAAGAATACGCAAACTCGGGACAATTATTTGTGGATCACACAAATTTTTGTCGTGTGTGGGGAACTCACTACTCACGGTGTAGGGGCAATGGCGAGGCGACCATTTAAACCACTAAGACATACGTACAGTATTAAAATTAAACATTACTTATTTGAGTGCTTCATGAGAAACATTATTGTAAGCTTAGCAATTAAAAAGAGTGGCCGTGACTTTTTAAAATATATTTTTATTGGTTTTAGACTTTGCTGAACATGACAATTGCTGGTAAATGTATATTAGATTAATAATAAATTTGACGTTTATAAGTGTAACTTTGACTTTCACAAGTGTAACTTTGACATTCATAAATGTTACTTTGACGTTCATAAGTGTTACTTTGTGACCTACATAAATAAACATATTTTAAATGATGAATTTAATACAAATTTTCTTACCTTAGAACAATGTGGACATTTGTGTTCATCTTTTTCTTTAACTTTTTTTGTAGTAGGCGCCATCTTGCATCGTTGTGGTGTCACATTAGATGCATAAGTATAGCTTAGGATGATAAATAATCTGTAATTTGAAATATATACATACATCACACATCTCACGCCTATATCATGGGCTTAGGTCCATAATAGAGGGCATGCCTATTGCTTGTTAACAGTGTACTAGACACGGTGCTGCTTCTGAGAATTTCTTGCTAGAAAAACCGAAAAACATTGCACCCAACCCGGGAAAAGAAGCTGAAACCTCTATACACTACCACTGCACCACCGAAGTCTTTATTAATAACGTATACGTGTGTCAGGATCGTAGTAAATGCAAATCCTTAGTCTCTGCCTACCCATCTATGTATGTATATCCCACAGCAGCGATAAGAGCACACTTCCCTGAAGACAAACGTTCGTCAGTATGTCTCAATTGGAAGAATTTTATATTTTTATAACAAAGTTTACTAGCTATTTGGGATCACTGCAATACTTTCAAATAGCTAGTCTAAGTATTGTTTTTAACTGCTCCAGCTAAGTTAGAATGCTTGTATTAGGAATGGGTTTATGTTGGTGGTGCAATGGCTGCGATTCAAAGGCACAACTTCTCAATCAATCCTAACTAATATTATAAAAGCGAAAATGAGTTTGTTTGTTTGTTACCTTTTCACGCCTAAACCACTAAACTGATCATTCTGAAATTTTGCATATACATTGTCAAGTGTACAGAAACGGACATAGGCTACCTTTCATCCCGAAAAAAATTACTGTGCCCGAGGAAAACAACAATAACGTTCTTATGACAATAGATGGCGCCAAGTGTCTTTCGAATCATGATTGAATTATAATTATTATTACAAGCAGAGTACAACCCGAATTGATTGTCAAATTCTAAACTAACGCGAGCGAAGCCGCGGGCTAAAGCTAGTAGTTTATACAATTTTAATTAATTATCTGTGTATTGTATGACCAGCAGCTTTAGAAGTTGATTGATCCAGCCACTGATGGTTTTATGAACTCCAAATGTGCTGAGTGACTGGCTATTGCTGTTGCAATCTTGTCAAAGGTTTCTTCTAGATCAATAATAATAAATAATAATAATAATAATATTCTACCACATTCACACAACACCATGTAGCCCAAACTAAGCAGAGCTTGTACTATGGGTACTAGACAATGGATAAACATACATATACAACTTTTTTTTTTTTTGTAAATACATACATATTATACATAGAAACACCCAGACCAAGACAAACATCCATGTTTATGCACACAAATGTTTGACTTGTGCGGGAATCGAACCCGCGACCTCAGGCGTGGCAGTCGGTTACACTAACCACTACGCCATCGAGGCCGACAGGTGCCTTGTGTTATTAATTTCAGATAGTGCTGTTTTTGTTGTTGCTACTTTGTAGTTGAGTATGGTGTTGGCAGGGGCTTAACCTGTCAATTGATGGAATGCCAGAGATAATTAAAAACTTATTGTGTATGGCCCCCAGAGTGCTACTAAAAGTTAATAGGTTAAGTGTTAGAGCACCATCACTTAGATTCTGACCAGTAAGTCTCTTTAGTGTTCAGCATAAAGAAGATTGATCAGTCTGTATGATGTCATATGTCTGAAGACAAGTTAACTTTGAGACTGTCTCCTCAATACTTCCATGTAGTTGCTTAGGAGTCGCTTTTGCATTAGAGACTTGTGGTCGAGTTCTCGTGTTCAAATGCCACTCCTAATGTCCTAACACAAGTATTCTAGCTTAACTGGAGTAGTTAACATGAATACTAGTTATTTGCAATTACTAAAAATCTTTTATAAGGCACGAAACATAGGTGATAAAAGAGATCTACTTAATGCAGGGCATCATTGCACGGTAGGCATAGCACGTGAGGGATACTCTTACACATTTAAGTGCTACCAATCGAGACACAAGATTGTTGGCAACCTTTTATGAGTAAAAGGAGCTAGTTATATCAAGCGAAAGTATTACCTAAATATATAAATCCGATCATGGATATGCACCGATTTTATTTTTCAATGTTCACTGTATGAAAGATTAATCTATGTGAGCGTAATTACTACTAAATACTAGTCATGTGGTAATAAATATTGTTACGAAGCCGGTTAGTCGTATATAAGCAACTATTACCTGTCTAGAAATTATTTTTCAAAACACTTACCAGCTTTTTTTTAATACCACAGCTTCCTAACACTTAATATTATTATTAGAACTGTTAGTTTAAAACTAGTTATTTTAAATTAAATATCTAACAAATGTCATTGTAAGATTTTAATGAACACAAGAAAAAAGAACATCTCGCATTTTGTAATTAATGCATTCAGTTTATGATTTGACAGTGATAGATTCATTCAGAAATCGGAATATTTTCAAATCGATACATTTACCGATAATATATATATACTAGTCTATGCGATACATTTTCATATTGACGACGGTGAATATTGTTTTATTGTGGTTAAAGCGTTTACTTTAGCACTATGAATGCAATTAATGCAATATGAATGCAATAGTTAACTAACAAAGTCTTTTAGTGATAAATACTCTAAAACTGTAGATAACAATCAAATTTGCGGAGCATTCATTATTATACCGCCAATCACTTTTTTTTATAACACGGTACGTCACCGCATTGCTCGTAATAATATGTTTTCTATAGTGTTTAATAAGTTGTATTTACCGTGATAGTTGTTATTTTGCAATATGTTAGAAATATAACAAAGCAAATAAACTCCAAAAGCAAAGCACGTGGCCCGTCTTTTTGTAAGACATGTAATTACATCGGGTTACTAGAAGTTGCGCACTCACACGTTGTGATCTAGAATGAAAGGAATGGCATCATAAAGGTAAGAGCAGGATAAGAAATGAGACCAAAGGAGTGATTATACAGATAATACTTTGGGAAGGGTAGTATTTGCCCCGTCCAGTCATGTTAAAATTAATAGCTAAAGATAGTTGTAATAGAAGAGATATTTAATTAAGGTCAAGAATGATACTTCTTGATAGATTCTACTGCGGCATGATTATTATGTAAAATGTTTTATGGGATTAGTAATATTAATGCTAAAAGAATAGTGGTTGGACTTAAGTTTAGCTTTTGATACGGTATATCACCAAATTTTTGTAAAGTACGAGTTCAAATAGAGGAATATATGTACGTAAAAGTAAAATATTTGCGAAATATAGTCAATAAATAACTTAGTTTTAGATCTAAAATGGTAAATGGTAGTCGTGGTCGTGGTGTACCCCAAGTAACTATTTTGGGTCCAATTTTATTATAGATTTAGACTGTCATGGGAAAGTCAATATGCGTTGAGTGGGTCGGTGGCTTAGCTTTTATTAATGGCAACAATAAATAGATATATCGTATATTTACATTATCTTGTTCACAAATACCATTTCGTAGTGCTTTTGGCCCTTCAAATTGATAGAAAATGAGACCAGCTTTTAAACATAGTAGGAGAGTAAACAAATCAAAAAGTCGATATATTATGTATTTAATTGATGTATCTATATTCTTTAGTTTACAAATTCCATTGTTACCTTACCAATTGATAAATAATGGGACCGGCTTTTGAACGAAGTTACGTAATAAAAAAGTTACCTAAACGTCAATGTCATGCGCGCGCACATTGAATTTTATTCTAAATATTTATAATAATAATTTATTAAATCTATCCTATCAATCATAGCGTGAAAATATGTATTCATGACGTGGAAAATATATTTAATATATCTTTCTGTGTATAAAATTGTTATATATACATGTGAATATTTGTCCTTGGATTTGACATTAACCTTTTAGTGGCAAAAACTCGAATAATTGCATGTTTTTGTTGTAATTAGTCGTGTATATATCATTGTTGCGGATCGTTTTCCTGAATACTTAGTATAATAAAGGTGAGTCACGTGTTTTTACATTAAGTTTGTTATCTAAAAGGTGAGGTTATGTTAGTAATATATTGGCGAACTTATAAAGTAGTATTTTACTTGAACTCATGTGTACATATGTTTCATTTATATGTTATAAAATTGATAATTTAAAATTAGTATTCATATTTATTGTATATCCTTCATGTATACTTATAACTAGTAAGTATGTACTTATATTTGTCATTTTAATGTTTGTATTTTGTATTTGTAATTTCTTTTATGACAATAAATCTTTATATCTTTATGACAATTATGACAATAATTAAATATAGTTATTTAAGTATCAATAAGTGACTGTGTATTGTAGTTAATAGCTACTTGTTCATGTATATCCTCTGTGGGTTAGGTAGTAGTGTATTTTATTTTAATTTTGTTCGCAATGTTTTAACATTTTATACATTGTGGACTATGTCTGAATAAATAAATATATTATTATTATTTAAATCTGATCTAACTTAATGAGTCAAGTGTTGAGCGGACATACGTTTGCCCGTTTGTGTATTGTTTGCTTGCACAATGAATTTTTATTTTCTTCCATAGTTCCTCTTGATGCTCAAGAAGTTAAAAGAGAGTATGCCTCTTGTCTACTATAGGGTACATTTATGGGCTTTCCTGTGGTACTGGATTCAATGCCCAACTTATACAACTATCAATGGATTCAATGCCCAACTTATCTTATGTGGGGGCCAGTCAGTGCAGACCGGCGACACTTCAACCCAGTGGGATCTTTCGTGTCGATACTCTCCCAATAATGACTGCCATAGATGTTCATGGCAGCCATTTCGAAAAGTCATATAACTTCCAAAAGTCAGAGGTGCGCGACGTGGGTTCGAACCCGAGACCCTCTACATTACAGTCTGTTGGTCTCCCCACTGAGCTATCGCTGCTCAACTTATACAACTAAGTCCATAAGCTGTTCTTATTGGGTAAATATAACTCTCGCTCTTGTGGTGATCACCCGCGTTTATCGTTACTGCGCCGCCCCTGTGGGTCGTAGCATGATGTTATATAGCCTATACACTTCTTCGATAAATAGGCTATCCAACACTAAAATAATTTTTCAAAAGAACCAGTAGTTCCTGAGATTAGCGTGTTCAAACAAACAACCAAACTCTTCAGTTTTATAATATAAGTATAGATATAAAAATGTTTTACTAACATAGTATTAAGGTGTATTTACTAACATCAAATCGGCCTCGATGGCGTAGTGGTTAATGTAACCGACTGCCACGCCTGAGATCGCGGGTTCGATTCCCGCACAAGTCAAACATTTGTATGCATGAATATGGATGTTTGTCTTGGTCTGGGTGTTTCTATGTAGGTATAATATGTATGTATTTATAAAACAAAAAAAGTATATATGTAATGTTTATCCATTGTCTAGTACCCATAGTACAAGCTCTGCTTAGTTTGGGCTAGATGGTGTTGTATGTATTATAAAATTATATAATATGTAAATTTAGGTTAAGGTATTTATCTATGGGCCTATGCAGCCCGAAATAAATGATTTGATTTGATTTTATATCCAGCTAATGTTATATACACCGTAAGTGTCATACACGTCAGCCAAATTCTATGTAACTAAATTTATTTATTTAAAAAACACCTTAAACTATCTTTACAGGACTTATCCTAATACGACAGCTAAGAACTAAACACTAATATTGTATTATCCATGATGTGGTTGTGCTATTTAATAAATAAATAACTATTATAAAATATTTAACATGTAATGTATGTACTATCAGCTCTAGCGACGGATGACCATTTCAGAAAAAAATTTGCTTGCTCATGTTGACCAGTTGAGTTTGTATCGCTTTAGAATCAGTAAACAAATGTAAAGTGTAAAAAACTCAAACAAAGAAAGGGGCGTGTCACGGGTACGGGTACCAAGCAGTGGCGTAGCTACCTTGGGTGGCACCCGGTGCGGAAGTTGGTGGTGTCACCTCATCGAAAGTAAAAAGCAATAAATTTTATATGATAAAGGACATGGATCATTTATTATTTATAATATTGAAGAAATAACAAAACACAGTAATAACTAAGACAGAAAAGGAATTGTTATGCAATTAAAATTTCTTGTTTCTAGCTTTGACAGCTGAAAACTCAGCAATAACTTCATCGAAATTTATATTTTGTATTGCCTCGTGTTCGATGGCTAATATACCAAGATAGCTAAGCCGCGATTGGGTCATTGTTGCCCGCAAATAGGTTTTTATTAATTTTAATTTACTGAAACTCCTCTCACATGAAGCTACGGACATGCAAACCGTCATAAACAATTTCCGTGCAATCATAAGATTTGGAAGAGATTCTGTAAAATCCCATTCTACAATAAACTTTAAAAAATCTAGAGACACCCAATCAGTAGCTGTAACATTAGCGGCTTTTAAGTGTCTTCGCAGCCTTGGTATCTCGAAAAGTAATTCGGTTTCTGAGACCTCATCATAAAAATCAGTAAATTTAGATGTAGCTAATTTCAGTTCTTCAGTATCTCTGGCTCGTTTGCGGGAATCCCCGATTTATACATAGAGCTGAGCTAGTGCTAGTAGAGTAATCCCCGAAAAAGAAAATTTTGTGCAAGCGATTTTTTTTTCTTTGTACTTTGTTTTTAAAGTTGAGAGACCGGGTGGGTGTCACCCCAAAAAAGGTGACACCCGGTTCGACCCGCCCCCGCCGCTCCCCTTTGCTACGCCACTGGTACCAAGTGTTGGCCTGCTATGCGATTTTAACCTTAGGAGTGGTCATCCGTCGCTGGAGTCGATAGTACATTTAGTTTGCAAATAAATGATTTAAATTATACCATTATCAATTTGTTTATCTCTTTGTTTTCAGAACCGAGTGCTGTGACTACCCACCAAATATGCTTAACAATAGCCTTAAAATGTATAAACACGTACAATTCACAAAATTACTACAGAAAACGCTAAACATGCATCAAAAAGACATATTTTCTCCTCCAAGAGCATACTCGTGTTTATGCGGTCATATATATTTAAAGAAACTAAGCCATAGATACGAAGTTACAAGAGTGCATTCAACGCAAAGCGATCAGCACAGACAGAAAGTTGTCATAGAAACGTCAACACCGAAGATTGTGTACGAAAACTTGAAAGATAAAGTGTTGCCGGGTGATACTGATGTGATTGATAGCGGAAGTTTTTGGAAGGAGAAGATTGATCCGTATGTTAAGTTAGCGAGATGGGATCGACCTATAGGTAAGTTAATTGTTTACACAGTAATTCTTGCCTGCTGTGCATGAGGTCTCAGGTTCGAATCCCTTGTCCGGCCAACAAAAACGTATTGGGAAATCTCAATACGAGCCCGGAGTTAGGAAGTTGGGGTGTTAGACACCCCCGTGCCTCGGAAAGCGCGTAAAGCTGTTGTACTTGTTATTATAAACAACGTCTGTTCTGGGACATTGCCGAAATCGCGAAAAACAATCAGCTGTTCCATACTAAATTGGACTTTGACCTCGGCAAAACGTATGGAACAGCTGATTTTTTTTTCGGCAATGTCTTAGAACAGACGTTGTTTATAATAACAAGTATAATCACCCCCTGAGAGGTTTTCACTATACTAAGAATAACCTTGTATGTATAGAATTATTAAACAAATCTTGTCAGTAGGGTAATCAACTGTTGCACCATATCTTGCAACATATTAATAATTAGTAGGTCAACTTAAGGGATAACTTACATCAAGTAAAACAAGGTTTTCAACGTTGGCAACACAAGGTGGCATATAATGACCACCAAAATACTAATTGCACACCAAAATATGCTTACTAAAATACATCATAACGAGCACCTATACGCCTCAAATCGCTGCATTCCGTCTCGGAAGTGTTAGGTTATGTTATGTTCCTTCTTAAACCGACCCAAAAATAGGAGTCCCGCGAAGCCGGTCTCCGTCGACTTAGTTTGATCTCTATAAAATATTTAAGTAAGCATATTTTGATGTGCAATTAGTATTTTTGGTGGAACAAAGGCAAAAAATTGAGGAACAGTTAAATACCACCTTTTTTATATGTTTTTTCCCGGGAAGCACGAGATTAAGTGACATTGTGGATAACATTTTACAAATTTTGCTTACACTCGTTAGGGGCCTATATAGCCCGGTGGCCCTGTATCATTGATACGGATGCTACGGCGGTCGCTACGGCCCTGATCCTAACTTAAACTACACTTATGCGAGCGAAGCCGCGGGCAAAATCTAGGAATATTATAAATGCGAATGTGATTTGTTTGTTTGTTTGTTACGCTTTCACGCCTTAACTACTCAACCGATCATCAAGAAATAGCATACACGTTAGGGCTACAGAAAAGTACATAGGTATTTTTATAATTTTTTTTTTTTTTTTTTGTTCGTCATAATGACCACACTCCACCTGATGGTAAGCAGTCGTGTGGTCTAAGAGCAGTGGCCTCCACATCGCCCCCACAGTAGCCGAGGCGAGGCGGTATTGTGGATAATAATTTTCTACCACATACACACAACACCATCTAGCCTAAACTAAGCAGAGCTTGTACTATGGGTACTAGACAATGGATAAACATACATATATACATTTTTTTTTGTAAATACATACATATTATACATAGAAACACCCAGACCAAGCCAAACATCCATGTTCATGCACACAAATGTTTGACTTGTTCGGAAATCGAACCCGCGACCTCATGCGTGGCAGTCGGTTACACTAACCACTACGCCATCGAGGCCGACGAAGGTTACTTTTCATCCAGAAAAAAAGTACTGTTCTTAAGAGATAGCTAGCTGGTTTATATTTTTTTAATTTAATTTTCAGGTGTGTACCTCCTCTACTGGCCGTGCGCTTGGTCGATAGCGCTAGGTTCGATTCCCGGTAACGTACCGTTACATGCGACGTTACAGACCGCTGGGTTGTTCCTCGTTGGTGCTGGTCTGATGAGAGGAGCAGGGTGTACCATCAACGATTTGTGGGATAAGGACGTTGATGCTAAGGTGAGGTGAATACATTTTGTGAAAATTCTCGATATATTTAGATAAGAGATTATACTTCAAAATTAAAATTACTTTATACGAATTCTATTATTTAAAAAAAAATTAAACTGGCGATCCTCCCCGACTTCGCACGGATAGTACAACCTTGAAATATTGATCACCTAAACCTTCCTCATGTATCACTCTGTCTATTGGTGAAAACCGCATAGAAATCCGTTTAGTAGTTTTTGAGTTTATCGCGAATAGACAGACAGAGACGTGGCGGGGATCTTTATTTTATATTTATTGATTGCTTAAATATTACTTAACAGTAACTAGTGACAATGTCGAACATTAGTAGTTCTTTCTTTCTAGTTTAAAGTTTCAAAATTAGGTAATAATAGAGTTTAATCCGTATAAAATAGTTTAATATAGAAAGAAAGATAGAAATATATTTTTTTATTATTTTGGCACACAAAAGGGCACACCCAATACATGAAGACCCACAATCACCCCTTTCCCCCTTCTCCTTCCCACTTCCTTTCCTAAAGGGTCGGCAACGCGCAAGTGATGCCTCTGGTGTTGCAGGCGTCCATAGGCTACGGTGACCACTCACCATCAGGTGGGCCGTATGCTTGTTTGCCACCTTAGTTGTATAAAAAAAAAAGATGAAATAAAATCCAAAGGGAGGATCCTCCGACCAGGCAGGGTGATAGTGCCTGAACTGCGGCCCGACGGTTGATGTCGGGAACTTGTATATATACTTTGTCGCTATATAAACTTCACTTGCGTGATTCAGGATTGTATGACGAGCGTGATTATAAGCGTCTGTATACAGCGCCATCTGTTCTCTGTCGTCGAAACTTCTTCATCTGTGTCAAAAGTTTTATATTTTTGTTTGTAAAAAGAAACTCGAAATTTTAGAAGCGGTTTTCATAATATCAGCTCGGTATTAAATTGTTCCACTGCTGGGCACGGGCCTTTTCTCAGTGTGAGAAGGTTTAGGCCATAGTCCACCACGCTGGCCCAGTGCGGGTTGTCAGACTTCACATATCTTCGAGAACATTATGGAGAACTCTCAGACATGAAGGTTTCCTCACGATGTTTTCCTTCACCGTTAAAGCGAGCGATAACTAACTATTTTCTTATTTT
Organism: Catocala sponsa; assembly: GCA_963564715.1. Lineage (NCBI taxonomy): Eukaryota > Metazoa > Arthropoda > Insecta > Lepidoptera > Erebidae > Catocala > Catocala sponsa. The sequence continues at coordinate 3,054,630 of OY751356.1, read as the reverse complement.
ATCTTATGCGGGAGCCAGTCGGTACAGACCGGCGACACTTCGACCCAGTGGGATCTTTTGTGTCGACACTCTCCCAATAACGACTGCATAGATGTTCATGGCAGCCGGGACCGACGGCTTAACATGCTCTCCGAGGCACGGAGCAGGCGATAATTGTCAATCAATACGCACATAATTTCGAAAAGTCATATAACTTCCGAAAGTCAGAGGTGCGCGACGTGGGTTCGAACCCGAGACCCTCTGCACTGCAGTCTGTTGGTCTCCCCACTGAACAACTATATAATACGCACATATTAACTTCGAAAAGTCAGAGTTTATTTATTTATTTATTTATTATTATTAATTACAACGGTTATACACCAATAACAGTAATTAATTAATCTCTTATGATCTAAATAGATTACATTATCATTATTATTAAAATTACAAAAGTCATATCAAAATTATAAGCTATTAAATACAGATAATAATTAGATTATACAACATTATTCAGATGCAATGTCTTTCACAAAATTTCAAACATGATATAATAATTTGGTTGAATCTATCAGTCAACACGTCAGAGTTGTGCGCCCTGGAATTGAACTCGAGACTTCTGCGTGGCAATCCAACGGTCTCCTACTAGTCTGTTGCTGCTGTAGGCATAGAAAAATTAATAAGAAATCACTCTCTGTTCCAGGTAGAACGAACGAAGAATCGTCCTTTAGTGACCGGAGCGATATCACACACGCAAGCGATGGTCTTCCTCGCCGCCCAGCTGTCTCTAGCGCTCGGGATATTGATGCAGCTGAATTGTTACAGCGTAGTGCTAGGAGCGAGCAGTATGCGTGAGTAATGCATGTAATGTAGACCTCCTAGTGTAGTCTATTGGCCTGGTACTGGTACTTTTGGGTGAAATACTTAAGACTGCGCCGAGCGAAATGTACCAAAACAGGCGGTCACACTTAAGTTGATAAAATCAACACTTTTTGTTTAATCTTCTTTATCCTCCTGAGACCCTGAGTACTCAAATGATGACATAAACTTACAAAAAATACGGAGCTCACCTATTAGTTTATTATGTCATCAAACGAGGAATAAGCCGAGTAACCTCATATGAGCACATAATATAAAACGGGGAGGGGGAAGAGGGGATCTTTTAACTATTTTTTTGAAGCCACTACTTCTTTACTATTCATTAAAAAAAAATTAAACCTAGTCCGAGAAAGGTAGCTTTGGGTCTCAGGAGGTTATATATATAATTCTACTGTACGTGTGTATATCACTGAACTCCTCCTAAACGGCTGGACCGATTTTGATGAAACTTTGTGTGTGTTCAAGTGGATTCGAGAATGGTTTAGATATGTTTTTTTTTTCTCTTGTGTACAGGACCACGTCTGTCGGGACAGCTAGTACAAATATAAAATATACATTTACCATAACAATGAATGTGTTTACTTACAATTACTCCGTGTTAAAAACTTAAAACAGTTAATACTTTCGCCTACAAAATTACGTAAATTTGCACGAAAAATGCAAAAATGTAAGCTCGTGTTATGTGATTTTTAGATTATAACAGTAGAAATCTATCTTTATTTACAGCTTAAACGAAACATAAATAGTTATATTACAATTTGTCCGTCCCAAATATTATATATCCCAAATAAGTTATTGGTTGACAATAAAGATACATATTTATCAAAAAAACACTTCAAATCCTCCATACAATACACCCAACCAATTCCATTTACATAATGCTTTTCCTAACTAATGTTGTACTTACCTGATGTACTTACCGTTGTCCATTTCCGGAGTCAGGAGAGGCTGGTTATCTGTCATACAGGTCTCCTAGTACAGAAACCAGTCTCTCACATAGACTTAATCTCATGTATTGTACACAGTGTAAGGGCACGTCTTGCAATCTCCAAACGGGTTTTGGGGACTAGATCGCTGGTTCTCTCTCCGTTCGCATGTTCTGCGAACGGTGGGAGTGCACTGGGGTCGTCTACCTGGGGCCTGTTGGGGATTGTAGGGCGGTCCCCGATTGTCTTACTACATGTTTACATCATCTGTTATATATTTACCACTATATGTATGTTTCTATGTGAGAGAAAATAATAAACTCTTTATTATTATTATTATTATTACTATGGCGGCCGCGCGCCGATTTGAATATCGAGCTCTGTCAGTTAGTCCAACCGCGTCTTACGCTCGGCGCAGTCTTATCGTGGAATGTATACTAGAAAGGTGCAGTAATTATAATGGAATATAGACCTTGGGTAGACTTTGCATGTATTTTGGAATGTTAAATAGTCATACCTCCTCGAAATTTCTGGTAGCCTAGTACTTAGAGTGAAATGCTTGCTGAAGAACTTAGTAAGGTAGGTAGAAAGCAACGATAGCTCAGTGGGGAGACCAATAGACTGCAATGCAGAGGGTCTCGGGTTCGAACCCACGTCGCGCAACTCTGACTTTCGGAAGTTATATGACTTTTCGAAATTATGTGCTTATTGATTGACAATTATCGGCTGCTTGACTGTTGGTCCCGGCTGCCATGAACATCTATGGCAGTCGTTATTGGGAGAGTATCGACACAAAAGATCCCACTGGGTCGAAGTGTCGCCGGTCTGCACTGACTGGCTCCCACATAAGATAAGATAAGATAGTAAGGTAGGTAAGACACCATTAATTTCGAAAATATCTCCTCGCATTTTCTGAAAGCCTAGTACTTTTGAGTGAAATGCTAGAAAAGGTAAGTATTAGTTAGTAGGTAGTTTGTATGATAGGATTGTATTTGATTTTACAATGGTAGATCTGTTCGTATTTTCTGGTAGCCTGGTACTTTTGAGTAAAGGCAAACTATGCATTTATTTATTTTATTTTGCTTGTCAAAATGACCACACTCCACCTGATGGTAAGCAGTCGTGTGGTCTAAGAGCAGTGACCTCCACACCGCCCTCATAGCAGCCGAGGCGATGTTGAGGTCTCTACTTTGACTTTGACGGCCTGAGAAGGTGCCTTTTCACGCCCCGCTTAAAGGACCCAGGATTGAAGGAAGAAGGAAACACGTGCCTTGGCAGAGAATTCCATGCCTTGGTCGTTCGGCAGAGGTATGAGGACCCAAACTTAACTTGTTGGTACGCGCTAGTCGACTCTACCGTGTAAGGATGGCATCTGAGCCCAGCACGCGTTGTTCTGGATAGGAAAGGGGAGGGCGGGATAAGGTGGAATAACTCTTCAGAGCACTCCCCGTGGTATATTCTGTAGAAACATGCCAATGAGGCAATGTCCCTACGGAGTTGCAGAGGTTCCAGTGAACTCGTGACCTCTGGATCTCCGATGATACGGACAGCTGAAAAGCAACCGAAACGTCGGGGAAAGAGTAAAAATAAAAATAAATCTAAATAGTATAATAGTATAGTAATAGTATAAATAGTTTTAATAGTTTAAATAATTTAATTAGCTTAAAAATTTGTAAAGTTTAATAGTGATTATAGTAGTGTAACAGTTTTTCAAAATTTTGTAACAGTGTCAAATAAACAACGCGATAAAATCCGTATATAGTAGTTTAATTTCAATGAATAACATTCGCGTAAACAGAAGACAATATTAGGACAGTTGATATGTTAAATAGTTCTATCTTCTCGCAATTTTGGTAGCCTGGTACTGAGAGGAATACTTGCCTAAGAACGTAGTAAAGTGCTTAAAGACTGCTGCAGTTATTTTTGAAATACCTCCTCACATTTTCTAGAAGCCTAGTACTTTGAGTGCATTCCTTGCTGTATATGAGCTAAAAGGCAGTAGGCAAGACTGTAATTATTTATTTATTTAAGGATTTCCAACAAAGGAATATACAATAACATACATTATATAGCAGTAATAAAGTTCTTAGCGTGTATAGTCCCCCAATTATAGGAAACCACAGCTTGCAAATTATAATTACAACTAAACTAACAACTTAATTAAAGAAACAAACAGAAAACATAAAATTTTTAAACATAAAATTCTGCCTCTAGGGTAAACTTTGGAGTAAAACAATAATAGCTTATTAGATATGGAGTTATATAAAAAATTTACAAAGAAAAAATATAAGTGGAGGTATATAGAACTAAGTTAACAATCTACGAAGACACTTTTTAAATTGTATTAAATTGTTACTTATGTCTAGGTCGGTGTTAACAGAAAGTGCATTGTATTGTCTACAGAGTCTGGTTACAGCTGTGTAATATATTGTCTTATATGGTAGGAGATTTTTATCGTTCCATAAAAATCTCCTACTCCTCCGTGGCGCAACGGTAGTGAATGCGACTGCTGTGCATGAGGTATCGGGTTCGAATCCCGGGTCGGGCCAACAAAAAGAAAGTTATTGGGTTTTTCTGTTAAGAAATCTCAATAGCAGCCCGGAGTTAGGAAGTTGGCGGTGTTAGACACCCCCGTGCCTCGGAAAGCACGTTGCGCCGTTGGTCCTGCGCCTGGTCTCTCTCCGGTCGTGACGGATTACCGTCCCATCGGATCATGAGAGTGACGGAACAGAGAGTGCACTTGTGTTTGCGCACACACTTGTGCACTATAATATCTTCTGCGCAGACGGCCAGTCTGCGTTAAGACTGGCCGCCGTCGCCGAAATTCGGTCTGGAGGATATTATTTTTTTAATCGTATGAAGAAAAGATTTTGACTGACTTTTTTGTCCACAGTTCTGGTGGTCACATATCCATTAGCCAAGCGATTCACGAACTACCCACAAATATTCCTCGGAGCCACGTTCAATTGGGGAGCTCTACTCGGCTATTCGGCTATACAAGGGAATATAGACTTGTCTGTCTGTGGTCCACTGTATGCGGGAGCTTTGGCCTGGACTGTGGTCTATGATACTATATATGCACATCAGGTGAGTGACCTCAGCAAATATGGTAGTTGACCCAATATTTTTATTATTTTATTTAAGTCAAAAGAATTTTTATTATTTACATATCGTTTTCTTTAATAAGTAAGTTATTCTTTCTTCCCTTTTTTTTTGATGTGAAAACTTCTTTAGCGGCGTTGTGCACTTTTTTTGTGATGGGTAAAAAATGGCAAACTCGCGTCAGGACACGTGACCTGATCGAAAATTCGTAAGACGGAGGGAGAATTGTCATGTTTGTGTACGATAGTGCAATAAATGAATATTGTATTTTACCACATAAATGATAGTACTTTTATACTGATATAATTAAAGCAATTCGTGCAAAATTATTCCCTAACCATTCCAAAATATCAAAAATGCACAACGTTAATATTCAAGTTTTCACTTCTGCCGGCACTCCCGGAGTGCAACCCGTTGTTTTTTTTATCGTGTGGTTAGTAGCCAAGCCCTTGTCAAAAGTTGTTCAAGCCGCCCGTAGGCCTCTGACATGGCTTAACGACTGTTGTCAATTTGTCAACAACCGGGACCGACTTTTTACGTGCTGTCCGAAGCACGGAGACGCTCAGGTGAAATACCACTAAGCGGTCACCCATCTATAGACTGACCGCACCCAACGTTGCTTAACTTCGCTAATCGTTTACCGATCAGTGAGTGCAACTGGCTATGAGCGCCTCAGTAAGCTATTTAAAAACCTGCTGTTAAATAAAAAGACAAGCCTTTAAAATATGGTTCAAATTCAATAGGCAAATGAAAGGAAAAGGATGCACAATACATGTTGTGACGTAACTGCTATTTTAATGCAGCCGTACGAGGGAGATAGCTATATATCGCATTACACCTTATATTTTTTTAAATAGAAATGACAGATGACTTATAAAAAATTGTGCATTTTAAAAAGTGTAATAATAACCACACCACACTTCACCACAGCCACAACATATCACACCACATCACATCATCACATCACATCACACCACATAACACTAAATCACCCCACATCACATCTTTTACACTCCACTCCACATCTCACCCCTTGTCACCAATTCTCACTAACCATACTACGCAAATTACATAACATTTTTTTTTTTCGTACTTTCATCTCATTTTGTTCTATTGTCGAACTATTGTAATTGAACGAAAGAGACTGGATCCCACAATACAGGGCATCCTAGTGTAGGTCTAGGGCCTCAATCCATGTATTGCTTGTTTTTTATGAGACAATAAACTATTATTCTTTTTTTTTGCTCGTAAAAAAAAAATAAGAAAATAAAAAAATTATTATTATTATCGTAATGCTCTTCAACATAGGCAACTAATAATTATAACTTCTTCGTGCTGGGTATAAGTCTATGTCATCATCATCAGGCTATAATAGTCCACTGCTGGACATAGCCCTCCCCCAAAGATAATAAAAGTACATAGTATAGGTCTATGTGTGTAAGTTAAAAAACTTTTTTATATTTATTTTCAGGACAAAGAAGACGATCGCCGCGTGGGCATCAAATCCACTGCCCTCACGTTCGGCAAGCACACACGCCCAGCACTCTACGCAACTTTAGCCACCAGCATATTGTGTCTCGCAGAAGCGGGCAGAGCCGCGGAACTAGGTATAGGCTATAACCTAGCTGTGTTGGCTTACGCCGCCCATGCGATACGACAGGTGAGATACCTATAATATTATAAAAGCGAAAATGAGTTTGTTTGTTTGTTACCTTTTCACGCCTAAACCACTGAACCGATCATCCTAATATTTTGCATATACGTTGTCAGGTGTACAGAAACGGACATAGGCTACCTTTCATCACGAAAAAAAATACTGTTCCCGAGGAAAACAACAAAAACGTTCTTTTGATAATAGATGGCGCCACGTGTCTTTCGAATCATGATGGAATTATATTATTACAAGCAGAGTACAACCCGAATTGATTGTCAAATTCTAAATTAAGGCGAGCGAAGCCGCGGGCAAAAGTTAGTCTATATATGAACTGCGACAGACATCCTGTCCGATCGCAGCCAGGATTGCCACCTTTATTTTGAACAAATAGACTATACTAACTGTTCCCGCGGTTTCACCTGCGTTTATGTATACTGCACCGTCGCCGTGGGTCGTAGCGTGATGTTATATAGCTTACAGCCTTCCTCGATAAATGAGCTATCCAACACTAAAAGAATTTTTCAATTCTGGCCAGTAGTTCCTGAGATTAGCGGTCAAACAAACAAACAAACTGTTCAGCTTTATAATATTAGTATAGACTACCTGTTACCTGCGACTTCGTCCGCGTAGATTTTAACTAAGAAGTGTGTGTCTTCGCGGAACCCTATTTTTTTCTAAAATCAAAGTAGCTTAAGTTACTCCTTATAACATCAGCTATCTGCCAGTGAAAGTCACGTGAAAATCGGTTCAGCCGTTTCGGAGATTAGCCGGGACAGCAGACAGACAAAAAATTTAAAAATAGATGTTTTCGTATATGTACCTTATATACTTTCATATGCATTAGATAAAAAGCTGTTATTTTACGTGTTCCGTTCTGGCCCGGCCACAATCGCTTTCGTTATCGTAAGTGGTGTAAAAGTAATGTACTTCAGGTGTACTTAATGTACTTAGAAGAGATTTTTTGTGTACCTCAAAGGTTAACTCGTAATATACTTAACAAAGTGGCCGGGCTGCTACGTGTACGCCGCAGCCTGGCCACAACGATTTCTATAGACAGGATGGTTAAAATCAAACGTAATATCAATTAAATACTTGTACTTTTATTGTTCTTCCATTTTCTATGTATAAATCTACATTAAAACTTTCTTACTTATTTTACACAACGAAAAAAGTATAACACCTGATTATATTTATATACTAGCAACCTGCCCCGGCTTCGCACGGGTTCTGTACAGAAAATATAAAATAGCCTATGTTAACTCTGAGGTGATGATATTATAGCTTTCGGTAAAATTGGTTGAGTAGTTTTTGAGTTAAATCGTTACAAACAAAACATCAATCATCTTTCCTCGTTATACATAATATTAATTTAGATTATTTTTTGAGTGGCAATTATTTATGAGGCAAACAAAACAAGAAACGTTTAGATTAGTTTCTAAATATTAGTAGTAATTCAATTGGCCGTGCGAAAAGCACTGTGTGCTTAAGTCTACTCCCGCAACTTTTAATGTTTGACTCTGCGCTTTATTAATTGTCATTCCAAACGCTATTTTTACGGGAAATTGTAGCTGTTTAAATTGGAAAGGCAATTCTGAGGGTATCATGGGAATTCTTGGTATAAAAACAGTTTCACCAGTTGTGTTGCCAGTTAATATGACACATTCGATCAAAAAATTTTTTAATTTGACTCCTTTGAGTCTTGTACCGTTGCACAGTTTCGGTGGACTCAAATTTCTTAGTAATATAATAGGGGCACCTACTTTTATGATTAATTTGTGTGGCAAGATTCCAGGAGGAGTCAAAGAATTAAAAAATTCTTTTGGTTACTACCTCTTCTCTATCCACAACTGTGTCAACTGAGTAGTAATAATATTTGAAAATGAAAATATGGTAAATTCGTAGCTATCGTAGCCGAGGTCAAAGTCGTAGCTGAGGTCATAGTCGTAGCCGAGGTCAAAGTCGTAGCTGAAGTCAAAGTCGTAGCTGAAGTCAAAGTCGTAGCTGAGGTTAAAGTCGTAGCCGAGGTCAAAGTCGTAGCTGAGGTTAAGCCGTAGCCGAGGTCATATTCGTAGCCGAAGTCAAAGTCGTAGCTGAAGTCAAAGTCGTAGCTGAAGTCAAAGTCGTAGCCGAGGTCAAAGTCGTAGCTGAGGTTAAAGTCGTAGCCTAGGTCATAGTTACGACTCACCTCTGACATTTTCTGCTTGAAATCCACCATTTCCTATTCGTTAGAAAATTGCCTATTATCTTCGCTAGACGATAAAATCCTCACATTGGTTTTAAGTTTACATTTCGTTATATTTGGCCAAAGATGCGATCTTTTGAGCCATGCATTGACTTCATCTGCTGTCGTTCCCCTAGTTATAACTGGCAAAATTTGACGGAAATCGTCATAGAATAAAACAGTACAACCACCCATTGGGCAGTTACTGTTGCGCAGATCTCGCGTTGTCCTGTCTAATGCCTCAACTGGAGCTTTATGAGACATAAAAGAGTCATCCCAAATAATCAAACTGCAATCTCTCATTAATTTTCCGGTATTACTCTGTTTAGAAATTATTGCAAATGCTAGTGACGTCATCACTACATATTTTTAATGGCAGTTTGAATGTGGAATGGGCGGTCGCCCAGCTTCCAAAAGTGTGGCTGCTATGCCGGAGCTAGGATAGCCACAGCTAGGGCAATTTTTCTGTCGGATCGTACTTCTGCTAATAATAAATTTATTAAAAATGTTTCACCTGTGCGTCCAGGGGCATCTAAAAGAAACATTATACCTTCATTACTCGAAATTAATTTCGTTGCGCATTATTTTGATTTTGCTATATCTCCTAAGGTATTCATTTAATTTACATGATGTAAAGCGGAAAAATAATCTTCATGAAATGCTTAAGCCAACTAATGTATTTAAAATAATAAGGATTAATACCGTATTTGTGTAAATAGCTTTCCAATTACCGCTTTATAATTGCCCATTTTATTAAGTATTAAAGTGGATATAGTATGTTATCCTTAAGAGATAGACATATGCCATCGCGGACTTTTCTGTAGACCTATATAAGATATACAATTCCATCGTACATTATTTTGTTATATCTCAAAGGGTTTAGGCAGCGTTTTCGTTGAAAGCTCCCAGACTGGTAATTTTTTCCGACATCTCCAACAAATATCGTTATATTTTAGCCAATCTATACAAAAACTTAACAAATTATATACTAAAGCCTTCCTCGAGACCCACTCTATCTATTGGTGTAAACAGCATGTAAATTGGTGCAGTAGTTGTTGAGTTTATCGCGAACAGTCAGACGTTGTTGTTTTATAATATGTAGTGATAAATTGTCGGCCTCGATGTATAAATCTAATAAGGTTTAAAACAAAATTGTAATATGTAATCATCTGAAGTATTTTACTTAGTAATAAAGCTAAAACCATGACTGCTATTTTTTTTGTACAGGCGCTACGTACAAAATTATGAGTAATACTTTTTTCGTTGTGTAAAATAAGTAAGAAAGTTTTAATGTAGATTTATACATAGACAATGGAAGAACGATAAAGGTACAAGTATTTAATTGATATTACGTTTGATTTTAACCATCCTGTCTATAGAAATCGTTGTGGCCGGGCTGCGGCGTACACGTAGCAGCCCGGCCACTTTGTTAAGTATATTACGAGTTAACCTTTAAAGTACACAAAAAATCTCTTCCAAGTACATTAAGTACACCTGAAGTACATTAATTTTACATCACTTGCGATAACGAAAGCGATTGTGGCCGGGCCAGAACGGAACACGTGTTATTTTGACATTACAAACAGACACTTCAATTTTATTTATTTGTATAGATTAAGTCCGCCAACCCGCACTGTATCAGCGTGGTGGACTATGGCCTAACTCTTCTTACACTGAGAAGAGGTTCATGCCCAGCAGTGGGAAAGTTTAATACAGGGCTGATATTATTATACTAATATTATATAGAGAAAAGATTCGTATATTTGTTTGTAATGAATAAACTCAAAAATTACTGAACCGATTTTGATAGTTCTTTACTATTAGAAAGCTATTTTATCTAAAAGTAACGAACATCACGCTACGAGCCACTGGAGCGGAGCAGTCTTCATAAGCGTGGGTGAAACCGGTTACCTAGTACTACTAAAATTATTAATATGGAAGTTTGTGAGGATGAATGGATGTTTGCTACTCTGATACGCCAAAAACTACAGAACCGATTGCGATGAAACTTGGTATGTAGATAGCTGGAGACCTGGATTAACACATAGGCTACTTTTTGTCCCGATATACCCACGGCATCGGGACTTACGCTGGTGTAACCGCGGGGCGCAGCAAATATTATAATATAATTTCGTTATTTTCAGATATATACATTGGATACAGAAAATCCGGCAGACTGCGCATCTAAGTTCAAATCTAATTCAGCATGTGGACTCATCATACTTCTTGGCATTTTAGCTGGTGGGTACTCAAAGTACCGCGCCAATAAACAAGAAAATATCGAACAACATGCCACTGGTAGTTGCTTTTTTAGCTAGAAGTGGCACTTTTTAGTGCCACTCGTGGCAAGTTGTAGAATTGTAAGTGCCAGAGTATTATAATGTGCCACTGAGTGGCTTTTGTGACTTGGTACTTTTTCGTGTCGTTTGTGCTGGTATGGAAAAGTGTCACTTAGGTAATGAATTGTTTAACTACGGTGTTAATGTACCACATAGTGGTAATTCGAAGTGACACTTTTTACTGGCAGTCATGGCGAAGTGCAATTTATGTAGTTATCTCCTGTTTTTATATAATGTTAATGTAAATGTGTACAATTGTGTGATGATCTCTGGGTTTAGTCCATTTGGCACTTGTGCCGACTATGGCGGAGGTACTTTTAAGTACCAATTGTGACGTTGTGTGCTGTCACTAGTCTTATACTGGGGGTAATAATAATATATTTTATATTGTATTATATAAATATGTATTTTATAATTAGTTATTATTAAGAATGGTTAAGAGCACCTTAAACTGACGAACGTATATGAAAAATATATTCAAAGCAAGAAGGTTTTTCAAATTAAACTACTTAATACGGTTTTATTTTAAAAAGGGTAGTATTTAACTGCACAGCAAAAAAATACTAATTGCGCAGCAAAAAAAAGCTAATTGATCAGCAACTCATGGCCAGCAAACTTTAAAGAGATCAAACTAAGTCGACGAGTCTATTTTTGGGTGGGTTTAAAAAAAGGAACCTAACATAACCTAACACTTCCGAGACGGAATGCAGTGATTTGAGGCGTATAGATGCTCGTTATGCTGTGCAGTATTTGCTGACCAATTAGTATTTTTGCTGATCATTATATTTAATCCCTTTTAAAAATATTCATCATCATCATCCCAGCCGAAAGACGTCCACTGCTGGACATAGGCCACCCCCAAGATTTCCCACACAGACCGGTCTTGGGCTACTTGCATCCAACCGCTTCCCGCGACCCATACCAGGTCGTAGATCCACCTTGAAGTCTACCTCTGTTGCATGTTCCGGTGCATGGCCGCCACTCCAGAACCTTTCCGCCCCAAAGGCCGTCGGTTCTGCGCGCTATGTGCCCTGCCCACTGCCACTTCAACTTGGCTTGAAAATATTACTCTAAATAATTTTTAAAACTATTGAAATGGTTAAACTATTTAGAATATAGTTTTGGTTGCTATTCAGCAGCCATGGTCACGAGGAGACTAAGATGGTCGACATCTCATAGTCTTGAAGTGTAGTTATTTTGAACTACCCGAACATAATTTTATTATTGGTGTTTCTATTTATGCAGAATGAGCTCAAAGTATCATGATTTCAAGATACTTTTATTAATGTTTGGGTAGTTCAAAATAACTACACTTCACGACAATGAGTCGTCTGCCATCTTAGTCTACCCGGGAACATGGCTGCTGAAAAGCAACCAAAATGCCGGGGAAAAGAGTAAACTTAAATATAAATAGTTTAATTAATTTAAATAGTTTCAATTTCAGTATAGTTCAATAATAGTAGTGTTAGTTCAAACTTGTATGTAATAAAAGTGTTTTAAAAAGGGTAGTATTTAACTGTCCCTTAATTTTTTGCCTTTCTTCCACCAAAAATACTAATTGCACACCAAAATATGCTTACTAAAATATTTTAAAGAGATCAAACTAAGTCGACGGAGCCCCGCTTTACGGGGCTCCTATTTTTGGGTGGGTTTAAAAAGGAACCTAACATAACCTAACACTTCCGAGACGGAATGCAGTGATTTGAGGCGTATAGGTGCTCGTTATGATATATTTTAGTAAGCATATTTTGCTGTGCAATTAGTATTTTGGTGGTCATTATATTTAATCCTTTTTAAAAACACTTAATACAAACGCGACAAAATCCGTATAAAGTGGTTTAATTTCAAAAAACATCTCAGTCGTATGCAGCTCGGAGTTAGGAAGGTGGCGGTGTTAGACACCCCCGTGCCTCGGAAAGCATGTAAAGCCGTTCCTTCGCCTGATCTCCGGTGGTGTCGTGACGTCACATCGCACTATGATAGTGAGGGAACAGAGAGTGCACTTGTGTTTACACACTTGTGCAATATCATACGCACTCATAATAAAACAGAGGCCTATCTGAGATTTTCGGATTAAACAAATTTAAACTCTGTTGCAATTACTTAACACAAATATAATATTAGAATTGTTGTCACGCATTAGAGTTCAATTTGCCTTTCTTCCAAATTTTGAGTTAAGTTAGCATTTTATTAATCTCTGCGATGGCCAGTCTCTGTTAAGATTGGCCGCCGTGACCGAAATTAGGTCTGGAGGACATTATTATTTAATGTGGCTCTATATTGTTCCTGAAAAGTGTTTAAGGTACTCTTGAATACTAACCAAATATATAATATATTATAATATATGTGGGTCTGTATTCTTGCTATATTTAAGAACTTTAATCAAAATATTAAATCATAGATGCGCTACTAAGTTTAAATACGGTCATCTTTCTGAACGTTGTCATCCGACACACATCAACATGACATCTATACTAATACTAGATGTTCCCGCGGTTTCACCCGCGTTTATGATTACTACGACGCCCCCGTGGATCGTAGCGTGATGTTATATAGCCTCGATAAATGAGCTATCTAACACTAAAAGAATTTTTCAAATTGAACCAGTAGTTCCTGAGATTAGCGCGTTCAAACAAATAAACAAACTCTTCAGCTTTATAGTATTAGTATCCTTACTTACCTATATTATAAATGCGAAAATGAGTTTGTTTGTTTGTTACGCTTTCACGCCTTAACTACTCAACCGATCAACATGAAATTTTGCATACACGTTGTCAGGGGTACAGAATAGGACATAGGGTACCTTTCATCCAGAAAAAATAACTGTTGCAAACCTAACCTACATTTACGCGAGCGAAGCCGCGAGTGAAAACTAGTAGATTATAAAGCCGAAGAGTTTGTTTGTTTGAACGTACTAATCTCAGGAACTGCTGGTCCGAATTGAAAAATTATTTTAGTGTTAGATAGCTAATTTATCGAGGAAGGCTATAGACTACATAACATCACGCTACGATCCACGAGGGCAGCGCAGTAATCATAAACGCGGGTGAAACCGCGGGAACATCTAGTCTGAATTATAAATATACTATTATCACGCTCACTCATATGGAACATTGTAAACTATCGTTCTGTATGATGTAAATAAAATGTGTGAGCTCACTCTTCTTAGTGTGGACACTTTGAGTATCACGCTCATTCATATGAAACATTGTACAATACCGTATTCAATCATGTAAATGTACTTAGTGTGGAAACTGTCTATGTATGATATGATGAGGTATGAATTTTGCATACATGATGTCAGAGGTCTAGAAAAGGACATAGGGGTCCAGAAAAAGTAGGTACTGTTTCCGAGGACTAGCATTTTATTAAGAAAATCCAGATTGAGCGAAACCGTAGGTAGGCAAAATCTAATAAATAATATTTACTGAATTTTAAATTTTCTCATATTAGTCCTGGAAATAGTTTTTCCCATTTAGCTTTCTAGCGTCCCTTTGCCATCTGGCGCCTAGAGTGATCGCTTCTCTGGCTCTACCTAAGGCCGGCGCAAGTAGTATAGTCACAATAATAATTGTAAATATGGTGAGAATACAGATCAACAACTTATAAATAAATATGTTTTTGTTCATAAAATGATCTTGCCATCTGAAATGTGTTTTATTTCTTGTAGTCCTCACTTACTAAATAGTAACGACACCAAACAAGAGATGGCGCTGTAGTAAATACACACTACTATTTACAATCCTGGATCGCACAAGCTAAGCTTACACGACTGCACAGATGTGTGATCTACAAATAGTTGTCTACAGTGGTGCTTTATACCAAGGTGGGTATTTCGACGAAGATTAATAATAATAATATTCTACCACATACACACAACACCATCGAGCCCAAACTAAGCAGAGCTTGTACTATGGGTGCTAGACAATGGATAAACACACATATATACTTTTTTTTTGGAAATACAGACATATTATACATAGAAACACCCAGACCAAGACAAACATCCATGTTCATGCACACAAATGTTTGACTTGTGCGGGAATCGAACCCGCGACCTCAGCCGTGGCAGTCGGTTACACTAACCACTACGCCATCGAGGCCAAGATTTGATCATTTTAGATGGTATATAAGTGTCATGAACCCTATTGAGTCTGCTAGCGCATCATCCACAGTCCCAACACTAAGATCTTGCGCCCAGTCAAAATAGTCAAGTTCACGTGATATATGAAAGTCAGCTAAGTAATACATGTACTTTTTCTAGGCAAATGCAGAGGGTCTCGGGTTCGAACCCACGTAGCGCACGTCTGACTTTCGGAAGTTATATGACTTTTCGAAACTATGTGCGTATTGATTGACAATTATCGCCTGCTCCGTGCCTCGGAGAGCACGTTAAACCGTCGGTCCCGGCTGCCATTAACATCTATGGCTGTCGTAATTGGGCAGTCAGTGCCCTCTAATATACTGACACTGGTCTAGCTTTAGGATATCGTTAGCCTTCGGGTTACGGAGGTCAGGTGGCAGCCGCTCCGTGTAAAAACTGATATCCAGTCAAATCCGGTTAGACTAGAAAAGCCGATCCCAAATGACTTGGAAACTTTAGGCTAGGAAGATTTAAATAATGGTATTTAACAAAATCAACGGCAATGTTAAGTGAAACATGATGCGAATCCTCCGGCACTGAAGGTGCCGTACATTTCGACACTGATATATGGCTATTGCAGAATATTATCTTATCTTATGCGGAGGCCAGTAAGTGCAGACCGGCGACACTTCGACCCAGTGGGATCTTTTGTGTCGACACTCTCCCAATAACGACTGCCATAGATGTTCATGGCAGCCGGGACCGACGGCTTAACGTGCTTTCCCAGAATATTAAGTCCAGTATCCTATCATTTATGTTCTTGTGAGAATTATATTGAAGTAGGTTGCATGTATTTAAAATATCAAACAAATCAGACTGTGTTAGAGCTTGTATGTTTGTGGGGTACAATGTACAACCGTCATCCGATAAAGTCCAAATGATATAAGGTAGATTAAAATCTCCTAAAATAACAAAAGTATCCGTTACATTTGTGTACCGAGATATTAATGTACCGATTTTTTTCGTGAAATGGTTTCAGATAGTTATATGTTAACCACCCAAAACAATCTTAATATTTTACTAATAAAAAAAAAATAACATGACAATAACTGATATGTAAATAATAAGGGGCAATAAAAAGGACCGCCCGTTATTATTTACGACATTAATTATTGATGTTATTTTTTTATTTAGTAAAAAATTAAAATTGCCATAATATGTTAACCACCCGAGGCAATTTTAATTTTTTTCGTGAAATGGTTTCATCTGAAACCATTTCACGAAAAAAAACGGTTCATTAATTTTTCAAAAAAATATATGGTCAGGGTTATTCTATATCACCAGTAGAATGCGTGGTTAAAAGGAATTACACGATTTCAAAATCACCCTGTATAAACTGGACAAATATGTAATTTATACGACATTCTGTTTCTGGAGCGTTTAAGTGTCAACGTAACCCATACGTCTTCAGCAGACGCAACAAAAGCAAAAAGAGTCGATTAGAGCGCGCACCAACAAGTTTGAGTCCTCATGCTTATCTCTGCCGAACGACCAAGGCATGGAATTCTCTGCCAAGGCACGTGTTTCCTTCTTCCTTCAATCCTGGGTCCTTCAAGCGGGGCGTGAAAAAGCACCTTCTTAGGCCGTCAAAGTAGAGACCTCAACATCGCCTCAGCTGCTATGAGGACGGTGTGGAGGCCACTGCTCTTAGACCACACGACTGCTTACCATCAGGCGGAGTGTGGTCATCTTGAAGAGCAACATAAAAAAAAAAACATATCTCTGATAAAACAGTTCCCTCTCCCTTAGCACATTGAATTTACCCGAATCAGATATAAGAGTACTTCGTAAACTAGAAAAAATCTTAACTAAAGCTCCTGGACTGGATGGTCTTCTTGATATTTTTGACGAAATGTGCTAAACAAATATTCTATCCTCTAAGGCTTATATTAATCGAGTCGCTCCCTTCAGGACATTTTCCTAATTATTGAAAGACGGCCAAAATTCTGCCTATTCATTAAGATGTTCCTAAAAACATTGTTAAGAATTATAGACCTATATCAATTTTATCCATAATAACAAAGATATTTAAGTCATTAATTCACATTGATGTATAAAAACCCTAGATACACAATCAGCGTCAAAAAAAGTTCTCACCAAATGAGCATCCACTTGAACATTTGGGTGCTCATTTAATTTAGTACCCTTCGATCGCTCCGAGAGTAAACATGTCGCGGAGCTCGTTTAAAACTTGTAAAATCACACTTCCAGGACACTAAAAAAGGACGGTGTTTCATATTTTCGGTAAGTAATAATGTTATTATTATAATACTGATTATTGCGTCAAGGAATCAACGTATAATATATTTTTTCACGTTACACGGCTCATTTAAATGAACACTTACTAAACGCATTAATCATACTATTGTATTTCTACTTGATTAGTCCGGGTTATATGTTGACTCTGTTCTAATATTAATAGACACGCTGTTACTTTTTAAAAATAAATATATTTTATTTGATTTAAAATGATAATGCGATTATATATATTATTTATTACCAGACTTGTTTTATTATAAACTATAATAGTATTCGCTTAATATTTTTTTGAAATGATCTTTACGGTATCCTTATAGTGGGATATTTATAAAATGTATCTACATACTTATGTTGGATTTCAGCTTTCTTTGTAATCCCGTGCGATGTGCAAAATGGATATCCGTCACAGCACAGCAACGATCACAAACAAGCACAGCAACAACAACACTTATCATAATTTTTGGGAGTCAGCTTATATTCTTCAAAGTGCCATACTAACAAACAACAATCATGTAAATAATACTATTAAATATATTACCGAGAGATATATCAAGATAAGATTGCATTATAATATAACAAAGAAAGATACGAAAAAAATTAAAATCCGTCAAAAAGAAGATTATACAATAAACTCAATTTATTTCAAGGAAATTAAAAATCTTATTATGTCGTATCTTTTCAAGTTTGAAATCTTAATTTTTTCTCTCGTTTTAGTGTTTTATGTTACTTTAATTTGTATGTACAATCAGTCGCGTAATGTTCAAACACGTATAATTTCAATGCAATGAAACACACTCGTAATATAATTTACGTGCGTATTAATTATCTATTATATATTAAGGTAAA
The DNA here is from genome assembly GCA_963564715.1 of Catocala sponsa. Lineage (NCBI taxonomy): Eukaryota > Metazoa > Arthropoda > Insecta > Lepidoptera > Erebidae > Catocala > Catocala sponsa. Next base: position 3,036,284 of record OY751356.1, on the reverse strand, counting down.
AGTAAAAACAAATATGAGTTAAAACACGCATTCACATGCATTTTATAAACTCTACATAATTACGTCAGAATATTAATATACATTCAAATTTATAAAAACAATATTTGACTCCATTCATTCTCGCGAACCCTGCTCGTAAAATTTTATTACCTTTTTTAGATAGCCTTGTATATTCAACTTAAAGTTAAGGTGTTAAGGTTTAATTTGCCTTAATGAAGGTTAATATAGTTAATATAACTACTTATAAGCAACTGAGGACAGTTTTAAGTGTAAGTTCTGTACGGGATTGTGTATCTAGGGTTTTTATATATCAATGTTAATTCACCCATATTTAAACAGTTTGGCCAAATCGCGATTTATTGAACAACAACAAGGCTTTATACAAAAAAAGGTCTACAACTACTAATCTTGTAGATTTTACAGACAGAATTTCTTATCATCTAGATCAAGGTACTCGGGTCGACACCGTATATACAGATTTTATCAAGGCCTTTGACAAAGTAGACCATACAACACTGATTTCGAAACTTGCGGGCCTTGGAGTAGGAGGATCCATTCTGAAATGGGTTGAATCGTACCTTACCAACCGAAAATCCTACGTAGTAGTGAATGGTGCGCATTCATCCGAATTCATCATTACCTCTAGTGTTCCACAAGGATCGCATTTAGGACCTCTATTGTTTTTAATTCCATCTCTGAGTGCTTCTGTCATACAAAGTTTTACCTATTTGCTGACGACCTTAAAATTCTTAAACCTATCCAAAGTTCAGAGGATTGTAGACTAGTTCAGGACGACATTGACCGACTGGTTGAGTGGTGTTTACAAAATAAAATGTCTTTAAATGCTGAAAATGAAATTATATTTCCTTTAACAGAAAAAAAACAAAGATATGAACGTCATACACAATAAATGATCACCCACTTAAACAAGTCGACTGTATAGGTGATTTAGGAGTTTTAATGGACAGTAAACTTACATTCAATGCGCACATAGATAAAATAATATTGAATGCGACAAGATGTGTGGTTTTATAGCCAGAAACTCTAAATGGTTTACACAGCTTACAACTAAGATTATTTTAATAACTTTTAAGATAGATGTATTAACACATATTTGTTGATATGTGCCACTTTAAATTTAAACAAAATATAATTCTAATGAAATCACTACAAAGAAGAAGACGACGACTGTGGCACTACTCGTCAGCAGACTGGGATGGAATGCGGGAGTACTTCGCATCCATCCCTTGGGCTCAACGCTGCTTTGAGAACAGGGATCCATCAGAGAGCGCTATTGCTGTCGCTGGTGAAATCACCCTGGGTATGGAATATTATATTCCATACAGTGATGTCACGTCCGGCGGCAGGACATGGCCTTGGTTCGGTCGTGAATGCGCTGATGCTGTTGAACGCAAACAGACAGCGTACCGCGTTTGGACCAGGGCTCGCACTCTCCACGACCCTAACGTGGATCACCTGAAGGCAGCGTTCAACCAAGCCACAAAGGTCTGCAAGAGGGCATACTTAAGAGCGGATGCCCAGCGCGTCGCACGGTTCGGCCAGGAACTCATGGCGCATCCTACGGGCAGTCGTAGCTATTGGCGCCTGGCCAAAGCCTTGCAGTCCAACTTCTGCCATACCTTGCTGCCCCCTCTAAGATATCCGAATGGATCACTGGCTCATCGGCCGCAGGAGAAAGCAGATCTGCTTGCAAATCTATTTGCGGCCAACTCCCGAATCGATGACTGCGGTTCGCAGCCGCCTAACATTGCCAACTGCGGCTACACCATGCCTGATATATGTATCAGGCAACAAACCGTTCGTGCGATACTACAGTCTCTCGATGTTCGGAAAGCCAGTGGACCTGACGGCATCCCAGCTGTAGTCCTTAAAAAATGTGCAGCAGAGTTGTCTCCCACACTTACGCGCATATACCGGACGTCTTACGCCGCAGGCATTGTGCCTGAGGCTTGGAAGGAGGCGAACGTTCAACCGATTCCCAAAAAGGGGGACCGTTCCGAGCCAAGCAACTATCGACCCATAGCTATCACCTCGGTGCTCTCCAAGGTGTTCGAGCGGATTATAAACACCCAAATTGTCCGCTACCTGGAGGATCAATCGTTGATCAATGATCGCCAATACGGCTTTCGGTCTAAACGATCAACGGGTGATCATCAAGCGTTCGTCACGCACCTCTGGGGTGAGGCTATGGACAAGCACGGCGAGTCTTTGGCTATCAGCTTTGACATAGCCAAAGCTTTCGACAGTCTGGCACCGGTCTCTTCTTTCCAAGCTTCCGGCCTATGGCTTGCCCCCTCAACTGTGCACCTGGATTGCAAGTTTCCTGCAGAAGCGTCGTATTCGGGTCCTTTGCGACGGTCGCGCTTCCAAATTTATGCAGGTCAATGCAGGAGTGCCTCAGGGGTCTGTCTTATCCCCTACGCTCTTTCTTCTGCATATCAATGATATGTTGAATCTCGGCAACATACATTGTTATGCGGACGACAGTACAGTGCATGGGCGATATCTCGGACATCCTGGGGCCAAACAGGCTGAGGTTGAGGGGAAAAGGCAGAATCTTGTCGTTGAACTTGACCAGACCTTGGACCGCATCTATGAATGGGGTGCCAAGAACTTTGTCGAGTTTAATGCCAAGAAGACCCAGGCATGCGCGTTCTCAACAAAAAAATCTCCGTTCCTTCCCCTCCCTTCTCTAAAGAACACTCCACTGGTGATACGTGACAGCCTCTTCATCTTAGGTATGGATCTTTGCCGCTCCCTTAATCCCAAAACCTACATCGAGAGCGTCATTAAGCAAGCTTTGCGAAAACTCGGAGTTCTGAACAGGGTGAGGCGGTTCTACACGCCTGGGCAACTATGCCTATTGTATAAGGCACAAGTGCGCCCTTGCGTGGAGTACTGTTCTCATCTTTGGGATGGCTCCACGCAGTACTTGCTGGACGCTCTCGACCGGTTACAGCGGCGGGCTGTCCATATCATCGGAGATCCAGAGGTCACGAGTTCACTGGAACCTCTGCAACTCCGTAGGGACATTGCCTCTTTGGCATGTTTCTACAGAATATACCACGGGGAGTGATCTGAACAGATATTCCACCTTATCCCGCCCTCCCCTTTCCTATCCAGAACAACGCGTGCTGGGCTCAGATGCCATCCTTACACGGTAGAGTCGATTAGAGCGCGTACCAACAAGTTTGGGTCCTCATACCTCTGCCGAACGACCAAGGCATGGAATTCTCTGCCAAGGCACGTGTTTCCTTCTTCCTTCAATCCTGGGTCCTTTAAGCGGGGCATGAAAAAGCACCTTCTCAGGCCGTCAAAGTAGAGACCTCAACATCGCCTCGGCTGCTATGAGGGCGGTGTGGAGGCCACTGCTCTTAGACCACACGACTGCTTACCATCAGGTGGAGTGTGGTCATTTGGACGAGCAAAATAAAAAAAAAGAACCTAATGTCTACAAAGACCAAATAACTACAAAAACTGTAATGTACAAATGTCCGCACGTGTCTGCTCGTTTAGGTTGTATCACTCGGCACGAGCTTCCTTACGCGCATTACGCCGCGCGTCGGGCGCGGTGCGGCGTCGCAGGGCCTATCAAGCCTATTTGGCTTGGCACCGACTTCAAACAGATCAGTAGGTACCTAGCAGCTATAATAATACTTTATTTAAATTAATAGTTAAGAGGTTTACACAAAAATTTACAATGTAATTGTGTAAATAAATCATCATAATTTGTAAATGTATTTATTTACATAATTGAGAAGTAAAATAATATTATTATAGGTATTTCTCGAATAATATATTAAATAGGTAGAAAGGCAGTTCACAGAAGTAAAGTTTTTCGTTTATTAAGATTTTGTAATAATTTAGTATTTACGTAGGGAACTTATTTTAAACGAAATTGGAAATCTGTAAAATAAAATTGTTACAAATTTCTATCCTTTGAATTAAAAGTTTCATTAAGTTTATTTTTCGCTTTTTAGTGCTGATGTTTTTTTTGAAGTCGGTTTTACTTTTTTTTACAGTTTTAAATAAGAAAACAAAAGAAGATTTTATGTTTTCTAAATGATGTATTCTTAAATAAAGAACATAATAATTTATTTTTAAATAATTTTAGCAATTAAAAAATATCTCAACCTTTTTTAAATAAGAAAACAAAAGAAGATTTTATGTTTTCTAAATGATGTACCTAGTTATGCAGTCCCAACATACCGTTCGCACCATAACAGTAGCCTGAAGGTATACAAATATCAATATCATGTTTAATGGTTATTGTTTTGGTCATCGCTAAGTTTGGCTTAATTCAGTAGTTACCAGACGACACCCAGTAACAATAGCCATGTTACCATGTCGGAGGTGGTCCCATGTATAACCCCCACCTTAGCAAGTAAGATTATATAAACTATGTGTATTCAGAATATTGTCATTCTCATTGTACTGCTCACGCTGAGCACATCAACTTGTAAAATAAAGTTTTTAAAAAGTTGTTTAACCGCCGTTTATATTTAACTGGCGCAGTCGGGGCGGATTTTTCGCATATAAAGTAAATCGCGTTCGATATACACGAAAATCGGTACGAGCGTCGCGTTTACCAGCGGATCCGAAAAGAACTTACAAATTTTGTCAACTACGGCGAGCAAGCAGCAGCAATCCGAGAATCGGCATGGCAACGGGCAGCTTCATGTGAGTAGACCTTTTTCGCACTGTTCCGTTCCTGTGTCTATCCTTAGCGTTTAATTGGACTAAACATCGCTAGTTAACGCATTTTTCGTGTTATTAGACAAAAATAGCTAAGACACGTTTAGTTAGGTTTAGAACGGTATTACTGGACAAACATAGTCGGAATACACGTTATTTAGTTTCGCGTAAAATTGGACAAACATTGCCATATTTACGTTATTTATTTGTCTTATTTGTGAATTTATAAACTGTAAGAATGAATCAAATACAACTAATTCCTAAGGAAATTCAGAGCATTATCCCTCGCTTCGATGGCGATGAAAAACTGTTAAACTTGTTTATATCTAAATGCGAATATGGAATAAGAACTTTTAGGGGAGATAATAACCCAGCCCAACAGATTTACGTATTCCACTGCATTACCAGTAAATTAGTAGGTAAAGCCGCAGTATTGGTTAGTGAAAGAGAGAACGTTAATACTTGGGAAGGCTTAAAGGAGCTTTTCGTACAACATTTTGGCGATCCCAGATCGGAAGCGTGCATTGCTATAGAGTTAGAAAGTATTAGAATAAAACACGGCGAATCATATATTGATTTTTGCCACCGTATCCAGAATACCAGAAGTTCGCTTATTTCAAAAGTAAATTTATTAACTGATGAAGGTATCAAAGCAGCAAAAATGATCATTTACAATAACACCGCATTGAACGTTTTTCTTTACAATTTACCTGAAGAAATGATTAGGTTTGTTAGGCTGAACTAATGTACGAGTCTCGAGTCAGCTCTTAGTGTTGTTACGGAGGAAGTAAACTTCTTAACACAATATAATTCGAAAAATAAAACAATAATAAATACAGGGAATAATAGTAGCAATCAAACAAATAATTTTAAGTCTAACCCTGTTACGCCAAATCGATTTAAATTTGGTATACCTCAGAATCAACCATTTAGAAATAATTTCCATAATAATCCACAGAGGTATAACCCACCTCAGAATCCAGTACCTAGATTTAATAATAATCAACAAGGTCTTGCATTGACTAAACCTCAGTTTAGAATGGGAAATAATCAACCTCAACAATTCCCTAAAACTCTAAACAACTACAAGCAGTCTGGTTTCTTTAAAACCAATCCGAATCAGCAATTTCGTTTCGGCATTTCTAACCAGATGTCACCGAAACAGAATACGGATGTTTCAATGAGAACAGCTCGTAACAATATGTTGTCGGACCCGCATGATACGCAGTTCGTCAATAACATGTATACATCAGATAGTTTTAATGACAATTTTAGTAGTGAAAACGATTCACCTTATTACTCAAATGAGCAGTATTATGTAAATGAATCTACTGTTAATCAGGACTTTCCCTCTACCTCTTATGATAACAATGTAAATTTTCCTATAGTAGCCTCGCAGACACATCGAACGAAGTAATTCAAATTAATTACTCAGATGCGCTGAGACTACCGCATATTGAAATACCAGAGATAGGAGCTATTTTTATGATAGACACCGGTAGTACACGTTCATTCATTAGCCCAGAAAAGGTAGAACAGTTTTATTCTTATTTTAAGAAGTTAGAGCCCTTCGAGGTTATAAGTACGCATGGTCGTAGTATACATAACGAAGTTGTATGTATCCCATTGCCTGGCATATTCCAAACGGATCTATGTCATAAGTTTTACGTATATAAAGTAGCACCACAGTATGATGGTTTAATAGGTTCTGATTTATTGAAACAATTGGGAGCTAACGTTGATATGCAAACTCAAATATTGAAAACTCGTTTTGCAAATATACCAATATTCTATAATCCGTTTTACGAAATTAAAATACCTCCTAGATCGGCAACTCGCGTTAGAGTACCGACCATGTTAGAAAACGGTGAACTACTTCATTTTACCGAGTTTAATCCAGGCCTTCGTATGCCAGACGCCTTAGTTAGATGTATTAACTCTTTTGCTGAAACAATTATACAGAATGTAACTAACAAAGAAGCAATTATTTCATTTAATAAGCCTTTAGATGTTTTTCCATATAAAAGTGAACCTTGTCACATAAACACGACAAGTTGCGATAATACTTATAATTCGGACGAGTTATTACAACAAAATTTATCTAAGTTAAGATTGGGTCATTTAAACCCAGAGGAAAAGCATGTATTTCTAATCTCTGTTTCGAATATAGAATATTTTATTGTGATCAGTTAGCATTATCTTTTTCTAATTCAGTGAAACATAAGATTAGGACAACCAATGAGGATCCTATTTATATTCGCCCTTATCGGCATTCCCCTAGTGAAAATCATGAGATTCAGAAACAAGTAGAAACTTTATTAAAAAACGATGTTATTAGGGAATCCCACTCCCCGTGGAGTGCCCCGGTTCATTTAGTGCCGAAAAAGATAGATGCCTCAGGCGAACAGAAGTTTCGCATGGTAATCGACTATAGGCGCTTAAACGAAGTCACCATAGACGATAAGTATCCTTTACCAAATATCACTGATCTTTTCGATAAATTAGGAAAAGCAAGTTATTTTACAACAATTGATTTAGCATCCGGGTACCACCAAATCGAAATAGAAAAAGAGGACCAACCGAAAACAGCGTTCACTACACAGTCAGGTCACTATGAATTTAGGCGTATGCCATTTGGTTTAAAGACGGCACCCGCTACATTTCAACGTGCAATGGACAATGTACTAAGAGGCCTCCAAGGCATACACTGTCTAGTATATTTAGATGATATCATTTGTTATTCTTCTAGCCTTTCGGAACACATAGATAAGTTAAAGAAAATATTCAATAGACTTAGGGAAACTAACCTTAAGGTAACGTTAGATAAATGTGAGTTTTTAAGGAAAGAGGTCTTATATCTAGGACACTCTATATCTAAAGATGGCTTACAACCAAACAATGATAAAATTAAGGCAGTATTGAAATTCCCTTTACCTAAAACGCCCACGGAAATTAAGAGCTTTTTAGGATTAATAGGATATTACCGTAAATTTATTAAAGATTTCTCAAAAATAACTCAGCCATTAACTAATTGTCTAAAAAAGGGTAAAAAAATTGTGATGTCAAAAGAATATATGGAAGCTTTTGAAAAATGTAAGGAGCTATTAACTAACGCCCCTTTACTTCAGTTTCCTGATTTTTCCAAACCTTTTCTACTGACCACAGACGCTTCAAACTTTGCGCTTGGTGCAGTACTATCACAGGGTCCTGTAGGCAGCGATCGGCCTATAGCATATGCAAGTATGACATTAAATGATGCTGAAATTAAATATAGTACAATAGAAAAAGAGTTATTAGCAGTTGTATGGGCCTGCAAGCATTTCAGACCATACCTGTATGGTAATAAGTTTACCATAGTCACCGATCATAGACCACTTGCGAGGTTACATTCGCTAAAAGAACCCGGTAGTAGATTAACGAGATGGCGTTTAAGATTGGCGGAATATGATTATGAAATCAAACATAAGCCAGGCAAACAGAATTGCAACGCGGACGCACTTTCCCGTATAAAGCTTAATATTTTAAACGACGAAAATGAGTCAATGATAGTTAATATAGATAAGAAATCTCTAAGTCCTATTGTAATTTCGTCGGATGAGGATTCTCAAAGTATACCCTCTGTGAACCCAAATAGACCACATTCTCCATATTCAATAATGTCGTTAGATAGTAGAACAGCTACGGCTTACTTTGTGACCTAAATGAATAAATGATTTTTGACTTTGACTTTGACTTTGGCTTCGGAAAAGCCTGAATCTACAATAGCTACCGTACATTCGGAAGAAAATACCGACTCATCGGAGATACCGATACTCCATGAGGCGATCGATACGAAACCAAACCAAATTCTCGTATTTACATGGCATAAGAATGAGATTAGTGTTAAAAACCTTTCTAGAGATCAAAGTCAAAGTCAAAAATCATTTATTCATTTAGGTCACAAAGTAACACTTATGAACGTCAAAGTATATAGGTTAGTGAGTTTACTAAGTTACTGAAGCTACATTTAGGTTAGTTGCTAGGTTCAGGCAAAGGGTAGAGCCTATGAGAAGAAACCTGCAAGAAACTCACGGCCACTCTTTTAAATCGTCAGTTAAATATAATTTCAGTATTTTACAACTCAGATTAACAAGGTGTTACAGCCATTATGCCATATACTACTGACTATAAAAACTAAAGATAATAACAATAATAACTTAATAATATTATAGGGAGGAAATAATTTGAGCTAAGATATATTATTTAATATAAATCTAAAATAGACAGTAGGATGGCATGATGGCGCATACACTTACACTTTGTGACTATGCAAAGGCTTAAATTGACTTATAAGTAATACAGATCTTTGAATCCTGTATGCAACAAGCAACTAGCTCCATGAGTTTTTGTCATTTAAGTAGTCGTTGACTGAATAATAACCCTTCCGAATAAGTTGTTTTTTAACATCGTTTTTAAATTTAAGCAATGGTAAATTAATTATATTAATAGGTAATTTATTAAAAAAACGTATACCGAGTCCCGCAAATGTATTGTGAACTTTATGTAAACGATGATATGGGTCTACTAACTTATGCTTTTTCTAGGGTTTACGTTATGGATATCACTATTCTTATTATATAAGTAAATGTTATGTTTAATAAACATAATGTTAGCAAATATATATTGCGACGCAACAGTAAGTATGCCTATTTCTTTAAATCGATCTTTCAGGGAAACTCGTGGTCCTAAATTATAAATGCTACGTACTGCACGCTTTTGAAGAATAAAAATTGTCTCAATATCAGCTGCCTTGCCCCACAATAATATACCGTAGGACATGACACTATGAAAGTAACTGAAATATACTAGTTTTGCAGTATCTATATCAGTAAGCTGTCTTACTTTCCGAATTGCGTATGCGGCTGAGCTAAGGTTCCCTGCAAGACACGATATTTGAGCGCCCCACTGAACTTTATGATCTAAAGTTAATCCTAAAAAGACTGTAGAATGAACAAAAGTAATAATTTCATCATTTAAAATTATATTCACGTTAGGACTCTTTACGTTTGGCAATGTAAACTTGATACATTTAGTTTTTGTAGAGTTAAGTAGTAAATTATTCGTCGTAAACCAGTCCAGGACTTCCGCGAGTGAATCATTAACAGCACGTAAATTTGGTGCTTTTCGGTCTACTTTAAAAATAAGGAATGTGTCATCCGCGAATAAAACAATGTCACACAAATCCTGAACAAAGAACGGCAAATCATTTACGTACACTAAAAACAGAAAGGGTCCCAAAATCGAGCCCTGTGGCACGCCTATTGTGACAGGTAATCCAGAAAATCTACTTCCGTTGATATCAACGTGTTGTAGTCTATCGCTTAGGTAGGAATCAACTAAGTCAAGTGCAGTATCTCGGATGCCATAATGCCTGAGTTTTCGCAACAGCGTTTGATGGTCAACGCAGTCAAAGGCTTTAGAGAGATCACAGAATACGCCAATGACATCTTGCGAATTCTCCCAGGCACTGAATATATGTTTTAAAAGCGTAACACCCGCATCTATCGTAGAACGGCCCTTCCTAAACCCATATTGATCTGCGTGAAATAAATTGTTTACACTGAAGTGGCCCTCTAATTGCTGTAATATAATCTTCTCAAATATTTTACTAATAGCAGGTAATATTGAAATCGGCCTAAAATTACTAGGGTCACTTTTGCAACCATTTTTAAATAAAGGTATTATTTTACTACATTTCATTAAGTTTGGAAAAATGCCCACATCAATGCATCCGTTGAATATTAGGGCTAGGTGTGGCACTATATTAACAATAATACTTTCAACAAATTTTACCGAAATACCCCAGATCTCAGCTGTTTTTTTTTAATTAAGCGACTTAAATACTTTTATTATATCATACGGATGTACACGCTCAAAACTAAATAGTATCTTGCACTCTTCCACGTTGCCCCTAACCAAGTATTCTGCTCGAGCTGGGCAAGACCTAAGGGTACTAGTTATGTCTACAGGTATTTTTGCGAAGTAGTTATTGAATGTATCGGCTACTTCCAAATTATTTGAAATTACGCTATTATTTATATTCAGTTCAAATTTATTATCACGCACCTTGCTGCGACCTGTTTCATTGTTAATAATGTTCCATGTAGTTTTAATTTTATTATTAGATTTTTGAATATTAGTTTTTAGGTAAAGGGACTTGGCAGTGGCACAAGTCTTTTTAAATAATTTTTAATAATTTTTAACATATTGAATAAAATTTGGATCGAAATTGTATTGTTTCATACCATATAATTCATATAGCTTTGCTCTACTTCTATATATCCCAGATGTTGCCCAGTCACAAAACTTAATCCTATTATTCTGACTAAAAGTCTTACATTTAAAAATATTATTATATTCTAAAGTAATTATGTTAAGTAAAGACTCATATAGTTCGTCTGGACTATCTAGAGAAAGGTCCATATTGATAACTTTGGGACTTATGTTATCATTAAATTCCTTTAAGCGATTAGATGTCATCGGTCTACATGTGACCTTATTCTCTATATGAATTGATCGACAAAAGGTGTTAGAAGTACACATGCCAACAAACAATTTAGATTTAATAAAGCAGTTTTTAAAAGAGTACATACGTCCTAAAATTAAATACTATTTATACTTCGAGGATAAACGTCACCGAGAACATTTCTGTAATGTAATAATAAACCTCTTTAAAAAGGATTCTGTCCAGTTATACGAGTGTACTGAAAGAGTTGTATATGTGGAAGATGAAAACGAGCAAAGGGAAATCGTTTTAAAATACCACGTAGGAAAAACCTGCCACCGCGGCATTAAGGAAACTATTGCGCATCTCAAAAGAACTTATTACTGGAATAATTTGAGCCAAACCGTAGCTAGCATTATACATTCATGCGATTTATGCAAACAAATGAAATATGATAGGAACCCATTGAAACCAGAGTTACAACTAACTCAAACACAATCTAAACCGTTTGAAGAACTTTTCATAGATATATTCTCAATCGAAGGAACTTATTTTCTCACTATAATCGACGCATTCAGTAAACTCGGACAAGCGTTTGAAGTATCAAGCAGATCGACGCCTGAAATAATCCGAGCATTAATTAAGTATTTTTTACTATACGGTGTACCAAGCAAAATTAGTTCTGACCCAGGTTCAGAATTTAACAATAGTTTATTAAAAGAAATGCTTAGTTTTTACAAGATCGATCTACACATAAGTACCCCTCACAACCCCAACTCTATGGGATTAGTAGAACGTTTTCATTCTACAATATTGGAAATATATAGGTTAGCTAAGTATGAGAGAAAGATCACAGACGCAGCATCTGTGATGACATACGCAGTGATGTGTTACAATCAATCGATTCATAGCACAACGGACCTCACACCCTTCGAAGTGGTGTTCGGTCATACAGATTTCGTCAAATGTTTTTGATGTTGACTATAACAAACAATATACACAACAGTTAGTTAGAGAACATGTTAAACGCACTAAATATTTATATGGTTATTTATCCGAAAGAATGTTAGCATCTAAAGAGAAAATTAGGGAAAAGCGCGGCGGAGAAAAGCAGTTTAAAATTGAGCCAGGTGACAACGTCTTTATTAAGGGCGTTAACATTAGGCGTAGTAAGGACAAGCCACGCTATCAAAAGGCTGTAATAGCTAGTAACCCTAATAGAAATACAGTTACAGTTCAGAAACAAAATCGTATGTCAAAGGTTCCACTTAAAGACATTAAGCGTCCTTCGCAGGTTCATCCTGGCGATAGTGACACTAACGACCCCAAGCCGGGCCCTTCAACTTCGACAACTTGAAGAGAACCCAGGGATTCTCCCAGTAAAAGAAGGTCAAGCCACTATTAGTTTTTACAATTGGAATATAGTTAAAACATTAGATTTAGAATTAGTGAGTAAATCTCTAGAGTATAACATAGGAAATTATCAGTTATATACATGATAGGTTAGAAAACATATATACTTTAGATGATAGTTTAATAGATGCCGACTTACAGACTCAATATATTATGAACACTACAATTGATAGGTACTATCAGTTAATTCCGAATATTAGGATCAAAAGAGGGCTAGTTAACCCTGTAGGTTCAATGATAAAAGCAATAACTGGTAATTTGGATAACGAGGATGCGATAAGATACGATAAAACAATCAACAGTATACAATCAAAGCAAAATGCACTCTTAAATAAAATGACACTAGTGACGGAAATAATCGGTTCATTTGTTAATTATACTAATTACTCAAGACATAACTTTATTATGTTAGAAAAATCTATGTTAGAAATAGAAACTTTTATGAATCAAACCCATTTCCAAAGGAGTAAAAGTTTAGCCTTAAATACTTTTAATCTACTTAATCATAACTTTCAAATAATCTTAACAAAACTAGATGAAGTGGAAACCGCAGTAGCTTTCAGTAGGGTAAACGTATTACACCAGTCGATATTAGACACAAATGAAATATTTTCCATTTTTAAAGATATTGAGAAAACCAATAGATTAACTTTTCCTGTAACTTTAGAAAATCTTATTAACTTAGAACATTCTCTAGACATTAAGGCTTATGTAAAAGGCAAGCAAATAACTTTCATATTATCAATACCGATAGTCCAATTAGATGTTTACAACTACTATAGACTACATCCCTTTCCTATGTACAACCCTAACCTTAATAGAACATTCCTTTTGACACCTAAATATTCCTATATCCTCGCGAAAGGGTCGATAGTATTACCACTGTCACAGCCCTGCAAAGAAATAAACGAAGGGAAGTACCTTTGTTATGAAAGCAGCGTGTCATCTACTCAGGAAGACAAGTGCATAGCAGATCTACTGAAATACTCTACTAGAATCACATCATGCCTTCCACTATCCGTCGAAACCTCTGAAGTCAAGATAAAACCTATACAATCGGACTCATGGATTGTATACACCGGCGCACACATATTTTTAACAGAATATTGTGAAAATGACATCACCCGACAAGAGATCATGGGAACATATATCGTCACTCCTAACGATACATGTACAATAAAGATTGACACAATCACCCTGAAAAAACGTCGGCTACAAACATCACAGATTGCCTTTAGAAGCACACCGTGTATACATCTACCCAGTATTACAACGCCAGCGGATTTCCTGCAGAGAAAACCTATCAGCCTTGATGAAATCGACATGGAAAATCTTCAGTTACTGTCACGCGTACTGAAAGGTGAAAGTGAAGTGTTAAACAGTGAAAAACCTACAAACATAGTGAATATGCACAGCATCAGTGTAGGAACTCTAGTAATTTACCTAATTTTAATAATTGTATTGTTTGTATTTGTGTATCGATACAGGTCAAAATTTCTGTGTAATTTTGAACAAAATCATCCTTCTTCAAATGATGATTTTGATCTTATGGAGGGAGGAGTTATGCAGTCCCCATATACCGTTCGCACCATAACAGTAGCCTGAAGGTATACAAATATCAATATCATGTTTAATGGTTATTGTTTTGGTCATCGTTAAGTTTGGCTTAATTCAGTAGTTACCAGACGACACCCGGTGACAATAGCCATGTTACCATGTCGGAGGTGGTCCCATGTATAACCACCTTAGCAAGTAAGATTATATAAACTATGTGTATTCAGAATATTGTCATTCTCATTGTACTGCTCATGCTGAGCACATCAACTTGTAAAATAAAGTTTTTAAAAAGTTGTTTAACCGCCGTTTATATTTGACTACCTACTTATTCTTAAATAAAGAACATAAACGTAATAATTTATTTTTAAATAATTTAAGCAATTAAAAAATATCTCAACTTTTCCAAGTAAAAGCAGGCATCGTACTAGGCTAGATATGAATTTATATTTTAGATAGACGTTTTTTATTTCTTTTTAATTTTATTTTAATGTTTTATTAAGAGCTTTTTGATTTCATTTTTGTGGCGATTGTTTTTGTTAGATGTGTTTGCCTGTAAGTAAATGAGCACAAGGCACGTCTGTCCATTACTATTTAGATGTAAGAAATGTGTATCATTTGTTGGCGATCCATATAAATAAACAATAAAAAGGATGCAATCTATTTAACAGAAGTACATAATGGAATCATTATATTATTAGATAGGGTGTAACTTTATCCTTTGCGCATCACCATATTCCTTTGTATTAAAAAATAAAAAAATAGCAATATTGAAAACTTAATTTACTTTTCTATGACAGTATATGTTATAACAATTTTAGTTCATGCTTTGATACTAATAAGTTTATTAGTAGATTTTATTGACTAAAGATACAATTTATCTACCTTATTTTTATAAAACTTGCTAAATTATTAGCATATAATACATGTATGTAGGGATACAGGTAGGTACCAGTAGGGCAGTGAAGGTTTTAGAACATAGTAGTATTATTATTACAATTTTTTTTATTGATACATTTAGTACCTTGTTTAAATTGTTAGATGAGCCAAAGGATAGGGAATATAGGGATACACAAATTATTAGACTAATTCATCAGAATATTCAGGGTTTATCCGGCAAGGAGTTAAAATTAGATTTATATTTTAATATTCGAATATGTTGCATAATTGAACATTTGTTGAAAAGTAATCAATTCATATTTAATAATGCGTATTATTCAATGGGGTAGTATTTAACTGCACAGCAAAAAAATACTAATTGCGCAGCAAAAAAAGCTAATTGATCAGCAACTCATGGCCAGCAAACTTTAAAGAGATCAAACTTAGTCGACGGAGCCCCGCTTGACGGGGCTCCTATGTTTGGGTGGGTTTAAAAAAAGGAACCTAACATAACACTTCCGAGACGGCATGCCGTCATTTGAGGCGTATAGATGCTCGTTATGCTCTGCAATATTTGCTGACCAATTAGTATTTTTGCTGATCATTATATTTAATCCCTTATTCAATTGTAAGTGCGTTTGTCAGAAAGAATTCTATACATGGTTGTTGTCTAATATATGTGTCGGAGACGGTCATTAGTACAGTTACGAAACGCAGTACGAGAGTCGAGATATGGCAGCACTGTTGCGATGACGGCAACACGCATCTCACTTCGTGCTACGACAGAGCCTACATAATAGGGGCGCACGCTGTATTCGACGGATCTTTCTACCGTCGTCGAGTGCGGACCTCCTCGCTAGGAACTGTCATTCGTTTCGTGCAAGACATTCGTGTTAATTTATTGTGAAGTAATTAGTGTACTTACACTTATTGTTTCGCTTTGCTCGATCACCATATTGTACGCCCGCACTATGTCAGTCGATGGTGTTACTGACGGACACTCTATATCCGACATATGTAAATAAAAATGTAAAATGAATGTAAAGATATAGTAGATCTTTCTATCGAGCGCACTGTTGAACTATCCTGTGTGGAATTAGAGCAACATGTCGTAATTTGTGTGTATTGACCACCGCAGAGTGACTTTAGTGTATTTGAAACCGAATAGAGGATATTCTAAAACGCTTGAACTTTAGTAATAGGCATATAGTAGTATGTGGTGATTTTAATGTTAATTTACTTGAGCAGTGAGTTCTCTCTTTAAGACTTATTGGTTTATTTGGATCTTTCAATTTAAAGCATGCTTAGATAATGTATTTTGCGACTGCCAATTTCTAAATAGGCCATAGGCAATATTGAGTGAACTGACATCTGACCACTGTGGGCAAAATGTAGGCTTTTCTGTAAATAGGTACAATGCTTAACCCATTCAATGCGGCAACAAATTTTGCTTTCACTAGCCAGAATCGGCTCATATTTAACGTAAACGCCGATCGGCGTCAGCCGCACTTGATGAAAAAAAAAAAAGACGCCTATCGGCGTTTTCAGCATTTTGTTATGAATTTGAATTTATTAATTTCAAATCCATGAGAAATCTCCAGTAATGCGTCATCATTGTTGCAATAACGACGGATTCTAGAGAGCAGAATAATTTATTTAATTAATTTAGCCAGTTTTATATAAGATTCGCAAACATTTGTTGAAAGAAATTTGAGAAAAGGAATACCTGCGGTGTTCTTTTTTTGATTATGGATATAAATGGTGAGTAATTTGTCTTTATTTGATAAATGTTTCTTTTGTGCTCTCTTATCTTATAAACATCCTCTTTAAAGCATAAAAATTGATATAGTTGATAACTCCGCATATTATCAGAAGTTACAAATCTGATAATATGCGGAGTTATCAATCAATTTTATGTTTTCACAAGCTTTTGCCCGCGGCTTCGCTCGCGTTAATTTAGAATTTGACAATCAATTCGGGTTGTACTCTGCTTGTAATAAATTCAATCATGATTCGAAAGACATGTGGCGCCATCTATTATCATAAGAACGTTATTATTGTTTTCCTCGGGAACTGTAATTTTTATCGGGATGTAAGATAGCCTATGTCCGTTTCTGTACACCTGACAACGTATATGCAAAATTTCAGGATGATCGGTTCAGTGGTTTAGGCGTGAAAAGGTAACAAACAAACAAACAAATTTTCGCTTTTATAATATTAGTTAGGATTATAGTATACACATACTCTTTTAGTTAATAAGCTTTCATTAAAAAGATGGCGTATACTTACGCGGCGATGGCGTATAAATACCACTTTTTTGTTTACTTTGAAGACATTTACTGTGCCCCAGATGTGGATACCGTTAGGTACCTATTCAAATTGTAGGACGGAATAACCCAAGGACGAGTACACGCTGGGCCACCACCATTCTCGGTGTAATGCAGGTGTAGCGCGTGCTGCGTGCTTGTAGATTACACCCGTATCATATCCGGCCTGTTCAAGAGTTGATACCCAATGATTATTTATTATATTTAGCGGCAAACATTGACTATAGTTGAAGAAATCATGTGTAATTTAAACAGTTCGTCGTTTCGTGTTGTAGTAAAGGAAGTTAGAAAAATAAACACATATAGTACAAGTATATACACATGCTTTGAAAAGCTTTTTACAGTTTGAAAAGTGCAATTAATTGTGAATAAAGATGAACAATGAATATAACAGTACATTGATAATTAATATGGGTTGGGTTTAACTTTTACCATTATTATAAACAAAACATAACTAATATTTATCACAGACTACTTATGGTAATACGACATTTTATAAATCAATAGTTGTCAATCCCTGGAACACGCCGATTGGCGTTTTCCGCACCAGAGTAAGAAAACTCAACATTTCTTGAACCAAAATATCTAAAAACTACTGATATCAGGCATTTCATTAGTAAATTCCAAACACATTTGTTGTTTTATTAATATAATATCTTTAAATTTGGGTAAAATATAAAACAACGATACATTACGCCGATCGGCATCCTCCGAATCTGAGTATGAAAAAAATAAGACGCCGATCGGCGTCCGCCGCATTGAATGGGTTAAAGAGGATAAGGTCACATGTAGACCAATGACCTCTAATCGCTTAAAGAAATTTAATGATGACATTAGTGTCAAGGTTGTCAATATGGACCTTTTTCTGGATAATCCAGGCGAACTATACGAGTCTTTGCTTAACATAATTTCTATAGAATATAATTTATGAGCGCGATTATCAACAGATGAAAACAAGTGAACGGTAAAAGTATGTGCGTTGCTCATACTTCGTTCGGCGCGCCTGCCCCGCCCACAAAGCCTGGCTTTTCTATCTTTATTCTATGTTCTGTGGTTTGTCATCGGTGTGTATACGGTAATGTTTATCTAAATTTCTCTTTATAGTAAAACATTTCATACAAATATCACACTTGTATGGTTTATCACCGGTGTGTATTAAGCGGTAGTGTCTATATAAATTGCCCTTTATAGTAAAACATTGCATACAAACATCACATTTGTATGGTTTGTCACCGGTGTGTACACGGTAATGTCTATCTAAATGGCTCTTACTGTCAAAACATTTCAAACAAACATCACATTTGTGTAGTTTGTCATCGGTGTGTAAACGGTAATGATTACACAGGTCTGCAATGGTTTTCCTCTCTGAGATCTGATTAACGTTTTCTATAGTTTCTAATGTGCTGATTACGAGAAAAATAATAAAAAAATTCTATCACGTCAGGATTCTTTGATATTGAATATTTAAGATTTTAACTAAAAATGTCTGAGCGCATACATTTTAAAATCTATAAAACGTCACTTAATTACTTCAGCTTAATTTTTATTGCATTTAATTAGTTTAAGACGACATAGAAATGAATGCAAATCAGTAATTTGTTAATTACTACATAATAAGTGTAAGTAATTCGCATTAACCATTTCGAAAACGGGTCATTTTGGCTTCATTTAGTAATGAGCTCATTAATACACGATGTTTAGGTGATATTGCCTAATTGTTGTTAATGTTGTTCAAAAAGGGTATAATGAAGAAAACAAAAGGTTTTTTTTGTATAAGTACCTACTCTGAATTAGAAAACTAACAGTCGAAGTGCGCATCTTGCAACCTAAACTTTAAAATGTCGTCGCGAAGTTGTTTAAACTCTTCGAATTGTTTTTGTTATATTTGCGGGAAATTCATGGTGATAAAACAACGAAACAACATTACAGACTATGTGAAAAATATTTACAAAAGTTATTTTGGACATTCTATAAGTAACCAAGACAAAACTTGGACACCTCAAAAAGTTTGTTCGACTTGTTTACTTGAACTTCGCAAGTGGTCAAAAGGACAGAAAAATAGCTTCAAAATCGTTTCGCCCATGCTATGGAGAGAGCCTAACAACCATGTTGAAGATTGCTACTTTTGTTGTTGTGACATAACTGGATACAATTCTAAAAATAAAAGTGACATAAGCTATCCAAATGTGTCATCAGTTACGCCTGCAGTTTTCGGAGATTCAGAAATGGTGCAGCCCCCGTATCCAGCTATACAAATTGAAGATTCTGCTAATGATACAAATGAACAGAATGCATCCCAATCTGATCCTGTATTTCAAGTAGATTCTAACGAGTGTCAGCTCTTTTCACAGTCAGATTTAAACGACTTGACAAGAGATTTGAATCTCCCCAAAGATGCAGCTGAGCTCCTCGGATCACGATTAAAAGAAAGAAATATGCTTGCACCTGGTACTTCATTTTCATGGTACCGTCACAGAGAAAAAGATTTCCTTCCATTCTTCGCTGAAGATCATGATTTGGTGTACTGTAAAGATATTCCTGGCTTGATGAAAATGTTCGACATTGAATACAATCCTAAGGAGTGGAGATTGTTTATTGACTCCTCAAAAAGAAGTTTAAAAGCAGTCCTTCTACATAATGGGAATACATATGCCTCACTACCTGTTGCACATTCTGTCCATTTAAAGGAATGTTATGAAAATTTGGAAAAGCTTTTAGCTACTATAGCTTACGAACATCACGGCTGGATGGTGTGTGGAGACTTGAAAATCATAAGCATGCTACTCGGCCAACAAGGTGGTTATACAAAATACCCGTGCTTTCTTTGCGAATGGGATAGCCGGGATAAACAACATCATTGGACCAAAAAGGAATGGCCTCCAAGAACTGAACTAACCCCAGGAATCAAAAACGTGCTTAAACAGAGTTTGGTTCCCAGAGAAAAAGTTTTACTGCCGCCTTTACACATCAAATTGGGTATAATGAAGCAGTTTGTGAAGGCTTTAAATAAAGATGGGGAAGGTTTCAAATATCTGCATTAAGTTTTTCCATCTTTATCAGATGCTAAGTTAAAAGAAGGAATTTTTGTCGGCCCTGATATAAGAAAATTGATGTCGGAGGAAAAATTTGATCAAAAACTCAATGATGTCGAGTTACAAGCGTGGAAATCATTTAAGGAAGTGGTAAAAAACTTTTTGGGGAACAATAAAAGCTCGGACTATAAAGAAATAGTAGCCAAAATGATAACGAATTTTGGTGTAATGGGTTGTAATATGAGCGTTAAACTTCATTTTCTGAATTCGCACATTGATTACTTCCCAGAAAATCTAGGAGCCGTTAGCGAAGAACAAGGTGAAAGATTTCACCAAGATTTAAAAGAGCTTGAAGTCCGGTATCAAGGAAGATGGAATGTCAGCATGATGGCGGACTATTGTTGGTTGTTGAAGCGTGATGATCCAAACCGGAAATATAAGCGAAAATCGCACAACAGAAGCTTCCAGGAAAAAAGGACCAGGTTCCACAAATAAAATTTAAGTGTATTTTAACCCAGCAATAAGTTGTTATTACGTGTTAATAGTTTTTTAAGTTAAAAATTAAGTACTTTTTTAAATATATAATTTTTTAAGTGAAAACTTAGCTTTTTTCTCAATTTTCTATCTGTAGCTTTTTTGAAAAATCAGGAGGTGATGGAGAAAAACTAAGTACATATTCGTAATCAGCGCATCAAAATACTCCAGAATCAGCTATCAAATTCCAGAGAGGAAGTTATGACCTTCATTTTGCAGGCCTGTGTTATCCAACCTGCTCTTTTGTCTAAAACATTGCATACATACAACACATTTGTATGGTTTATCACCGATGTGTACGCGGTAATGTCTATCTAAATGGCTCTTCCTATCAAAACATTTTATACAAACATCACATTTGTATGGTTTGTCGCCGGTGTGTACACGGTAATGTGTATCTAAATGGCTCTTACTGTCAAAACATTTCATACAAACATCACATTTGTGTAGTTTATCACTGGTGTGTAAACGGTAATGTGTATCTAAATGGCTCTTACTGTCAAAACATTTCAAACAAACATCACATTTGTGTAGTTTGTCATCGGTGTGTAAACGGTAATGATTATCCAACCTGCTCTTTTGTCTAAAACATTGCATACAAATATCACACTTGTATGGTTTGTCATTGGTGTGTACACGGCAATGTCTGACTAAATTGTTCTTTCGGGTAAAACATTTTATACAAATATTACATTTGTATGGTTTGTCACCGGTGTGTACACGGTAATGTCTACCTAAACTGCTCTTTTGTCTAAAAAATTTCGTACAGACATCACACTTGTATGGCTTATCACCAGTTACTGAATGTTCGCGAATATGTGCTATTAATAGAATCTTGTCGTTGAATACTTTTTTGCACTTATCACATATATAAGATTGTATATTACTACATGAACTACTACTGTCCCTAACATCACTGTCCATAATGCCTGTAACACTATCTCTGCAGTCCTCGCTGAATGGTGTTGAAGTGATATCTTCAGCATCTCTTGTGTGAGTGTCAAGTGCAGATTTCTTAGGAACACGGGCACCTTGAAACATATATAATAAAGTAGTGGTCATCAGTCAGATCTGTTTGATAAATATACATATATGTATTGCTGGATCTCACACATATATATATATATGTATATATATATATATATATGTATATATATATATATATAATTCACAATATAAATTGTCTACATTTTAATTACTTTTAAAATTGTTAATTTTATTTTATTTGATTTGTTAAATTATTATATAGCTCAAAACCTTATTAATCTAATAAAAGTTATAAATATTGTAATTCACGTAACGACCAATCAGATCAGAGCGCGTGCTTGAGTGGAGTCGAGGCGCCATCTTTACTTTAGGAAGGCCGACAGTTATTGAGACACATTTGAGCGATAGCGACTTATCGAGTCAGAACGTTGAGTTGTGAGTTGTGTAAAAAGAATTAAGATCAGTGCCCTGAATCCACTGCTCGGTCTTAACTGTTATTTTTCATTCGACATTATTGTGAAGTGAAAATATTGTTAATACTATATAAAAATAGTGTAAAACCGGCATCGTTGTGTTTTGTGCTCGCATATTACCCAGATGACGCCCACTAAACCCGCAACCACTAATGACGTTGCTATAGAGAACAATAATTCTCCGACATATATATATATATGAAACAAGTGAACAGTTAAAGTATGTGCGTTGCTCATACTTCGTTCGGCGCGCCTGCCCCGCCCACAAAGCCTGGCCTTTCTATATTTATTCTATGTTCTGTGGTTTGTCATCGGTGTGTATACGGTAATGTTTATCTAAATTGCCCTTTATAGTAAAACATTTCATACAAATATCACACTTGTATGGTTTGTCACCGGTGTGTATTAAACGGTAGTGTCTATCTAAATTGCCCTTTATAGTAAAACATTTCATACAAACATCACATTTGTATGGTTTGTCACCGGTGTGTACACGGTAATGTGTATCTAAATGGCTCTTTCTATCAAAACATTTCATACAAACATCACATTTGTATAGTTTATCACTGGTGTGTAAACGGTAATGATTATCCAAACTGCTCTCTTGTCTAAAACATTGCATGCATACAACACATTTGTATGGTTTGTCATTGGTGTGTACACGGCAATGTGTAACTAAACCGGACTTTCGGGTAAAACATTTCATACAAATATCACATTTGTATGGTTTGTCACCGGTGTGTACACGGTAATGGTCATTTAAATGGGTCTTTCGGGTAAAATATTTCATACATACATCACATTTGTATGGCTTATCACCGGTGTGTATTCGGTAATGTGTATCTAAACTGCTCTTATGTCTAAAACATTTCATACAGACATCACACTTGTATGGCTTGTCACCAGTCACTGTATGTTCGCGAATATGTGCTATTAATAGAATCTTGTCGTTGAATACTTTTTTGCACTTATCACATATATAAGATTGTATATTATTACATGAACTACTACTGTCCCTAACATCACTATCGATAATGCTTTCGACACTATCTCTGCAGTCCTCGCTGAATGGTGTTGAAGTGATATCTTCAGCATCTCTTGTGTGAGTGGCAAGTGCAGGTTTCTCAGGAACACGGGCACCTTGAAACATATATAATAAAGTAGCTGTCCTACACAAACCTATGAGTGATTTTATTTATTTCTAGCTGTTTGTGAAAACTTTCAAATTCAAATTTTTATTGCTTTGCCACAATGTAGTATGTAATAATAATAGATGGTAGACTTATAGCTATGTATCAATTGTGGACCCTGTCGGGCACAGCATTCTAAGAGCTCCTTGAACCGACGGGCGTGTTTTAGGAATGTGATGAAAGTGAATAAAGCCAGAGAAGTGTGTCAGGATTGTAGCAAATGGAAATCCGTAGTCTCTGCCCACTCCTCTGGGAAACAGGCGTGAATCTATGTATGTATGTGAAAATTTTTCATTGGCCTTATTTATGTTGTTCATTTTTTATAACTTGTATCGTATAGCTGTAAGTTTCCCATTGAATAATAAAAACTCTGCCGAACGACCAAGGCATGGAATTCTCTGCCAAGGCACGTGTTTCCTTCTTCCTTCAATCCTGGGTCCTTTAAGCGGGGCGTGAAAAAGCATCTTCTCAGGCCGTCAAAGTAGAGACCTCAACATCGCCTCGGCTACTGTGGGGGCGATGTGGAGGCCACTGCTCTTAGACCACACGACTGCTTACCATCAGGTGGAGTGTGGTCATTTTGACGAGCAAAATCACATTTTATTGTCTTCTGTTTACGCGAATGTTATTCATTGAAATTAAACTACTATATACGGATTTTTTGCGTTGTTTATTTGACACTTTATTACATAATTTTGAAAACTGTTACACTACTATTACTATTAAACTTTACTAATTTCTTTTAAGCTAATTGAATTATTGAAACTATTTATACTATTACTATACTATTATACTATTTATATTTGTGTTTACACTTTCCCCGACGTTTCGGTTGCTTTTCAGCAGCCATGGTCACGGGGAGACTGTCTCCCAGTATCCCGACAAAATCCGTATATAGTAGTTTAATTTCAGTCAATCACATCTGTTTGATGTAAATATGTAGGAACGGAACGTAAATGAGTGAGCGCGAGGTGAATGGTGTGAATGAATGGAAAGGGAGATTAGGATAATGGCGGTGTTCTTGCGAAAATAAATGATTAAGTTGCTAATTCCACGGTCGTTTTCCAAATCATCCCACGATGGTGTTTGCGATGTCGCGGCAGCACGAAGATTACAGTTTTCACGAAGGTCTCAAGTCGGCAGCGGCGCGGCACGGCGTTTTTCAACGATGTTAAACTCAACATGACGATTACGAGGAAATCACGACGTAAAGACGACGACGACGAGATTTACTTCACGACGACTACCAATCCGGCAATATTTACGTGGGCGGCGTGGGCAAAGTGGCCGCAGGATATCGATGACAATAGGTACCGAAATATTTCAGTGGTCGGCGCAGCAAAAACTGATCGTGGCTTACCGGCACCGCAGAACTATCACTTAGATCCGAAAAAGCCTATAAGACGTACGACGAGTTAAATACTGCTATATTGAAGGAGTTCCCAGACTCGATGAATGCTAAGGAGATGCATGAATTGATGACTACACGAAGAAAACGCAAAGATGAAACATACATTCAGTACATGCTTACAATGAAGGAACTGGGTACTACAGTATATAATCGATGGAATCGACGATCATGACGAACCGTGCAAAGATATGTTGTATGGCATTCCGCAGTATTCAGTGTTGAAGGAGATGCTGCTGCTTTACGAGAAAGTCCGTAGTGCAAAGAAGGCGAGTCCGGCAAAACCACAGCATTCGCATTTAAAACAAACGGCGAGTGCGACAGCTATTAAGGCGCGAGGCGGTGTTACAACTGTGGGGATCAAAATCACAGGGCAGCGGAGTGCCCAAATGAACTGAAATGCTTTAGGTGGAATTCATAGGGACATATAGGACGACGTATATGTCCCTATAGAGAGCAGCGATAGCTCAGTGGAGAGACCAACAGACTGCAATGCAGAGGGTCTCGGTTTCGAACCCACGTCACGCACCTCTGACTTTCGGAAGTTATATGACTTTTCCAAATTATGTGCGTATTGATTGACAATTATCGCCTGCTCGGTGCCTCGGAGAGCACGTTAAGCCGTCGGTCCCGGCTGCCATGAACATTGGCAGTCGTTATTGGGAGAGTGTCGACACAAAAGATCCCACTGGGTCGAAGTGTCGCCGGTCTGCACTGACTGGCCCCCACATAAGATAAGATATGTCCCTATAAATTGCACCTCGTACAATTACGAAATTGTACTCAACAGCAAGTAAGTACAAGTACAAATACACATAATGTTGGTGCGCACGGAGCAAATGTAAACAAATCGTTCGGGTCTGTTCGCCAACGATCGGCAATGTTCGGGTCACACGTACAGACGCACTACAGTGCAAGATGCACGTCAACATGGCGCGAGCGATGGAACAAACGAGTTTTAAAGCGGAATGTCAAGCGAGGATTTGAGATGTCATTGACAGAAACGACGGATCAAAACAAAGTTTGGAATAATATGCAAATAGACAACGGTGAAAATATATTACTAGTAGAAAAAGTGTTGTTTCGGTGAAACTGTGTGACAATTTAATTAAAGCGTTAGTGGACACTGGTTCAGAGGTAAATTTACTATCTAATTTGGCTTATCAATGCATTACGAAACGTAAACATACTTTATTGGCTGATAATAGAATTATGTTGACTGGTCTTGGTCAAACTAAGGTGTTTTGTCTTGGTAAAGTATGTTATAATGCTGAAATAGACAACAGAATGTATAACAATGTAACTTTTCATGTTGCACCTGGCGAAGTTATGCCACTTGAAGCAATATTGGTAATGATTTCCTTAAACTGTGTACTGTTTTGCTTAAAGACGGATTTATAAAGTTTTTACCTGATAACTGCGATTGGTTGCGTAGGATTGACTGTTTTACGGGATGTGTAAGCGGTTCTCTAGATCATGTCCGGAATTCTGTTGTCAAAGATGAGGTGCTGAAATGTGTGGTGAGTTACCAGCCTAGAAAGACGAAGGAGGCGCCAATACAGCAAAAAATGTGCTCAAAGATGACATACCTGTTGTGCAGAGACCTCGATGACTCTCATTAGCTAAGCAGCGGCTAGTTGAGAAACAGGTAGAAGAATGGTTAAGAGATGGCATTATTCAGGTGAGTTATTCTGACCATTCAAGCCCTTTAGTGTTGGTTCGTAAGAAGAATGGTTCTTCAAGGATATGTGTGGACTACAGACAGCTGAACAAAACGATAGTTAACGATGAGTTTCCCTTGCCAGTTATTGACGATTTAATTGAAAAATTACAAGATGCAAAGTTGTTTAGTGTACTCGATTTAAAAAATGGGTTCTTTAATTTAAATGTATGTGAAGAGTCTATACGATCTTTTGTTGCACATCATGGGTAATTGAATTCTCACGTTCCCCTTTGGTCTGTCAATTTGTCCGAAGACATTCGTAATATTTGTCAGCGTAGTTATCAGGGAAATGATAACTAAAGGTATTATGATGATATTCATCGATGATATAATTATTTCAGCGCGTCACGAAGAGCAAGCCCTTGAGAGATTAAAGGAAGTACTTGATGTGGCATCAAAATATGGATTATTGATTAATTGGAAGAAGACAAATTTACTACAAAGGAAGATTGAATATCTTGGCCACATAATCGAAGATTGAGAGGTAAGGCACTGAGAAAATTAAAGTTGTAGAATTACACAGTTTTGTTGGGTTAACAGGATACTTCAAAAAATATATAGAAAATTATGCAGTTATTGGAAGACCTTTGACAGATTTATTGAAAAAGAACAACACATTTATGTTTGGAGATGAGCAAAGGGGTGCTTTTATAAATTTAAAGCAGAAATTGACGAGTGAACCTATTTCAAAGCTATTTAATCCTAAACTAAAGACTGAGTTGCACACAGAAGCTTCCGGTTCAGCATGTATGCTTAATGCAGTATCATCCAGTTTGAGGCCTATATCCAGTACATTTTACTTTTATTTTTAATCACAAAGCAAGTATTCCAGTTATGAGTTAGAGACATTGGCTATAGTCGAAGGGGTGAAGAAGTTTCGTCACTACCTTTATGGAATTAATTTTAAGGTAGGAACAGATTGTAAAGTTTTTTAGTTAAGTTTAAGAAAGAAAGACCTAACACCGAAAGTTGCTAGGTGGGTACTGATGTTAAATGAATATGACTATGAGTTGGAGCACAGAGCGGGCACAAAGATGAGGCACGTGGATGCATTGCGTAGAATTTCTTATGTTGCACTTACTACGACGCAGAAAGACAACTTGAAACAAGCACAAAATGAGTGTATGAGTGGTTTAAAAGCTATAAAAGACATTTTGAAGGGAAGGAAGATTATTGGCTGGAAGATGATGTGCTGTATAAATGTACCAAAAAGCAGTTAGTAGTTCCAAAGATTCTGGAAAACGAGTTACTTAAAAGAGTACACAGCAATGGCTATTTTGGAAAAACGAAAATGAAGGATTTGCTCAGCAAAGATTATTTATATGAAAGACATGCATGGTAGAAAAATCGACGACATTTTACGGAACTGTATTCCATGTTTATTAGCAGCTAGAAAAGAGGGCAAACAAAAGGGATTTCTAAACCCAATAGATAAAGAAAGCTTACCATTTGACACGTTGCATCTGGATCATACAGGTCCGCTCACGGTGACAAAAAAACATACATACATACATAGATTCACGCCTGTTTCCCAGAGGGGTAGGCAGAGACTACGGATTTCCATTTGCTACGATCCTGACACACTTCTCTGGCTTCATTCACTTTCATCACATTCCTAATACAAGCCCGTCGGTTCAAGGAGCTCTTAACCTGGCCTTTGTCCAGAACGCCTCCGATCTGATCGAGAAACGTTCGCCTAGGTTTTCCTCTTGCGACTGTTCCATTCACACTAGCCTTATAAACTTTCTTAGTCAGTCTTTCCTCGTCCATTCTTTCTACATGTCCAAACCAGCTTAACATACCCTTTTCTATTCTTGTAACTATATCCACTTTCATGCCGTATCTCTCTCTAATCACACTATTTCTTATTCTATCTTTCAGAGTCACACCACATATGCTTCTTAACGCTCTCATTTCTACAGCATTTATTCTGCTCTCATGCTTCTTTTGCCATACCCAACTTTCACTTCCATACATAAGTGTGGGCACTAATAATCCTCTATGAACAGCCAAACGTGCCTTTTCGGATACATTTCGACTGTTCATAAAAGCGCGTAGAGACAAAAAAAACAATAAAATCATATACTTACCATGGTAGATTCCTTCACGAAGTTTGTTTGGTTCTTCCCCACGAAAACTACTTCAAGTTCGGAGGCCCTAAATAAGTTGAAAACGATTGGGCAAGACCGGGAAGTTGGCAAGTTTGTTTGGTTAGGTAGGCCTCCCACAAGGTGGACCGACGACCTGATAAAGGTCGCGGGAAGCGGTTGGTAGCGGGTGGCCCAGGGCCGGTCTGTGTGGAAAACCTTGGGGGAGGCCTATGTCCAGCAGTGGACGTCTTTTGGCTGACATGATGATGATGATGATGATTGGGCAAGACCGGGATAATTTAGAGCTTAAGGCCGATAAGGGAAACGCATCTGTAGCGATTAACATTGTAGATTACCAATAGAAATTACAGGACTTATGGTGTGATTTAAAGATGATATCAACCGGTGTCTTGCAATCTGACGGCTAGAGTAACGCGCAAAATAGTTTTACTAGAATTACTGGAACTTTTTATTTATATTAAACGAATTTTGATCCAGGAAAGCGAGGTCTTGTTTTCAGAAGACGAATACAATAAACGGTATAAGTCAAAGGTACACCAACCACCAAAATAATAATTTAAATATATTGTTCGTAAACAGAAAAATTTTCAAGTTGAACCAGCTAACATTGCTTACCGTTCGCTAGCCATGCACGAACACGCCGAACACTGAGTTTACAGCTAATGTGTTTGTTATAAGTACTTGAGTATACTTACTGATGTGCTCATCGAAGTGTAGCCGCGCTCGCAGCGACTGACGCGCGGCTTCTGAGCCGACATGCGACTCGTGAGGCGACGCCTGAGTATCAAACACTCTCACTTCAGAATTGCACTTAAGACTACAAAAGAGTTGCAGATTTGAATTCTGATCCGTTAAGTTTAATTAGACCCACCAATACTGAGGCGTAATGTAGGCGGCCGATTGTAATTCCCACAATTATCTTTTTAGTAAGAACAAATCTTATAATATTTTTGACATGTCAAATTGGCGAGAATATGGTACAATGAACGAGTTATCTCGCGCTATCACAGATGCTAGGACTTTATATCTCGATCTGTAGGCAATCGGACACAGATCGTCGCTGACCACTAAAATTCTTAAGATATTGTTACGACAAGACATCATTGGTCATCGAAAGTTCTCCCATATTACTTTCACTCACAAAGTCATAACCTAGCACTCACTCAGTTTCGCGTTGCCGACCCTGTAAAAAATTTTTAACACCCGTTTTGAAGAACCCCATACTATAGTCTTGTGAGAAAACCTCGGCAGGGAGTTCATTCCACAACCTGAGTGTCCGTGGGATAAAATTCTTTTCGAACCGTTTGGTGCTGCACCAATTAGGTTGTAAAGTGTGAGAATGAAATTCCTGCTGATGGCGAGCTGTGCGATGATAAATATTTGCCGAGGGCATCAACTCAAACAACTCCTCAAAAGACAATCCATTATATATGTAGGTTGTCCCAGAAGTCGACGTCAAGCCGGTCAGATAACAGGTTAAGTTATAATAACTAGCAGAAAAAAATCTAAGTTCCGTATTTTAAAAACTATAGGCATTTATACATTTACACAAACGAATAACAAAAAAATGCGCAGTATACTAAAATACGAAGGAGTATAACGTACTAATCTGTATTGTGTCCGCAATAGCGAGTAACTGGCGTCACTATCTGTCTCTCTCACACTTTACATGACTCTCTTTGTCTCTGTCACGCTAGCGTCACTATCTGTCTTGCTCACACTTCGTAAAATGATTCTTTCCGTCTCTTTCCCACTATAACCTCAAAATTACGGCCTTGAGGAAAGCCACGAGTACATTAGAATCATTTTTAAGTAAGTAAGAAAACTTTGTTTAAAACTGTGTTTTATTGGAAAAGAAAAATTGTCGCCAATTCAAGAAATAAATTAGAATGTATTTTGGAATCCTTATTTAATGCGCCAACTTTTAAAGTTACTTGCCAATCTCGCATAGTAAT
Organism: Catocala sponsa; assembly: GCA_963564715.1. Taxonomy (NCBI): domain Eukaryota; kingdom Metazoa; phylum Arthropoda; class Insecta; order Lepidoptera; family Erebidae; genus Catocala; species Catocala sponsa. The sequence goes on along the minus strand of OY751356.1, from coordinate 3,005,498 downwards.
ATTTTTTCAATATGCTCACTTAAAGTTGGGCTAAGTATTAACTTTGAATCTTTGATTGGAAAAAAAGTGACATTTGCTTCCAAGCTGCCCCAGTGGACTTTAAATTTTAGGTGAGAGCTTAAAGAAGCATTATTCGAGATTACATAACAATAAAATTAATTCAAAAAGTAAAGTAGTAGAGCCTCACTGATTTCAGCATGAATGGGCCGGCTCGACCGGGGAAGTACTACTCTCTCATAGAATATCGACGGGAAATAGCAGTATTCCTACTGTTGTGTTTCGTTTGGTGAGTGAAAGTGCCGGAGGCCCAATCACCCTTCCCCTTTCCGGTCGTTCTCCTTTCCACTTCTTTTTTTCCCTTAAGGGCCGGCAACGCGCAAGTGATGCCTCTGGTGTTGCAGGCGTCCATAGGCTACGGTGACCACTTACCATCAGGTGGGCGTATGCTTGATTGCCACCTTAATAGTATAAAAAAGAAATAAAATATAATATCTGTAGTAACAGGAGTGAAAAGACCGTCACAAGGTGTGGATTTTTTAATTTTTTTGAAGCTGCCTTTAATTTTTAAATACGTAACTTAGATATTTTTCTTATAACAATTATAACTTAGCCTGTTACCTGATTTCGGCTTGACGTCGACTTCTAGAACAACCTGTATAAGCGGTAGAAAACACAAAGGGAGGCAAAGTCCCTTCTGAGACTTAGTGGCTTAATACCGCCTGTGAGTTTGGGCTCATCGACAATTCTCAAGGCTCGCCTCTGTACTGCGTCAAAAGAATCAAGCTGGTATTCTGGTGCTCCTGCCCAGAGATGACTGCAGTACAGACTCACATGGAGATACTTATCACTCACTTGCGATGTCGAGGCCAAGGATTGCAATACTTTTAGAGATGATGAGAGACGTGTTCTGGAGTTGTGGAGACACAGTGAATGGGGTTTACTTAGCGGTGAACGCGCACGCTTGTGTCTTAGCTGGGTAAAACACTACTAAATTTAGTCTTACCCATTCGGATACTCTATCCAGAATCTTTCCGATTTCAGAAACACAAACCGTTCGTGGCTTTCCTCCACTGTGGACCGAGGGATATTAGCACGGCCCGTAATATCCCTCGGTCTATCGGATAATAAGTATCCCCAGCACTGTCATCCGCATAGCAAAGAATGCCGTCAATTGACAACATATCATTGACATGCAGCAAGAACAGCGTTGGGAACAACACAGAGCCTTGCGGGACGTCAGCGTTTATCACTGTCAACCACAGTTTGGATGCATCTGCCGGACAAAAAGCTGGCAATCCATTCGCATAATCTCTTGGGCAGTCCGATCGAAGGCTTTCGCCATGTCCAGGCTGACAGCCAATGCCTCACCTTGGCTTTCAATGGCTAGTGCCCATAGGTGTGCGAAATACACGAGAAGGTCGCCGGTTGATCGACAATTGCGGCAGCCGTAATGTCAGTCACTCAACAAATCGTGACCCTCAAGTTACCTCAGGAGCCGACAGTTGTTCACTCGCTCCATCACCTTGGAGAGAAGGAAAGCTATGGCGGTCACCTTTTTTGGCACTGGGTGAACGAATGAGGTCTTCCATAAAGACGAAACTTGTCTTGTGGAATAGGAAAGCCAGAAGAGGCGCGTCTATACTGGATACAAATACGATAGCCACAGTGTGTGAATTTAGATTGGCTAGAAAGTCAAGTTTCCAAATGTTTCATTAAGCTACCGAGCTAAGCTATAAGGCCTTCAAGGCTGACCATTTTCACCAATCTGATGAGTTGGAATTCCGACACGGCCCAAGAGAGATTAAGCCCAGGACCAATGGCTTTACATGCTTTGTAACGTTGCTGTTTCTATACTGATAATTTCTTGACGGAAGAACGCAATCAATTACTGTTTATTCGATCCCGAGATCACGTGTACAGCAGTCGGATTCACTTTCGCATCAGCGGGTATACACAAATATCTGCAATACATCGAGTCTTGGAGAAGATCGAAATGACCGCTGCGACGCTTTTGAAATCAATATGATTCGATGAGCATAAGATAAAGTTATAACTCTTCACTATTAACAGTCATTATATCGCATCTGTTTATTGAATGCGCTGCAAATGACAAAAGAAGCGGCGTTATTTATATCTACTGATTGCACAAGGTAACAAGTAAAATTCCACTGGGATCCATCATGGGACCAGTTTAAACTAAGTATATCACTCATCTAAGTATAGCTCTGTGGAAAACTCACTTAGAAAGAAACAATTATAGGACTTCAAGAACCATCGCTTGTGCGTAACGCTTAGACTACAGCGAGAAATAAAGTAAATCCAAGGTAGTAGAGCCAAGCTGGTTACAGCAGAAATGGGCCGGCTCGACCGGGGAAGTACTACCCTCTCACAGAAAATCGACGTGAAACAACTGTGTTTCACTGCTGTGTTTCGTTCGGTGAATGAGAGCGCCGGAGGCCTAAGCATGAGGTGACGATTCTCGCAGCTTATGAGGGACCTGCAGAGTATCCGTAGAGTCATTGTGTGGGTGGCGCGAGTCGACCCGGCGGCCAGAGAGAGCCGTAGAAACGGTGCTCTGCTGGCCGCCCGCGGTATAGTCCAGAGGCCCAACCGAGTCTAACCAACTAGGTTGGCTGCCTTATCATGCCGCGCATAATCTCGAGGTGGCTCGTCGTGCCGGATTGTGACCGGAGGGTGGGTCCCGGCGACCACTTTCGGGAGGGTACGGGGGTCCTTCCGTCCGTCGGATCGGCTATCGGCATACCATACAGTTATATGACAAAACTTGCTCTGCGCCTTGCCCCGCTTTGCTGCGAGAATAGCCGCCTCTTTTTTTTCACGTTTCCCCTTCCTTTCACTCTATGGCAGTACGAACAAAGCATTGTCGTTCAACAGCAGCCAATCGCCGTAACCCCACTGCTGCTTCCTGTGTCGTGGAGTTTATTAACATCAGAGGACTCCACGCTAACCTTAATGCCGTCCATCACCACCTGGAGACGGCTCGGCCGGCAATGCTTTTTCTAACGGAGACACAAATACGCCGTCCTGCAGATACGAACTACCTGCAATATCCCGGCTACGTGCTAGAGGAGTGTTTCCTCGCGAAAGCCGGGGTATGCTTGTTTGTTAGGGCGGATATTTGCTGTCGCCGTCTACAATGCCTAGAGGACCCTTCCTTCTCTGTCCTTTGGGTACAAGTAGATTATGGCTCTTTCAGCCAAATCTACATGTGCCTCTACCGATCCCATTCAGGAGACGCTGAGACAACTCGACTCTTCAATTACCTGAGTCAGGCGGCAGACGACGCGCAGGAGCGGTTTCCGAACGCTGAGTTGGTGTTCTTGGGAGATTTCAATGCCCACCATGAGACCTGGTTGGGTTCTCCCAAAACAGACCACGCGGGACGAACTGCCCATGCGTTCGCTCTCACGCATGACCTGTCTCAACTGGTACTCGAGCCCACCCGGATACCAGACATTGCAGGTCAGGCGCCCTCTCTGCTCGATCTGCTGCTGACGAGTAACCCGAACCGGTACAGTGTGTCGATTCGTGCTCCTCTGGGCACCTCAGACCACTGTCTGGTTTGTGCCACAGCTGTTTTTGTTACGCCCCCACGACCCGAGGAGGCAAGACGACGACTGTGGCACTACTCGTCGGCAGACTGGGATGGAATGCGGGAGTACTTCGCATCCATTCCTTGGGCTCAACGCTGCTTTGAGAACAGGGATCCATCAGAGAGCGCTACTGCTGTCGCTGGTGAAATCACCCTGGGTATGGAATATTATATTCCATACAGTGATGTCACGAGCGGCGGCAGGAAAAGGCCCTGGTTCGGTCGTGAATGCGCTGATGCTGTTGAACGCAAACAGACAGCGTACCGCGCTTGGACCAGGGCTCGCACTCTCCACGACCCTAACGTGGATCACCTGAAGGAAGCGTTCAACCAAGCCACGAAGGTCTGCAAGAGGGCATACTTAAGAGCGGATGCCCAGCGCATCGCACGGTTCGGCCAGGAACTTATGGCGCATCCTACGGGCAGTCGTAGCTATTGGCGCCTGGCCAAAGCCGTGCAGTCCAACTTCTGCCAGACCTTGCTGCCCCCTCTGAGGTATCCGAATGGATCACTGGCTCATCGGCCGCAGGAGAAAGCAGATCTGCTTGCAAATCTCTTTGCGGCCAACTCCCAAATCGATGACTGCGGTTCGCAGCCGCCTAACATTGCCAACTGCGGCTACACCATGCCTGATATATGTATCAGGCAACGAACCGTTCGTGCGATACTGCAGTTTCTCGATGTTCGGAAAGCCAGTGGACCTGACGGCATCCCTAGCTGTGGTCCTTAAAAAATGTGCAGCGGAGTTGTCTCCCACGCTTACGCGCCTATACCGGACGTCTTACGCCGCAGGCATTGTGCCTGAGGCTTGGAAGGAGGCGAACGTTCAACCGATTCCCAAAAAGGGGGACCGTTCCGAGCCAAGCAACTATCGTCCCATAGCTATCACCTCGGTGCTCTCCAAGGTGTTCGAGCGGTTTATAAACACCCAAATTGTCCGCTACCTGGAGGATCAATCGTTGATCAATGATCGCCAATACGGCTTTCGGGCTAAACGATCAACGGGTGATCTTCTAGCGTTCGTCACGCACCTCTGGGGTGAAGCTATGGACAAGCACGGCGAGTCTTTGGCTATCAGCCTTGACATAGCCAATGCTTTCGACAGAGTCTGGCACCGGTCTCTTCTTTCGAAGCTTCCGGCCTATGGTTTGCCACCTCAACTGTGCACCTGGATTGCAAGTTTCCTGCAGAAGCGTCGTATTCGGGTCCTTTGCGACGGTCGCGCTTCCAAATTTATGCAGGTCAATGCAGGAGTGCCTCAGGGTTCTGTCTTATCCCCTACGCTCTTTCTTCTGCATATCAATGATATGTTGAATCTCGGCAACATACATTGTTATGCGGACGACAGTACCGTGCATGGGCGATATCTCGGACATCCTGGGGCCAAACAGGCTGGGGTTGAGGGGAAAAGGCAGAATCTTGTCGTTGAACTTGACCAGACCTTGGACCGCATCTATGAATGGGGTGCCAAGAACTTGGTCGAGTTCAACGCCAAGAAGACCCAGGCATGCGCGTTCTCAACAAAAAAGTCTCCGTTCCTTCCCCTCCCTTCTCTGAAGAACACTCCACTGGTGATACGTGACAGTCTCTCCATCTTAGGTATGGATCTTTGCCGCTCCCTTAATCAGAAAACCTATATCGAGAGCGTCATTAAGCAAGCTTCGCGAAAACTCGGAGTTCTGAACGGGGTGAGGCGGTTCTTCACGCCTGGGCAACTGTGCCTATTGTATAAGGCACAAGTGCGCCCTTGCGTGGAGTACTGTTCTCATCTTTGGGATGGCTCCGCGCAGTACTTGCTGGACGCTCTCGACCGGTTACAGCGGCGGGCTGTCCGTATCATCGGAGATCCAGAGGTCACGAGTTCACTGGAACCTCTGCAACTCCGTAGGGACATTGCCTCATTGGCATGTTTCTACAGAATATACCACGGGGAGTGCTCTGAAGAGTTATTCCACCTTATCCCGCCCTCCCCTTTCCTATCCAGAACAACGCGTGCTGGGCTCAGATGCCATCCTTACACGGTAGAGTCGATTAGAGCGCGTACCAAAAAGTTTGGGTCCTCATATCTCTGCCGAACGACCAAGCCATGGAATTCTCTGCCAAGGCACGTGTTTCCTTCTTCCTTCAATCCTGGGTTCTTTAAGCGGGGCGTGAAAAAGCATCTTCTCAGGCCGTCAAAGTAGAGACCTCAACATCGCCTCGGCTACTGTGGGGGCGATGTGGAGGCCACTGCTCTTAGACCACACGACTGCTTACCATCATTTGGAGTGTGGTCATTTTGACAAGCAAAGTAAAAAAAAAAAAAATGGTAAGCATGGTGAACTGAACAGGATAAACACACTGACCTCTGCATGTTCTTTCTCGTGTTTGAGTTCAAGTATCGATGAGTTGCTTGTCAATTCATTTAGGTGATCTTCAAAACTAAAAATTAATGGAAAACATATGAAGGAGAGAGAAAATAACACAAATTTAAAATAACGTACTGAACCTATTGTCGTCTACAGACTATTCCGGATCACAGGTTGATACAAAGTATTCCTTGGCTGTAAAACCCGATAATACTGACCGAGCCGGCAGCAGATGGACATATGCGCAGCTACAGACCGCGAGTGCCCGGTGGAGACCCGCGATCGTTAATCAAGCTCAAAGTTACATCTCTGAATCAACGCAGCAGTGTTATAAATGTCACAATCAACATGACTGCAAATATGCTTACCGCCATTCTTCTATTGTGATGTTATCGTCGAAATAGTTCTCAAATTTAACGTCTTCCATTTCAAGTTTGATTGAAGGTGACATACTATTTTCTATTATCATTTCCTGAAAATAATTACAGATTAACACAATCTAAAGTCTAAAAAATATATAAACATATCACAATGCTCACATGCAACAACTTGTTAAAGACGTACCTGTTCAGTTTTAATGCCCGGGATTTTGTAGTGTGTGATACTTGTTTGAGTCAAGTGCGAGCTCTTGTTCTCGTCGCATGCGAACTGACAACAAACATCAAATTAATATCATAATACTGGATATGGATTACCCAGTTTACTATAACTGCTTCAATATTCTAACGAACTACTTAGTTTTGCCATTAATATTGTTACAAGGAAAAAACAAATTTTTCTATTATACGGATGGATGGATACGAAAGTATGCGACAACTAATAGAAAAGTTAGAGAGAGAGCGAATGGATCAACGTGATTGTATTTTAACTTTAAGAAAAAAAGAGTAAGTCTATTGGGCAAGATATGAGTCCAATATATGCGCCTTTTCTAGATGATTTGCTAATAGTATATGACAATGAAGAGAATATAGACGTTTAAAATAATAATTGTGTTTTTGTCATACGCTATTAAGTATAAGTGGATAAAAATATATTACAAACACACCTCCTACCATAATTAAATAATAGAGCATTGAGAAAAAGAGATGTTTTTGAATTATCTCACAGCCAGACACATTTTCGTATAGAAAAATAACCTCAACACATTTTTTTTCGTGACAACGTCTAATAAATCGACCGGGGAAGTACTACTCTCTCACAGAATATCGACGGGAAATAGCAGTATTCCTACTGTTGTGTTTCGTTTGGTGAGTGAGAGTGCCGGAGGCCCAATCACCCTCTTTTCCCCTTCCCGCTCCTTCTCCTTCCCATTTCCTTTCCTAAAGAGTCGGCAACGCGTAAGTGTTGCCTCTGGTGTTGCATGCGTCTATAGGCTACGGTGACCACTTACCATCAGGTGGGCCGTACGCTTATTGCCATCTTAGTAGCATAAAAAAAAAATAACTACCCTACTCGAGATAAAAATTGTCTCGACCACACTCTACTAAAATCGCACTTAAAAACTACGACACTGATATCTTTGTTCTCACAATGATAGTACTCACCGGTACACTCTCCGTCACATATTGATCCAGGAGGTAATGTGATTTTATCATTTTATTCCTCAAAATAACATATTTCTCTAACAAAGCTACACATTCATAGCACAGCCACTGTGGTAACCCATCTGAAGGTGAGATCTGAAATATAAACAACTAGTTTTCACCCGCGGCTTCGCTCGCGTAAATGTAGGTTATGTTAGGTTAGGTTTGCAACAGTTATTTTTTCTGGATGAAAGGTACCCTATATCCTATACTGTACCCCTGACAACGTGTATGCAAAATTTCATGTTGATCGGTTGAGTAGTTAAGGCGTGAAAGCGTAACAAACAAACAAACTCATTTTCGCATTTATAATATTAGTTAGGATTATATTATAATCAGATCCAGTCTTTAAATGTAATGGGAGAATGTATCTACTGTTATATTTTTATTGAATTTAGTTTCCACTGATGATATTGTTAGGAGAATAAATTATGCTTTATAACTTAATAAAGTCCATCTATTAGAAGTACCCACATCTCCAATAGTCGTTCATCTTGACTACTTTGTCTATCTTCTCCTTAGCCTTTATTATTCCCAAGTCACTTGGGGTCGGCTTTCTAGTCTAACCGGATTTGACTGGATATCAGTTTTTACATGGAGCGACTGCCATCTGACCTCTGCAACCCGAAGGCTAACGATACCCTAAGGCTAGACCAGTGTCAGGATATTAGAGGGCACTGACTTCCCAATAACGCCATAGATGCTCATGGCAGCCGGGACCGACGGATTAACGTGCTCTCCGAGGCACGGAGCAGGCGATTATTGTCAATCTACTTTGTCTATAATGGAAAATAAATTAATAATTGCTAAATGTCATACTTCTCTACTACTTCTTCCTTTTAAAAAGGAAATCTATACTAATATTATAAACAGGAAAGACTTGATATTTGTTTATTTGTAAGCCTTAACTCAAAAAAGACTTAACTGATTTTGAAAATTATTTCACCATTAGAAAGCTATATTATCACTGAGTAACATAGGCTATATTATACAGGTTGTTTGGAAGATCGATGCAAAGCCGTAAATCGGAGCTAGTATAAACTATGTAGAACCATTTGAACCATACTTGTCTTAGACGAAGTGTGACAATTTCTTTTTTAGCTAATTTTAATGGTTTTTGATGACAAAACCCAAAATTTTACAGTTAGTTGGAAATAATGGCCAGTTTGAAAGATAAATCATTTATTTTTATGTTATTTTATTTAAGTAATGTGTAAACAATCTAATGAATCATGATTAAGGCATCTGAGTTATGAGACAATTTTTTTACAGACATTTGGGTGAATTATTTTTTTAAGATTCAAGGAAGCTATTTTTAGTAGGCTTTAAAAAAAAAACACGGATAGTGCTTTTTTTGTTCAAACATTTTTAAAAACATGCCTGTTTATTGACCTCTCTTTTGAGGTATTAACTACGCGGATAGCTCACAAATTGTTGAAATTCCTTCAAACAAATTGAGGGAGAAAATTAAAATTTTACCAAACGAGTTTCGTGCTTTAAAAAAATACTTTTTATGTTATAACCTTCATAAATGGGCTAAGAAACAGCATAATTCACATTAGAAAAAGCAGAAGACCTTTCATCGAAAATTCTCGGTCAATGTGTGGGCCGGAGTAATTGGCAGAAAACTGATAGGGCCTCATTTCTTGCCAGATTATTTGAATGGCAACAATTATTTGGAATATCTACAAAATGATCTTCCAGAGCTTGTAGAAGAATCCGGGGCCCCGATATTCACTACAGACCGAGAAATAATCTTTCAACAAGATGGTTGCCCAGCGCATTGGACATTAAGTGTACGGGTCCACTTAAATAATTGCTTCCCTAACAGCTGGATCGGTAAAGATGGTCCCATACCTTGGCCCGGCCGATCACCCGACCTGACTCCGCTTGACTTTTTCGTGTGGGGTCGGGCCAAAGAACAAGTTTATACGAATGTGGAAATCAACACAAAAGAAATGATTGACAGAATTAATTCAGCGTTTGAAACGATGAAACAGGCGATAAAGTTAAAAATAACAACAACTGAAGTGAGAAGACGGGCCCGTGCTTGTGTTAGGAATCACGGCGAACATTTAGAAAACGAATAATAAATGATTTTAATAAAAAATTGGTTTTAATTATTCCGCCTATAAATTTTAATTTTCTCCTAATTTCAACAATTTGTGAGCTATCTATGTAGTTGATACCTCAGAAGAGAGATCAAGAACCAGGAATGTTTTTAAAAATGTTTGAACAAAAAAAGCACCTTCCGTGTTTTTTTTTAAAGCCTACTAAAAACAGCTTCCTTGAATCTTAAAAAAAATAATTCACTCCAAATGTCTGTAAAAAAATTGTCTCATAACTCAGATGCCTTAATCATGATTCATTAGATTGTTTACACATTACTTCAATAAAATAACATAAAAATAAATGATTTATCTTTCAAACTGGCCATTATTTCCAACTAACTGTAAAATTTTGGGTTTTGTCATCAAAAACCATTAAAATTAGCTAAAAAAGAAATTGTCACACTTCGTCTAAGACAAGTATGGTTCAAATGGTTCTACATAGTTTATACTAGCTCCGATTTACGGCTTTGCATCGATCTTCCAAACATCCTGTATAATACCTATAGCCTACGTTACTAACCTGCTATGCCAGTAAAGCTTCAATTCAAAACTACAGTTTCTGAGATTAATGTGTTCAAACAAACAAATAAACTCTTCAGCTTTATAATATTAGTATAGATTTGACTATATAACCGGCGATAGGGTGGTTGTATTGTCTTGTTATTACTTCTGTGATACTAAGAAGACACGTTAGTTGTGTGAAGCTGTGCAGGTCATCCTAACTAATATTATAAAAGCGAAAATGAGTTTGTTTGTTTGTTACCTTTTCACGTCTAAACCACTGAACTGATCATCCTGAAATTTTGCATATACGTTGTCAGATGTTCAGAAACGGACATAGGCTACCTTTCATCCTGAAAAAAATTACTGTTCTCGAGGAAAACAACAATAAAGTTCTTATGATAATAGATGGCGCCACGTGTCTTTCGAATCATGATTGAATTATATTATTACAAGCAGAGTACAACCCGAATTGATTGTCAAATTCTTAATTAACGCGAGCGAAGCCGCGGGCAAAAGCTAGTTGATTATAAGTTCATATAAAGTGTAAGATTACAGTAGCCGATATATTCATTATTTTGTCAATGAATGTGCTTACTACTTAGTATATTAAAAGTGGGATCTTTCCCAAAGGGGTTCAGCATAGGCTCAGTGCCCATGCCTTAACCTACCATCAAAGTAAATTAGTAAACGAAAGGAATGTCTCCTTTCCTAATTTGTACTATATTCAACACCAAATTAATGTCTTTTGTGTGGCAGAATGCTCTTGTCACATGGGAGTCCCACACTAAGTGATATTGTAGTAAATATATATTTTATAAGTAAAATAAACAAAATGTTATAAACAATCAAATTTGACAGCAAATATAGTACAATAGAAGTAGGTACCGATAAGTGTAGGAATAAGGAATATTTACATCCTTGCCATGTAACAGCTAGCAATTATTCATTCCAATAGTCTATTAAAAAAAGCTGGAACAAGTAATAAAGCTTACATGAGAAAGATAAGAAATTCATGTTTAATTTCCAATTGTCAATTCACTACAATATATTGTTGAGGCGCTCATAGCCAGTTGCACTCGCTGATCGGTATACGATTAGCGAGGTTAAGGAACATTGGGTGCAGTCAGTCTATAGATGGGTGACCGCTTAGTGGTATTTCACCTGAGCATCTTCGTGCTTCGGAGGGCACATAAAAAGTCGGTCCCGGTTGTTGTCAAATTGACAGCAGTCGTTAAGCCAGGTCAGAGGCCTACGGGCGGCTTGAACAACTCTTGACAACAGGTGTGCCACTAACCACACGAAAATAAAGAATATATTGTTACATATTTTTTGATTAACTGTCTATAATAAATAAGTAATGCATCGTTAAGAACAGAGTAACAAATACTGCAACTCTAGTTTAATCACAATCTTATTGTTTACTATCTTTTACGCGCGGCTCCGCCCGCGTGGTACCTACATAAATAAAGAGTTGTCTATGTCCTTCCCCAGGTTTTAAACTATACCTGTACCAAATCTCATCTAAATCGGTTGAGTAGTTTAGCCGTGAAAAGGTAACAGACAGACAGAGTTACCTTCGAATTTATAATATTAGTAAGGATTACTACTTAAGAATTATTATTACTTATAAATTATTGAGACAAATTTTAAATATGTAATGCTTGGTATTTTAAAAAAGAGGAGAGTCTCATTAGTTTATATTTTTTGTAGAAGTGTTTTAACCATTTATGATTTATCAACTTTCAAGCTTGAAAACCAGCCTTATTTGTTTCTATACACCGTGTATTAGTATTATGTATTATTATCACATTTCGCACAGTAAAAATCAATGTTGTTATGTAAATAAATGAGAGGTAAACATATAAAGTAGCTTGCTACAGAATATTTACTGGTCTAAATTTGTTTCTTAACATCTTGAAGCAAGGAGGATGTACTCACAATTAAACCAGTCAAATCCTTGTACATGGCTTCATATCGTGTTGCACTTATCATCCTACGGTCACTCGCCAGGCAACCTCTACAAACACTCATCTGTTTAAAAGTCCCCACGTTTTCACTTACAATATTACTGGTATGGTCCATTGGAATTAATTTATTTCAAACTAATGAATTATCTGCTCATAGATATATTATGGTCCTCAGAAAAATCACAACAACACAATAACAAAATATAACGTCAACACACCAATGGACATTGCACAGAACAATAATATTAATACAAATTACAGATACTCATAAATTACGAGCACCAATGACATAACTGACATTAGTAGATTGACAGTTAGCGAGTGTTGCCAATTCTAGCATACAAATTGGCATATTAGAACATCGATTCATACCAAGGATGCTTCGCGAGGATATTGCAACCAAAAAAACATCCTAATTTCAATAGAGAAGATGGTTGGAATGTACCACCAGTTTGGGATCTAGTAATTCAAATAGTCAAGCCCAAGAAGAAGCAAACCACAGCTAGACTCCATGATACTTTGAGCTCATTCTGCGTAAATAGAAAATTAAATTGTGTTTGGGTACTTTGAAATAACTGTTGTAAAGTTTAATAGTGATAGTAGTGTAAGTTTCTAAATTTTGTAATAAAGTGTCAAATAAACAACGCGTTAAAATCCGTACATAGTAGTTTAATTTCAATAAATAACATTCGCGTAAACAGGAAACAATATTAGGTATATAACCATTTGATTTTTTACTGCAATGGTCTTTTATTTTTCTATATATATTGTAAAAAAAATCGGGCAGATAAGAATATTTCAAAGGAATTTATTCTAAAATAAAAGAAAATCACGCTTCAATTTGATTTTAGTATGTTTATTTATATTTTATAACACGTTTTAAATAATCCCCTTGGGTATAATTCAAAATAGGACTACCAAAAATATCTAATTCAAATATCGCCTTATCATACAATAATTCTAGATCTTTGCTTTGCTCACACAATTTTTCAGGCGCTATGATTCTTTAATAAAAGTACTTACCTGTTATTAAAATTGTATTACTGGGGTGTCTTTATAACATTATTAGATATATGGATAGAAAGAAACACAGGATAATATTGTTTACTTCAATGAATATCTCACTGCGAGAAAAAAGTGAGTGTAGTCACTCGCTGTATTCAACGGGCTATCAGTCAACAGTATTTAATCCTAGAAAAGATTTATGCCTACCTATACAACATGTAACATAATAAACGCACATGCTGAAAGTAGTTTTTTCAAAATCGCCTACTGAATCAAATCCAGTAATTTTTAATATAGGTAAGTTTTTATCCCTAAAATAATTAAAACAAATTAAATTATATATAAGGTTTTTGATGCAATAAAGACAATAATGTTAGATTTACTGTAATATACCCATTCTATCCGCGCACAATAAGGAGTACTAATTCGTTAAATTAAAATATCCAAGCACATAAAAGTAACATTTTAATGATGATATTATTATTACGATTTAATAATCTAATTGGGGTGTTTGAGGTTGTGCGTTATATCTGTGACATGTTGTATACCACTAATGTTATGGCTATTTACTGCACTAATATTCTATACGTAATTGTAACGCCTGCTTAAGTATTCACGAAAGATTGCTCAAGTAAATTACATACATACATAGATTCACCCCTGTTTTCCAGAGGGGTAGGCAGAGACTACGGATTTCCATTTGCTACGATCCTGACACACTTCTCTGGCTTCATTCACTTTCATCACATTCCTAATACACGCCCGTCGGTTCAAAGTGCTCTTAACCTGGCCTTTGTCCAAAACGCCTCCGATCTGATCGAGAAATGTTCGCCTAGGTTTTCCTCTTGCGACTGTTCCATTCACACTAGTCTTATAAACTTTCTTAGTCAAGTCTTTCCTCGTCCATTCTTTCTACATGCCCAAACCAGCTTAATATACCTTTTTCTATTCTTGTCACTATATCCACTTTCATGCCGCATCTCTCTCTAATCACACTATTCCTTATTCTCTTTCATAGTCACACCACATATGCTTCTCAGCGCTCTCATTTCTACAGCATTTATTCTGCTCTCATGTTTCTTTTGCCATAACCAACTTTCACTTCCATACATAAGTGTGGGCACTAAATTAGTCCTCTATGAACAGCCAATCGTGCAAGTAAATTAATAAGGCGCTTATGGTATTTTTTTATTTTTCTTCAAAAGGGGGACGAGAGGGTATATATGGCTAACCTGGAACTAAAGTGGTCTATGTAACATTTTTGGCTAAATCCATCTATGAGCATCTTTGAACATAAAAACGATAAATAAATCCGGGCAAAAGTGGTCTATGTGTCATTACGTCATCAAAATAAGGTTATCATTAAAATACCATTTTAGAAATTTAAAATATCAAATAAATTCTAAAGTGGTATTTCAATGGTAACCTAATTTTATAGATGGATTTAGCCAAAAATGTTACATAGACCACTTTAGCTCCAGGATAGCCATATAATGTTTTAGGCAAACATTTTAATTACTTCAAACTTTCATATACAAGTTAGATTAGATCCGGGTTCGCCCAGGTTTTTTATAAAAGTCAAATTTTATGAAATATTCCTGTAATATTTTTATACCTTGATTTTATGGCAAACTATATTTATATGAAAGAATATAATTATTGTGTAATTATGAACATATCTTACTGCACTACTTTCTGTAAGAATAATATCTTTCAACCGTATGAATAAATAAAAATTGCATTTCAAAGTCGACGTGTAATTTCCAGGAAAAAGCAACCTATCTTAAGAGTTGTATATTACAGCACAATGAACAGATTAATGGCTTAAAATGATATAATCTAAAAGTTCATAAGGTTTTCATACTTTTTTTTTATACTACTAAGTTGGCAAACAAGCATACCTGATGGTAAGTGGTCACCGTAGCCTATGGACACCTGCAACACCAGAGGCATTACCTGCGCGTTGCCGACCCTTTAGGAAAGGAAATGGGAAGGAGAAGGAGCGGGACGGTGGAAAGAGGGTGCTTGGGCCGCCGGCACTCTCACTCACCGAACGAAACACAACAGTAGGAATACTGGTATTTCACGTCGATATTCTGTGAGAGGGTAGTCCTTCCCCGGTGGAGCCGACACATTCATGCTGACATCAGCGAGGCTCTACTTAATAGTCGATGATTCCTCAAAATGTACATCTGTAAGACGTCGTGCCATTGTGCGGCGTGGCGCGCCGCGGCAGCGGTGGACATTTATGAACTTCAGTGTTACCTACGCGTATTCTGATTTATAATTTATTTGAACTTTTCTTTTAATGACATACAAATTTATATTTCTAAATGTATTTATAATTAGTCAGGCATGAGATTTTAATTGAATTGATTACATTTTATTGATTTTTTATCTAAATATGTAATTTGATAATTTAATGTTTTTATAATAATTATTTTTTTTACTCGACACGTTCATACGCCTACTCAGGCAGATTTTGGTGGTACTAATTTAATAACTTTTTTGTAATCATGTAATACCCAAAATGTATTTAATGAATAATTTTCTTTAAATTTCTTTATTACCACAATCTGTCTCCTTCGAATAAATAAATGAAATGAAATATAAATTGTCGTTGTTGCCATAGGTAATCTATAAAGACATTATTTTGAATAAATTAAAATTACCAGGGTAACTTCTGCGCGATTGTCTACTGACAAAAACAAATTAATGTTTGAAGTATAATAATAATAATAATCTTTATTTGCCAGAATATGGTTCAGGTATAGAGGTGGTTATTTTAAATTTTTTACTGCATATTCTGCCACATGTGGCGTGCAAAATTTAAGCAATTACATTAATACAATTTAAACATGCAAACTATTGAAATAACATAAGCGAAGCTGATGCTTCGTTCGGCGCGCCTGCCCCGCCCACGAGGCGCCTGGCCTTTCTATCTTTGTTCTATGTTCTGTGGTTTATCATTGCTCTTTGTAGTAAAACATTTCATACAAACATTACACTTTTATGGTTTGTCACTGGTGTGTACACGGCAATGTGCAACTAAATGGTGCTTATGTCTAAAACATTTCATACAGACATCACACTTGTATGGCTTATCACCGGTGTGTAAACGGTAATGTGCACTTAATTGGTGCTTATCTCTAAAACATTTCATACAGACATCACACTTGTATGGCTTATCACCGGTGTGTAAACGGTAATGTTTAACTAAATTACCCTTTTGAGTAAAACATTTCATACACACATCACACTTGTATAGCTTATCACCGGTGTGTATAAGGTGATGAGCATCCAATTGTCCTTTTTGAGTAAATTCCTTACTACATACATCACACTTGTATGGCTTATCACCGGTGTGTATTCGGTAATGTGTACTTAACATGGTCTTTGTAGTAAAACATTTCATACAAATATCACATTTGTATGGCTTGTCACCAGTGTGTAAACGGTAATGTTTAACTAAACTGCTCTTTTGTCTAAAACATTTCATACAGGCATCACACGTGTATAGCTTGTCACTGGTGTGTAAACGGTAATGTTTAACTAAATTACCCTTTTGAGTAAAACATTTCATACAGACATCACACTTGTATGGCTTGTCACCGGTGTGTAAACGGTAATGTGTACTTAACATGGTATTTGTAGTAAAACATTTCATACAAATATCACATTTGTATGGCTTGTCACCGGTGTGTAAACGGTAATGTTTAACTAAATTACCCTTTTGAGTAAAACATTTCATACAGACATCACACTTGTATGGCTTGTCACCGGTGTGTATTCGGTAATGTGTACTTAACATGGTCTTTCTAGTAAAACATTTCATACAAATATCACATTTGTATGGCTTGTCACCAGTGTGTAAACGGTAATGTTTAACTAAATTACCCTTTTGAGTAAAACATTTCATACAGACATCACACTTGTATGGCTTATCACCGGTGTGTAAACGGTAATGTTTAACTAAATTACCCTTTTGAGTAAAACATTTCATACACACATCACATTTGTATGGCTTGTCACCGGTCACTGAATGTTCGTGAATATGTGCTATTAATAGAATCTTGTCGTTGAATACTTTTTTGCACTTATCACATATATAAGATTGTATATTATTACATGAACTACTACTGTCCCTAACATCACTGTCGATAATGCTTTCGACACTATCTCTGCAGTCCTCGCTGAATGGTGTTGAAGCGATATCTTCAGCATCTCTTGTGTTAGTGGCAAGTGCAGGTTTCTCAGGAACACGGGCACCTTGAAATATAAATAATAAAGTAGTAATCATCAGGCAGTTGATTTTAGTCTATTTGATAAATATACATAATATATACAGTGTGTATAATAAACCCTATCCGATCGATAAAGGTGTTATAAGTAATTAAATGTCATACTTATTAACCCCCGACGCAAAAACGACGGGGTGTTATAAGCTTGACGTGTCTGTGTGTGTGTGTGTCTGTCTGTGGCATCGTAGCTCCCGAACAGATGAACAGATTTTGATTTTGTTTTTATTATTTGAAATGTGTATTAGTTGAGAGTGTACTTAGCTATGTTTGATGAAAATCGGTTCGAGATGGCCGCCGCCAGAAAATGGCGGATTACATATTTTTTCACAACTCCCTCAATATGGGTATCAAATGAAAGGGCTTGACTAGTAGAATACTATACACTATTACAAATCCATGACGGCCGCCACTGCAAAATCGCGAATTACTATTTTTATTGTTTTGTGTCGGGAGAGGTTTTAAATTTTTTTATTTCTTGATTATTTAATACTAATTGTTTTATTATATAGGTATCTGCCTAACATTCTGTCAAAAATTAAAATATACACAAAACAAATGACTTAAGTCAATCTTTAGTACCTACCTACCTAACGATGATGACATAGTAAACCTATACTAAGACTGGTGAAAGGTAAACTGTTGAAACTACTTTTAAGTTTTAGTGATTCATAAGAGCAGCGATAGCTCAGTGGGGAGGCCAACAGACTGCAATGCAGAGGGTCCACGACCTCAGGCGTGACAGTCGGTTACACTAACCACTACGCCATCGAGGCCGACAATTTTATTAATGATGGAGAAGATACATAATAACAAGGATCAAGATTGCAATATTTTAAGCTCATAGTGCTACATTTTTCAAATACGTCGCACAAAAGCAGGACATTTGAGTTTCTCTTTTTTTTTGTTGACTAAAGTTTACAATAACAATATCATGGCTTAGACCACTCGTTTAAGCCACTAGGGTTTTTATGCGAGTGGGAGTTCATATGTTATCTATATATTAATACGTGAAGCGAAAACTTTGGATCCCTTTTTACGAAAATTGGGCGGACGGAGGAGTATGAAATTTCGCACACTTATAGTTTATACAGAGAAGAAGTGACGAATGCTAATATTTTTTTTAAATTATGGGTAAAAATACATTAAATTAATGAAAAAACACTACACGCACACAACCATGCATTTGACACACTCAGTCGAAGCGCGTAATTATGGTTACATATATCAATATATAATGACATATATCAGCAATATCTTACAGGCAAACTTTGATCGAATTTCGAGCACTAGGCGACCACTAGTTAATTTAAATAAGTATTCATCTATGAAATATTTTCGCAAGCTATAAAAATCCTTAGGACTTTACTAAATTATCAAGATTTGAACTTAAAAATTAAAAGAGTCTTGGGGTCGGCTTTCTAGTCTAACCGGATTTGACTGCATATCAGTTTTTACACGAAGCGACTGCCACCTGACCTCCGCAACCCGAAGGCTAAGGATACCCTAAAGCTAGACCAGTGTCAGGATATTAGAGGGCACTAACTTCCCAATAACGACTGCCATCGATGTTCATGGCAGCCGGGACCGACGGCCTAACGTGCTCTCCGAGGCACGGAGCAGCCGATAATTGTCAATCAATACGCACATAATTTCGAAAACTCATATAACTTCCGAAAGTCATGATTAACTAAGTAAAATAAATTAAGTTTTGACGAGTTATGGTTTACAAAATTATTGTCAGTTAACTTTGACACTCCATGTTGGAAAAAAATGTACCATACTACCCTTAGCAAGTTATTTCAAAAGATGGCCTATTTATTTTAGATTTCAAAATAGTACAACACTAAAAACACCACAGTCAAAAGTACCAGGCGCCCAGTAATGCGAGGAGATCTCGGCCTCGATGGCGTAGTGGCGTAGTTAGTGTAACCGACTGCCACGCCTGAGGTCGCGGGTTCGATTCCCGCACAAGTCGAACATTTGTGTGCATGAACATGGATGTTTGTCTTGGTCTGGGTGTTTCTATGTATAATATGTATGAATTTACAAAAAAAAAAAACATATGTATGTTTATCCATTGTCTAGTACCCATAGTACAAGCTCTGCTTGGTTTGGGCTAGATGGTGTTGTGTGTATGTGGTAGAGTATTATTACTATTCTCTTTATTTGTACATTTTCCAATAATTATTACATTTTTAAATATATAAAAAAAAACACATTTAAAAATATAAAAACTATGAAGACCCACCGGCATCGGGAACTGGGTCCAAGCTACCGGTGGTTAGGGCTCCAGCGAGAGAAACCTCCTCATGTATCGAGGAGGACTGCCTTTTGCATCTGACCCTTGACCCAAGCACCTAACGCTAGCCTCTTAAGATGCTGGTCGAGGCTCTTGGCTATTAGACCGTTCACTGTAACGACTATCGGTGCAACGATTGCCGAGTCCACATCCCACATATCGACAACCTCGTGTGCTAAGTCCAAATATTTTAACTGTTTTTCTTTCTCAGCTTTCACGAGGTTGCCATCGTGAGGGATGGTAATATCGACAATAATTGCACGGCGCTCTGATCGACCTATTACCAAAATATCAGGCTCGCTGGCAACAACAGTCCTGTCCGTGATAATAGATCGATCCCAGTACAGTGTGATATGGCCCTTTTCAAGAACTGTTTCTGCTACATACCTATAGTAAGGCACCTCGACCTCTACAAGTTTGTATTTCAGAGCAAGTTGCTGATGGATAATTCTGGCTACCTGGTTATGTCTGTGCAAGTACTCGCCGTTAGCAAGACGAGAACAACCGGAGACTATATGCCTGAGGGATTCACCGGGTTGGTGGCACGCCCGACATATGTCAATCGTACCATCCCTCAGGATATATCTCCGGTAGTTATTCGTCTTGATAACTTCGTCCATAATTGCACAGACAAACCCTTCGGTTTCCCCAAAGAGGTCACCGAAGCGTAGCCAGTTCACGGAAGCGAGAAGGTCTACATCGGCTCTATATAGGGCCTGGTAGAACCTGCCGTGAAGCTCCTTGCTCTGCCATACACTCTTGCGGTCGTCAATGCTCAGTACTATAGGCACGCGCCAGTTCTCTTTAGCCAGATCAAGCGGGGTGAGTCCATTATCCACTGTGACAACATCACGATGCATACCCACGTTCGCCTGAAGAAAATACTCTCTAAGGTTGCACACCTCACGGTTATGCAGGGTTTTGGCATTTAGAAAACCTCGACCCCCACATTTCCGTGGGATGTACAACCTCATCACAGATGAACGAGGATGATGCATTCGGTACGCCGTCAACAGTGTACGGACTTTCCTGTCCAGGGCATCTAACTCAGTCTGAGTCCACTTGAGTATTATTATTATTATTATCTATATTACACGAACCTTTCTTCTTCAGTTTGTTCATAACTTGAACGAAGAACTCGTCAAAATCGCTCTCCGGCTGATGTCCTTTGTCTCTCTCTAATATACACCTCAATATGTCCTCTTCTAAAACACTCTTCGAATAAGAGAGTGTTGTTTCGATTTCAACGTATTCAGGGTCTGGGATGTGTTCTGGAAAAAGAAATTTATTTTCTATACTAATATTATAGAGGTAAAATACTTGTTTTTCTTTGGTTCTAAAAAAAGAACAATATTATTGTCTTCTGTTTACGCGAATGTTATTCATTGAAATTAAACTACTATATACGGATTTTATCGCGTTGTTTATTTGACACTTTATTACAAAATGTTGAAAACTGTTACACTACTATTACTATTAAACTTTACTATTTTTTAAGCTAATTAAATTATTGAAACTATTAAAACTATTTATACTATTACTATACTATTATACTATTTATATTTATGTTTACACTTTCCCCGACGTTTCGGTTGCTTTTCAGCAGCCATGGTCACGGGAGACTAAGATGGTAGTTGTCTCAATGTTCCAGTGTAGTTATTTCAATGAACAATATTATAAAGAGGAAAGATTTGATTTTTTGTTTGTTTTAACTCAAAAACTACTAAACTGATTTAAAAAAATATTTCACCATTATGTAGATTTCTTTTTTTGAAGTGAATACTTCTTTAGGCGCGTTGAGCACTTTTTAGGTGAACAAATATCATGGAACTCGCGTCATCGTCACGCTGCCACGCTTTATTATATTTTTTTAGAATATTAACAATATCTCAGAAATGCGTGAACAGGATTGATCCAGGTATAATTTTGGAATTAAAGAAAAGAAAACGCGTTGCTCGATGTGAACGTTCTGATTTGTTTTACTGATGTAGGTAGCCGGTGAACAAAATAAAAATACTATAATTAGCAGCAATTATTAACGTAGCCTTAACATTGGTATGCGTTTATTATTAGGCGCTTGCGGAAACAATGCGTCCTACGCAAAAAATAACTAAATTTTGACCCCCTTAATAACCCCCAAAAGAGTATCAGGAACTAGCATCCGACCCGCCCCGAAATGTTTATGATCAAGGATTAAAGTTTTCACTTCTATCGGCAGTCCCCAAAGACTGCCGCAATTTTTTTTACGTGGGGATTGCTTTTACGCATACCTCTCCGCGAGGCCACGGCCATGTCAAGTTCACGGTGCTCCTCGACATAATAGTCCAGTCATCTTAGTAAGTTCACCTCGGAATTTGAGATACCTAGCTATAAACCCGTATAAACATGTATTTTGACATCCTAAAAGTTGTCTCAAAACCTACTCTGGTAGAGTGTACGCGACTATTAAAATCTAGGGTCATAGGTCACAAAATCGATATTTTACACATATTTTGCAAATATCTCGTTTCCTATGGGGTTTTCGGTATTTGTATTGTCACGTAATCGACTCGCGGCGCACGGCTGCGTGCGCGGCGAGCGAGTTGGTGGCATCGCTAGTCCCCCTCCGAGCGGCGGCGGCCTATATGAGTGGATCGCGCCCTGGTGGAGGCTCTCCTTCCTTCCGCTGCGCTGCTCTACTAAGTTAAGTGGATCTTCCTAAAGGAACCACGTAGGAAGCCTTTAAGAACCACGCCCTGAGTCTTATTTGTGTAGCTTGCTTTAAGTGTATATTATATACTCATTGTTAATAAAAGTGTTAATTGTTGTACTATCTTTGAATGATCTCTGCTTAAAGTAACCTCAAGACACCACTACCCCTACAGCATGGCCTGTCGTCTTCCTAACTAAACCCTTAAGGTTACAGCATTTATAATAATAATAATAATATTCTACCACATACACACAACACCACCTAGCCCAAACTAAGCAGAGCTTGTACTATGGGTACTAGACAATGGATAAACATACTTATATACTTTTTTTTTGTAAATACATACATATTATACATAGAAACACCCAGACCAAGACAAACATCCATGTTCATGCACACAAATGTTTGACTTGTGCGGGAATTGCACCCGCGACCTCAGGCGTGGTAGCCGGTTCCACTAATCACTACGCCATCGAGGCTGACAATTATTATCAATATTGTAGAGGAACCCTTGGAATGTCCCATGACTCATAAAAAAAAAACGCTACCGTTGCGCGTCCGTAACCCCTACACCCGGAGTCATAAAAACTCGTTGTGATTGGTCGCGATAAAAATACCAAAATATTTTTGACTCTCCCGTAGGGCTCACGGACGCGCAACGAGATCAACGTCCATGACTCTACCGTAGGAGTCATGGACATTTCAGAAGTGTGTTCGCCTCTCCACTGGCAAAACGCCGAGTGTAGTGGGCTAAATAAAAAGAGATAAGAACCTTACCTCCAACTCCAGGCTTGTCCACTACATGTTCTATATAAATCTCGTCGAATGTGCTTTCTGGGTGCTGGGCGCTGTCTTTTTCCCCTATACTCCTCGATATATCTTCAGCTAGCACTCTTTCAGAATACGCTAGCGTAGTTTCCGTATCCGCGTATTGTGGATCCGGTATATATTCTGCAATAGTAATAAAATTATTTTTCAGCTTTTTTGACGCGGCCATGAGAGGTTTCTAATTTAATTTTTTTTTCAGCCTTCTTTGGCTAATTATTAATACTAGCGGTCGCCTAGTGCTCGAAATTCGACCAAAGTTTGCCTTTAAGATATTGCTGATATATTATGTCATTATATATTGATATATGTAACCATAGTTACGCGCTGCGACTGCGCGTGTCAAATGCATGGTTTTGTGCGTGTAGTGATTTTTCATTAATTTAATGTATTTCTAATGCATATTTTATAAAAATATTAGCATTCGCCCCTCCTTCTCCATATAAACTTTAACTGTGCCAAATTTCATACTCCTCCGTCCGCGCAATTTTCGTAAAAAATGGGTACAAAGTTTTTGCTTCACGTATTAATATATATAGATACTAATTATTTAATAAAATCTTTTTGAGTCTAAATTTCTACTTGGTTTTAATGTCTTTATGTGTTACTAGCTACCTAGAGCAGCGATAGCTCAGTGGGGAGACCAAGAGACTGCAATGCAGAGGGTCTCGGGTTCGAACCCACGTCGCGCACCTCTGACTTTCGGAAGTTATATGAATTTTCGAAATTATGTGCGTATTGATTGACAATTATCGGCTGCTCCGTGCCTCGGAGAGCACGTTAAGCCGTCGGTCCCGGCTGCCATGAACATCTATGGCAGTCGTTATTGGGAGAGTGTCGACACAAAAGATCCATGAAGATTGGGTCGAAGTGTCGCCGTTCTGCACTGACTGGCCCCCACATAAGATAAGATAAGATACTAGCTACCTATTGCTCGCGGCTTCGATCACGTCGTACATATTTTATTGACTTACCATCAACTTCAATCTTTTGAACGTCATAATCAAAATCATATTTAGTTAAGTCTTCTATTGGTTCATCTTTAATTACTACTTTATCTCCTTTCCTGTAATTAAGAGAAATATAACATGTTAAACAGACTATTATTTAATTTATTTGTTTTATTTTATTCATATTTTGTTAAAGTAACACTTATGAACGTCAAAATATATAGGTTAGTGAGTTTAATGTCCTCCAGACCGAATTACGGTCACGGCGGCCATTCTGGCCAATCTTAACGGAGACTGACCATCTGCGCAGGAGATATTATAGTGCACAAGTGTGTGCGCAAACACGAGTGCACTCTCTGTACCCTAACTCTCATGATCCGATGGGACGGTAATCCGACACGACCGGAGAGAGATAAGGCGCAGGACCAACGGCTTTACGCGCTTTCCGAGGCACGGGGGTGTCTAACACCGCCAACTTCCTATCTCCGGGCTGCTATTGAGATTTCTTAATATATAAACCCAATTTTAAGCTGGTTTGGACATGTAGAAAGAATGGACGAGGAAAGACTGACTAAGAAAGTTTATAAGGCTAGTGTGAATGGAACAGTCGCAAGAGGAAAACCTAGGCGAACGTTTCTCGATCAGATCGGAGGCGTTCTGGACAAAGGCCAGGTTAAGAGCTCCTTGAACCGACGGGCGTGTATGAGGACTGTGATGAAGGCGAATGAAGCCAGAGAAGTGTGCCAGGATCGTAGCAAATGGAAATCCGTAGTCTCTGCCTACCCCTCTGGGAAACAGGCGTGAATCTATGTATGTATGTATGTATAAACCCAATAACTTTTTTTTGGCCCGACCCGGCATTCGAACCCGAGACCTCATGCATAGCAGTCGCATTCACTATCGCTGCACCTGGGAGGCAGTTTACTAAGTTACTGAAGCTACATTTAGATTAGTTGCTAAGTTCAGGCAAAAGATTCAGCCTCTGAGAAGAAACTTGAAAGAAACTCACGGCCACTCTTTTAAAATAAATTATTTACTTATTGCTGACTTACTAGGAGTTCCTCACGACTCGTACACAATATTCTACCACATACACACAACACCATCTAGCCCAAACTAAGCAGAGCTTGTACTATGTGTACTAGACAATGGATAAACATACATATACTCAGGCGCGGATCCAGCCCTCAAAAAAGCTTGTGGTCACAGCCACCCGAAAATCGGCCAAGTGCGAGTCG
Organism: Catocala sponsa; assembly: GCA_963564715.1. Classification (NCBI taxonomy): domain Eukaryota; kingdom Metazoa; phylum Arthropoda; class Insecta; order Lepidoptera; family Erebidae; genus Catocala; species Catocala sponsa. Next base: position 2,980,062 of record OY751356.1, on the reverse strand, counting down.
GAGTACGAACTCGCTTATGAACAATCATGATTCATGAACGACTTTTGAATTTGATTATTTCCTTTTTTCCGTGCATCAGCACTTTGGCCTTAGGAATGAAAATAATCATTGGAGGAAGTCAGACCCGATTTCGTCCAATTAAATAGTCAAACAGTTTCAATTAAATTACAATCGATAAATGATTTTTTTTTCGTCTTTTCTAATAGCCAGTAAGCCAATATAGGGACACTAGACTGGGTAAGTAGGTATCTTGACGCTGTCTCAGGAGTCGTATAGCGTTTATTATCATCAGCCTTTCAATCTCAATAGACCGTGAAAGTGTGACGTCACAAGTCTATTAGGGTTGTGGGCATGCCCATCGTGCCCACAACGGTGGATCCGCCCTTGCATATATATACTGGGTGTAAGGGACGGCGTACCGAAAACTGAAATAGTAGACTCGGACCATTATTCCGTGAAATTTCTTTAGGAAAAATCACAAACTTTTCCTGAAAATTTTCCGTCTTTGTATCGTAACAACATGCATAAGCCATCAATTTTATTAAATAAAAACAAATAATAGGACATTTAATTAAAATACAGCAATGTAATATAAGCAGTGGTCCGACCGCCGACGACGAACGAGAAACGAGTAAAACTAGAAACTATAAACGAGTTGACGACCAGCGGGAAGCGAGTGTGTAGTTTCGATAGTTTTGTCGCCGGGCTATAAGCGAGTGTGCAAGTGCGACGAGCGATTACTCGCGCCACTCGCCCGCGGTCGCTCAGTCCTGTGCAAACCTGCGCGCTCGACGAGCGAGCATCGCTGAACGATTATCGCTGAGCGAGTTTATTTTTGAAAGCTCTTGTCGCTCAGCGACAAAACTAGTAAAGCGAGTCGTCGCCGGCAGTGTGAACAGTCAGAGAGCAACTTTTAATATATGCATCTCTTTCGTTTGCACGGAAGTATATTATTTGTGCGTTTCTTGTGAGAGAAAATCACCGATAGTTAGTCGTTTTCTCGCCGGCGGTCGGACCACTGCATTAAACAGATCAGCTGTTTCTCGCGCGCGAAGCACAGAGATCATTCCCCGCTCGCGCTTTGTTTTAGGAAGCAATCCATTGCGGACCGCGTAATAATAGTAATGAATATAAAATATTAATCTTGCGTTTTTTTTATTAACAGAAGTATCCATCGAGATAAGTATCTATAGAAATACGTCTTGCTAAAATTTTCCGTACGCCGTCCCTTACACCCAGTATACTTTTTTGTCGTAAATACATACATATTATACATAGAAACACCCAGACCAAGACAAACATCCATGTTCATGCACACAAATGTTTGACTTGTGTGAGAATCGAACCCACGACCTCAGGCGTGGCAGTCGGTGGCACTAACCACTACGCCATCGAGGCCGCAAATAAATTCTTATATTCGGACATAGTGTCCACATTGACACATTATAATATATTTTTAAGTGACAATTCGGATACCATCAAATTATTGAAGCTATTTAGTACAGTCAGATACAAAACTGATACCAAAACTAATCATGGCATTTTAATCATGTTTTGTTCTAACCTAACCATACAAAACTGTAGGTGCTCCAAAATGTAAGATACGATAAGATAAGATTTATTTATTTATTTATTTATTATGGTTTATCAACAGCAAATGTTTACAAATTCACATCAACGATAACAAGGGAAATATGGTGGCTGAAACATTTGCCAATTACAGATTAACCAGCATTCATCAATAGTTGTGACAATATTTACATAAAGAACTTAAATTACTATAACAAAGTTAGAAATAAAAATAAGAATTAAGGAGAACATAATGCAATTTACATTATATATGATTTTATGTGACAACGATATTGCTATTGTTGGAGACTTGAAGGGATTTAAAGATTTTGTATTTTAGTTTGTTTTTAGAATCATGGTGAATGTCAATGTCAGGTACGGATTTAGATATTGTATTATACTCTTGACAAAGTCTATATAGCGTAGAGTGATATTCGATGTTCGTTTTAAATTTTGGTGTATGGTAGATTTTAGTTATCGGATATCTAGGTAATTTGCAGGGTACTTGAATGCCAATACGTGACATCAATTCAGCACAGTCCAACTTGCCATTTGCTAACTTATGTAAGAATGATACGTCTATGACTATACGTCGTTCACGTAATGAATTCATATGAAAATGCTTCAGGCGTTGTTGATATGGACACCTATGAGAAATCCCATTGCAAGAGTATGCCAGATGTCGAGTAAATGCGCGTTGTATACTCTCAACACGTTGAGAGTGTACCGCATACTGCGGACTCCATATCATGCTTGCATACTCTAAACGGCTACGGACTAGAGAATTGTAAAGAGTGACTTTGGTGTATGGTAATCGAAAACCTTTTGTACTACGAATTAAGAATCCTAGCATTTGAGAAGATTTCGTTACAATATTTTCGATGTGACTTTTAAAGTTTAATTAAAATTTGCTATCAATAATAACGCCTAAATCACGGATCTCATTGACTCGAACAAGTGTGGTACTGTTTATGTTGTATGAGGACATAAATGACTGTTTTTTTCGGGTGTATTTTATGAAGTAACATTTTTTAACATTAAGTGTCATATTATTGTGAGAACACCAATCCACGACTCGATCTATGTCGCTTTGCATAAATTGAATGTCATCATCAGAAGATACCGTCTTATAAATTTTTAAATCATCTGCAAACAACAAGGCTTTACAATGGTGAATTTGAGCAGTTATATCATTGATAAACACTGTAAAAAGAACAGGTCCAAGATGGGATCCCTGGGGAACGCCTGAGCTAGCATAATACGGACACGATTGATATCCATTTAAAACAACTACTTGTGATCTTTTGGAAAGATATGAAGAAAACCACTTTAGTAAAGAGCCATCGATACCATTAAATTGCAGCTTTGATATCAGTAGTTGATGATCTACTTTATCAAAAGCACTGGACAAATCAGTATACACAGCATCTATCTTTTCTTTATTATCTAGGGCTATCGTTAAATCAGATGTAAATTCTGTTAAGTTTGTGTCTACACTTCGACCTGTTTTAAACCCGTGTTGACTGGGTGAAATCAATAAGTTAAAATGTTGTGATATAATAGGACATACCAGTGATTCAAATATTGTAGAAAAACAAGATAAGATTGAAATGGGGCGGTAGTTACTAACATCAGCGGCATCACCTTTCTTGTAAATGGGAATGATTCGTGCGTTTTTCCATATATCAGGAAAAATACCCTGTTCTAGCGAACGGTTGAAAATAATGGCCAATGGCCGTACAAGGTATTCACTGCAGCGTTTTATTAATAGCGGTATAGAATCAGGCCCAGGACCCTTTGATGTATCTAGTTTTTTAAGTTTATTAAGGACTTCTTTTTCAGAAATTCTTATTTGAGAGAGAATATTATTATAATCATTTGGAATAAATGGCCTGCTGATGTTTTGTTCGCAATTGAATACAGAAGAAAACTGTTTAGCAAATAGGTTAGCTGTTTCAGTTCCACCGCTGACTATGGTTTCATTCATATACACCTACAATGGAATGGAGCTTTGTCCAAGTTTTTTACTATTAACGAAGCGCCAAAATGCCTTAGGGCTTGCTTGGATATCCTTTTCTATGGTATGCTTATATTCATTATAACAATTATTTATAAGCTTGTGACAGCGACTACGAAGTATTTCGAAGCTGATTTTGTCTCGAGGATTTTTGGTTTTACGATACACTCTTCTAGCCTTTTCTTTTTCAGATAAAAGTTAATTTATTTGTGAAAACATGTGTATACATACAGAAATATAAATGCATGAAAGATGTTACATGAATTTTGTTGCAACATGTTTGCCATATTATATGACGTACAAATATTTGAAAAAAAAAAATTGTGCAGTTAAATGTCAAAATTACATTTGCATAGTAAAATATAATTTAAAAAATAACACTATTCATAGTCTTAAATAAAAATTGTCAAAAGAATAATTTAAAAAGAGGGACTTTTGGTTAGTGGCCAACCTGTTTTCAAGAGTTGTTCAAGCCGCCCGTAGGCCTCTGACATGGGTTAACGACTGCTGTCAATTTGTCAACAACCGGGACCAACTTTTTACGTGCCCTCCGAAGCACGGAGACGCTCAGATGAAATACCACTAAGCGGTCACCCATCTACAGACTGACCGCACCCAACGTTGCTTAACCCCGCTAATCGTTTACCGATCAGTGAGTGCAACTGGCTATGAGCGCCTCTAAAATCTAGGGACGAATAAGGAACATTTTTGAACGTGTGACGTAACGTAGAGTCAAATGCGGAACAAACTCTGATTTCTACAATTTTATCTGACTCTACAAAACAGGTTATTTTTATTGGTGTCCGAATTTTTTTTTATACAACGAAGGTGGCATACAAGCATACGGCCCACCTGATGGTGTGGTCACCGTAGCCTATGGACGCCTGCAACATCAGAGCCATCACTTGCGCGTTGCCGACCCTTTAGGAAAGGAAGTGGGAAGGAGAAGAGGCGGGAAGGGGGAAAGAGGGTGATTGGGCCTCCGGCACTCTCACTCACCGAACGAAACACAACAGTAGGAATACTGGTATTTCACGTCGATATTCTGTGAGAGGGTAGTCCTTCCCCGGTCGAGCCGGCACATTCATGCTGAAATCAGCGAGGCTCTACTACCTATCAGTAGAAAGTTATTAAAATTAAAATGTGTCAATTCGGACACTGTCCGAATATATAGTATCCGAATCGTCAGCAACTCCTTAGGGTCAGCGCCGACGGACGGAGTGGCGGCGAAGAGACTAATTCAGTAACAATTTAAATTCAACCTAAAGTGCTTAAGAATACGACTGTATTTGGTACAACGTCGTCAACACTCCGTCGGTCGGCGCTGACCCTTAATAATACATATATACATAATATATACTCACTTTTTCTGCACAACATATCTTACACTGTGTCTCTTCCAATAATGGTCTGTCAAAACCTTACTATCTGTCAAAATGTCACTACATATTTGACACTTTCTATCCTGAAATTAAAAAAAGGATACAGGGCTAGTTCAAATACACTAATAAACTTATACTCATAACTTGTTTAATTTTTTTCCAAAAAAAAAGAAATTTCAGAACAAAAGTTGTCAAGTAATTAACAACTTTGGTAATTAAACTTTATTTTATACTAGCTTTTGCCCGCGGCTTCTCTCGCGTTATGTTAGAATTTGACAATCAATTCGGGTTGTACTCTGCTTGTAACAATATATAATAATAATAATATAATTCAATCATGATTCGAAAGACACGTGGCGCCATCTATTATCATAAGAACCGTATTATTGTTTTCCGAGGGAACACAATTTTTTTTTCGGGATGAAAGGTAGCCCATATCCGTTTCTGTGCACCTGACAACGTATATACAAAATTTGAGGATGATCGATTCAGTGGTTTAGGCGTGAAAAGGTAACAAACAAACAAACTCATTTTCGCTTTTTTTTTTTTCATTTTTTTTTTTTTCATTTATTGAGGTAAACAAACAATGACACAATATATGGTTTTAAATAACTTGTACCAAACAAATATAGCATATCTGTGACACCAGTGACATTTACCACATATTAAGTATATTACATTAATGGGTTACAATGAGAACCAGTAGACATGTGCAACATTTAGTAAACATAAGTATTAAGAATTAAGAATTTTCACTATTTTTTGGTTTTGTTTCATCAATCAAATGAGATCATAGTAAAGATAAAGCACTAAATATTTTTTTTTTATATATGCTAGGGCGTGTGGCAAATAAGTCAATACTGTTGAAATTATTGTTAAAAGATTCAACTAGGCGATACATCGGTGCTCGTTTGCCTGCATTTGTACGACAACGAGCAGTAGCAAATAATTAACATAGATTACGGCTATGAGTTCTAATATTAGGTAGGATTTTGTTATTTTGAAAAGGCATCTCCACTCTGGGTATAATACCGTTATCGCGGGGGACTTTACAAACATTCAAACAACGGACACAAAGAACACACAGGTAAATGTGAATGGGACCATTCACATTTACCTCGTCTTGAATAATCTTAGACTCTAAACACACACGACCATTAGTGGATCACACAAACTTTGTCCCGTGTGGGATTTTAAGCGGGGCGTGAAAAAGCACCTTCTCAGGCCGTCAAAGTAGAGACCTCAACATCACCTCGGCTACTATGAGGGCGGTGTGGAGGCCACTGCTCTTAGACCACACGACTGCTTACCATCAGGTGGAGTGTGGTCATTTTGACGAGCACGATATAAAAAAAAAAAAAAACAATCGACACGGCGTCAGTGACCAGGCGACCACCTAAACCACTACTCCATCCGTAAGTAGTTTATCTATCTTTATCTTTATATATATAATTCTACTGTACGTGTGTATGTCACTGAACTCCTCCTAAACGGCTGGACCGATTTTGATTAAACTTTTTGTGTATGTTCAAGTGGATTCGAGAATGGTTTATATATGTCCTTTTTTTTTCGTGTGTACAGCACAACGTCTGTCGGGACAGCTAGTCTACACATATATTAAAAAGGAGTAAGATTAGATTTTATGTTTGTTTGTTTGTAAAAAATTAACTCAAAAACAAAACACCCGATTTAAAAAAAGTCTTTCTTTAAAGCTACATTATCACCAAGTAAGATAGGATATATTTCATTTAAAAAAGAAACTTCTGTTACTAACATAACCTAACGTAATTTTACGCGAGCGAAGCCGCGTGTAAAATCTAGTTAAACGAGATGGGTGTAAAAACCCAAGATTCAACCTCTTCGTCTTCATGTGACCTTGTGACCTCTATATCTCGGGGGTCTTTTGACCCACAGGACCCATATTCAAACTCGACCGAGGTATGACCCAAGGTGTCTGCACACTAAATTACAAGTCAATATTTTCCATAAAATATGTGACCCCTATATCTCGGGGGTTTTTTTTACCCCCAGAGCCCATATTCAAACTCGACCGATGTATGACCCAAGGTGTCTGCACACCAAGTTACAAGTCAATCGGTCTAGTGGTTCCGGAGCTATCCCTGTCACTAACAGACAGACACACAAACCCACAAAGTGTTTTCATTAACCTCGTCGAAGAAGATTCAGAGGATAATAATAATTAGATACTTACATGTTCCGATCCATGTCCATATCGCAGGTGCGATATGATGGCTCTTTTACTATAGTTGACTGAACCACACTCGTCGCATATAAAGCTTTCAGGGTTCTTGGAGTGGATGTTCTTGATATGAGACAATAGATATCGCTTAGATGTAAATCTGGAAAAGAGAAGATTAGGATAATAATAATAAAATTTAAACGTAGTGTCGACGCCAAATTTGACCATCGTCGACCCTAACGCCTTCAACACAAGGCGTATTTTTATTTAAGTGAAAACTTCTTTAGCGGCGTTGTGCACTTTTTTGTGATGGGTAAAAAATGTTAAACTCGTGTCAGGACACGTGACCTGATCAAAAATTCGTAAGACGCAGGGAGAATTGTGGAACTCGCGTCAGGACACGTGAACTTATCGAAAATTCGTAAGACGGAGGGAGAATTGTCAAACTCGCGTCAGGACACGTGACCTGATCGAAAATTCGTAAGACGGAGGGAGAATTGTCATGTTTGTGTACGATGCGCAATAAATGAATATTGTATTTTACCACATAAATGATAGTACTTTTATACTGATAATTAAAGCAATTCGTGCAAAATTATTCCCTAGCCATTCCAAAATATCAAAAATGCACAACGTTAATATTCAAGTTTTCACTTGTGCCGGCACTCCAGGAGTGCAACCCGTTGTTTATATTGAGCCATACACTACACCAATCCCATTGCTCCACGACACCCACGTCAGTCGCGTCAGATACACAGCACCAATCACTCAACAGCACGTAATGCATTCGCATAGACACACTCTCGCACCCGATAAGCACTCTACACACAAGAAAATTCAATTATAATATCAAAGGAGACCGACAACCTTGTATGGGACCCTGGCCTGGGCGTGAACAATTTTAAATTGTAATAACAATATTAACTTTGAGTAGCCTAAACTAAGTAGAAAACATTATTCTTTGAAGTTTAGTATCAAGTTCGTTAAATAATAAAATAAAACACATTGCTTAAAATAAATATTTATTTTCATGTGTCACCATTACCTTCATAAGTTATCAAAATATTTTCCAAAAACTCGGCTGGTGGAGTGACATTTTCATATCTTGCCCAGCTTAGGTACCATATTACAGATATTATGTGAGCACAGCAACCAACAGTCCTTCGGCCGACTATGCAGTTGCAGGAATACTGCCTTATTGCTTACAGGCTGTGTTTTATTTTGATATATTGTATAAATAAAATACGTCAATTTCATACTGCTGGTGTTTATTATATATTTTAACAAAGCTTTTAATATTTTACTTTGTTTATAAGACGATTGTCCGCGTGCAAGCCGAATATGGACGGTCTCCTTTGAACAATATAAGATTAAAAAATCTAGCTGTTTTTTTTCTTTTGTTCATTACAAATACGTAGCAATAGTCCTACGCCTGCGGCGGCTAGTGCCGCCGTAGGTGTTCCATCCCACCTTTGAAAATTAAAACTCTCGAAAGGCCTCTTCACGTTGGACCATGTCTCCGTGTAAGCCTTCCAAAGGCCTCTTCACGTTGGACCATGTCTCCGTGTAAGCCTTCCAAAGGCCTCTTCACGTTGGACCATGTCTCCGTGTAAGCCTTCCAAAGGCCTCTTCACGTTGGACCATGTCTCCGTGTAAGCCTTCCAAAGGCCTCTTCACGTTGGACCATGTCTCCGTGTAAGCCTTCCAAAGGGCCGGGTACTTTACATATGTTAGAAAATACATGTGATAAGAGAAACATACATACATACATAGATCCACGCCTGTTTCCCAGAGGGGAAGGCAGAGACTACGGATTTCCATTTGCTACGATCCTGACTCATGTGATGAAAGTGAATGAAGCCAGAGAGGCTTCATTCACTTTCATCACATTCCTCATACACGTCCGACGGTTCAAGGTGCTCTTAACCTGGCCTTTGTCCAGAACGCCTCCGATCTGACCGAGAAACGTACGCCTAGGTTTTCCTCTTTCGACTGTTCCATTCACACTAGCCTTATAAATTTTCTTAGTCAGTCTTTCCTCGATAAGAGAAAAATAAAAATCATTTATTTACAAAAAACATTGTAGTATGTTTACCATACACAAAAACCATCCACACTAAGCTAGGGCCATATTGTGGAAGATTTTATCTACAGTTATAAGGATTTACTAGCTGTTCCCGCGGTTTCATCCGCGTGTTTACAGGGCGGATATCACTAATATTATAAAACAAAGTCCTCCGCTGCGTTTGTCTGTCCGTTCGCGATAAACTTAAAATCTACTTAATGGATTTTCATGCGGTTTTCACCAATAGACAGAGTGATTCATGAGTATAATCCTAACTAATATTATAAAAGCGAAAATGAGTTTGTTTGTTTGTTACCTTTTCACGCCTAAACCACTGAACCGATCATTCTGAAATTTTGCATATACGTTGTCAGGTGTACAGAAACGGACATAGGCTACCTTTCATCACGAAAAAAATTACTGTTCCCGAGGAAAACAATAATAACGTTCTTATGATAATAGATGACGCCACGTGTCTTTCGAATCATGATTGAATTATATTATTACAAGCAGAGTACAACCCGAATTGATTGTCAAATTCTAAATTAACGCGAGCGAAGCCGCGGGCAAAAGCTAGTAATAATATAATTTGTTAAAGGTTTGTACTATCCGTGCGAAGCCGGGGCGGATCCGTAGTTATTTATTTATTTAAAGCTTTAAGAAAAGAAAAAAAAGGAGCTTACAGCTTACAAGCTTTCCTTTTGTTTTCTTTCTGAAAGCTTACAGAAAAATATATTTTTTTTTATACAACTAAAGTGGCAAACAAGCATACGGCCCACCTGATGGTAAGTGGTCACCGTAGCCTATGGACGCCTGCAACACCAGAGGCATCACTTGCGCGTTGCCGACCCTTTAGGAAAGGAAGTGGGAAGGAGAAGGAGCGGGAAGGGGGTAAGAGGGTGATTAGGCCTCCGGTACTCTCACTCACCGAACGAAACACAACAGTCAGAATACTGGTATTTCACGTCGATATTCTGTGAGAAGGTAGTCCTTCCCCGGTCGAGCCGGCACATTCATGCTGAAATCAGCGAGGCTCTACTAGAACATATATGGTATAAGATTGTTCAGAGTACATGGTGACAACAAGCTTCCACAGATATACAATATTTATAATACCTACAGCTTTTATTTGAACTATAAACTAATTAGTGACTCTGAAAGATAGAATAAGAAATAGTGTGATTAGAGAGAGATGCGGCATTAAAGTGGATATAGTTACAAGAATAGAAAAGGGTATGTTAAGCTGGTTTGGACATGTAGAAAGAATGGACGAGGAAAGACTGACTAAGAAAGTTTATAAGGCTAGTGTGAATGGAACAGTCGCAAGAGGAAAACCTAGGCGAACGTTTCTCGACCAGATCAGAGGCGTTCTGGACAAAGGCCAGGTTAAGAGCTCCTTGAACCGATGGGCGTGTATGAGGAATGTGATGAAAGTGAATGAAGCCAGAGAAGTGTGTCAGGATCGTAGCAAATGGAAATCCGTAGTCTCTGCCTACCCCTCTGGGAAACAGGCGTGAATCTATGTATGTATGTATAAACTAATTAGGTATGTTTTTGCTTACAATTAACTTAAGTTAGGTTACACAGGCAAATTCAAAACGTCCGGAGTGAGAGGTCGTGGAACGCCGTCGCCTCCTTCTGTGAGGAAGTGATTTCCATCAAGGAGGCGGCGGAGCGGGAGAGAGAGCTTTTAAACCCTCTCCCCAACCGCAGAACCGGGCGCCGGAGGGCGCGAGATGACCCTGAGGTTTGGCCTGGGGGTGGCAGGCTTTGTGGACCTGCCCGCCATCCGTTCAGCACCAGGTCCGAGAGGCGGCGTGCGTGTTCCCACGCGCGCCTCTGTGTGGTGTTCGTCTCCCCTCTAGGGAGGGGACAGTAGGGATTTATATTAGTGGTGACCAGGGGTAGGTCTTTTCGGGTAGTGGCCTGCCGTTTCATACGGCGGGCCGGAAGCTCGGCGGGGTCGCGACCGCATGTGCAAGTGATTCGCGCGGCCCCGTCGATAGTGGTTTTGTCGAGGAACACCGTGGTAGGTATAGTCGGTATTCCGGGAGGTACTTTATTCTCATTCCATCATTCTTTTACCCCGGCGAGTCCGACATAACCCCTCCGCCTGCCCCCGCGGAGGGGAATGCGTCAATGCATTCCCCCACGTTAAAAAAAGAGCAAATTCAAAACGTGAGTTAAGGCTGGTTGTTTTTGAAGAAAACATTATTCATCAATTTTTTTACTGTGTTTGGTCTGGTATTAAATAAGTCCATATCAAGCTCAAGAGAAAAATTATTAAAAGTCTTAGCACTGCGTAAAAGGATGGCATTCTGACGATAATTCGTAGATAAAAATGGAACATTTATTATATGCTAGCTTTTGCGCGCGGCTCCGCCCGCTTGGTACCTACATCAATAAAAAGTAGCATATGTCCTTCCCCAGGTTTTAAACTATATCTGTACCAAATTTCATCTAAATCAGTCGAGTGGTTTAGCCGTGAAAAGGTAACAGATAGACAGACAGAGTTACTTTCGAATTTATAATACTAGTAACGATAATACTCGAGCAGCGATAGCGCAGTGGGGAGACCAACAGACTGCAATGCAGAGGGTCTCGGGTTCGAACCCACGTCGACTGACGACGTCGACGTCCTCTGACTTTCGGAAGTTATATGACTTTTCGAAATTATGTGCGTATTGATTGACAATTATCGCCTGCTCCGTGCCTCGGAGAGCACGTTAAGCCGTTGGTCCCGGCTGCCATGAACATCTATGGCAGTCGGTATTGGGAGAGTGTCGACACAAAAGATCCCACTGGGTCGAAGTGTCGCCGGTCTGCACTGACTGGCCCCCACATAAGATAAGATAAGGATAATACTCACGAGCCTCCACAATAGTCGCACGTGAATGTCCCGTTGGCAGTATGCCTCAATTTGTGGTCCCTCAGGCGACTCTTCGTCGGGAACCTACAGTCGCACTGGTCACACTGGTACTGAAGCTCAGGGTAGTGTGTCAGTGTATGTTTCGTGAGGGAACCCTAGAGGCGAAGTTGTATGTTAAAAAGGAATTAGCTTGCTTCTCATTCTGTTGCTCTCATTCTCTCTATACAAGGTTATTCTTATTAAAGTGAAAACCTCTCAGGGGGTGATTATATTTATTATTATAAACAACGTCTGTTCTGGGACATTGCAGGACATTCAATCCTGGGTCCTTTAAGCGGGGCGTGAAAAAGCATCTTCTCAGGACGTCAAAGTAGAGACCTCAACATCGCCTCGGCTGCTGTGGGGGCGGTGTGGAGTCCACTGCTCTTAGACTACACGACTGCTTACCATCAGGTGGAGTGTGGTCATTTGGACGAGCAAAAAAAAATAAAAGAATTTGCCGTAGTCGCGAAAAAAATTAGCTGTTCCATACAAAATTGGACTTTGACCTCGGCAAAATGTATGGAACAGCTGTTTTTTTTTGTCTCAGAACAAAAATTGTTCATAATCACCCCTGAGAGGTTTTCAATATACTAAGAATAACCTTGTATATCTCTATTTCTAAATCGCTCACTCTCGCTTCGCTATAGTAAATATATTATAATTAGAATGGATCTAGCTTGCTAATAATCCTGTCTCTCCCTCTCTCTCTCACTCGCTCATTCGCACTCTCTCGTTCTCCCTAGCCTTTATTATTCCCAAATCATTTGGGGTCGGCTTTGTAGTCTAACCGGATTTGACTGGATATCAGTTTTTACATGGAGCTGCTGCCATCTGACCTTCGCAACCCGAAGGATAACGATACCCTAAGGCTAGACCAGTGTCAGGATATTAGAGGGCACTGACTTCCCAATACCGACTGCCATAGATGTTCATGGCAGCCGGGACGGACGGCTTAATATACTCTCCGAGGCACGGAGCAGGCGATAATTGTCAATCAATACGCACATAATTTCGAAAAGTCATATAACTTCCGAAAGTCAGAGGTGCCGCGACGTGGGTTCGAATCCGAGACCCTCTGCATTGCAGTCTGTTGGTCTAACCTTGACTTCCTCTAATTTCCTGTCTGTCTAATATTCCACCCTCCTCTCACACTCTTCCTCACCTTCCCATTTAATATCTCCATCTCCCTCCAATATACCAACTCACCCGCTCCTTATACTTCTTGCCACAATGTTTAAAACTACATTTAAAAGGTCTGATATCGACGTGCGTGGTCAAATGAAGGCCGACACTACTCTTGCTGATGCTTTGACCACAGATGTCGCATTCTGTCCTAAAAGACTTGTCGTGAATGGATTTCTGAAATAATATAATATAAATGTATAATAATAGCAGTCCTGTATATAAATAATAATAATAATAACGATTTTATAACTTATAGACCATTAGTTCCCAAAGTGGTCCAGGTGGACCCCCAGGCGTCCACGGCAGTCTACGTTGGAGTGACAAAAACAGGGGGTCCACAATTCGTAAGCGGGGGGGTCGTGACCTATCAATTTAGGCCACCAGTGCAATCCACCAGGCTGCCCCAGTGCGGGTGGACAGACTTCACATATCTTCGAGAACATTATAAATTATAATGTTCTCGAAGATATGTGAAATATAAATATAAATTATAATTTATAATACAGTGTAACCTTAATATAACGAGTCTCAATATAACGATTTCCTCGACTTAACAAATTTTTCGAAATCCCCTAAAACTGCCCGTAAGAGCTAATGCAAAATATACCTTTACATTACGAATACATTTATCCAAAAACCTCTTTATAAAGAGCTAGCTTTTGCCCGCGGCTTCGCTCGCGTTAATTTAGAATTTGACAATCAATTCGGGTTGTACTCTGCTTGTAATAATATAATTCAATCATGATTCGAAAGACACGTGGCGCCATCTATTGTCATAAGAATGTTATTGTTGTTTTCCTCGGGAACAGAAACTTTTTTCAGAATGAAAGGTAGCCTATGTTCGTTTCTGTACACCTGACTATGTATATCCAAAAGGAGATGGCCAATAAATGTATGAGGCTGATCCCCAGAATGTACAGCGATCAAATATATGATAATTGACAGTTTAGACCTTCTATATAAAGAATTAAAAAGGTTCATCAAGCAAAGCAGATAGATATTTTATCACTCCGATATCCTCATAATTCCATAATGTATTATAGCTATGCACCTTAATCAAAGCATATAGATTATGTACCATTTTTGCTAAAAAGACATGACAAGACCAGCAGTTTTTTAGTTGGATAAAACAGAACTAGCCACCGTTACCATAGTTTTGTTTTGTAGGGTTTATGTTACAAGAAAAATATTTATAACTAGTGGAGCACTCGCGTGGGGCTAAGACACTATAAAATAAAGGTGAAACAAAGTAATTGCACAAAAAAGCACGAAACAACAGCAACCAATAACCAGCGCGTGAGACAAGTTTTTGTCAATAATGTCAATTGACAATTTCTTGTGTTGCCATTAATTAAATCGAAATATGCCTTGGCGTTAATGTTCTTTATGATTTTGGTATAATTAATTAATTATCTAACACTGATTTTGTATAATGGAGAGTATATTATAATTATTATTTGGTATTATAATTAAGAAATATTAATATGAAGTAAGTTAGGGATGCAATAAATGTTGGAGTAGAATACTGAATGCGCTTACTTATTTCATATTTTACCCTATTTTTAATTATTATTTATATTACATGGCAATAAAATTCGTTTAAAGCGTATTCGAACTGTTGTCTTCGTTTAAATCCTTTTTTTTGTGAACTTTTCTCCATATCTGCTAAGAACTTTAAGAAGATGTTCAATATTTATCATTTATTTTATGTATTTTAATTACAAATCTTTTATCAATGTACAGCTTGGGAAACATATTGGCTAAGTCCTTTCAGAATGATCGGTTCAGTGGTTTAGGCGTGAAAAGGTAACAAACAAACAAACAAACTCATTTTCGCTTTTATTAATATTAGTTAGCTAGTTAGGATAGTTAGGATTGCCAATAATTGCAGAATATAATATAGAACGTATTATTTACCTTTATTTAACAAATTTTGTCAACTTATAACCTTTACATAACGTATCTCTCTCTCTCAATTCCACAATAATTCATGTCTCGACAGGTTCAGACACAGTGTTTTCATTAAAATGTGTTTCATTTATTAGTTGAAATGGTTCACTTTAACAGGGTAAGCAGATGAGTATCTATGTAATGTTGTGGTTAATAAACAAATTTTCTTACCTTGTTTCTAACCTCTATATAACAAACCTCATTGTAGCGAACTACTTGGTATAACGAATATTTTTTAATTCAGTTTCGTAATAATGAGGTTACACTGTAATAATTAATGTTTATTTCAAACTATTTTAAGAACATCATTATGTAAGTAGGAACATAATTATTACATTAAATTATTTATTGAAATTTAACTACTATATACGGAGTTTATAACCGAAACGTCGGGGAAAGTGTAAACATAAATATAAATAGTATAATAGTACGTTACGCTTACACCATAAAATGGAATAACGACCATCGCCGCGTGCACTTATAAGTGCATTCAGTCAAAAAGACCGAAGCCCATGTTCCCATCGTCAGATTCAGACTCTTCTTTCTTGTCCTCGGCAGCGGCAGCGGCGGCGGGCGCAGCACCACCAGCGGCGACAGGGGCAGCACCACCAGTGGGCATGGAAGACAGCTTCTCGCGACCTTGCTCGATCAGCTCCTCAATGCTCTTGCCGCTGAGCTCAGCAATCACCTTCTTGAGCTTCTAAGCGTCAGCCTCGATACCAACGGAGCTGAGGATCTTCTCAACGTGCGCCGCCGCTGGGGCTGCCTTGCCACTGATCACAGCCAGTAAATACGCGGCCACGTAACGCATTTTTTAAGTCGTTTGACACGAAACGTGTTATGCCGATAAAATAAACGTTCGTCTTGAACAAAACGTCAAGAGGAAATATATAAATAGTATATAGTAATAGTATAAATAGTTTTAATAGTTTCAATAATTTAATTAGCTTAAAAATTAGTAAAGTTCAATAGTAATAGTAGTGTAACAGTTTTCAACATTTTGTAATAAAGTGTCAAATAAACAACGCGATAAAATCCGTATATAGTAGTTTAATTTCAATGAATAACATTCGCGTAAACAGAAGACAATATTATATTAAATTATTTATTAAATGAAAATAATTAGGGAGAACTATCGGTTTTTTTTTAATGAGATAGTAGGCAAACGAGCAGACGGATCGCCTGATGGTAAGCGATTACCGCCGCCCATGGACACCCGCAACACCAGAGGAGTCACAAATGCGTTGCCGGCCTTTTAAAAAGGAGTACGCTCTTTCCTTGAAGGTTTGTAGGTCGTATTGGTCCGGAAATACCGCAGGCGACAGTGCATTCCACAGTTTAGTCGACATGTAAGTTTCCTAACAATGTTTTCCTTCACCGTTAACGCGAGCGATAATTAAACATTACACATAACGCACACAATATGAGAAAAAAAGTTGGATATCGACGTGAAATAGCAGTATTCCAACTGTTGTGTTTCGTTCGGTGAGTGAGAGTGCCGGAGGCCCAATCACCCTCTTACCCCCCTCCCGCTCCTTCTCCTTCCCACTTCCTTTCCTAAAGGGTCGGCAACGCGCAAGTGATGCCTCTGGTGTTGCAGGCGTCCATAGGCTACGGTGACCACTTACCATCAGGTGGGCCGTATGCTTGTTTGCCACTTTAGTTGTATTAAAAAAAAATATTTTTCTGTAAGCTTTCAGAAAGAAAACAAAAGGAAAGCTTGTAAGCTCGTAAGCTCCTTTTTTTTCTTAAAGCTTTAAATAAATAAATAACTACGGACCCGCCCCGGCTTCGCACGGATAGTACAAACCTTTAACAAATTATATTATTAGTTGTATAAAAAAAATAATAAAGTTAAACTCCACGCAGAGGTCTAGAGTTCGATCCCAAGGTGCGCGTCTTTGACTTTTCGAAGTTAACTATTCCACCGATCGTTATGAAATTTCGCATTATTTCATCAATTACATCTAAAAAAAGCACTGTTCCCGAGGGATATAAATTTATTGACAATAACAACAGGTTGCACTCCGGGAGTGCCGGCAGAAGTGAAAACTTGAATATTAACGTTATGCATTTTTGATATTTTGGAATGGTTAGGGAATCATTTTGCACGAATTGTTTTAATTATCAGTATAAAAGTACTATCATTTATGTGGTAAAATACAATATTCATTTATTGCGCTATCGTACACAAACATGACAATTCTCCCTCCGTCTTACGAATTTTCGATCAGGTCACGTGTTTACACCTGACGCAAGAACATTTTTTACCCATCACAAAAAAATGCACAACGCCGCTAAAGAATTTTCACTTCAAAATGCACAATAACGCGAGCGAAGCCGCAGGCAATATCTAGTATGTAAATACAAGTATACTCACAACATGTATCCTGAGGGTCGCTTTGGTTTTGAACGCCTTACCGCACTTGTCGCAGCATAACTTTCTAATATTTAAACCATAGTGCACTTCGTCGATATGTAGACTCAACAATGTAGTAGTTTTAAATCTGTAAATGAATAAAAGAGTACATTAGTTAATGGGATTAAATATAATGATCATCAAAAATACTAATTGGTCAGCAAATATTGCACAGCATAACGAGCATCTATACGCCTCAAATCACTGCATTCCGTCTCGGAAGTGTTAGGTTATGTTAGGTTCCTTTTTTTAAACCCACCCAAAAATAGGCTTCGTCGACTTAGTTTGATCTCTTTAAAGTTTGCTGGCCATGAGTTGCTGATCAATTAGCTTTTTTTGCTGCGCAATTAGTTATTTTTTTGCTGTGCTGTTAAATACTACCCTTAGTTAATTATCGCTCGCTTTAACGACGAAGGAACACATCGTGAGGAAACCTGCATGTCTGAGAGTTCTACATAATGTTCTCGAAGATATGTGAAGTCTGCCAACCCGCACTGGGCCAGCGTGGTGGACTATGGCCTAACCCTTCTCACACTGAGAAGAGGCCCGTGCCCAGCAGAGGGACAGTTTAATACAGGGCTGATATTATTATTATCTATATATTAATACGTGAAGCAAAAACTTTGTACCCCTTTTTACGAAAATTGCGCGGACGGAGGAGTATGAAATTTGGTACAGTTAAAGTTTATATGGAGAAGGAGGGTCGAATCATAATATCTTTATAAATTATCCATTAGAAATACATTAATGAAAAAACACTACACGCACACAAGCATGCATTTGACACACGCAGCCGAAGCGCGTAACTATGGTTACATATGTCAATATATAATGACATATATCAGCAATATCTTACAGGCAAACTTTGGTCGAATTTCGAGCACTAGGCGACCGCTAGTAGCCTATAAATGGGCTATCCAACACTAAAAGAATTATTCAATTTGAACCAGTAGTTCCTGAGATTGACGCGTTTAACCAAATAAACAAACAAACAAACCCATCAGCTTTATAATATTAGTATAGATTATATTTACGTCATGTCAAGTATCAAATTAGAAAAGTCAACCTTAGCGATAGTTATATCTCACAGAAACTTATGTCAAAACTCGTAGACCACTTTCGTGGCCGACTGTAACATGCGGGCGAAGCCGCACTCAAAAGCTAGTCGTATATATATAAGTACTTACATTTTCTTGCATTTCTCGCATGGATAAGTCTTGTTGATCCTCATGTGGCGTTCCTGGTGTTTCCTTATACTGGAACGGTCTCTACAGACATAGTCGCAGAATGAGCATTGAAATGGCTTCACATCTGAAAAGAAGAGAAAAAGGAGATGTGGCAGTGTGTGCTTGGATGGCGCAGCGGCGGTTTACTTCTTCTGTATCCAAGAGTTACTGCTGTAACATAGAGATGCTGTACGGTCTCACTACCTTACATTGCTGCCCAACCAAAAGTTGTACAGCGCGTGTAGCTGCGCTCTCAGCATGTATCGTGTGCTACTATAAAAATTAGCGATACAACAAAATTCATGGACTCAGTTGAGCGTAAACCAGTTGTCGGCCTCGATGGCGTAGTGGTTAGTGTAACCGACTGCCACGCCTGAGGTCGCGGGTTCGATTCCCGCATAAGTCAAACATTTGTGTGCATGAACATGGATGTTTGTCTTGGTCTGGGTGTTTCTATGTATAATATGTATGTATTTACAAAAAAAAAGGTATATATGTATGTTTATCCATTGTTTAGTGCCCATAGTACAAGCTCTGCTTAGTTTGGGCTAGATGGTGTTGTGTGTATGTGGTAGAATATTATTAACCAAAGCAAACTTTACGAGTGCATTAAGAGAAAGAATTAGTCTTATTTTTACTGTAACTTATCTACTAAGGGCGCGTTCCCACTATGTCGTGACGATTAATTTATCGTTGGACGACTGTCGTCTCTAGCTGTTCTCATTATATCGACTGTTTATCTTCACTTTGTCGTCGCAATATTTTATAGTCGAACGTATAAACGACGAGACGATATTTTTATCGTGGCTACGATGGATAGTTGCAACAATGACACACGATTTGCCGTCATGATTAGTCGTGACGTTATTTTATCGTTTTACGACTATCGTGCTAGCAGTTCCCATTGACTTGACAATCTGTCGTCACTGCGAAAAAAAGTCGTGGACGATAGTTAATCGTGTCGTCCTGTATGTGAACACCTCTATTTAAATACACAAGCCACGACGCTTTAAACGACACGATAATCTATCGTCACGACATAGTGGGAACGCGCCCTTATACTTTAAATAAATTATTTACATTATGATTATTTTCTCTACTACATACTTCAAAATCTTATTAGTGTGTGGAGTTACTAACTAAACAACCCATACAGATGCAATGGAACCATTACAGCATAATACATTTTTTTGGATACTTATTTTGATAATAATATAATAATATTCTATCACATACACACAACACCATCTAGCCCAAACTAAGCAGAGCTTGTACTATGGGTACTAGACAATGGATAAACATACATATATACCATTTTTTTGTAAATACATACATATTATACATAGAAACACCCAGACCAAGACAAACATCCATGTTCATGCACACAAATGTTTGACTTGTGCGGGAATCGAACCCGCGACCTCAGGCGTGGCAGTCGGTTACACTAACCACTACGCCATCGAAGCCAACAAATTTTGCAAATAATACACATACAAACTGCTGTGGTTTTCAGCAAATAGCTTATTTTAATACATTTTTATGTGGTTTATCTACGATAATGACGAATTCCCATACAACCGTTCATCCCTTATTTCAACCCCTTTATTCCCTTTTTTGCAACAAAAGGTAGCCTATGTCCTTCCCCGAGGTCTACTTTACCTCGGTACTAAATTCCATCAAAATCGGTGCAATGGTTTAGGCATGAAAACGTAACAGACAGACAGACAGACAGACAGACCGGCCGACAGAATTACTTTCGCATTTATAATATCACTAGTTTCCACCCGCGGCTTCGCTCGCGTAAATATAGGTTAGGTTAGGTTTGCAACAGTTATTTTTTCTGGATGAAAGGTACCCTATGTCCTATTCTGTACCCCTGACAACGTGTATGCAAAATTTCATGTTGATCGGTTGAGTAGATAAGGCATGAAAGCGTAACAAACAAACAAACTCATTTTCGCATTTATAATATTAGTTAGGATTAGGATTAGTAGGAATAAGAATTTAGAGTGGCTGGAGGTCATCTCGCGCCCTCCGGCGCCCGGTTCTGCGGTTGGAGAGAGGGTTTAAGCGCTCCCTCTCTCGCTCCGCCGCCTCCTTGATGCACATGACTTCCTCACATAAGGAGGCGACGGCGTTCCACGACCTCTCGCTCCGGCCCATAGATTGAACCACGGCCGGGAGCGAAAAATTTTTTAACATAACCAAACCTTCCTCGGGACCAGAACTTTATTCTGGAAGGAAGGTACCCCATGTCCTTTTCTGTACCCTGACAATGTGTATGCATAGCAAACAAACTTACATTCGCCTGTATGCATCCTCATATGTTTCTTCAAGAAGGAGAGATAATGGAACACCTTCCCGCATATAGGACAATCAGGTCCATTGGCCTGATTATGAGTGTCCTTCACATGGCGAGTCAAGTATTTCTTTATTTTGCATTTGTAGGGGCATATGCTGCAGGAGAACGGATACTGGTCTGTGTGTAACTTCTGATGAAGCAGATACGATGGTCTGTTTTTCAGGACCTGGAGATAGAAAAATCTATTATATTATAGTATAGCCATCGAAACTAAAGATTTACGCGAATGTTATTCATTGAAATTAAACTACTATATTTGACGGTCTCGATGGCGTAGTGGTTAGTGTAACTGACTGCCACTCCTGAGGTCGCGGGTTCGATTCCCGCATAAGTCAAACATTTGTGTGCATGAACATGGATTTGTCTTGGTGTTTCTATGTATAATATGCATGTATATACAAAAAAAAAGTATATATGTATGTTTATCCATTGTCTAGTACCCATAGTACAAGCTCTGCTTAGTTTGGGCTAAAAGGCGTCGTAAAAATAAAAAGTGAGCCAAAATAATTCTATGTGAATAAAAAATATCGCATAAATAATGAATAAGGAGGTATGTATATGTTATGTCATTAAAGTTTCTTTTTTATTTGTTTTTTAAAATACAACTCCCATACTAAGAATAATTCCTGTCTCACAAGGGACTTTACAAACATTCAAACAAGACAAAGAAAACCCAGACTCGACTTTGCTGAACACGACAACAGGTAAATGTAAATTCACATTAATAAGCGTACCTTTGACGGTCATAAATGTAACTTTGACAGTCATAAGTATAATTCTGACGTTCATAAGTGTAACTTTGACGTTCATAGGTGTAAATTTGACGTTCATAAGTGTTACTTTGTGATCTATATAAATAAACATATTTTAAATTACGAATTTAATACAAATTTTCTTACCTTAGAACAATGTGGACATTTGTGTTCATCTTTCTTTTTAATTTTTTTTGTAGTAGGTGCCATCTTGCACCTTTGTGATGTCACATTAGATGCACGAGTATAGCTTATGATGATAATCTGTAATTTAAAATATACATATAAATACATCTCACATCTCACGCCTATATCTATGGGTTCAGGTCCATAATAGAGGCCATGCCTATTGCTTGTTAACACGTTCCCTGTAAGATGAACCACATACATAATAATTGATTTTCTATTGTCTATCACGGGACTGTGAATGGGTTAACGGTGTACAGTACCAGACAATTTCTTGCTAGAAAAATCGAAAAACATTGCATCCAACCCGAGAAAATAAGCTGAAATCTCTATACACTACCACTGGGCCACCGAGCAGTCTTTATTAATCAATATTATGATTAAGCACAAATATAAATCGTCATCACTTTTGCTAATTAGATGCAATGCAAAGTATATTTGTGTTTATGACTAAATCAAATTGTAAATCGTAACAGGCACCCACACGAAAGGTTTGAGTCGCCAGATAATTACTTATATTGTAATGATTTTACTCTATCTTATCTTATGTGGGGGACAATCAGTGCAGACCGGCGACACTTCGATCCAGTGGGATCTTTTGTGTCGACACTCTCCCAATAACGACTACCATAGATGTTCATGGCAGCCGGGACCAACGGTTTAACGTGCTTTCCGAGGCACGGAGCAAGCGATAATTGTCAATCAATACGCACATAATTACGAAAAGTCATATAACTTCCGAAAGTCAGAGGTGCGCGACGTGGGTTCGAACCAGAGACCCTCTGCATTGCAGTCTGTTGGTCTCCCCACTGAGCTATCGCTGCTCGATTTAACTTAAAATATTTTTATTTTGTATTTTCTTGTAAGTAGTGGACTAAGGGGGTTTGGATGATAGATATTTCACAAAAACACAAGTTTGTTGTCCCAGGTTTTGTAATGTAGGGGCAAGAGAGGGAGTAAAAGTAGAACCACTGGAGTATTATGCAGCCTATTTCTATAACACATTAACTCTCAACCAACATTTTATGTCTCCCTGAGAACATGCTACTACAATCTTGTCAAACGCTTTTTATATGTCAATGAAGAGAGCAGCAATAGCTCAGTGGGGAGACCAACAGACTGCAATGCAGAGGGTCTCGGGTTCGAACCCACGTCGCGCACCTCTGATTTTCGGAAGTTATATGACTTTTCAAAATTATATGCGTATTGATTGACAATTATCGCCTGCTCTGTGCCTCGGAAGGAACGTTAAGCTGTTGGTCCCAGCTGCCATGAACATCTATGGCAGTCGTTATTGGGAGAGTGTCAACACAAAAGATCCCACTGGGTCGAAGTGTCGCCGGTCTGCACTGACTGGCACCCACATAAGATAAGGTAAAATATATGTCAATGAAGGTGCCTTGTGTTAATTTCTCAGATAGTGCTCTTTCTATTAGAGCAGCATTGATTCTGTTGATCTGCCTTTTCTTTAGGCATCGTTTTGGCGGTACAGTGGCTTGTCAATTGTTAGAATGTCAGAGATAATTGTAGACCTGTTGAGTCTGCCTGGCAGTGCCGCTGCCACTCAATAGATTATGTATTAAAGCAGCTTCCCTTATATAATTTATCAGATAGTGCTGTTTCTATTGCACCTACTACAGACTGCAGTGCTAAATCTGCTGTTCCACCTTTCCTGTAGGCATGTTATTGGCAGTGCAGTGACTTAACCTGTCAATTGTCAGAAGTCCAGAGATAATTGAAAACTTATTAAGTCTGGCTGTCAGTATGCCACTGCCTCTCAATAGGTTATGTATTAGGGCAGCCTTCCCTTGGGTACTCATCACTAAGTCTCTTTAGAGTCCTCAACATAAAGGAGGTTGATCCATCTGTATGATTTAGCCAGTGTAAAGTCAAATTTGCCCTGATACTGTGGCCTAAATACACACATGTAGCCAAAGCATGGTGCTTGCACAGCACCAGCAATCGTAACCCAATGGTTAAGAACTATTTTTCTTATTTTTGAAGTGAAACTTCTTTATCGACGTATGGGAGAAATTTTGTAGCAGTGTAAAAAAAAATCGTCACGTTTTTCGGTTACGCGCCATGTTGCTTTTTTTATCAAAGTTTAGTATAGTGACGTAAAGAATATAATGTAATATATTTATAATAATAACAACAATATATTAGTTTTGAAGTTTGGTTTGAAATAAGAATAACAATATATTAATTTGAAAGTGATAAAATAAAAAGACTTATTCAAATTTAAGTGAATTTACAAGAAAAGTGATAGTGATTATATATTTCGTTTTATAAATTCAACACGTATGAGCATGATTTTAATATTTATTTGAGGTTAACCTCACTTTTTGATTGTAAGTATCAGTGAATGTATGTATATAAATCTGTTAAAATTAGCAAGTATTAATAAATATGACTGTAAATCTAGTGAACATTATTAATTCTAAAAACAATAAGAAATATAAATTAAATAATAATTTAAAAATAACAAAACACGATTAGAAAATAAAAATATGAAAACGTACATCTTTTTTAATTATTCGTTTTTAATGATTTATTTATTCATTTTTAATTTTATAAAATCGTTGCATTTCTACAAGATTAACTGTCATCATATAATTGTATTATTTAAGAGACAATTTAAATTTATGTCTACAAAACAGTCCACAAACATCAACAACAAGATCTGGTACTACAATTGACGCAGTTTTTACAAGACTACTAGAATCCGTAGAATGTAAAACATATATTTCATATTTTAGCTACCACAAGCCATTAATTACAAAAATATTTAATAATGACAACAATAGTAATAATGATGCTATCATTATTGATGAAATACAACAATAGCAATGATATTATAATAAGAACAATGATAAAATAAATTACTCATTAATTGTATGCATGTCTATAATAATAAAATAGCTTTAATTTAATACGGAAAAAATTGTTTTTCTTAAGGCTTAAGCCTTATCTACCCCATTTTCGTGAAGTTGCAAATAGTAGAAAAATGATATGTCGTAAAGAAGTTTCACTTCTTACCTGTGTACTCTGGTACACACACACATTTTTTTTTTTAGACTAAGTATTTCAGTACACAAAAGTGACTACGCCAATCCCATCGTTCATGTACAAAATATCTTACTCCTAAATATTATATCAACTAATTTATATATCTAATGAAAAAGAATATAAAACTTTAGCATCATCGATTAAGAACTTGCGATCGGGTACTCGGGTTTGAAAGCCACCCATAAAACTACCGAAGTAAAAAACTTACACTCTAGCTTAGGTGGAGGTCTTAACAAGAGTACTAGTCAAAGTACTAGTCACTTACAATCCAAATTGCTAAGAATCTTGTACAAGGCACGAAACATAGGTGATAAAAAGGTCCATTTGATATAAGGCAATGCACAATCAGTATGTCACATGTGTGTTTTGCTCATGTAAGTGTCCATGGGCTATGATAATGAGCTACCTCTCGAGATACAAGCTTGTTGGCCACCTTAAATGAGTAACAAGAGGTAAATTGGGACTTAAATGGCTATACCAAACGAAAGTATTACATATATAAATCCGATCAAGGATATGCACCGATTTTGTTTTTCAATGTTTACTGTATGAAAGATTAATGTATGTGAGCGTAATTACTAAGAAATACTAGTCGTGAGCTAATAAGTACCTATTGTTACAAAGCCGGTTAGTCGTATTTTAGCAACATTTCCGTCTAGAAATTTTTTTCAAAACACTTACCAGCTTTTTTAATTACCACAGCTACATAACACTTAATATTATTATGTAGAACTGTTAATTTAAAACTACTTATTTTAAATATCTAACACATGTCATTGTAAGATTTTTATGAACAGTTGAACAAAAGAAAAAAGAAGATCTCTCATTTTGTAATTGTTTTTTATTATTGCACACACAGATTACAGAGAGTCTACAGATTGCACACTTCACAGTTGCAGTTTATGATTTGACTGTTGACACTTTTGACAGTGATAGATTCGTTCAGAATATTTTCAAATCGATACATATTCATATTGACGCCGCCGCGACGGTGAATATTATTTTATTGCGGTTATAGACTTTAGTACTATGAATGCAATAATTATAAGTATTATATTAGTTGACTAACAAAGTCTTTTAGTAAGAAATACTTTAAAACTGTAGATAACAATCAAAGTACAATGGTCAAATCGTACCTGACGGCGACCCGACATGTATTGTATACTAGCTTTTGCTCGTGGCTTCTCTCGCGGTAATTTAGAATTTGTCAATAAATTCGGGTTGTACTCTGCTTGTAATATGATAATTCAATCATGATTCGAAAGACACGTGGCGCCATCTATTATCATAAGAACGTTATTGTTGTTTTCCTCGTGAACAGTAATTTTCTTCGGGATGTAAGGTAGCCTATGTCCATTTCTGTACACCTGTCAACGTATATGCAAAATTTCAAGATGATCAAATCATTGAAATTAAACTACTATATACGGATTTTATCGCGTTGTTTATTTGACACTATTACAAATTTTTTTTTTAAAGACTGTTACAGGAGTGTAACAGTTTTTCAAAAAAAAAATTCGTCCGTATATAGTAGTTTAATTTCAATGAATAACATTCGCGAAAACAGAAGACAATATTATGATCAAATCAGTGGTTTAGGCGTGAAAAGGTAAACAAACAAACAAACTCATTTTCGCTTTTATAATATTACTTAGGAAGTTAGGATGAAAAAATCCGTTATTGTTGTTAAATAAATTATTATGTATTTTATGATATTAGACTTAATTATTGGTATAATTTAAAAAAACATGCTAATTATGAAGATTGTTTTAATTATATATCGTCACTATTACAGATACTGGTAATTTGTATGTAAAAAATTCTCACAGGACAGGCTTAGCCTAGTGTGGGAGGTTTTTGGAAACGAGTTCTAGTATTGTATAGTATTATTCAATCCAAATTATGTTATTGTGTAAATAAAGTAGAGACCTCAACATCGCCTCGGCTGCTATGAGGGCGGTGTGGAGGCCACTGCACTTAGACCACACGACTGCTTTCCTTTAGGTGGAGTGTGGTAATTTTGACGAGCAAAGAAAAAAAAAATTAAATGTTTAAGATTTTAGGAAAGATAAGAAATATCTTTTTTTGAAGCCAGGAAGATATACATTTTTTTATATTGTTTTTTCTATATCTTACATAATGAACAATTTTCAAATCGTACCTGACGCCGCCGGCGACCCGACATGTATTGTATATGAAAAAATCCGTTATTGTTTAAAATTTTAGGAGACATAAGAAATATCTGTTTATGAAGCCAGGAAAAAAAGATATACATTTTTTGTTTATTGTATTTTTCTTTAACTTACATAATTTTAGAACGCATCTTTCATTTCACTTACGACGTGATTCGTTTCTTTTCACATGCCTACTAAAAGGTTCAATACTCAATACTGTAGGTAATTATTTTCATATTTTCGAAGAGTTACTACAGGTCCCGTCACGTAAAAAGAACGCTGAGCGACAGTGGAGGGGATGTGTCTGCGCATGGGTACAAATGAAGAACCAATAGCGTGCGCGCATAGACATTATTGCCGGACCGTCCCCCCGTCCCGCGCCTTCATAACGCCAATTTGATCGATAAATCGCTCAGTGCGCAGGTAAACGGCCAGCGTTCTTTTTACGTGACGGTCACTATAACAGTAGGTACAAATAAATAAATGCGTAATAATAATAATAATAAATTAGAGGTCAAACCAGTTAGTAATATTGTTTATGCAATTGATATATGCGTATTATGTAGGTACAAGTAGCACAGCGTTTTGTTCACGATATTCACGTCATCGAAATCTCTTTTCATATTTTAAACGCTTTATAAAATATATGTACTAGTTAAGAGAAAAATTGTTAAAATCAAATGATGAAAATAAATTATTATTATTATTATTAAAATATTTAGGCTTCTTAAACATTATTTTCATACAGGATGGTATTAAGTACATGAAAATAAACCAATCACACTCCAGTTTGTTTCTGGACATGGCAAATAAAAACCAGGTACAGCTCCTATAGAAATTTGGCGATTGTTCTTTGAACTATTCCTAGATTAATGTTTATAAATCGTGGATTTCATTGTATTCATAATTATTTATTAATGATATGCACAATTAATTAATATATTTAAACATACCTACCATCAATGCGATGTTTTTTAGTGGCGATTAAACTTGAATTAAAGAGATGGCTTGGCGATTAAAAAGAGTGGCCATGAGTTTCTTGCCCGTTCTTCTCATGAGCCCTACACCCTTGCTTTAAATTCACAGAAAAAATTTAGTGTAACTTTGACATTCATAAGTGTTACCTTGTAACTTGAATAAATTTATTTTTGATTTTGGCTCTTTTTATCTCATACTGTTCTTGTTAAATCGTGGATAATGTAGTGGGCTGCAATATTGTAACATACCATTATGCAGTTCCTATATTTAAACATATTGTATATTGTAGCTGTTTATTATCCCTAAATAAAATAAAAACATAATTTCTATAGAATATAATGTATGAGCGCGATTATCAACAGATGAAAACAAGTGAATGGTTGCAGTATGTGCGTTGCTGATGCTTCGTTCAGCGCGCCTGCCCCGCCCACAAGGCCTGGCCTTTTTATCTTTATTCTATTTTCTGTGGTTTACCATCGGTGTGTATACGGTAATGTTTAACTAAATTGCCCTTTATAGTAAAACATTTCATACAAACATCACACTTGTATGGTTTGTCACCGGTGTGTATACGGTAATGAGTATCTAAATTGCCCTTTATAGTAAAACATTTCATACAAACATCACACTTGTATGGTTTTTCACCGGTGTGTACACGGTAATGTGTATATAAATTGCTCTTACTGTCAAAAAATGTCATACAAACATCACATTTGTATAGTCTATCACTGGTGTGTAAACGGTAATGAATATCCAACCTGCTCTTTTGTCTAAAACATTTCATACATACATCACATTTGTGTAGCTTGTCACCGGTGTGTAAACGGTAATGACTATCCAACCTGCTCTTTTGTCTAAAACATTTCATACACACATCACACTTGTATGGCTTATCACCAGTGTGTATACGGTAATGTGAACCTAAGTAGCGCTTTTGAGTAAAACATTTCATACAAACATCACATTTGTATGGTTTATAACTGATGTGTGTATTGTAATGTTTATCTAAATTGCCCTTTATAGTAAAACATTTCATACACACATCACACTTGTATGGCTTATCACCGGTGTGTATACGGTAATGTGTATCTAAATAGCTCTTATGAGTAAAACATTTCATACATACATCACACTTGTATGGTTTATCACCGGTGTGAATATGGTAATGTGTATCTAAACTGCCCTTATATCTAAAACATTTCATACACACATCACACTTGTATGGTTTGTCACCGGTGTGTACACGGTAATGTGTATCTAAATGGCTCTTACTGTCAAAAAATTTCATACAAACATCACATTTGTGTAGCTTATCACTGGTGTGTAAACGGTAATGAATATCCAACCTGCTCTTTTGTCTAAAACATTTCATACATACATCACATTTGTGTAGCTTATCACTGGTGTGTAAAAGGTAATGACTATCCAACCTGTTCTTTTGTCTAAAACATTTCGTACACACATCACACTTGTATGGCTTATCACCGGTGTGTATACGGTAATGTGTATCTAAATAGCGCTTTTGAGTAAAACATTTCATACAAACATCACATTTGTATGGTTTATAACTGATGTGTGTATTGGAATGTTTATCTAAATTGCCCTTTATAGTAAAACATTTCATACACACATCACATTTGTAAGGCTTATCACCGGTGTGTATACGGTAATGTGTATCTAAATTACTCTTATTAGTAAAATATTTCATACATACATCACATTTGTATGGCTTTAATCCGGTCACTGAATGTTCGCGAACGTGTGCTATTAATAGAATCTTGTCGTTGAATACTTTTTTGCACTTATCACATATATAAGATTGTATATTATTACATGAACTACTACTGTCCCTAACATCACTGTCGATAATGCTTTCGACACTATCTCTGCAGTCCTCGCTGAATGGTGTTGAAGTGATATTTTCAGCATCTCTTGCGTGAGTGGCAAGTGCAGGTTTCTCAGGAACACGGGCACCTTGAAACATAAATAATAAAGTAGTGGTCATACAAATGTCAATCACATCTGTTTGATATAAATATGTAGGAACGTAACGTAAATGAGTGAGCGAGAGGTGAATGGTGTGAAAGAATGAGAGGGGACATTAGGATAATGGCGGTTACGAGTGCGCGTGCGTCCGATGTGTGTTGCGAAAATGAATTAGTAAGTTGCTAATTCCACGGTCGT
Source organism: Catocala sponsa (assembly GCA_963564715.1). Classification (NCBI taxonomy): domain Eukaryota; kingdom Metazoa; phylum Arthropoda; class Insecta; order Lepidoptera; family Erebidae; genus Catocala; species Catocala sponsa. Next base: position 2,949,433 of record OY751356.1, on the reverse strand, counting down.
TTTCCAAATCATCCCGCGATGGTGTTTGCGATGTCGCGGCAGCACGAAGATTACAGTTTTCACGACGGTCTCGAGTCGGCGGCGGCGCGGCACGGCGATTTTCAACGACGTTAAACTCAACACGACCAAAGACTACAATATAATATACGGGTATAGACAGGCAACTCTCTCCATTGACATTTATACTAACAAGCGCCATCTAGTTTTTAGCTACCAGAAACCACTGATATGTAACATAATATATACATACCTATAGTTATATTTATACAATCTGTATGGTTATATATATACATGCAACTATACGTAGATAGACAGATTGTGCTAATTCCCTAAGTACTGGAAGTCAATTTTCGACCATTTTTTTTGCATAATGATACTGAATTACATTTTTCGGGATTCACAAAGTAGTAAAATTGACCACATTTTCTTTTAAAACAAAAGATTTCGGCGAAAGTATACATAAGTACATTACTTTCCATGTGTAATTTAGTACTCAGTGCAAAACCACCATCAAAAGACACACAAAAATAAAATTTTAATAAAGAGTACAATTAAAAGATTGTCAATGCTACACTGGAGTAACAAATTGTTCAGCTCAACTGAAATCAAATTATGGAATATAACAAATAAAACCGACAGGAGGAATACACACTACTACGCCGCCATTTGTAATATAAGTGTTGCCATTATAGAAAATACACATGTTGTTTTTTAAAATCTGCGTTTAATCACGTTTTTGTTTCTATGTTCTGTATTAAAGAGTATTTTTAGTCGTAATAAATACAAATGATACATTCTTGAACTTTATTTTATACATTCCTATCTAATTTGAAGATATAAAACTAATTATGATATATTTCATTTTTTACTTCATCAACACTCCATGTTTAATGTCATATTGGTTCTGGTAGCTGGCGGGTAGATGGCGCGTCTATAAAACAAAAAGTTCGATGCTACTTATGTTCTAAGTTGCCATACAACAACAACTAACAATACAGCTAATGTGAGTTATAAGTACTTGAGTATACTTACTGATGTGCTCCTCGAATAGTAGCCGCGCTCGCAGCGACTGACGCGTGGCTTCTGACCCGACGTGCGACGCCTGAGTATCAAACACTCTCACTTCAGAATTGCACTTAAGACTACAAAAGAGTTGCGGATTTGAATTCTGATCCGTTAAGTTTAATTAGACCCACCAATACTGAGGCGTAATGTAGGCGACCGATTGTAATTCCCACAATTATCTTTTTAGTAAAAACAAATCTTATAATATTTTTGACATGTCAGATTGGCGAGAATATGGTACAATGAACGAGTTATCTCGCGCTATCACAGACGCTAGGACTTAATGTCTCAATCGGTAGGCAACCGGACACAGATCGTCACTTACCACTAAAACTCTTAAGATATTATTACGACATGAGATCATTGATCATCGTTTGAGAAAAGTTCTCCCATATTACTCTCACTCACAACCTAGCAGTCAAAAACTCTGTAAAACTTTTTAACACCCGTTTTGAAGAACCCCATACTATAGTCTTGTGAGAAAACCTCGGCAGGGAGTTCATTCCACAACCTGAGTGTCTGTGGGATAAAATTCTTTTCGAAGCCTTTGGTGCTGCACCAAGTAGGTTGTAAAGTGTGAGAATGAAATTCCTGCCGATGGCGAGCTGTGCGATGATAAAAATTTGCTGTGGGCATCAACTCAAACAACTCGGAACATAATCCATTATATAGAATGTCCCAAAAGTCGACGTCAAGCCGGCATCAGGTAACAGGCTCAGTTATAATAACCGGCAGAATAAACAAAAATTTTAACAAAAAAGAAAACCGACATCAAAAAAGTATATTCTAAAACAAAAAAACACTACAAAGTTAAAAATTGTTAAGAATTAAATTATTGTTATTAATGGAGCCGGTGTCAGCCAAGGTAAGTTTGTAACTACATAAACATGAGATGTCTTACTATAATCATAACATAACATTGGCATGCACAATTACACACATAGACGCAGCACGCGGTGCGGGCAACTGACAGCGACTCCAAAAATAACAATAATTTAATTATTCACAAGAATACGCAATAAGTTTTTAACTTTTTAGTGCATTTTTTGTTTGAGAATATACTTTACTTTTTTTTTTTTTTGATTATTATTCGGTTTTTAGTGAATCTGAAGTTCGATAACTGATTTTATTTGTCTGAATATGGGTAGCCCTACTAAACGCGCTGCTCGTATGAGACAGCGCCGTTTATGAAATACTATGAGGGGCTTCCAAACCATCCCACACAGTTGTTTATTTTGTTGCAAAATATGAGAGCATCATCAATGTAGCCGAAGTCAACCAAATACGGGATAACTCGAAAAGTAATGGTCAGATGTTGATCAAAATTAAATGGGACCAAATGGAAAGCACCAACTTTCAAATGAAAAAAGAATCATCAAAAACGGTTTACCTAGAAAAAAGAGATTAGGTAACAAACATAAAAAAAAACAGTCAGATTGAGATCCTCCTCCTTTTTTTAAGGCCGGTTAAAAATATAAAAAATAATCTAAGTTACGTATTTTAAAAACTATAGGCATTCATACATATACAAAAACGAATAACAAAAGGATGCGCAGCATACGAAGGAGTATAACGTACTAATCTGTATTGTGTGCGCAATAGCGAGTAACTGTCTCTCTCACACTTTACATGACTGTCTCCGTCTCTGTCACGCTAGCGTCACTATCTGTCTCGCTCACACTACTTAAAATGATTATTTCCGTCTCTCTCCCACTATAATCTCAAAGTTGTGGCCTTGAGTAAAGCTACGAGTACATATTAGAATCATTTTTAAGTAGGTAAGAAAACTTTGTTCAAAACTGTGTTTTATTGGAAAAGAAAAATTGTCGCCATTTCAAGAAATAAATTAGAATGTATTATACCATTTTGGAATCCTTATTTAATGCGCCAACTTTTGAAGTTACTTGCCAATCTCGCATGTTCCTTTTTTTCCAACATTAAGTTGGGCTAAGTATTAACTTTGAATCTTTGATTGGGAAAATAGCCTAAAGAAGCATTATTCGAGATTACATAACAAAAAATAATTCAAAAAGTAAATATCTGTAGTAACAGGAGCGAAAAGACCGTCACAGGGTGTGGATTTTGATTTACTTATCAGCCTTTTATTTTTAAAATACGTGACTTAGATTTTTATTTTCTTATAGCAATTATAACTTAGCATGTTACTTGATTCCGGCTTGACGTCGACTTCTAGAACACAAAGGGGAGCAAAGTCCCTTCTGTGACTTAGTGGCTCAATACCGCCTGTGAGTTTGGGCTCATCGACAGTTCTCAAGGCTTCGCCTCTGTATCGCGTCAAAAGAATCAAGCTGTTATTTTGGTGCTCCTGCCCAGAGATGACTGCAGTACAGACTCACATGGAGATACTTATATAGAAGCAGTCTTTTTCCCGCAGTGAAGTACCGCGTAACTCTATTGAGCACACCAAGTTTTTTCGAAGCCAGCTTGACCTTGCTCTCTAAATTACTATGGTACTGTACATCACTTGAGATGTCGAGGCCAAGGATTCCAATACTCTTGGAGATGGTGAGAGACATATTCTGGAGTTGTGGAGACACAGTGAATGTGGTTTTCTTAGCGGTGAACGCGCAGGCTTGTGTCTTAGCTGGGTTAAACACGACTAAATTTAGTCTTCCCCATTCGGATACTCTATCCAGAGTCTTTCCGATTTCAGTCACAAGCCGTTCGTGGCTTTCCTCCACTGTGGATCGAGGGATATTAGCGCGGCCCGTGTAATAAGTATCCCCAGTACTGTCATCCGCATAGCAATGAATGCCGTCAATTGACAACATATCATTGACATGCAGCAGGTACAGCGTCGGGAACAACACAGAGCCTTGCGGGACGCCAGCATTTATATCCATGCGGGTAGAGCAATCACTGTCAACCACAGTTTGGATGCATCTGCCGGACAAAAAGCTTGCAATCTATTCGCATAATCCCTTGGGCATTCCGATCGAAGACTTTCGCCATGTACAGGCTGACAGCCAAAGCCTCACCTTGGCTCTCAATGGCTAGTGCCTATCGGTGTTTGAGATACACGAGAAGGTCGCCGGTTGAGCGACAATGGCAGAAGCCGTAATGTCGGTCACTCAACAAATCGTGACGCTCAAGGTACCTCAGGAGCCGATAGTTGATCACACGCTCCATCACCTTGGAGAGAAGGGAGGTTATAGCGATAGTGGCCTGTAGTTGGATGGGTCAAATAAACAGGTAGATTAAGCTACGGACTACAATCATGCCTTGTCTTGATTATTTATGTCCATGTAAGTGGATGCTCCTGTTTACCATACTGCTGGTTTAGAGGATACCATTAAATTTTATTAAATGCTTGAGTATGTTCAGTAGTAATTCATGGAGAAATGGTTGCAGCACCTTACAGTTATGATTTGTGAACAACATTTTATTGTAAACTTGGCGATTAAAAAGAGAGGCCATGAGTTTCTTGCCCGTTCTTCTCATGAGCCCTACACCCTTGCTTTGCTGAATGTAGCAGTAAATGTAAATTCACAGAAAAATTTAGTGTAACTTTGACATTCATAAGTGTTACCTTGTAACCTAACTTGAATAAATTTATTTTTGATTTTGATTTTTTCGACACGGCCCAGGAAAGATTAAGCCCAGGACCAACGGATTTACATACTTTGTAACGTTGCTGTTTTTATACTGATAATTTCTTGATGGAAGAACCCAATCAATGACTGTTTATTCGATCCCGAGATCACGTGTACAGCAGTCAGATTCACTTTCGCAGCAGCTGGTATACATAAATATCTGCAATACATCGAGTCTTGGAGAAGATCGAAATGACCGCTGCGACGCTTTTGAAATCAATATGATTCGATGAGCATAAGATAAAGTTATAACTCTTCACTATTAACAGTCATTATATCGCATCTGTTTATTGAATGCGCTGCAAATGACAAAAGAAGCGGCGTTATTTATATCTACTAATTGCACAAGGTTACAAGTAAAATTCCACTGGACCAGTTTAAACTAAGTATATCAGTCATCTAAGTATAGCTCTGTAGGAAACTCACTTAGAAAGAAACAATTATAGAACTTCAAGAACCATCGATTGTGCGTAACGCTTGGACTACAGCGAGAAGTAATGTAAATGTTAAGCATGGTGAACTGAACAGGATAAACACACTGACCTCTGCATGTTCTTTCTCGTGTTTGAGTTCAAGTATCGACGAGTTGCTTGTCAATTCATTTAGGTGATCTTCAATACTGAAAATAAATGGAAAACATATGAAGGAGACAGAAAATAACACTGAAACCTATTGTCGTCTACAGACTATTCCGGATCACAGGTTGATACAAAGTATATCTTGGCTGTAAAACCCGATAGCACTGATCGAGCCGGCAGCAGATGGACATATGCGCAGCTACAGACCGCGAGTGCCCGGTGGAGACTCGCGATCGTTAATCACGCTCAAGGTTACGTCTATGAATCAACGCGGCTGTGTTATAAATGTCACAATACTCACAATCAACATGACTGCAAATATGCTTACCGCCATTCTTCTATTGTGATGTTATCGTCGTAATAGTTCTCAGATTTAACTTCTGCCATTTCAAGTTCGATTGATGGTGTGATATTGTTTTCTTTTATCATTTCCTGTAAATAATCAAAGATGAACACAATCTAAAGTCTTCAACATATCACAGTACTCACATATAACAACTTGTTAAAGTCGTACCTGTTCAGCCATATTGCCCGGGATTTCGTAGTGTTTGATACTTGTTTGAGTTAAGTGCGAGCTCCTGTTCTCGACGCATGCGAACTGACAACAAACATCAAATTTACCTTCTTTATAATGGCAACTCCTGCGCTAGGAATAATTCTTGTATCGCGGGGGTCTTTACAAACATTCAAACAACGGACACAAAACACCCAGACTCGTAACAACTATTTGTGGATCACACAAAGTATTGTCCCGTGCGGGATTCGAACACGCAACACTCGGAGCAATGGCAGTGGCGAGGCAACCACTTAAACCACTATGCCATCCATGCACTCAAAATACAGGATAATCCAGTTTACAGTAGTAGAGCCAAGCTGGTTACAGCAAGAATGGACCGGCTCGACCGGGGAAGTACTACCCTCTCACAGAAAATCGACGTGAAACAACAATGTTTCACTGCTGTGTTTCGTTCGGTGAATGAGAGCGCCGGAGGCCTAAGCATGAGGTGACGATTCTCGCAGCTTATGAGGGACCTGCAGAGTATCCGTAGAGTCATGTGTGGGTGGCGCGAGTCGACCCGGCGGCCAGGGAGAGCCGTAGAAACGGTGCTCTGCTGGCCGCCCGCGGTATAGTCCAGAGGCCCAACCGAGTCTAACCAACTAGGTTGGCTGCCTTATCATGCCGCGCTGAGCCCCACAATGAACGGTTTAAGACAGCTGGTGAAAATATGTGAGAATTATGCTTTGGAACACGGCTTGGAGTACAATGTGGGTAAGAGTGAGTACATGATATTTAAATGCAAAAGTAAGTATTTAAATGTATTTGATAGGTTCTCTTCAACACCACTTTTGCTCAATGGGGTACCTCTGACCCGGGTTTCAAAGTTCAAATACTTGGGTCATATGTTGACAGAGTCTTAAAGATGATTGTGATGTTGAGAGGGAGCGTAGGGCGCTGTCGATTCGGGGTAACATGTTGGCGCATAGGTTTGCTAGGTGTACAGCGCCTGTCAAGGTTACGCTCTCCAAAGCGTTTTGTCAGGCGTTTTACACCTGTAGCCTGTGGGCCCGTTTTACGCAGAGGACCTACAGCGCCTTGCGCGTCCTCTACAATAACATCTTCAGGTCACTGTTTCGCCTACCTAGATACTGCAGTGCATCCGGTATGTTTTCCGACGCCGGCGTAGATGACTTTTATGCACTGATGAGGAAAAATGTAGCTTCCTTAGTACAACGCGTACGGGTGAGTCGGAACAGTGTCTTGAGGATGGTAGGTGACAGAGTTGACTCTGTTCTTCTCGGTAGGTTTACTGAACTCCACGTAAGGGGTGCGCAGAAGGGTCTGGGGAGGAGGTAGTGACTGTTCTGTACCTACTTATTGTATTTATTTTTATTTTCATATAAAATTCTTGTTTGGCTATGGACTGTTTTGTCTGAAAATAAATGATTTTTATTTTTATTATTTATGATCTCGAGGTGGCTCGTTGTGCCGGATGGTGACCGGAGGGTGGGTCCCGGCGACCCACTTTCGGGAGGGTACGGGGGTCCTTCCATCCGTCGGATCGGCTATCGCCATACCATACATGTGTAATTGTGTAATATGAAGAGCGGGGGCTCCTAACACAAGTATTTCTCTTACTTAAAAGGAGTACCTCATTAACTGATGTTAACTAGCTCGTAAGAAAATGAAAAGAAACAATTTTTATTTAGTTATAAAATCTTTCATAATATTGTTTTCTGTTTACGCGAATGTTATTAATTGAAATGAAACTACTAAACTACTATATACAGTTATATGACAAAACTTGCTCTACGCCTTGCCCCACTTTGCTGCGAGAACAGCCGCCTCTTTTTTGTCACGTTTCCCCTTCCTTTCACTCTATGGCAGTACGAACAAAGCATTGTCGTTCAACAGCAGCCAATCGCCGTAACCCCACTGCTGCTTCCTGTGTCGTGGAGTTTATTAACATCAGAGGACTTCACGCTAACCTTAATGCCGTCAATCACCACCTGGAGACGGCTCGGCCGGCAATGCTTTTTCTAACGGAGACATAAATACGCCGTCCTGCAGACACGAACTACCTGCAATATCCCGGCTACGTGCTAGAGGAGTGTTTCCTCGCGAAAGCCGGGGTATGCTTGTTTGTTAGGGCGGATATTTGCTGTCGCCGTCTACAATGCCTAGAGGACCCTTCCTTCTCTATCCTTTGGGTACACGTAGATCATGGCTCTTTCAGCCAAATCTACATGTGCCTCTACCGATCCTATTCAGGAATCGCTGAGACAACTCGACTCGTCAATTACCTGAGTCAAGCGGCAGACGACGCGCAGGAGCGGTTTCCGAACGCTGAGTTGGTGTTCTTGGGAGATTTCAATGCCCACCATGAGACCTGGTTGGGTTCTCCCAAAACAGAACACGCGGGACGAACTGCCCATGCGTTCGCTCTCACGCATGACCTGTCTCAACTGGTACTCCAGCCCACCCGGATACCAGACATTGCAGGTCAGGCACCCTCTCTGCTCGATCTGCTGCTGACGAGTAACACGAACCGGTACAGTGTGTCAATTCGTGCTCCTTTGGGCACCTCAGACCACTGTCTGGTTTGTGCCACAGCTGTTGTTGTTACGCCCCCACGACCCGAGGAGGCAAGACGACGACTGTGGCACTACTCGTCAGCTGACTGGGATGGAATGCGGGAGTACTTCGCATCCATTCCTTGGGCTGAACGCTGCTTTGAGAACAGGGATCCATCACAGAGCGCTACTGCTGTCGCTGGTGAAATCATCCTGGGTATGGAATATTATATTCCATACAGTGATGTCACGAGCGGCGGCAGGAAAAGGTCCTGGTTCGGGCGTGAATGCGCTGATGCTGTTGAACGCAAACAGACAGCGTACCGCGCTTGGACCAGGGCTCGCACTCTCCAGGACCCTAACGTGGATCACCTGAAGGCAGCGTTCAACCAAGCCACAAAGGTCTGCAAGAGGGCATACTTAAGAGCGGATGCCCAGCGCGTCGCACGGTTCGGCCAGGAACTAATGGCGCATCCTACGGGCAGTCGTAGTTATTGGCGCTTGGCCAAAGCTGCACGGCTTCTGCTAGACCTTACTGCCCCCTCTGAGGTATCCGAATGGATCACTGGCTCATCGGCCGCAGGAGAAAGCAGATCTGCTTGCAAATCTCTTTGCGGCCAACTCCCGAATCGATGAATGCGGTTCGCAGCCGCCTAAGATTTCCAACTGCGGCTACACCATGCCTGATATTTGTATCAGGCAACGAACCGTTCGTGCGATACTGCAGTCTCTCGATGTTCGAAAAGCCAGTGGACCTGACGGCATCCCAGCTGTGGTCCTTAAAAAATGTGCAGCGGAGTTGTCTCCCACACTTACGCGCCTATACCGGACGTCTTACGCCGCAGGCATTGTGCCTGAGGCTTGGAAGGAGGCGAACGTTCAACCGATTCCTAAAAAGGGGGACCGTTCCGAGCCAAGCAACTATCGACCCATAGCTATCACCTCGGTGCTTTCCAAGGTGTTCGAGCGGATTATAAACACCCAAATTGTCCGCTACCTGGAGGATCAATCGTTGATCAATGATCGCCAATACGGCTTTCGGTCTAAACGATCAACGGGTGATCTTCTAGCGTTCGTCACGCACCTCTGAGTTGAGGCTATGGATAAGCACGGCGAGTCTTTGGCTATCAGCCTTGACATAGCCAAAGCTTTCGACAGAGTCTGGCACCGGTCTCTTCTTTCCAAGCTTCCGGCCTATGGCTTGCCCCCTCAACTGTGCACCTGGATTGCAAGTTTCCTGCAGAAGCGTCGTATTCGGGTCCTTTGCGACGGTCGCGCTTCCAAATTTATGCAGGTCAATGCAGGAGTGCCTCAGGGGTCTGTCTTATCCCCTACGCTCTTTCTTCTGCATATCAATGACTAGATGTTCCCGCGGTTTCACCCGCGTTTATCGTTACTGCGCCGCCCCCGTGGGTCGTAGCGTGATGTTATATAGCCTATAGCCTTCCTCGATAAATAGGCTATCCAACACTAAAAGAATTTTTCAAATCGAACCAGTAGTAATCACGCAGAATAAACCAGAAGAAACATCGTTTGTACTATGTCTGTAATGGGTAATTATTTTGCTGCGATGTTATTTTAAAACTGCTATATCTCCTAAGATATTCATTGAAATCGAATGATGTAAAGGGCAATTTTGTTTTAAATTAAATACTTGTGATGAATAACGTATTTATTTGGATAAGGATTAATATCATGTTTATAAAAATACCTTCGCAAATAATGCATTATTTTAGAACAAATTTCGTTAGCATAAAAATGGTTATAGTGAGCCAACCTTAAAAGATAGACATATGCTGTCGCGGACTTTTTTTTTGAACTTTTAAAGGGGAACAATTCTGTCATACATGATTTTTGCAAAACTTTAACTGTTTACGCAGCGCACGCAGCGGAAGCTCTCAAAAGGAAAAAATACTCTCCGATTTTGAAACATTCTTCATTGGTGCTCCGCTCCTATTGATCTTAGCGTGATGATATATAGCCTATAGCCTTCCTCGATAAATGGGCTATCTAACACTGAAAGAATTTTTCAAATCGGGCCAGTAGTTCCTGAGATTAGCGCGTTCAAGTAAACAAACAAACAAACAAACTCTTCAGCTTTATAATATTAGTATAGATATGTTGAATCTCGGCAACATACATTGTTATGCAGACGACAGTACCGTGCATGGGCGATATCTCAGACATCCTGGAGCCAAACAGGTTGAGGTTGAGGGGAAAAGGCAGAATCTTGTCGTTGAACTTGACCAGACCTTGGACCGCATCTATGAATGAGGTGCCAAGAACTTGGTGGAGTTCATCGCCAAGAAGACCCAGGCATGCGCGTTCTCAACAAAAAAGTCTCCGTTCCTTCCCCTCCCTTCTCTGAAGAACACTCCACTGGTAATACGTGACAGCCTCTCCATCTTAGGTATGGATCTTTACCGCTCCCTTAATCCCAAAACCAACATCGAGAGCGTCACTAAGCAAGCTTCGCGAAAACTCGGAGTTCTGAACAGGGTGACGCGGTTCTTCACGCCTGGGCAACTGTGCCTATTGTATAAGGCACAAGTGCGCCCTTGCGTGGAGTACTGTTCTCATCTTTGGGATGGCTCCGCGCAGTACTTACTGGACGCTCTCGACCGGTTACAGCGGCGGGCTATCCGTATTATCGGAGATCCAGACGTCACGAGTTCACTGGAACCTCTGCAACTCCGTAGGGACATTGCCTCATTGGCATTTTTCTACAGAATATACCACGGGGAGTGCTCTGAAGAGTTATTCCACCTTATCCCGCCCTCCCCTTTCCTATCCAGAACAACGCGTGCTTGGCTCAGATGCCATCCTTACACGGTAAAGTCGATTAGAGCGCGTACCAACAAGTTTGGGTCCTTATACCTCTGCCGAACGACCAAGGCATGGAATTCTCTGCCAAGGCACGTGTTTCCTTCTTCCTTCAATCCTGGGTTCTTTAAGCGGGGCGTGAAAAAGCACCTTCTCAGGCCGTCAAAGTAGAGACCTCAACATCGCCTCGGCTACTATGAGGGCGGTGTGGAGGCCACTGCTCTTAGACCACACGACTGCTTACCATTCGGTGGAGTGTGGTCATTTTGACGAGCACAATAAAAAATAAATAAAAAAAAACATTGACAGCTTCAATAGTCCAGCTAACTATACAATATACTAACAACTACATATTCTACATACAACTTAATTGTTCTCACAATGATAGTACTCACTGGTACACTCTCCGTCACATATTGATACAGGATGTAATGTGATTTTATCATTTTATTTCTCAAAATAACATATTTCTCTAACAAAGCTGAACATTCATAGCACAGCCACTGTGGTAACCCATCTGATGGTGAGATCTGAAATATAAACAATTATATTATAATCAAATCCAGTCTTTAAATATAATGTGGAATGATACTTTGGTTATAAGATAAAGATATGTTTATTTGTCAAAACATGTGTGAATATAATAATACATATTAAATGTATATTACTGATGTTAAGTATTCGTTAGAATCAACATGTTCTACCAAAACTGGTGTACAAACATGATTATAGCAAATTATAAATTATTAATTGTTATACAAAATCTTCTCAGTCCAATAGAAGTACATACTAGTTTTATATAATTATTATCACATCAATTGGGGCAGTCTTTGGGGCTGCCGAAAGAAGTGATAACTTTAATCCTTGATCATAAACACTTCTTTATAAACCAAAAATAATTCAACATGGAAAGTGTTCGGTGACGATGATGCAAGTTCCATGATTTTTGTTCACCCAAGAAGTGCTCAACGTGCGATTAAAGATTTTTTTTTAAATTGAATACTTCTTTAGGCGCGTTGAACACTCCTTGGGTGAACAAAAATCATAGAACTCGCGTCATCATCACGCTATCACACTTTTCATTTTTGAATTATTTTACAATATTAACAATATCTCAGAAATAGTTCTACAGAAAAAAATAACGAAATTTTAACCACCTAAATAACCCCCAAAAGAGTATCAGGAACTAGCATCCTTACCCGCCCTTTTTTTTAAATGAAAACTTCTTTAAGCACGCTGAGCACTTCTTGGGTGGAAAGCTCTTGTCACATGAGAGTTTTACACTAAGTTATTTTGTAACAAATATATATTTCATGAGTAAAATAAATAAAATCTGATTAACAGGCAAACTTGACAGCCAATATAATACAATAGTAGTACCAATAAATGTAGGCATAGAGATGTTGATGTCCTTGCACTGCAGCTGGCAATTATTTTTAATCAAATTGTTCCGTTATATTGAAAAAGCTGGTTGATTGATTGGTTGATATTTATTTGCTCAAACACGTGTATACATACAGTAAATAATAATGCATGCAAGATGTTACAAATTTTTTCGTTCATACATGTTTGCCATAATTAGTGGCGTGCAAATATAATTATAAAATTTAATAAAAAAGTATAAAAATAATAACAATGTCAACGATAATAATTAAAATGATAATTGAAATTAATAATTAAAAATAAATGTCAGAATAAACAAAAAATAATAAAAAATATAAAAGTCAAACGCAACATAAAATCATAATCTATTAAAATTAATTCATGCAATTAAATTATTATGTAGTCAGTCAAAAATTCTGAAATGTTATAATACACTTTGTCTTGTAGTAGCGACTTCAACTGTTTTTTAAATGTTTCAATACTAAGCTCTTTCCAGGCCTTTGGTAATTTATTGAAAATGACTGGAGCCATGCAGAAGACGCTCTTGCGCATAAGCGTTGTTCTAGCAGTGTTTAGACATAGTTTCGTATTATCACGTCTATTTCTGGGCCTTACATCTGCCATACGAGGAAATAAGTCTGTGTTAGATTTTACAAATAGCGCAATTTCTAATATGTAAATAGATGGCATCGTGAGTATTTTATTTTGCTTAAAATAGGGCTTACAACTATCGGTAGGTTTGAGATTAAACATAGCTCTTAGGCATCTCTTTTGAGCTTTAAATATGGTATCATTTTCAGTCGAGTTGCCCCAATAAATAATACCGTATCTTATTAAAGATTCTACAAGTCCGTAATACGCTATCAACATTGCCTCTTTGTTCATCGTCCGTGAAAGTGTGAATAGGGCATACGCGCTACTACACATTTTTTTATTTAAGTGGTTCAGGTAATAGTGCTTACATGAGAAGAAAAAAGAAAGAAAGCTTTTCCTCTACTCTAATCTATTAACGATACGATTATTACTTATTAATTATTGTGACCCATTTTTTAAATACGTAATGCTTGGTATTTTAAAAAGGAGGAGAGTCTCAATTTAGTTTATATTATTTTTGTAGAAATGCTTTGACCAATAACGGTTTATCAACTTTCGAGCCACACAACCGGCTTCATTTGTTTGTTTTATAGCGTGTGGTAATATTATGTATAAGTATCACATTTTGTACAGATAAAAACAATGTTATGTAAATAAATGAGAGCTATTATTCTAACAGTAGCTTGCTACTGTTAGAATATTTACTGGTCTGAATTTGGTTCTTAACATTTTGAAGCAAGGAGGATGTACTCACAATTAAACCAGTTAAATCCTTGTACATGGCTTCATATCGTGTAGCACTGATCATCCTTCGGTCACTCGCCAGGCAACCTCTACAAACACTCATCTGTTTAAAAGTCCCCACGTTTTCACTTACAATATTACTGGTATGTTCCATTGGAATTAATTTATTTATTTTCATACTAATGAATTATCTGCTCATCAATATATGTGACTCAGAAAAATCGCAACAATACAATAAAAAATAACTTCAACACACCAATGCACAGATATCACAACAATAATCAATACTCTTACCAGCACCAATGACAATGACTTTACTTTACTGACATTAGTTGATTGACGGTTAGTGAGTGTTGCCAATTTTAGGTCCATGTCGCCTAAAATTTGGACACCAAGTACATAACCTTAAATCGCTTATCTATATAATATAATTATAAAACTCTTCCGTTACTGAGTGACTGACAGACAACGCACAGCCGAAACTATTGGGCGCAAGAAGCTGAAAGTTGACATGACATGTATGATCCTTCGGTACCTAAGGGGTGCACTAAGAAGGGATTTCCCGAAATTCCCACGGGATTGGGAAGAAATGGATAAATAAAAAAACATGTCAAAAGTCAAAAGTCAAAAATCATTTATTCATTTAGGTCACAAAGTAACACTTATGAACGTCAAAGTATATAGGTTAGTGAGTTTACTAAGTTACTGAAGCTACATTTAGGTTAGTTTCTAGGTTCAGGCGGCATGTGCGGGAGAAGCTGCGGGCATCCTCTAGTTATTGATATTGATTAAAAATGCCCGGACCTTTATTAATCTTGCACGCGGACATGAATCCAAAGTCTACTGGTCATGGCAGGTAAGAGATAAACATACACACTTTTTTTGTCAGCTTGCAAGGTTAGTTAAGGGGCGGGCATTTTAGGTGACATGGACCTAAAATTGGCAACACTCACTAACCGTCAATCTTCTAATGTTAATGTCAGTAAAGACAGTCATTGCCACAGAGTACTTTATATACAACTGAAAGTCATTGCTACCAGTATATATAAAGTACTCTGTGGTCATTGCCCATTGGTGCTCGTAAGAGTAGGTAATTTGGGTAAGTTGACGTTATATTTGTTATTGTATGTTGAACTATGTTGCGATTTTTCTGAGGACCATATTATATTGATGAGCAGATAATTCAGTAGTTTAAAAATAATTAAATTAATTCCAATGGAACACACCAGTATTACTGTAAGTGAAAACGTAGGGACTTTTAAACAGATGAGTGTTTGTAGAGTTTGCCTGGCGAGTGACCGAAGGATGATCAGTGCTACACGATATGAAGCCATGTACAAGGATTTAACTGGTTTAATTGTGAGTACATCCTCCTTGCTTCAAAATGTTAAGAACCAAATTCAGACCAGTAATTATTCTAACAGTAGCAAGCTACTGTTAGAATAATAGCTCTCATTTATTTACATAACATTGTTTTTATCTGTACTAAATGTGATACTTATACATAATATTAACACACGCTATAAAACAAACGAATGAAGCCGGTTGTGTGGCTCGAAAGTTGATAAACCGTTATTGGTCAAAGCATTTCTACAAAAAGAATATAAACTAAATTGAGACTCTCCTCCTTTTTAAAATACCAAGCATTACGTATTTAAAAAATGGGTCACAATAATTAATAAGTAATAATCGTATGGTTAATAGATTAGAGTAGAGGAAAAGCTTTCTTTCTTTTTTCTTCTCATGTAAGCACTATGACCTGAACCAGCTTTTTCAGTATAACGGAACAACTAGAATAAAAAATAATTGTCAGCTACAGGGCAAGGATGTCAACATCTCTATGCCTACACTTATTGAAGTGAAACTTCTTTATCGACGTATGGGAGAAATTTTGTAGCAGTGTAAAAAAAAAACGTCACGTTTTTCGGTTACGCGCCATGTTGCTTTTTTATCAAAGTTTAGTATAGTGACGTAAAGAATATAATGTAATATATTTATAAAAATAACAACAATATATTAGTTTTGAAGTTTGGTTTGAAATAAGAATAACAATATATTAATTTGAAAGTGATAAAATAAAAAGACTTATTCAAATTTAAGTGAATTTACAAGAAAAGTGAGAGTGATTATATATTTCGTTTTATAAATTCAACACGTATGAGCATGATTTTAATATTTATTTGAGGTTAACCTCACTTTTTGATTGTAAGTATCAGTGAATGTATATAAATCTGTTAAAATTAGCAAGTATTAATAAATATGACTGTAAATCTAGTGAACATTATTAATTCTAAAAACAATAAAAAATATAAATTAAATAATAATTTAAAAATAAAACAAAACACGATTAGAAAATAAAAATATGTATACGTACATCTTTTTTAATTATTCGTTTTTAATAATTTAATTATTTATTCATTTTTAATTTTATAAAATCGTTGCATTTCTACAAGATTAACTGTCATCATATAATTGTATTACTTTGAAAAGATAATTCCAATTATTTATTCATAGCTTGTGTAATTGATTAAGTCATTAAATATCTGCTTTGAATTATTTTTATTAAGTTATGAAATAAATATTAATATTAAAGTTAGTTAAATAATTTTTGTTAACTAATTAACTAATTAATGTCGTAAAGAAGTTTCACTTCTTACCTGTGTACTCTGGTACACACACACATTTTTATTGTACTATATTGACTGTCAAGTTTGCCTGTTAATCAGATTTTATTTATTTTACTCATGAAATATATATTTGTTTCAAAATAACTTAGTGTAAAACTCCCATGTGACAAGAGCTTTCCACCCAAAAAGTGCTCAGCGCGCCTAAAGTTTTTAATTAAAAAAATACAAAAAAAGGGCGGGTCAGATGCTAGTTCCTGATACTCTCTTGAGGATTATTAAGGGGTCACAATTTCGTTATTTTTTGCGTAGGATGCACCATTTCTGAGATATTGTTAAATAATTAAAAAATGGAAAGCGTGAAAGCGTGCCAATGGCGCAATGATTTTTGTTCCCTCGAGAAGCGCCTCGGCGCCTAAACAAGTTTTCACTTTAAAATTAATTAATTAACCACATTTTTTTTTTGACGCCGATCGTCCCCGAACGCTTTCCATTTTTGAATTAGTTTTGGTTTATAAAGAAGTGTTTATTTACGATCAAGGATTAAAGTTTTCACTTCTATCGGCTGCCCCAAAGACTGCCCCAATTCTTTTCTTTTTGATGTGATAGTAATTATATAAAACTAGTACTTCTATTGGACTGAGAAGATTTTGTATATCAATTAATAATTTATAATTTGCTATAATCATATTTGTACACCAGTTTTGGTAGAACATGTTGATTCTAACGAATACTTAACATCAGTAATATACATTTAATATGTATTATTATATTCACACATGTTTTGACAAATAAGCATATCTTTATCTTATAACCAAAGTATCATTCCACATTATATTTAAAGACTGGATTTGATTATAATATAATTGTTTATATTTCAGATCTCACCGTCAGATGGGTTACCACAGTGGCTGTGCTATGAATGTTCAGCTTTGTTAGAGAAATATGTTATTTTGAGAAATAAAATGATAAAATCACATTACATTCTGTATCAATATGTGGCGGAGAGTGTACCGGTGAGTACTATCATTGTGAGAACAATTCAGTTGTATGTACAATATGTAGTTGTTAGTATATTGTATAGTTAGCTGAAATATTGAAGGTGTCACTGTAAACTGGATTATCCTGTATTTTGAGTGCACGGATGCCGTAGTGGTTTAAGTGGTTGCCTCGCCACTGCCATTGCTCCGAGTGTTGCGTGTTCGAATCCCGCACGGGACAATACATTGTGTAATCCACAAATAGTTGTTACGAGTCTGGGTGTTTTTGTGTCCGTTGTTTGAATGTTTGTAAAGACCCCCGCGATACAAGAATTATTTCCTAGCGCAGGAGTTGCCATTACAAAGAAGGTAAATTTGATGTTTGTTGTCAGTTCGCATGCGTCGAGAATAGGAGCTCGCACTTAACTCAAACAAGTATCAAACACTACGAAATCCCGGGCATTATTGCTGAACAGGTACGACTTTAACAAGTTGTTATATGTGAGTACTGTGATATGTTGAAGACTTTAGATTGTGTTCAGCTTTGATTATTTAGAGGAAATGATGAAAGAAAATAATATGTCACCATCAATCAAACTTGAAATGGCGGAAATTAAATCTGAGAACTATTACGACGATAACATCACAATAGAAGAATGGCGGTAAGCATATTTGTAGTCATGTTGATTGTGAGTATTGTGACATTTATAACACAGCCGCGTTGATTCATAGACGTAACCTTGAGCGTGATTAACGATCGCGGGTCTCCACCGGGCACTCGCGGTCTGTAGCTGCGCATATGTCCATCTGCGCATATCTCGGTCAGTGTTATCGGGTTTTACAGCCAAGACATACTTTATATCCGGAATAGTCTGTAGACGACAATAGGTTCAGTGGTATTTTCTGTCTCCTTCATTTGTTTTCCATTTATTTTCAGTATTGAAGATCACCTACATGAATTAACAAGCAACTCGTCGATACTTGAACTCAAACACGAGAAAGAACATGCAGAGGTCAGTGTGTTTATCCTGTTCAGTTCACCATGCTAAACATTTACTTTATTTCTCGCTGTAGTCTAAGCGTTACGCACAAGCGATGGTTCTTGAAGTTCTATAATTGTTTCTTTCTAAGTGAGTTTCCCACAGAGCTATACTTAGATGAGTGATATACTTAATGTAAACTGATCCCATGATGGATCCCAGTGGAATTTTACTTGTAACCTTGTGCAATCAGTATAAATAACGCCGCTTCTTTTTTCATTTGCAGCGCATTAAATAAACAGATGCGATATAATGACTGTTAATAGTGAAGAGTTATAACTTTATCCTTATGCTCATCGAATCAAATTGATTTCAAAAGCGTCGCAGCGGTCAGTTCGATCTTCTCCAAGACACGATGTATTGCAGATATTTATGTATACCACCCGCTGTGAAAGTGAATCCGGCTGCTGTACACGTGATCTAGGGATCGAATAAACAGTCATTGATTGGGTTCTTCAGTCAAGAAATTATCAGTATAAAAACGGCAACGTTACAAAGCGTGTAAAGCCGTTGTTCCTGGGCTTAATCTCTCTTGGGCCGTGTGGGAATTCCATCTCATCAGATTGGTGAAAATGATCGGTCTGGAGGGCCTTATACAGGTTGTTACAGAAAGGTGTGGTCATATTTTAGGGTCGCTATGTACTTATATCTGATGAATAAACTATGTGCCCTAACCCCATACCAAAATATTTTTTTTTAAATTTTATGACAATTATTTAAATCATTTTATTTATTTGTTATTTAAATATCGATACAGAACGAGTTACAACAACTGTGCAATATCTGTGGGGTCACCGATCTACGCGAAAGTGAGTGCTAGGTTGTGAGTGAGAGTAATATGGGAGAACTTTTCTCGAACGATGACCAATGATCTCGAGTCGTAACAATATCTTAAGAATTTTAGTGGTCAGTGACGATCTGTGTCCGGATGCCTACCGATTGAGACATGTAGTCCTAGCGTCTGTGATAGCGCGAGATAACTCGTTCATATTCTCGCCAATTTGACATGTCAAAAATATTATAAGATTTGTTCTTACTAAAAAGATAATTGTGGGAATTACAATCGGCCGCCTACATTACACCTCAGTATTGGTGGGTCTAATTAAACTTAACGGATCAGAATTCAAATCTGCAACTCTTTTGTAGTCTTAAGTGCAATTCTGAAGTAAGAGTGTTTGATACTCAGGCGTCGACTCCAGAAGCCGCGCGTCAGTCGCTGCGAGCGCGGCTACACTTCGATGAGCACATCAGTAAGTATACTCAAGTACTTATAACACACACATTAGCTGTGCTGTTTGCTATGGCAACTTAGAACATAAGTAGCATCGAATTTTTATTTTATAAACGCGCCATCTACTCGCCGGCTACCAGAACCAATATGACATTAAAAATGGAGTGTTGATGAAGTAAAAAATGCGGGTAAATAAAATATAGAATAATTATTTTGATGTCTTCAAATTAGATAGGAATGTATAAAATAAAGTTATCATTTGTATTTATTACTACTAAAAATACTCTTTAATACAGAACATAGAAACAAAAACGTGATTAAACGCAGATTAAAAAAAAGAACATGGCGATGTGTATTTTCTATAATGGCAACACTTACATTACAAATTGGCGGCGTAGGAGTGTGTATTCCTTCTGTCGGTTTTATTTGTGATATTCCATAATTTTCTTTCAGTTGAGCTGAAGAATTTGTTACTCTAGTGTAGCATTGACAATCTTTGAATTGTACTCGGTATTAAAATTTATTTATTGTGTTTTTTGATGGTTATACATTTTGCACTGAGTAACAAATTACAATTTAACAATTACAGAAGGGAATTTATCGCCATTATCCTAATCACTCCTCCCATTCTTTCACACTATTCACCTTCCGCTCACTCATTTACGTTTCGTTCCTACATATTTATATCAAACAGATGTAATTGACATTTGTGTATGACCACTACCATAGACTAGTATATATTATCGGGAATAGACTGGAATCTTTGACATTTTAAGCGATTGCATCGCCATCTATAAAACTAGCAAGCAACTCTGCAATTTTGTTTCGTTTAAAATGGCGATAGATGTCGCTAATTTTAGTATTAGCTGTGTTGATTTATTTAACTTGTCAAGTACATACATTTGGTAAATACAAATAAAACCATAGGATATACAATTAAGAAAAAAATATTATTCACCATTTCACAATATATAAACAAAGAACACAATTTTTAAAGGTTTTGCCAAAATCACGATGTTGTATAAACACTTTGATAAAGTGATAACTGAATTCCTCTGTAAATAAGGTCCAAACTGCCAAACTGGAGGGCCTAGACTTCTTTACACGGAGTACCGAACTTGACGTGAATAGACACAAT
Source organism: Catocala sponsa (assembly GCA_963564715.1). Classification (NCBI taxonomy): domain Eukaryota; kingdom Metazoa; phylum Arthropoda; class Insecta; order Lepidoptera; family Erebidae; genus Catocala; species Catocala sponsa. The sequence continues at coordinate 2,928,547 of OY751356.1, read as the reverse complement.
TTCGGTGAAGATGCTTCATTTCCTAGTAGACTCGGAGGAACTGATGCTCAACTCGACGTGAATATCACAGAAAACAACGCAAATACAGCGAAACACAAAAATAATTTCGCACGAGCATGTAAATTGTAAACAAACCGACCGCCATTAATTTTGTGTGATGACAGCTAATGACTGAAGATTGACGTTACGAAAAACCATATTTCTACCATTCGGTTACAATACGAGAAAAAAATTGTATAAATATATATTTTGGTGGATATAAAAATGTATTAAAATAAAATATAGGACTTATATCTTCTTTTATCTCATTACTAATTTTCCTAGTATCGATTCGAATTTTGTAAGTCACAAAACTCATAAGCTAAATTCTACTAATAGGTAGTGTTTTAGTTTAACTGGTAGAATGGTTGTGACGTATGTACTAACGAACGAAAATAGTTCCATGTCTAAAAAAAAGAGGTCGACTATGTCGAAGTTTTCCTTCAATGTAGCCAAGATTCCGACCCATGACCACTACTTTATTATTTACTAGCTGAGCCGCGCAACTTCGTCTGCTTCACATAAGAGAATTTTCCTAGTTTTTGCAATATTTTTCATTTATGCTCCGCTCCTATTGGTCGTAGCGTGATGTTATATAGCCTATAGCCTTCCTCTATAAATGGGCTATCCAACACTGAAATATTTTTCTAATTTTTACCCGTAGTTCCTTAGATTACCGCGTTCAACCAAACAAACAAAATGTGAGTGAAGTCGGCGCGTGAGCGCCCCCGCCTTTTTATAAATGCAGCTGATGGCCGTTTCGCGCGTTAAACAACAATCAACCGTATAGCCGTACCCATACTGGCGCGGCGAGATTTGGAAGTTTTATTTCATCTATATCTTGTGTGTTTATAAACCGATTCCTATATTTTTTTTTATAATATAAATATTAAAGTGTACTTTTTGAATATGGGAGTTTGATAAAGATATATCTATTTGAAATACAATATATTTATGTATTTTAATACACTTTGAAGAAATGCCTAACGATTAAACACGTTATTGTGGCTAATTTATAAAAGATAGATATATACTATTCAGGCCTTTTTGTAGATCTTTTGAAGACCATCATCTTTGTAATACATACTTTTGGTGTATGATCAACGTATGCGAGGATAAGAGCTCGAAAGCGCATTTTCGTCCGACTTGCTTCAAATTTATCGTCACTGCTCAGCTCCTATGTGTCTTAGCGTTATGTTATATAGCCTATAACCTGCCCAGGAGTATGGACTATAATCGTACCAAGTTTGGTTAAAATCCCTTCCGTAGTTTTTGACCCATGCGTGCACATACAGACAGACAGACAAAAAATTTACTGATTGCATTTTTGTCATCAGTATCGATCACCATTCATCCTCCAATATTAATTTTGAATATATATTCAATGTACAGAATTGACCTCTCTACAGTTTTATTATAAGTATAGAGGTGCCCGTGTTCCTGAGAAACCTGCACTTGCCACTCACACAAGAGATGCTGAAGATATCACTTCAACACCATTCAGCGAGGACTGCAGAGATAGTGTCGAAAGCATTATCGACAGTGATGTTAGGGACAGTAGTAGTTCATGTAATAATATACAATCTTATATATGTGATAAGTGCAAAATAGTATTCAACGACAAGATTCTATTAATAGCACATATTCGCGAACATTCAGTGACCGGTGATAAGCCATACAAGTGTGATGTGTGTATGAAATGTTTTACTAGAAAGACCATGTTAAATAGACATTACCGTATACACACCGGTGATAAGCCATACAAGTGTGATGTGTGTATGAAATATTTTACTAGAAAGACCATGTTAAATAGACATTACCGTATGCACACCGGTGATAAGCCATACACGTGTGATCTCTGTATGAAATGTTTTACTCGAAAGACCCATTTAAATGACCATTACCGTGTATACACCGGTGACAAACCATACAAATGTAATATTTGTATGAAATGTTTTACTCGTAAGAGCTATTTAGGTACACATTACCGTATACACACCGGTGATAACTGATAAGCTATACAAATGTGATGTTTGTATGAAATTTTTTGACAGAAAGAGCCATTTAGATACCATTGCCGTGTACACACCGGTGACAAACCATACAAGTGTTATGTTTGTATGAAATGTTTTACTATAAAGGGCAATTTAGTTAAACATTACCGTATACACACTGATGATAAACCACAGAACATAGAATAAAGATAGAAAGGCCAGGCCTTGCGGGCGGGGCAGGCGCGCCGAACGAAGTGTGAGCAACGCACATACTTTAACCGTTCACTTGTTTTCATCTAATATTTTCTTCTGTTTACGTGAATGTTATTCATTAAAATTAAACTACTTTATCTGTTGATAATCGCGTTCATACATTATATTCTATAGAAATTATGTTTTTTGTTTTATTTAGGGATATTTGGACGTACTTTCTGAAAAACGTTCCAACCCACACTCGGGTCAAAATCGAGTTATTATTAGTAAATTAGTCACGGGGTTACTATTTACTAGCTGGAACAATGTGGTAGCTCTACTATCACTCTAAATATGAAATCATGACTTAGTAGCCCAACCCACATGTATGAAGAAGCACTACGGGATTGAACTTCAATCACGATTATCTCAAAATTGTGGGTTGGAACGTTTTTCAGAAAGTACGTCCAATTAACAGCTATACAAAATACAATCTATATATTAATACGTGAAGCAAAAACTTTGTACCCCTTTTTACGAAAATTGCGCGGACGGAGGAGTATGAATGACTGGTACTTCAGTACTTATTAGCGGTTATAGGTGCCCCACCTATAACCGCTAATAAGTACTGAAGTAGGTACGCATCTGCCGAGCTCATGCTCTCAGTGGTCGACCAGTGCCGGATTAACCACGTAGCAAGAGTAGCAATTGCTACGGGCCCCGCGCGAAAGGGGGCCCCGCATATTTAAGCCCATTCATCTCTGCCTGAGCGTAATTTTTTGAGAGAAACTTATTACTTACGATGTGGTATACTGAATTTACTTGTTGTCACAAAAACGTGAAATGTTACAACTTTTCCTACTAAGACAATCCACGTCAGACAATCGGTAACCGACTATTTCCTTGGCGTAAATAAAACACCGAATTTCATACGGTAAACGCACAAGTTCTACAAAAAGTCGCTCGTATAAATCGACTGTAGCTATTAACAAAGTCGGAACTACATTTTGGCGAATTTTGTTTTATTGCACCTAAGGTCCTAAATTATCCATATCTATGACCTTGCAAAGTTTCAAATTTCAAACTAATCGCTATCATGGTTTTTCTAGATTAATATAGTCGGAACTTTTAAAAGTGTCCGATTAATAATGTAGGTAGATATGTTACAACACTGTTCGCGGGGCGAGCGAGGGGCACGGGTGCCCGCGCATCGGGCGTATCTGCCATTTCGTTCATTGTTAACGGCCCGACTGCGCGCGTTAGTGTCTTGTTTTTATTTAAATGTCTACCGTAAATATTGCAATATTTAATATAAATATCAATGTCTCGATCTAGGCGTATGTTAGATTTAGTGCAACATACGTCCCAGCTAAAAAGATTCTTGCTAAATCAAGTATAATTGCCATTGGTGTTCCAACGGGTTCCAGCCAAAGGAAGAAAAGTAACTTAATATTTTTATTATAAGCTTAGTTTAACCGCAAACCTATATATAAAATGCATTTAATTCTTGGTTTATAGTGAAATACTTTAAAATTTGTTATGAAAATGTCAAATTGAGGATTAAACGGTTTAGATTGTAGTATGTATCAGGTCCTACATTGTTAATGGATTATCATTTTATTGTTTGTGTCGGATGTACCACATTCTACATTATTGCGCGCTTTGAATGCGTACATTTTTGTCAGATATGGTAGTACCAACTTTGATCCTTGTTCCACTTACACTATATTTTGTTGGATATGGTACTACTGACATCGTTAAACGTTCTTATTTTAAAAGCTTTTGTCGGATATGGTAATACCAACTTTTTTCATTGTACATAATTAAATTTTGATGTTGGATGTGGTAGTACCGATTTTGTCATTTAAAAACAGTGATAAAACATAGGTCGGATATGGCATATACTGCAATGTTAAGGGAGGTTTGGCTTATTTTTTCTGTATTATGTGACATTTTATAGTAGGTAGGTACTATGTTTTCTATTTTATAGTATATATCTCCTTAAAATATCCATACACTTTTACCTCATCACCTCACTACAAACCTTATCATCATCATCTGAGTGTTATTGCCAGTTGCATTCAAGGGTTAGGGGCCAAGGCTTTCGCCTTCAAGACCGGGGGCCGCCACTACTGATTTAACCCAGAATTGGCTAAATATGGTGTTTTCCACGAAGTGACTGCCGTTTGTCCTCCGCAACCCAAAGGGAAAAACCACATCTTTAGGTTAGGTAATCGTCAGGTGATTTGAGAGAGTACCAACTTTCCGTAACAACTATCATTATTGTTCATGACAGCCGGACCGATGGCTTAACTTGCTCTCCGAGGCATGGGAGTCTGTCGACTGCCAACTTCTTGACCGAAGTCAGATAGCCCGAAGGCTATAACAGGAATTTTATAACAAAAAAACCCAACATCAACTGTCTCGACGCGGAAATAGAATCCGATACCTCTCGATCAAGCGTTACAAGTTTATACCACTAGACCAGCGAGACAGTCAATACCTACATACCCACTAAATACCTTATGTGCCTACATTAGTGGCATTACAATTTGCTTTATATACAAGACTTACCGACAGTTAATTTGCGTAGAAGGCAGCAAAATGCTTTTTTGTATACTTATTTGTATCTTTATTATTCTAGAATAAGAATCTCCACTCCCCAAAGGTTTTCACGAGGATCTTGTACAGTTGCAAAACCTATTAGGAGATGATGTATTTAATGATAGTAGTAAGACCTAGACCTACTAGACGATTTTTCCCATGATGTGGATTTTATAAGCTACCAAGCATCATCACCGGCCGCTCCAGACATGGGCTCCGCACAGTTGTCGGACCAAAATCGCAATCGAATTGTTTTTTCGCTATATCTTTTTGTGGCCAGAAAATTTGGAATATCTGTCACTCATCGCTTTCTGGAGAAAGGTCACACGCAAAACGAGGGTGACAGTATTCACGCCACAATCGAAAGATCCTGCCGCCGTAAATCTATTTGGTTTTCAGAAGAGTGGTATTGCTTGGCTTGGTGGGCTAAGACTGAAAATTACCCCTATATAGTAAAGGAGTCAAAGCAGGAGGAAGGTCTTTAATTTTAAAGCCTAGCTAGGTAATTTTAAAGCCTAGCTAGGTAATAAAAACTGAACCAAAAATACGGCAAATGAGAAAGTTGTACGGACAAAAATAATGGAGGTTAAAGTGAGTGCTGAATAGTAGTTTAACCTCCATTATTTTGGTCGGTTGAATAGAGTATAAGTACGATTTGGATGAGGAACTATGCACAATAATTGTGGTTAGATCTGGTAGGCGAAATCAGCAACGTTTGGAGATGGAATTTGATCTGATAAAGGCCTATAGTGGTCCTTTACCTATCACCAAAGATAAATACAAAGATGTGACGAACCTTTGCAAAACTGAGATCATTCATCAACTGATTCTGCTATTAAGATTGACCAAGAAGATGCCGAAAATTAAATTTGCTTTCTTAAATACAAACAAAAAATATTTTCGTGAATTTTAACCGGATAGTATCAATTAAGATTTTCTATTGTTACCTAAACTTTCTAGTTATCATAGTTGGGTTCTTGCCGAAATTTTACAAAGTATTTCTAACAATACTTTGTGAAATTAGAAAGACTATGTAACAATGGAAAAATCTTAATTGATATTATTGGGTTATATTTACAAAAATTATATTTTATTGTTTAGAATTGGTTAATAATTAACAGTGTCTTTATTATTTAAGGTTGTTATGTTTTTATGATATTATTATAATTTGTTGCAGTGATCTTAGCACTAATGTTCAGAATATTAGAATTTAATTAGGCAATTCTTAAAGGATGTGTAAAACATAATTATGTACGAAACTATTACATTAATGAAACAAAGACTGATTTAATTTAATTTTAATATTTATTCTTTTTTGTGTTAATGGTTATGTTATTGTAGGTACTACGTATAAGGTCGTAATTAATTTAAAATCTGAATCTTTAATATTAAAAAGTTCTACGAGTAAATTATTAACTTAAATAAGTAATTTAGAAGTAAACAAAGACTGTCACAGCAACAGTGAACAAAGAGATAATTAATAAATATTTAACTCATGCGTTTAAAAGAGAAAATATACGTTTTCACTTATTATACTACATATACATTTTTGATATTCTGCAAAGTATCTGTATCACACTTTGTTCAATATTATAAGATTTATTTTTGAATTTAAGTTTAAAGTGTTCAACAGCTACCTCACGCTATCTTGTCATTATTTTATAAGACAAAAGTCTATTAAAAGGTCCTTTTATAATTATACATTTAATTCGATATTAATAAAACAAATTATAAGTTTCTTCAAGCCTTTTTTTAGTCTATAAAATGTAGAATACCCCACATGCGACATAATTTTATAACTACATAACGAAAAACATTGTAGGATATGGCAGTTCCCACACAACTACATAGCTAAACTTTGAGTAAGATAGTAGGATGTGACACTTTCGACTTTCACAGTACGTGAAACATTGTAGGATATGACACTTAAGACAAATTTGCTATGATCTGTTTCGGTTAACAGCGTAACATCTGCTTTTTCTAACATTATTTATTATTTTATTTTATTTTTTACATGACGATCTTCACAGACGTCAAAAACCATAGCATTATGCAAAATTTGGTTTCAATATATGGCGATTTGTCAATTTGGTGCAAGTTCAAAACTTCATTAGCCCGTACTGAAAAGTAGCACTTTTGAAGTACCGACTTTGTTAATAGCTACGGTCGAAATGTGTAGAATTTCAGTCGGCCCAATAATCAGCTCTACAAAAAGTCTGACGTATGCAAGCACTCTTACCCGAAAGAATTTGCTACGGGCCCCGCGCTTGCTTAATCCGGCACTGTGGTCAACGCGAAAGTGTCAACATCATTTAAAAATACTTAAATGCCTTATTGAGTAATATTAGGCTGCAAAAATCATAGCTAGAGTATAAATCTATCACATACAGGTATATCAGACCACCGGCAAATAAGATTATAGAATTTATTTAATACATTAAAAAAATTGGGGCAGTCTTTGGGGACTGCCGATAGAAGTGCAAACTTTAATCCTTGATCATAAACACTTCTTTATAAAACAAAAAAATAAAGGGGCGGCTCGGATGCTAGTTCCTGATAATCTCTTAGGCGTTATTAAGGGGGTCAACATTTCGTTATTTTTTGCGTAGGACGCACCATTTCTGAGATATTGTAAAAATTCTAAAAAAAAAATCGTGAAAGCGTGACGATGACGCGAGTTCTATAATTTTTGTTCACCCAAGAAGTGCTCAATGCGCCAAAAGAACTTTTCACTTCAAAAATCATCGCAGCTTTTAATTATATTAAACTTTTAACCGCCCCCCTTCATAACAGTTGTCGTGCCCCCAGCGCCCGACACAGTGAATCCTTACTAATATTATAAATGCGAAAATGAGTTTGTTTGTTTGTTACGCTTTCACGCCTTAACTACTCAACCGATCAACATGAAATTTTGCATACACGTTGTCAGGGGTACAGAATAGGACATAGGGTACCTTTCATCCAGAAAAAAATAACTTGCAAACCTAATCTAACCTAACCTACATTTACGCGAGCGAAGCCGCGGGTGAAAACTAGTCGAAAATAAATACTTACAAAAATAAATACTTATTTTAGGACTTCTAATTATGAGACTAAAGTGTATTAAATTGTAAGTGATTACTTAATTATCCATTTACAAAATATAAACTTTTTTTTAAAGAAAACAGTCGTAATTAAATAAAAAAGCAGATTAAACGAGCTGTGGTATTTGGTCGGCAATATACGACGCTGGCGAAATGGACACGAAAATATTTGTCGGATTAATCCGACGTAAGCGGTTAAAAGGTTAATAAACTAATCTCAAATCATGGCGAATATTTTCGAATGAACTTCATTCATTCAACTTTTAATAGACCAGGTTCGATAATTTTTGAAACCAAAAACAATAATAGTAGGATGAAACATATTGGAAAAGGAAGAGAGTATAACAAAAATTAAGGGAAAAATAATTTACGGGCGATCTGAGGTCGGGAAGTGGATGGGGGTGAGGGGGCAACACTGTCTCTCGAATGTCAGGACTCGAACTGAACGTAGACGTTTGTAAGATAGCCTGGATGGCGTAGTGGTTAGTGTAACCGACTGCCACGCCTGAGGTCGCGGGTTCGATTCCCGCACAAGTCAAACATTTGTGTGCATGAACATGGATGTTTGTCTTGGTCTGGGTGTTTCTATGTATAATATGTACCTAAGTATTTACAACAAAAAAAGTATATATGTATGTTTATCCATTGTCTAGTACCCATAGTACAAGCTCTGCTTAGTTTGGGCTAGATGGTGTTGTGTGTATGTGGTAGAATATATTATATTATAAAAAATAAATATTAAAAACAGTGTAGGTATTAATATTAATATACAAATAATAAATAACCACCGAAGATCTATAAAAACATTTTTATTCAAACAACCAGCAATACAAGATTATTCCAAGCGGCTTGAGAACTTGAAACACTGGAATCAATAGTAGGTAGGTACCAGGTGTCCAGTAACGCTAAGAGGTCTATCTTAACCTTTTAAGCGCTTAGCTAAATATCGATTGTCGTGCCCCTAGCGCCCGGCTACAAATCGATAAAATATTACCTACAATAATTAGGGAGGTAATAGGAAAAATTAGAACAAAAAATCATGCATGTTCTCTGTCGCAGAAATACGACACGGGCGGTAGGGGCACGGACATATATATGTGTCGCATAAATGCGACACAAGCGGTAAAAAGGTTAAGATTCAATTTACACCTCTGCGGAATGGAATGGAAGCGACTTTTTGCAGCGAAATTGTACATAGCATAATGAACTTTATGTCAACTGTATAAAGTACAAACTAAATACGAGCCAAAAAAAGTCTTCCGGGGAATCCTCGCGCATTCTCGAGAATTCTCCTATCTACTATAGGCGCCGTCTGTGGAATCCGCGGGAAGTGGCGCGAACAGGGAGTCGGTTGGGACGTTCTTTTTCTTCTGCCTCACAAATGAGCGATATAAAAATAAGATCCAAATTCTTGTCAACTAAAAGAGCGAATTCGCTGGAATGCGCGGCAATTCCCGAGCATTCCCGCGAATTCGCGCGCCTTCTAGCGTCATGAGTGTTTGGTGTTAATTCGCCAATACCCCGCATGTGCAAACTAATAAACGAATACAGCGACCTGGCTGACGTCCATTCTGATACAATATCGACGTCTGTCAGACATGTCAAATGTATTAAAGAATGTGATAAATATAAATTAAGTATATAATATCAAATCTAGAATTTAAGTACACATAATATATAAGTATATTAAATTATATAAGTAATAGATGTTGATACAGTAAACATTTTGCATGTGGTGTTTATCTGTAATTAGTTGTGCAGTTAGATTTAAGACACAAATACTTGTATGTTATACTTGCCCTATCTATTATATAGAAAGAAAGAAAGAAAATACATTTATTTGCAGCAGATTATGCACTACATAGTTACATATTTCAGACACAGTTAATTACAAAAAAAAAAAAAAAGAACAAATCTTACTGCAAATTGGTCGCAACTCAGCAAAATGCTAGTTTTGAAAAAACTAGCGCTGGTCTTCCGCTGCGACCATGTTTGTAAATAATATACTTAACACAACACAAAGATGACAAACGATATAAAATAATAATAATAATAATAGCGTCCACGGCACCAATATGACAACAATACAACATATATTTTATTTTTTTGCATCCCAGTTAAATTTAACAACTTAATTATCTCAAAAATACACATTAATGTTAGCGACTGTAACTTCTCTACATAGTTATATAGCACTTGTGTCATGCAGCTGTGTTTCCTGACCTTTTTGGTGATCAAATAAAAATTTCTTTAATGTCGTTCTAAAACGTTGAATATGTTGCAGATTCCTAATCGGGGGTGGAATGTTGGGATATCTGCATATCTGTAACAACTGTTGGTAAACCTTAATAAAATAAATAAATAAATAAAATAAGGCGAAATTGACGCTGCCATTCCATTCCATTCCATTCCGCGGTGGTGTAAATTGAGCGTTACTATTCATGCGCTAACTGCTTTTGTGTTTAAAATAATGTGGGTACAAAATCGAATAAAGGCAACTACCCTCTTGGGTCGATTTAGAGCCTTCACTTTTCGTGCGTTAGTAACATATTTACATCTATTCTGTATATAATATCATTGGTTCGATCCAACGTAGTAATGATGAACGATTTTTGAATAATTTATTTGGTATCTCTCGTCGTAAATATGATATGTACATTTGTTAAGTTGTTATCCTTGTGAGAATGGACTGTTCGCGTTTGTAGTAAGGTGGTAGACTCCAGCTGATCTGAAAACATAGATAAGATGAATTAATTAATTATCTGTTATAATATCTTAGCACTTAGCAGCGATTGTTCAGTGGGGAGACCAACATACTGCAATGCAGAGATGCTCTGACTTTCGGAAGTTATATGACTTTTCAAAATTATTTTATTATCGGCTGCTCCGTGCCTCAGAGAGCACGTTAAGCCGTCGGTCCCGGCTGCCATGAACATCTATGGCAGTCATTATTGGGAAGTCAGTGCCTTCTAATATCCTGACACTGGTATCGTTAGCCTTCGGGTTGCGGAGATCAGATAACAGTCGCTCCGTGTGAAAACTGATATCCAGTCAAACCCGGTTAGACTAGAAAGCCGACCCCAAGTGACTTGGGAATAATAAAGAATAGGGAGAAGAAGATCTTAGCACTTACTGACTACAAGTTGTGGGGGGGGGGGGGGTCGCTGATGCAGTGTCAGTTCCAGCGACCCACTCACCATACAAAGCAGTGAGTTGGCACATCGTGGTGGTTATAGTCGGTAGGCCCGAAGTCTCGGGAGAGCCTGATATAACCTTCTCGCCTCCCCGCGTGGCCTTGTGGCAAGGGGTTAAGCCTAGGGAGCATATTCCCTTAAAAAAAGTTGGGGTAGTCTTTGGGGACTGCCGATAGAAGTAAAAACTTTAATCCTTGGTCATAAACACTTCTTTATAAATAAAAAAATAAATAAAAATGGGTGGTTCGGATTCCTAATACTCTCTTAGGCGTTATTATGGGAGTCAAAATTTCGTTATTTTTTGCGTAGGACGCACCATTTGTGAGATATTGTTAATATTCTAAAATAATTAAGCGTGACGATGACGAAGCGCGTGACCATAACGCGAGTTCTATGATTTTTGTTCACCCAAGAAGTGCTCAACGCGCCTAAAGAAGTATTCATTTCAAAAATAAAGGCTAAAAGTTGTTGGCTCGATCTTCTCAAAAGTTAGCCTCTAAAGGTGCTGATAGAGATTGTAATGAGTATTCTAGCGAATGTTACATTATAGAAAAATAAACGGTAGCGTTTTAGCGAGCATTCTAGTGAGAGTTCAAGCGAGCATTTTAGCAAAGGGACATTCCCCTTTTCTCTACGACTAGTCCAGTTTATGATATAGCGTTCCCCTGCACTTATCTTCAAGGTTATATTAGGTGGAGCCGCTGTACCTTCCAGTGCCCGAGAGCACCTTCCGGGACCAGTTATAGAGGTTTTATCCCCAAATCTCGACTCTCCATCCTAATATCAGAGATCCGGTTCTCGTAAGCGAGCAACCTCGTGCCCAAGTGACACTACCTATTTTCCAGATAGGTACCGGAGCAATAAAGCCGCTCACCACCCGCAACTCTAGGAGAACTTGCTGACGAAAACTTCAAAGCGAAAGGACAGTAAATTTGCGACAAGCTTATTGCCAAGCATGAGCAAGTCTGAGTTCTGACATCTTTGTGAAGAATATTTTTTTGACGAGCACAGAGCGTTCGCTAGAATTTCTTTTTTGTCTCCTTTTACACTGCGATCTGTCGACACAGACATTAAATGATAAATTTTATCAGTGGGTTCGCTAGAATGAGCGTGAAAATGTTCGTAGCGATGTTTTGTTTTATGCTTGGCTCTGTTCTTCGTGCAGTTCGACAATTTAAAAACGGCGATGGCTCGATTTTCTGCTACAAGTGAACGCTGAAGTCTTTCAGGACCTTAATACTGGTTATGCTAGTATAGTCCCCCCGCTTTGTCGTAGGGGACTAGGTCCCCCAATATTTGTTTGATGGTTGTGTGGGACCCGCCACGTCCATCGGCGAGTCGAACCTTCTGCGGGGTCGCGATTCGAATGCGAGAGCGATTCGTGCAGCCCCGCCATAAAGGTGTGAGGAACATCGCGGTGGCTTTAGTCGGTTCAGCCCAAATTAATCTTAGGGGCTGGATCCCGACATATCCCCATCGCCCGCCCCAAAACCGGCGATGGGGAATGAGATTGCACATATCCCCGTGTAAAAAAAATGTATACGATCATTCATGTGTAGGTACACGAAATACAGATTAAAACTAACGCGACACCATATTGTCCGAGTCTGAGGTGCAGTCGAGGTTATCTGCACGGATGGCGTAGTAGTTTAAGAAGTCACTTCGCCATTACCATTGCGCCGAGTGTTGTGGATTCAATCCCCACACGGGACAAACATTTGCATTTTTTAAAAAAAATTTATACAACTATGCTGGCAGACAATCATACGGCCCACCTGATGGTAAGTGATCACCGTAGCCTAAGGACGCCTGCAACACCAGGGGCATCACTAGCGCGTTGCCGACCCTTTAGGAAAGGAAGTGGGAGGGAGAAGAAGCGGGAAGGGGGTAAGGAGGTGATTGGGCCTCCGGTACTCTCACTCGCCGAACGAAACACAACAGTAGGAACACTGGTATTTCACGTCGATATTCTGTGAGAGGGTAGTCCTTCCCCGGTCGAGCCAGCACATTCATGCTGACATCAGCGAGGCTCTACTACTCCAAAATGCATGATCCACAATTAGTTGTTCCAATTCTAGGTATTCTTTGTTGTTTGAATGTTTGCAAAAGCCTCCGTTACACAGTCCTAGAGCAGGAGATGTCTTAAAATTTCTCTCTCTCTCGTATGGCTCATATTGGCACAGCCACCAATACCCCCTTGTATCTTTTAAACGGCGGACCGACCAATTCTAATACGACCAAATTCGACTAATTACCGTCTAATTCACTATGTAAATAGATGTACGGTAACGCACGAAGTGTTGCTGCTAGAGCCCGGGATTCACGGGTGATAAATGATACGATAGAGTTGAGCGGTATAATAGTAGATTTATTCCGACACGTTATGCTAATTTACTCTAATGATCAAAGATGATATGAGTGCGGTTAATGTGCCGGTCGGTTATGCACTGACTCGTGTAGGTCACTCGGTCTACTATTGCGGCCGCGTGTGACCTAGATGAGCCAAAGATGCTGATGTGTTCGATATGTATTGAACAATAGATTCCCGTTTGCGATGCTGGTATGACGTGTGTACGTTGAGTAGTTTCATTTTGCCACACTAAACCTTTATAATATTTCATATGATTGTATTCTTACCCAATCTTTGGTACCAGTCCTCCCATCCTCAGGTTGCCGAACAAGACGCAGTTGCCACTCATGGCAGTCAGGTATGAAGCGCAACGTCTGCCAGTAAAACCTCCTGATGTAAGAGACTCTGCGAAGTAGAAGAAAGACCTGGAAGAAGAAAAAGGTTATTTTAAATACGAAAATGATTAATTAATATAATGCGTATACCAAAGATATTACCAAATTTGGTAGGCGCTCATAGCCAGTTGCACTCACTGATCGGTAAACGATTAGCGAGGTTAAGTAATGATGGGTGCGATCAGTCTATAGATGGGTGATCTCTTAGTGGTATTTCATCTGAGCGTCTCCGTGCTTCGGAGACCACGTAAAAAGTCGGTCCCTGTTGTTGTCCGATTGACAGCAGTCGTTAAGCCATGTCAGAGGCCTACGGGCGGCTTGAACAACTCTTGACAACAGGTTGGCCACTAACCACACGAAAAAGAAGAAAGAAAGAAGAAGAATATCTTTTTTTAAAGGCATTACGATTCCTGTGACGCGAGAGACTTTACAAACATTTAAGCGATGGACTCCTTGTGTTGGTTTTAGATCATAATCGACTGCCTCCACGGCGCACTGGTAGTAGACGCAATTGTTGTGCATGAGGGTTATTCGATTTTTGAAGTGAAAACTTCTTTAGCGGCGTTGTGCACTTTTTTGTGATGGGTAAACAATGTTAAACTCGCGTCAGGACACGTGACCTGCGTAAAAACTACCTTCCTAAGTCGTCACAGTAGGGACCTCGGCATCACTTCAGCTATTATGAGGACGTAGTGTGGAAGACTGCTCGTGGACTACATGACTGTGTATTATCAGGCGGAGTGTAGTTATTTTGATAGGAAATAATAAAAAAGTCAATTTCAGCAAAGTCGTGTATGAATGAGGATTGAATTACCTGGCATGGCTACACTCTTGCGAGTTACATCCAGGCATGGCATTGCCACCATTGGGGTAGAAATCGACGTCCCCCAGGGTAGCGATGTACCCAGAGACGCCCACATTGGTATGAATGACTTCGGTGTAAACTCCATCCGTCGAACGGAACTTGTTGTCGTTGCTAATCCACCCGGTGTATGCTGGGTCGAGAGCTGAAGGTGTAATAGATGAGGTTTTAATTGGAGATGGTTCAGAGGCTTAGTCAGGGCTGGTCGGCTTTCGAGCTTTCCGGCATACACGACCAGCTTTCTAAAACCGAGGAAATAAAATCTCAATAACTACTTGTCTTTTCGACGAGGGAATTGATTGCAGGACTTCATTATCCACAGATGTATACACGATGGTTGAGCTTTCCGAGACATACAGATGAAATAAGACCAGCTTCCTAAATACAAGCTTACATTTTTTCATATTTAGATTAATAGTTCATGTTAAAATATTTTTATAATATTATCGGGCAATAATAATTGAATATTAAAGAAACAAGTTGAAGGAGGACTTAGGCCCTTCGTACACAAACCTACGCAAATCTTCGATACCCGATGATTTTGGTCTCTAAGCGACTACCGCAATACAAATTCATAGAGGTTCGTACACAGGCACGCGTCGCCGACATTTGTACTTGTGTACGAACCTTTATGAATTTGTATTGCGGTAGTCGTTTAGAGACCAAAATCATCGGGTATCGAAGATTTGCGTAGGCTTGTGTACGAAGGGCCTATGTTGTTATTAAGAATTTCTTGACAGAAAAACTCAAAACCTTTTTATCGCTCCAACTCGGGAATGGAAAATTACCACTAGATCAACGAAACAGGGCACCTTTTTTAGGAACAGATTCATTGTAACTAGAACCGGTATCGTTCCGAAAAGAAGAACCGAAACGAATAACCGTAATCCATTATTGTACCGGTTTTCAATCTATCAACAACTAAAGGTTGTCCTCACCAGTGATGTAAGGCACTTGGCCTCCAAGGTTTCTGCCCACGATGCCGGCCTGGTGACCACCCAGATGGTGACCAACTATGTGGTACATGACTGGAACTGCTTCAGTGGCAGAGTTCAGCCAAGCGATGAAACGAGCCACGCTTTCACCTGAAGAAACATACAACATGTTTATAGAGTTAGATAAATCCTATGCTAACTTCCTAACTAATATTATAAAAGCGAAAATGAGTTTATTTGTTTGTTACTTTTTCACGCCTAAACCACTGAACCGATCATCCTGAAATTTTGCATATACCTTGTCAAGTGTACTGAAACGGACATAGGCTACCTTTCATGCAGAAAAAAATTACTGTGCCCGAGGAAAACAACAATAACGTTCTTATGATAATGAATTATATTATTACAAGCAGAATACGACCCGAATTGATTGTCAAATTCTAAACTAACGCGAGCGAAGCCGCGGGCAAAAGCTAGTAGCAAATAAATGTTATATTTTTAGGTTATTGGATGACAGGGCATCACCTCAGAGCTGTCGCATGCTCGCAGTTAATGCTTGCATTGGGCACTGCTGAAGTAGTTTCAGTTCCAACCTTCCTCCACCCACCATTCAAAGTAGTGAGTTGGCATACTGTGATCGGTTTAGTCGGTAGTTCCCGAGTCATTCCATCTTCCTTCGGGCGAGTCCGAAATACCTTTTTGTTTCTATTTTTTTAATAATTTTTTTTTAATTATTTGATTTTAACAATTTTTCTCTTAATCTAATACATATATTTTAAAAAGCGTTTAAAATATGAAAAGAGAATTCGATGACGACCGTACTAGTATTTAAACTGTGCTACAGTCGCCAGCGCCTTCCACCCTGAGATTAAACAGAGAGAAACAATATTATTCTATAAACAAATATTTTGAGGACAAAATCACATTTGCAATGTAATTATAAAATATTTAATTTCAATTACTTAAATTCAATCATTATTTTTATTTAAATTTCTATTAATCTTATTTATTGCAATTATCGTGACACTTCTTATGTATGTAATATTAACAATAGGTACGACATTCTTATCTGGATCTATTTCATCTAAATGACATGTTTTATAATTATATAATTAGTACTATTTATTGGTATCAAATAAATGACATTTTCAGGGTATATGGGCATTACTTGAAATTTCCATGTATTGTTAATTTAATGGACCAGCTATTTTAGTTCTTATTTTGCACGCCACATGTGGCAGAATATGCTGTACATTTTTATAAAACGACCATTCTGTATACTTGACCATATTCTTGCAAATAAAGTTATGATTATGATTATGATTGTTACAAAAAATGTAATAGTTTAGGCACATTAAGAAAAGAGCGAAATAAGATTTTTCCTTCCCTTTCCCACGAAGAAGTATACGTAAATGGCATTCCCACGTAAAAAAGGGTACGTGGCGAAATACGGTAACCCATTCACATTTTGTAATTATTCAAGTAAAGAAGTTACATTACCAAAACTTTAAAAAGCAAAGAATTTTTAAAATCTACTTAAAAATGAATAAAGTGTGAGCGTCAAATCTGGTAGTATAATAATAATAATAGCGTGTGCTTGTGTGTGTGTTTGGTGTTTGTATGATGTTTGAGTTGGAGTTGCAACTTTCATTTTATTTCACAACTAGTTTTCACCCGAGGCTTCGCTCGCGTACATGTAGGTTAGGTTAGGTTAGGTTTGGCGGAGCGGGGGCGTGAGGAAGATCCTTACGCCCCGGAAGTCCGCCGCCGGAGGAGGGGGCGCAGGAGACGCGCTTATGTCGCTCTCTTGCCCCCCACGTAAGGGTTCCGGGTGGCAAGGCTCAGGGGGGCCTGCCACCCACAAATTAAGAACCCCGAGAGGGCGCGCGCGGTGTTCCCGCACGCCTTCCAATGTCGAAAGGGGAGAGCGGTGAGGCTCTCCCCTGGGGACGAGAGGTGGTCGGGTCCGATGACCCGGCCCGCACCCACGCGGGGGGGCCTGCTATGGATGACTCAATTCTTTTAAGAGCTCCCAACAGGCCCCTCCATTGGGTGAGAGAGGGAACACCCCAGGTTTTTTAGTGGGTATACCAGTATGGGGAGTCCCACACGCCCCGCCGGTGCCGTCCCCTAGCCGGCGGATAGTGCATCAACCATTTTTCCTGGGTACCAAAAAAAAAAAAAAAGGTTTGCAACAGTTCTTTTTCCTGGATGAAAGGTACCCTATGTCCTATTCTGTACCTCTGACAACGTGTATGCAAAATTTCATGTTGATCGGTTGAGTAGTTAAGGCGTGAAAGCGTAACAAACAAACAAACTCATTTTCGCATTTATAATATTAGTAAGGATTTGTAATAGATGAAACCGTTAAATGACAGAAAAAGGATGCACGATACAAACAGTGACGTCACCGCTATTATTTCAAAACATTAATAACTTTTAATCCTCTTTGGAATGTCTTTAAGCATCGTATCTTATTTCCAACGTGAAGTAGGTATATAAAAGCAGCTGCTAATTATCGTAAATAGAGATAAATATAAACGGCTTATAGGTATATAGGAAGGATGTCGATAAATTTTATTATCTATTCAAAAATTATCAATTTTAATCGTCGATAGCCTCCGGGTATCAACAATAATAATAATCTCTATATTAATACGTGAAGCGAAAACTTTGGATCCCTTTTTACGAAAATTGGGCGGACGGAGGAGTATGAAATTTCGCACACTTATAGTTTATACAGAGAAGAAGTGACGAATGCTAATATTTATATAAAATATGAATTAGAAATACATTAAATTAATGAAAAAACACTACACGCACACAACCATGCATTTGACGCGCGCAGTGGAAGCGCGTAACTGTGGTTACATATATCAATATATAATGACATATATCAGCAATATCTTACAGGCAAACTTTGGTCGAATTAATGAGCACTAGGCGACCGCTAGTATTAATAATATTCTATCACATACACACAACACCATCTAGCCCAAACTAAGCAAAGCTTGTACTATGAGTACTAGACAATGGATAAACATACATATATACTTTTTTTTTTGTAAATACATACATATTATACATAGAAACACGCAGACCAAGACAAACATCCATGTTCATGCCCACAAATGTTTGACTTGTGCGGGAATCGAATCCGCAACCTCAGGCGTGGCAGTCGGTACTATGTAGATAGTTGTCGCAAATTTACATTATTAAAAGACCAATATTTCACCAAAAAGCTCAACTTCCCTCATGGGGCGATGCTTGCCACATTAACCCTTTAGCTCGCAACGACAAGCCGGCTCAACGTTCACTTTAAAAAAATGTTGATAAAAAATTAGTTACTTTTTATAAGTTTTTATTTAATGCCTACAACGAATAACTAAACGCAATTGTAAAAAAGAAATACTTTGACATTTCCGAACGCATTTTACGTCAGTGTTTTGCAAAATGGCGTCACGGTCGCAGCGACTCCGTGGATTGCAGGTAATTTTATTCTATAAAAAATATTTTTAAGAGTTTTTCTTGATAGTGGACACCGGTATTTTATTTTTAGAAAGCCATTTTAGTATTATGATTACAAATAACTTCATTGTATTGACTAACTTACAAGCACAGAGTTCATAAAATGATACGTTGAACATTCTCAACGTTGCGATGTAATCAGTAAATTACTTCGTAATATGTATGTTGAGCATGTTCAACATTGCGGCTTTGCTAACGATTTATTTAGCATGTATTTATACTAACATTTTATTGTATAAATTGGTGTTTTTTCATGCTATGGGTGTGGTTTGCATGTTTTTTTTTTGCTTGCTTCAGACTAAGCCAATATGGCAAAGAACGCGCAAAATTATGGCACTAGTTCCTCCAGAGAATGCTCCATCAGATAGTAGCAGTACTAGTACTGACGATGAAGTTATAATTGAAGACAGGACGAAAAAACGTGAAAACTCTTATTCTAGCTCCGAACCCAGGTCATACCCTTCTTCACTTAACGACTTGGACCTTGATAGTACTGGAAATGAGTCTCCCACGCCTTTCTTATCCGATGAAGAAACTGTTCCATTGACACCCGTCATGAATAACATGTTCCCTCCAGACAATACATCACATCAACTTCCCGTTCTCCAGTCAGTTTCGTCTATTCTATCACCTCAAGTTTCGTCTATTTTATCACCTCAAGTTTCATGTGTCTTATCCCCACAAGTTTCTTCAAATATATCCCCAGCGACACGTTCCAAGAGGCGAGCTAATACAACACCTAAAATTGTTGCTAAGAAAATAAAAAAGTATGTGAGAAAACCGTTGTTATTCAAATGGAAAACTGCTAAATTTAAATACACAGCACATATCGAACCAACTATACTTGATGTTCCGATTGATTCAAATGCGATGTCCCCTTTAGACTACTTCTACATTTTTTTTTCAGAAGATGTTATTAATTTGATTACAGCTCATACAAACTTATATTCAGTACAAAATGATGCTGCCAAATGCGCAAATGTCTCTAATGATAATATACGGGACTTTTTAGCCATTACTCTTATGATGGGCGTGGTGCAAATGCCATCATACAAGGATTATTGGAGTCGCGAATTAAGATATCCCTCCATCGCAGATATCATGCCGATCAAAATGTACGAAAAAATCAGAAAATATCTTCATTTTGTGGACAACTTGGACATGAATGATGATCGCTATTTTAAAGTTCGACCACTTTTAGAAATGGTGAGACGTAATTGCCTAAAACTTAAGGAAGAAGGGAGATATAGTATTGACGAAATGATGGTACCCTATAAAGGTACTAGGGCAGGCAGTAGACGTCAATACTTACCGAAAAAACCCAAAAAATGGGGGTTTAAAATATTTGTGAGAGCTGGCGTATCTGGGCTAGTGTACGATTTTATTCCTTACGCTGGGGAGGACACCTTTCGAAATAACACTTTCACGGACTATGAAAATAGTTTAGGTCTTGGGGCCAAAGTTGTTTTGGCGCTCTGTAAGACTATAGAAGCGAAGCCGGCAACAGTATACTTTGACAACTTTTTTACCTCTTTAGAGTTAATTCACCATTTACGGGAAGAGTATGGTATTTTTAGCCTTGGAACAATAAAAGCCAATCGCTTGCGAGGATGTCAAAATAAAATGTTGACTGACAAGCAATTGTCCAAGAAAGGTAGAGGTGCAAGTAAACAGGTCGTCTGCAATAACAATAAAATAGCTGTTGTAAAATGGTTGGATAACAAGGTGGTCACGCTAGCAAGTTCGTTTGTTGACTCTTATCCGTTGGGGAAAATTCAAAGATACTGCAAAGAAAGTAAAGCTAAGATTGAAGTGAACTGTCCTCGAATAGTAAAGGAATATAACGCTCACATGGGCGGTGTAGACTTGGCAGATATGTTGATTGCATTGTACAGATCTGCTTTCAAAACCAAAAGATGGTACATGGCGATTTTCTCCCAAACGCTTGACATATGCGTAAACAATGCCTGGTTGTTATACAGACGGGAAAGCCCAGATGCAAAAAAATGTCTTAGCTTGAAAAAGTTTAGAGTTCAAATTGTAAATGAACTGTTACACAAAAACCGAATTAGACAAACCAACGAAAAAGTGGACAACGCCAAGCAGCACATACAAACTCCTAGTGCTCCAAGACCTCCTGATTCGGTCAGGTATGACAACACGGGACACTGGCCTACATTTTTATCCTATGGGCGTTGCAAATTCTGTAAAACGGGTTATACAAATGTGAATTGTACAAAATGTAATTTACGGCTATGTTTTGTATCTAAAAGGAACTGTTTTTATAACTATCATGTTTTACAGTAGGTACCTTTTGGGTGATTTATCGTTCATTTTTATAATATTCATGACTGATTGTCCTTTTTATGTCTTTTTCAATTATATTTTTTTATAATAAATGCATGATGATTGTGAATAAGTGTTTATTTTATAAAAATCTCAAAAACCTACATATATCGCAATGTTGAAAATACTTAACGTTCATTTTACCACCTAATTTTCCCAATACATCGCAACGTTGAGTATTTTTAACATATGTTTTTCCAAAAGTTGCACAAACTAGATTTATTTATTTATTTTTATGTACATTTATATACTATTTACATACATATAAACTAAAAAAAAACACAAAAATACAGATTTAGTTTCCTTGCGAACTAAAGGGTTAAGACTAACATCGATTCCGAGCGAAATGTGCCACAACAGGCGGTCACAGTTAATTTAATAAAATCAACACTTTTTGTTTAATACAAATATAAAATATACATTTACCATAACAATGAATGTGTTTGTAATTACTCCGTGTAAAAACTTAAAATAATTCGTATTTTCGCATATAAAATTACGTAAATTTGCACGAAAAGTGCAAAAACGTAAGCTCGTGTTACGTGATTTTTAGATTATAACAGTAGAAATCTATCCTATTTTATAGCTTAAACGAAACATAAATAGTTATGTTACAATTTGTCCGTACCAAATATTTAAGTTATTGGTTGATAATAAAGATAAATATTTATCAAAAAAGCACTTCAAATCCTCCATACAATTTTACTATGGCGGCCGCGCGCCGATTTGAATATGCGCCGCACGAGCTCTGTCATTATCTGTCTTACGCTCGGCGCAGTCTTAAGTGGACGCCTCGCCACTGCTACTGCGCCGAGTGTTGCGGGTTCGATCCCCACACGAGACAAAAATTTGTGTGATCCAAAATAAGTTGCTCCGAGTGTGGATCTGTGTCTATTAAATGTTTATAAAATTCCGCGGAACACAGAACTCATTCAAAGTGCGTGAGAGGTCTTTTAAAAAAAATATGGGGCAGTTTTTGGGGACTGCCGATAGAAGTGAAAACTTTAATCCTTGATCATAAACACTTCTGTACGAAACAAAAAAAAAAAGGGTGGGTCGGATGCTATTTCCTGATGCTCTTTTAGGGGCTATTAAGGGGGTCAAAATTTCGTTATTTTTATAAAGCGTGGAAGCGTGACGATGACGCGAGTTCCATGATTTTTATTCACCCAAAAAGTGCTCAACGCGTCTAAAGATGTTTTCACTTCAATAAATTGAGTGTACCTTGATATCTCAAAAAGTTTATGTTGGCTAGATCTGGGATTTGAATGCGGGATCTCATGCACAGCAGTCGCATAGGTACACTACCGCCATCAAGGTAGTCAGTTACCTTGAGCTTGTCAATAAACGTTATCTATATATTAATACGTGAAGCTAAAACCTTGTACCCCTTTTTACGAAAATTGCGCGGACGGAGGAGTATGAAATTTGGCACAGTTAAAGTTTATATGGAGAAGGAGGGGCGAATCCTAATATTTATATAAAATATGCATTAGAAATACATTAAATTAATGAAAAAACACTACACGCACACATCATGCATTTGACACACGCAGTCGAATCGCGTTCGTAGTATTTCGACATTGTTCGTCTGACGTCGTACAATTCTTTGCAACTATGGTTACCTATACCTTATTTATATGTAATAGAGAAAAACAGAAAACAAAGTAGCAAACTTAGGAATTTTGGTTGAATTTTGACCACTAGGCGACCGCTAGTGATAATTATAATCCAAAAGATGAAAAGACTATATCAACTTACCAGAAGTGACGGTATTAGCGACGGCTGTGAAGTAGTTAAGGGCACCAGCGCCCGCACTCCAGTCCACCACGATCACGTTCACATCCTCAGCAGACAGGAACGCTGATGAAAAAACCATTGAATAAACATCCTTCAGGATGCGATGCTTTTTTTTTCTTATACCAAGGTGGCAAACAAGCATACGGCTCACCTAATGGTAAGTGGTCACCGTAGCCTATGGACGCCTGCAACACCAGAGACATCACTTGCGCGTTGCCGACCCTATAGGAAAGGAAGTGGGCAGGAGAAGGAGCGGGAAGGAGGAAAGAGGGTGATTGGGCCTCCGGCACTCTCACTCACCGAACGAAACACAACAGTAGGAATACTGCTATTTCACGTCGATATTCTGTGAGAGGGTAGTACTTCCCCGGTCGAGCCGGCACATTCATGCTGAAATCAGCGAGGCTCTACTACTCAAAAAAGTTCTAGTATATATTTTATTTTCTTCTTTGATGAATAACATTAACAAAAATATATTCATGTTTTCTGACCAAATAGGAGTAGGTTTTAGTGGACTAATTAATTCTCATACAGAGACGCCTTGCATAAATATTTGTTCCCCTGGGGCTAGGTTAGGTTCTATAATTGATAAGTTAAAAACTACAAAATTAAATGCAGAATCAACAGTAATATTTCTTTATGGTGACAGCTTATCTGTCACTAAAAAAGAGGCAATCCATTTGACAGAGGTAATAGAATCATTACATTATAAAGTAGGGTGTAACTTTATTCTTTGTGCATTACCATATTCCTATGTACTAACAAATGAACAAAATAGGAATATTGAAAAACTTAATTTACTTTTTTATAACAGTACATGTTACAACAATTATAGTTTATTTTTTGACACTAATAAGTTTATTAGTAAATTTTTATTGACTAAAGATACAATGTATCTATCTTCTTTTTATAAAAAGCAACTTGCTAAATTATTAGCATTTAATATAATATGTAGCGACTCAGGTACCAGTAGGGTAATTAAGGTTTTAGGACATAGTAGTATTTCTACTACAAATTCAAATATTGACACTTCTAGTAGTTTAAACTGTTAGATGAGACAAAGGATAGGCATACACACAGTATTAGACTAATTCATCAGAATATTCAGGGTCTATCCGGCAAGGAGTTAGAATTAGATTTATTTTTTAAACAACATAATATTCAAATATGTTGCATAACAGAACATTGGTTAAGAACTAATCAATTAATATTTAATAACGAATATTATTCAATTGTAAGTGCGTTTGTAAGAAAGAATTCTATACATGGTGGCTCTCTAATATATGTATGTAACAATCTAAAATGTAAAGAACGTAAAGATATAGTAAATCTTTCTATCGAGCGCACTGTTGAACTATCCTGTGTGGAATTAGAGTAACATGTCATAGTTTGTGTATACCGACCACCGCAAAGTGATTTTAGTGTATTTGAAACCGTAATAGAGGATATCTTAAAACGCTTGAGTTCTAGTAATAGGCATATAGTAGTGTGTGGTGATTTTAATGTTAATTTACTTGAGCAGTCAGCTGTCTCTTTAAGACTTATTAGTTTATTTAGATCATTTAATTTACAGCATTTATTTTCTGAACCCACTAGGATCACTTCACATTCTGCTACCTGCTTAGATAATGTATTTTGCGACTGCCAATTTCTAAATAGGGCCATATTGAGTGAACTTACATCTGACCACTGTGGGCAAAAGGTAGTATTTCCTGTGAGTACAATTCATAAAGAGAATAAGGTCACATGTAGACCGATGACATCTAATCGCTTAAAGGAATTTAATGATAACATAAGTCTCAAAGTTGTCAATATGGACCTTTCTCTGGATAATCCAGACGAACTATATGAGTCTTTACTTAACATAATTAGTTTAGAATATAATAATATTTTTAAATGTAAGACCTTTAGTCAGAATAATAGGATTAAGTTTTGTGACTGGGCAACATCTGGGATATATAAAAGTAGAGCAAAGCTATATGAATTATATGGTATGAAACAATACAATTTCGATCCAAATTTTATTCAATATGTTAAAAATTATTTAAAAAGACTTGTGCCACTGCCAAGTCCCTTTACCTAAAAACTAAAATTCAAAAATCTAATAATAAAATTAAAACTACATGGAACATTATTAACAATGAAACAGGTCGCAGCAAGGTGCGTGATAATAAATTTGAACTGAATATAAATAATAGCGTAATTTCAAATAATTTGGAAGTAGCCGATACATTCAATAACTACTTCGCAAAAATACCTTGAAACATAACTAGTACCCTTAGGTCTTGCCCAGCTCGAGCAGAATACTTAGTTAGGTGCAACGTGGAAGAGTGCAAGATACTATTTAGTTTTGAGCGTGTACATCCGTATGATATAATTAAAGTATTTAAGTCGCTTAATTCAAAAAAATCAGCTGACTTCTGGGGTATTTCGGTAAAATTAGTTGAAAGTATTATTGTTAATATAGCGCCACACCTAGCCGCAATATTCAACGGATGCATTGATGTGGGCATTTTTCCAAACTTAATGAAATGTAGTAAAATAATACCTTTATTTAAAAATGGTTGCAAAAGTGACCCCAGTAATTTTAGGCCGATTTCAATATTACCTGCTATTAGTAAAATATTTGAGAAGATTATATTACAGCAATTAGAGAGCCACTTCAGTGTAAACAATTTATTTCATGCAGATCAATATGGTTTTAGGAAGGGCCGTTCTACGATAGATGCGGGTGTTACGCTTTTAAAACATATATTCAGTGCCTGGGAGAATTCGCATGATGTCATTGGCGTATTCTGTGATCTCTCTAAAGCCTTTGACTGCGTTGACCATCAAACGCTGTTGCGAAAACTCAGGCATTATGGCATCCGAGATACTGCACTTGACCTAGTTGATTCCTACCTAAGCGATAGACTACAACACGTTGATATCAACGGAAGTAGATCTTCTGGATTACCAGTCACAATGGGCGTGCCACAGGGCTCGATTTTGGGACCCTTTCTGTTTTTAGTGTACGTAAATGATTTGCCGTTCTTTGTTCAGCATTTGTGTGACATTGTTTTATTCGCGGATGACACATCCCTTATTTTTAAGGTAGACCGAAAAGCACCAAATATACGTGCTGTTAATGATTCACTCGCGGAAGTCCTGGACTGGTTTACGGCGAATAATTTACTACTTAACTCTACAAAAACTAAATGTATCAAGTTTACATTGCCAAACGTAAAGAGTCCTAACGTGAATATAATTTTAAATGATGAAATTATTACTTTAGTTCAATCAACAGTCTTTTTAGGATTAACTTTAGATCATAAAGTTCAGTGGGGCGCTCAAATATCGTGTCTTGTAGGGAAACTTAGCTCAGCCGCATACGCAATTCGGAAAGTAAGACAGCTTACTGATATAGATACTGCAAGACTAGTATATTTCAGTTACTTTCATAGTGTCATGTCCTACGGTATATTATTGTGGGGCAAGGCAGCTGATATTGAGACAATTTTTATTCTTCAAAAGCGTGCAGTACGTAGCATTTATAATTTAGGACCACGAGTTTCCCTGAAAGATCGATTTAAAGAAATTGGCATACTTACTGTTGCGTCGCAATATATATTTGCTAACATTATGTTTATTAAACATAACATTTACTTATATAATAAGAATAGTGATATCCATAACGTAAACACTAGAAATAAGCATAAGTTAGTAGGCCCATATCATCGTTTACATAAAGTTCACAATACATTTGCGGGACTCGGTATACGTTTTTTTAATAAATTACCTATTACTATAATTAATTTACCATTGTTTAAATTTAAAAACGCCGTTAAAAAACAACTTATTCGGAAGGGTTATTATTCAGTCAACGACTACTTAAATGACAAAAACTCATGGAGCTAGTTGCTTGTTGCATACAGGATTCAAAGATCTGTATTACTTATAAGTCAATTTAAGCCTTTGCATAGTCACAAAGTGTAAGTGTATGCGCCATCATGCCATCTTACTGTCTATTTTAGATTTATATTAAATAATATATCTTAGCTTAAATTATTTCCTCTCTATAATATTATTAAGTTATTATTGTTATTATCTTTAGTTTTTTATAGTCAGTAGTATATGGCATAATGGCTGTAACACCTTGTTAATCTGAGTTGTAAAATACTGAAATTATATTTAACTGGCGATTTAAAAGAGTGGCCGTGAGTTTCTTGCAGGTTTCTTCTCATAGGCTCTACCCTTTGCCTGAACCTAGCAACTAACCTAAATGTAGCTTCAGTAACTTAGTAAACTCACTAACCTATATACTTTGACGTTCATAAGTGTTACTTTATGACCTAAATGAATAAATGATTTTTGACTTTTGACTATTAATAGTTCTGTAGTAAACACAATATATTTTACTGGTTTCCATTACAGTACGGTTACGCGAATGTATACATTGAAATTACTCTAATAATGAAATTATGTTACTAAATAATTTCACTTGAAGACAATGAGACACTCACCATCTAAGTTTCCCCGTGACCATGGCTGTTCAAAAGCAACCGAAACGTTGGGGAAAGTGTAAACTTAAATGTTTTATCTTTATATACAGGATGTGTCGTAAATAGTGGTCCAGAGTAAAGGAGTCGATACACTGTATTCTTATGTATCGCATACCGAAATTTTAAGCATTTTCAGTTAAGGGTCTCCTAACAAAAAATAAAAGTTCTTTTTTAAAATTTCTGCACCTTGCTTCACGAATTTGGCTGTCATTTCAACAAATATCAATATTTTTTAATTCTGTTTTTTTATTATTACTCTTGAATATGTGTACTATCATATCCAAACCCTTTTTTATGTTTTAAAGTCAAAGATACTTAAAGAAATTAATCTGTTTCCAATTTCAATACTCATCTTCAGCAAATCATATGACTTTAGGGGCATAAAAAGAATGGTTAAAATTTCGGTATGTGATACATAAGAATACAGTGTATCGACTCCTTTCCTCTGAACCACTATTTACGACACACCCTGTATATAATTCTACTGTACTTGTGTATGTCACTGAATTCCTCCTAAACGGCTGGACCGATTTTGATGAAACTTTTTGTGTGTGTTCAAGTGGCAACACTACTGGTGGTAAACACTATTAGTAGGTATGTAGACCTACTAATAGTGTTTTAAAATAAAAAATGCAATAAAGTCTGTATAAAGCAGTTTGATTTTCAAATCCAGATATATCTTACCAGGAACCAGCACACTGTTGAACGGTGAAACAGCATTATCCATCCAACCGTGCAGAAGAATCACCGTTCTTCTAGCAGAGTTGTAGTTCGTTAGGCCTAGAAGACCAGTACTGCCTATCAAAAGGGGTTGACTGACAGTCGGGTTCTGCCTGGAAAGATGAAGTTGTTTAATATGACTCTTTAACTAGGAATCCTAACTAATATTATAAAAGCGAAAATGAGTTTGTTTGTTTGTTACCTTTTCACGCCTAAACCACTGAACCGATCATCCTGAAATTTTGCATATACGTTGTCAGGTGTACAGAAACGGACATAGGCTACCTTTCATCCCGAAAAAAAATACTGTTCCCGTGGAAAACAACAATAACGTTCTTATGATAATAGATGGCGTCACGTGTTTTTCGAATCATGATTGAATTATATTATTACAAGCAGAGTAGAACACGAATTGATTATCAAATTCTAAAGTAACGCGAGCGAAGCCGCAGGCAATAGCTATTTATTATATACTAGCTTTTGCGCGCGGCTCCGCCCGCATGGTACCTACATCAATAAAAAGTAGCCTATGTCCTTCCCCAGGTTTTAAACAATACCTATACAAAATTTCATCCAAATCGGTTGAGTGGTTTAGCCGAGAAAAGGTAACAGACAGACAGACAGACAGATAGACAGACAGAGTTACTTTCGAATTTATAATATCAGTAAGGATTTTATAGAAAAGCCAAGTCCCTTGTTAGAATAAGACGATAGTTATGCGCTTTCTTTTTCATTCGCATGCAATAACCGTTATTTAAGGAATTTGGCTCCAAGTCCGCCGCTTACCTGGTGAATAGATGGTAAACATTCTGCCTCTCAGGGTCGTATCTGGTTTCTCGTGAGTCAGGAAAAGCTGCAATAATAATGATTACATATTACATTTACGCGAATGTTAAACTTTAAATTAAACCACTTTATACGGCATTTTAAAACACTTTTATTACATAATTTTGAACTAAACATATCTTCTGTTCTACACATATATGTAATTGCCTGTCTATTGTACATTATATTATATTTACTTTATCTATTAATAAGTATGTTTATAAACTGTATGCTGAATAATCGTCCGTGCTAGCCCTTGAGTTTCGGTTGAAAAACAGCGCTTCGGTCATCCGCAGCAAAGGCTGAGCTGGAACCTTCTGGACACACTGCACAACATTTTCTTTATTTTTGTTTATTTTTTGTATTTTCTTCTTGTTTGTATGTTAATATGTTGTGTTTTTGTGTCTAATAAATTATTTTTCTTTCTTTCTTCTTTCTATTATTGAACTCTACTACAATTTAAGCTTTTTAAATTAATTAAAACTATTATATATTTAAGTTTACACTTTTCCCGACGTTCCGTTTGCTTTACAGCAGCCATGGTCATGGGGAGACCGACCCTGTCCCTTGTCCTGTGTGTTATAGTACAAAATTAAGTAATAAAACTGTATTAAAAATGAAAAACGCGACAAAATCCGTATAAAGTAGTTGAATTTCAATGATTATATAATTAAGTATAGGCCCAACAGATCTTAGTCTGCCCTAAAGAGAAGCATAAAAATAAAAATAAGTATTAAAAAAAAATATGAAAAAATTAAAAAATGATATCCTAGAGATCGATCACAGCGCCAGCAGGTCCAATTGTGAACCTAAATCATCCAGGAACACACTCAAACACACAAAGAATTTCATCAAAAATCTTTCAGCCGTTTAGGAGGTGTTCAGGGACATGTACATGTACAGAATCTATTTATGTATATAAAAATCTCGTGTCACGGTGTTTCTGGTCGCACTCCTCCGAAACGGCTCCTCCGATTTTTATGAATTTTTTTATGTGTATTTGGTAGGTATGAGAATAGGTCGTAAAGTATATTTCATACCGCTAAGTAATCCTTACTATTAATATTATAAATTCGAAAGTAACTCTGTCTGTCTGTCTGTCTGTTACCTTTTCACGGCTAAAGCACTCAACCGATTTAGATGAAATTTGGTACAGATATAGTTTAAAAGCTGGGGAAGGACATAGGCTACTTTTTATTGATGTAGGTACCACGCGGGCGGAGCCGCGCGCAAAAGCTAGTAATTTATATGGCGGAACAAAGTTTGTTGAGTCAGTTAGTATTTATATATCATTACTAGCTTTTGCGCGCGGCTCCGCCCGCGTGATACCTACATCAATAAAAAGTAGCCTATGGCCTTCCCCAGGGTTTAAACTATATCTGTACAAAATTTCATCTAAATCGGTTAAGTGCTTTAGCCGTAAAAAGGTAACAGACAGACAGACAGAGTTACTTTCGCATTTATATTAGTAAGGATAATTCTTTATAGATCAGATATACCCAGCCATGCTTACATGTAGCTCAGTTCGATATATTTATGTAACTGCCCGTTTCCGTAGTAATTTCAGGATAAAAAGTATATAAAAATACTCTTATATACAGGCTGTCCCAGAATATGTGAATCAAATTGTAACGGGAGATTCCTTAGGTAAGGACTTTTCAAACGTGCTAAATAAAAAAATTATGACCTTTGTATAAAAACAAACAATCAAAGTTTTTAAAAAAGTACGACTTTTTCCAGACTTTCAACTACAGGTGCTTCGTTTATGGCAAATTTTAATTTTTTCACTATTATTATTTGTGAAGGAATGATTCGTCAAACTACAAACGATTTTTTTAAAAACTGATTTAGTTTGGAAATCCCAGCATTATTTTGGTGCGTTTCGTACTTTTTAAAAGCTTTAATTTTGTATTTCTACGCAATGGTCATAATTTTTTTTGATTTTTTATTTACCACATTTGAAAGGTCCTTACCCAAGGAATCTCCCTTTACAATTTGATTAACATATTCAGAGACAAACTGTAGAATTGCAACATTGTGTAAACATGTCAAAACAATGCATCGACTTTTTGAGTTTTCTGGGCACAAACATACGGTATCTTATCTTATGTGGGGGCCAGTCAATACAGACCGGCGACATTTCGACCCAGTGGGATCTTTTGAAACATACGGTAGCCTAATTTATATATATAAAGAATATCATAGTAGAAAATTCATTTATCAAAGAATTTGACTGCACAGCAAGCGTAGTGGTTTCAGCGGTCACCTCAGCACTGCCACTACCCCGGGTTCAATTCCCGGTACAAATATTTCTACATTCATGAGTCTGGGTGTTCTATGTGTCCGTTGTTTGAATGTTTGTAAAATCCCGGGACACAGGAATTATGTACCACGGGCGTTGTCTTTTTCGAAAAGAAAAGACCTTCCAGATTTGTCTATGCGTTCACGTATATACATACATACATACATAGATTCACGCCTGTTTCCCAGAGGGGTAGGCAGAGACTACGGATTTCCATTTGCTACGATCCTGACACACTTCTCTGGATTCATTCACTTTCATCACATTCCTCATACACGCCCGTCGGTTCAAGGAGCTCTTAACCTGGCCTTTGTCCAGAACGCCTCCGATCTGGTCGAGAAACGTTCGCCTAGGTTTTCCTCTTGCGACTGTTCCATTCACACTAGCCTTATAAACTTTCTTAGTCAGTCTTTCCTCGTCCATTCTTTCTACATGTCCAAACCAGCTTAAAATACCCTTTTCTATTCTTGTACTTGTTGTTCACGTATATAGTTGCCTATATTAGCATTTTGTACATTACACAAGATAAATAGCAATCAAAAGAAATCTTGTGTAAACAGTATGAAAATTAGTTGCAAATTAACGGAGTAGGTAATTAATATTTTAAAGAACAATGG
Source organism: Catocala sponsa (assembly GCA_963564715.1). Taxonomy (NCBI): domain Eukaryota; kingdom Metazoa; phylum Arthropoda; class Insecta; order Lepidoptera; family Erebidae; genus Catocala; species Catocala sponsa. The sequence continues at coordinate 2,896,220 of OY751356.1, read as the reverse complement.
TCAAATGGTACCTGACGGCGACCCGACATGTATTGTATATGAAAAAATCCGTTATTGTTTAAGATTTTTGAATATCTGTTTATGAAGCCAGGAAAAAATGATAGCCATTTTTTTTTGGTATTGTAATTTCTTTAACTTAGATAATTTTAGAACGCATATTTTCATTTCACTTACGATGCATTCTTTTCGCATACTAAAAGGTTCAGTACTCAATACTTACTTACAATTATTTTCTTATTTTCGAAGAGTTATTAACAGTAGGTACAAATAAATAAATACGTACGTAGAGATCAAACCAGTTAGTATTATTGTTTATGCAATTGATATATGCGTATTATGTAGGTACAAAGTAGCACAGCGTTTTGTTCACGATATTAAAATATTTAGACTTCTTACACATTATTTTCACTGAATTTCTTTTTGCGAAAGACAGATGCTGGATAAGGCAAGCTGAAGACAGGGCGCTATGGCGCTCTTTGGGGGAGGGGCTATGTCCAGCAGTGGACTATTATAGCCTGATGATGATGATGATGATACATTATTTTCATACAGGATGGTATTAAATACATGAAAATAAACCAATCCCACTCCAGTTTGTTTCTGGACATGCCAAATAAAAACCAGGTACCTACAACTCCTATAGAAATTTGGCCATTGGTCTTTGGATATAAGAAAATGTGGGATCGTAGTCGGACGTCTCGCTATCTCACGCGCACAGGTGCGAAATCGAAAATCGAATCCAAAAACTCATGTAGAACAGTCACATTCACCACTGCTGCCCCACCAAGATAGACTTGCAATAATAAGACTAAAATAAAAAAAACCGGCAGAAGTGAAAACTTGAATATTAACGTTGTGCATTTTTTATATTTTGGAATGGTTAGGGAATAATTTTGCACGAATTGCTTTAATTATCAGTATAAAAGTACTATTACTTATGTGGTAAAATACAATATTCATTTATTGCGCTATCGTACACAAACATGACAATTCTCCCTCCGTCTTACGAATTTTCGATCAGGTCACGTGTCCTGACGCGAGTTTAAAATTTTTTACCCATCACAAAAAAGTGCACAACGCCGCTAAAGAAGTTTTCACTTCAAAAATTTCTTACCTGATACTACAGCTAATCCTATAATAAGCAACGCTACACTTCTACACATGATGATGGTTGAAATAATTATGAAGTTTGAAAGGCTTATCGGTAATTACATTTACTAATCAATGATTGTAATATTGATAAATTAGTAAGGTATGCACGGATGGCGAAATGTTTTTGAAGTGAAAACTTCTTTAGGCGCGTTGAGCACTTCTTGGATGAACAAAAATCATAGATCTCGCGTCATCGTCACGCTTCGCAATCGTCACGCTTCCACGCTTTCCATTTTTGAATCATTTTAGAATATTAACAATATCTCAGAAATGGTGCGTCCTATGCAAAAAATAACGAAATTTTGACTCCCTTAATAGCCCCTAGGAGAGTATCAGGAATCCGACCCGCCCCTTTTTTTTCTTTTTGTTTATAAAGAAGTTTTTATGATCAAGGATTAAAGATTTCACTTCTATCGGCAGTCCCCAAAGACTGCACCAAATTTTTTTTCCATACTGTTTATAATTGTAGTATATTAAAGTTTTTTTTAGTTTTTTTTTAATAATAATAATTTTTTATTTGTTCTCTCACACAGTACATAATATTTGACATCTTAAACAAACAGTCCATACAAGAAAGCAGCGAATGTACAGCTTGGAAGGTGGCATCTGTAAATTCCTACGTAAGGCTGCTTGTCCATTGAAGCGGAGCGAGGCTGCGGAGCGAAGAAACGGAGAAATATTAATGGCATACTGGAGCGGAGCGGCGATTTTATGCAATCCTATTGGTTAATATTTCTCCGTTTCTTCGCTGCGCAGCCTCGCTCCGCTTAAATGGACAGTCACCCTTAATGTGTGGTAAAGAAAAACTACGAAATAATTAATATATTTTAATTCTGTTTAAATTATAATGTTGTATCTAAGACTTGCTCTGTGATACTGTGTCCCTGAAAACATAAAAGGAAATATTTATTTATATCACATATTCCCCTGCCTGTGCAAGAGATCTCGGGTTCGTTACCCGTGACAGGTTATTTAAGATTTATATCATAGATGTGTCCTCGTTGTACTTAAGTTACACGAAAAAGTGTCCACACTAATAAGAGTGAGCTCACACGTTTGATACAAATAGTGTACAATTTTATATACCTACTAGATGTTCCCGCGGTTTCACCCGCGTTTATGATTACTGCGCCGCCCCCGTGTGTCGTAGCGTGATGTTATATAGCCTATAGCCTTCCTCGATAAATAAGCTATCTAACACTAATAGAATTTTTCAAATCGAACCATTAGTTCCTGAGATTAGCGCGTTTAAAAAAACAAACTCTTCAGCTTTATAATATCTATATATTAATACGTGAAGTGAAAACTTTGGATCCCTTTTTACAAAAATTGGGCGGACGGAGGAGTATGAAATTTCGCACACTTATAGTTTATACAGAGAAGAAGTGACGAATGCTAATATTTTTTTAAAATATGCATTAGAAATACAAGGTTTCTCAAAAGAAATTTTATATTTAGTGGATCGATTAAGAAAAAAGTAAGCCGTATATAGAAAAACTGTTTATTAATTTTTAAAATACACCTTTTGGGGATTTATTTCTTAAAAATAACATCGTCTAAATGTAGACCCTCGCGTTCCCGGCACTCATTTAATCGAACAGTAAAATTACTTATGACGGCACGGCAGGTGGACTCAGGGATGGCTGCCATTTCATGACGGATATTTTCTTTCAAATGCGCCAGTGAAGTCGGTTGATTCGCATAAACTTTAGATTTAAGATAACCCCATAGAAAAAAGTCCATAGGGGTCAAATCTGGACTGCGTGGAGGCCAATTTATGTCACCTCTCCGGGAGATTAATTTGCCAGGGAAAATTTCACGAACACGTGGCAGAGACATATTGGACGTGTGTGAAGTTGCTCCGTCCTGTTGAAACCATGTTCTTTGGTTATAGCCCGAAAAGTTTTGCAGTTCAGGAACCAAGAAGTTGTCTAACATCTCCACATAACGCTCTGAATTCACTGTAACCGCACGCCTCATATTGTCTTCAAGAAAGTAAGGGCCGATAATTCCTCGCGCCGACATCGCAGCCCATACGGTCACTTTAGGCGAATGTAGGGGTTTCTGATGCTTGCGTTTCGGATTCGTTGCACACCAGTAGCGACAGTTTTGCTTATTTACGTGGCCATTAAGATGAAAATGAGCTTCATCCGAGAACAAAATGTTCGTAAACGTCGATAATTGCTCAATCACCTGATTTACGAAATTAAGCCTCTGACTGGCATCTTGGGGCTTTAATTCTTGCACCAATTGAATTTTGTAGGGGTGCAGATTCAGGTCTTTGTGCATAATGCGATGTAGTGAAGATCTATGCACATTTAAAGCACTTGCGCGCTTCCGAATTGAAAGGTTCGGGTCGTCGCGAACAGACTGATTAACACTCTCCACGTTTTCTACCGTTCTTGATGACCTAGGTCGCCCGGATTTTGATTTATCCAGCGTTGTTCCAGTCTCTTCAAACTTCTTAACCCAATTTCGAATAAGAGGAATGCTTGGCGCATCATTTAAGTGACGAAAACCTCGAATACTACAGAATTTTCTACGCGCTACAGTCGCCGAATCACCGTTTTTGTAAAACTCTCGCACGCACAACGCACGGTCTGCTCCCGAGAAACGCTCCATAGCGACTGAATTCCCAAGAGCCAGGCTACCGATTGACATAACCCCCGCGCTCCTCGGATACGTTGCGTTCACGCAGTAAGCTAGCTAAATATAAAATTTCTTTTGAGACACCTTGTACATTCACAGTATTCACATTCACTACCGCTGTGCCGTGGAGGCAGTTAAACCAGTAATCTCTTACCATGGAGGATATTATATAATTACCTCAGCCTTGATGGTAGTAGTATCCTCGATATTTAGCGCATTAGTAGTTTTTGGAGTTGCATCATCAGGTCCCATACCCTTGATTATCATATTTACCAACTGCCTGCAAATTCCAAAATACTATTTCATTTATTTATTTATTTACTAGTTTTCACCCGCGGCTTCGCTCGCGTAAATGTAGGTTAGGTTAGGTTTGCAACAGTTATTTTTTCTGGATGAAAGGTACCCTATGTCCTATTCTGTACCCCTGACAACGTGTATGCAAAATTTCATGTTGATCGGTTGAGGAGTTAAGGCGTGAAAGCGTAACATTCTTATGATAATAGATGGCGCCACGTGTCTTTCGAATCATGATTGAATTCTTTTAGTACAAGCAGAGTACAACCCGAATTGATTGTCAAATTCTGAATTAACGCGAGCCAAGCCGCGGGCAATAGCTAGTAGCTTGATAAAACGGAGTTCTATACTACTTCAAGATATGTGGTAAAGCAGGAAGGAAACTTCTTCTTTTATTAAAAAGACAACCTGTGTCGCGGGTGACTTTACAAACATTCAAACAACGGATACAAAGACCTCCCAGGCTTGGAACAACTAATTATGGATCACACAAAGTTTTGTCCCGTGCGGGATTCGAACCCACAACACTCGGCGCTGTGGCAGTGGCGAAGCGACCAGTTAAACCACTACGGCATCTGTGCAGTTATAATGCAGAGTGCAAATGCGAATGTGAGTTTGTTTGTTACATTTTCCCGCCTTAACTATTCGACCGATCATCATGAAATTTCACAAACACGTTGTCAGGGATAAAGAAAAGGACATAGACCTTTCATCCAGAAAAATCCTTGAGGCGCTCATAGCTAGTTGCACTCACTGATCGGTAAACGATTAGCGAGGTTAGGCAACGATGAGTGCGATCAGTCTATAGATGGGTGATCGCTTATTGGTATTTTCATCTAAGCCTCTCCGTGCTTCGGAGGGCACGTAAAAAGTCGGTCCCGGTTGTTGTCAAATTGACAGCAGTCGTTAAGCAATGTCAGAGGCCTACGGGCGGCTTGAACAACTCTTGACAACAGGTTGGCCACTTACCACACGAAAAGAAAGAAAGAATTAAATAAGATGCATAATTTTCATCAACATATGCACAAAAAAAAAAAGAAAAAAAAACAAAATAATATTATTATTTATTTGTTTCTAGAAAAAAAAGTACCGTTACTAACCTAACCTAAAATACATTTAGGCGAGCGAAGTCGTGAGCAAAATCTAATAACTTTGATCAATGCGAATGTGAGTTTTTTTTTTTTTTTTTTTTTTTAAACGAAAGAAAGTATTTATTTATAAGAAATTCAAATATGTACATATAATCACAATTCTTTAAAAATGACTTATACCTAAAATATTATAAAACAAAGAAAAAGAAAACTAAAACCCTCTAATAGGCGTCATGTAATGTGAGTTTGTTTGTTACGCTTTCACGCCTTAACTTATCGACCGATCATCACGAAATTTCGTAAGTATACAGTTTGTCAGAAGTACAGAAAAGTGTACCTACTGCAACTAACCTTTTTTTATTTAATTTAAAACTTACGGCGGGCTTAATGCCACATGCATTATCTACCAGTCAACTAGAACACGGATACGGATATAGGCATAAAATAATATCGGTTTCAGATACGGTTACGGATATGTAATTATTTCAGATTATCTGTTAGTTTCGGATAGTTTCGGTTACGGATATTAGATTGAAGTAAATTATAAAATTAATATCTCTGCTCCAAGTAGACTACCACGCTCAGGTGTCTACAAGCTGCTCAATGTCCCTAGATACAAGACTAATATAGGTCTTAATTCACCTTTTACAAGAATAGCCAAATCATACAATAGTCTTCAGCGACTGGCAGATTTAGATATATTTGGTGACAACTTCTTTAGATTTAAGAAAAAAATCACTGTATACCTGCGTTCCAGGCTTCGGTAATTATGATACCATACTAGACTAAGTATAATTTCCCATTTTTACTATAACTTTTCTATTTCTTCTTTCTTTTTAATTTCAATATAATTTTAATTTTAATATTATGTTAATGCATTTAGAATTATTTTACCTAGTTTTTGTGGCGAAATTTTTTATTTTTGTTAGATGTGGTTGCCTGTAAGTGAATGAGCACAAGGCATGTCTGTAAATTATTATTTAGAAGTAAGAAATGTGTATCATTTGTTGGCGATCCAAATAAATAAATAAAATATAAATTATAAACACAAATAGTATGTAATAATTTGGTTTTATTTATAGGTTTTATCTAGTCTAGGTTATCATTTGGCATTATAATCAGTCATATGGGTAAGTAATTATTATATACCTACTCAATTTTAAGTTTTATCTATTAAAATAATTATTTAGACTCCGCCCTTATACCAAACTATCCGAAACTTGTGAAACGGATACGGTTACGGATATATTTTTATTTCGGATATCCGATAGTTTCGGTTACGGTTGCGGAGCTCCATAACATCCCTGCAGTCAACCATTGGGTGATGCAGAGATAAAAAGTAGTAGGTGCACATATTAGCATGAAATATACACTTACATATACTAAACATATTATTATACTAAAGAATATCATAATAAAAACGATATAATAATTATATTACATAATATATACAAACTAATAAACATATTTTATAATCTAAATAAAATATATACAAATATATATATAGATACATGCATACATACATAAATACGTACTATACTATAGTTGAGAGGAATTTGATAAACTGCCAATGTCTGTACTTTCACTCAACTCCTAGAGTTGCGGGTGGTGAGCGGCTTTATTGCTCCGGTACCTACCTGGAGAATAGGTAGTGTCACTTGGGCACGAGGTAGCTCGCTTACGAGAACCGGATCTCTAATGTTAGGATGGAGAGTCGAGATTTGGGGACAAGAGCTGTCTATAACTGGTCCCGGAAGGTGCTCTCGAGCACTGAAAGGTACAGCGGCTTCACCTAATATAACCTTGACTGTTGGTGTAGGGGAACGCTATATCATAAATTGGACCAGTCGTAGAGTAAAGGGGAATGTCCTTTCGCTAAAATGCTCGCTAGAACTCACCCTAGAATGCTCGCTAAAATGCTCGCAACAACTCTCCCTAGAATGCTCGCTAAAATGCTCGCAACAACTCTCCCTAGAATGCTCGCTAAAATGCTCGCTAGAACTCTCCCTAGAATGCTCGCTAAAATGCTCGCTAGAACTCTCCCTAGAATGCTCGCTAAAACGCTACCGTTTATTTTTCAATAATGTAATATTCGCTAGAATACTCATTACATGTCTATCAGCATCTTTAGAGGTTAACTTTTGAGAAGATCGAGCCAACAACTTTTAGCCTTTATTTTTGAAATGAATACTTCTTTAGGCGTGTTGAGCACTTCTTGGGTGAACAAAAATCCTAGAACTCGCGTCATCATCACGCGCTTCGTCATCGTCACGCTTAATTATTTTAGAATATTAACAATATCTCAGAAATGGTGCGTCCTACGCAAAAAATAACGAAATGTTGACCCCCTTAGTAACGCCTAAGAGTGTATCAGGAATCCGAATATTGCTAACCTAACCTAGGTTACATTTAGGCGGAGCCGCGGTCGAAATCTAGTAATTTATACATACTCGGCCATATCGAATGCCATATCTTTGAATCTGTTTCTGTCTTGTACGCTTAACTTTTTGTGAATAAGTTTATATCCATCCAGTTGCTTGACTGGGTTCTCTTTACAATCTTCTTTTTTTTCTCCTTGCCTTTTACCGTGTCTCTTGGAATGCTTCTTTGCTCTGAATGCCCTGCAAAATATTTTTTATGTACTGGGTACCGTAAAGAATGGATAATTCTAAAACATATTAGAGATATTGGGCGCCTAAAATCCCAATTCTATTCTGATTTTATCGCATTGTTCATCCTAACTAATATTATAAAAGCGAAAATGAGTTTGTTTGTTTGTTACCTTTTCACGTTTAAACCACTGAACCGATCATCCTAAAATTTTGCATAGGTATACGTTGACAGGTGTACAGAAACGGACATAGGCTACCTTTCATCCCGAAAAAAATTACTGTTCCCGAGGAAAACAATAATAACTTTCTTATGATAATAGATGGCGCCACGTGTCTTTCAAATCATGATTGAATTATATTATTACAAGCAGAGTACAACCGGAATTGTACGCGGGCAAAAGCTAGTAATCTATATAATAAGGTAACAGGTAAACATAGTTACAAAGTATTGTACGACGTCCGACGAAGAATGCCGAAATACTACGAACGTGATTTAACTGCGTGTGTCAAATGCATGGTTGTGTGCGTGTAGTGTTTTTCATTAATTTAATGTATTAATAATGCATATTTTATATAAATATTAGGATTCGCCATCTTTCTCCATATAAACTTTAACTGTGCCAAATTTCATACTCCTCCGTCCGCGCAATTTTCGTAAAAATGGATACAAAGTTTTTGCTTCACGTATTAATATATAGATTAGGTTTTTCTGTTAAGATATCTCAATACCAGTCCGGAGTTAGGAAGTTGGCGGTTTTACACTCCTCTGTGCCTCGGAAAGCACGTAAAGCTATAGTTTCTGCGCCTGATCTCTCTCCGGTCGTGTCGTGACGTCACATCGCACTATGAGAGAGGGAACAGAGAGTGCACTTGTGTTTATACACACTTGTACACTTTTATATCTCTGCGTTGGCCTGTCCTTTTTTTGTCTTTTTTTTTGTTTCTTTTTATATGACTAAGGTGGCAAACAAGCATACGGCCCACCTGATGGTAAGTGGTCACCGTAGCCTATGGACGCCTGCAACACCAGAGGCATTACTTGCGCGTTGTCGACCCTTTAGGAAAGGAAGTGGGAAGGAGAAGGAGCGGGAAGAGGGAAAGAGTGTGATTGGGCCTCCGGCACTCTCAATCTTCGTTAAGATCGGCCGCCGTGACCAAAATTCGGTATGGAAGACATTATAAACTCACTAATCTATATATTTTGACGTTCATAAGTATTACTTTGTGACCTAAATGAATAAATGATTTTTGACTTTGTCTTTGACTATGGTAGGTTGGTATGGTATGATAGGACTTACTGCAGTGTGGTGTCAGATGGAGTGGAAGAAGTGGAAGTGGCCTCTAGTGTATTAACCAGCCTCTTTCTGACTTGCTGAATGAGCTTATTTTCCATGTATTGTGCCGTCTGCATGTTGATATCGTTAAAATGAGTTTCCAATTCTTCATGCTGAAATAAATGTAAAACTATGCATATTTTTAAAATTTGGAGAGACAACTAAATAAAATATCAAGTCTTACGAAATACTAGATTTTCACTCGCGTAAATGTAGGTTAGTTTCCTCTGACAACATGTATCCGATATTTCATAATAATTGGTCGAGTTGTTTGAAAGCGGAACAAAAAAAAACAAACAATCTCTCATTCGCATTTATAATATTATTTAACAGGATACACTGAAAAAATGCACTAACTTTCATCGAATAGTATAGGACTATGAGAAAACCAATTAATCTAGAATTTTGATATAGGTAAATTGATGTCTTTAACTAGAATTTCCTAGCTTAAAAACACGATGTTGTGATTTTGGCTCGATCATAATTATTTTCGAAAACACCTCTGAAAAATTACTATTTTTGAAATTACAAGGAAGTTACACTATCATTATGCTTAGGAATTACTCAAATATATTCGTAACATCAATATTAGTAATTTGCTAGCTCATTATATCCATAACTAATACCAATCATTTTTAAATAATTTGTTAAGATTTTAACAAACAATTTCTAAGCGCTCTCGATCATTGCGGGCGCATCGCAATTTTAGACCTTATGACCGCTCTTTAACGATTGATACACAATGAGTGTCAATGAGTACGTACGTCGCGTTTCGCGGTGTCCCCTTAAGACTAGCTTTTGCCCGTGGCTCCACTCGCGTCAATTTAGAATTTGACAATCAATTCGGGTTGTACTTTGCTTGTAATAATATAATTCAATCATGATTCGAAAGACACGTGGCGCCATCTATTATCATAAGAACGTTATTATTGTTTTCCTTGGGAGCAGTAATTTTTTTCGGGATGAAAGGTAGCCTATGTCCGTTTCTGTACACCTGTCAACGTATATGCAAAATTTCAGGATGATTGGTTCAGTGGTTTAGGCTTGAAAAGGTAACAAACAAACTCATTTTCGCTTTTATAATATTAGTTAGGAAATTACGATTATCACCAACCAATTATTTACAACTAAACAGATATCTGACTAATTTGTATAATTTTAGGGTTCCATACCCGAAGGGTGCCAACTGAAACCTAATACTTGTAGGTATCTATTACCTTTTAGCTTAAAAAAGTACTGTTCTCGAGAGATAAAAACTTATTGATAAAATCTATATTAACGCGAGCAAAGCCGCGGGCAAAATCTAGTCAGTAATACGCCATGGTTTGAATAACTATTCTTAGTAATACTCATTTTATTAAGTTATCGACGATCATATTTAATACCTTTTCTTGCAGGATCTTCAAATAGTCAGATGTCCTCCTGAATCTCCTTAGAACCATCCCAAACCCTTCACCGAAGAGTCTAATGGCTTCGGCGTCTACATCGTACTTTCTGGACAACACCAGTGGAACAGCTTAAAGAAAAGGAATGATTATTAGAATGTACATACTGTTATGTGCTGGGTTCGAGGGACAAGAAATTAAACAATATAGGTCATAGCTCATTAGAGCCACCCGGCACTCGACCAGCATCACCTTGTCGCTTGGTATCCACTCGTTGACGACAGGTGGTCCACGGTTGGAGGCCGCCTGTCAACCAGTGAACGTCAGGTGGTCAACGGATGAACGCCACGTGGTCAACGAGTGGACAATGCGTTGTCCGCGAATAGATGAGTAGTTTACCAGTATATAACATCACGCTACGACCCACGGGGGCGGCGCAGTAACGATAAACGCGGGTGAAACCGCGGGACAATTCTCTTATGTGAAGCAGACGCATTTGCGCGGGATCAGCTAGTATTTGATATAAAAAAAAATATGTTTGTAGGAACACAGTACGATAAAAGATAAAGACTTATAATTAAGATAAAATAAAAAAAGACCTACCAAATAATATATTATTAATTATTTGGTAGTTTTTCTATATCTTATCTTAACATAGATACATATGTACATTCAAAGATTAAACTATAGATATGCTATAATTTAATCTTTGAATTTATGTATAATTTTTAATACTCACTGCAAATAACTAAGAAATATATTTCTATAAAAATGTTGGACGCCATTTAGAATTATTGACGTATGAAATCAATTATTTCTTCAATTTTACTATATATCGTAAAGAGCAATCGTAAAATTGTATTTTATTTAATATTTTACGATTTTTTATTCCATTTTTTACATGTCATTGTCTAACTTAGCAGCCAAACAATCCATTTTTACATCATTAATTTCAGACAATATCCGTTCTCTAATAAATGGAGATGACAAAAGAAAGATATACTAAGAGCTCTTTGTATCGTGTAACAGAAAGCTGTGGTCATATTTTCGGACTGTAATGTATATCTGAAAAATAACCTATGTGCCCTATCCTTGGAACTCACAAATGATTTTAAGCTAGATTTTGCCCGCGATTTTGCTCGCGTTATTCTAGATATTATCAAGAAATTGCTATCAAATTCTAGCCCTAGGAAACATTATCTACCTTATTCTGGATGAAAGATCTGTCATTTTCTTTTCTCTGTTTTCAGATGAAAGATAAATAAATTTTGTACCCTTGGCGACGTGTATGCGAAATTTCATGATTATCGGTCGAGTAGTTAAAGTGGTAAAGCGTAACAAACAAACTCACATTCACATATTTTACAATATTAGATAGGATATTGACGTGACAGTACTTTTTTCTGGATATAACCTTACGTCCAGAATTCAGAAATCTATATGGCCTATTCTGTTTTTTTATACAACTAAGGTGGCAAACAAGCATACGGCCTACTTGATGGTAAGTGGTCACCGTAGCCTATGGACGCCTGCAACACCAGAGGCACCACTTGCGCGTTGCCGACCCATTAGGAAAGGAAGAAGAGAAAAAGGAAGTGGGAAGGAGAAGGAGCTGGAAGGGGGAAAGAGGATGATTGGGCATCCAAACGAAACACAATAATAGAAATACTGGTATTTCACGTTGATATTCTGTGAGAGGGTAGTCCTTCTCCAGTCGAGCCGGCCCATTCATGCTGAAATCAACGTGGCTCTACTACTTATAAAAAATCGCTGGTAAAGTGTATACGAATTTTCACGACGATCGGTGAAGTAGGGCGCGAAAACGTGACACACAGACAAAATCACATTGATATTTATAATATTACAAGCTTTTGCGCGCGGCTCCGATCGCGTGGTACCTACATCAATAAAAAGTAGTCTATGTCCCTCCCCAGGTTTTAAACTATATCTGTACCAAATCATCTAAATCGGTTGAGTGGTTTAGCCGTGAAAAGGTAACAGACAGACAGACAGATAGACAGACAGAGTTACTTTCGAATCTATACATCTATACAAATAAATAAAATTGAAGTGTCTGTTTGTAATGTCAAAATAACAGCTTTTTATCTAATGCATATGAAAGTAAGGTACCTACCTATACGAAAACATCTATTTTTAAAATTTTTGTCTGTCTGTTTGATCCGGCTAATCTCCAAAACCGCTGAACCGATTTTGACGGGACTTTCACTGGCAAATAGCTGATGTTATAAGGAGTAACTTAGGCTACATTGATTTTGGAAAAAAAATAGGGTTCCGCGGCGACAAACACTTTTTAGTTAAAATCTACGCGGACGAAGTCGCAGGTAACAGCTAGTTTATAATATTAGTAAGGAAAGTAAGGATTTAGGATTATTGGTTTGATGTTGAGAATCAATGGAATTATTGTTATCAGATACAACATTCAAATCATTTTGATAAACTGTTAAATAATCGTTGTGATCAATAATTCGTTGTGCAAAGATGGCGGTGTTAGCATTGTTATTATTTTATGTAACAGTAACTACAGGTAAGAAACATAACCATTACCAGTTATCACTCGGGAACAGTGCTTTTTCTGGATGAAAGGTACCCTATGTCCTATTTTGTACCCCTGACAACGTGTGTGCGAAATTTCATGTTGATCGGTTGAGGAGTTAAGGCGTATATTAGTTAGGATTAGATTTTGCCCGCGGTCTCGCTCGCGTAAATTTTTTTGAAGTGAAAACTTCTTTAAGCGCGTTGAGCACTTCTTGGGTGAACAAAAATCATAGAACTCGCGTCATCGTCACGCTTCCACGCTTTCCATTTTTGAATTATTTTAGAATATTAACAGTATCTCAAAAATAGTGCAAATGCTATGCATAAAGTACACTTAAAATACAGTTTAAATTTTTTTGGCAGTAATCGCGGTTGAACATAATATTACTTTTTTGTTTCTTTTTTGCAATTTTGTTGCATGTTGGTTAGTTTAGCTGTAAGTTTTCCTATAAATAATAAAATAAAATAAAAATAAAATAAAATAAAATATTCTTAGTTATAAAGAAATTGGACGGGTCGGATTCCTGATACTCTCTTCCGCGTTATAAACAAAAAAGGGGCGGGTCGGATTCCTGATACTCTCTGGGGTTATTAATGGGGTTAAAATTTCGTTATTTTGTGCGTAGGACGCACCATTTCTGAGATATTGTTAATATTCTAAAATAATTGAAAAATGGAAAGCGTGGAAGCGTGACGATGACACGAGTTCTATGATTTTTGTTCACCCAAGAAGTGCTCAACGCGCCTAAAGAAATTTTCAGTTCAAAATATTTCTTCTTCTTCTCTGTCGTTTCGCTCTTGGCAGAGCGGTCGTGGTCACTTTGAAGTGTTCACGTAGGTGCTCGAGGCGGAAACAGCTTTTCGCACGATCTCCCACCATCTCTCCCTGTTCACAGAATGTTTAGCGCATATCAACCCGTGAACAATAAACAAGAAATGCATATTTAAGTTCTTTTAAATCATACAGCTTCTTCTTCTCCCTAGCCTTTATTATTCCCAAGTCACTCAGGGTCGGCTTTCTAGTCTAACCGGATGTGACTGGATATCAGTTTTTACACGGAGCGACTGCCACCTGACCTCTGCAACCCGAAGGCTAACGATACCCTAACGCTAGACCAGTGTCAGGATATTAGGGGCACCGACTTCCCAATAACGACTGCCATAGATGTTCATGGCAGCCGGGACCGACGGCTTAACGTGCTCTCCGAGGCACGGAGCAGGCGATAATTGTCAATCAATACGCACATAATTTCGAAAAGTCATTTATCTTCCGAAAGTCAGAGGTGCGCGACATCATATAGCTTATACCTTAATATTCCAGCACTGCCATCGCCAGACCCTGTGCTCTTCAAGTTAGACCCTGGACCTCGATACCAGTACGTGATAGGACTTGACGGTACACCACATTTAGCAGACCTTTGGGTAAAGACCAGCGATGTAAGAGAAGCTGCAAGATTCAACCCTGATGTGCAGAATATTTATTATTTATTTACCAGGTTACGATAATATTTTGTTTTTTAAAAACCACTCTCGATCTTTGATAAATATCTAGATTAGTTGATTGACAATTGACTGCACGAATAGCGTAGTGGTTTAAATGATTGCCTCGCCACTGCCGTCGCGCTGACTGTTGTAGGTTCGAATCCTACACGAGACAAAAATTTGTGTGATCCACAAATGATTGTTCCGAAGCTGAGTTTAAGCCACAGCAATTATGACTGGTGCGAGAGTCGTATTTAAGAGAAAACACTAAGGGCGAGAGAATTGAAAAATAGGTATTTGTAAAATCTATTGCTGTCGCGCAGTGCCCGCAGAGCGCGATAGAGACAATTGCAGCTTAGACCGAAAATACCTATTAAAAGTACACAAAATCAACGTTTCGTAATCCCCTGATTCCTTCTCCAAAACTTGACCGATTTAACTACTTATTTCATTAGAAATTAAAGAAAGACTTTCGCCGTGTTCCTATGTTTTCTTTTTTTTATATAATCAAGTCAAATTTGTTTTCTGGATGTTTGAACACAGCGGAAAATCCTGTCAATATTTGAGGTTTTTGAAGGCTGATGTCTCTTTTAATTAATTTATGAAACAAAGGAAAACATAGGGACATGCCAATAGAGACCATATATTTTTTGGAAAAATTATTGCACTACTGGCATTATCCAGGGAAGAAACAGGGGACTAGTTTTGTATGGAAAAACGGCCCTTGTTTTTCAGAAAAACACTGTGTGACAGAAAAAGGATGCTTATTACAAACTGTGACGTAACCGCTATTTAACCGCAGCTGTCCGAGGGAGATAGCGAGACATCCCCACTACGACCCCACTTTTTCTTATATCCAAATTTAAAATATTAATTACTTTGAAATTAAACTATCATATACGGTTTTTATCGCGTTGTTTATTAGACACTTTATTACAAAATTAGTTTTCACACGCGGCTTCGCTCGCGTAAATGTAGGTTAGGTTCGGTTAGGTCTGCAACAGTTATTTTTTCTGGAGGATGAAAGGTACCCTATGTCCTATTCTGTACTCCTGACAACGTGTATGCAAAATTTCATGTTGATCGGTTGAGTAGTTAAGGCGTGAAAGCGTAACAAACAAACAAACTCACTATCGCATTTATAATATTAGTTAGGATTTAGAAACTGTTACACTACTTCTATTAAACTTTACTAATTTTTAAGCTAATTAAATGATTGAAACTATTATATATTTAAGTTTACACTTTCCCCGACGTTTCGGTTGCTTTTCAACAGCTATGGTCACGGGGAGACTAAGATGGTAGTTGTCTCAATGTTCCAGTGTAGTTATTTCAAAGTACACTGGAACATTGAGATAACTACCATCTTAAATTGTAAGACCCGAGCAACAAACATGTCGTTCTCAGCGGCTAACCGCATACCCCTGCGAGGCCAACACCAATGTCAGGCACCGCGCACTCTAATCAGCGGTCGATAGAACACACCTTTCGAGGAGCAGTGGGCTTCCTGACCCCGCAGTACCCTGCTCCAAAGGGGGAACCCCGTAGTTCTTCCCCCGAAACCCTATCTACTCGGGTCCAGTAGATAGTATATCTGCTCCAATATGTACATGTTGTGTACACTACTTTAGGATTACTGTCCGGTTTATATAATACTAGCTTTTGCGCGCGGCTCCACCCGCGTGGTACCTACATCAATAAAAAGTAGCCTATGTCCTTCCCGAAGTTTTAAACTATATCTGTACCAAATTTCATCTAAATCGGTTGAGTGGTTTAGCCGTGAAAAGGTAACAGACAGACAGATAGACAGACAGAGATACTTTCGAATTTATTATATTAGTAAGGAAGTAAGGATGTTCACTATTACTACTTACCATGTTAAGACTGTAATCTGTTTGTGTACCTATTATAAATAAATAGGGACAAAAACAGTAAAAAACATTGTAGGTGCATCCTATAATCTATATATTAATACGTGAAGCGAAAACTTTGGATCCCTTTTTACGAAAATTGGGCGGACGGAGGAGTATGAAATTTCGCACACTTATAGTTTATACAGAGAAGAAGTGACGAATGCTAATATTTATATAAAATATGTATAATAAATACATAAAATTAATGAAAAAGCACTACACGCACACAACCATGCATTTGACACACGCAGTCGAAGCGCGTAACTGTGGTTACATATATCAATATACGAGTATAATGACATGACATAATATATATCAGTTGGTCGAATTTCGAGCACTAGGCGACCGCTAGTTATAAATAAATAAATAGGGACAAAACAGTAAAAAAAGATTGTAGGTGCATCCTATAAATGCAGCAAGACCGCGCGGTGCGGGTGGCAATGGCCCCGCCTCTCGCCGCGCCGCGCTTTTCAACCGCACGGCGCCGCATTCGGTGTTCGGTACTCCATATACACGCATGCAACATACTTGTCCAGCACTACGAAGTGGACCCATTTGCCGATGGATTAGAACATTTGTATAAAAAATGTCGTATAATTTTAAATGACGGCGATTCGATGTGTAGAGCTCCTAAGACAACGGATACAAAAAACTCCCAGAATCGGAACAAGTGTCGGCCTCGATGGCGTAGTGGTTAGTGCAACCGACTGCCACGCCTGAGGTCGCGGGTTCGATTCCCGCACAAGTCAAACATTTGTGTGCATGAACATGGATGTTTGTCTTGGTCTGAGTGTTTCTATGTATAATATGTATGTATTTACAAAAAATGTATATGTGTTATATATTGTTATACCTATACAGCTATAGCATAGTGGCTGCGCCCACTATTCGAACACGTCAAATAAACGGCAGTACGTATCCAACTATCTTGCGTTTCACTTGTCCTCACATACTTAACAATATGTCCGTATATCCATTGTCTAGTACCCATAGTACAAGCTCTGCTTAGTTTGGGCTAGATGGTGTTGTGAGTATGTGATAGAATATTATTATTATAACTTTTTTTTTAACTCCTAAGGTGGCATACAAACATACAGCCTAACTGATGGTAGGTAAGTGGTCACCGTAGCCTATAGACACCTGCAACACTAGAGGCATCACTTGCGCGTTGCCGACCCTTTAGGATAAAAGGAAGTGGGAAGGAAAAGGAGCGGGAAAAGGGAAAGAAGGTGATTGGGCCTCCAGCACTCTCACTCATCAAACGAAACACAACAGTAGGAACACTGCTATTTCACGTCGATATTCCGACGATCGTCGATAGCCGGCCCTTCATGCTGAAATCAGCGAGGCTCTACTATAAGTAATATTCTTATTGTCTTCTTAAAGAATGTATTTCTTCTTGTTTCCAGGCAGAACCCAAGCCTTGGACAGCCAATGGTTCTTGGAAATGCTGAGCTGGTCTTCTCAACGAACTACAACGTGAACAAGAAGACTGTGGTGCTGGTCCATGGATGGATGAGCGATTATGCTTCTACGATTAATAATGTCTTAGTACCTGGTAAATATATTGTCGCACTCGAAGACGTAGCAGGGGTAGACCCAGGTGCACCGACGATTTGGTAACGGTCGCGGAAAGCGGTTGGACGCAGGTAGCCTAACACCGGTCGGTGTGGAAAACCTTGGGGGAGACCTATGTTCAGCAGTTGACGCCTTTCGGCTGAGATGATGAAATATAAGGTCTTTGTTAGTTTTTTTACAAAAAGGAGATCTTATTTGTCACATCGCTTTACCAACTCTGCTTGTTGCGGGCTGCTAGAGTTAGAGTTTTTCTTCTTTTTTTTCATTGAGTATCTTGCAATCTATATATATAAAACTCTTCCGTTACTGAGTGACTGACAGACAACGCACAGCCGAAACTATTGGGCGCAAGAATCTGAAATTTGGCATGTATGTTCCCTGGGTACTGTAGGGGTGCACTAAGAAGGGATTTCCCGAAATTCCCACGGGATTGGGCAGAAATGGATAAATAAAAAAACATGTGCGGGCGAAGCTGCGGGCATCCTCTAGTCGGTTATAAACCTTTAACAGATGTTTTGTGCGGATATTGACTGCTGAGGTTCATTCTTCCAGCGGAGAATCTGCCTCTCAAAATCACTACTTGGCTTTAGTCAGTCAAGTCCCATATGTAATGGCGTTTGAGGCTTTTTATGGTTGTTGGTTCACTTAGGGCTACGGCTAATGTGTTGGTATGCGACTTTATTCGAGATTTGTAAGTTTGCAGGCGGTGTTCTACTTCCTCTTTTATGGTTCTCATTTGTAGGTGCTCATGAAATTCAGATGTCTTTATGAACCAGAGTGCTATAGATGATACTTTGAAATGGTTTGATTTGGGAATCGAAATCTAAACTTTATGCACAGTTTAGGTAATATCTATCTGTGTATAGGGTTACTTATCTGTGTACTGGGTATTAATTTTTTTTATATATACGTGTTCACGTAAACTGTCTTTATTCTCGACTAAACTTATTAAATGATTGCGGGCGCAGCCGCACGTAGGCACACACACTAATGCATTATGCATTACATATTAAATGCTTAGATAGCAATATCAAACATGTGTCCCTACACACAAAAAATCATATTTACTACACCTGCACTGCCTTTTGTTTTATTTTCTTATCGTGGGGCAATGCTTTGACGCATACCTCTCCACGGAAAAGGAAGGGCGGAGAGGTTATGTCGGGCTCACCCGGGAAAACAATGGAAAGTCCCGGGTACTACCGACTAAAGCTACCACAGTGTGTCAACTCGCTGCCTTGGATGGTAGGTGAGTTGCTGGAGCTGAAACTGCATCAGCAACCCACTGAGAAGTGCCCGATGCAGGCGAAAATGCCGGGAATATCTAGTTTATGATACTAGCTTTTACAAGCGGCAAGCGGCTGCGCATTCGCAGGCTATGTTAGAAACAGTACTTTTGAAACAAATAACCCGTTCTTCTCATGAGCCCTACACACTTGCTTTGCTGAACGTGGCAGTAAATGTAAATTCACAGAAAAATTTGTGTAACTTTGACATTCATAAGTGTTACCTTGTAACCTAACTTGAATAAATTTATTTTTGATTTGATTTGATTTGAATAAAATATAGCTTATGTTACTCGGTGATAATAAAGCTTTATAATAGTGTAAGAATTTTTAAAATCGGTTTAGTAGTTTTTGAGTTAATCGTTACAAACAAACAAACAAAATTTCAAATATTTCGGGTTAAAGATTAATTTATTCTCAAAAAGAACAGGTACAGTTCACTTATATTGAGATTTTATATAATTTTAGTGTGTTCTATAAAATACAGTCTGAGTTACGTTATTGTAAGAGATGATAAATTAATATTTTTTTTGTGACAAACGCCAGTAAAAGTAAGTATTTTATTTTTCAAAATACAGGTACACGTTCTTATACAAATATTATAACACAGCAAAAAAAAGGTACATATATAATGAAAAACGAGGTTACACTCAGGTTTATTGTTGGTTTGCGGTTTATACCTCAAACCAACCCTGATGTTATGTGGTAACCCCAAGTGACGCCCGGACGTACATCAGCTACTCTTTAATAGTGTACGAGCATAGCCACATAATTCTACTTTTTAATGTATAAGCAATAATAACTATGTCGCACCTTTTGCTGACAATACATGTTTGCATAAACGAATGCGTCGATTATTGCTTAATACTAAACAACTTGTATTTATCTTTACAATATATTTTCAGTACAATAAATACTCTGGTCATTTACGGACACTAAAACACTGAAGTTTCTTTTCTGTGTACATCCCGTTGTTAGCCATAACATCAACAACACAACACATCTCAGTGTACGGGTAAACTGCTCGTACAAATAGTAAAAGTAAAAGATTTTTATACCATGATAGGATATTTTCGCTTTATAATATTAGTATAGATATATAGATTTACTATAGTAATCATTATGTTCTTTATTCCTCAGCGTTTCTCGCTGCTGCTGACGTTAATATTATCGTGGTGGACTGGAGTGTTGGAGCTGGTCACATCAATTACGCTACAGCAGTTGTCAACACCGTCACATCTGGTAATTATAAACTTAATCAAAATTACCCTAGTGGGAGACGGTTGGACTGCCTCGCAGATCACTTGATCCCAAGGCACGCATCTAACTCTTTGAAGGCATGTGCGTACTAGCTGCAGCCTGCAGCTAACGGGTTGCACTCCGGGAGTGCCGGCAGAAGTGAAAACTTGAATATTAACGTTGTGCATTTTTGATATTTTGGAATGGTTACGGAATAATTTTGCACGAATTGCTTTAATTATCAGTATAAAAGTACTATCATTTATGTGGTAAAATACAATATTCATTTATTGCGCTATCGTACACAAACATGACAATTCTCCCTCCGTCTTACGAATTTTCGATCAGGTCACGTGTCCTGACGCGAGTTTAACATTTATTACCCATCACAAAAAAGTGCACAACGCCGCTAAAGAAGTTTTCACTTCAAAGAAATCTCTGCCTGCCCTTGCTGGGATAATAGCGTGAGACTATGTTTCCACAGGAGAAGCCGTGGCCAGATTCATCACTTGGTTCAACTGTATCACTGGGTCTTCTCTCTCGCAGTACCATGTAGTGGGTCACAGCTTGGGCGGCCACCAAGTCGGCGTGATTGGAAGAAACTTGGGCGGACAACTGCCTTATATCACATGTAAGTTATAAACCTATTGACTCGCAGCGGCACACCGACGGCTAGATACAATAGATTTTTAACTATGTCTGGTATGTTTTTTTATCGTGTAGGATGCAAACGAGCAGACGGATCGCCTGATGGTAAGCGATAGCCGCCGCCCATGGACACCAGAGGAGTCACAAGTGCGTTGCGTTCTATTTAAATTTGCCCTCACCAGAAGGGGGAGGAGGACGGTTGGGCCTCCGGTTTCCTCACTCACTCGACGAAACACAACGCAAAAATTTCCCGCCGGTTTTCTGTGACGCCGTGGTATCACTCCGGTCGAGCTGGCCCATTCGTGCTGAAGCGTGGCTCTCCCATGGTTATGAGGCTGGTTTCACAGTCGCGCCGTCGAACAGCGCGTTTCAACAGCACGCACTTGACACAAGGTGGACCTATGGGAATCGTGGTGCGCTTCAACAGCATGACTATAAAACGCTACTAGTGAATTTACAAGCGCGCGCGTCTGGACGGCGCCATTCGACGGCGCGACTGTGAAATCAGCCTTAAAATAATTGAAATCTAAGGCTTGTGAAAATGCATATTCATCTAAATCTGGTTAGATTTTAAAAGCAGAACTATTAAGAACTTTAATAATCTATACTTATAATAAAACTGTAGAGAGGTCAATTCTGTACATTGAATATATATTCAAAATTAATATTGGAGGATGAATGGTGATCGATACTGATGACAAAAATGCAAATTTTTTGTCTGTCTGTCTGTCTGTCTGTATGTGCACGCATGGGTCAAAAACTACTGAAGGGATTTTAACCAAACTTGGTACGATTGTAGTCCATACTCCTGGGCAGGAGTATGGACTACAATCGTACAACATCACGCTACGACCAATAGGAGCGGAGCATAAATTAAAAATATTGCAAAAACTAGGTAAATTCTCTTATGTGAAGCAGACGAAGTTGCGCGGGTCAGCTAGTTCTAACTAATATTATAAAGCGAATGTGTGTTTGTTTGCTTGTAACACTCTCACGTCTTAACTACTCGACTGATCATCATGAAATTTTGCGTATATTTTCAATTGGCAAAGCGCTACGGTTAGTCGAGGTCGCAGGTTCCACTCCTGCTTCATGGATTGCTTTTTCTTCTATTTATTTTACAAAATAAGGTCTACATGCTTCATGAATTTATTTTCCTTTCAGCCTTAGATCCTGCCGGTCCTGGCTGGATTACCAACAGCAATAGATTCAGCCCTGATGATGGAATCTACACAGAGGTCATCCACAGCAACGTTGGGGTCATGGGGTACCTGCCGATCCTGGGACAGGTGGACTTCTACCCTAATGGTGGTGTTGACATGCCTGGATGTGGCGATCCCAAGTGTGATCATGACCGGTAAGTCCTTGATATTTTTAAAGACATATCTCGCACTGGGAATAATTCTTGTATCGCGGTGGACTTCAAACATTCAAGTAGCGTACACAAAGAATACTTAAAAAGGTTATAGGCTATATATCTTATCTTATCTTATGTGGGGGCCAGTCAATGCAGACCGGCGACACTTCGACCCAGTGGGATCTTTTGTGTCGACATTCTCCCAGTAACGACTGCCATAGATGTTCATGGCAGCCGGGACCGACGGCTTAACGTGCTCTCCGAGACACGGAGCAGGCGATAATTGTCAATCAAGACGCACATAATTTCGAAAAGTCATATAACTTCCGAAAGTCAGAGGTGCGCGACGTAGGTTTGAATCCGAGACCCTCTGCATTGCAGTCTGTTGGTCACTCCACTGAGCTATCGCTGCTCATAGGCTATATAACATCACGCTACGACCTACGGGGGCGGTGCAGTAACGATAAACGCGGGTGAAACCGCGGGAACATCTAGTTGATAATAATTGATAACTTTGTGATCTAAATAAATAAATGATTTTTGACTTTGGCGACATTGCCCCTCTAGACTTAACCCATGTGTTCATTCTGCTACATTTCTGCTGATACCCCAAACTGAAGAATTTTACTGTTTCAGAGCACTATACTACTTTGGCGAGTCGTTGTCCAGCGGTGGTTTTACTGGACGTAGATGTTTGACCTACTTCAATGCTGTGAGCGGAACTTGTTCACTCCTGGAAACTCTTCAAATGGGGGGCTTGGAGCCTAAAACTGGGTAAGGGTTTTGTTGACTGTTTGCAATCTATACTAATATTATAAAGCTGAAGAGTTTGTTTGTTTGAACGCGCTAATGTCAGCAACTACTGGTTAGATTTGAAAAATTCTTTCAGTGTTGGGTAGCCCATTTATCTAGGAAGACTATAGGCTATATAACATCACGCTACGACCAATAGGAGCGGCGCAGCAATGAAAAATGTTGCAAAAACGGGGAAAATTCTCTTATATGAAGCAGACAAAGTTGCGCGGGACAGCTAGTTAATAATAAATCCTAATATTATAATAATTATGTAAATGCGAATGTGAGTTTGTTTGTTACGTTTTCACGCCTTAACTCCTCGACCGATCATCATGGAATTTTACATATTGTCAGGGATATAGAAAAGGGCATCGGGTACCTTTCATCTAAGAAAAAAGGACTGTTGCTAACCTAACTTAACATACTTTTATGCGAGCAAAGCCGCGGGCAAAATCTAGTCGTAACTAATATTATGAATGTGGATGTGAGTTTGTTTGTTTCGCTTTCACGCCTTAACTACTCGACTGATCATCATGAAATTTGAAATAACCTACATCCCGTGACTTAATGCAAAGCAGTCGTATTTATTATCACTGCACCTCGTATCACACGGGCCTAAAAGGGGGCAAACCTATTGCCCTCTTTCAGGCACAGCACCATAATCCGTGCTAAAAAAATCTTGACAGAAAAACCCAATATGAGTAGTTTAGTTTCAAAATCCTCTAAAATACTTTTCATCAAATAATAATATATAATATAATAATAATAATAATATTCTACCACATACACACAACACCATCTAGCCCAAACTAAGCAGAGCTTGTACTATGGGTACTAGACAATGGATAAACATACATATATACTTTATTTTTGTAAATACATACATATTATACATAGAAACACCCAGACCAAGACAAACATCCATGTTCATGCACACAAATGTTTGACTTGTGCGGGAATCGAACTCGCGACCTCAGGCGTGGCAGTCGGTTACACTAACCACTACGCCACCGAGGCCGGCAAAAATAATAGTAAATCTCAAAAAACCATTTAAGATAATGTAATTGAACTCGTTTAGCGGTGTTTGCAACAAACTGCTACTTTTGTGAGCTGATTTAATAGAATTTGAGTGGGTTTAGTTGAAAACTATCAGTGCTATGCGATAGAAGCAACGAAGGAGCTTCATATTCAATCGGAACATTATTTTTGTTCTGATATCGTTTTGGCGGGTTTTGAAACTATAGGTACTCCTCATATCACTTCTCACGCCTTGGGAATCCAACCTGAGATTTTATGGACAGCAGTCACATTAAGTTTTACTGCTCGCCAAGGCTATCCATATTCAATTTCTTTATATAATTATTTAAAAATACGGTTTTTTGTTTTTCTAAACCGTTACCTTTGCTGCACAACTGGAGTGTAACCTTTAGGGGTTACTTAGGATAACGACATGCCACGCTGTAGGGGCGTGGTGTCTTGAGGTTACTTTAAGCAGAGATGATTCAAAGATACTAGAGCAATTAACACTTTTATTAACAATGAGTATAGAACACACTTAAAGCAAGCTATACAATTAATAGAAATCAGGGCGTGGTTCTCAAAGGCTTCCTACGTGGTTCTTATTAGGAAGAACCATTTAACTTGATGTGCAGCTCAGCGGAAGGAAGAAGCCTGCCCCAGGACGCGATCCACTATATATAGGCCGCCGCCGCTCGGAGGGGGACTAGCGATGCCACCGTCTCGCTCGCCGCGCACGCAGCCGTGCGCCGCGAGTCGATTACGTGACAGGAGTAGTGAAGTAATGGTCGTCTCGCCACTTCGCCGAGTGCTCTGAGTTGGATCCCAACACAATACAAAAAAAAATATGGTCCATAATTAGTTGTTCCAAGTTTGGGAGGTCTTTGTGTCCGTAGTTTGAATGTTTGTAAAGTCCCCGTGACGCAGGAATTATTGCCAGTACGGCAGTTGTCTTTAAAACATAGAGTTTGTATAGGTATATGCCATACATACATTCTCTCGGCTTTATCTATAACTCAGATATGTACCTATATAAATCAAACCAAAATCAAAAATAAATTTATTCAAGTTAGGTTACAAGGTAAAACTTATGAATGTCAAAGTTACAATAAATTTTGTCTGTGAATTCACATTTACTGTCACGTTGAGTAAAGCAAGGGTGTAGGGCTCATGAGAAGAACGGGCAAGAAACTCATGGCCACTCTTTTTATTCGCCAATTACAATTTGTTAACACAGTAATTATTTCTAGAGCCAATGTTTTTTTTTAAGTAAATCTTTTCTTTTGCAGGCAATCTGGCATCTACCATTTGCAGACTAACGCTGACTCTCCGTTCTCACAAGGATAATAAACTAAAGACTGTAATAAATGAATTAATTAACCAAAACGTATTTTTTTACTAACTAGGGACTCGCCCCGGCTTCGCACGTGTAGAACAAAACCATAACAAATTATACACCTAAATCTTCTTCAAGAATCAGTCTGTCTATTGGTGAAAACCGCATGAAAATCCGTTCAGTAGTTTTCGAGTTTATCGTGAACAGACAGACAGACGCAGCACTTTGTTTTGTAATAGGTAGTAGCTCCGTGGTACAGCGGTAGTGAATGCGACTACTGTGCATGAGGTCTCGGGTTCGAATCCCGGGTCGGGCCAACAAAAAGATATTGGATTTTTCTGTTAAGAAATCTCAATAGCAGCCCGGACTTAGGAAGTTGGCGGTGTTAGACGGTCCTGCGCCTGATCTCTCTCAGTACGTGTCGGTTACCGTCCCATCGGATCATGAGAGTTAGGGAACAGAGAGTGCATTTGTGTTTGCGCACTCACTTGTGCACTATATCTCCTGCGCAGATGGCCAGTCTCCGTTAAGACTGGCCGCCGTGACCGAAATTCGGTCTGGAGGACAATATTATTAGTGATAGTGATAATTGAGTATTATTCAGCCTAGGTAACTGAAAAAAGAAGTTAAGCGGTGTGGCTGGTCTTCTTCTTTTGGTGTGGTTAGTGGCCAACCTGTTGTCAAGAGTTGTTCAAGCCGCCCGTAGGCCTTGTTTCGCTAGTAAATAAGTTTTATGAATGTACCACATCTTGTAACAGTGAAATAATTTATTTTTTATTGTATCGGTGGCAAGCTAGCATACGGATCGCCTGATGGTAAGCATTTACCGCCGCCCATGGACACCCGCAACACTAGAGCACTCACAAGTGCGTTGCCAGCCGTTTAAACTGGTCCCTCTCCCCCTCATGAGAGGGGGGTAAGGATGGGTATCCAGTACCCTCACTCACTCGACGAAACACAACGCAATCGCTATTTCACACCGGTTTTCTGTGAGGTTGTGGGTATCACTCCGGTCGAGTCGGCCCATTCATGCCGAAGCGTGGCTCTCCCACGGTCAAAATTATTAGTGAACCTCATGAATAAAATAAAAAAATAAAAATAAGACCATGTGGGGGTAATCAGAAGTGTTCTTGTAGAGTCCAAATAAAATACTTCTTGATAGATATGGTTATATATTTACTGGTACCAGATATAAATAATATAAATACATATTGAGCTACGACTTATCTTATCTTATGCGGGGGCCAGTCAGTGCAGACCGGCGACACTTTGACCCAGTGGGATCTTTTGTGTCGACACTCTCCCAATAACGACTGCCATAGATGTTCATGGCAGCCGGGACCGACGGCTTAACGTGCTCTCCGAGGCACGGAGCAGGCGATAATTGTCAATCAATACGCACATAATTTCGAAAAGTCATATAACTTCTGAAAGTCAGAGGTGCGCGCCGTGGCGAACCCGAGACCCTCTGCATTGCAGTCTGTTGGTCTCCCCACTGAGCTATCGCTGCTACGACCTAAGTGGATGGTTGCGGGGAGACGACTGCCGCGCGGTGCTACAGTATACTTGCGCCTGACTACACAAAACTATCGCGTCAGCAGTGTCGCTACAACCAGCTAAAACAATTAAAATATTCGCTTCATTTATTTACATTTACATTCAAATATTTACATACACAACTTATAAACTACGCAACATTTACGACAAACATTCATTTACAATTTATACATATAATAAAATCGTAGGAAAGTCAAAACTGTACATTGAATATTTTTTTAAAAGAATACTTGGGGCGTGATCTACAATCGATATCGAAGCCAAAAATATAGTTTTTAGAATTTTTGTCTGTTTGTCTGTATGTATGTCCGGGCTAAACTCAAAAAGTACTGCATGGATTTATTTCAAATTTTGCATGAATATTACTAACAAGTTGGGTCAACATATAGACTACATATTATCACGCTATCACCTACGGGGGAGGAGCTGTGAATCTTTATTTTTCTTACGCATTCTGTGACAGCGTGTAATCTAACGACGCATATTTAAATGTTGTTTTTGAGTAAGCCATGCTATTATCTAGCTTTACACTATAAAAACTACGCCATTTAAGTAACTTGGGCAGAGAAATTTAGTTGGGTTCCGCGGCGACAAACACTTTTTAGTTAAAATCTACGCGGACGAAGTCGCAGGTAACAGCTAGTCATTTATAAAACAATCATTTAAGGAACAATAATTACATATTAATATAATATTTACAGGAACATTTAAAACTAATAACAACACCATAAATGATTAGGACATAATTAGTGTAAGTTGCCTTTTTAGAGTTCGAAAATCTCTTATACAACAGCTTCGTCCGTCCGTCTGTCTGTTATACAACTTTCAACTCAGGAACCGTAAGAGCTAGAGGCTCGTGGTCAACGCCATTCGACTCAGCATAGTCGATATACCCCCGAAATTAATATGACCTTTGATCTCTGACCTCAAGGTCACGTGGTATCACGTGACCTTTGTATATTATTTGAACCATTTCTTCGAACTTTAAGATTTACGCCAATTCATAGCCGTTTCTCACTTGTTTTAATTGGCTATATCTTTTATACATAAAAGGTTATTTAACTATGAAATTACTGTTTATATTCTACATCTAACTTCGTGGTTTCCGTACAAAATGCAATGGTTAATTGAAACATGTATTATATACTAGCGGTCGTCTAGTGCTCGAAATTCGACCAACTGATATATATTATGTCATGTCATTATACTCGTATATTGATATATGTAACCATAGTTACGCGCTTCGACTGCGTGTGTCAAATGCATGGTTGTGTGCGTATAGTGGTTTTTCATTAATTTTATGTATTTATTATACATATTTTATATAAATATTAGCATTCGTCACTTCTTCGCCGTATAAACTATAAGTGTGCAAAATTTCATACTCCTCCGTCCGCCCAATTTTCGTAAAAAGGGATACAAAGTTTTCGCTTCACGTATTAATATATAGATACATCAGAATACACTATAGATATATTATATAACTGCCTCCGTGGCACAGCGGTAGTGAATGCGACTGCTATTCATGAGGTCTCGGGTTCGAATCCCGGGTCGGGCCAACAAAAGTTTGTTTGTTAAGCTTACACGCATTAACTACTCGATCGATCATCATGGAGTTTCGTATACACGTTGTCAGAAGAACAGAAAAGGATATCGTTCATTCATGAAAAAAAAAAATTTGTTGTCTGTAAAGTCGGTTTACGAACGATAGTTTAACGTGACAACGTCAATAACAAAATTTCTTTCCCGCAACGTTACGATGAGCGTAACGGGACAATGAACGTAACGGGACAATAAGCGTAACGGGACAATGAGTCATCCTTTTTCGTGCGTGCAGCCGGCGTTCATAGATTTATTAGACGTTGTCACGTCAAAAGTACTATTCCTAAGAGATATAATAACCTAACCGACATTTACGCGAGCGAAGCGAGGGCAAAATCTAGAAATTAATAAAGAAGAATCAATTTTGATATAGATTTGATATACGTGAGTAAAACTGAGAGATACAACTAGTGAGGTATACACCCTTGGGTTTGACCATTAATTTCTTTTCATGTTGTCTAAATGACAAATTATTTTTAATACTGTCTTGCGTATTCGATATTTCTATCCTTTTGAAAATGGTGGTTGAGAATTCGTCTTCAAATGAAATACACCGGAACAACTGGAAAAAACATAAAGAAAAACATAAGTTAAATGTTATTTGCTAATTTGTTGCGACCTATCGTTAAGTCCCGGGTTTGACGCCCGGATCCAACAAAGCGGTTTTTCAATATATTTTCAGTTGTAACATGAAGTACCTATGTAAATGTGTTTGTAAATACGACAATAGAGTTTAATGATTTATTTAGTTGCAAAAAATGGGTACTAGTGTTGCCGAATAATCGATAGTTTTACAATCGATAGTAAAACGCTAAAATTATCTACTCAATCGATAGGCCTATCGATAGTATCGATACTATCAATAAGCGATCGATTGATGCTATTGATAAACAGCAATACTATCGATAGTATCGATACTATCTACATGCGATCTACTGATACCTACTATTGATAAACAGCTATACTATCGATAGTAGTTATCGCCAAAAACAAATAAACTATAGATAAAATTCAAGTCAAACATTTGTGTGCATGAACATGGATGTTTGTCTTGGTCTGGGTGTTTCTATGTATAATATGTATGTATTTACAAAATAGTAAGTATGTATGTATGTTTATCCATTATCTAGTACCCATAGTACAAGCTCTGCTTAGTTTGGGCTAGATGGTGTTGTGTGTATGTGGTAGAATATTACTTACACTGCTACTACGCCTTCATCAGGCAAATTGGTTTCCGAAAGGAGACCGACCACCTTGTATGGGACCCTGGCCTGGGCGTGAACAATTTTATATTGTAATAACAATATTAATTTTCAGTAGCTAAACTAAGTAGAAAACATTATTGTTTAGTATCAAGTTCGTTAAATAATAAAATAAAACACATTGTTTAAAACAAATATTTATTTTCATGTGTCACCATCACCTTCATAAGTTATTAAAATATTTTCCAAAAACTGGTCTGGTGGAGTGACATTTTCATATCTTGCCCAGCTTAGGTACCATATTACAGATATTATGTGAGCACAGCAACCAACAGTCCTTCGGCCGACTATGCAGTTGCAGTAATACTGCCTTATTGCTTCTAGGCTGTGTTTTATTTTGATATAATATATAAATAAAATACCTACGTTAATTTCATACTACTGGATGGTAACCAATATTTATTATATATTAAGACAAAACTTTTAACATTTTACTCTGTTTATAAGACGATTGTCCACGTGCAAGCCGAATATGGACGGTCACCTTTGGGTATAAACTGTAAAGCATAGCTTCTGAGTAACGCAATTTATTATGAATACTATACTAATATATTTGAATACTAACCCAGTTTTAGGTAAAAGGCCACCCATCCTAAAATTGTCTGCTTCCTTTCGACTTTTTCCCCTCATAGCTTTGAGATATGACGCGCAGGGCTTGCTTGTGAACCCCCCTGAGACTAGAGACTCGGCGAAATAAAAATATGACCTGGAAGAGAAAAATTACATTACACATTTGAGAAAAACGGTTTTCTAAATCGAATTTCTTCAGTCATGGCGGCTAATCTTAACGGACACTGGCCATCTGTGCAGGAGATATTATAATACACACGTGTGTGTAAAAAAAAATTGGGGTAGTCTTTGGGGACTGCCGATTGAAGTCAAAACTTCAATCCTTGTAAAAAAAAAATGTGCGGTTCGGATTCCTGATACTCTTTTAGGGGTTATTTTTTGCGTAGGACGCACCATTTCTGAGATATTGTAAATATTCTAAAATAATTAAAAAATGGAAAGCGTGGAAGCGTGACGATGACGCGAGTTCTATGATTTTTGTTCACCCAAGAAGTGCTCAACGCGCCTAAAGTAGACTTCACTTCAAAAAGTAAGTATATATGTATGTTGCTCCATTGTCTAGTACCCATAGTACAAGCTCTGCTTAGTTTGGGCTAGATGGTGTTGTATGTATGAGATAGAATATTATATTATACTAAGAAAAGTTCTTTAATCCATCCGAGAAAAACGTCACAAGAATACCTGCATAGGTTTCTTCACGACGTTTTTCTTCACTGATAAAGCGAGCGATAATTAACTATTGTAAGAGGCGTATATAATTGAAACGCACAGATATACAAACAAACTTATATTTGGGTACATGAGAATGAGATTTGTACAATACACATCGCTTTACAAGATATCACAATGAAAACATGTTATGATTACCAGCACGACGCGTGTCTTTCCCTCGACCTCGCGCCATCTCTATTCCTCGCGAGTCGCTGTGCTGCAGCGCGCGACCTACGCGCGCTTCTATTGGTCGTTATTACAACACGTCTGGAGTGATAGGCTAATATGCCCAATGATTGCCCGCGGATTTAAATAATAGGCGTAACGTTGAGGACACTCTGGCGGGATATTGAAACAGGAAGCTCGCCTTACACTATTCAATTACACTTAACCTGTTGAGTCACAGGGGAACACCAACGGCCAGGCAAAATACTTTTCAATAACAATAAATTATATAAATTGAACCAAATAAAAACTGTACATACCTAGCATGGTCTTTCATTTGAGAGGTACTACCCGGCATGTTGATGCCCCCATTCGGGTAGAAGTCTGCGTGCCCCAGGGGGGTTGGGTACCCCAGAAGACCAGCATTTGTGTGTATAACTTCTGTATAAACGGCATCACTGCGCCTCAGTCTGTCACTGTTGAATACAAAGCCTAGTAGTGCGGGATCCAGGGCTGAGAACAAAGGAATATAATCTTCTTTTTGGTATGCTACTAAGATAGCAAACAAGCATACGGCCCACCTGATGGTAAGTGGTCACCGTAGCCTATGGACACCTGCGATACCAGAGGCATCACTTGCGCGTTGCCGACCCTTTAGGAAAGGAAGTGGGACGGAGGAGAAGCGGGAAAGGGGGTGATTGGGCCTCCGGCACTCTCACTCACCGAACGAAACACATCAGTAGGAATACTGGTATTTCACGTCGATATTCTGTGAGAGGGTAGTCCTTCCCCGGTCGAGCCGACACATTCATGCTGAAATCAGCGAGGCTCTTATCTACTACTCGTAATCTATACTAATATTTTAAAGCTGAAGAGTTTGTTTGTTTGGTTGAACGCGATAATCTCAAGAACGACTGGTTCGAATTGAAAAATTCTTTTAGTATTGGATAGACTATTTATCGAGGAAGGCTGTAGGCTATATAACATCACGCTACGACCAATAGGAGCGGAGCATCAATGAAAAATGTTGCAAAAACGGAGAAAATTATCTTATGTGAAGCAGACGAAGTTGCGCGGATCAGCTAGTATTCTTTAAAGCTGAAGAGTTTGTTTGTTTGTTTGAACGCGATAATCTCAGGAACGGCTGGTTCGAATTGAAAAATTATTTTAGTGTTGGATAGCCTATTTATCTAGGAATACGCTACGACCCACGGGGGCGGCGCAGTAACGATAAACACGCGTGAAACCGCGGGCATAGCTAGTCTAGTATAAAGATGAAAATAAGGTTTCTTGTGTATTAAATCGTACTCACCAGTGATATAGCCCACTGTCCCGCCGAGATTCCTTCCAATAACGCCGGCTAGATGCGCCCCGAGGCTGTACCCCACTATATGATATTTGCAGATGTCAGCACTCGTCAGTAGATTCAACCAGCTGATAAACTTCGCCATGGCTTTACCTGAAAAATAATATACAGGGTGTGTCGTAAATAGTGGTCCAGAGTAAAGGAGTCGATACACTGTATTCTTATGTATCACATACCGAAATTTTAACCATTTTTTTATGCCCCTAAAGTCATATGATTTGCTGAAGATGAGTATTGAAATTGGAAACAGATTAATTTCTTCAAGTACCTTCGACTTTAAAACATAAAAAAGGGTTTGGATATGATAGTACACATATTCAAGAGTAATAATAAAAAAACAGAATTAAAAAATATTGATATTTGTTGAAATGACAGCCAAATTCGTGAAGCAAGGTGCAGAAATTTTAAAAAAGAACTTTTATTTTTTGTTAAGAGACCCTTAACTGAAAATGCTTAAAATTTCGGTATGCGATACATAAGAATACAGTGTATCGACTCCTTTACTCTGGACCACTATTTACGACACACCCTGTATATAAATCTTCTGCGCGTGCGTTAGTAATTAACCTTCTGACTACCACAGCATTAAAGTAGCGTCGTGCCCCCTACGCCAGGCGATGATTAATCTAGTTTTAAATAATAGGTAAAAGGAACACAACAAACATATTTTTTTATGTTTATTTTGAACTGTAAAATAGTCGTATTTTCGACGTGCCATGCCGTCGGGGGCGTCGTGAGCACGGTTTAATTTGACGTGAATGGACGTCCGTGGCGGTCAAAAGGTTAAACTACTCCTGCTGGACCGATTAGATGAAATTTTTTGTGTGTGTTCAAGTGGATTCGATGGTTTAGATTTGGTTTTTCGAAGTGAAAACTTCTTTAGGCGCGTTGAGCATGATTTTTGTTCACCCAAGAAGTGCTCAACGCGCCTAAAGAAGTTTTCACTTCAATAAGGAATATACTTGATTAAAGAGTTTAGCGATAGCATAGTTTAAGACTGTTGGACTGCCACGCAGAGATCTCAAGCTCGAACCAAAGGTTTTTTTTTTAAATATTTACTAGCAGTTTAGTTTCAAATTACTAGTATTTATTTATTTATAATTTAAGCATACCTACTGTATAATTACAATGTTTTGTAGTTGAGACATTCTTAATTTAACATTGTCAGAGTAATTAAACAAATCACAGGCATGACATTTCAATTACATTATAATATTAAAGTATTCTGGCTAACCCTCCAGCTAAGCTAGAATGCTTGTGTTAGGACAACTACTCACCTCCATTTCTTGTATTCGTTAAGGCTGATAAATAATTAGGTGTATCTGCACCAGCGCTCCAATCTACTGCTAGCACATTCACATCGCCAGCTGCCAAGAATGCTGCAATCACAATGCAATATCCATATTATTAAACGAGATGTGCTCGCGGTTTCACCAGCGTTAATGATTAATGCGCCGCTCCCATGGGTCGTCGCCTATAACCTTCCTCGATAAATGAGCTATCGAACGCTAAAAGAATTTTTCAATTCGAACCAGTAGTTCCTGAGTTTACACGTTCAAACAAACAAACAAACTCTTCAGCTTTATAATATTAGTATAGATAACTCAATAGACAAATAAGCAAGTGACATTGTAATCCACATAGATCGGTCGGGCCACCCGCATTCAAGCACTTCCCGCGACCCTTACCAGATCGTCGGTCCGTCTTGTGGAGGGCCTACTCCTGCTACATAACATCATCTAACCTACTTTTACGTGGGCGAAGCCGCGGGCAAAAGCTAGTTATACAGTCTGCCAACCCGCAGTGGACCAGCTTAGTGGACTATGGCTTAACTCTTCTCACACTGAGAAGAGGCCCGTGCCCAGCAGTGGGACAGTATAATACAGGACTGATGTTAATAGTATCTTACCTGATACAAGAACAGTGTTCAGCTCAGCAGTAACGTTGGCTATCCATCCGTGGAGTAATAATACCGTTCTGTTAGCTGGGTTGAAGTTTGATAGACTTAAAACCTCCTCGTTGCCATAACGTAATGCTTGACTGACTGTGGGATTCATTCTGCAAATAAAGAAAATATATACCGTTTTATTAAAACTAGCGGTCACCTAGTCCTCGAAATTCGACCAAAGTTTGCCTATAAGATATTGCTGATATATGTCATTATATTGATAGATTATTATGTAACCATAATTACGCGCTTCGACTGCGTATCTCAAATGCATGGTTGTGTGCGTGCAGTGTTTTTTCATTAATTTAATGTATTTATAATACATATTTTATAAAAATATTAGTATTCACCCCTCCTTCTCCATATAAACTTTAACTGTGCTAAATTTCATACTCCTCCGTCAGCGCAATTTTCATAAAAAGGGGTACAAAGTTTTTGCTTCACGTATTAATATATAGACATGTTATCTACCACTAAGGGATGATCTTATAAATTAAACATTAACACAATAAAAATTATTTATTACTCGAAAATCCCAAATATAACACAACTTTATTTTAAACGGCAAATTAATTCAATCAACTTTTATGTAAGTATTCGAACAGTTAAATTTACAGCGCAGTAACACAACGTTACTAGTTAGTCGGCCTAACCTATATATTTTGACGTTCATAAGTGTTACTTTGTGACTTAAATGAATAAATGATTTTTGACATTTGACTTTTTTTGTTACTTTATACGCACCTTGTAAATAAATGATATACATTTTGTTTATCTGGGTTGTATTTGGCTTCATTGTCTAAGTCGACCAGGTGAGCATGGCCGTCAGGGTCCTCCACATACTCATGTTGAGGTCCAGACTCCTGGTGACTGTTGTTATTGGCTTGGAAACCAGCTGCAAGAAAATAAAACAATATTTAAATCAGAGTAGAAGTTTCAAACTAGTAGAGCCTCGCTGATTTCAGCATGAATGGGCTTGACCGGGGAAGGACTACCCTCTCACAGAATATCGACGTGGAATAGCAGTAGTCCTACTGTTGTGTTTCGTTCGGTGAGTGAGAGTGCCGTAGGCCCAATCACCCTCTTTCCCCATTCCCGCCCCTTCTCCTTCCCACTTCCTTTTTCTCTTCTTCCTTTCCTAAAGGGTCGGCAACGCGCAAGTGATGCCTCTGGTGTCGCAGGCGTCCATAGGCTGCGATGACCACTTACCATCAGGTGGGCCGTATGCTTGTTTGCCACTTTAGTAGTATAAAAAAAAAGACAACTTGTAACTATTTTGATTTAAATTGTCTTTGGGAAGGATAATAATATGTTGCGGTTACTTACTTAATAATATATTCTTTTATGATGATGCAATTTGTTTTCTTTTAGTTAGGTACAATAATAATAGTACGTGTTTTAACAATGTATGGCGAGGAAGTTGTATATAAAAAATCAACGGGTTGCACTCCGGGAGTGCCGGCAGAAGTGAAAACTTGAATATTAACGTTATGCGTTTTTGATATTTTGGAATGGTTAGGGAATAATTTTGCATGAATTGATTTAATTATCAGTATAAAAGTACTATCATTTATGTGGTAAAATACAATATTCATTTATTGCGCTATCGTACACAAACATGACAATTCTCCCTCCGTCTTACGAATTTTCGATCAGGTCACGTGTCCTGGCGCGAGTTTGACAATTCTCGCTCCGTCTTACGAATTTTCGATCAGGTCACGTGTCCTGACGCGAGTTTAACATTTTTACCCATCACAAAAAGTGCACAACGCCGCTAAAGAAGTTTTCACTTCAATAATGGGTGTATGGGTGTATATGTGAAAATGATAGCAATTAGGTTGGACTGTCCTTATGTGCGGCACTGTTGTGACAGACAAGTTACATATAGTGTCGCACGTAAGAGACTACTGTAATTAATTGGTTATGTGAATGAATTTTAATTAATATTGTGGATTATCTTATTTATATGTTGTATTTATTTGTGTATGATGTAAGATATAATATGGGTTATGAACCTGAAATAAATGAAGTTTAATTTTAATTAATTAATTAATAAACGTGAAATCTTATGTAAAATACTTACAATATTCCAATGGAGGGCAATTATGAGTGAATTTAACTTTTGTGCCACAAAATCTTACTATTCGCACCATTGTTCTCTTTCATGAAATTCTATGAACACTCACTCCGGACTCACTCCGCAACAAAACACCTCCCGCAGAAGACCAACCAGAAATATGACTAGTAGAATGATGCCTTTTACAATACTTCTAGTCCCAGCTATCTGGAAGAAAGAGACAAAACATTGTATTCACTTGTTGGAGGGTGTACGGATTCTTTGTTTGATAGATTGATAGAATTGAAAGAGGCTTAGAGATTTTCACGTAATCGACTCGCGGCGCACGGCTGCGTGCGCGGCGAGCGAGACGGTGGCATCGCTAGTCCCCCTCCGAGCGGTGGCGGCCTATATAAGTGGATCGCGTCCTAGGGCAGGTTTCTTCCTTCCGCTGAGCTGCACATCAAGTTAAGTGGTTCTTCCTAACAAGAACCACGTAGGAAGCCTTTGAGAACCACGCCCTGATTTATATAATTGTATCGCTTGCTTTAAGTGTGTTCTATACTCAGTGATAATAAAAGTGTTAATTGCTCTAGTATCTTTGAATCATCTCTGCTTAAAGTAACCTCAAGATACCACGCCCCTACAGCGTGGCCTGTCGTCTCCTAACTAAACCTTAACGGTTACAAGATTCAGAACTAATATATTGATATAAAGGAAAAATGATAATGTTATGGATATATGATTGATAATGAGTGCACACGCGGCGCGGTTGGTGTCCGGTAATGAACTAAATATGAATTATATGAAATTAAGAATATTACAAAAGTATGCTGACACGGGCACACGAGCGTACAAAGTAGCGATATACGGTGAAACCGTACAGAGGGAGAAGCATTACAGTATGTTTAAGTGTATAGATAATATTGTATTGGGCTGGTTTTAAGGTCACGCTGATCGTCGGCGCTGACAGATCAATATGTATGTAATAAAAGCAATCGTTCCTGAGTCACGCTGATGGCTCAGCGCTGATATGCGTCGGCGCCGAGCCGTGCGCGGCCGTACGCTAAGGGTCTGACCACAGTTTCTGGCGGTGTGGGGCGCGGTGAAGCGAGAGGCGCGGCGGGCGGCGTGATTTGCGGTGGTATGCCACAGCTAGACTAGTAGCGACCGCGGCGGCGTCAGCGGTGGACGTATTTAGAGAACGGCTAAACTATTAAAATGCCCCTATCAAAAGTGGCACGGTATTGCCTCGGAACAAGTGCGTTCTTAGTTCAAGATATCATTCAGCCAAGAATAGGAGCGCACCCAGTTAACCAGAAAAGGAGAGAACTTGGCGAATTTCACTCTTTATTATGAATATAGGAACTATCCAGATATTGTTTTTTTAATATACGAAGGCAAGCATAGAAACTTTTGATTATATATTCGGCCACATACATGATTTTACAACATGCCTATATTTATGATGTGGATATTTTGACATCCATATTGCTGGTCTACTCAGTATTTCACTAATAAATTGTTCCATATCCATTATTTTTATAAGTTCAACGCGCGGTAGAAACAAATTTATTTTTTAATTTCGGTCGTGCGATGCCTGATGCGTCCACCGATGCCACCGCTCTGAGCTGTGGCCGCCTCAATACTCGCTAGTACATTTGTTTTCACCGCTCACCGCTTGCAGCGTCTCAAACCGCGCCGCAATCCACGCCGCTCTTGGCTGTGGCCAGGGGGCAAGAGCGGCGTGGATTGCGGCGCGGTTTGAGACGCTGCAAGCGGTGAGCGGCGAAAACAAATGGTAGACAACCTATGAAGTATGCCACAAATGAAACAAATGTACTAGCGAGTATCGAGGCGACCACAGCTCAGAGCGGCGCGCGCGGCGGCATCGGTGGACGCATCAGGCATCGCACGACCAAAATAAAAAAATAATAAAACAAAAAATTTGTTTCTACGGCGCGTTGAACTTATAAAAATAATGGATATGAAACAATTTATTAGTGAAATACTGAGTAGACCAGCAATATGGATGTCAAAATATCCACATCATAAATATAGGCATGTTTTAAAATCATGTATGTGGCCGAATATATAATCAAAAGTTTCTATGCTTGCCTTCGTATATTAAAAAAAAATATCTGGATAGTTCCTATATTCATAATAAAGAGTGAAATTCGCCAAGTTCTCTCCTTTTCTGGTTAACTGGGTGCGCTCCTATTCTTGGCTGAATGATATCTTGAACTAAGAACGCACTTGTTCCGAGGCAATACCGTGCCACTTTTGATAGGGGAATTTTAATAGTTTATCCGTTCTCTAAATACGTCCACCGCTG
Organism: Catocala sponsa; assembly: GCA_963564715.1. Classification (NCBI taxonomy): domain Eukaryota; kingdom Metazoa; phylum Arthropoda; class Insecta; order Lepidoptera; family Erebidae; genus Catocala; species Catocala sponsa. Next base: position 2,856,924 of record OY751356.1, on the reverse strand, counting down.
ACGCCGCCGCGGTCGCTACTAGTCTAGCTGTGGCATACCACCGCGAATCACGCCGCCCGCCGCGCCTCTCGCCTCACCGCGCCCCACACCACCAGAAACTGTGGTCAGGCCCTTCGCTGTAGCCAGTATAATATGCAGTGATGTGGTGATAATAAAGTTAGCATTATGAGTCAACTGCCATATTCGATTTTTTATCGATCGCTATCTCTGCCAACCCCTTCGGGGATATGAACCATGAGTCTACAGGTTGTCCCAGAATATGTGAAACAAATTGTAACCGGAGATTCCTTTGGTAAGGACCTTTCAAAGGTGCTAAATAAAAAAATTATGACCTTTGTGTAAAAATAATTAAAGCAATGTTTTTAAAAAAGTACGACTTGTCCAGACTTTCAACTGCTTGCTTCGTTTATGGCTAATTTTTATTTTTTCACTATTATTATTTGTGAAGGATTGATTCGTCAATCTACAAATGTTTTTTTTTTAAACTGACATTGTTTTAAAATCACAGCATTATTTTGGTGTATGTCGTACTTTTTTAAAAACTTTTATTTTTATGCAAAGGTCATAATTTTATATTGAAGTGAAAACTTCTTTAGCGGCGTTGTGCACTTTTTTGTGATAGGTAAAAAATGTTCAATTCGCGCAGGACACGTGACCTGATCGAAAATTCGTAAGACGGAGGGAGAATTGTCATGTTTGTGTACGATAGCGCAATAAATGAATATTGTATTTTACCACATAAATGATAGTACTTTTATACTGATAATTAAAACGAATCGTGGAAAATTATTCCCTAACCATTCCAAAATATTAAAAATGCACAACGTTAATATTCAAGTTTTCACTTCTGCCGGCACTCCCGGAGTGCAACCCGTTGATTTTTTATTTATTTAGTACATTTGAAAGGTCCTTACCTAAGGAATCTCCCGTTTGCTATTTGATTCACATATTCTGGGACAACCTGTATATAATAATATATTATACTAGGCATTTGGCCACCTGTTACATGAAGTGTTTACGATAGTTATATATCACCAATATCTTATCTACAAGTAGTGTTCAATTGATACAAAGATAAATAAGTTCACTATTACTCACCAATATTATGCTTTGCTACGATCCTGACACACTTCTCTGGCTTCATTTACTTTCATGACATTCCTCATACACGCCCGTCAGTTTAAGGTGCTCTTAGAGAGCAGCGATACCTTAGTGGGGAGACCAACAGACTGCAATTCAGAGGGTCTCGGGTTCGAACCCACGTCGCGCACCTCTGACTTTCGGAAGTTATATGACTTTTCGAAATTATGTGCGTATTGATTGACAATTATCGCCTGCTCCGTGTCTCGGAAAGCACGTTAAGCCGATGGTCCCGGCTGCCATGAACATCTATGGCAGTCGTTATTGGGAGAGTGTCGACACAAATATACCACTGGGTCGAAGTGTCGGCGGTCTGCGCTGACTGACCCCACATAAGATAAGATAAGATAAGGTGCTCTTAACCTGGCCTTTGTCCAGAACGCCTCCGATCTGATCGAGAAACGTTCGCCTAGGTTTTCCTCTTGCGACTGTTCCATTCACACTAGCCTTATAAACTTTCTTAGTCAGTCTTTCCTCGTCCATTCTTTCTACATGTCCAAACCAAAAGTATTATTTTGAATATAAGTGTGTCGTATTTAGTAGTCATAAAGTTAAAAACCTGGGATCGTCCGTCGATAGTCATGCATTGTTTGAAAATAATTCGTCATAGTTTTGATTTGTCACTTTATCTCTGTAATAAATAGAGCTTAATTTATCACAAAATGTATTATCGCATTACTCATTGCTGTTTATTTTATAAATAAACTAGTTATCGCAGTGATAGAAATTTGTCGGTAGTTTATCAATAAATCTATACTAATACTAGCTGTCCCGACAGACATTGTCCCGTACACAAGAGAAAAAAAAAGTATCTAATCCATTCTCGAATACACTTGAACACACACAAAAAGTTTCATCAAAATTGGTCCAGCCGTTTAGGAGGAGTTCAATGACATACACACGTACAGTAGTATCCTAATCCTAACTGCCTAACTAATATTATAAAAGTGAAAATGAGTTTGTTTGTTTGTTTGTTACCTTTTCACGCCTAATCACTAAACCGATCATCCTGAAATTTTGCATATACGTTGTCAGGTGTACAGAAACGGACATAAGCTACCTTTCATCCCGATAAAAAATACTGTTCCCGAGGAAAACAACAATAACATTCTTATGATAATAGATGGCGCCACGTGTCTTTCGAATAATGATTGAATTATATTATTACAAGCGGAGTACATCCCGAATTGATTGTCAAATTCTAAATTAACGCGAGCGAAGCCGCAGGCAAAAGCAAGTTATATATATAAAGAAGATTATAAAGCTAAAGAGTTTGTTTGTTTGTTTGTTTGAACGCGCTAATCTCAGGAACTACAGGTTCGAATTGAAAAATTATTTTCGTGTTGGATAGCCTATTTATCGAGGAAGGCTATCGGCTATATAACATCACACTACGACCCACGGGGACGGCGCAGTAACGATAAACACGCGTGAAACCGCGGGAACATCTAGTAAATATATAAGTAATCCTAATTTCAACTAATATTATAAATGAGAATGTAAGTTTGTTTGTTACATTTGCACGCCTTAAGGGCATAGCACGCATATCAACTCGGAAAGGGATCGTCGAAAAGGAGACAATTTAAGGTCCCTGTAGCTCTGACAAATATCTTGAAGTTTGACCTTTTTGTTTGTGCTTTACATATAATAAATGATCAAACGAACTTACCTGTGATGTTCGATCATTATTATACGAAGTGCTTCGTTCGAAGATATATGTTCCCTACCCGTCCCAACCCCGGTAAAAGTGAGATAAACTTACAAGACTCTAAAGGAATGACGATCAGCATTGGGGCACAGACAATGCATATAATACTTACGTTTAGTTTTAGCTCTAAAACTGCGTTCAGTTGCCGAGTGACGCCAAGAAGCTGCATGGTAAACATATATCGAGAACGAAGCGCGCAGTATAATAGATTTTAGCTTTCTGGAATCCTTTTCTATATAAACTGTATCCATGTAACAACTCACACGAACTCGTGCGCGCAATCTATATATTAATACGTGAAGCGAAACTTTGGATCCCTTTTTACGAAAATTGGGCGGACGGAGGAGTATGAAATTTCGCACACTTATAAATTATACAGAGAAGAAGTGACGAATGCTAATATTTTTATAAAATATGCATTAGAAATACATTAAATTAATGAAAAACCACTACACGCACACAACCATGCATTTGACACACGCAGTCGAAGCGCGTAACCATGGTTACATATATCAAATCATTTATTTCGGGCTGCATAGGCCCGTAGATAAATACCTTAACCTAAATTTACATATTATAAAATGTAAATACATACACACAACACCATCTAGCCCAAACTAAGCAGAGCTTGTACTATGGATACTAGACAATGGATAAACATACATATATAAACGTTTTTTTGTTTTGTAAATCATATATATTATACCTACATAGAAACATAGATGCATAGATAAATACCTTATAGACTAACATACATACAATTTGTGTTAGTATTTATATAACTTATTAGCTATGTTAGTGCTGCTTCACTCGCAGTCTGTCGTTGTGCGTCCATGTGGCACTTGTCAGCGGAAGCGACGGAACACCACACCCTTCGGCCAAAAGTCCTCCTTCATGAATATGTGCAGAAAGCAAGTAGGGACTCGCACCACATAATAATGTCAATCTAATTATATTATTATATCAGCAATATCTTATAGGTAAACTTTGGTCGAATTTCGAGCACTAGGCGACCGCTAGTATGCTTAAAAAGGGGTACAATTTTTTCTTTTTACATATTAATATACAGGCTGATTGATAAAAGACTGGACATATTGAAGAAGGGTATTCAGTACTCGATTCTGGAGCCGAATATCTAAAAAAATAGGTACTTCAAATTTGACCTAGTTATCCAATAAAACTTAATGTGCGGACACTCTTGCGCATATACCAAAGCTATACAAAACCTCCGCCCCCGCCCCCAGCTATCGCACCCCACAATCTCCCGCATTTGCACCCCCGCTCGTCCTTTACTTATCAAAGATCATTAGCTACGACAGCTGTGTGCGCAGTGTCCTCATTTATGAATATTTCATACAAATTTTCATAAAGGTTTTCTTTGCAGGTTATACAGATTTTACGTTACGTCTGACCATAAATTATCATGTCCTTAAGTATGTACAATGTTTAACCAGTCACACCGTATAGGTCTACAATGACACACACACACGAATGCAGGCACGCCCGAACGCATGTAAGCACGCACACACGCATGTAATCTATATATGTATCCATCATCCGTGTTGGTACTGAGAATTACTTGACAGAAAAACCCAGTCTGACCGACCAGTTTGCACAGCAGTCGCATTCAATACTGCTGCACCATCAAGCGGCTTATTCCCGTGCGCTCCAAATCTATTGTTCTCCAAAGTTCATATTTCCATACATTCATTACCAGGAGCTCCAAGGATTTTTATATTCAAATCTATACTAATATTATAAAGCTGAAGAGTTTGTTTGTTTGTTTGTTTACTTAAACGCGCTAATCTCAGGAACTACTGGCCCGATTTGAAAAATTCTTTCAGTGTTAGATAGCCCATTTATCGAGGAAGGCTATAGGCTATATATCATCACGCTAAGATTAATAGGAGCGGAGCACCAATGAAGAATGTTTCAAAATCGTAGAGTATTTTTTCCTTTTGAGAGCTTCCGCTGCGTACGCTGCGTAAACAGTTAAAGTTTCGCAAAAATCATGTATAACAGAATTGTTCCCCTTTAAAAGTTCTAAAAAAAAAGTCTGCGACAGCATATGTCTATCTTTTAAGGTTGGCTCACTATAACCATTTTTATGCTAACGAAATTTGTTCTAAAATAATGCATTAATCCTTATCCAAATAAATACGTTATTCATCACAAGTATTTAATTTAAAACAAAATTGCCCTTTACATCATTCGATTTCAATGAATATCTTAGGAGATATAGCAGTTTTAAAATAACATCGCAGCAAAATAATTACCCATTACAGACATAGTACAAACGATGTTTCTCCTGGTTTATTCTGCGTGATTACTACTGGTTCGATTTGAAAAATTCTTTTAGTGTTGGATAGCCTATTTATCGAGGAAGACTATAGGCTATATAACATCACGCTACGACCCACGGGGGCGGCACAGTAACAATAAACGCGGGTGAAACCGCGGGAACATCTAGTAATTAATAAAGCCACATTTACCAATTTCATTCCCTACAGCTCCAAAACATTAACTAGGTACTTTGAGATTTTATTCCCAGCAGCTCCAAAAAAAAGTGAATACTTCAATATAAGAAACCACGAGCTGTCGGGAACACACTAGTAAGTAGGTCTATATTTAATGTTGTAATATAATTTGGAGCTCCTGGGAATAAATGTATGGAGATCAGAGGTTATAAATAAATAAATTAACATAAGCTTTTGGAGCCCTTGGGAACGATTTAAAAAATAATAATAATATTTAATTTTAGTTTTGGAGCGCTGGAGAACAAAATAGCGGAGCGGGCGGGAATAAGCCCATCAAGCTAGTCTGACTAAATTTATACGACGAAATATTACTCACCATATACTCAAAGACCATCAGTCCGTTATAGTATATTTCACACTTCAATTGAACTACCTTCATTTATCAAACATCAAATATATTTAAGTTCGTTTCTATTCCAAGGGAAACCAACTCCAAATTCAAAATTCACCAACCTTTCCACAATTCCATTTTTAAAATTATATTCTTTAAACATCAACGTAACAGTTTTAACTGACGAATTCCAAATTCAAATTTAAATCCCACTGCGACCGACTCAAATGTAAATTTTCACCGACTTTTTTATACTCAGTTGCTTATTGTAGTTTTAGAGTTCAATTATTTTACATATTATGTAACTTGTGGCCTCGTGTATAAAGAGGGATCGAATGACTAATATAACGGGAGTTCTATGAATATCTATTTGTACAATTATAGATTAGGTTCAGCTTATCAAGTGTGTATTGACAAATCAATAGATAATATCGCCGTTCGCGTAAAATGAGTCATGGGAATGATAATATGGAGGTGAATCATGTACTACATAATAGACAGAGATGGTATTTGATGACAAAATTAGACTAACTGGCTTTTTTTTAAATTTTTTATTGCCGTTGGTGGCAGACGAGCAAGTGGCCCACCTGATGGAAAGTGGTAACCGCTGCTCATGGACTTTAGCAATATCAGGACACAGCAAAGCCGCTGCCTACCGTGAAAGAAGAACTTTCTTACCTCGTTTGAAGAAGGACATATATAATAATGATAGGTATAATAATATTCTATTACATACACACAACGTTTTTCGATCAGATCGGAGACGTTCTAGACAAAGGCCAGGTTAAGAGCTCCTTAAACCGGCGAGCGTGTATGAGGAATGTGATGAAAGTGTCTTTCATCACATTCCTCATACACGCAAATTATATGACTTTTCGAAATTATGTGCGTATTGATTGAAAATTATCGCCTGCTCCGTGCCTCGGAGAGCACCTTAAGCCATCGGTCCCGGCTGCCATGAACATCTATGAGAGTCGTTATTGGGAAGTAAGTGCCCTCTAATATCCTGACACTGGTCTAGCCTTAGGATATCGTTAGCCTTCGGAATGCGGAGGCCAGGTGGCAGCCGCTCCCTGTAAAACCTGTTATCCAGTCAAATCCGGTTAGACTAGAAAGCCAACCCCAAGTGACTTGGGAATAATTGGAAAAGGAAAAGGAAACGTAGGATAGGTTACATTAGTAACAATACTTCTTCTGGGTAAAGGGTACCCTATGTCCTTTTTTACTCCCCTGACAAAGTGTATGCGAAACATGATGATCGGTTGAGTAGTTAAGGTGAAAAATCGTAACAAACAAACTCACGTTCGCATTTAAAATATTAGTTATAATCTGTACATAGCCACAGGTTGAGTAAAATATTGATTACATAAGATGTTACAAATAGGGAAAACCGTGATTCTAAGTAGGTGTTTCTGTGATTTTGGCATCAGCGTTAAACTGTTTATTAACTAGCTTTTGCCCGCGGCTTCGCTCGCGTTAATTTAGAATTTGACAATCAATTAGGGTTTGTATTCTGCTTGTAATAATATAATTCAATCATGATTTGAAAGACACGTGACGCCATCATCATAAGAACGTTATTGTTGTTTTCCTCGGGCACAGTAATTTTTTTCGGGATGAAAGGTAGCCTATGTCCGTTTCTGTACACCTGACAATGCATATGCAACATTTCAGAATGATCGGTTCACTGGTTTAGGCGTGAAAAGGTACCAAACAAACAAACAAACAAACTCATTTTCGCTTTTATAATATTAGTTAGGATTAGGATTAGGATAGGAAGTTAGGATTAGGATGTTTAAACAGCGTATATAAATAATACGAAGTCCCATTTGACCAATGATCGCTGGGCAGCAATAGTGAAGACACCGTTTCAATCGACACAACACGAAATCGATTACCGATTAACTTTATAAACAAACTGTAATCGTGGGTTTAGAATCAATACAGAAGTAATAGAAACAGAAAAACAAAAACTAGGAGTCAAGCCAAGCTTGATCTATCGAAAGAATAGTCATCAATGTGCGACGTCGTGCGTCGTCGCAGCGCAGATGTGGCATACAATGCGTTGTGACGACGCGACGCAACGCAACGCACTAATGAGGCACCTCCCTATGATGGCTATGTATTATCAAGATATGTTATGATATAGGGGGTTGCCCCGTAATATTATATGAAATGGAATATCAATAACGCATGCGCACCAGTTAGCGTCATTATCAAAATATTTTAGAAAGCACCCCACGCTTTTTTATATTAAAATTATTTCTTTTATTAATAACTCTATCCTTATTTTGAATTATTTAAAAAAAAGCAGTCTTTGGGGACTGCCGATAGAAGTGAAAACTTTAATCCTTGACAATAAACACTTCTTTATTAACAAAAAATAGGGTGGGTCGGATTCTTGATACTCTCTTAGAGGTCATTAAGAGGGTAAAAATTTCGTTATTTTTTGCGTAGAACGCACCATTTCTGAGATATTGTTAATATTCTAAAATAATTCAAAAATGGAAAGCGTGGGAGCGTGACGATGACGCGAGTTCTATGATATTTGTTCACCCAAGAAGTGCTCAACGCGCCTAAAGAAGTTTTCACTTCAAAAAATATTGTACAGATATAGGTAGCTGTCGACAAATAAAATTACTATAATTAGCGGCAATCATCAACGCAACCTCAACATAAATAATAATATGCGTTTTAGTAGGCCCTTGCGGAAACATACCACCGGGCGTTGAAAACCTGTCTTTTAACCATTAAGGCTGGTTTCAAAGTCGCGCCGTCGAACAGCGCGTTTCAACAGCACGCGCTTGACGCTAGGTGGACCTATGAGAAACGTGGCGTGCTTCAACAGCGTGACTATAAAACGCTACTAGTGAATTTACAAGCGCGCGCGTCTGGACGGCGCCGTTCGACGGCGCGACTGTGAAACCAGCCTAAGGATCTCCTGCCTCTGAATAAATTGGCAACGGACAAATCATGCTGAATGATCTGCGTAACAGACCACTAGAAGTCTTGACGTCTGAAACTCAGACTACGTCGTCTGTCCCTGAATACGTAGCAAGATAGCATCTAGAAAAAAGAGAAAGAGCCTCGCTGATTCCAGCATGAATGGGCCGGCTCGACCGGGGAAGGACTACCCTCTCACAGAATATCGACGTGAAATACCAGTATTCCTACTGTTGTGTTTCGTTCGGTGAGTGAGAGTGCCGGAGGCCCAATCACCCCTTTCCCCCTTCCCGCTCCTTCTCCTTCACATTTCCTTTCCTAAAGGGTCGGCAACGCGCAAGTGATGCCTCTGGTGTTGCAGGCGTCCATAGGCTACGGTGACCACTTACCATCAAGTGGACCGTATGCTTATTTGCCACCTTAGTAGTATAAAAAAAAGTACGAACCTAATCTAACCTACATTTACGCGAGCGAAGCCGCGGGCAAAATCGAGTATTAAATACATTTCAAAGGTTTTGAGCTGTGTTATGTTATTTCAATAATTATAATCAAATCTACTTTTAAGTTAAGAGCACCTTGAACCGACAGGCGTGTATGAGGAATGTGATGAAAGTGAATGAAGCCAGAGAAGTGTGTCAGGATCGTAGCAACATCGCCTCGGCTGCTATGAGCGCGGTGTGGAGGCCACTGCTCTTACACCACACGACTGCTTACCATCAGGTGGAGTGTGGTCATTTTGACGAGCAAAATAAAAAAAAAATAAAAAATGGAAATCCGTAGTTTCTGCCTACCCCTCTGGAAAACAGGCGTGAATTTACGTATGTATGTATGCAATTTTAATTTAAATAGCCGTTTGACATAACAAATGACTATTTAAAATGTAGCGATTTCTTTTACATGTCTACATTGATAAAATACCGTTCACCATCTGACAAGCCTTTTATGCCGCTTACCACTAAAGGGATTTGTTTTATTTTAAACTAACTGACCCGCGCAACGTCGACTGCTTCACATAAGAATTTTCACAGATTTCAGAATCAGAATCAGAATTTTATTTGCTAACAATGCAGGTAACATATTGATTGTGAAATTGGTATTACATAGAAGCCAGTACATTGTACCATTTGGCATACAAATCTATACAATGTTATTCTATAATTTGTCAAATAAGTTAATAATGGGATACATTTAAATAGGCATAATAATAATTCACAACAAAAATCAATAGCAAAATAAAAAAGATACAATAATCATAAAAAAATGTTAAAATGTTATGTGAATATTAACCAACAATATTTTTTCGCAACATTTTCCATTGATGCTCTGCTCTTATTGGTCGTAGCGTGATGTTATATAGCCTATAGCCTTCCTCGATAAATGGGCTATCCAACACCAAAATATTTTTTCTGTTCGAACCAGTAGTTCCTGAGATTAGCGCGTTCAACCAAACAAACAATTAAACAAACAAACTCTTCAGCTTTCGATTATTAGTATAGACTAGATGTGCCCGCGGTTTCACCCGCGTTTATGATTACTGCGCCGCTCCCGTGGGTTGTAGCTTGATGTTATATAGCCTATAGCCTTCCTCGATAAATGGGCTATCCAACACCAAAAGAATTTTTCTATTCGAACCAGTAGTTCCTGAGATTAGCGCGTTCAAACATACAAATAAACAAAGTCTTCAGCTTTATAATATTAGTATAGATTACATATATTTATCATACCCGATACATAATAATCGTATCATGTAGCTACATGATTAATTGCTGATAAAATTGCCGTCAGGCGTTCCTGCGTCACAAATCATTAGGTACAAAGCTGTGTAATAATTGGTCCGAGGTACAAAGCTCGGACCAAGTATCAATCTGCAAGTGCTCACTTACAAAAAACGGACACATATAGAACAAGAAGGCTCTGTCCAGTACTGTGTGATAATTGGTCCGAGGTACAAAGCTCGGACCAAGGATCAATCTGCAAGTGCTCACTTACAAAAAACGGACACGTATAGAACAAAAAGGCTCTGTCCAGTACTGTGTGATAATTGGTCCGAGGTACAAAGTCTCCCATGTATTTACCCCCAGAAATTGCAGTTTGTTTGCAACTACATAGATTTTGCCCGCGACTTCGCTCGAGAAAATGTAGGTTAGGTTAGTAACTTTTTTCTGAATGATATAACGTATTTCGTGTCTAACCCGCTTTAGAGTCAAGGCTGACTTGGGTTGTCAGCTAGGCAGAGATAATTCAAACAATTTTCTACACAATTACAAAGTTTTAATTACAATTAAAACATTTTTTTTATACGACTAAGGTGGCAAACAAGCATACGGCCCACCTGATGGTAGGTAGTCACCGTAGCCTATGGACGCCTGCAACACCAGAGGCATCACTTGCGCGCTGCCGACGCTTTAGGAAAGGAAGTGAGAAGGAGAAGGAGCGGGAAGGAGGAAAGAGGGTGATTGGGCATCCGGCACTCTCACTCACCGAACGAAACACAACAGTAGGAATACTGGTATTTCACGTCGATGTTCTGTGAGAGGGTAGTCCTTCCCCGGTCGAGCCGGCCCATTCATGCTGAAATCAGCAAGGCTCTTCTAATTACAGAATATTATAACAATTTACATTAAATTTACAATTAACTACGCGTTTTTATAAAAAATCAGGGCGTGGTTCTAGAAAGGCTATATTACCGTGGTCTGGATAGCTCCAAAGACCACTTAACTTGGTCAGAGCAGCGCAGCGGAAGGGGGCTACATCTTTTTTCTTTAATTCTTTTTTGTGTGCTAGTTGTTGGCCTCAGGTGGCCTTTACACTTTACGCGGACTGTGGGTGAGCGCAGAAGGCTCCCAAATCCTCGGCGCGCTCCACTTATATAGGCTGCTGCCGCTGAGGGGGAACTAGAGATGGCACCTCCTCACTCGTCGCGCACGCGGCCGTGCGCCACGAATCGACGACGTGACAGTGAAAGGTATCCTATGTTCTTTTTCTGTTACGTTTTCACGCCGTAATTACTTGACCAATAATCATGAAATTGCGCATACAAGTTGTCAGGGGTCCAAAAAAGGATATGTAATTATTTTCTTTTTTCATTTAAAAAAAAGTACTTACGGCACCCGAGGTAGCCGCGATAGCTCAGTGTGAAGACCAACAGACTGCAATGCAGAGGGTCTCGGGTTCGAATCCACGTCGCGCACCTCTGACTTTCGGAAGTTATATGACTTTTCGAAATTATGTGCGTAGACTAGTATCGCCTGCTCCGAGCCTCGGAGAGCACGTTAAGCTGTCGGTCCCCGCTGCCATGAACATCTATGGCAGTCGTTATTGGGAGAGTGTCGACACAAAAGATCCCACTGGGTCGAAGTGTCGCCGGTCTGCACCGACTGGCTCCCACATAAGATAATATACTGCACCCGAAGGATAAATAATTGACATAATCTACATTTACGGGACCAAAACCGCGGGCAAAATCTGGTTATATTGATTTGAATTAGGCGTTACTTGGTGAAAATCCATTGTAATAAATTTATTGGGAAGAGAACAACCCGCTACGCACCCTCAGATTGCTCACCCAGCTATTGCAGAAGGTGGACAATACCGAACAACTAAGAGTTAACTTATACAGTACATGTACATGATAGACAAAGATAGTGTATAATTTTCAATAAGAGTGAGCGTGATAATCTTTATAAATCGTCTGTGCGTGTGTTTATAATTAAACTCCTCCTGGCTGGACCGATTTTGATGAAACTTTTTGTGTGTGTTCAAGTGGATTCGAGAATGGTTTCGATTTGGTTTTTGAAGTGAAAACTTCTTTAGGCGCGTTGAGCACTTCTTGGGTGAACAAAAATCATGGAACTCCCGTCATCGTCACGTTTCCACGCTTTATTTTTTTTTTTCAGAATATTAACAATATCTCAGAAATGGTGCGTCCTACGCAAAAAAATATCGAAATTTTGACCCCCTTAATAACCACTAAGAGAGTATCAGGAACTAGCATCCGACCCGCCCCTTTTTGTTTTTTTGAAGTGTTAACTTCTTTAACGGCGTTGTGCACATTTTACGATGGGTAAAAAATGTTAAACTCGCGTCAGGACACGTGACCTGATCGAAAATTCGTAAGACGGACGGAGAATTGTCATGTTTGTGTACGATAGCGCATAAATGAATATTGTATTTTACCACATAAATGATAGTACTTTTATACTGATAATTAAAGCAAATCGTGCAAAATTATTCCCTAACCATTCCAAAATATCAAAAGTGCACAACGTTAATATTCAAGTATTCACTTCTGCCGGCACTCCCGGAGTGCAAACCGTTGTTCTTTTTTTGTTTTATAAAGAACTGTTTATGATCAAGGATTAAAGATCAAGTTTTCACTTCTATCGGCAGTCCCCAAAGACTGCCCCAATGTCTGTCGGGACAGCTAGTATCTACCATATTTATAATTTAGATGTGATGTCGACATTGTGTGTCGGATGACAATTTAACGTACAGAAAGGTGACCGAATTTAGACGTAGTAGCGCATCTATGATTTAATCAGAGTTCAGTGTGGCTATCGTCAATATTGACAGGAAATATTAATTGCGTTGATAATTTATCAATAATTAAGGAGCAATTTAAACGATCAAATATTATACAACTGCGAATATCACTCAATATCTATAATAATTAATTACTTGTTATTATATAAATATGTTGCTAGGATGATTATATATTTTTTGTCTTGATAAGATATATACCTACATACAATTATTGAAGTGAAAACTTCTTTAGTCGCGTTGAGCACTTCTTGGGTGAACAAAAATCATGGAACTCGCGTCATCGTCACCGAACGCTTTCCATTTTTGAATTAATTTTGTTTTATTTTTTGGTTTATAGAGAAGTGTTTATGATCAAGGATTAAAGTTTTCATTTCTATCGGCAGTCCCCAAAGATTGCCCCAATTTTTTTTTCTTTCTTTAAAAGTCAGCTCCCTCCCGAACTAGTAATAAATCCTGTGTCACGGAATTTACAAATATTCAAACAACGGACACAAATAACAGCCAGACGCGGTACAACTCATACGTTCATATATAAAAAATACTAGAATTTGTCTGTCTGGATTAAAGGTTCACTATATCCTTTTCTGTTCCCCTGACAACGAGTATGCAGAATTTCATGATGGTCGGTCGAGTAGTTACGGCGTGAAAGCGTATCCAACAAGCAATCTCACATTCGTATTTATAATAATAACTAGTATCTCGCGAGGTTGCGCGCGTCGCAAGCGGCTCGCGAGGGAGGAAGAAAAATAATAATCAAAAAACTAATTTTAGATTCGGATTCAGAGACCTTGAAAACCCCCGAAGCCAAAAATTAGGTGACCTTAAAAATTACCTCCTGACCTTGAAACTTACCTTTTCTGGAAAGATCTTGTCGACCTCTATGACATTTGTTCGAACACACCCCGCCTATCTTTAACCGTTAAGGAGATATTAGAGGTTAAAGTTTGTATGGCGGCCTGGCCAGTCTGCCAACCCATTGCGGGAACATTATGGAGAACTCTCAGACATGCAGCTTATCTTAAGATGTTTTCCTTGATTGTCAAAGCGAGCGATACTTAACTAATTAATACGCACATAACTTCTAAAAGTCAGAGCTGCGTGTCTTGGGATCGAACCCAACAGCTTTGTATGGCAGTCCAACGGTCTCCCACTAGGCTATCGTTTCTCGTATGTTCCTCATCATCATCATCAGGCTATAATAGTCCACTGCTGGATATAGCCTTCCCCTAAAGAGCGCCATAGCGCCCTGTCTTCTGCTTGCCTTTCATATGTTCTTAGAGTAGCTTGATTTCAATTAATAGAATATCTATTTAATATGCACTTAACATCGAAAAGAGAAAGTTAAAACCTGCACTATCAACGCGCCGATTGCAGTTGTGGGTTCAATCCCCACACGGAAAAAAAAATTTTTTTTATATGACAGGCATACGATCCACCTGATGGTAAGTGGTCACCGTAGCCTATGGACGCATGCAACTATGGACGCATGCAACACCAGAGGCATCACTTGCGCGTTGCCGATCCTTTAAGAAAGGAAGTGGAAAGGAGAAGGAGCGGGAAGGGGAAAAGAGGGTGATTGGGCCGCCGGTACTCTCACTCACAGAACGAAACACAACAGTCAGAATACTGGTATTTCACGTCGATATTCTGTGAGAGGGTAGTCCTTCCCCGGTCGAGCCGGCACATTCAAAATGATCCATAAATGGTTGTTTCGAGTCTAGCTGTTCTTTGTGTCCGTTGTTTGAATGTTTGTAAAGTCCCCCGGGATACAGGAATTATGCATAGTGCGGGAGCTATCATTTTAAAAAGGAAAGAAAAAGGAACTGTCTCGAGATTCCTTTTCTTGCTTTTTAAAAAGCAACAGCACTGCATAGCGTTCCAAATCTTTCCACCGAAAAGGAAAGAAAAAGGAACTGTCTCGAGATTCCTTTTATTGCTTTTTAAAAAGCAACAGCACTGCATAGCGTTCCAAATCTTTCCACCGAAAAGGAAAGAAAAAGGAACTGTCCCGAGATTCCTTTTCTTGCTTTTTAAAAAGCGACAGCACTGCATAGCGTTCCAACTCTTTCAACCATAAGGAATTAGTTTTATTAAAATTTTTGACTCGATACATTTTGGCACAGCTTAAACCAAATTTATCTTATCACTGATATAATTGATTAATTTTTAAGCATTATTGAGATAAACTTATAAATGGTAGCGAATTTTAATTTACTATTTATTCAGAAGGTCACCATGGCGAAGGTACTGGCTGTCACCCTATTGGCTCTGGGCGTTGCATCAGGTAATATTACTACATATTTTAAAACAAAGTCCGTCTGTCTCTTTGTCCGCGAAATACTCAAAAACTACTCAACGGATTTTCATGCGGTTTTCACCAATTGAAAAGATTAGGTGTATAATTTCTTATGATTTTGTACTACCGTTCGAAGGGGCGTATCGCTAGTATCATATTATGTTTTTAACCAGTGGTAGCGGGAGATTGTTGGACTGCCACGTAGAGTCTTCGATCCTAAAGTACCCCTGAATTTTCCCAGTTATGTGCGTATTAAATAGTTAATTATTGCTCGTGAGCAGCGATATCTCAGTGGGGAGACTAACAGACTGCAATTTAGAGGGTCTCGGGTTCGAACCCACGTCGCACACCTCTGACTTTCGGAAGTTATATGACTTTCCGAAATTATGTGCATATTGATTGACAATTATCGCCTGCTCCGTGCCTCGGAGAGCTCGTTAAGCCGTCGGTCCCGGCTGCCATGAACATCTATGGGAGTCGTTATTGGGAGAGTGTCGACACAAAAGATCCCACTGGGTCGAAGTGTCGCCGGTCTGCACTGACTGGCCCCCACATAAGATAAGATAATTATTGCTCGCTTTAACGGTGAAGGAAAACATCGCGAGGAAACCTTCATGTCTAAGATTCTCCAAGATATGTGAAGACTGCTAATCCGCAAGTTAGCCTTGCGGGAAGTAGAACCTGTGGTGAACAGAACGAGTCCATATCGCACCTGCTGTGTGAATGCGACGCGTTGGCTGGACTTAGGATGGGTCTGATGGGATTGGCATATCCAAACCCTGAAGACTTCAGGCTTCTCCCTCTGAATTGTACACTGCGGCTAATGCAGTACATTCATAAGGAGATAGCTAAGGGTTAAATCTTGGGGCCGACACAAAAGATCCCACTGGGTCGAAATGTAGCTGGTCTGCACTGACTGGCCTCGACACACAAGATAAGATAAGATAGCCTTGCGGGTTAGCAGACTTCTGTTCGGGTAGCGGACTATTGTCTAAGTATTTTTTCACTAAGAAGAGGCCCGTTTCTAGCAGTAGGTCTGTTGTTATACTGGTGACATTATACTGGGTTTAAAGAACAGCATACTAAAAACTAAAACAGTATAATTTAGACTATTATTCTGAGTTTAAATCTTCGGAATTTCTTTCAGGAGACTTGCCATATTTTGCAATTTCACAGACAAAATTCAAACTAATAAAAATAGCAGTTATATATAAGGTAATTATTTATTGATTTTTATAATCAGTAATATATGGTATAATGGCTGCAATATCTCATTAATGGCGCAGTGATTAGTGTAACCGACTGCAACGCCTGAGGTCGCGGGTTCGATTCCCGCACAAGTCAAACATTTGTGTGCATGAACATGGATGTTTGTCTTGGTCTGGGTGTTTCTATGTATAGTATGTATGTATTTACAAAAACAAAAGTATATATGAATGTTTATCCATTTGTCTAGTACCCATAGTACAAGCTCTGCTTAGTTTGGGCTAGATGGTGTTGTGTGTACGTGGTAGAAGGTTCTTCAGGTAGTAGAGCCAAGCTGGTTACAGCAGGAATGGGCCGGCTCGACCGGGGAAGTACCTACCCTCTCACAGAAAATCGACGTGAAACAACAGTGTTTCACTGCTGTGTTTCGTTCGGTGAATGAGAGCGCCGGAGGCCTAAGCATGAGGTGACGATTCTCGCAGCTTATGAGGGACCTGCAGAGTATCCGTAGAGTCATTGTGTGGGTGGCGCGAGTCGACCCGGCGGCCAGAGAGAGCCGTAGAAACGGTGCTCTGCTGGCCTCCCACGGTATAGTCCAGAGGCCCAACCGAGTCTAACCAACTAGGTTGGCTGCCTTATCATGCCGCGCATAATCTCGAGTTGGATCGTCGTGCCGGATGGTGACCGGAGGGTGGGTCCCGGCGACCACTTTCGGGAGGGTACGGGGGTCCTTCCGTCCGTCGGATCGGCTATCGCCATACCATACAGTTATATGACAAAACTTGCTCTGCGCCTTGCCCCACTTTGCTGCGAGATTAGCCGCCTCTTTTTTTTTTCACGTTTCCCCTTCCTTTCACTCTATGGCAGTACGAACAAAGCATTGTCGTTCAACAGCAACCAATCGCCGTAACCCCACTGCTGCTTCCTGTGTCGTGGAGTTTATTAACATCAGAGGACTCCACGCTAACCTTAATGCCGTCCATCACCACCTGGAGACGGCTCGGCTGGCAATGCTTTTTATAACGGAGACACAAATACGCCGTCCTGCAGACACGAACTACCTGCAATATCCCGGTTACGTGCTAGAGGAGTGTTTCCTCGCGAAAGCCGGGGTATGCTTGTTTGTTAGGGCGGATATTTGCTGTCGCCGTCTACAATGCCTAGAGGACCCTTCCTTCTCTGTCCTTTGGGTACACGTAGATCATGGCTCTTTCAGCCAGATCTACATGTGCCTCTACCGATCCCATTCAGGAGACGCTGAGACAACTCGACTCTTCACTTACCTGAGTCAGGCGGCAGAAGACGCGCAGGAGCGGTTTCCGAACGCTGAGTTGGTGTTCTTGGGAGATTTCAATGCCCACCATGAGACCTGGTTGGGTTCTCCCAAAACAGACTACGTGGGACGAACTGCCCATGCGTTCGCTCTCACGCATGACCTGTCTCAACTGGTACTCCAGCTCACCCGGATACCAGATATTGCAGGTCAGGCGCTTCCTCTGCTCGATCTTCTGCTGACGAGTAACTCGAACCGGTACAGTGTGTCAATTCGTGCTCCTTTGGGCACCTCAGACCACTGTCTGGTTTGTGCCACAGCTGTTGTTGTTACGCCCCCACGACCCGAGGAGGCAAGACGACGACTGTGGCACTACTCGTCGGCAGACTGGGATGGAATGCGGGAGTACTTTGCATCCATCCCTTGGGCTCAACGCTACTTTGAGAACAGGGATCCATCAGAGAGCGCTACTGCTGTCGCTGGTGAAATCATCCTGGGTATGGAATATTATATTCCATATAGTGATGTCACGAGCGGCGGCAGGAAAAGGCCCTGGTTCGGGCGTGAATGCGCTGATGCTGTTGAACGCAAACAGACAGCGTACCGCACTTGGACCAGGGCTCGCACTCTCCACGACCCTAACGTGGATCACCTGAAGGCAGCGTTCAACCAAGCCACAAAGGTCTGCAAGAGGGCATACTTAAGAGCGGATGCCCAGCGCGTCACACGGTTCGGCCAGGAACTCATGGCGCATCCTACGGGCAGTCGTAGCTATTGGCGCCTGACCAAAGCCGTGCAGTCCAACTTCTGCCAGACCTTGCTGCCCCCTCTGAGGTATCCGAATGGATCACTGGCTCATCGGCCGCAGGAGAAAGCAGATCTACTTGCAAAGCTCTTTGCGGCCAACTCCCGAATCGATGACTGCGGTTCGCAGCCGCCTAACATTGCCAACTGCGGCTACTCCATACCTGATATATGTATCAGGCAACGAACCGTTCGTGCGATACTGCAGTCTCTCGATGTTCGGAAAGCCAGTGGACCTGACGGCATCCCAGCTGTGGTCCTTAAAAAATGTGCAGCGGAGTTGTCTCCCACGCTTACGCGCCTATACCGGACGTCTTACGCCACAGGCATTGTGCCTGGGGCTTGGAAGGAGGCGAACGTTCAACCGATTCCCAAAAAGGGGGACCGTTCCGAGCCAAGCAACTATCGACCCATAGCTATCACCTCGGTGCTCTCCAAGGTGTTCGAGTGGATTATAAACACCCAAATTGTCCGCTACCTGGAGGATCAATCGTTGATCAATGATCGCCAATACGGCTTTCGGGCTAAACGATCAACGGGTGATCTTCTAGCGTTCGTCACGCACCTCTGGGGTAAGGCTATGGACAAGCACGGCGAGTCTTTGGCTATCAGCCTTGACATAGCCAAAGCTTTCGACAGAGTCTGGCACCAGTCTCCTCTTTCCAAGCTTCCGGCCTATGTCTTGCCCCCTCAACTGTGCACCTGGATTGCAAGTTTCCTGCAGAAGCGTCGTATTCGGGTCCTTTGCGACGGTCGCGCTTCCAAATTTATGCAGGTCAATGCAGGAGTGCCTCAGGGTTCTGTCTTATCCTCTACGCTCTTTCTTCTGCATATCAATGATATGTTGAATCTCGGCAACATACATTGTTATGCGGACGACAGTACCGTGCATGGGCGATATCTCGGACATCCTGGGGCCAAACAGGCTGAGGTTGAGGGGAAAAGGCAGAATCTTGTCGTTGAACTTGACCGGACCTTGGACCGCATCTATGAATGGGGTGCCAAGAACTTGGTCGAGTTCAACGCCTATAAGACCCAAGTATGCGCGTTCTCAACAAAAAAGTCTCCATTCCTTCCCCTCCCTTCTCTGAAGAACACTCCACTGGTGATACGTGACAGCCTCTCCATCTTAGGTATGGATCTTTGCCGCTCCCTTAATCAGAAAACCTATATCGAGAGCGTCATTAAGCAAGCTTCGCGAAAACTCGGAGTTCTGAACAGGGTGAGACTGTTCTTCACGCCTGGACAACTGTGCCTATTGTATAAGGCACAAGTGCGCCCTTGCGTGGAGTACTGTTCTCATCTTTGGGATGGCTCCGCGCAGTACTTGTTGGACGCTCTCGACCGGTTACAGCGGCGGGATGTCCGTATCATCGGAGATCCAGAGGTCACGAGTTCAATGGAACCTCTGCAACTCCGTAGGGACATTGCCTCATTGGCATGTTTCTACAGAATATACCACGGGGAGTGCTCTGAAGAGTTATTCCACCTTATCCCGCCCTCCCCTTTCCTATCCAGAACAACGCGTGCTGGGCTCAGATGCCATCCTTACACGGTAGAGTCGATTAGAGCGCGTACCAAAAAGTTTGGGTCCTCATATCTCTGCCGAACGACCAAGGCATGGAATTCTCTGCCAAGGCACGTGTTTCCTTCTTCCTTCAATCCTGGGTTCTTTAAGCGGGGCGTGAAAAAGCATCTTCTCAGGCCGTCAAAGTAGAGACCTCAACATCGCCTCGGCTACTGTGGGGGCGATGTGGAGGCCACTGCTCTTACACCACACGACTGCTTAGCATCAGGCGGAGTGTGGTCACTTTGACGAGAAAAAAAAAAAAATATATAAAATACTGAAACCAATATTTAATTAGCGATTTAAAAGAGTGGC
This sequence comes from Catocala sponsa, assembly GCA_963564715.1. NCBI lineage: Eukaryota > Metazoa > Arthropoda > Insecta > Lepidoptera > Erebidae > Catocala > Catocala sponsa. Next base: position 2,836,262 of record OY751356.1, on the reverse strand, counting down.
CGTGAATTTCTTGCAGGTATCTTCTCATAGGCTTCCTTTGCCTGAACCTACCAATTAATCTAAAACTAGCTTCAGTAACTTAGTAAACTCATTAAAATTTGCGATATTTGACTTTGACGTTCGTAAGTGTTACTTTGAAAACTAAATGAATAAATTATTATTGTTATTGATTTTGAAGTTCATAAGTGTTACTCGTACTTTGACACCTAAATGAATAAATTATTTTTGACTTTGAAGTTCATTAGTGTTACTTTAAGACCTAAATAAATAAATTATTTTTAAACTTTCTTTGACGTTCATTAATGTTACTTTGTGAACTAACTAAATAAATGATTTTTGACTTTGACTTTGATATATTCCAGCTCTGCCTTATGACCCGGTCATCAGGAAGCTGGATGATGGTCTTCGGTATCAATACGTGCAGGGTCCAGACGGAACTCCTCACCTGGTTGACCTTTGGATGAAGGTCAGTGACGTGCAAGCTGCAGCCAGATTCGACCCCGACAGGCAGAATGTGTACCATCTTTTTACCAGGTAAATATGTGTTTTCTTTTTATAACTCTCGTAGTAGGAATAATAAATACTGTGACGCGGATACTTCTACAAAAATTAAGATAATACGCACAAAACACACCCAGATTTGGAACAACCATTTGTGGATCACACAAATTTTTGTCCCGTGTAGGATTCGAACCCACAACACTCACCGCAGTACCCCGTGAAATCAGTTACAGACGCGCCAACAGTATGTAAAGTCTATTATACTTTCCATTGGCTTTGTTGTGTGTTCCGCTGCTGGCAGTGCCGGATTAACCACGTAGCAAGAGTAGCAATTGCTACGGGCCCCGCGCGAAAGAGGGCCCCGCATATTTAAGCCCAGCGTAATTTCTTGAGTGAAACTTATTACTTAAGATGTGCTATATTGAATTTACTTGATGTCACAAAAACGTAAAATGTTACAACTTTTCTTACTAAGACAATCCACGTCAGACAATCGTTAACCGACTATTACCTTGGCGTAAATAAAACACCGAATTTCATACGGTAAACGCACAAGTTCTACAAAAAGTCGCTCGTGTAAATGTGTAGAATATCAGTCGGCCCAATAATCAGCTCTACAAAGTCTGACGTATGCAAGCACTCTTACCCGAAAGAATATGCTACGGGCCCCGCGCTTGCTTAATCCGGCACTGGCTGCTGGGCAAAAGCCTTGGGCTTCCACATCACTCTGTTTGTAGATATCCTCTGCCAGTCCCTTTAAAGCTCGTTTCGCCATCTCCGTTTAGATCTCCCCCGTCGCCGTCGACTGTCTTGTGGCACCCAATTGGTGATGATTGGATCCCATCTCTCTGGGTGCATGCGGCAGGTGTGTCCAGCCCAGACCCACTTCAGACTGGTGGATTTAAGACTTAGTGTGTCTATAATCCTAACCCTTCCTAACTAATATTATAAATGGGAACGTGAGTTTGTTTGTTACGCTTTTACTCCTGAACTTCTTGACTGATCACCATGAAATCTCGCATACACGTTGTCGGGGTATAGAAAAGGACACAGAAACAACTTTCATCCAGAAAACAGTATTGTTTTCGAGCGGGCGAAGCTGCGGCCAAAATCTAGTGTAATAGAAAAAGAAACATAACCCATATTGATTTATTGAAGATTGGATTTCGCTCGTGTAAATGTACGTTAGACTTGGTCAGTAACAGTTCTTTTTTCTGAATGAAAGGTACGTCCTTTTCTGTAAAGAATTACAATATTTGAATTAAATATGAGCGCGTAAAAACAATAGTTGAAATTATGTGCGAGCGCGGCTATATACGATCGTGTCTGTAGCTGACTGAGTATAAGTGTTCTGTGTGACTGACGGTGCCGACGGCCGAACGCCGATGGCTGGAGTGGGGCGGTGGGGCGATGACGTAGAAGTCCCGTTAGCTCCGATCAGCTGTTAGGCGCGGCAGTTGCATGTCGAGTACTCGACAATATTTTATAATATTAGATAGGATAACAACATAGACAGCCAACTAGCATTGCCACAAATTTATGTCACGGAACGAGCAATCCAGTCTTAATATGTTTCTTTTGCAGACAAAACCCATCTCAGAGTCAACTACTCATGCTCGGTAGTGACATTAGTCCGACCAACTTCAACCCTAACAGGAGAACCATCGTTCTCATCCATGGATGGCTGGACTCTGCTACTGCCAACTTCAATGCCGTTCTCGTTCCGGGTAAGACAATCATTATAATCTCTAATATTAGGACGCGTCTCCTTTTTACCTGGTGTTGCCTGGTTTTATTGGATTAAAATCGGGGTAGATAGTAAAACAAATCAGGATTTAGGGTTTTAAATCGGAAGACTCAAAAAATATTTTTTGATAAATAAAGCCTAAAATTTATTGAGTGATACAGCACGACGTGGCTTTGAGCGAGAGAGAGAACAAGCTAGTGATGCGATGCGCACGATTTTGAACGCATTATCGCATTTGACTTGAAAACCGTGACCCCAGTGTGTGTAATTTATCTACATACATACATAGATTCACGCCTGTTTCCCAGAGGGGTAGGCAGAGACTACGGATTTCGATTTCCTGACACACTTCTCTGGCTTCATTCACTTTCATTACATTCCTCATACACGCCCGTCAGTTTAAGGTGCTCTGAACCTGGCCTTTGTCCAGAACACCTCTGATCTGATCGAGAAACGTTCGCCTAGGTTTTCCTCTTGCAACTGTTCCATTCACACTAGCCTTATAAATTTTCTTAGTCAGTCTTTCCGCGTCCATTCTTTCTACATGCCCAAACCAGCTTCACATACCATTTTCTATTCTTGTCACTATATCCACTTTCAGGCCGCATCTCTCTCTACTCACACCATGCCTTATTCTATCTTTCAGAGCGTTGAGAAGCATATGTGGTGTGACCACATATGCTTCTCAGCGCTCTTATTTCTATAGCATTTATTCTGCTCTCATGCTTCTTTTGCCATACCCAACTTTCATTTCCATACATAAGTGTGGGCACTAATAGTTCTCTATGAACCGCCAAACGTGCTTTTTCGGATACATTTGGACTGTTCAAGCGCGTAGAGCTCCATTCACTTTGTTTTCCAGCAATCGTTCTCATTTCAATATCTCCCTCATGTTTACCATCCACATAACTTACTGACTAGTTTGTTTAATCTTCCAGCCTTTCTCAGCGTTGAAGATGTGAACGTCTTGGTGGTAGACTGGAGTGCTGGCGGTGGTACCATCAACTATCTGGCTGCCGTTGAGAATACAGTTACTTCTGGTGAGCATCAACAGTTCAGTTCAATATGTACCATTACATCGATCTGATTATCGATTCAAGCGTTAAATATTAGACGATTTAACAGATCATTTATCAGATTTTAGAGTAGTAGAGCCTCGCTGATTTCAGCATGAATGGGCCGGCTCGACCGGGGAAGGACTACCCTCTCACAGAATATCGACGTGAAATACCAGTATTCCTACTGTTGTGTTTCGTTCGGTGAGTGAGAGTGCCGGAGGTCCAATCACACCCTTACCTCCTTCCCGCTCCTTCTCCTTCTCACATTCTTTCCTAAAGAGTTGGCAACGCGCAAGTGATGCCTCTGGTGTTGCAGGCGTTCATAGGCTACGGTGAACACTTACCATCAGATGGACCGTATGCTTGTTAGCCACCTTAGTGGTATAAAAAAAAAGATTTTATGTTTGTAGTTAATTTATTATCCTATCTTTAATATTATAAATGCGAATGTGAGTTTGTTTGTTACGCTTTCACGCCTAAAGGACTGAACTGATCAACATTAAATTTTGCATACATGTTATCAGGGGCACAGAAAAGGTGATAGGGTAGATTTTTTTCTGAACGGCCATCAGTTCTACTATAAGACATTTCAAGGTTATCCATTAATTACCGGAAATATTGTATATAGGTATAAATATGTCGGAGAGTTTGGACGGCTGACTCGCTTTTGACATGATGTAGCAACAAAATATAGGCGTAGTGTTATGCTTCGTACGTATACTAATGATAGGCAAATACAAGAGAAATAAAACAATAAAGGTTGACTGTGATTATCTCTGATTTGATCCGTAACGAGCTCGTCAACCGAATGTGCCCGCGCACGATTATCCGGCGCTTATATAACGTCAATATGACACTGACAGTTATAACTGTCACTTCAACTGACACATTGGCTCTATGGCGATCTCACTCAAGCTTACGCTTGTCGTTCCGAAACAAACCAATAGATGGCGCTTTATCCAACTCCAATTACAGAAATAAATTACATTCCAATGATTATTTTCTTGACGCTCCGACATATATAAAATACATTTGAAAATATAAATTGTATGGTACCCCACCGGCATCGGGAACAGGGTCGAAGCTGCTGGTGGTTAACAGTCCAGAGACAGGCAGCTCCTCACAATGCGTGCTGTATCTAAAAGCACTGTCTTCTGCTTCAAATATGCATATTATTATTATATTTTCAGGTCAGTCCGTGGCGAGGTTCATCAACTGGTTGAATGCTGCCAGCGGTGGTCATATTGGCATGTACCATATGGTCGGGCACAGTCTTGGAGGTCATCAGGTTGGCATTGTTGGCAGGAACCTTGGCGGAAGAGTAGCTTATATCACTGGTAAGTTCTGAACGTTCGTGTCCGTAGTGCTTATTGGTACATCTATATTTAAACTAATACTAGCTGTGCCCGCGGTCTCACCCGCGTCAGTGGTATTTATGGCTACTGCTCCGCTCCCGTGAGTCGTAGCGTGATGTTATATATAACATAGCGTTCACATAGCAGTCACGCTCAATACGCTTAACCGATTTAGATGAAATTTGGAATGGAGATAGCCTGAGACTCTGGGAAGGACATAGGCTATATATAAACATACTTATATACTTTTTTTTTTGTAAATAATTACATATTATACATAGAAACACCCAGACCAAGACAAACATCAATGTTCATGCACACAAATGTTTGACTTGTGCGGGAATCGAACCCGCGACCTCAGGCGTGGCAGTCGGTTACACTAACCACTACGCCATCATTACGCTATAATCATTTTAATGTAAGAAAGATATTTTAATAATTGATACTGTACATAAGATTTCCTTAGATGGCTATTTGCTCTTGTGTATAAAATAATATACAAAATCAAACAATTACATCGGGCAATTAATCTATTCTTTTTCACTAGCTCTCGACCCGGCTTTCCCTGGATGGATCACGAACGACGACAAATTCCGCGCCAACGACGGTATCTATACTGAAGTCATCCACACAAACTCTGGTTTACTGGGATACATCGCGAACCTTGGACAAGCCGACTTCTATCCCAATGGTGGGATCAACATGCCTGGCTGTGATTCCCAGGAGTGTGATCATGAAAGGTAAGATTCAGCATAGGTGCGCTTACAATTGTTACACATTTCTTACAAGTAGGTAATACATCTTCTCCCTAGCCTTTATTATTCCCAAGTCACTTGGGGTCGGCTTTCTAGTCTAACCGGATTTGACTGGATATCAGTTTTTACACAGAGCGACTGCCATCTGACATCCGCAACCCGAAGGCTAACGATACCTTAAGGCTTGACCAGTGTCAGGATATTAGAGGGCACTGACTTCTCAATAACGACTGCCATAGATGTTTATGGCAGCCGGGACCGACGGCTTAACGTGCTCTCCGAGGCACGGAGCAGGCGATAATTGTCAATCAATACGCATATAATTTCGAAAAGTCATATATCTTCCGAAAGTCAGAGGTGCGCGACGTGGGTTCGAACCCGAGACTCTCTGCATTGCAGTCTGTTGGTCTCCCCACTGAGCTATCGCTCCACCCAAGCTAATAAGATCTGCAAAACCCTTGCATGTGCCTAGATCTTCGTCTAACTCTCGGCAAAACTCTTTCCTTAATCGAGCAAGCAGTAGCTTTAACTGAACTGCTAAAGATCTCAATTTGGATTTATTCTGCATCAGTATTCCAGTGGCGAGACGACGAATGAGTGAACAGTTCTTTGTTTAGACTAGGGTTGCCAACTTTTTTTGCCAAAAAAAAACGTATAAAATGGTTTGAATAGGAAAAAAATAAAGTATTTGGAAGAAAAGAAAGTATTTTTAAAATTTCATGTTTTTATTTCTTTGAAAACGTATTTTTGTGTGCGTTTAGCACATGCTAACCATTTTTTGCTATCTTTAAATTTTTCAATGCTTGTTTGACAAACAAAATTTAAATTTAAATAAATTAACAATTCGTTTTTAATTAAATTTATTGACGCTCTATTTCTTTCTTCTCGCCACTTTAGATTTATCACTGAAAAAGGAAGTAAAAGCATCACAGTAAAGGTTGGAAATAAAGTATTTTCATATACTTTATTTGTATGCAAAAGTATAAATTATAATTACCAAAACTAAAGTAGGATACGTTATTATAAAGTATATGAGCAGCGATAGCTCAATGGGGAGACCAACAGACTGCAATGCAGAGGGTCTCGGGTTCGAACCCACGTCGCGCACCTCTGACTTTCGGAAGTTATATGACTTTTCGAAATCATGTGCGTATTGATTGACAATTATCGCCTGCTCCGTGCCTCGGAAAGCACTTTAAGCCGTTGGTCCCGACTGCCATGAATATCTATGGCAGTCGCTATTGGGAGAGTGTCGACACAAAAGATCTCACTGGGTCGAAGTGTCGCCGGTCTGCACTGACTGGCCCCCACATAAGATAAGATATTATAAAGTATGGTTGGCAACCCTAGTTTAGACTGATATATATTGCTAGCTGAACTGTACTGTGCTCTGGTATTGTATACGTGTAATTGCAATTCTTTTAGAACCTGTGTGTAATTGAAGTGAAAACTACTTGCGTTGAGCACTTCTTGGGCAAACAAAAATCATAGAACTCGCGTCATTGTCACGCTTTCCATTTTAACTTATTTTAGAATATTAACAATATATCGGAAATGATGGAAAAATAATGAAATTTTGACCCCCTTAATAAACCCTAAGAGAGTATCAGGAGCTAACATCCGAACCGCCGTTTTTTTTGTTTTGGTTTATAATGAAGTGTTTATGATCAAGGATTAAAGTTTTCACTTCTATCGGCAGTCCCCAAAGACTGCCCCAAATTTTTTTAAACTTGATGACCTGTAATTGGCTGTCAGATACTTATTGAAATGTATTGCCAAACTAGGATAAGCTGTTGGACCTCCATAAATAAATAATAATAATAATAATATTCTATCACATACACACGATACGATCTAGCCCAAACTAAGCAGAGCTTGTACTATGGGTGCTAGACAATAGATAAACATACATAATTATATACTTTTTTTTTGTAAATACATACATATTATACATAGAAATACCCAGACCAAGACAAACATCCATGTTCATGCACACAAATGTTTGACTTGTGTTTGTATAAATAAATATCTTTTAAAATTAGGTATGTGTGAAGATACAGCACCACAGCAAAAACTAGCAGAACCACATTTATTGTATTTTTGTTAAGCATTTGCCTCCGTCCGAGCACCACGGTATCGGGTGACCAACTGAAAACCAGCGCTGGTGCACTCAATTTGGGTGCCCAGCTAATGCTGAGGTGGTGACCCTTTTCGGCGAGGGCATACACATTTTGTTTTTTAATATGTATAATACGTTTGTTTATATTGTTTTAATTAATTGTGTGTGCTCTGTACGAAATAAACAAATTTCTTTCTTTAAATAAAACATTTTCTTTATTTCTTTATCCAGGTCATATTTCTACATGGCTGAGTCGGTAACCTCAGGTGGATTTACTGGTACCCGCTGTGCTTCATACGCGACTGCTATGACGGGGAACTGCTATCTCTGGGGCTCCTTGAGGATGGGTGGAATTGTACCCAAAAACGGGTACGTTACTATTTACTTAACTACCCTATGTACCTTATACATATCGTACCAAAAAAAAAATGCCAAAATAGGTATGCCAACCTTAGGCATAATTTTTTCACATAATGTTTTCCCACTTATTTATACAAATAAATGAAATTTAAGTGTCTGTTTGTAATGTCAAAATAACAGCTTTTTATCTAATGCTTATGAAAGTATATAAGGTAACTATTCGAAAATTCCATTTTTAAAATTTTTGTCTGTCTGTCTGTCTGTTTGTTCCGGCTAATCTCCGAAACGGCTGAACCGATTTTGACGGGACTTTCACTGGTATATAGCTGATGTTATAAAGAGTAACTTAGGCTACATTGATTTTAGAAAAAATAAATAGGGTTCCGCGGAGACAAACACTTTTTAGTTAAAATCTACGCGGACGACGTCGCAGGTAACAGCTAGTCTATACTAATATTATAAAGCTGAAGAGTTTGTTTGTTTGTTTGAACGCGCTAATCTCAGGAACTACTGGTTCGATTTGAAAAATTATTTTAGTATTGGATAATCTATTTATCAAGGAAGGCTATACAACATCACGTTAGGATCCACGGGGGTGGCGCAGTAACGATAAACGCGGGTGAAACCGCGGGAACATCTAGTCTATACTAATATTATAAAGGTTAATTTGGTAATAAAATTATATTTTTTGTTTCAGATCTTCTGGAATATTCTACTTGCAGACCAACGCAGCGCCACCATTCTCAAGAGGCTAAAGAAAAATCATAAAATATAAAATTTTAATAAGTTTCTTTCTGGTTTCATTATTGCTCATTTATGGTATTTTCTTATTGTTATGTAGGTCGAGCTTTTGCACGCGGCTTCACACGCCTAAAAGTAGGTATGGTTATCTTATGTTAGTGACAGTACATTTTTTTAAATAAAATATAGCCTGTTACTCGCTGATAAGATAGCTTTCTATTGGAGAAATAATTTTTAAAATCGGTTGGTTGGTTGGTCGTTTCGAGTTCGTCAGTTATAACCATCAAACAAAAAATCAAAACCATTACCTACAAAAAAAAAAAATTGGTTGTCTGTAAAGTCGGTTTACGGACGATAGTTTGACGTGACAACGTCATAACAAAATTTCTTTCTCGTAACGTTACAATGAGCGTAACGGGACAATGAGCGTAACGGGACAATGAGCATAACGGGACAATGAGTCATCCTTTTTCGTGCGTGCAGCCGGCGTTCATCGATTTATTAGACGTTGTCACGTCAAAAATGGTTGTCTGTAAAGTCGGTTTACGGACGATAGTTTAACGTGACAACGTCATAACGTGCCTTTCGCTCGCTTGTGTAGCGCTCTCGCTCCGATCGTAACGTTACTATGAGCGTAACGGGAAAAATGAGCGTAACGTGACAATGAGTCATACTTTTTCGTGCGTGCAGCCAGCGTTCATCGATTTATTAGACGTTGTCACGTCAAAAAATCTAATCTTTCCCCTTTATTATACTATTATATAGGTAGTATAAGCTAGCGAGACCCGCCCCGGCTTCGCTCGGGTAGTACAAAAATGTAACAAATTATCCATCTAAACCTTCCTCATGAACCACTCTGTCTATTGGTGAAAACTCGCCATAGATTCGTTTTACATAATATAGTGTACATGAGCGAATCAGTGTACTTTTAATCGTGAGTTCTTAGGTTCGAATCCCGGCTTGTTCAAGGTTACTGGTAATTCCCCTCAGGCAATACTTAGCAACAACACATAATGTACAACTGTATCTGATATACGTCACACACTTTATCATATTTAATTGTTATTTTGACATTGGAGATAAAAATGTCTAGATTATAACGTGACTTAATTATATAATTAATATAATTTATTAATTAATCCGTTAATACCTTATCGTCACCCTCGTACGGTTATCAAATAATTTCACTCTCACACACACACATACACACCCTCACACACACACACTAACACACTCACATGGACACACACACTCATACGTTTACCCACTCACACATCTCCCAACATGACGTACCTACATTCTCAACACGAACATACTAGCCCCAATCAGACACATTCCACCTATTCAGAGCACGGAGAGGCTGGTTATCTGTAATACAGGACCTCCTAGTACAAAGACCAGTCTCCCACAGAGACTATACAGTCACTGCTTTCTTGTATGGACTGTTTGTTTAAGATGTCAAATATTATGTACTGTGTGAAAAAACAAATAAACAATTATTATCTATATACGTGAAGCGAAAACTTTGGATCCCTTTTTACGACAATCGGGCGGACGGAGGAGTATGAAATTTCTCACACTTATAGTTTATACAGAGAAGAAGTGACGAATGCTAATATTTAAAAAAAATATGCATTAGAAATACATTAAATTAACGAAAAAACACTACACGCACACAACCATGCATTTGACACACGCAGTCGAAGCGCGTAACTATGGTTACATATATCAATATATAATTACATATATCAGCAATATCTTACAAGCAAACTTTGGTCGAATTTCGAGCACTAGGCGACCGCTAGTTATTATTATTATCTCAGCCGAAAGACGTCCACTGCTGGACATAGGCCCCAAGGTTTTCCCCACAAACTGGTCTTGGGCTACCCGTGTCCAACCGCTTCCCGCGACCCTTACCAGGTCGTCAGTCCACCTTGTAGGAGACCTACGCCTGCTGCGATTTTCTTGTTTTTTACTTTAATCCATACTTGGAAAGAATTGCAAGAAAACGATAACAAATTTGCTATTTAATCTAGACTACAATAAAAAACTTGAGAGGTGTCAAGGGACACCCGGATGGAACGAAGTTCCTTTCGATTAATTAGTGAAGGAATTGTAATAAATTTTTTTTTTTTAAATTTATATTAATATTTTTTATTATTAACAAATATTATGTAATATAAACTTAATCAGTAAGCTCAATTTTAGTAATAACTGGCTGGCTTTCTATGAGAGAGAGAGAGAGAGAGAGAGAGACAGACAGACAGACAGAGAAACACGCGCACGCCACACGATTTACAACTATAGCAAAAAGTGTCGTTACAACTTTTGGTCTTAATTTTTTCCGTCTAGCCCCCTTTCGCAACGCGCGATAAGGAACTTCGTTCCAAAACAGAAGATTTTTTAAAGATATTAGAATAACAATAGACCACGAGCATCATGTTAAGGATAGGGTATCCTTAACATGTTGTTCGTGGTACCACCAACTTTAGAAATGGATCGTTTTTTGTAAGGTCTGCAAGCATTATCAACAAATTAAGTGACTCGCATGACTTAGACCTATTTATTCTAGCTTCAAGCGTTTTATTACCGACCAGTGGTTTGAATAGGTTCTCTAATTGCTCTAGTTTTTGATTTATTTATACAGTCCATGTTCTTATTGCCTAATTGTTATCAAGTACTATCTTATCTTATCTTATGTGGGGGCCAGTCAGTGCAGACCGGCGACACTTCGACCCAGTGTGATCTTTTGTGTCGACACTCTCCCAATAACGACTGCTATAGATATTCATGGCAGCCGGGACCAACGGCTTAACGTGCTCTCCGAGGCACGGAGCAGGCGATAATTGTCAATCAATACGCACATAATTTCGAAAAGTCATATAACTTCCGAAAGTCAGAGGTGCGCGACGTGGGTTCGAACCCGAGACCCTCTGCATTGCAGTCTGTTGGTGTCCCCACTGAGCTATCGCTGCTCTATCAAGCACTAAATACTAAAATGTGAAAACGACTAAATGGTTCAAAGAGCTTTATATAGTTGTAAATTAATTTCAAGATACTGTTTATTTTGCAAATAAAATAAAATGGGCCGGCTCGACCGGGGAAGGACTTCCCCCTCACAGAATATCGACGTGAAATACCAGTATTCCTACTGTTGTGTTTCGTTCGGTGAGTGAGAGTGCCGAAGGCCCAATCACCATCTTTCCTCCAACCCGCTTCTTCTCCTTCCCACTTCCTTTCCTAAAGGGTCGGCAACGCGCAAGTGATGCCTCTGGTGTTGCAAGCGTTCATAGGCTACGGTGACCACTTACCATCAGGTAGGCCGTATGCTTGTTTGCCACTTTAGTAGTATAAAAAAAAATGTGGCCTAAACCAGAGAGTCGAGGTCTACTACCGATACTACCGATCGCCACCGAGGCAGTGCATTGTGTGGCAGTCCAACAATCTTCCTCTAGTCTATCGCTGCTACAAGGTAATATAAATAAAAGTAGATATCAGTCGAATCGTTTATTTTAATAAATATATGTTCTTCAACCTTGAGAGAAAGGAGAACCGGCGTTTGTTGTCAGGTAGAAGATACCAGAGTTTCTGGGAACAAACAAATACATTACACATATATTAGCGCACTCAACAGATACTCTTCTCCCAAGCCTTTATTATTCCCAAGTCACTTGGGGTCGGCTTTCTAGTCTAACAGGATTTACTGGATATCAGTTTTTACACGGAGCGGCTGCCACCTACCCTCCGCAATCCGAAGGCTAACGATACCCTAAGGCTAGACCACTGTTAGGATATTAGAGGGCACTGACTTCCCAATAACGACTGCCATCGATGTTCATGACAGCCGGGACCGACGGCTTAAGAGGAGCCCTGAAAAAATGCACTAACTTTCATCGAATAGTATAGGACTATGAGAAGACCAATTAATCTAGAATTTTGATATAGGTAAATTTAACTAGAATTTCCTAGCTCAAAAACACGATATTGTGATTTTGGCTCGATCATAATTATTTTCGAGAAATTACAATTTTTGAAATTACAAGGAAGTTACACTATCATTATGCTTAGGAATTACTCAAATATATTCGTAACATCAATATAAGTAATTTACTAGCTCATTATTTCCATAACTAAAACCATTTTAAAATAATATTGTAAGATTTTAACAAACAATTTCTAAGCGCTCTCGATCATTGCGGGCGCATCGCAATTTTAGACCTTATGATCGCTCTTTAAGGATTGATATACAATGAGTGTCAATGAGTACGGGCGTCGCGTTTCGCGGTGTCCCCTTAACGTGATCTCCAAGGCACGGCCAATGCAACTGATATTATCTGCCCAAAATAGAAGCTTTAGCTTAATTTAGGAATAATAATATGAACATACTGTGAAATACATTTATATGACTCAGCCATAATTATGAGCAATCTATGTTAATGAACTTCATGGCAATAAATGCATTTTTGAAGTGAAAACTTCTTTAGCGGCGCTGTCCACTTTTTTGTGATGGGTAAAAAATGTTAAACTCGCGTCAGGACACGTGACCTGATCGATAATTCGTAAGACGGAGGGAGAATTGTCATTTTTGTGTACGATAGCGCAAATAAATGAATATTATATTTTACCACATAAATGATAGTACTTTTATACTGATAATTAAAGCAATTCGTGCAAAATTATTCCCTAACCATTCCAAAATATCAAAAATGCACAACGTTAATATTCAAGTTTTCACTTCTGCCAGCACTCCCGGAGTGCAACCCGTTGTTTTTTATGTCTCAGGCATATGAGCAATCTATGTCAATGGACTTAATGGCAATAAATGCATTTTTATTTTATTTTATTTATTATATCCTGGCCAAACGTTGGCTTAAAAGATTATAAATCTGAATCGCAGCGCCACCTAGTGGATCGTCACAAATAGTTTCCGTTTTATTACAAATCAATTGTAATTCGGGATGAGTTTCAGGCCATCAGCACTCTTGTTGCCCTAAAACACAGTATTATGCCTGATGATGTATCCTCCAGACCGAATTTCGGACACGACAGCCAATCTCAACGGAGACTGGCCAACTGGGCAGGAGATATTATAGTGCACAAGTATGTGTAAACACAAGTGCATTCTCTGTTCCTTCACTCTCATGATCCGATGGAACGGTAATCCGACATGACCGGAGAGAGATCAGGCGCAGGACCAACGGCTTTACGTGCCTGAAAAGACACGGAGGTGTCTAACACCACCAAATTCTCTGCCAAGGCACGTGTTTCCTTCTTCCTTCAATCCAGGGTCCTTCAAGCGGGGCGTGAAAAAGCACCTTCTCAGGCCGTCAAAGTAGAGACCTCAACATCGCCTCGGCTACTATGAGGGCGGTGTGGAGGCCACTGCTCTTAGACCACACGACTGCTTACCATCAGGTGGAGTGTGGTCATTTTGATGACCAAAAAAAAAATAAAAAATTCCTAACGCCGGGAGCCGAAAGCTACTTTTAGGTTAGTTGCTAATTTCTGGTAAAGGGCTGAGCCTATGAGAAGAAGCCTGCAAAAAACTCAATGCCACTCTTTTAAATACTACTACTGTTTTAGTACAAAGTTGAAATGGCAGAGGATGACTTACTAACCGACTAGAACGACGTACTAGATGGGTTATTATTATGTCTCTCTTATCATAGGTATCTTCTAACATAATACTGGGTGTAAGGGACGGCGTACCGAAAACTTTAGCAAGACGTCTTTCTATAAGTACTTATCACGACGCAAACTTCAATTAATAAAAAAACGCAAAATTTAAATGTTATGTAGATTAACATTATTACGCGGTACGCAATGGATTGCTACCAATACATCGCACTCGACGAATGAACTCTGCGTTCCGCGCGCATAAAAACAGCTGATCTATTTAAATAACGACCATTTATTTACATTGCTATATTGTAGAAAAATGTGACAGTCAAAAGAATTAAAAATTGCTGAAAAGCAATTGTGATTATTGAAAAAAATTCCAACGATTTTTAACTCAGAATAATGGTCTGAATCTACTACATATATTAGAAAAATACCTGGTCCTTTGGGAGGTTTATACGGAGACAACGTGAAGAGGCTCTTCAAGAGATTTAACTGATGGGATGGAACACCTACAGCGGCAGTAGCCGCAGCAGGCGTAGGACTATTGCTACGTATGGATTCTAATATATGGGCTATGGGTATGGGTGTTTGATGGACTGTAATATTGGTAACTATGGATGAAAAACGGCGTCTGCCCTGAATACTCTAATAGCATCAATGCAATGAGACGGTGACTCGCCAACTCACTAGATGATGGGCCCCCTGAATAGCCACCATAGGCATACAAGCCAGCAGCAGAAGGCAACACCGGTGCGAGCGGCTAGAGGTGTCGAGCGGTGCAGCGCCGGTTTCACCATCACGGGTCTCGTGACAACGTAGTCCCGGAGCCGGTTTTGAAAAATAACACTTCCACCCCCAAGCATATAGCTCTAGCCCCCTCTGACCCGACCATGGCAAGCCAGAGTTAAAAAGTCCCACGGGCGCTCTTGAATATCACCCCAGCCAACCAGTAATAGCAAGCTGGAGACGAGGCCCTAATCGACTCTCTTATTATTAGATATTATTGTAATGGTCTACTTACCCAGTCTTAGCATTAGGGCCACCCATCCGTAAGTTGCCTGACAGATTGCAGTTGCCATTGATAGCTGAATTAGTAGAATCACAGCGTCTTCCAGTAAAACCACCTCGTTCTAAAGACTCAGCCATGTAGAATATACACCTAGAAAAAAAAAAATATCATAAGTACTGAGCAGCGATAGCTCAGTGGGGAAACCAACAGACTGCAATGCAGAGGGTCTCAGGTTCGAACCCATGTCGCGCACCTCTGATTTTCGGAAGTTATATGACTTTTTGAAATTATGTGCGTATTTATTGACAATTATCGCCTGCTCCGTGCCTCGGAAAGCACGTTAAGCCGTCGGTCCCGGCTGCCATGAACATCTATGGCAGTCGTTATTGGGAGAGTGTCGACACAAAAGATCCCACTGGGTCGAGGTGTCGCCGGTCTGCACTGACTGGCCCCCACATAAGATAAGATAAGATCATAAGTACTAGTTTTTGCTTGCGGCTTCGCTCGCATGAAAGTAGGTTAGCTTATATTAGTAACAGTACTGTTTTAAACAAAATATAGCCTATGTTACTCGTTGATAATACATCTTTCTAATGGTGAAAGAATTTTAAAATCGGTCGAGTTGTTTTTGAGTTAAATACTTACAAACAAACAATCAAACAAAAAAGAAACTCTAATCTTCCCGAGGGACAAAAATTTCATTAAATTTCACATTCACAAATCAATTATACATTAAAGCGAATGAATCTGCAGGCAAAATAAACTATGTAACATCACGCTGCGAGCCACAGGAAAGAGCAGTCATCATAAACGAATCACAGACCATACATGACAAAGTCTTACCTATGATGGTCACAGTTACTGTCTCCACAGCCTGGCATGCCAGAACCGCCATTGGGATAGAAGTCGACATGCCCAGCCGGACTTAAGATGCCTTGTAAACCAGCATCAGTATGAATGATCTCTGTGTAAATAGCGACGTTGCTGGAGATGGCATTGCCATTAGTGATCCAGCCAGGTAATGCGGGGTCCAGACCTGGAAAAAGAACATTTATAAATATTCTATCACATACACACAACACCATCTAGCCCAAATAAAGCAGAGCTTGTACTATGAGTACTAGACAATGGATAAACAATAAACATACATACTTTTTTTTTGTAAATACATACATATTATACATAGAAACACACAGAACAAGACAAACATGTATGTCCATGCACACAAATGTTTGACTTGTGCGGGAATCGAACCCGCGACCTCAGGCATGGCAGTCAGTTACACTAGCCACTACGCCATCGAGGCATGGCAATTATATTAAATAGAAATAAAGAAAAATAATACCTAAATAATAATCCACTTGGAAATCCGTAGTCTCTGCCTACACCTCTGGGAATCAGGCGTGAATCTATGTATGTATGTATGTATCTGTTCATATTGAATAGTCACATAATATAGCCCCTGTACAATGGAAACCGCGACAAATAAATCTGTAGATATACATAATTTTTACTTAGATCTTTTATAATATAATATTCTACCACATTCACACAACACCATCTAGCCCAAACTGAGCAGAGCTTGTACTATGGGTACTAGACAATGGATAAACATACATATATAGCTTTTTTTTGTAAATACATACATATTATACATAGAAACACCCAGACCAAGACAAACATCCATGTTCATGCACACAAATGTTTGACTTGTGCGGGAATCGAACCCGCGACCTTAGGCGTGGCAGTCGGTTACACTAACCACTACGCCATCGAGGCCGACATAGATATACCAATTAATAATGAAAAGAACTAGGACATTAATTTGGACTTTTAAAACTTTGCGGCATATAATATCTAAAAAGCATTTGCAACAAATCTGCCTTTCACTTGCACAATCTGTGATTAGGTACTGTTTACCAGTCTGGGGAGGAGCTACCAAAACCAAATTCTTAGATCTAGAAAGGGCCCAGAGATCTCTATTGAAGACTATGTTTTTCAAACCCTACAGGTTCCCAACTGAAAAACTTTATTCTATAGCTGACTTACTGACGGTTAGAAAACTTTATGTGTTGCATACAACTTTAAAGAAACATAATTCTCTAACGTTCAACCCAAAGAAACTCACAGGACGGCGAAAGTACGCAGTTACTCCTGTGATAAGTACGAAGTCAACATTTGCTAAAAGGCAATACGCCAGGCAGTCATCGTACTTGTACAATTTAGTTAACAAGAAATTGGGAATCTATTCTCTTACACTGGGCAACTGTAAAGCTGCCGTAACTGACTGGTTAAAATCTAAAACGTATATTGAAATAGAAAACATAGTACAGACAATAATATAAATCTAAATAACCAATTAGTGAGCCTGATTAGTGGAAGGTTTCTTCGGCACCGTTACTTCCGACCCCAAAGTTATTAAATCGTAGGGCTAATTTGTTTATAATCATGCAACATAAATGAATAATGCTTTTATTACTCTAAATAATATGATTTAACCTGTACGCTAGAATAAGCATTTTGTATGTCACATACACACACACACACAAACACACATATTCACACACACACACGCACTATGAGCACGCGCTCACATGACAGTTGTTTTGCTTTGTATACCCACTTTTTATTATATAATTTTTATTTTTATCATTTTGTAGCATGCAATATCATTATTAATTGAGTCTTATGTCAAAATGTTTATTACTCTCACCTAATGATTAAAAGAAAATGTCTATAAAAGAGCGGGATCCTCAATCACAAGCAAACTTTTGCTTAAATGAAGATATCTCAATGCAACTTTGTAAACCTAACAAGTTAATGAAATAAAAACATTTATTATTATTTATTTTCTTTTGATCGACTTATCAACATCAGCACAGTCTAGTCGATACTTAAACAATATTTATGGGTAGTATTTAACTGCACGGCAAAAAAATACTAATTGCACAGCAAAATATATTTAAAGAGATCAAACTAAGTCGAATGAGCCTCGCTTCGCGGAGCTCCTATTTTTGAGTGGGTAACCTATCATAACCTAACCCTTCCGAGACGGAATGCAGTGATTTGAGGCCTATAGGTGCTCGTTATGCTATGCAATTAGTATATTTGATGGTCATTATCTTTAATCCCTATATTCATAGTTGACTCGGGTGATCTCCGTGAACTCGAAAATGACCAGGCGTAATTTTGATAATGATTTTATTTTTAAATTCTTTCTTTGCATTGAAATTTAGATTATCTAATATTATTATTTTTGATGCGGGGATAGGGCACATAATATATTATGTGCCCTAAAAAATGTTATTCATCAGATATATTACGGTCCTAAAATATAACCACACCTTTCTGTTACACGCTGTATAGTCAGCCTTTGTCCTTAAAGGCATAGACCAAGGTATTACATCCCCATTGGAGTGAGTCTATAGCCGTTCTCGGCTCGTTCCTTTCGGTTTCAGAATCCACATTGCGTTGCTTTGGGCGGCAGTAGCTTTAAGGGCAATATTTCACCGGGACACCATGGCGGCGCAACCAGTCGAGCCACCGTGGTGTCCGTAAGCTACCAAACTAGACACCATACAGATACCAGAGGCGCCACACCACTCTGACACAGTATCAAAATGGACCTGGAACCAGTGCACGCGGGTTGCATACAATGAGGTAGGGCGTCACTGGCGGCCAAGTGAGTGAGACACCATACAGCGCTATAGTAATTAGTGGTGGCCCAACTATCGTGGTGGCGCGACCAGTAATATTGAGTGCACGCGTCCGAGCTGGTTACGCAACCAAACGAACACCAGGTGAGTAACTCTCTATAAGCTGTATACATTTTGATGGTAGCAGCGACTGGTTGCGACGCCATGGTGTCTCGGTGAAATATAAAGGTTAGCTAAATGTAATGATTCCTTCAGAGAATTCTTATAACTTACCGGTGAGGTAAGGCACTCGGCCGCCGAGATGTCTGCCAACAACACCAGCTTGGTGAGCTCCGAGACTGTGTCCGATGATGTGGTAGCGAGCGATGTTCCCACCGCTGGCACCGATCAACCAGTTTATATATCTGGAGACGTGGCCCGCTGAAAAGAAGATATATTTTTGGTTATCAAGAAAACGTTATTAAGACTGCGCCTAGCGTAAGCCAGATAATAACATAGCTCGTGCTGCGCATATTCAAATCGGCGCGCGGCCGCCATAGTAAAATTGTATGGAGGATTTGAAGTTCTTTTTTGATAAATATGCATCTTTATTGTCAACCAATAACTTAAATATTTGGGACGGACAAATTGTAATATAACTATTTATGTTTCATTTAAGTTGTAAAATGGGATAGATTTCTACTGTTATAATCTAAAAATCACGTAACACGAGCTTACGTTTTTGCAAATTTTCGCAATTTTGTAGGCGAAAATATTGATGATTTGAAGTTTTTTATTTTTTAATTGTAAACATATTCATTGTTATGGTAAATGTATATTTTATATTAAACAATAAGTGTTGATTTTATTCACTTAACTATGATCGCCTGTTTTGGCACATTTCGCGCAGGCGCAGTCTTAACAGATCTATTGTTATCGCGCTGGGCTTGAACGAAATATAAATGTGCGAACGAGATGCATGATATATACCTGATGTGATGACATTATTCAAGGCTATTAAGTAGTTGACTCCAGCCCCAACACTCCAGTCCACCATGATTACATTCACATCCTCGGCGTTCAGGTAAGCTGGAAGAAAGAAAGGCATTCTGATGAAAGAGATCTCTCAGTATCACTAACTAAAACCGGTCCTCTAAGCTGAATTTCAGTCATAGCAGGCAAATGCACGGATAATCTTTATCCTTACTAATATTATAAATTCAAAAGTAACTCTGTCTGTCCGTCTGTCTGTCTGTCTGTTATCTTTTCACGGCTAAACTACTCAGCCAATTTAGATGAAATTTGGTACAGGTATAGTTTAAAACCTGGGGAAGGACATAGGCTTTTTATTGATGTAGGTAGCGCGCGGGCGAAGCCGCGCGCAAAAGCTAGTATATATATATAAATCTTCTTTCTGTGCGTGTGTTTGTAATTAAACTCCTCCTAAACGGCTGAATCGATTTAGATGACATTTTTTGTGTGTTTTTAAGTGGATTTAAGAATGGTCTAGATTTGTTTTTTTTTTGTGTATACAGTGCAACGTCTGTCGGGACAGCTAGTAATAATAATAATTTTTGAAGTGAAAACTTCTTTAGGCGCGTTGAGCACTTCTTGGGTGAACAAAAATCATAGAACTCGCGTCATCGTCACGCTTTCACGCTTTATTATTTTTGAATTATTCTAGAATATTAACAATATCTCAAAAATGGTGCGTCCTACGCACAAAATAACGAAATTTTGACCCCCCTAACAATCCCTAAAAGAGTATCAGGAATCCGGCCCGCCCCTTTTTTTTGTTGATTGTTAAGAAGTGTTTTTGATCAAGAATTAAAGTTTTCACTTCTATCGGCAGTCCCCAAAGACTGCCCCAATTTTTTTTTTAAAAACCTTTCCAGCACTATGTATAATTCCTGTATCGCGGATGATTTTAGAGACATTCAAACAACAGACACAAATAATACTTAGACGCGGCCATTTGTAGATCACATACATTTGTAGATCACATACATTTGTAGATCACATACATTTGTAGATCACATACATTTGTAGATCACATACATTTGTAGATCACATACATTTTTCTTCTGTGTGGTATTCGAAACTCCGTGCAATCATAAGAAGAAATACCACCGGATATTGTATAAGTAAATAATCTGTATCAAACCGTAACCAACCTGCACTGGGTCAGGGTGGTGGACTATGGCCTAACCCTTCTCACACTGAGAAGAGGCTCATGCCCAGCGGTAGTACAGTTTAATATAGGGCTGATATTACATGAATAATGCGTAGTTAAAACGACGCGCTTTTTGCATAAAGCAACCGGGCCCTTAATTGCGTCGTAACTTACCGCTAGTCAGATGAACATTGAAATCTGAAGTGGGAACATTCATCCAGCCGTGGATGAGGACCACAGTCTTCCTGTTGGCGTTGAAGTGTGAGGAGCGGAGTACTGCGTCATTTCCGAGTGGTATAGGTTGACTACTCCAGCGGTTATTCCTTGTGAATAGAAAAGAAAATAATCAAGAGGAGAACGTAAAGCGTTAAGTTCTTTTATGCGACAAATGGCGCGTTCTGGACTCAGATTGGGCGGTAATATGCTCGAGCACTTTTAATGTGTCACACGATCGCCGCGCCGCGCTGGTGCGGCTCCAGCTAATGTACATAAAGCCTTAGTAGCAGCAAACGGTCTATATTTGCCGCATTTGCGTCGCTGCCTTTGATGTTGCGTTCAAAGCAAACATAGGTAACATAGACTATATAACATAACGTTATATATAACATAACGTTATATATAACGTAACGTTATATATAACATAACGTTATATATAACATAACGTTATATATAACATAACGTTATATATAACATAACGTTATATGCCACGGGTAACCAACTGGTACCCACTTTGTAAGAAAAGGAGACGAGGCAGGCCGTCAAAAAGATGGAGCGACGACATTGCTGAAATAGTGGAAACTTTGTTGCCAAGATTGGCGCAAGACAACATCTGCTGGAGTGGTATGGAGGAGGCTTTTACCTTAAAAGGAGGCCCTTATCTTATCTTATGTGGGGGCCAGTCAGTGCAGACCGGCGACACTTCGACCCAGTGGGATCTTTTGTGTCGACACTCTCCCAATAACGACTGCCATAGATGTTCATGGCAGCCGGGACCGACGGCTTAACGTGCTCTCCGAGGCACGGAGCAGGCGATAATTGTCAATCAATACGCACATAATTTCGAAAAGTCATATAACTTCCGAAAGTCAGAGGTGCGCGACGTGGGTTCGAACCCGAGACCCTCTGCATTGCAGTCTGTTGGTCTCCCCACTGAGCTATCGCTGCTCGTTAAAGGAGGCCCTTACACCTAACACAATACTAATATGATCTTCTGTTCTACACATATATGTAATTGCCTGTCTATTGTACATTATATTATATTTACTCTAACTATTAAGTATGTTTATAAACTGTATGTCGAATAATCGTCCGTGCTAGCCCTTGGGTTTCGGTTGAAAAACAGCGCTTCGGTCATCCGCAGCAAAGGCTGAACTGGAACCTTCTGGACACACTGCACATTTTCTTTATTTCTTGTTATTTTTTTTTTGTATTTCCTTCTTGTTTGTATGTTAATATGTTGTGTTTTTGGTGTGTCTAATAAATTATTTTTCTTTCTTTCTTTCTTTTCTTTAATATACCTACTAAGACACACTAACATTACTAACAAATAAAATCAGCAGAATACTTTATAAATAGGATTAATTTAAAGACATTTAAATTAATCCTATTTATAAAGGATAAATAAAGCTAAATAAAAAAATTGGCGCAGTCTTTAGGGGCTGCCGACAGAAGTGAAAACTTTAATCCTTGATCATAAACACTTCTTTATAAACCAAAAATAATTCAAAAATGGAAAGCGTTCGGTGACGATGACGCGAGTTCCATGATTTCTGTTCACCCAAGAAGTGCTCAACGCGCCTAAAGAAGTTTTCACTTCAAAAAATAAAAAAATATGCCACGCAAGTAGAACAGTAATGATAACCATGGGTGACTCTATGGGGGACAGCTATGTAATAAACTAAATGTTAAAAGCACCGTGTGATACAAAAATTAACCGTAGACTTTATTTTAGCTACGTGGTAAATGTGTGTGTCTCTCTCTTTTTCTCACTCTGTGTGTGTGTTTGTGTGGGTCTCTCTCTCACACGCTTTCGCCCGCGCTCTCTCTCTGTCTCTTGCTTTCTCCCTCTCTCTCTCTCACGATTTCTCCCGCGTTCTCTCTGTCTCTTGCTTTCTCCCTCTCTCTCTCTCTCACGCTTTCTCCCGCGCTCTCTCTCTGTATCTTGCTTTCTCCCTCTGTCTCTCTCTTTTTCTCTCTCTAACATACTCTTTCTCTCTTTGAGTGCATGTTATATAGCCTTATTTCTCTTGTTTGCGCGTGTGTGTGTGTGTAATGATAAAATGATACATATAGTATCAGAAAACGATTCATGATACCTTGAGGTCTGACTTATTACCTGGTGAATAGATGATAATTATTGCTGATATTAGGGTCGTATCTGGCTGCTGCTTGAAGGTCACTCTTCTTGAGCCAGAGGTCCACCAGCTGGGGTCCATCAGGCCCCGACATGTACTGGTACCGTGGACCTTCATTGTTCAGTTTCATGATTACAGGGTCATCGGTTGGAAAAGCTGGGAGACAAAAAATAGAGGTCATTTAATGTGTATGAGGTGTAGAGTTTTATTCTTGGGTCAAGCAAAATATTACAGTAATTATATTTTCGAGAACATTATGTAGAACTCTTAGATATTATGCAGGTCCCCCTCACGATGTTTTCCTTCCCTGTTAAAGCGAGCGATAATTTTCTTTTTAAAAAGGAAAAATCTCCTGCACTAGTTATAAATATTAGCTACCAGTTATATATGTATATGTACATACGTCATATAATATTTTTATGCCTTCCTTTTGATTTAGTTTTTCATGTAGGTAAATTATGAGTACAATATCCTTGAAAAAAAAAAAATTCTTTGAGGGGTCTTTACAAACTATAAAAAAACGGA
Organism: Catocala sponsa; assembly: GCA_963564715.1. Lineage (NCBI taxonomy): Eukaryota > Metazoa > Arthropoda > Insecta > Lepidoptera > Erebidae > Catocala > Catocala sponsa. The sequence continues at coordinate 2,812,308 of OY751356.1, read as the reverse complement.
CACAAATAACACCTTTGGGTATTCTGCTCAAGGCAACTATTTGTGGATTACTTAAATGTTTGTCCCGTCTGGGATTCGAAGCACAATACTCGGAGCAATGGCGACGCGATTACTTAAGTTACTACACCATCCACTTATGCGCACATAATTTCAAAAAGTCAGAAGTGATCCTTGAGTTCGAACTCGAGACCTCTGCGTGGCAGTCCAACGGTCTCCTAGGCCAGTGATTCCTAAAGTAGGTTTCGCGGAACCTAGGGGTCTTTCTTCCGTAGAAAAGTCACCAAGGTTCCGCGAAATTTTTTATTGAAGTGAAATCTTCTTTGAGCGCTTTGAGCACTTCTTGGGTGAACAAAAATCATAGAACTCGCGTCATCGTCACGCTTCCACGCTTTCCATTTTTTTATTATTTTAGAATATTACAAAATATATCAGAAATGGCGCGTCCTACGAAAAAGAAAACAAAATTTTGACCCCTTTAATAACCCCTAAGAGAATATCAGGAATCCGAACCGTCCCTTTTTTTTATAAAGAAGTGTTTGTGATCAAGGATTAAAGTTTTCATTTCTATTGACAGTTCCCAAAGACTGCTCCAATTTATTTTTTGGTTATTAAATAAAACACAGTTAAGTACAAATATTATTTTGTAATAAAGCAAAATATGTGATGAGAAGTAAAGTTTTAGTTGTAAATTACAGTGTCTTTGGTTTGTAATAATTTGATATGTGGTTCCATAAAATAAAAGGTTTTTGGTGAGTATTCCATTATCTTAAAAATGTACCACTAAAAAGGTTACAATGATAAAAAAATTACCTGCCACGGCAGCTAATCCGAGACCCAGCAGTAATATCACGGCTTTCATCGTCACTAAACAACTGGAAACTAACTGAACAAAAATTGATGATTACATTCGTATAAATAAATACCTATCTAGAAATTTAGGAAGGATTAAAACTTATTTTAATCTCACCTAAATGATTGATTCAATCCAAAGTTGATTGATAACACACGTGACTAAATCTATACTAATACATAATATTATAAAGCTGACGAGTTTGTTTGTTTGGTTGAATGCGATAATCTCAGTAACTACTGGTTCGAATCGATTCGATCGATTTCGAAATGAAATATTATTTTAGTATTGGATAGCCTATTTATCGAGGAAAACTATACACATAACAGTACTGACTGACTGAAAAATGCGACCAAAGGTGTAAAATTTTCAACTTTTTCGAAATATGTCTATTATTGCTTGACTAAGTGACATGGATTTATTTTCTTATTTTTTTCATAACTGGTATACCTTGGCCTCTCGCCCGGTACCAGGTTATCGTTGAGTTTCGGGACACCCTGTATATAACATCACGCTATGACCCACGGAGGCGGCGCAGTAACTATAGCTATGTGCCACATGTAGTGTATTATAATTGACTAGATATTCCCGCGGTTTCACCCGCGTTTATAGTAACTGCTTCTTTATAAACCAAAAAAAGGAGTGGGTCGAATGCTAGTTCCTGATATTCTCTTAGGTGTTGTAAAGGGGGGTCAAAATTTCGTTATTTTTTGCGTAGGACGTACCATTTCTGAGATATAGCTAATACACTAAAAAACAAATTGGGTCAGTCTTTGGGGACTGCCGATAGAAGTGAAAACTTTAATCCTTGATCATAAACACTTCTTTATAAACCAAATTATAAACCAAAACTAATTCAAAAATGGAAAGCGTTCGGTGACGATGACGCGAGTTCCATGATTTTTCTTCACCCAAGAAGTGCTCAACGCGCCTAAAGAAGTTTTTACTTCGATAAAATTCTGTTTATCTTGGATTTTAACGTTGGATGTAATCTGTCCCACTGCTGGGCACGGGCTTCTTCTCAGTGTGAGAAGTGTTAGGCCATATTTCACCACGCTGGCCCGTGTGAGTTGGCAGACTTAACATATCTTTGAGAACATTATGTAGAACTCTTAGGGCTGATTTTTCAATCGTTAGATAACTTTTATCTGGGGAATATGTTTGACATTTTGACAGCTTTTGTATAGAAAATATGTCAAACCGCCAAGTTTATTCATTAGATAAAATTATCTGACGATAGAAAAATCGGGCCTTAGACATGCAGAGTTTCTCACAGTAATTTCCTTCACCGTTAGGCCGGGACTCCACCAAAGCGGAGACGAGACGAGCGGAGACGAGATGTTTATTAAACAACCAATAGAATTGTGTTATTGACACATCTCCTCTCCGCTCAGCTTCAGTGGAGATCGCTGTGCGGAGATGTGTAATATTTGTATGGCGCGATGGAAGCGGAGATGTGAGCTGTGCGCGGACGACGCGCAGTGGAGACGAGAGATGTGAGCGGCGTGCAGTGAGCGATGTCACCCTCCCCCCTCTCGCCCGCCAGCAACCCGCAGAGCCCCGCGCGCGCACCGGCCGGCCATCTTGCTTGCTGAAAAACATCTCTTCTCGCACAGCACACATCACACCGCACACATCTCTGCTTTGGTGGAGTCAAGGTGGAGTTAAGGCGAGCGATGAGTTCTCAGAATTGTTGAGAATACAGAGGTTCATGCCTTTGGATCGAGCCAGAGACCTCGGCGTGACAGCCCAAGGGTCTCCCACAAGGCTATCGCTGTTATCAAATATTATAAATTATATTAGCATAAAGCCATATTATCAAAATTCTTTTGAATATCAATAAACATCACTCATAATATGTTAAATCGCTGATAAGTGCAATCCAAGTACATACCCACTTAAAATTCCATTAATCTTGTAAATACAATATAATCAAGTTCGATATGTACAATTTCTAATAAATATAATAACTAGCTTTTGTCCGCGGCTTCGCTCGCGTTAACTTTTGTAAAAAAAATTGATGGTCCTCGCTGGTTTCAGCATGAATGGGCCGGATCGACCGGGGTAGTACTACCCTCTCACAGAATACCGGCGTGAAGTAACGGTACCCGTACTGTTGCGTTTCGTATCGGTGAGTGAGAGAGCCGGAGCCCTAGTTATCCCGATCCTTTTCCATCCTTTCCTTTGTCCTTTCCCTCCTTCATTCCTTTTTAAAGGGCTGCCAACGCACTTGTAACTCTTTTGGAGTTGCGGGTGTCCATGGGCGGCGGTAATCGCTTACCATCAGGCGATCCGTCTGCTCGTTTGCGCCTACGACATAAAAAAATAATAATTAGAATTTGGCAATTAATTCGGGTTGTACTCTGCTTGTAATAATATAATTCAATCATGATTCGAAAGACACGTGGCGGCATCTATTATTATAAGAAAGTTATTATTGTTTTCCTCGGGAACAGTAATGTTTTTCGGGCTGAAAAGTAGCCTATGTCCGTTTCTGTACACCTGTCAACGTATATGCAAATTTTCAGGATGATCGGTTCTGTGGTTTGGGCGTGAAAAGGTAACAAACAAACAAACAAACAAAGTCATTTTCGCTTTTATAATATTAAAGTTAGGATATCAGACTTTATTTATTTATTTATGTATCAGGAAGACCAACAGCTTTGAAATACATAGTAGTGAAAATAAATATGCAACAGAGAGCCAATGATAGGTCTCCACGACTAACTCTTAAATAACAATGCGTGGACAGCAACTATTTTATCACTTAAACATCTAACATATAACAAATAAAGTAAAATTAATCAGCATTAAACCTTGTAAAAAAATCAAGACTGAGCATGCGCTTCACTGCATCTGGTTGAGTATTAAAAACATCAATGTCGAACTTTCTTGCTTGTTCGTTTAAAGTATCACCCGCTCGCCAGAGAAATGTATTCTGTCTGTAATTTGTGGATACTAAAGGCATGTGTATAGGCTTATATTGTCTCGTGCTTTTTGTAGGTACGTTAAAATTTATTTTAGAAAGTAGGCCTGGACAATCAATTTTGCCAGATAACAAATTCATTAGATACACGACATCTGCTATCATATGGCGTTTGGCTAACGGCAAGATATGAAATTTAGCACATAGTTTGAAGTAATTATCGGACTACTTTTATTTTCAACTTATAGCATAGAAATTTTATAAATTTGCGTTGTATATTTTCAATTCGAGTTGCGTATGTATTATATCTCGGGTTCCAGACCTGACTTCCGTATTCCAATATACTACGCACAAAAGTACAATATAAGATTTTAAAAGTTTTAGCCTCCTTAAAACTATTAGATGCTCGCATCACAAACCCTAACGCTCGCAAAGCCTTAGTAACTGTACTATCAATATGATCATCAAAAAGCAACTTAGAATCGTGTATAATACCAAGATCGCGGACATTACGGAGTTTTATTAGTTTATGGTCGTTAAGATGATATTCTGACGGTAATACGACAGGTTTCCTACTATAGGTAACTACTACGCATTTGGTAGGATTCAAATCTAGCTTATTTAGGATACAGTAATCTGTTAAGCGTGATAGGTCTGATTGGAGAGCGAGGCAATTGGCAGGCGTTGAGACTGATTTGAAAATCTTCATATCATCCGCGAAGGAGAGGAGGTGAGAATGATGGAAGCATTGGTCAATGTCGTTTACGAAGATCAGAAATAGTATTAAACTGTCCCACTGCTGGGTACGGGCCTCTTCTCAGTGTGAGAAAGTTTAGGCCATAGTCCACCACGCTGGCCCAGTGCGAGTTGTCAGACTTCACATATCTTCGAGATATTATGGCCAACTCTCGGGCATGCAGGTTTCACCACGATGTTTTTCCTTCACCGTTAAAGCAAGCGCTAATTAACTAATTAATACGCACATAACTTCGAAAAGTCAGAGATGCGCGCCTTGGGTTCGAACTCGAGACCTCTGCGTGGCAGTCCAACGGTCTCCCAGTAGGCTTTCAATGCCGTTCTAAAATATAATCCTACAAATAAAATAAACGTGAAAGTTTGTGAGGATGTATGGATAGATGTTTGTTACACTTTCACGCAAAAACTACTGAACAGATTTTGATGAAACTTTACAGTATTATTGTTTATACATCAGAATAGGTTAGGTTACACAAAAAATCTATCTTAACATATCTAATTCTACTTTAACACGAGCGAAGCTGCGGGCAAAATCTAGTCTATACATCTATACAAATAAATTAAATTGAAGTGTCTGTTTGTAATGTCAAAATAACAGCCTTTTATCTAATGCATATGAAAGTATATAAGGTACCTATACGAAAACATCTATTTTTAAAATTTTTGTCTGTCTGTCTGTTTGTTCCGGCTAATCTCCGAAACAGCTGAACCGATTTTGACGGGACTTTCACTGGAAGATAGCTGATGTTATAACGAGTAACTAAGGCTACTTTGAACTTAGAAAAAAAATAAGGGTCCGCGGAGACAAACACTTTTTAGTTAAAATCTACACGGACAGCTAGTCTAAAACAAAATAAACTCAAATGTACTATCCCGCAACCGAATGATAATTTATTCCTCGATTTGATTCTTACTATGCGGGTACGGGATTGGGATTGAGATCCATCCAGATTGGATTGGGCTTGGTATACGGGTAGGGATCAAGATTGTGATCCAGATCGGAATGTACTTGGGATCTGGGCCGGGATCGGTATCGATATGGCACTCTGAATCGGGGTGAGATCGGGACCCGGATTAGATTGAGCTTGGGATCTGGTCAGGATAAGGATAGAGATCGGGATCCGGATCGAATCTAGCACGGGACAAAAATTAGGCATTCAACAACTGGTTGTACCGAGCCTGGGTGATCATTGTGGCTGTTCTTTGAATGTTTGTACAGTCCCCCATATAAATAAACTACTACCGTTTTAGGGACAATACCTGGACATGCGCAGCATGAAAGAAAGAAAGAAAGAAAAATTATTTATTTGACACATACCACAAACACATAATAACAAGTATAAGATAAAAATAAATACTTAGATACAAACATAAACTTAGCGAAACTAAACCAAAACAGAAAAATAAACAAAATACATATAAAGTGTCAACAGTAGTGTCAAATAGGGCGCAGTTCAGCATGTGTCAGACGAAAGCCTCACGCTGGTTTTCAACTGGGCCCTTTAGTGACTCACGGATATAAACCATCTATAGTATAATCAAATAAAATATAAAAAATGCATATTATAATATACCTATAAACAGAATAATATCAACTTTACACACAGACACAGATAATATACCTAATACAAGATTTCACAACACAAAATTATATAAGTATATAATTATATTTAAAAAAATTAAAAAATAGTAATAAGCCATAATAAAATTAATTTTAATATATTATAATATCACGCGCTCACACGACGAGCGTGATATCATGCTCATCGAACGATTTCTTTTGTCTTTTTACGCGGGGGAATGGGCAGGCCACTACACTATAAAAAGACTCCTTGTACAGCTGTCCCCGTATGGGGGGCCGAATACAAAATGACACAGAGACGCGCGTGGGAACACGCACACCGACACTCGGACCTGGTGCTGATTGAGTAGCGGGCAGGTCTACGAAGCCCACCAGGTAAAACCTCATGGTGGCTGGAGGTCGTTTCGCGTCCTCCGGCGCTTGGTTCTGCGGTTGGGGGCAGGGTTCAAGTGCGGGGCCTTGTTGTTGTGTCCTTGTGGTTGCGGATTTTGTAGCTCCTTGATGGAAATTACTTCCTCACAAAAGGTGGCGAAGGCGTTCCACGACCTCTCACTCCGGACCATGGACGAGAGCGAGAGGGCATCCATTCCGACTGCCGCGGCCAGCTTACGGCGCTACGAAGCCCAGGCGAGGCAATCCGCCAAAGTGTGCCACGCCGTGTCCTCAACAACGTCGCGGCAGTCGCCGCAGTGTTGACAACCGGCTGTCTCGTGCCGGCCTATGCGACACAGGAACCGGCCAAAACAACCGTGGCTAGTAATGATCTGTGTCAGCCCGAAGGTGAGGGCGTCATGCCGCCTCTCCAGCCACTCCTCAAAAACGAGTCTCACCGCCACTACTGTGACGTGTCCAGCACTGGGGTGCACAAGTCGATTTCTCCATTCTTCTGCCAGGACCTTGTGGAGCTCGGACCGTGCCGCCTCTGGAGCGAAAGGAGCTGGTCTTTCGCTATGAGTCAGCGCCTCCTGGCGTCGACGGTAGATCGACTCTAGAAGCGCTGCTTCCAGGTCCTAGGGCATCGATCCGGCAAGGAGGCTCGCTGCACGGTACGATAGATCAATCCACCCAACTACGTCATAACATAGGACGTTGTTTATATCCATAGTCTGTAGTCCACTCATATAGTCTTTTTTTTTACGTTGGGCTATGCATTGACGCATACCCCTCCGCGGGGGCGGGCGGAGGAGTTATGTCGGACTCGCCGGGGTAAAGAAAGATGTTGAATTAATAATGGACCTCCCGGAATACCGACTAAACCTACCACGGTGTTCCTCGACAAAACCACTATCGGCGGGGCCGCGCGAATCACTTGCACATGCGGTCGCGACCCCGCCGAGGTTTCAGCCCGCCGTATGAAACGGCAGGCCACTACACAACAAGACCTAGTCCACTCATATCGTTAATGCAAGTGATATCACCTTACTTTGATTAATTAACTAAGATTTGAAACTCCCAATATCGGTATCATATCTACGGATTATTTTTTATGTATTTAATCAGGCTCAATTGAAAATTACTTACCAAAAACCTTTTACCCATAATTTTATTATATCTTACTTAAAACTACGCCGAGCGTAAGACAGATAATGACAGAGCTCCTGTGGCGCATAATCAAATCGGCGCGTGGCCGCCATAGTAATAAAATGCTTTTTTGATAAATATGTATCTTTATTGTCAACCAATAACTTAAATATTTGGGATGGATAAATTGTAATATAACTATTTATGTTTCGTTTTAGCTGTAAAATAGCATAGATTTCTACTGTTATAAACTAAAAATCACGTAACATGAGCTTACGTTTTTGCATTTTTCGTGAAAATTTACGTAATTTTGTAGGCGAAAACATTAATAATTTAAAGTTTTTTACACGGAGTAATTGTATACACATTCATTGTTATGGTAAATGTATATTTCATATTTGTATTAATTAATAAAAAGTGTTGATTTTATCTATATATTAATACGTGAAGCGAAAACTTTGGATCCATTTTTACGAATATTGGGCGGACGCAGGAGTATGAAATTTCGCACACTTATAGTTTATACAGAGAAGAAGTGACGAATGCTAATATTTTTATAAAATATGCATTAGAAATACATTAAATTGATAAAAAACACTACACGCACACAACCATGCATTTGACACACGCAGTCGAAGCGCGTAACTATGGTTACATATATCAATATATAATGACATATATCAGCAATATCTTACAGGCAAACTGGTCGAATTTAGAGCACTAGGCGACTGCTAGTTCACTTAAATGTGACCGCCTGTTTTGGCACATTTCGCGCAGGCGCAGTCTTAATAAAATTTCTTCTAACAGTTTTTAAAATTCATATTTTACTAACTTTCCTCGGAAACAGTATTTTTTCCTGTATCTAGATATCGCTTAGTTTTTGCACATATTTGTTGTTTCAATACGCCATAATTACACGATAGTCAATGTTTATGTTAATTTAAGAAAAATCATGGTAGCCTGTAAATATTGCTGACATAGTTAGTATGAAAACCGAGCAGCGATAGCTCAGTGGTGAGACCAACAGACTGCAATGCAGAGGGTCTCGGGTTCGAACCCACGTCGCGCACCTCTGACTTTCGGAAGTTATATGACATTTCGAAATTATGTGTGTATTGATTGACAATTATCGCCTGCTCCGTGCCTCGGAGAGCACGTTAAGCTGTTGGTCGCGGCTGCCATGAATATCTATGGCAGTCGTTATTGGGAGAGTGTCGACACAAAAGATCCCACTGGGTCGAAGTGTCGCCGGTCTGCACTGACTGGCCCCCACATAAGATAAGATAAGAATAGTATGAAAAACACAACGTTACCGATTGCATACAATGCGGCAATTTCATATTTAAACCCTTATTGAAGTGAAAATTTCTTTAGGCGCGTTGAGCACTTCTTGGGTGAACAAAAATCATAGAACTCGCGTCATCGTCACGCTTCCACGCTTTCCAGTTTTGAATTATTTTAGTATATTAACAATATCTCAGAAATGGTGCGTCCTACGCAATAAATAACGAAATTTTGACCCACTTAATAACCACTAAGAGAGTAGGTATCAGGAACTAGCATCCGACCCGCCACTTTTTTATAAAGAAGTGTTTATGATCAAGGATTAAGGTTTTCATTTCTATCGGCAGTCCCCAAAGACTGCCCCAATTTTTCTTTTTATTATCTCATTCCTTCATTCAAATTGTACCTACACTAGGTATCATTCTTTATTACGTAAATGTAATGTGTGAGCTCACTTCTCTTAATGTGTACTTATAATAATTTTTCGTGCGATCTAAGTACGGGGATATCTATGATTTAAATCTTCGGCTTTAGTAATTGTTTACCGTATCCATTTTAGTGTCAAAAGGTAAAAGAAGGAAATAAGTCAACAGTAGGTAACAATTTATTATTACGCCATCTATTGACAAGCGTTAGTAACTTTGCATACATAATAAGAGTTGCAGCATTTCATTGATAGATGGCGTCACTGGTAGGTACCATTGGCAAGATGTCTTCCTCATGAATTTATCCTCGTGAAAATGGTGGCAAAGCGAAGGTCCGAAGATAGTATATTCCGCTTGATCTGAAATAAATTAAAATTATAATATTCACTACAGTATATAATGGCCTGCCACGCAGTGGTCTCGACGTCTCGAGCTCGATCTTAAGGCACGAACCTCTGTCATTTCAAAGTTATCTGCGTATTAAATGGTTAATTATCACTCGCTTTAATCTATTCAGTCGTAGCGGCACACTGGTGGCTAGGAACAATAGATTTTTAATTATATATGGTACTCTAAGACAGGGGTTCCTAATTTCTTAAGATATCGGAACCCTCACCAAATACCTTTTATTTTGTGGAACCCCATGTCACATATTTTGCGCTATTTCGAAATAATATTTGTACTTAACTGTGGTATTATTTACCAGCCAAAAATGATAAAATAATTTAATTTAGCCAAAGATAATTCCGCGTAACCCTGGTAACTTTTTTACGGAACCCCTAGGTTCCGCAGAACCCACTTTAGGAATCTCTGCTCTAAGACTTAACAGATTAACAGTGAAGGAAATCATCGCAACAATCATGCAACAGGCTTCATGTCTGAGAGATCTCTATAATAATAATTATAATATAATGTAATATAATATAATATTCTACCACATACACACAACACAATTTAGCCCAACTAAGCAGAGCTTGTACTATGGGTATTAGACAATGGATAAACATACATATATACTTTTTTTTGTAAATACCCAGAGCAAGACAAACATCCATGTTCATGCACACAAATGTTTGACTTGTGCGGGAATCGAACCCGCAACCTCAGGCGTGGCAGTCGGTTACATTAACCATTACGCCATCGAGGCCGCCATAATATTTTGTAGATTGCGTAAAGTCAGTCAACCCGGATGGTCCAGCGTAATTTCCGCTAAGAAATATCAATAACAATCTGGAGTTAATAAGTTGGCGGTGCTTAGCACCTCCGTGCCTTGGAAAGCGGTTGGTTTTACGTCTGATCTCTCTCCGGTCGGATTGCAGTCCCATTGGTCTGCAAGAGTTAGAGAATAGAGAGTGCACTTGTGTTTATATACATGCACTATAGTCTACTAATGATGACCTCGATGGCGTAGTGGTAAGTGTAACCGACTGCCACGCCTGTGGTCGCAGGTTCGATTCCCGCACAAGTCAAACATTTGTGTGCATGAACATGGGTGTTTGTCTTGGTCTGGGTGTTTCTATGTATAATATGTACGAGTATGTAATACATAAAGGCCAGGTTAAGAGCTCCTTGAACCGACGGGCGTGTATGAGGAATGTGATGAAAGTGAATGAAGCCAGAGAAGTGTGTCAGGATCGTAGCAAATGGAAATCCGTAGTCTCTGCCTACCCCTCTGGGAAACAGGCGTGAATCTATGTATGTATGTAATATGTATCTATTTACAAAAAATAAGTATATTGTATGTTTATCCATTGTCTAGTACCCATAGTACAAGCTCTGCTTAGTTTGGGCTAGATGGTGTTGTGTGTATGTGATAGAATATTATTATATTATTATTTAATTGTGAAAAAAAAAATATCTGGTCTGTTTATCTTCGGTAAGATTAGCTGCCGTGACCGACTAAGCTAAATGTTAGTCGGTAATATCGTGGAGATCAAACCTTGGACCTCTGGGAGTACGCGAAGCTTTATTACTTACCCGGTCTTAGGGGTCAGTCCACCCATCTGTAGATTACCCCATAAGTAGCATTGGCCTGCCATAGCAGTGACGTAGGTGGAACAACGACTTCCGGTGAAACCACCCGAGCGAATTGACTCCGCCATGTAGAAGTACGCTCTGGAGAAGGTAAAAAAGATAACCAGTTACAAGATAAGAAGGATAATCTTTAATCTATATATTAATACGTGAAGCGAAATCTTTGGATCCCTTTTTACGAAAATTGGGCGGACGGAGGAGTATGAAATTTCGCACACTTTAACAGACAGCGTATCGCGCTTGGACCAGGGCTCGCACTCTCCACGACCCTAACGTGGATCACCTGAAGGCAGCGTTCAACCAAGCCACAAAGGTCTGCAAGAGGGCATACTTAAGAGCGGATGCCCAGCGCGTCGCACGGTTCGGCCAGGAACTAATGGCGCATCCTACGGGCAGTCGTAGCTATTGGCGCCTGGCCAAAGCCGTGCAGTCCAACTTCTGCCAGACCTTGCTGCCCCCTCTGAGGTATCCGAATGGATCACTGGCTCATCGGCCGCAGGAGAAAGCAGATCTGCTTACAAATCTCTTTGCGGCCAACTCCCGAATTGATGACTGCGGTTCGCAGCCGCCTAACATTGCCAACTGCGGCTACACCATGCCTGATATATGTATCAGGCAACGAACCGTTCGTGCGATACTGCAGTCTCTCGATGTTCGGAAAGCCAGTGGACCTGACGGCATCCCAGCTGTGGTTCTTAAAAAATGTGCAGCGGAGTTGTCTCCCACACTTACGCGCCTATACCGGACGTCTTACGTCGCAGGCATTGTGCCTGAGGCTTGGAAGGAAGCGAACGTTCAACCGATTCCCAAAAAGGGGGACCGTTCCGAGCCAAGCAACTATCGACCCATAGCTATCACCTCGGTGCTTTCCAAGGTGTTCGAGCGGATTATAAACACCCAAATTGTCCGCTACCTGGAAGATCAATCGTTGATCAATGATCGCCAATACGGCTTTCGGTCTAAATGATCAACGGGTGATCTTCTAGCGTTCGTCACGCACCTCTGGGGTGAGGCTATGGATAAGCACGGCGAGTCTTTGGCTATCAGCCTTGACATAGCCAAAGCTTTCGACAGAGTCTGGCACCGGTCTCTTCTTTCCAAGCTGCCGGCCTATGGCTTGCCCCCTCAACTGTGCACCTGGATTGCAAGTTTCCTGCAGAAGCGTCGTATTCGGGTCCTTTGCGACGGTCGCGCTTCCAAATTTATGCAGGTCAATGCAGGAGTGCCTCAGGGTTCTGTCTTATCCCCTACGCTCTTTCTTCTGCATATCAATGATATGTTGAATCTCGGCAACATACATTGTTATGCGGACGACAGTACCGTGCATGGGCGATATCTCGGACATCCTGGGGCCAAACAGGCTGAGGTTGAGGGGAAAAGGCAGAATCTTGTCGTTGAACTTGACCGGACCTTGGACCGCATCTATGAATGGGGTGCCAAGAACTTGGTCGAGTTCAACGCCAAGAAGACCCAGGCATGCGCGTTCTCAACAAAAAAGTCTCCGTTCCTTCCCCTCCCTTCTCTGAAGAACACTCCACTGGTGATACGTGACAGTCTCTCCATCTTAGGTATGGATCTTTGCCGCTCCCTTAACCAGAAAACCTATATCGAGAGCGTCATTAAGCAAGCTTCGCGAAAACTCGGAGTTCTGAACAGGGTGAGGCGGTTCTTCACGCCTGGGCAACTGTGCCTATTGTATAAGGCACAAGTGCGCCCTTGCGTGGAGTACTGTTCTCATCTTTGGTATGGCTCCGCGCAGTACTTGCTGGACGCTCTCGATCGGTTACAGCGGCGGGCTGTCCGTATCATCGGAGATCCAGAGGTCATGAGTTCACTGGAACCTCTGCAACTCCGTAGAGACATTGCCTCATTGGCATGTTTCTACAGAATATACCACGGGGAGTGCTCTGAAGAGTTATTCCACCTTATCCCGCCCTCCCCTTTCCTATCCAGAACAACGCGTGCTGGGCTCAGATGCCATCCTTACACGGTAGAGTCGATTAGAGCGCGTACCAAAAAGTTTGGGTCCTCATATCTCTGCCGAACGACCAAGGCATGGAATTCTCTGCCAAGGCACGTGTTTCCTTCTTCCTTCAATCCTGGGTTGGTTCTTTAAGCGGGGCGTGAAAAAGCATCTTCTCAGGCCGTCAAAGTAGAGACCTCAACATCGCCTCGGCTACTGTGGGGGCGATGTGGAGTCCACTGCTCTTAGACCACACGACTGCTTACCATCAGGTGGAGTGTGGTCATTTTGACGAGCAAAATAAAAAAAAAAAAAAAAAAAAAACACTTATAGTTTATACAGAGAAGAAGTGACGAATGCTAATATTTATATAAAATATGCATTAGAAATACATTAAATTAATGAAAAAACACTACACGCACACAACCATGCATTTGACACACGCAGTCGAAGCGCGTAACTATGGTTACATATATCAATATATAATGACATATATCAGCAATATCTTACAGGCAAACTTTGGTCGAATTTCGAGCACTAGGCGACCGCTAGTTATATATAAATCTTCTGTGGGTGTGTTTGTAATTAAACTCCTCCTAAACGGCTGATGAAATTTTTGATGAAATTTTTTGTGTGTGTTCAAGTGGATTCGAGAATGTTTTTTTTACATGCGGGAATGCTTTGACGCATCCCGCCCTGCGGAGGGGTTATGTCGCACTCGCCGGGGTAAATGAGAAAGATGGAATAAGAATAATGTACCTCCCGGAATACCGACTAAACCTACCACGGTGTTCCTCGACAGAACCACTATCGGCGGGGCCGCGCGAATCACTTGCACATGCGGTCGCGACCCCACTGAGGCTTCGGCCCGCCGTATGAAACGGCAGGCCACTACACAATAAGACCTAGTCCACTCATATCGTTAATGCAAGTGATATCACCTTACTTTGATTAATTAACTAAGATTTGGAACTCCCAATATCGGTATCATATCTACGGATTATTTTTTATGTATTTAATCAGGCTCAATTGAAAATTACTTACCAAAAACCTTTTACCCATAATTTTATTATATCTTACTTAAAACTACGCCGAGCGTAAGACAGATAATGACAGAGCTCGTGCGGCGCATATTCAAATCGGCGCGAAGCCGCCGTAGTAAAATTGTATGGAGGATTTGAAGTGCTTTTTTGATAAATATGTATCTTTATTGTCAACCAATAACTTAAATATTTGGGACGGACAAATTGTAATATAACTATTTATGTTTCGTTTAAGCTGTAAAATAGTATAGATTTCTACTGTTATAATCTAAAAATCACGTAACACGAGCTTACGTTTTTGTATTTTTCGTGAAAATTTACGTAATTTTGTAGGCGAAAACATTAATCATTTAAAGTTTTTTACACGGAGTAATTGTAAACACATTCATTGTTATGGTAAATGTATATTTCATATTTGTATTAATTAATAAAAAGTGTTGATTTTATCTATATATTAATACGTGAAGCGAAAACTTTGGATCCCTTTTTACGAATATTGGGCGGACGGAGGAGTATGAAATTTCGCACACTTATAGTTTATACAGAGAAGAAGTGACGAATGCTAATATTTTTATAAAATATGCATTAGAAATACATTAAATTGATAAAAAACACTACACGCACACAACCATGCATTTCACACACGCAGTCGAAGCACGTAACTATGGTTACATATATCAATGTATAATGACATATATCAGCAATATTTTACAGGCAAACTGGTCGAATTTACAGCACTAGGCGACTGCTAGTTCACTTAAATGTGACCGCCTGTTTTCATTTCTTTTAACAGTTTTTAAAATTCATATTTTACTAACTTTCCTCGGAAACAGTACTTTTTCCTGTATCTAGATATCGCTTAGTTTTTGCACATATTTGTTGTTTCAATACGCCATAATTACACGATAGTCAATGTTTATGTTAATTTAAGAAAAATCATGGTAGCCTGTAAATATTGCTGAAATAGTTAGTATGAAAACCGAGCAGCGATAGCTCAGTGGGGAGACCAACAGACTGCAATGCCGAGGGTCTCGGGTTCAAACCCACGTCGCGCACCTCTGACTTTCGGAAGTTATATGACATTTCGAAATTATGTGTGTATTGATTGACAATTATCGCCTGCTCCGTGCCTCGGAGAGCACGTTAAGCTGTTGGTCCCGGCTGCCATGAACATATTCTATGGCAGTCGTTATTGGGAGAGTGTCGACACAAAAGATCCCACTGGGTCGAAGTGTCGCCGGTCTGCACTGACTGGCCCCCCCCCCACATAAGATAAGATAAGAATAGTATAAAAAACACAACGTTACCGATTGCATACAAAGCGGCAATTTCATATTTAAACCCTTATTGAAGTGAAAATTTCTTTAGGTGCGTTGAGCACTTCTTGGGTTAACAAAAATCATAGAACTCGCGTCATCGTCACGCTTCCACGCTTTCCAGTTTTGAATTATTTTAGTATATTAACAATATCTCAGAAATGGTGCGTCCTACGCAATAAATAACGAAATTTTGACCCCCTTAATAACCACTAAGAGAGTAGGTATCAGGAACTAGCATCCGACCCGCCACTTTTTTATAAAGAAGTGTTTATGATCAAGGATTAAGGTTTTCATTTCTATCGGCAGTCCCCAAAGACTGCCCCAATTTTTCTTTTTATTATCTCGTTCATTCATTCAAATTGTACCTACACTAGGTATCATTCTTTATTACGTAAATGTAATGTGTGAGCTCACTTCTCTTAATGTGTACTTATAATAATTTTTCGTGCGATCTAAGTACGGGGAGGGCATATCTATGATTTAAATCTTCGGCTTTAGTAATTGTTTACCGTATCCATTTTAGTGTCAAAAGGTAAAAGAAGGAAAAATAAGTCAACAGTAGGTAACAATTTATTATTACGCCATCTATTGACAAGCGTTAGTAACTTTGCATACATAATAAGAGTTGCAGCATTTCATTGATAGATGGCGTCACTGGTACCATTGGCAAGATGTCTTCCTCATGAATTTATCCTCGTGAAAATGGTGGCAAAGCGAAGGTCCGAAGATAGTATATTCCGCTTGATCTGAAATAAATTAAAATTATAATATTCACTACAGTATATAATGGCCTGCCACGCAGTGGTCTCGACGTCTCGAGCTCGATCTTAAGGCACGAACCTCTGTCATTTCAAAGTTATCTGCGTATTAAATGGTTAATTATCACTCGCTTTAATCTATTCAGTCGTAGCGGCACACTGGTGGCTAGGAACAATAGATTTTTAATTATGTATGGTACTCTAAGACAGGGGTTCCTAATTTCTTAAGATATCGGAACCCTCACCAAATACCTTTTATTTTGTGGAACCCCATGTCACATATTTTGCGCTATTTCGAAATAATATTTGTACTTAACTGTGGTATTATTTACCAGCCAAAAATGATAAAATAATTTAATTTAGCCAAAGATAATTCCGCGTAACCCTGGTAAGTTTTTTACGGAACCCCTAGGTTCCGCAGAACCCACTTTAGGAATCTCTGCTCTAAGACTTAACAGATTAACAGTGGAGGAAATCATCGCAACAATCATGCAACAAGCTTCATGTCTGAGAGATCTCTATAATAATAATTATAATATAATCTAATATAATATAATATTCTACCACATACACACAACACAATTTAGCCCAACTAAGCAGAGCTTGTACTATGGGTATTAGACAATGGATAAACATACATATATACTTTTTTTTGTAAATACCCAGAGCAAGACAAACATCCATGTTCATGCACACAAATGTTTGACTTGTGCGGGAATCGAACCCGCAACCTCAGGCGTGGCAGTCGGTTACACTAACCATTACGCCATCGAGGCCGCCATAATATTTTGTAGATTGCGTAAAGTCAGTCAACCCGGATGGTCCAGCGTAATTTCCGCTAAGAAATATCAATAACAATCTGGAGTTAATAAGTTGGCGGTGCTTAGCACCTCCGTGCCTTGGAAAGCGGTTGGTTTTACGTCTGATCTCTCTCCGGTCGGATTGCAGTCCCATTGGTCTGCAAGAGTTAGAGAATAGAGAGTGCACTTGTGTTTATATACATGCACTATAGTCTACTAATGATGGCACTGCCACGCCTGAGGTCGCGGGTTCGATTCCCGCACAAGTCAAACATTTGTGTGCATGAACATGGGTGTTTGTCTTGGTCTGGGTGTTTCTATGTATAATATGTACGAGTATGTAATACATAAAGGCCAGGTTAAGAGCACCTTGGACCGACGGGCGTGTATGAGGAATGTGATGAAAGTGAATGAAGCCAGAGAAGTGTGTCTGGATCGTAGCAAATGGAAATCCGTAGTCTCTGCCTACCCCTCTGGAAAACAGGCGTGAATCTATGTATGTATGTAATATGTATCTATTTACAAAAATTAAGTATATTGTATGTTTATCCATTGTCTAGTACCCATAGTACAAGCTCTGCTTAGTTTGGGCTAGATGGTGTTGTGTGTATGTGATAGAATATTATTATATTATTATTTAATTGTGAAAAAAAAAATATCTGGTCTGTTTATCTTCGGTAAGATTAGCTGCCGTGACCGACTAAGCTAAATGTTAGTCGGTAATATCGTGGAGATCAAACCTTGGACCTCTGGGAGTAGGCGAAGCTTTATTACTTACCCGGTCTTAGGGGTCAGTCCACCCATCTGTAGATTACCCCATAAGTAGCATTGGCCTGCCATAGCAGTGACGTAGGTGGAACAACGACTTCCGGTGAAACCACCCGAGCGAATTGACTCCGCCATGTAGAAGTAAGCTCTGGAGAAGGTAAAAAAGATAACCAGTTACAAGATAAGAAGGATAATCTTTAATCTATATATTAATACGTGAAGCGAAAACTTTGGATCCCTTTTTACGAAAATTGGGCGGACGGAGGAGTATGAAATTTCGCACACTTATAGTTTATACAGAGAAGAAGTGACGAATGCTAATATTTATATAAAATATGCATTAGAAATACATTAAATTAATGAAAAAATACTACACGCACACAACCATGCATTTGACACGCGCAGTGGAAGCGCGTAACTATGGTTACATATATCAATATATAATGACATATATCAGCAATATCTTACAGGCAAACTTTGGTCGAATTTCGAGCACTAGGCGACCGCTAGTTATATATAAATCTTCTGTGAGTGTGTTTGTAATTAAACTCCTCCTAAACGGCTGATGAAATTTTTTATGAAATTTTTTGTGTGTGTTCAAGTGGATTCGAGAATGTTTTTTTTTTACAAGCGGGAATGCTTTGACGCATACCGCCCGCCCTGCGGAGGGGTTATGTCGCACTCGCCGGGGTAAATGAGAAAGATGGAATAAGAATAATGTACCTCCCGGAATACCGACTAAACCTACCACGGTGTTCCTCGACAGAACCACTATCGGCGGGGCCGCGCGAATCACTTGCACATGTGTAGGTACTTTTATCCTGACGTTTTAGTGGGAACTACAAATTTAAATATCATCTAACTACCTAACGGTTTTAACTAGTGCAAGCCTGTCTAGACTTTTCTCGCAATTTTTATTTCATATAATTATATTTTTGGAGTAGTAGAGCCTCGCTGATTGCAGCATGAATGGGCCGGCTCGACCGGGGAAGGACTACCCTCTCACAGAATATCGACGTGAAATAGCAGAACCTATTCCTACTGTTGTGTTTCGTTTGGTGAGTGAGAGTACCAGATGCCCAATCACCTCCATACCGTCTTCCCGCTCCTTCTCCTTCCCACTTCCTTTCCTACAGGGTCGGCAACGCGCTAGTGATGCCTCTGGTGTTGCAGGCGTCGATAGGCTACGGTGACCACTTACCATCAGGTGGACCGTATGCTTTTTTGCCAACGAAGTTGTATAAAAAAAAGGAAAACTCCCTCAATGAGTCTTGTCTTCTGTTTACGCGAATGTTACTCATTGAAATTAAATTACTATATACGGATTTTATCGCGCTGTTTATTTGAAACTTTATTACATAATTTATAAGTATATAGTAGTTTAATTTCAACTAGTGGTTCAAATTCGACCAAAGTTTGCCTGTAAGATATTGCTTATATGTATATGTCATTATATATTGATATATGTAACCATAGTTACGCGCTTCGACTGCGTGTGTCAAATGCATGGTTGTGTGCGTGTAGTGTTTTTTCATTAATTTAATGTATTTCTAATGCATATTTTATATAAATATTAGCATTCGTCCCTCCTTCTCCATATAAACTTTAACTGTGCCAAATTTCATACTCCTCCGACCGCGCAATTTTCGTAAAAAGGAGTACAAAGTTTTTGCTTCCGAATATTACATAATTTATACGTATATAGTAGTTTAATTTCAATGAATCCCTCAATGAGATTAAATCCTGTGTCACGGGGGACCTTACAAACTTTTAATCAACGGACACAAAGAATACTTGACTCAGAACAACGTTTTTTTTTTTTTTTTTTTATTTTGCTCGTCAAAATGACCACACTCCACCTGATGGTAAGCAGTTGTGTGGTCTAAAAGCAGTGGCCTCCACATCACCCCCACAGTAGCCGAGGCGTTGTTGAGGTCTCTACTTTGACGGCCTGAGAAGATGCTTTTGCACGCCCCGCTTAAAGAACCCAGGATTGAAGGAAGAAGGAAACACGTGCCTTGGCAGAGAATTCCATTCCTTGGTCGTTCGGCAGAGATATGAGGACCCAAACTTTTTGGTACGCGCTCTAATCGACTTTTGGAGAGCACACAATTTTTTGCCGTGTGCTGTATTGCTTAAAATAAGTACAAAACAACATACACTTTTGGAGAAATACGGACGTAGGTCTTTGTATGTTTGTCGACTTACCTAGCATGATCACACTCCGGACTAATACACCCAGGCATGTCAATCCCACCGTTGGGGTAGAAGTCCACTTGCCCAAGAGTGGCCAAGTAACCCTGAAGACCAGCGTTAGTGTGGATCACCTCGGTGTATACTCCATCATTTGAGGAGAATTTGTCGTCATTCGTCACCCATCCGGCGAAAGAAGGGTCAAGGGCTGAAAAAAACAAGACATCAGAAACTGCTCCGATGGTATTGCGGTTTAAGTAGTCGCTATTTCGTCGAGTCTGTGCATCCCTCTCTTTACGACTAGTCCAGTTTATGATATAGCGTTCCCCTACACCTTCAAGGTTATATTAGGTGGAACCGCTGTACCTTCCAGTGCCCAAGAGCACCTTCCAGGACCAGTTATAGACAGGTCTTGTCCCCAAATCTCGACTTTCCATCCTAACCTCAGAGATCCGGTTCATTTAAGCGAGCTACCGAGTCTGTGCAGTAGCACTATAAATCCTTCTTCCTTTTAAATGACTTCTTCTTTTTATACAGTAGCGTTGGAAGATCCAGGATTGATGGTTGAGTCTGGGTGTTTAGGTTCCATTGTTTGAATGTGTGTAAAGGACCCCGCGAGACAGGATTTAGGCCAGAACTCCACCAAAGCAGAGATGTGTGCGGTGTGCGGTGTGCTGTGCAAGAAGAGATGTTTTTCAGCTCGGGGGACTCCACCAAAGCGGAGATGTGTGCGGTGTGCTGTGTGCCGTGCGAGAAGAGATGTTTTCCAGCAAGCAATATGGCCGGCCAGCGCGCGCGCGGGGCTCACATCTCCGCTTCCATCGCGCCATACAAATATTACACATCTCCGCACAGCGATCTCCACTGAAGCTGAGCGGAGAGGAGATGTGTCAATAACACAATTCAATTGGTTGTTTAAAAAACATCTCCTCTCCGCTCATCTCGTCTCCGCTTTGGTGGAGTCCCGGCCTTATTCGTTTTTTTTATATTTAATTAAGTTCGCAAACAAGCACGGCCCACCTGATGCTAAGTGGTCGCCGTAGCCTATGGACGCATGCAACACCAGAGGCATCACTTGCACCTTGCCAACTCTTTAGGAAAGGAAGTGGGAAGGAGAAGGAGCGGGTAGGGGGCAAAAGGAGGGGGTTGGGCCTCCGGCACTCTCACTCACCGAACGAAACACAACAGTAGGCATACTGGTATTTCACGTCGATATTCTGTGAGAGGGTAGTCCTTCTCCGGTCGCGCCGGCACATTCATGCTGAAATCAGCGAGGCTCTACTACTCATAATCTCATACGGCTGTAGTTGTCTTTTTAAAAGAAAGATTATTACTAGAATTAAGTACAATAGCTAACTTAGGCCACTAAATGTTCATATCCTTGCTGTTTAACTTTTCTGGTATTGATAGTTATTCTTTTTTTCGTTTCCCGCATTGCTAAGGACGCAAGTGAAATTCCTTTATGGAACTTCTTCGATATGCATATTTCTGGTTAAATTCGTTGCGGGTTCCAAGACAGTTTAACTTCCCCCGGGACTTCAAAAGTGTCAAAACTCGGCGTTTTTCATGGTTACCACTGCTGAACCGTGCGTTAATCTAGATTTTGTCAATAAATTTCATTTTCTGTATAAAAAGTAGCCTATGTCCTTTATTTTTTATTATATTCCTATACTTTTCGAAATTATGGTCATATTGATTGACAATTATCGCCTGCTCCGTGCATCGGAGAGCACGTTAAGCCGTCGGTCCCGGCTGCCATGAACATCTATGGCAGTCGTTAGTCAAAGTCAAAGTCAAAGTCAAAAATCCTTTATTCATTTAGGTCACAAAGTAACACTTATGAACGTCAAAGTATATAGGCTAGTGAGTTTACTAAGTTACTGAAGCTACATTTAGGTTAGTTGCTAGGTTCAGGCAAAAGGTAGAGCCTATGAGAAGAAACCTCACGGCCACTCTTTTAAATCGTCAGTTAAATATAATTTCAGTATTTTACAACTCAGATTAACAAGGTGTTACAGCCATTATGCCATATAATACTGACTATAAAACTAAAGATAATAACAATAATAACTTAATAATATTATAGGGAGGAAATAATTTGAGCTAAGATATATTATTTAATATAAATCTAAAATAGACAGTAGGATGGCATGATGGCGCATACACTTACACTTTGTGACTATGCAAAGGCTTAAATTGACTTATAAGTAATACAGATCTTTGAATCCTGTATGCAACAAGCAACTAGCTCCATGAGTTTTTGTCATTTAAGTAGTCGTTGACTGAATAATAACCCTTCCGAATAAGTTGTTTTTTAACGGCGTTTTTAAATTTAAACAATGGTAAATTAATTATATTAATAGGTAATTTATTAAAAAAACGTATACCGAGTCCCACAAATGTATTGTGAACTTTATGTAAACGAAGATATGGGCCTACGCTTATTTCTAGTGTTTACGTTATGGATATCACTATTCTTATTATATAAGTAAATGTTATGTTTAATAAACATAATGTTAGCAAATATATATTGCGACGCAACAGTAAGTATGCCTATTTCTTTAAATCGATCTTTCAGGGAAACTCGTGGTCCTAAATTATAAATGCTACGTACTGCACGCTTTTGAAGAATAAAAATTGTCTCAATATCAGCTGCCTTGCCCCACAATAATATACCGTAGGACATGACACTATGAAAGTAACTGAAATATACTAGTCTTGCAGTATCTATATCAGTAAGCTGTCTTACTTTCCGAATTGCGTATGCGGCTGAGCTAAGTTTCCCTGCAAGACACGATATTTGAGCGCCCCACTGAACTTTATGATCTAAAGTTAATCCTAAAAAGACTGTAGATTGAACAAATAATAACAATACGATAACGTGACGTTCGTCCTAACGTGAATATAATTTCATCATTTAAAATTATATTCACGTTAGGACTCTTTACGTTTGGCAATGTAAACTTGATACATTTAGTTTTTGTAGAGTTAAGTAGTAAATTATTCGTCGTAAACCAGTCCAGGACTTCCGCGAGTGAATCATTAACAGCACGTAAATTTGGTGCTTTTCGGTCTACTTTAAAAATAAGGGATGTGTCATCCGCGAATAAAACAATGTGACACAAATCCTGAACAAAGAACGGCAAATCATTTACGTACACTAAAAATAGAAAGGGTCCCAAAATCGAGCTCTGTGGCCCATTGTGACTGGTAATCCAGAAGATCTACTTCCGTTGATATCAACGTGTTGTAGTCTATCGCTTAGGTAGGAATCAACTAAGTCAAGTGCAGTATCTCGGATGCCATAATGCCTGAGTTTTCGCAACAGCGTTTGATGGTCAACGCAGTCAAAGGCTTTAGAGAGATCACAGAATATGCCAATGACATCTTGCGAATTCTCCCAGGCACTGAATATATGTTTTAAAAGCGTAAAACCCGCATCTATCGTAGAACGGCCCTTCCTAAACCCATATTGATCTGCGTGAAATAAATTGTTTACACTGAAGTGGCTCTCTAATTGATATAATCTTCTCAAATATTTTACTAATAGCAGGTAATATTGAAATCGGCCTAAAATTACTGGGGTCACTTTTGCAACCATTTTTAAATAAAGGTATTATTTTACTACATTTCATTAGGTTTGGAAAAATGCCCACATCAATGCATCCGTTGAATATTGCGGCTAGGTGTGGCGCTATATTAACAATAATACTTTCAAGTAATTTTACCGAAATACCCCAGAAGTCAGCTGATTTTTTTGATTTAAGCGACTTAAATACTTTTATTATATCATACGGATGTACACGCTCAAAACTAAATAGTATCTTGCACTCTTCCACGTTGCCCCTAACCAAGTATTCTGCTCGAGCTGGGCAAGACCTAAGGGTACTAGTTATGTCTAAAGGTATTTTTGCGAAGTAGTTATTGAATGTATCGGCTTCTTCCAAATTATTTGAAATTATGCTATTATTTATATTCAGTTCAAATTTATTATCTCGCACCTTGCTGCGACCTGTTTCATTGTTAATAATGTTCCATGTAGTTTTAATTTTATTATTAGATTTTTGAATTTTAGTTTTAAGGTAAAGGGACTTGGTAGTCGCACAAGTCTTTTTAAATAATTTTGAATAATTTTTAACATATTGAATAAAATTTGGATCGAAATTGTATTGTCTCATACCATATAATTCATATAGCTTTGCTCTACTTCTATATATCCCAGATGTTGCCCAGTCACAAAACTTAATCCTATTATTCTGACTAAAAGTCTTACATTTAAAAATATTATTATATTCTAAAGTAATTATGTTAAGTAAAGACTCATATAGTTCGTCTGGACTATCCAGAGAAAGGTCCATATTGACAACTTTGAGACTTATGTTATCATTAAATTCCTTTAAGCGATTAGATGTCATCGGTCTACATGTGACCTTATTCTCTATATGAATTGTACTCACACGAAATACTACCTTTTGCCCACAGTGGTCAGATGTAAGTTCACTCAATATGGCCCTATTTAGAAATTGGCAGTCGCAAAATACATTATCTAAGCAGGTAGCAGAATGTGAAGTGATCCTAGTGGGTTCAGAAAATAAATGCCTGTAAATTAAATGATCTAAATAAACTAATAAGTCTTAAAGAGACAGCTGACTGCTCAAGTAAATTAACATTAAAATCACCACACACTACTATATGCCTATTACTAGAACTCAAGCGTTTTAAAATATCCTCTATTACGGTTTCAAATACACTAAAATCACTTTGCGGTGGTCGGTATACACAAACTATGACATGTTGCTCTAATTCCACACAGGATAGTTCAACAGTGCGCTCGATAGAAAGATTTACTATATCTTTACGTTCTTTACATTTTAGATTGTTACATACATATATTAGAGAGCCACCATGTATAGAATTCTTTCTTACAAACGCACTTACAATTGAATAATATTCGTTATTAAATATTTATTAATTGATTAGTTCTTAACCAATGTTCCGTTATGCAACATATTTGAATATTATGTTGTTTAAAAAATAAATCTAATTCTAACACCTTGCCGGATAGACCCTGAATATTCTGATGAATTAGTCTAATACTGTGTGTATGCCTATCCTTTATCTCATCTAACAGTTTAAACTACTAGAAGTGTCAATATTTGAATTTGTAGTAGAAATACTACTATGTCCTAAAACCTTAATTACCCTACTGGTACCTGAGTCGCTACATATTATATTAAATGCTAATAATTTAGCAAGTTGTTTTTTATAAAAAGAAGATAGATACATTGTATCTTTAGTCAATAAAAATTTACTAATAAACTTATTAGTGTCAAAAAATAAACTATAATTGTTATAACATGTACTGTTATAAAAAAGTAAATTAAGTTGTTCAATATTCCTATTTTGTTCATGTGTTAGTACATAGGAATATGGTAATGCACAAAGAATAAAGTTACACCCTACTTTATAATGTAATGATTCTATTACCTCTGTCAAATGGATTGCTTCTTTTTAGTGACAGATAAGCTGTCACCATAAAGAAATATTACTGTTGAATCTGCATTTAATTTTGTAGTTTTTAACTTATCAATTATAGAACCTAACCTAGCCCCAGGGGAACAAATATTTATGCAAGGCGACTCTGTATGAGAATTAATTAGTCCACTAAAACCTACTCCTATTTGATCAGACAACATGAATATATTTTTGTTAATGTTATTCATCAAAGAAGACACAGACATATCTTCATGATCAGAAAAGGAGGTGGTACCACTGTTTACTGAATCCAAATCACAAACAGCTGACAGGTTATTATAAGGTGTAGCCTGTAAGCACTTACCGCAAAGATTGTTATTAGTTAGTGAAAGAACATGTTCCATGTTCTCCTTACCAACTCTGGCAATTTCCTCATACTTCAAAATATATTCAGATGTTTCTTTATGGTGATGTATTCGTTACTGGGAGAGTGTCGACACAAAAGATCCCACTGGGTCGAAGTGTCGCTGGTCTGCATTGACTGGCCCCCACATAAGATAAGATATATCCACGATAAGGTGTATGCAAAATTTCATGATGATCGGTCATGTAGTTACGGCTAGAAAGCGTAACAAACAAACTCACATTCGCATTTATAATATTGGTAAGGATGGGTTTTCATCTCATAGCACTACTGGTATCAAAAAGGTTTGGCTTGTATTGTGTAGTTGGCTGTAGTTGGAAGTCAAGAAAACGTTTTACCTGTGATGTATGCTACTTGGCCGTCAAGGTTTCTGCCAACAATACCAGCTTGGTGACCGCCAAGACCATGACCAACCAGATGGTAGTTCCTAAGGTTAGCTCCCGAAGCCTGGATAAGCCAGGTGATGAACCCTGCTACCGATCGACCTGGAAACAGAGGTGTTATTGTAGCAGAGGTAGGTTGTATCGATCCAATTTTTTTATTTTTTTTTATCTTTTTTGTTTTAGGGATTTTTTATCTATACAAATAAATAAAATTGAAGTGTCTGTTTGTAATGTCAAAATGATATGGGTCTACTAACTTATGGTAGAATGGGGAAGGAGGGATCAAGTTATGCAGTTCCTCTACACACTCTCCGAAATGTATCCGATAGAAAACCGAGACACTGGTAACCCTACCTACCTAACCCTATGCTCCAAGCTTTGGAGTCGTGGATAGTATATGGTACATTAGGGTCATATATATTCAAAATTGTTTCACACATACTACCATCGCTGGTGTAGAAATATTAAAATTATGATTTCATTCCTTGAGTAGACAATTAATTTTATAGTATAATGATTAATTAATTAAATTAATATAATATTTCAGTTAACAATGAAAATGTCAGAATATTATCAATTAAATTACAATGTCAAGGAATGGTATAATAATGTCCAAATATTAGTTACAACGTTAGTAAATAGTTATAAATTAAAATGGGATTAAATATAATGATCATCAAAAATACTAATTGGTCAGCAAATATTGCCAAGCATAACGAGCATCTATACGCCTCAAATCACTGCATTCCGTCTCGGAAGTGTTAGGTTATGTTAGGTTCCTTTTTTTAAACCCATCCAAAAATAGGCTCCGTCGACTTAGTTTGATCTCTTTAAAGTTTGCTGGCCATGAGTTGCTGATCAATTAGCTTTTTTTGCTGCGCAATTAGTATTTTTTTACTGTGCAGTTAAATACTACCCAATTAAAATTGCAGTCAATAAAAATTTGTTAATAGTACAATTCAAAATTTGTAATTAATAAATTCATTTACAGAGTAGAAACACCTGTCTAAAAGAAACGAAAACATTTTACTTTTGAACTTATTCGTCGGTAACAGTGCGTTGACCTGTTGGTTTAGTTTGCAAATATGTACATGGTTTTTATACATACCTGAGATGGGAGTATTGATAACAGCAGCAGTGTAAATGAGTGTGCTGGATCCAGCAGACCAGTCTACCACGATGACGTTCAAGTCTTCACCTTCTAGAAATGCTGGAAATCAAAAAATATTCTATTAGTCTATACATACAAATAAATAAAATTGAAGTGTCTGTTTGTAATGTCAAAATAACAGCTTTTTATCTAATGCATATGAAAGTATATAAGGTACCTATATGAAAACATATATTTTTTAAATTTTTGTTTGTCTGTCTGTCTGTTTGTTCCGGCTAATCTCCGAAACGGCTGAACCGATTTTGACGGGACTTTCACTGGCAGATAGCTGATGTTATAAGGAGTAATTTAGGCTACTTTAATTTTAGAAAAAGATAGGGTTCCACGGAGAGAAACACTTTTTAGTTAAAATCTACGCGGACGAAGTCGCAGGTAACAGCTAGTATAGAATATTTTTGTATTTTTGATTTGCAATAATATTTGGAACTTAAGAGGCAATGGAGAACGTTTGAAGAAAAGATTTTTAAGAATTTTATTGCTGTCGCGCTTGGTCCGAACGAAATATCATGGTACGAAAGAGATAACAGCTTGGACTGATTACTTCTATGAAATCATCATGTATTAAATTTAAAGTTGAGCCCACCATTGTACTCCTTTTAGCCGAATAAATTTTATTATTATACTAGCTGTCCCGGCAGACGTTGTCCTGTACACACGAAATAACAAAAAAAAAACATATCTAAACCATTCTCGAATTCACTAGAACACACAAAAGTTTCATCAAAATCGGTTCAGCCGTTTAGGAGGAGTCCAGTGATATACACACGTACAGTAGAATTACATAATATAAGGATTATATTATAATTATTATATAAATATATAATATAAGGATTATATTATAATTATTATATAATTATATAATATAAGGATTATATTATAATTATTATATAATTATATAATATAAGGATTATATTATAATTATTATCAACATGCATTTCTTAATTCAGAAACTGGGGAGTAGCATTTAGAGATTCTGAACTCTTAACACCATCGACGGTAACAACACCATTGATTTTGCAAGAAAACAAGATGTAGAAAAAAAAATCAACGGGTTGCACTCCGGGAGTGCCGGCAGAAGTGAAAACTTGAATATTAACGTTGTGCATTTTTGATATTCTGGAATGGTTAGGGAATAATTTTGCACGAATTGCTTTAATTACACAAGGGAACAACATTTCTGTTGCATGAAATATTATGACTAATATTATACTTTCTCGGGGTGCTGATTTCAGATCTGAAGTCAGATTTTGTGCATCAGCTTTAGTTTTTGAGATATAATTAAAAGGCGTTTTTCAAGAAAAATCTATTTTTGTTAAGAAAACCAATAGAAAAACAACCAGTACTTATCAAAAAAAATTCTTTTATAAGATTTTCTTGCTTGACTTGGTTCACGAGGGCTGTTTTTAATGCTCCTACAATAGTCCACCATCATGTGAGCATTCCAGTGACCCTGGTAACGTTCCTCCATAGATCGAATGTCTTGATGGAACCGTTCCCCTTGTTCTCCACTCAGATCACCAAGATTTTCAGGGAAACGGTCCAAATGGCTGTGGAAGCTCATTTGGATTATACTTCTGTACTCCCATTGCTTTCCAATAAATCAGGAACATCAGAACATAAAACAAAGTCGTCATCTTCAGAAAAGAATTAAAGTAATTCTGTCTCTCGGTTACGATAGTATAAAATTCTTGTTTCTGGGGTTAAAAGATTTCTTTGCTTTAATAGAGAAACTAGAATCTTGGATGCTTTTTTAAAACGACCAAGGTCTCTGACTAATGCTCTGAGGTCTTCCTGATTTAAAGGGCTGGGGCTCAGAAGAAATATCTGGGTTAAAATCAGTTGTCCCACTTTCATCACTTGATGAAGAGCTTTTTCTTCTAACTCGTGATAATTTTGTGTAGATGAAGAAGCGCATCGCCGGAGTACAGGACTGGTTGAGAAACAGAGAACAAGTTATGGTAAAACCATTTCGACAGGTTTCTTTTATTAACTCGTTGAGTGCGAAACCAGGTCTAAAACATCTTGTACATGTCTTGCTAACAGTGCGTCAAAGAAAAGTATAGATTTCTCTGTCGTGCGAAGGGCATAACTTCAATTTGGTTCGGTTTAGGAAAGAGATGAATATATATCTAAGGTGTGTGATAAAAATAGAATCCAGTGGTGTGCCTACTTTAATACCAGGTTTCTTAGAACTGGTACCGCACGGAAGAAATAAAGTTTCATCACAGTGCGAAACCAGGTTAAAAGCATCTGGTACCCGGCACACCTGGTACCGCACCCTGCGCCTGCTCCGCGCGGCCAGTGTTGTGATCGTATTCGAAACAAACGCACGCGTCGACATCATGACGTCACGACCGACAAAAAGATGTCGTACAAAAAATATTTTTTATGTCGATGATGTTCATGAAGAAAGAAGAGAAATTGTATCAGATGCTATGAAAAACTTCGGATCTTTTTGACAAGTCACAAACTGATAGAAAACCTAAAAAAATTATAACTGAATGTGCACAATGTAAAAGAACCTTTTGTTTGGACTGGTTCAATGAAAACATCAATTAATGTAGTTTTTCCTCTTCTTATACAATAAAACTCAATTAAAATGTTCGATATTTATATTTCCCATCCCTAAAATATGCACAAAAATATCATTATCCAGTGCGCCACAGGGTGCATAAAACCCTGTATTTTATTATAGCTATACATTACAAACAATACAACTGTTGACGTACGCCTTCAGTTTCATGTCAATCAATTCATCATTGATAATATTCAAAGCAAAAAATATATATATCTTTTTCCATGAAGCCAAAAAAAGGTTTTAGTTTCATAAACAATACAAGTTTTAATAAGCCCGGTACCGCCACAATGATAGTTTTATGGCCAGGTGTAAAACGCCTGGTGCCGCAGGAATGGAAAGTATAGAAAAATCCGTGTCGCTTCGAAAGTGTTAAACTACACAAAATTAATAACAATCATCTTGATGATTGGAAGGTTCCCGCCACATAATTGGTGTTTGATACTTACAATGGGGTCTTTTCTTATTCGCCCATAATCTCAATGACTCCACACATGTTTTACATACCACATGAGGGACCCAGTACTTGTCACGGGTGTCCAAAGGGAATCCAAAGTACCTAATCAAAATACACCTGTTTTATGGACTCCGACACACTTAGTCTACTATTAATGAATGTATATTCATCACAGATGTTACAAAATTAGTTGGGATCGTTTTTACAGATATTTCTCGACGTGGACATTGTTAAACAAAAAGCTTTTTAAGAAACAGCTTGGTTGATTTGAAGTTTAAATGTGACTAGTACAAAAATATGTCTGATAGCTGTTTCTGAAAAACTAGAGCTGCTAAAGAAAAAATGAGGGTAGATTTGAAATCAGCGACCTCTAATTAATAAACAACAAGCATTAAATTCCATGCAACAAAAAAAAGTTTAATTTTGTTCCCTTGTGTTATCAGTATAAAAGTACTATCATTTATGTGGTAAAATACAATATTCATTTATTGCGCTATCGTACACAAACATGACAATTCTCCCTCCGTCTTACGAATTTTCGATCAGGTCACGTGTCCTGACGCGAGTTTGACAATTCTACCTCCATCTTACGCATTTTCGATCAGGTCACGTGTCCTGACGCGAGTTTAACATTTTTTACCTATCACAAAAAAGTGCACAACGCCGCTAAAGATTTTCACTTCAAAAATACAGTATACTCGACACTAGATTCGATTCCACGATCGACCAGTTCTACATGATGCAGCCTACTTACCAGGAACGAGGACTGAATTAGAGGGTGACGTGACGGTGTCCATCCAACCATGGATTAAGAATATGGTTCGTTTGCTTGGATCAAAGTTGCTGTTGGCTAGTCGAGACGTGTCACCAAGAATTAAGACTTGGCTGATGCTGGGGTTGTCTCTGGAAGAAAAATATGTTGCTTCTATTACTTCTTCTCCCTAGCCTTTATTATTCCCAAGTCACTTGGGGTCGGCTTTCTAGTCTAACCGGATTTGACTGGATATCAGTTTTTACACGAAGCGACTGCCATTTGACCTCCGCAACCCGAAGGCTAACGATACCCTAAGGCTAGACCAGTGTCAGGATATTAGAGGGCACTGACTTCCCAATAACGACTGCCATAGATGTTCATGGCAGCCGCGGCCGACGGCTTAACGTGCTCTCCGAGGCACGGAGCAGGCGATAATTGTCAATCAATACGCACATAATTTCGAAAAGTCATATAACATCCGAAAGTCAGAGATGCGCGACGTGGGTTCTAACTCGAGACCCTTTGCATTGCAGTCTGTTGGTCTACCCACTGAGCTATCGCTTCTATTACTACATATTATAAAACAACCCCGCCGCATCTGTCTGTCTGTCTTTTCGCGTTTAACTCAAAAACTACTGAACAGATATTCACCAATAGACAGAGTGATTCATGAGGAATGTTTAGGTGTATAATTTGTTAAGGTTTTGTACTAGCCGTGCAAAGCCGGGGAAAATCGCTAGTTAGAGATATTACTGAAGTCTTTTTAAGCAAGATGTAAATTATAACAGATGCAAAAGACAATCCGTAAAGCACTACTTGAGAAATACATACATGCATAGATTCACGCCTGTTTCCCAGAGGGGTAGGCAGAGACTACGGATTTCCATTTGCTAAAATCCTGACACACTTCTCTGGCTTCATTCACTTTCATCACATTCCTCATACACGCCCGTCGGTTCAAGGAGCTCTTAACCTGGCCTTTGTCCAGAACGCCTCCGATCTGATCGAGAAACGTTTGCCTAGGTTTTCCTCTTGCGACTGTTCCATTCACACTAGCCTTATAAACTTTCTTAGTCAGTCTTTCTTTTTCTTTTTTACTTGAAAAATATTTTAGCATTTAAGACGAAACACTAAGGGTGAGAGAATTGAAAAATAGGTATTTGTAAAATCTATTGCTGTCGCGCAGTGCCATGCCATCAGCGCGATAGAGACAACTGCAGCTTAGACCGAAAATACCTATTAAAAGTACACGAAATCAACGTTTCGTAGTCCCCTGATTGCTACTACAAAACTTGACCGATTTAACTTCTTTTTTCATTAAAAATTAAAGAAAGGCTTTGGCCGTGTTCCTATGTTTTTCTTTTTTTATATAATCTAGTCAAATTTATTTTCTGGATATTTGAACACAGCGGAAAATCTGGCCAATTTTTGAGGTTTTTGAAGGCTCATGTCGCTTTTAATAATTGGTTTATGAAGAAAAGGAACACATAGGGACATGCCAATAGAGGTCATACATTTTTTGGAAAATTTATGGCTTTTCTATTTTTAATAAAAAAAAATCTCACTTTCGACAATAAAAATATGAATATTACATAATATGTAAATGTGTATTGTACGAGTAAAACGTCTACAAAAATATAAAAATTCTAGCTGTTACCTGCGACTTCGTCCGCGTAGATTTTAACTAAAATGTGTTTGTCTCAGCGGAACCTTATTTTTTTTCCAAAATAAAAGTAGCCTAAATTACTCCTTATAACATCAGCTATCTGCCAGTGAAATCCCCGTCAAAATCGGTTCAGCCGTTTCGGAGATTAGCCGGAACAAACAGACAGACAGACAAAAATGTTTAAAATAGATTTTTTCGTATACCTGGTATTAAATACTTTCATATGCATTAAATAAAAAGCTGTTATTTTGACATTACTAACAGATACTTCAATTTTATTTATTTGTATAGATTATAGATTGTATAGATAAACTATTACTATACTCATGGAATAACGTAAAACGGAACATTTAGCTGGCAATACTGTATATCAGTTGTCAATCATAATCTGATTCTGTATTAGAACAATCAATGAGTTATCTTAAGGCACGTTATCTATAAGATTGGGTCCCAAAAGACATGAAATCCTTCATTGTTCTTTGTCGTAACTTCATAGCCTGGGTAGAGTCGCTACTTAGATACCGATTTTCTCTAGAAATACAAAAACCAAAATAAAAAGCACTTTACCTAGTAAACAGATGGTAGATATTCTGCGTATCGGGATGGTATCTTGCAGCTTCTGTTACATCGCTGGTCTTCATCCATAAGTCTACCAGATGAGGAGTACCGTCAGGACCCTGGATGTACTGGTGACGTAGACCATTGTCCAGTTTTCTGATAACCTGGTCATGGGGCAGAGCTAAAACAGAAAGGATATCTAGGCAGTGGTACAAGTCACGCCATCTATTAATAAATCGTTGCAACTTTTAATATGCAAGCAAAGTTGCAAATGTTTGTCAATAGATGGCGTAAAACCAAATTGTTACTGTTAAATATCTTAACTAATAAATAATAATATAATAATAATTGCGAATGTGAGTTTGTTTGTTACGCTTTCACGCCTACTCCACCGATCAATATAAGATTTTGCTCACACGTTATCAGTTGTACAGAAAAGGACATAGGACCTTTCATCTCGAAAAAGATACTTACTGTTCCCTAGAGATAAAATTTATTGAAAAGTCTAGACAATTACTGAAATGATGTGATTAAAAGTAAATGAAGCCAGAGAAGTGTGTCAGGATCGTAGCAAAAGGAAATCCGTAGTCTCTGCCTACACCTCTGGGAAACAGGCGTGAATCTATATATGTATTTATGTATGTTTAACGTTATCGGGATCGACATGTTTATGACGTTCGGCGCTCCGATTGGCTCCAAGCTCTTAAGACTGCGCTAAGCGAAATGTGCCAAAACAGGCGGTCACGTTTGTTAGTAGTAGATAGGTCAAGTTGATAAAATCAATATTTTTTGTTTAATACAAATATAAAATATACGTTTACCATGACAATTAATGTGTTTACAATTACTCCGTGTAAAAAACTTAAAATAATTAATATTTTCGCCTACAAAATTACGTAGCACGAAATATGCAAAAACGTAAACTCGTGTTACGTGATTTTTAAATTATAACAGTATAAATCTATCCTATTTTACAGCTTAAACGAAACATAAGTATTTATATTACAATTTGTCCGTCCCAAATATTTAAGTTTTTGGTTGACAATAAAGACACATATTTATCAAAAAAGCACTTCAAATCCTCCATTCAATTTTACTATGGCGGCCGCGCGCCGATTTGAATATGCGCCGCACGAGCTCTGTTATTATCTGTCTTACGCTCGGCGCAGTCTTAATAGCCAGTTTCACAACTATCGAGTAAAAGTTATCTGAAATATAAATCGCATGCTGTCTCACAAGACTTTTATCTTGTAGATTAATGCTATATGGAGTTTGTGGAATAGACCCTTATTAATTTTAAAGGTATAGTTTTGCCAGGAAACTTGCATTTCGTGTATTCTCTTATCCTTCGCTTTAACTGGCGAAATGAGGCTGAAGTACACCACTGCTTATCTCTACCGGGAGCAGCGATAGCTCAATGGGGAGACCAACAGACTGCAATGCAGAGGGTCTCGGGTTCGAACCCACGTCGCGCACCTCTGACTTTCGGAAGTTATATGACTTTTCGAAATTATGTGCGTATTGATTGACAATTATCGCCTGCTCCGTGCCTCGGAGAGCACGTTAAGCCGTCGGTCCCGGCTGCCATGAACATCTATGGCAATCATTATTGGGAGAGTGTCGACACAAAAGATCCCACTGGGTCGAAGTGTCGCCAGTCTGCACTGACTGGCCCCCACATAAGATAAGATAGATCTCTACCGGGATTAAGAGACATGAGTTTATATTATGTAGATATAATAGATTTTGATTGATTTTGTTATGACAATTATTGCCTATCCTTTTTATTTTTTTTATACATCTATGGTGGCAAACAAGCATACGGCCCACCTGATGGTAAGTGGTCACCGTAGCCTATGGACGCTTGCAACACCAGAGGCATCACTTGCGCGTTGCCGACCTTTTGGAAAGGAAGTGGGAAGGAGAAGGAGCGGGATGGGGGAAAGGGAGTGATTGGGCCTCCGACACTCTCACTCACCGAACGAAACACAACAGTAGGAATACTGGTACTTCACGTCGATGTTCTGTGAGAGGGTGGTCCTTCCCCGGTCGAGCCGGCACATTCATGCTGAAATTTCTGGATGAAATGACGGTGTATCGTACCTTTCGCCTTTTCTGCACCCCTGACCCCTGTGTGTTAACGTGGGTTGGTCGGGTAGTTAAGGAGTGAAAGCGTAATAAACAAACTCACATCTACATTTATATTATTGTCGGCCTCGATGGCGTAGTGGTCAGAGTAACCGACTGCCACGTGTGAGGTCGCGGGTTCGATTCCCGCACAAGTCAAACATTTGTGTGCATGAACATGTTTGTCTTGGTCTGGGTTTTTCTATGTATAATAGGTATGTATGTATTTGCAAAAAAAAAGGAAGTATATATGTATGTTTATCCATTGTCTAGTAGCCATAGTACAAGCTCTGCTTAGTTTGGGCTAGATGGTGTTGTGTGTATGTGGTAGAATAGAATATATTATCAGGACATTTGTCACCGTTTTTAGATGTATGTACTGCGGAGACAAATGGCCCCGATAACGTTTTAGCCGTTAGGATATAAATATTTTAACTAGTTTTTGCCCGCGGCTTCCTGCGGGAACAGTACATTTTCCCTGATAATGATTCCCCAAGATTTTTCTGTACCTCTGACAACGTGTATGAGAAATTTCATGTTGATCGATCGAGTAGTTTAAGCGTGAAAGCGGAACAAACAAACTAACATTCGCATTTATAATATTAGTTAAGTTACCTGAGACCGCAGCAACTGCTAGCAAAAACGTAATTACCAACTTCAACATATTTTAAGACTGAATTGAATTGAATTTGTTTAAAGATAATTAGTTAATTATCATTGCTAAATCTTTTAAGTGATTATAAATAATCTAGAAACATAGTCTGGCATCGCTTGCTTATTTTTTGGTGATCTACGCAGGAGATATGACAGTGCACAAGTTTGTGTAAACACAAGTGCACTCTCTGTTCCCTCACTCTCATAGTGCGATGTGACGTCACGATACGACCGGAGAGAGATCAGGCGCAGGACCAACAGCTTTTCATGCTTTCCGAGGCACAGGTATGTCTAACACCGTAAACATCGTAATACCGGGCTGCTGTTAAGAGTTTTTTAACAGAAATTTTCTTTTACCGTGGGAGAGCCACGCTTCGGCACGAATGGGCCGGCTCGACCGGAGTGATACCACGACCTCACAGAAAACCGGCGTGAAATAGCGCTTGCGTTGTGTTTCGTCGAGTCAGTGTGGGTACCGGAGGCCCAACCCCCCCTTCTCCTAGGAGAGCGGATCAAATTTAAAAGGCTGGCAACACACTTGTGACTCCTCAGATGTTGCGGGTGTCCATGGGCGGCGGTAATCGCTTACCATCAGGCGAACCGACCGCTAGTTTGGCTCCTATCAATTAATCAATCAGCCCACCGCAGTCCACTGCTGGACATAGGCCTCTCCCATTTTACGCCACAACACCCGGTCTTCCGCCTTCCGCATCCAGTCTGACCCAGCTACCTTTTTACCTTTTTTTTTTAATTTTTGTTGGCTCGACTCGAGATTTGACTCTGAGACCTCATGGACCGCAAATGCATTCACTATTGCGCCACCAAGAAAATCCTTACTCTTCTCCCTAGCCTTTATTATTCCCAAGTCACTTGGGGTCGCCTTTCTAGTCTAACCGGATTTGACTATATATCAGTTTTTACACGAAGCGACTGCCATCTGACCTCCGCAACCCAAAGGCTAACGATACCCTAAGGCTAGACCAGTGTCAGGATATTAGAGGGCACTGACTTCCCAATAACGACTGCCATAGATGTTCATGGCAGCCAGGACCGACGGCTTAACGTGCTCTCCGAGGCACGGAGCAGGCGATAAAATTGTCAATCAAAAATCCTTACTAATATAATAAATTCAAAGGTATCTATCTGTCTGTAACCTCTTCACGACTGAACTACTCAGCCAATTTGGATGAAATTTGGTACAGAGATAGTTTAAAGACTGGGTAGGACTTAGGCTACTATTTATTGTTTAAGTACGACATGAGCGGAGCCGCGCGCAATAGCTACATAGGTACACAACTTATATTAATGTGTGCTAAGTGAAAGATTTTTGAAGTGAAAACTTGGTTAGACCCGTTGAGCACTTCTTGGGTGAACAAAAATCATAGAACTCGCGTCATCGTCACGCTTCCACGCTTTCCAGTTTTTAATTATTTTAGAATACTAGCGGTCGCCTAGTGCTCGAAATTCGACCAATAATATATGTCATTATATATTGATATATGTAACCATAGTTACGCGCTTCGACTGCGTTTTTGAATTATTTTTGGTTTACAATTTGGTTTATAAAGAAGTGTTTATGATCAGGGAATAAAGTTTTCACTTCTACCAGCAGTTCCCAAAGACAGCCCCAATTTTTTTGTATCGGTTCAGTAGTTCTTGGGATAAACCTCAACGAACAAACAAACAAATACTTTTGATATGCCCATCAGATAATATAGCTTTTAAATTAATCTAAATTACTTTTAATAATCTTCTTGTTGATAATACTGCGGATGTTTTACTGTCTTATCAATGCACCAAGTTGTATTATGAAAGCCTATCCTTCCTAACTGAATATTATAAATGCTAATGTGAGTTCGTTTGTTACGCATTCACTCCACAACTACTCGACCGATTATCATGAAATTTCGCATACATGTTGGGGTACAGAAATATATTATATACTAGCTTTTGCCCGCGGCTTCGCTCGCGTTAATATAGAATTTGACAATTAATTCGGATTGTACTCTGCTTGTAATAATATAATTCAATCATGATTCGAAAGACACGTGGTGCCATCTATTATCATAAGAACGTTATTGTTGTTTTCCTCGGGAACAGTAATATTTTTCGGGATGAAAGGTAGCCTATGTCCGTTTCTGTACACCTGACAACGTACATGCAAAATTTCAGAATGATCGGTTCAGTGGTTTAGACGTGAAAAGGTAACAAACAAACAAACTCATTTTCGCTTTTAATATTAGTTAGGATTCTATTCAACCACATACACTTAGTATAATATAATATTCTATCACATACACACAACACCATCTAGCCCAAACTAACCAGAGCTTGTATTATGGGTACTAGACAATGGATAAACATATTTATATATACTTTGTTTTTTTTTGTAACTGCATACATATTATACATAGAAACACCCAGACCAAAACAAACATCCATGTTCATGCACACAAATGTTTGACTTGTGCGGGAATCGAACCCGCGGCCTTAGGCGTGGCAGTCGGTTACACTAACCAGAACGCCATCGAGGCCGACACGAAATGGATATAGGGTACCTTTCATCCCGAAAAAAAGACTGTTCCCGAACAATGCCGCGAGCAAAGGCTAGTCTATACTTCTATACTAATATTATAAAAATGAAAGATTTGATTTTTTGTTTGTTTGTTTGTAAAGATTTAACTCAAAAACTAGGCAACAGATTTAAAAACTTCTTTTACATAGGCTATATTTTTTAAGTATTTTTACTAACCAAGCCTACTCTTACGCGAGCGAAGCCGCGGTCTAGTATTTTATAAGCGAATCCATCGGTCATTGACGTAAAAAGAAGTATTATCTATCCTTGGGGGTGATAAGATTACAATGTTTAAAACGATAGGTATTTATAAACAAAGATTTAAATGATACACTTGTCATCGCCATATTTAGATTGCATGGAACTGTCCACACTAAAAAGAGTGAGCTCACACATTACATCTATATACAAGGTTATTCTTAGTAAAGTGAAAACCTCTCAGGGGGTGATTATACTTGTTATTATAAACAACGTCTGTTCTGGGACATTGCCGAAATCGCGGAAAAAATCAGCTGTTCCATACTAAATTGGAGTTTGACCTCGGCAAAATGTATGGAACAGCTGATTTTTTTTTGGGTGGTTCTTAAATGGTTAGCATAGTATTTGTATTTATGTGAGTAGAAAAATATAATCTGTGAGCAAAATTAGCTAATTGATCAGCAACTCATGGCCAGCAAACTTTAAAGAGATCAAACTAAGTCGACGAAGCCTATTTTTGGGTGGGTTTAAAAAAAGGAACCTAACATAACCTAACACTTCCGAGACGGAATGCAGTGATTTGAGGCGTATAGATGCTCGTTATGCTGTGCAATATTTGCTGACCAATTAGTATTTTTGATGATCATTATATTTAATCCCATTTTTTTTCGCGGTTTCGGCAATGTACCAGAACAAAAGTTATTTATAATAACAAGTACAATCACCCACTGAGAGGTTTTCACTTTAATAAGAATAACCTTGTATATACCTAGATGTAATGTGTGAGCTCACTCTTTTTAGTGTATGTTATATACAAGGTTGATTAAACAGTGAGGCTTAAGAGCAGCGATAGCTCAATGGGGAGACCAACAGACTGCAATGCAGAGGGTCTCGGGTTCGAACCCACGTCGCGCACCTCTGACTTTCGGAAGTTATATGACTTTTCGAAAGTATGTGCGTATTGATTGACAATTATCGCCTGCTCCGTGCCTCGGAGAGCACGTTAAGCCGTTGGTCCCGGCTGCCATGAACGTCTATGGCAGTCGTTATTGGGAGAGTGTCGACACAATAGATCCCACTGGGTCGAAGTGTCGTCGGTCTGCACTGACTGGCCTCCACATAAGATAAGATCAACAGTGAGGCTTTATTTCTATCTACATATACCTAGTATATACCTCATACAAGCTCTACAACAAATGTCAGTTCAATAGGAGCAGTAGTTTAGTCACAGGATAGATTTTTAGTTTTTGCTAAATTGCAACAGGTTGTATTTACCTTAACAGCTGACCGAGAGTCTAAGCATAGGTATCTAAGGTCATGCACCTTAAAGAGACAAAAATGTAGGAGACGTTATCTTATCTTATCTTATCTTGTGTGTGGGGGCCAGTCAGTACAGACCGGCGACACTTCGACCCAGTGGGATCTTTTGTGTCAGCCCCAAGATTCATCCCTTAGCTATCTCCTTACGAATGTACTTCATTAGCTGCAGTGTACAATTCAGAGGGAGAAGCCTGAATTCTTCAGGGTATGGATATGATATAAAAAAAATATAAAAAAAAATACATCCTAGGAGTCGTTAAGATAGGTTGTTTCTTTTTTTTAAACGGGCAAAAATTATCTAATGTGAAGCAGACGAAATTGCGCGGGACAGCTAGTATTTGTACCTATAGATTCAGATGTGGCATTGACATTCTGTGTCGGATGACAACTTAACATACAGAAAGATGATCGTATTTAAACGTATAATAGAGCGCATTTGACGACTCGATGGCGTAGTGGTTAGTGTAACCAACTGCCACGCCTGAGGTCGCGGGTTCGATTCCCGCACAAGTCAAACATTTGTGTGCATGAACATGGGTGTTTGTCTTGGTCTGGGTGTTTCTATGTATAATATGAATGTATTTACAAAAAAATAAGTATATATGTATGTTTATCCATTGTCTAGTACCCATAGTACAAGCTCTGCTTAGTTTGGGCTAGATGGTGTTGTGTGTATGTGGTAGAATATTATTATTATTATTATTTATGATTTGAAATCTTTATTACGAAGTATATTTCATAAAGAGCTGTGCGAAACTAAGATAAAGTTCTGATAAAATCTAAATATACTACATTTCGCCCGCGTCTTGGCTTGTGTATATGTAGGTATGGCAAATTAAGTATGGTGTACCACAAGGTAGTGTGCTCGGCCCACTTTTATTTCTACTATACATTAACGACCTGCCCAAACATGTTAAGCACCCAATGGTTCTGTTTGCCGACGATAGCACGGCTATAATAAAATGTTCTAATATTACTAACTATGAAAATGACATAAATAATACAATTTCTGACATCGTACAATGGCTTATGAATAATAATTTAGTTATTAATTTGGGGAAAACAAACATAATCCAATTTTACCAACGTTTGACACCACAGAACCTGACAATACAATATAACGGTACCACTATAGGACAGACACAAATGGCAAAATTCTTGGGCATAATAGTGGATAGTCAGTTAACTTGGAAAGCTCATGCAGAACATGTGTGCAAAAAATTAAGTTCATCAGCGTATGTTTTACATAGTCTTCATAACAAAGTAAACATTAATACTGCATTGGTAGCCTATCATGGTCTGGTGGCATCCGTGTTGCGATACGGTGTTATATTTTGGGGCAATTGTAGCCTTCGAGGGGACGTGTTCAGAGCTCAGAAACGATGTGTGCGAGCAATATGTGGCATTAAGTCTACAGATAGTTGTGTTCCTAAATTTAAGTCACTAAAAGTACTAACTTTCCCATGCTTGTACATTTATGAAATGGCTGTTTTTGTAAAATGCAACAAACACTTATTTACTCATGTTTCACAACTAAGAAAAGGTCCTTTAAGAAGCCAGTATAAGAATAAATTATATAATGTACCTTATAACACAACTTTGTTAAAGAAAAATGTTTTAGGTATGGCTACAGTAATTTATAATAAAATACCCGATGCTCTAAAGGATGAGAGAATACATATTTTTAAAAAGAAACTGTCAGAACTTTTAATTACAAAATGTTATTATACACTTACAGACTTTCTAGGGGACGATCAAATATAATAATTACCTTTTGTCATTGTTTAAATAATTAATAATTTATTATTGTAATCATTATTATTATATATTACATTGATATTAATTTCATTTTCTTCTTTGTTCTCTCCTGACACTTTTATATTATGACATTATTTTAAATCATTAATTATGACATGAACTATTTGTACCATTTAATTCATTTGCAATCTAATAAAATCTATTAATGTATAAAATTTGCATGCTTACTGAAGGCAGAATGTAGCAGATCACTAATGTATGTAACATCTAATGTATGTACCTATATTCAATGCAAATAAATGGATTATTATTATTATTATTTACTATACCTCAGGAACAGTATGTTTTTTATGTCAAAACCAAAATCTTCTTCTTCTCTCTAGCCTTTATTATTACCAAGTCACTCAGGGTCGACTTTCTAGTCTAACCGGATTTGACTGGATATCAGTTTTTACACGGAGCGACCGCCAACTGACTTCCGCAACCCGAAGGCTAACGATACCCTAAGGCTAGACCAGTGTCAGGATATT
Source organism: Catocala sponsa (assembly GCA_963564715.1). Classification (NCBI taxonomy): domain Eukaryota; kingdom Metazoa; phylum Arthropoda; class Insecta; order Lepidoptera; family Erebidae; genus Catocala; species Catocala sponsa. Next base: position 2,769,461 of record OY751356.1, on the reverse strand, counting down.
AGAGAGCACTGACTTCCCAATAACGACTGTTCATATCAAAACCAAAATAGGAGATATATAGAGTAGTAGAGCCCCGCTGATTTCCGCATAAATGTGCCGGCTCGACCGGGGAAGGACTACCCTCTCACAGAATATCGACGTGAAATAGCAGTATTCCTACGGTTGTGTTTCGTTCGGTGAGTGAGAGTGCCGGAGGCCCATTCACCCTCTTTCCCCCTTCCCGTTCCTTCTCCTTCCCACTTCCTTTTATTCCTAAAGGGTTGGCTACGCGCAAGTGATGCTTCTGGTGTTGCAGGCGTCCATAGGCTACGGAGACCACTTACCATCAGGTGGGCCGTATGCTTGTTTGCCACTCTAGTAGTACAAAAAAAAAAAGACAAAAAATTGTGTGATCCACAAACAGTTGTTTCTAGACGGTGTTCTTCATACTCTCTATCACATACACACAACGCCATCTAGCCCAAACTAAGCAGAGCTTGTACTATGGGCACTAGACAATGGATAAACATACATATATACCTTTTTTTTGTAAATACATACATATTATACATAGAAACACCCAGACCAAGACAAACATCCATGTTCATGCACACAAATGTTCGACTTGTGCGGGAATCGAACCCGCGACCTCAGGCGTGGCAGTCGGTTACATTAACCACTACGCCATCGAGGCCGACTAAGAGGCCGTTCTTTGTGTGTATTGTTTAAATGTTTGTAGAGTCCCTCGCGACACAGAATTTATATCCTAGTGCGGAGCTGTCTTTTATGTAACCTGGTATCCAGCTATTGCCCGCGGCTTCGCTCGCGTTAATTTAGAATTTGACAATCAATTCGGATCGTACGCTATTTGTAATAATATAATTCAATCATTATTCCAAAGACATGTGGCGCCATCTATTATCATAAGAATTATTGTTGTTTTCCTCGGGAACAGTAATTTTTTCGGGATGAAATGTAGCCTATGTTCGTTTATGTACATCTGACAACGCATATGCAACTTTTCAGGATGATCGGTTCAGTGGTTTAGGCGTGAAAAGGTAACAAACAAACAAACATACTCATTGTTGCTTTTATAATATTATAGTTAGGATGTTAATCGGTGATAATATAGCTAACTAATGGCGAAAGAATTTTTAAGATCGGTTGAGTAGTTTTTGAGTTAAGCCCTTACAAACAAACAAACAAAAAATTTAATCTATCCTCTTTATAATATTAGTATAGGTAAAAGAAAACATTTTTTTGACATATTAAAATTATTTCACTGCTATTGTCAAAACACAGTTTTATTTATTTAATTATAACAAAATTAATTTGTGTTGAATATGGATAAACTCACAGCTGGTCTTCATATTTTAAGCCAATTCTGCGTAAATAGAAACACCAATGATTAAATTATGTTCTGGTACTTTGAAATAACTAGGTACACTTAAAGACATCGAGACTACCACCATCATAGTCACCCCCGACCATGGCTGTTAAAAAACTCTAAGACTCAAATAACTAATTGCCTGACCCAGGGTTTGTTCCGCATTCGTCTCTCATGTTTCGTCCCAAACGTAGAAATACGCATTCATCCCGAAAAGTGTTCCTTATATGCCCCTAAATTTAAATATAAAAATATTAATTTCCTAATGTAATTCCTATTTCGTTTCAAATTATGTTCCTTTTTTGCCCTGTATTTTTATTGTATGGAGTTTTTGTTGTACTGTTAGCCGAAGAATACTTTAAAATACTTCCTTGATCTCTCGGCAAAACTTTGGGCTTATCATTGCATGACATCACGAGCGACAATGAAAAGGTTTTATATAATTTTAACCATGTTTTGGTTTTATTTTATTTTTTATTTTTATTGAATAGTGTACCTATAACAGACTACAGACTAATACATACACACATAACCTTAAACAGTATACAATACTCAAATCTGGAGTCCAATTCTAACTACTAGCGGTCGCCTAGTGCTCGAAATTCGACCAAAGTTTGCCTGTAAGATATTGCTGATATATGTCATTATATATTGATATATGTAACCATAGCTACGCGCTTCGACTGCGTGTGTCAAATTCATGGTTGTGTGTGTAGTCTTTTTTCATTAATTTAATGTATTTCTAATGCATATTTTATAAAAAATATTAGGATTCGTCACTCCTTCTCCATATAAACTTTAACTGTGCCAAATTTCATACTCCTCCGTCCGCGCAATTTTCGTAAAAAGGGGTACAAAGTTTTTGCTTCACGTATTATATATAGATACACATCATTTAGTTAGAGAGAGAGAACATGCGAGTGAAGGTTCGATATAAACAATCGGTAATGTTCATGCACTTATTATATTCATCCTTACTAATATTATAAATTCGAAAGTAACTCTGGCTATCTGTCTGTCTGTCTGTCTGTTACCTTTTCACGGCTAAACCACTCAACCGATTTAGATGAAACAGATACAGATATAGTTTAAAACCTGGGGAAGGACATAGGCTACTTTTTATTGATGTAAGTACCACGCGGGCGGAGCCGCACGCAAAAGCTAGTATAAAATAAATATTACAAAAGTAGTTTTAAGGTTTCTGCTATATCATAAGGAATAATTTTAAAAGAGGGGCGATAGATGAACGTTTTTGAATGTGGGACGTAATGTAAGGGCAAATGTGGAACAAACCCGACCCAGGCATCGAATCCAAGACCTCATACATGGCATTATATACACACCTTTACTAATCAAATTAAATAAAAACTTATTGTTTCGTTACACATTACATTCAATCATATATTTCAGATAAGAAATGTAAAACAATTTTTTATTGAAATGAAAAATAGCTTTCATAACAATGTTTCGGTGAAAAATGGACATTTTTCTTTTATATTTCTTCGGTAAGTATTATTGATTTATTAGGTTTCCTGTCAGGATATATTCTGTAGAGTTCCTTATCCATATGCATTAAATTTTAAAAAATAATTATAAAATTCAGTAAATGTTATAAATTCACTAACTTTAAATATTAATAATATTCTATTCTATCACATACACACAACACCATCTAGCCCAAATTAAGCAGAGCTTGTACTATGGATACTAGGCAATGGATAAACATACGTATATACTTCTTTTTTGTAAATACATACATATTATACATAGAAACACCCAGACCAAGACAAATATTCATGTTCATGCACACAAATGTTTGACTTGTGCGGGAGTTGAACCCGCGACCTCAGGCGTGGCAGTCGGTTACACTAACCACTACGCCATCGAGGCCGACATTGATAACTGTTACTATGTGGCCTTAATTAAAAAATCAACGATTTGCACTCCGGGAGTGCCGACAGAAGTGAAAACTTGAATATTAACGTTGTGCATTTTTGATATTTTGGAATGGTTAGAAAATAATTTTGCACGAATTGCTTTAATTATCAGTATAAAAGTACTATCATTTATGTGGTAAAATACAATATTCATTTATTGCGCTATCGTACACAAACATGACAATTCTCCCTCCGTCTTACGAATTTTCGATTAGGTCACGTGTCCTGACGCGAGTTTAACATTTTTTACCCATCACGAAAAAAGTGCACAACGCCGCTAAAGAGGTTTCACTTCAAAAAATGATTTATGACTTTGACTGACTTTGACTAGATATTTCTTGTTTCCAGTATATTCTCTGGCTCTGGTTACGTCTTTACACGTCAGACAGACCACAAGACAGAATGGACCTATAAGTTCTTATATCGGCTCCGCGCGAACTGCTGAACTATTGGACATCATTAAGAAGATGCGTCAAAGGGATCAAAGCTTTCACATGAGGTCTGGTAATAATGATGAGACGAAAGGTTAGTTATTTTTTATAATGTCCACCAGACCGAATTTCGGTCACGGCGGCCAATCTTAACGGAGACTGGCCATCGCAGAGACATGATAGTGCACAAGTGTGTGCGCAAACACAAGAGCAGTCTCTGTTCCCTTATCTTATGTGGGAGTCAGTTCTTGCAGACCGGCGACACTTCGACACAGTGGGATCTTTTGTGTCAACACTCTCCCAATAACGACTGCCATAGATGTTCATGGCAGCCGGGACCGACGGCTTAACGTGCTCTCCGAGGCACGGAGTAGGCGATAATTGTCAATCAATACGCACATAATTTCGAAAAGTCATATAACTTCCGAAAGTCAGAGGTGCGCGACGTGGGTTCGAACCCGAGACCCTTTGCATTGCAGTCTATTGGTGTCCCCACTGAGCTATCGCTGCTCTCTGTTCCCTTACTCTCATGATCCGATGGGACGGTAATCCGACACGACCGGAGAGAGATCAGGCGCAGGACCAACGGCGCAACGTGCTTTCCGAGGCACGGGGGTGTCTAACACCACCAACTTCCTAACTCCTGGCTGCTATTGAGAATTCTTAACAGAAAACCCGATAACTGTTTGTTGGCCCGACCCGGGATTCGAACCCGAGACTTCATGCACAGCAGTCGCATTCACTACCGCTGCGCCAAGGAGGCACGCCTAACTTATACTATGAATACGAATGTGAGTTTGTTACGCTTTCAAGTCTTAACAATAATTTGACCGCTCATCATGAAATTTGGAATACACGTTTTAAGGTATACAGAAATGCTCATAAAAATAGTGTGTCCGAGCCATTGACGCTACGGGCAACAACTAGTGCTAATACGAAACTTAGGAAAGGAAAAATATCTTGAATATCTATCTGGCGGCCTCGATGGCGTAGTGGTTAGTGTAACCGACTGCCACGCCTGAGGTTGCGTGTTCGATTCCCGCATAAGTCAAACATTTGTTTGCATGAACATGGATGTTTGTCTTGGTCTGGGTGTTTCTATGTATAATATTTACAAAAAAAAAAGAATATGTGTATGTTTATCTATTGTCTAGTGCCCATAGTACAAGCTCTGCTTAGTTTGGGCTAGATGGTGTTGTGTGTATGTGATAGAATATTATTATTATTATTATCTAAATGGGAAACACTAAAATAAAAATCCTTTCAGATGCCGAAGACCCAAATATAATGGAATCGATGAAACTGTTACAGAAGAATTATGATACTAGTAAAAAATATAACACAGATGATAATATTATGAACAGACACGTCAACATTCAATATATTAGTAACCCTGAAGTTCTAGATATCTATAGACAACAGCCTTCTAGAAGACAAGAGGATTACGATATTAGTATGGATAGACAGCGTGAGTATATTTAAATACACACACATTTACACAGAGAAGAGGGAGAGAAAGAGAGAGAAAGAAAGAGAGAAAGGAAGAGACACAGAGAGACATACATATTTGTTCAAGTAAAGTTAAGTTCATAGTAATTAAACTACTATATACAGATTTTATCGCGTTGTTTATTTGACACTTTATTGCATAACTAGATATACCCACGTTAATCGTAACTGCGCCGCCGGTAGCGTGATGTTATATAACCTATAGCCTTCTTCGATAAATAGGCTATCCAAAACTAAAGGAATTTTTCAAATCGAACCAGTAGTTCCTGAGATTAGCGCGTTCAAACAAACAAACTCTTCAGCTTTATACATAGTATTAGTATAGATTTAGAAACTGTTAGTGTTAACCGCGAGGGCGGTTCGTCTGAGCAGTCCAACCGCTTTCCGCGGTTTCATCGCGGTTGGCCGCAGTAGAGGTCAACCGCGATGGCAACCGCGTCAGGTGGCTGGCCGCACAGACGAACCGCCCCCGCGGTTAACCGCCAGTGCGTTTAGGCCCTTACACTACTACTATTAAACTTTATTCATCCAGTCATTCAAATAGTCAAACCCAAGAAGAAGCAAACCACAGCTAGACTTCATGATACTTTGAGCTCATTCTGCGTAAATAGAAACACCCATGATTAAATTATGTTCGGGTACTTTGAAATAACTACACTGGAAGATTCAGACAACTACCATCCTTAGACTCCCCGTGACCATGGCTGCCGATAAGCAACCGAAACGTCGGGGAAAGTGTAAACTTAAATATAAATAGTTTTAATAAGTTTAATAATAGTAGTTTAACAGTTTTTTTCTTCTCCCTAGCCTTTATTATTCCCAAGTCACTTGGGGTCAGCTTTCTAGTCTTACCGGATTTGACTGGATATCAGTTTTTACACGGAGAGACTGCCAACTGACCTCCGCAACCCGAAGGATAACGATACCCTAAGGCTAGACCAGTGTCAGGATATAAGAGGGCACTGACTTCCCAATAACGACTGCCATAGATGTTCATGGCAGCTGGGACCGACGGCTTAACGTGCTCTCCGAGGCACGGAGCAGGCGATAATTGTCAAACAATACGCACATAATTTTGAAAAGTCATAATATAACTTTCGAAAGTCAGAGGTGCGCGACGTGGGTTCGAACCCGAGACCTTCTGCATTGCAGTCTGTTGGTCTCCCCACTGAGCTATCGCTGCTTATACATAGTAATTTGTACGGTTACAAAAGGAAAGAGAAATAAAAATGAAGTGTGAGAAAGACATACATAATTTTTCTCTTTTTTGTCTTTAACTGTGTATAATATATTAAACTAAAGAACACAAGCAAGCACGCAAGCCTGCTAGCAAAAGTCAACATCTTAACTAATATTACCTATTTTCTTCTTCTTCTTCTTCTTCTTTTCGTGTGGTTAGTGGCCAACCTGTTGTTAAGAGTTGTTCAAACCGCCCGTAGGCCTCTGACATGGCTTAACGACTGCTGTCAATTTGACAACAACCGGGACCGACTTTTTACGTGCCCTCCGAAGCACGGAGACGCTCAGATGAAATACCACTAAGCGGTCACCCATCTATAGACTGACCGCACCCAACGTTGCTTAACCTCATTAATCGTTTACCGATCAGTGAGTGCAACTGGCTATGAGCGCCTCAACTATTACCTATAAATGGGAATGTGAGTTTGTTTGTTACGCTTTCACGCCTGAACTACTCGACCGATCAACATGAAATTTCGCATACACATGTATGTGTAATTTGATGATGATGATGGATGAGTAGTTAAGACTGCGCCGAGCGTAAGACGCGGTTGGACTGAATGACAGAGCTCGATATTCAAATCGGCGCGCGGCCGCCATAGTGAAATTGTATCGAGGATTTGAAGTGCTTTTTTGATAAATGTGTATCTTTATTGTCAACCAATAACTTAAATATTTGGTACGGAGAAATTGTAATATAACTATTTATGTTTCATTTAAGCTGTAAAATAGAATAGATTTCTACTGTTATAATCTAAAAATCACGCAACACGAGCTTACGTTTTTGCATTTTTCGTGCAAATTTGCGTAATTTAGTTGGCGAAAATATTAATTATTTAAAGTTTTTTACACGGAGTAATTGTAAACACATTCATTGTTATGTTAAATGTATATTTTATATTTGTATTAAACAAAAAGTGTTGATTTTATTCACTTAACTGTGACCGCCTGTTTTTTCACATTTCGCGCAGGCGCAGTCTTAAGGTGTGAAATCGTAACAAACAAACTCACATTCGTATTTATAATATTAGTAAGGATTATCTCAATGTTTTGTTGCTCTTGCGTCGGCCTCGATGGCGTAGTGGTTAGTGTAACCGACTGCCACGCCTGAGGTCGCGGGTTCGATTCCCGCACAAGTTCAACATTTGTGTGCATGAATATGGATGTTTGTCTTGGTCTGGATGTTTCTATCTATAATATGTATGTATTTCCAAAAAAAAAGTTTATATGTATGTTTATCCATTGTCTAGTACCCATAATACAAGCTCTGCTGAGTTTGAGCTAGGTGGTGTTGTGTGTATGTGATAGAAATTATAGAATATATTATTATATTATATTATTCAGAGAGAAATCAGGATTACGTTTGTATGAGAGAAACGCTGCCTTTTCTTAATATATGTCGTTATATTTTAGGTGTATACGCAGAAGAAGTAAAACGAAACAGCCGGATCAGTATGCATATGTTAAGTAAAGCAAATGATTTAGTTGATTATAGGAAATATGAAAAAGCGTAAGTTATTAACTTTTAAACTTTAGCGTTGCATGGAAAAAATGCAAACCGTTAATATTCAAGTTTTCACTTCTGCCGGCACTCCCGGAGTGCATCCCGCTGATTTTTTTTTTCTCTTGTTGTCGGGACAGCTAGTTATATACATATATTATGGCGAAAGCCATAGTATATCATAGTATAGTATAGTACATGCTTTGCTAATAACAAGTTATATATATCACGTTTGCATGTACTATACTATACTATGATATACTATGGCTTTCGCCATAATATATATAACTAGCTGTCCCGACAACAAGAGAAAAAAAAATCAACGGGATGCACTCCGGGAATGCCGGCAGAAGTGAAAACTTGAATATTAACGGTTTGCATTTTTTATATTTTGGAATGGTTAGGGAATAATTTTGCACGAATTGCTTTAATTATCAGTATAAAAGTACTATCATTTATGTGGTAAAATACAATATTCATTTATTGCGCTATCGTACACAAACATGACAATTGTTTTGACAAAGCGTTTATTTGACACACGCAGTCGAAGCGCGTAACTACGGTTACGATTGCCAAGGCAACAAAAAGTTTTCACTTCAACTCTCTCCTGGTTATGCTAGCCTAGTACTTGGAGAGTTGACAAAGTTGACAATTCTCCCTCTTTCTTACGAATTTTAGATCAGGACACGTATCCTGACGCGAGTTTAAAGTTTTTTACCCATCACAAGAAAGTGCACAACGCCCGGGTGGAATCGGCATTACAACCGTGCGAAGCCAGCGCGGGTTTCGTAGGAAATAACGGGAGAAGTACCTACTTACCAACAGCGGCTAACATTCTCTTGTCACATATGTACTTGTTATCGCATATTGAATGTAGTTAACATATTTTTTACAGATCATCAACAAGTTCCTCAACCGAAAAAGACGATAAAGATAGCATTTCTGATGATGATTCTAAAAACGATGAGTCTCGAAAAAATATCATTCACTTTCGTGTAGAAGAAGATCGTGAGTATACCTTTATTTATATGATGACTAGTATTTCGCGTGGTTGAGGGGAGCAGAAAAATTTTTTTTTTTTTGAGATAGTGGGCAAACGAGCAGACGGATCGCCTGATGGTAAGCGATTACCGCCGCCCATGGACACCCGCAACACCAGAGGAGTAACAGATGCGTTGCCGGCCTTTTAAAAAGGAGTACGCTCTTTTCTTGAAGGTTTGTAGGTCGTATTGCTCTGTAAATGCCGCAGGCGACAGTTCATTCCACAGTTTAGTCGTGCGAGGCAAAAAATTTCTGGTAAAACGCACATTTGTGGACTGCCAACCATCTAAATGATGGGGATGGAAATTCTGTCGCGTAGGACGATGGCGAAAAGAGGCGGCAGGGAATAGTCCGAACAATTCCTCGGAGCACTCCCCATAGTATAAGCGATAGAAGATGCACAACGAGGCCACATCTCTACGCAGCGCCAAGAGGTCTAGCCGATTTGAAACAACCTGGCAATCGACGATTCGAGTCGCCCTCTGTTGAATGCGATCCAGAGGGAGAAGCTAGTACTGGGGTGCCCCTGCCCAAAGATGAGAACAGTATTCCATGTGAGGTCGATCCTGCGCCTTGTAAAGTAATATGCGGTGGGCCGGCGTGAAATACTGTCTCAATCTGTTGAGCACGCCAAGCTTTTTCGAAGCTAATTTAGCCTTACCCTCTAAATGGCCGTGGAACTGGACTGCACTCGATATGTCGACACCAAGTACTGCAATATTGGCTGAGGCAGTTATGGGGATGTGCTTAAAACGAGGAGATACGACGAATGACAGTGTTTTAGCGGTGAACGCGCAGACTTGTGTCTTTGTGGGGTTAAATCGAACCAAATTAATACTGCCCCAATCCGAGACTTTCTTTAAAGAGGTCTCAATTCCACACACAAGTTTGTTTCGGCTCTCAATAACGTTTTCCCGAGAGATGTTAGCGCGGCCAGTTTAAAGAGCATCGCTCGTGCTGTCGTCCGCATAACAATGAATGTTGCTTATTTGCAATATGTCATTGATATGGAGGAGGAACAGAGTAGGCTATAGCACACAGCCTTGCGGGACACCAGCATTTACAGTCATGGAGTTAGAGCATTCACCGTCGACTGCGACCTTAATGCTTCTGTCTGCTAAAAAGCTAGTGACCCATTCGCATAATCTCTCGGGAAGCCCATAGGAAGGATTTTTCGAAAGAAGCACTTTATGCCAGACACGATCGAAGGCCTTCGCTATGTCCAAACTAACCGCCAAGGCTTCCCCCCTTGTCTCGATCGCCTGTGCCCAACGATGTGTCAGGTATACCAGAAGATCACCAGCCGACCGACCCCTACGGAAGCCGTACTGCTGGTCACTAAGCAGCTGATGACCCTCTAGGTACCGGAAGAGCTGACAGTTGATAATAGATTCCATTATCTTCGAGAAAAGGGCGGTTATGGCTATCGGTCTATAGTTGGTTTTGGCGTGTAAAGAAAGACAGAATCATATTTGTAAGAATATAGTTACGATAACGGTGTTTTTTTTAATTTTTATTTTATTTATTTGGTTCACCAACATTTGTTTACACTAATTATACACAATAAAAGGAGCACGAACAATAAAAATACTGGAACAAACACTTATAGGCAAACACCACATATCTGACTGCACCTGACCTCCGCAACCCGAAGGCTAACGATACCCTAAGGCTAGACCAGTGTCAGGATATTAAAGGGCACTGACTTCCCAATACCGACTGCCTTAGATGTTCATAGTAGCCGGGACCGACGGCTTAACGTGCTCTCCGAGGCACGGAGGATTAGGATTAAATCATTTAAATACAGTCCATTCTTTTTTATCTCATCAACTGAGCCATCGTCGCAACTATATTTTATTTTTACGTGTGGATGTATGGCACTGAACTTCTCCAAATGACTGGATTGACTTTGATGGAGCGATATGTTTGTTTTTACGTAGATCTCTGGATGGTTTAGATTTAGAATCCAACAAAATGTATACAGATTTCTCTGTCAAGAAATTCTTTATTCTAGCACTAGATGTGCCCGCAGTTTCACTTGCGTTTATGGTTACTGCGCGGCCTCCGTAGGTCGCAGCGTGATGTTATATAGCATTCGCTTCTTCTCCTTCCTCGATAAATAGGCTATCCAACACTGAAAGAATTTTTCAATTCCAACCAGTAGTTCCTGAGATTAGCGCGTTCGAACAAACAAACAAACTCTTCAGCTTTATAATATTAGTATAGACTATAATGTCTGAAGTGTAAATCTGTAACCGGTAGGTACGATAAAAGGCTCCCTTTTACAAGAAAACTTAAATCATAATTTTTTTGTACAAGTTTGGTGGCCATCAAGCATACGGCCCACTTGATGGTAAGTAGTCATCGTAGCCTATGGACGCTTGCAACACCTGAGGCATCACTTGCGCTTTGCATAGGAAAGGAAGAAGAGAAATAGGAAATTGGAAGGAGAAGAAGCGGGAAGGGGGCAAGAGGGTGATTGGGTCTCCGGCACTCTCACTCACTGAACGAAACACAACAGTAGGAATACTGGTATTTCACGTCAATATTCTGTGAGAGTGTAGTCCTTCCCCGGTCGAGCCGGCCTATTCATGCTGCAATCAGCGAGGCTCTACTACTAATATTATACTACTAACTTGCAATACGTAGTTGCAATAAACCTCTTACTACCCTTTTGGGAATAAAAGCGTGAGACTATCCTAACTAATATTATAAAAGCGAAAATGAGTTTGTTTGTTTGTTACCTTTTCAAGCCTAAATCACTAAACCGATCATCCTGAAATTTTGCACACACGTTGTCAGGTGTACAGAAACGGACATAGGCTACCTTTCATCCCGAAAAAAATTACTGTTCCCGAGGAAAACAATAATAACATTCTTATGATAATAGATGGCGCCACGTGTCTTTCGAATCATGATTTAATTATATTATTATACAAGCAGAGTACAACCCGAATTGATTGTCAAAGCGAGCGAAGCCGCGGGCAAAATTTTATTTTTATTTTCAGCCTGTATTGTCCCACTGCAGGACAAACGCCTCCCTCTCGCTTTTCCACATATCTCTATTATGCGCTAGTTTACACCAGTCCCTCCTGTAGTTAATTAAAAAGCAAAAGGCAAAAGCTAGTAATTATATAAATGAGTCTATGTATATCGTAATTTCAAAACATACGTATTTTAATGTGTTTGAATTGTTGTATATGTTACAAGGTCAATAGTCATTAAATATACTATTTCAATTTTCAATTTCAATTTCATTTATTTCGTGAACGCAGGGTACATAAAGTAGATGTTATGATGATAAATAAGATCCAAGCTGAGTTCCGCCAAAAAGCATACAAAATATAAAAAAAAATCTTCAAAACTAGGCAATCACAATAATTATTAATTTAGATAACATGTCAAATTATAATAGAGTAAAATGAGAAAGAAAAGAATACAAAATAAAAACAATAATGTCACCAATTCAACAATACAGCAATAATCAAATTCATTCAGTAGGCATGTCACATAAGATAACGAAAAACGATTCTATTTAGTTAATGCATGAATAAAAACAATCAAAATTTCTCATTTAAATATTCGTCAACAGAATAATACACCTTGTTAACTAATAATTTGAATAAATTCCTTTTAAATTCGTTAATGTTCTTACATGAGATGACTTCTCCTGGTAACTTATTGTAAAGTTTTTGAGCCATTGCATAAAAGCTTTTACTATGAAAGTTTGTTTTTGTTGCCAACACCTGTAACTTATTCGAGCGCCGTTTACTTTCTACAAATCTATATAAATTCATGTTTTGCTTTATAAAAATACAGGCTTCATAAATATAAAGTGACGGTAAGGTTAATATATTTAGTTTTTGAAAATGTGGCTTGCATGATTCTCTTTGTTTTATTTTAGAAATAGCTCGGATACATTTTTTCTGTGCAACAAGTACTTCTTGAACCTTAGGTGCATTACCCCAAAATATGAGGCCATACCGCAAAGTTGAGGCGACATAACCATGATATGCTTCTAGTAGGGCGGTCTTATTGGCAATTTTACCCAGCATATAGAGAGCATATGAAAATCTACTAAGTTTTCCACAAACACTTTCAATTTGAGTTCTCCATGTCATGTCGTTGTCTATATGTAGTCCAAGAAATTTCGTTACACTAGCTTCAAGTATTTCATTCCCCTTATAGTGAAATTGAAACTGTGATTGTTCTTTGTGCCTAATTTTAAAATTCATAACTTTAGTTTTGGTTAGATTTATTTTAAGGTTATTTGCATTTAACCAATCGATAATAGGAATAAGGCTATTGTTTATTTTCGCTTCTATTTCTTTTGTAGTGCCAGAGTCATAAATAACAGTGCTGTCGTCGGCAAATAGTGACATTTGATGTTCAATAACTTGAGGAAAGTCATTAATATAGCAAATAAAAAGTAACGGTCCCAACACAGAACCCTGCGGCACACCACATGGCAGTATTCTAGAGCTAGAGCAGTAAACTAGCTCGGTTTTGATCTTTATATTACCTCTGTTAATTTGTGTAATTTGACTTCTATTTTCCAAATATGATTTTATCAGATTAAGCACATTGCCTCTGATACCATATCTTTCGAGCTTAGTTAATAGTATTTTATGGTCTACATAGTCAAATGCCCTAGTCATGTCCATAAACATCGCCATCACCGGTCTTCTGTTATCCATATTATGATGAATTTTTTCCAAAAAGTTATAAATAGCCATATTAATGGTTCTATTTTTTCTGAAGCCCATCTGTTCCTTGCAAAAAACATTATTATTTTCTAAATAGCTGTTAATACTATTGTATAAGATCTTCTCAAAAATTTTAGAAAATATTGGTATAAGTGCAACTGGCCTATAATTGGTAACTTGTGTATTGTCGTCTTTTTTGTGTAATGGCTTTATTATTGAAATCTTTAACTTATCGGGAAAAATGCCTTTCTGAATACATTTGTTTATAATGTCACTTAATATGGGTGCTATGATATGAGCAACTGACTTGACTACTCCTGTGCTAATATCATCATAGCCTGTACTGTTGGTGTTTTTAAGAGAATTTATTATTGTAATTATATCTTTAGGTACGGTTGGTGACATAAACATGGATTTATACGATCCTGACATGCCAAAAATGTTCGACTTTGAATAATTAGCATTCATTTGAACTGAAGATATGAAATAGTCATTAAATTGTTGTGCTATCTCTTTGGATTCCGTTATACAATTGCCATTTACATTAATCGCATTTATATTAGATTTAGGAATGTTTGACTTTATAGATTTAATAACTTTCCAAGTTGCCTTCGACTTGTTGGAGCTTGTTCCAATAAAATAAGAATTCTGTGCTTTCTGTGTTAGTTTGATAACATTTTGATATCTTTTCGAGAAAGTTTTGAATGCCACTTTAGAGTCATTGTCTCGAGTTAATCTATATTTCCACAATAAAGATCGTTTGGTTCTACTGCAACGCTTAATTCCGCGTGTTATCCACTTAGGTTTAGTAACTGTAGAAATTTTGCGTTGGACAAGTGGAAAACATAAATCATATATTAATTTAAATAGTTCAAAAAATGAATTGAACCCTTCGTTTACGTCTTCAGATTCATAAACTTCGGAGAAACTGAGGCTGGCGATATATTTCTTAAAAAGGTTAATATTTTCTTTGCTATAATCCCGTTTATAAATATAATAAAATGGTAGAATACACTTTTGTTGTACCGGGAACTTCATAAGTTGGGCTGTGTGATCAGACACACCCAGCTCCAAAATCTCACTTTTGCTTCCACTTATGTTGTGGAGAAAATTATCTAGACATGTACCACTACTAGGACGCGTTGGTTCATTTATTTCTAGTCTCAGATTAAATTCCTTCAAAAGTTGCTTAAACAGTTTAGAAGTTTTAGTATTCTGAAGAACATCAATATTAAAGTCGCCGCAAATTATTATTTTTTGGTTTATTTTATAGCAAAACTGTTGCAATATGTTCGTTAAATTATCAAAGAAAATATGTATCTTAGTTGAATTGGGGACTCGATAGATGCACAAAATGATAACATTGTCATCAGTTAATTCTACTGCACAGCATTCAAACACATTGGGAATATTTAACTTTTTCACAGTTTCTATTTCTTTGAAATTAATGTGATTTTTAATTAATATGCAAGAGCCACCATTTCGCTTTAGTCTAGTGAAGCTTGATGCTAAAACAAAATTTGGTATCAAATTTGGTATAAAAATCAAGATCAGCTTGTTTCATGTTGTGTTCTGTAAAGCATAAAACGCTAACACATTTTCCATTCTTCAAGAGCGTATCTAAGTGTTCTGTCATTACATCAGCTTTGGGCAACAGTCCATTTATGTTTTGATGCAATACACATAATGAGTTATACACGAAAAAAATTTTGGTTGAGGACATCAGTAGTACATGAAGTAAAGGATAAAGGTGAGTCACAATACAAAAAATCTTTTTCCGACACTGATTCCTTCGCAACCTTCTGAATATTTAAATTACAATCAGTTGAAATATAATTTTTAAGATTAGAGAAAATATTTGAAACGGCATAATTGTTAATTTTACCAGTCTGTCTTTGAAACATCGAATATGAGCACAGTAAGTCTAAATTAGAGTCAAATAGTGTAGCATAATTATCAATATGAATGTCCTTATATAATAGATTATTAAACATTTCGATTCTGAAATTATACATTCCGAAATAGTAACCATATTTATATGTTGGTAAACATAATATCACGTTTGTATGCTTTATAACTGATAGACTTTCACGAATGATCGTTATTAAATCAAAGTAATTACTCGTTGTTTGGAAGTCATCCTCACCAATAAATATGATGCAATTGTCCTTCATTGTATAGCCAGATAGTTTAGTGTCAATGTTACTCAATAAGTTTTTTATGCCACAATTTGGTAAAAGAAAATGACAAATTTGATGGCATGGAAAAGTGATTTCGGCAATTGGTAATATTTTATTCGATCGGTTGGTGCTTATAATGCAGAGCTTGTTTTTTTCTTCAATGGTAGAACTTATTCTCCTTTGATTCACTGGTTGTCCTGGTTTATTCTGAGGAGTAACTTGAGTGGAGGTGAATAACTCTGGAGTCCCGTATCTGGAGTTGTCAGATTGGTATGATTTCTTAATGATCTGCTTGAGAGGTGTGCGCAATTTAGTTTTTTTATTTGGTGTTATTGTCTCGCTAGCTAACTTCGTGGCCGCTTTTTGTACGATTTTAAATTTATTATTCATTATTTCCATCGTCTTCCTTAGATCTGTGTTTTCTATAGAAAGATTATTTATTTCTTCATGAGCCGCCTGCAACTGGTTATTAAGTTCACAGATTTGTCGTTTGAGTTCTTCCATTTCTTCATGTTCGTCATCCACAGTAATATTAGGTACGCTGTTATTGGTGTCGCCCTCTATTGTCGAATCATTGTAATTACTACATTCTTCAAATGGTTCTATTGCAGGTTCGGAAGTTCGCCGAGTGCGAAGTGTAACGTTATCAAAGTAACTCATTTTGTAAAGTTTTTTGTAGAAAAATGAGTCAAGAATAACTAATGTTCTCCAATATACTATTAATTTCTACCAATTACGGTTTAATTTTATATAATGGTATAACCAAATCATGTACTTTTATTTTTGTACAATAGCAACACTACCGACAGTGTCATCAAAAATGTCAAATATGTCAAATATGATTGATTTTGATTTTGTTTAGCTGCTCACTACTAGATGGCTCTTTCATAAAATCTTAATAACAAAATTATATTTTTTGCAGTCGCAACTCCAAAGTTAGTGTCAAACTTTATTTAGCTACTCTCCACCCGAGGCGCTAGTTGTTATACAAAGCCAATTTTTGAATGAAAAATTTTTCTTCAACGTTTCTTTAAAATTATTGTTCACTTATTTCACTGTAAGCCGTTGTTACTTCATTGGAATATAATGTTATTGTCTAATAAATGTCTTTACTCACTATTATATTATCCAGATATATCCACGTAGTGGTTTAATGTTGATATTATGTGTTTATTGACACTGTATAGTATTGTGCACTTTCTTGTTAAATAGTTTGTATTAACCAAAGATAACACTGTCACTATATTACTGGTCCATTGTCTACTTATTTATCATAAAAGTTCCACTTAATATCGATTATAACATTATTTATAAAATAAAATTTGTGAGAGCTCGTCAACAGCGATGTTTACTTGATACCGCCATCTAGTGGTTCTTATGTGCTTTAAGTATATAATAACTCTGTTGTCTTTACAGTTGAAGCGACAGACGATACGAGTTCAGAAGAGCTACCTGACGTTACACTGAAACCTGAAGAAGCTTTCGACATAGTGAAACCATTCATAGTAGAAATATTTAACAAACTTAAAGAAAAAAACGCCAATGAAAATCAAAAGGACGCTGAAATAGATAAAGACGATTTTTATGATCCAAAGAAAATCACATCGTCGGATGAGTATAATGAAAAAGTAAAACTCAAAATAAATGACGTAACTACGGAGATGGCTGTAGAATTATGGACTCACAAAAAAGAACCACAAGACAGAGACAAAGACAACCAAGCGAATGAAAACATATTAAAAGAAGTAAAGGATAAACAATCATTCCGCTATCTAACCATACCTGACCAAATAGATGTAGAAGATTCTTGGAGGGAAAAAGATAAAGAAAAATATAATCATAGATATGAAAACATGTACTACGAAAAACGAAACAGAGGTAGCCGGGAGAACAGTGACAGAAATACACATGAAAATAATGATTGGAAAGAAAAGAAGCTACTTGCAAGTAAAAAAAGTTTTGTTGAACCAGCGCCTAGTAATGGATGGGACGATAAAGGATACGGGTATGGAAAAAAGACAAACTGGGACAGTAAAAGAGAAAAAAAAAGGGGTAGCGAGGAAAAGCATAACAATAAAGATAACTTGGATGAAATAAATATTTTCAGCAAACATTCTAAAGATAATAAAAATGAAGTGTCGAATAAGCATAGTAAAACATATAGTGACAAATATAATAGCGAAGATAGGAATAAAAACGAAAAGATCCAATATTTTAAAAATTATAATGATGACTGGGATAAAAAAGAAAGTAAAAAGAATGATTGGGATAAGCCTGCAAATAAAAAAGATGATTGGGATAAATCTGCTAATAAAAAAGACGATTGGGATAAACCGAGTAATAAAAAAGGCGATTGGGATAAACGGGGTGATAAAAAAGATGATTGGGATAAGCCGTTAAATAAAAAAGATGATTGGGATAAGCCGATACGTAAAAGAGACGATTGGGATAACCCACTAAATAAAAAAGATGATTGGGACAAACCAAAGAGCGATAAAGATGATTGGAATAAACCAAACAGAGATAAAGACGATTGGGATATCTCAAAACATAAAAAATACGACGATAGAGATAAAAAGAATTTAGATTGGGACAAAGACGAAGATAGCTCAAACAAAAAAGAGGATAATTGGAATAAGAAAAAAAGTGATTGGAAAGAGAAAGATGATGACTGGAATGATAAAAATACAAAAACAGATAAAAGACTGCCTGATAACAAAACTAGGGATAAAGGCTGGGATATGGTTGGATTAGACAATTATAAGAGAAGCGCAGAAAAACCATACGCCAGTCAGTCGTTTAGTAACAAGAAAAAAAGCTTAAATTCAGATTGGGGTAATTATGAAACATTCAAGAATGTAAAAGGTGAAAGCTATGAGAAAGAATCGTCCAAAGATAAAATAAAAGACGATTTTAAAGATGATTATAAACCGAAAAAGAGAAATGATTGGGATAGAGTCATACCAAAGTTTGCCGACAACAACGACAGGCCTAAGAAAAGAAACGATGCTTACGAGCAAAGGTCCGGCAACTCTGCACTCGGTAGGACTTCCATACCTATGGTTGGGCATAAAGCTGTCTATGAATAGGTTTGGTAGGTATATAACTTCTAAATTTGTTGTGGATCATAGAGATTTTTTTACAAACTGTTTATTAAAACTGATCAATCAATAAAGATCAGAGCAATCGTGCTGTTTTAAAGAGGAAATGTGGCCTACGAAACATTTAAAGAAAAGGTTTTTGAAGTGAAAACTTCTTTAGCGGCGTTGTGCACTTTTTTGTGATGGGTAAAAAATGTTAAACTCGCGTCAGGACACGTGACCTGATCGAAAATTCGTAAGACGGAGGGAGAATTGTCATGTTTGTGTAAGATAGCGCAATAAATGAATATTGTATTTTACCACATAAATGATAGTACTTTTATACTGATAAGTGAAGCAATTCGTGCAAAATGATTTCCTAACCATTCCAAAATATCAAAATGCATAACGTTAATATTCAAGTTTTCACTTCTGCCGGCACTCCCGGAGTGCAACCCGTTGTTTTTTTTACCAGATCTATTGTAGTCGCACTAGCCTCAAACGAAATATCAATATGCAAAAGAGATAACTATAGCTCGGAATAATTGTACGCTGTTATCATAGACTCCTATTCTTCTACTTCCTCTACTTCCTCTTCCAAAATTAAACCAATATTATAATTACTTTCATAAAAATGTGAGAAGAAACTTATCTATATCTGGATGATTTTATTTATTTTATTAGTGCCGTTTTGTACTAACTTATTGACAGTTGAAATTTTTGAAAGTTTGTCGTCCATATAATATTATGAAAAAGAAGCAAGACATAGGCCTCTTGTACATGCTAAGAAATTTCACCGTGTCTGCTACAGATAGGACCAATTCATCATGTACACGACAAGAATTTTGTCGGATCTAGGCACGAACACTTATCGTGTCTACTGCAGACAAGACGAATTGGAACGTGTAAACGATAAGATTGTTTTCGGGCATTCGTGCGTAGGTGTGATAGACTAGACAAGTCTGTTATTAATTTTCGTTTGTTTGTGAAGAAAATGTTAACTATGTCCACACAAATAAACGTACAAAAACTACCTGAACCACCTCACCTACCCCGCCCCCCACCGCACCGTAGCAAAACGTCGCGCGTCGTGTCTAGGGCAGACAAGATTTTTTCTTGGTCAGCACCGAAGCAGTGCACACAGTTCGTGTGTAGAAACGACATGAATTCTTACATAGGTCCGGCGACTTTTCTTAGCGTGTACAAGAGCCCATAGGAAGATGGCAGTGATAGATAGTATAGATTATATCTTCTTCTTGTTGCTCTTGAGTCCATATTCAGAGACATATAAAGGCAGCGTTAATTTCATACAACGCAACGTTTGTATGAAAATAACGCTGTCTATATTTTCTCTTAAAATCACTGATTTGTATATCAGACTATTAATAAGTTAATTTTATTATGCAAACATGAATAAAGGACTACATAACTATGACATAAATTCAAAATAATAATATACATACATACATAGATTCATGCCTGTTTCCCAGAGGGGAAGGCAGAAACTACGGATTTCCATTTGCTACGATCCTGACACACTTCTCTGGCTTTATTCACTTTCATCACATTCCTCATACACGCCCGTCGGTTCAAGATGCTCTTAACCAATAAATTTCTTAATCCTAACTAATATTATAAAAGCGAAAATGAGTTTGTTTGTTTGTTACCTTTTCACGCCTAAACCACTGAACCGATCATCCTGAAATTTTGCATATATGTTGTCAAGTGTACAGAAACGGACATAGGCTACCTTTCATCCCGAAAATAATTACTGTTCCCGAGGAAAACAACAATAACGGTCTTATGATAATAGATGGCGCCACGTGTCTTTCGAATAATGATTGAATTATATTATTACAAGCAGAGTACAACCCGTATTGATTGTCAAATTCTAAATTAACGCGAGCGAAGCCGCGGGCAAAAGCTAGTAATAATATATAATAACAATATCAATATCAGTCCTACATAATATAAGCTGTCCCATAATACCCTTTGCTGGGTACGGGTCTCGTTTCAGTGTAAGAAGGGTTAGCCTACCAGTCCATCACGCTGACCCAGTGCGGGTTAAAAGACTTCACATATGTATCTTTGAAAACATTATGGACTACTCTCAATCATGCAGGGTTCCTCACGATGTTTTCCTTAAGAGGAAACACAAGGGCATACAAACGTAGTCCCCTGTTTCTTCCCTGGATAATGCCAGTAAAGCAATACTTTTTTCCAAAAAATTTATGGGCTCTATTGGCATGTCCCTATGATTTCCTTTTTTTCATAAATTAATTAAAAGCCTTCAAAAACCTCAAACATTGACCAGATTTTCCGCTGTGTTTAAACATCCAGAAAACAAATTAGACTAGATTATATAAAAAAAGGAAAACATAGGAACACGGCCAAAGTCTTTCTTTAATTTTTATGATAAAAGTAGTTAAATCGGTCAAGTTTTGGAGAAGGAATCAGGGTATTACGAAACGTTGATTTTGTGTACTTTTAATAGGTATTTTTATTTATACGTATTACTTTATTTATACGCACATAGGTAATTACTTTTTTTAAATTTTGCTCGTCAAAATTGCCACACTCCACCTGATGGTAAGCTGTCGTGTGGTCTAAAAGCAGTGGCCTCCATACTGCCCTCATAGCAGCCGAGGCGATGTTGAGGTCTATACTTTGACGGCCTGAAAAGGTGCTTTTTAGACCCAGGATTGAAATAAGAAGAAAACACGTGCCTTGGCAGAGAATTCCTTGCCTTGGTCGTTCGGCAGAGGTATGAGGACCTAAACTTATTGGTACGCGCTCTAATCGACTCTACCGTGAAAGGATGGCATCTGAGCCCAGCACGCGTTGTTCTGGATAGGAAAGGGGAGGGCGGGATAAGGTGGAATAACTCTTCAGAGCACTCCCCGTGGTATGTTCTGTAGAAACATGCCAATGAGGCAATGTCCCTACGGAGTTGCAGACGTTCCAGTGAACTCGTGACCTCTGGATCTCCGATGATACGGACAGCCCGCCGCTGTAATCTGTCGAGAGCGTCCAGCAAGTACTGCGCGGAGCCATCCCAAATTAATATAAATAGGAATGTGAGTTTGCTTGTTACGCTTTCACGCCTTAACTACTCGACCGATCGTCATGAAATTTCGCATACACATTGTCAGGGGGACAGAAAAGGACAAAGAGTAACTATCATCTAGAAAAAGGTTCTGTTCCCGAAGGATAAAAATTTGACATAACCTAAATTGACCCGAGCGAAGGCGCGGGGAAAGAACGATGGCGAGGTTGGACCCACAAAATGTAAAAATTACCGAAGTACCGTTTAAGTTTAAATATACGTTACTTATAACTACAGGTTTATTAAGATTTTTATATTTTCTTTGGGGGAGGGCTATGTCCAGCAGTGGACTATTATAGCCTGATGATGATGATGATATAAAAAAATACTGTGTGACTATATGAAGGGAATCAAAAGTTATGATTTATTTTAATTTATTAAAAAATGAGTCAGTGTGCACTAACAAAACGCAGCTCGTGTGGGATTACGTTCCAATCTTCAATACTTTATTTGTTTTTACTTTAGATTTGTTCTTGAATAATTATGGGTTTTTCTATTTTTAATAAAAAAATAAAACTCACTTTCGACAGGAAAAACATGAATATTACTTATTATGTAAGTACCTATATATTGTACGAGTAAAGCGTCTACAAAAATATTAAATTATAAACTATTACTGTATATATGGTATAAAGTAAAACGCAACGTTTAGCTGGCAATACTGTCTGCCAGTTGTCAAAATTATATTGTTCTACAACTATCAATGAGTTATCTTAAGACACTTTATCTAAAAAATTGGGACCCAAAAGACATGAAACCCGCCATTGTTCTTTACTTATATTATATTCTAATTTAAAATATTAATTATTCCCTTATTTCACAACCAAATTTGATACTGTTTACACAAAAAGATTTCTTTTGATTGCTATTTGCTCTTTGTGTAAAATAATACAAAATTAAGAATAGTCACTATCCTATTATTATCATCAAGTAAGAACATTCTAAGCGGCTTGAAAACTTGAAACACTACAATCAATAGTACTAGGTGCCCAGTAACGCTAAGAGGTTTTTTTTTCATATATTATTTTTTACGTGGGGGAGTGCATTGACGCATACCCCTCCGCGGGAGCGGGCGGAGGGGTTATATCGGACTCGCCGGGGTAAAAGAGAAAGATGGAATAAGAATAATGTACCTCCCGGAATACCGATTAAACCTACCACGGTGTTCCTCGACAAAACCACTATCGGCGGGGCCGCGCGAATCACTTACCCGCCGAGGTTTCAGCCCGCCGTATGAAACGGCAGGCCACTACACGACAAGACCTACCCTATGGTCACCACTAAAAATTCCATACTGTCTCCCCCCCCCTAGAGGGGAGATGGACACGACACAGAGACGCACGTGGGAACATGCAAGCCGCCTCTCGGACCTGGTGCTGAACGTCTGGCGGTGAGGTCCACAAAACCCGCCACCCCCAGGTCAGATCTCAGGGTGGCTGGAGGTCATTTCGCGCCCTACGGCGCACGGCTCTGCGGTTGAGGAGAGGGTTTAAACGATCCCTTTCCCGCTCCGCCACCTCCTTGATGAAAATCACTTCCTCACAGAATGAGGCGACGCCGTTCCACGACCTCTCGCTCCGGACCATAGACTGAACTACTGCTGGTAGCGAGAGGGCAACCAATCCGACTGCCACGATCAACTTACGGCGCTGCGATGCTCAGGCGGGGCAATCCGCCAAAGTGTGCAGCGCCGTGTCCTCAACAACAACGTCGCGGCAGTCGCCGCAATGATAACAACCGGGCGTCTCTTGCGTATACGACACAGGAACCGGCCAAAACAACCGTGGCCAGTCATTACCTGTGTCAGCCGGAAGGCGAGGGTGCCATGCCGTCTCTCCAGCCACTCCTCAAACACGGGACATACTGCCACGATCGTGGCGTGCCCGAACGCTAAGAGGTCTATCTTAACATTCTTAACTCTAATCGTTCATACGCTAGTTGCTCTTGTTTGTAAAATAATGTATTGTTACTATACCTATACATTTCTTGAAGAAAACAGTGTATTTTATAATTTATTTTTACAGAGGAATCATAAAATTATAAACGCAGTAAAAATTTTATTACGCCCAATGATAAAAATAAATTATTTCAGTCGTAAAACATATTTGAAATGATTCACACAAACTTGTATACCAAAACATGTTTTGTATTAGTTTTCAGTAAGTTAGTTTAAATATTTATAATTATAATAATATCAGCGCTGGATATTAACTGTCCTACTGCACGGGCCTCTTCTCAGTGTGAGAAGGGTTAGGCCATAGTCCACAAGGCTGACCCAATGCGCGTTGGCAGACTTCACATATCTTCGAGAGCATTATGGAGAAATATCAGATATGTAGGTTTCTTCACGATGTTTTCCTTCACCGTTAAAGTGGGCGATAATTTACTATTTAAAACGCACATAACTTCGAAAAGTCACAGATGCGTGCCCTGGGATCGAACTCGAGACCTCTGCGTGGCAGTCCAACGGCTGTCGCTACTCATTCGCTAATTTCCGGAGGTCCAATCACCCTCTTTCCCCCTTCCAGCTCCTTCTCCGTCCCACTTCCTTTACTAAAGGGATGGCAACGCGCAAATCATGCGTCTGGTGTTGCAGGCATCCATAGGCTACCACTTACCAGCAGGTGGGCCGTATGCTTCTTTGCCAACTTAGTTGAATAAAAAAAATATATATCTTCGTTAACTCTTAAATGGTTTGTTTCAGTACTTTATCCAGTAACAGCAAGAAAATATGACGTACAAGCGGAAGCGATGAGATTGTATAGACAAGACTTTAAATCTGTGCTTGCCAAGTTCAGAAAATCCCCTGACTACTTAAAGATCCTTGGGGAAAAGGTAATTTATAGACCTACAACGAGATTTTACACACGGCTTTGCTCGCGTAAATGCAGTACTTTTCCGGATGAATGGTTTTTTTGAAGTGAAAACTTCTTTAGCGGCGTTGTGCACTTTTTTGTAATGGGTAAAAAATGTTAAACTCGCTGACGCGAGACTGACGGACATGTGACCTGATCGAAAATTCGTAAGACGGAGGGAGAATTGTCATGTTTTGTGTACGATAGCGCAATAAATGAACATTGTATTTTACCACATAAATGATAGTACTTTTATACTGATAATTAAAGCAATTCGTGCAAAATTATTCCCTAACCATTCCAAAATATCAAAAATGCCCAACGTTAATATTCAAATTTTCACTTCTGCCGGCACTCCCGGAGTACAACCCGTATTTATTTTTTATACAACTAAGGTGGCAACAAGTATACGGCCCACTTGATGGTAAGTGGTCACCGTAGCGTAAGGACGCCTGCGACATCAGAGGCATCACTTGCGCGTTGCCGACCCTTTAGGAAAGGAAGTGGGAAGGAGAAGGAGCGGGATGGGGGAAAGGGGGTGATTGGGCCTCCGGCACTCTCACTTACCGAACGGAACACAACAGTAGGAATACTGGTATTTCACGTCGATATTCTGTGAAAGGGTAGTCCTTTCCCGGTCGAGCCGGCACATTCATGCTGAAATCAGCGAAGTTCTACTACTTTTAAATATTATGTCATCATCA
Organism: Catocala sponsa; assembly: GCA_963564715.1. Classification (NCBI taxonomy): domain Eukaryota; kingdom Metazoa; phylum Arthropoda; class Insecta; order Lepidoptera; family Erebidae; genus Catocala; species Catocala sponsa. The sequence goes on along the minus strand of OY751356.1, from coordinate 2,743,806 downwards.
TAATATGTTCTTGTCTGTCTCCCTGACAATGTGTATGCGAAATTTCATGATGATCGGTCGAGTAGTTAAGGCGTGAAAGAATAACAAACTTACATACACATTTAAAACATTAACATGATAGAGATTTATAGTGTATATTTTTAAGAATGAGGGTGCATATTTAATTTTATATTACATATATTTAAAACTAGATGTTCCCGCGGTTTTACCCGCGTTTATCGTTACTGCGCCGCCCCCGTAGGTCGTAGCGTGATGTTATATAACCTATAGCCTTCCTCGATAAATAGGCTATCCAACACTAAAATAATTTTCGGTAGAGTCGATTAGAACGCGTACCAACAAGTTTGGGTCCTCGTACCTCTGCCGAACGACCAAGGCATGGAATTCTCTGCCAAGGCACGTGTTTCCTTCTTCCTTCAATCCTGGGTCCTTTAAGCGGGGCGTGAAAAAGCACCATCTCAGGCCGTCAAAGTAGAGACCTCAACATCGCCTCGGCTGCTATGAGGGCGGTGTGGAGACCACTGCTCTTAGACCACACGACTGCTTACCATCAGGTGGAGTGTGGTCATTTTGACGAGCAAAAAAAAAATTTTTCAAGTCGATCCTGTAGTCCCTGAGATTAGCGCGTTCAAACAAACAAACAAGCTTTTCAGCTTTATAATATTAGTATAGATTCAGGTGTCATGTTGACATTGTGTTTCGGATGACAACTTAACGTTCAAAAAGGTGACCGTATTCAAGCGTAGCAGCGCATTTATGATTTAAATCTTTGCTTATCCGCCATTTTGTATTTACAGTACCATGAAATGACGGTGTTCTTCAATGAGGTGGCTATATATGCTCTACAATATGTCCTTGACAACAAGCTGAAGAAAAGAGTATCTGATGTTTGCGGCTATGAAGAAGGTAGCACTCTCGCAGCCGTGTAAGAATTGCATCACACAATTTTAAGTAGTATAGCAGCGATCGATAGCTTTAATGTCAATTTTTTCTCGTCAAAATGACCTCACTCCACCTGATGGTAAGCAGTCGTGTGGTCTAAGAACAGTAGCCTCCACACCGTCCTCATAGCAGCTGAGGCGATGTTGAGGTCTCTACTTTGACGGCCTGAGAAGGTGCATTTTCACGCCCCGCTTAATGGACCCAGGATTGAAGGAAGAAGGAAATAAAAGCGCATATATAACAGCGATTAGGGTATTCAACCATCTACCTGTAGATATAAAACAATTGGAAGGCAAATTGTTTAAAAGTGTCTTAAAAAAATGGTTAATCAAATCTGTATTCTACGATATGCAAGAGTATTTTGCTTTCAAGTGTTCCAAATGGAAAACACCACACTTTTGTAAAATTTAAATTTTTATTATTATGTCCATACTTCATAAATTTACTTTTAATTTATACTATTGCAATGCCCGACAGGGTAGACTGTTGAAACGAAATCTAATTTTAAGAACACATTTCATGTACCTACACAGTTTAAGCAATAAATGTCTTTGTCTTTGAAACACGTGCCTTGGCAGAGAATTCCATGCCTTGGTCGTTCGGCAGAGGTTTGAGGACCCAAACTTGTTGGTACGCGCTCTAGTCGACTCTACCGTGTAAAGATGGCATCTGAGCCCAGCACGCGTTGTTCTGGATAGGAAAGAGGAGGGCGGGAGAAGGTGGAATAACTCTTCAGAGCATTATTTGAATTGTTAATGTCTATAGAAATATAGAGCAGCGAAAGCTCAGTGGGACTGGGGAGACCAACAGACTGCAATGCAGAGGGTCTCGGGTTCGAACCCACGTCGCGTACCTCTGATTTTCGGAAGTTATATGACTATTCGAAATTATGTGCGTATTGATTAACAATTTTATCGCCTGCTCCGTGCCTCGGAGAGCACGTTAAGCCGTCGGTCCCGGCTGCCATGAACATCTATGGCAGTCGTTATTGGGAAGTCAGTGCCCTCTAATATCCTGACACTGGTCTAGCCTTAGAGTATCGTTAGCCTTCGGATTGCGGAGGTCAGATGGCAGTCGCTTCGTATAGAAACTGATATCCAGTCAAATCCGGTTAGACTAGAAAGCCGACCCCAAGTGACTTGGGAATAATATAGGCTAGGCAGAAGATATGAATTGTTGATGTCAATCATATCAATTATTTTAATTACATAATATGTACTTTATTTTTTACTAGATTTTGGCCACGGTTTCACTCGCGTAAATGTAGGTTAGGCTAGTAACCTTTTTTCTGGATGTAAGGTACCCTATGACGCTTTCTGTTCCCCTGAAAACAAGTATGCAAAATTTCGTGATGATCGGTGCAGCAGTTAAAGCGTAAAAGCGTAACAAACGAACAAACTGACATTTATACAGTAGTCGGAACTCGGTTTAATTTTTTTTAAATCTTTTTTTATTACTTTATAATAACTATTTATTTCATATATCAGTTTTAACTATTGGGATTAAATATAATGATCATCAAAAATTGGTCAGCAAATATTGCACAGCATAACGAGCATCTATACGCCTCAAATCACTGCATTCCGTCTCGGAAGTGTTAGGTTATGTTAGGTTCCTTTTTAAACCCACCCAAAAATAGGAGCACCGCGAAGCGGGGCTCCGTCGACTTAGTTTGATCTCTTTAAAGTTTGCTGGCCATGAGTTGCTGATCAATTAGCTATTTCTGCTCACAGATTATATTTTTCTGCTCACAAAAATACCAATACTATGCTAACCATTTAAATAACACCCTTAACTATTTATGTAAACAGCACGATATAGATCCATTTACGTGTAATGTGTCCTCAGCAAGTAAGTGTCTAAGTCTACCATTCTTTAAGTAGTCTTAAGACTATTTTATTATATTATACATGGCATTAACTTGACGTTTGCTCTTTGTTGCTCACTATAACTAATTTATTCTATACTAGCCGATCCGTGCCCACTTTGTTGGGCGTTGTTTATATTTTTGTGATGCAATCATGTTGTATCGCGTACTTTTTTGTAGAACTAATAGAGACCAACATTTTTGATGAACATTATGTTCGTCTATACCGAACCGTTTAGTCAGCGCACGCCGGTAAAGCATCACATCTTGCCCAATTACCGCGGACTTGAATACATATGCCATTATTTTACTCTGAATTTTTTGTTAAATCATAATAAAATATAGCCTATAGCACTCCTGAATAGTGTAGCTTTCTGATTGTGAAAGAATTTTCATGATCGCTTCAGTATTTCCGAAGATTAGCCCTTACAAACAAACAATCAAAGTTACAAACTTTACCTCTTTATAATATTAGTATATATCTATAAGTGAGAACTTGTAATTGGCTCTCATATGACTATGCTGCCGTAATATCTAATGTGTTATAGCTGTAAGTTTTCCATGTTCAAATAAATAAATAATATTTATTTGCAAAAGGATTTTACAATACTTACACTTTGATTATGTACACTGTATCCTTAAATAATAATAAGAACTAGCGGTCGCCTAGTGCTCGAAATTCGACCAAAGTTTGCCTGTAAGATATTGCTGATATATGTCATTATATAGTTCGCAAATGGCTCTTAAGCTTAAGTTATGCTGAAAGTGAAAAGATTACTCGTATAACGTGCTGACAAACTACACACAACCACATACACATACGCACCCCACACACACAAACACACACACACACACACATACACCCTCAACACACACACACACACACACACACACACACACACACACACACACACACACACACACACACACACACACACACACACACACACACACACACACACACACACACACACACACACACACACACGCACATTCAGTCGTTACTGTTGCAAAACCGAGCAATACTTGTTGTGTATGAATCGTTCTGGATGGAAGACGCTGGCGACTGTGATACAGTTCATACTAGTACGGTCGTCAACGATGACCTCTTATCAATGTATAAATTTGTTAATTAAATTTGTTAATGGTTTTATTTTTGTGCACCTAGCTTAAGAGAAATTTGTAAATCTTTTTACTGTAATAAACTATTTTATTATTATTATTATTATTATTATAGTTACGCGCTGCGGCTGCGTGTGTCAAATGCATGGTTGTGTGCGTGTAGTGTTTTTTCATTAATTTAATGTACTTCTAATGTATTTTTTTTTAAATATTAGCATTTGTCACTTCTTCTCTGTATAAACTACAAGTGTGCCAAATTTCATACTCCTCCGTCCGCCCAATTTTCGTAAAAAGGGATCCAAAGTTTTCGCTTCACGTATTAATATATAGATTACATTAACAAAAAAGTGTTATGTTGAACTCTGGTACCCATACTAAGATTTAATTAGTAATTTATTTGGTTGTTAATAAATCATTTGTTATTATTATCAGATTTATTTAGTTTAATCAGTCCACGCTATAGTTATCTCTTTCACACACTGATATAATATTGTCTTCTGTTTACGCGAATGTTATTCATTGAAATTAAACTATTATATACGGATTTTATTGATATTGAAATCAAGAAACATCCTAATTTCAAAAGAGAAGATGGTTGGAATATACCACCAGCTTGGGATCCAGTAATTCAAATAGTCAAACCCAAGAAGAAACAAACCAAAGCTAGACTTCATGATATTTTGAGCTCATTCTGCGTAAATAGAAACACCCATGATTAAATTATGTTCGGGTACTTTGAAATAACTACACTGGAACATTGAGACAACTACCATCTTAGTCTCCCCGTGACCATGGCTGCTGAAAAGCAACCGAAACGTTGGAGAAACGCGAAAAAATCCGTATATCAGGGGTCTAATAACAAAGGCGGCAAAGTCCAGTTGAAGAAGAGGGGACTTTGCCGCCTTTGTTATTAGACCCCTGATATAGTAGTTTAATTTCAACACACTGATATTTCATTCACGCCCAGCGCGACAGCAATAAAACTGTCTGTCAAAACCTTTTTTTTAATATTTCTGATGCTTATATTGCCTTTGAAATTAAACTACTATGTACGGATTTTATCGCGTTGTTTATTTGACACTTTATTACAAAATTTTGAAAAACTGTTACACTACTATAATCACTATTAAACTTTACTAATTTTTAAGCTAATTAAATTATTGAAACTATTAGTACTATTACTATACTATTAACTATTTATATTTATGTTTACCCTCGCATTGAAAAGCATTCGAAACGTCGGAGAAAGTGCAAACATAAATATAAATAATTAATAGTATAAATAGTTTTAATAGCTTCAATAATTTAATTAGTTTAACAGTTTTTCAAAATTTTGTAATAACATGTCAAATAAACTTCGCGATAAAATCCGTATATAGTAGTTTAATTTCAATGAATAACATTCGCGTAAACAGAAGACAATATTATGCTTATATTAAATTAAATTATTTATTTTGTTTTAACAATAAATATCCTTAAGTTAGTTTGTGGAGTCTCCTTTTAAGCATTTAATGCCTGTATTAGGAGGCTCCACTCTTCCATACTGAAATATTTAAATAAAAATTTATGGATAATTATTAAAAATTGATAATTTTAAAAAAAAATATTCATGAATTGCCTCTTAACTTCCAGGTATTACAGAGCACGTGGCAGCCTGCGAGATGACGAGCATTCAGAAAAACCAGAAGACCCCAAAAAGCCTGAAAATACATTGCCAGAGACCTTTGATAACTTGCCGGAGACCTCCAGAAGCCCAATAGACTTGCTGGAACACTACTCACATTTCAATAATATAATGACTGTTCAAGAGAGAAATAATATCAGAGATCTAGCGTTTGAAGTCACTGGGTATAGTTTATATATAGATTTTTTTATTTTGCTCGTCAAAATGACCACACTCCACCTGATGGTAAGCAGTCGTGTGGTCTAAGGGCAGTGACCTCCACATCGCCCCCACAGTAACAGAGGCGATGTTGAGGTCTCTACTTTGACGGCCTGAGAAGATGCTTTTTCACGCCCCGCTTAAAGAACCCCAGGATTGAAGGAAGAAGGAAACACGTGCCTCGGCAGGGAATTCCATGCCTTGGTCGTTCGGCAGAGGTATGAGGACCCAAACTTTCTAATATTATTCTAATATTCCATCACATACACACAACACCATCTAGCCCAAACTAAGCAGAGCTTGTACTATGGGTACTAGACAATGGATAAACATACTTATATACTATTTTTTTGTAAATACATACATATTATACATAGAAACACCCAGACCAAGACAAACATCCATGTTCATGCACACAAATGTTTGACTTGTGCGGGAATCGAAGCCGCGACCTCAGGCGTGGGGGTCGGTTACACTAACCACTACGCCATCGAGGCCGACGAGTAATGATATGTAAACAAAATTTTATTGTAAACTTATCGATTAAAAACAGTGGCCATGAGTTTGTTGCCCGTTCTTGTCATGAGCCTAGATAACTAGCATTTGCGCACGGCTCCGCCCGCTTGGTACTTACATCAATAAGTAGTAGCCTATGTCCTTCCTCAGGTGTTGAACTATATCTGTGCCAAATTTCATCTAAATCTTTTGAGTGGTTTAGCCGTGAAAAGGTAACAGACAGACTGACAGATTTACTTTCGAATTTATAATATTAGTAAGGAAGTAAGGATAATATCAGCCCTGTATTTAAGCTGTCCCACTGCTGGGCACTGGCTTCTTCTCAGTGCGAGGGTTAGGCCATAGTCCTCCACGCTGGACCAGTGCGTAGCAGACTTGACGTATCTTCTAGAAAATTCTTTTTGTTTTTTTGAAAGACAACTTCCGCAATAGAATCTTTTTTTTTTAAATTATATTTTACCACATACCCAACACTATCTAGCCCAAACTAAGCAGAGCTTGTGTACTAGAAAATGGATAAACATACATATATACTTTTTTTTTGTAAATACATACATATTATACATAGAAACACCCAGACCAAGACAAACATCCACGTTCATGTACACAAACGGACTTTACAAACATTCAAACAACGGCCACAAAGAACATTCAAATCCAGAACAATCATTTCTGGATCACACAAAGTTTTGTCCCGTGTGGGATTCGAACCCACATTACTCGACGCAGTGGCAGCGGCGCGGCCACTAAAACCGCCATCCGTAGAGCCTCGCTGATTTCAGCATGAATAATAATAACAATAATAATAATACATTTTTATTCAATAAATAAATAAAAGTCTTTACAAAACACATTACAGGCTACTTAGTCAAATTTATTAAATGTCGAGCGGACATACGCTGTCCGCAAAAATGAGTCATAAAAAAAAAAGCGACAAATGTATGTCCGCTGCACACTTGACTCGTTAATGAGTCAAGTGTCGAGCGCACATACATTTGTCCGTTTGTGTATTGTTTGCACAATGAGTTTTTAATTATTTTTTACGTATTTCCTCTAGACGTTCAAGAAGTTAAAAAAAAATATTTATTTAATTAAATAACGTGTGCTTCGCAGAGCACTACAGTCTTACAGCGACTCGGTAGAGGAACTGATGATTGTTGAGACACAGCTCTTTTATACACAGTAAAGGTGTCACGTGGTTTCATGTGGTCTTGGTGGTCTTATAGTAAGAAAGGATAGGTAACTTTTATGATTATGGATTTGGTCACCATCAAGTTTATACTATTTATTTATTCATTTTTAAACTAACAACTATCATTACAGGTAACCCCAATTCGATAGTGCGCTACATCTTAATTATATACATGAAAAAATAAACATGAAACTCAACTAAGTAACTAAAAAAGACAAAAATAGAACTAAAGTAAACAAATACAAAATTACAAATAAACTTTTAACTTATAACTACTTACAATACTAGGACCATAAACAGGTCACTGTGTAAATAGTAATGTTTGTCAACTCACTAATACATACATACATACATAGATTCACGCCTGTTTTCCAGAGGGGTAGGCAGAGACTACGGATTTCCATTTGCTACGATCCTGACACACTTCTCTGGCTTCATTCACTTTCATCACATTCCTCATACACGCCCGTCGGTTCAAGGAGCTCTTAACCTGGCCTTTGTCCAGAACGCCTCCGATCTGGTCGAGAAACGTTCGCCTAGGTTTTCCTCTTGCGACTGTTCCATTCACACTAGCCTTATAAACTTTCAACTCACTAATGTGACAGCAAAATATATCAACATTCTTGCTTATCTATATATTAATACGTGAAGCGAAAATATATCAACATTCTTGCTTATCATATTAATTACTTTAATAGACCTGGACATGGGACACTTAGCCAGTATTTGTATTATGTATGTATTTAGTATTTGAAACCAAGTAACATGACAAGTCGGTTGGTAACATTATCCTATAGTTATTGTTTGGAGTGGGTTAGCAGAGTACATAACTACTTATTGTATTAAATTTACATTAAAACTTTATTTAATCTAAAGAAAAACATTTTACAATAAAAAAATTGGACACAATAAGTCTTGTTTATAAAGTCTGTTTTTTTTTTTTTTTTTTTTTTCCCACTTACACACAACACCATCTAGCCCAAACTAAGCAGAGCTTGTAATATGGGTACTAGACAATTGATAAACATACATATATACCTTTTTTTTTGTAAATACATACATATTATACATAGAAACACCCAGACCAAGACAAACATCCATGTTCATGCACACAAATGTTTGACTTGTGCGGGAATCGAACCCGCGACCTCAGGCGTGGCAGTCGGTTACACTAACCACTACGCCATCGAGGCCGAACCTGAACTAGGTCAGAGACCTGTATTTCAGGCTGTTTCTAATATTACATTGTTATTCTATTGTTAATAAAGTAAGGGTCTACAAAAAACATTTATACATGTACTGCAAACATATATAGGTAGTTAAGTATAACTACAATTAAAATATTTATAAACAATAACAATTATAAATAAAAAAAAGACGTGTGGCACTCGGAGACTGCCGCGGTAAAGCTATTGCATAGCATTTTTTATCAATATGGATAGAATTACTATATTCGATAAACAAAATGATTAAGTCTGTATTAAAAAATTATGAACTCAATAAAAAGATACCTAAATATAATAGGTACTACAATATTTATATTTTAGTTTAAATATTTTAATTAATGAAATTACTATTATTTTTTAAAAAGGCCCGCGATAGAAGCTATGCAATAGCTTAAAAATTGCTTAAACAAAAATAAATTATTTTACAACTACTAGCAAATTCTCTGTATCTGAATACGTAAGCCTTTTTAGGTCGACCGGGGAAGGACTACCCTCTCACAGAATATCGACGTGAAATACCAGTATTTCTACTGTTGTGTTTCGTTCAGGGAGTGAGAGTACCGTAGGCCCAATTACCCTCTTTCCCCCTTCCCGCTCCTTCTCCTTCCCACTTCCTTTTTCTCCCAAAGGGTCGGCAACGCGCAAGTGATGCCTCTGGTGTTGCAAGCGTCCATAGGCTACGGTGACCACTTACCATCAGGTGGGCCGTATGCTTGTTTGCCACCATAGTTGTATAAAAAAAATAAAATAATTCTTCTCTTCCCAATAATTTTATTAAATGGATTTCCGCCAAGTAACGCCTAATGACGCGATAGCCTAGTGAGAAACCGTTGGACTGCCGCGCAAATATCTCGAGTTCAATCCCAAGTCACGCATCTCTTACTTTTCGAAGTTATGTGCGTATTAAATAGTTAATTACTGCTCGCTTTAACGGTGAAGGAAGACATCGTGAGGAAACCTGCATGTCTGAGAGTTGTACATAATGTTCTCGAAGATATGTGAAGTCTGCCAACCCGCACTGGGCCAGCGTGGTGGACTACGGCTTATCCTTCTCATACTGAGAAGAGTCTCGTGCCCAGCAGTGGGACAGTTTAATACAGGGCTGATATCATTTACCACGCCTGAGGTCGCGGGTTCGATTCCCGCACAAGTCAAACATTTGTGTGCATGAACATGGATGTTTGTCTTGGTCTTAGTGTTTCTATGTATAATATGTATGTATTTACAAAAAAATGGTATATATGTATGTTTATCCATTGTCTAGTACCCATAGTACAAGCTCTGCTTAGTTTGGGTTAGATGGTGTTGAGTGTATGTGGTAGAATATATTATTCACATTTATTTATTATTAGGTAATCAATAAAAATTACATTTTAAATATATTTATAATGTAATTTTTCGCAGTGGACTTGCTTCTGTACACTTCGGTATCCCTCAGGGAAGCGTACTAGGCCCTACGCTGTTCATCGTATATGTGAATGGTCTCTGTGAGCTGAAACTCCCGCAAGCTAGACTATTCACATATGCTGATAACACGGCAATCGTTTTCTACGCCAAAAATTGGGACGAAGTTCAAGTGGTGGCTGAAAATGGCTTACGAGTGGTCGCAGAATGGTTACAACGGAACTTGTTGACCCTTAATATAGACAAGACCAAAGCAATCAACTTTTCAATCACCAAAAGAACATCTCCGCATAGTAATTTTAGCTTAAAACTCCATTCGTGCACTGACCGTATCAACTGTGACTGCCCACAGATAGAACAAACAACTACTATCAAATATCTGGGTCTCTTCTTGGACAGTCATCTTTCATGGTCTAAGCACCTGGAAGCGCTCAGTAGTAGGATTAGATTGCTAATACAGGTGTTTAAGCGACTCGGGAAAATTGCTGACAAGGCAGTTATAAAACTAGTTTATTTTTCATTATGCCAATCCATACTCAATTATGGCATTATATCATGGGGTATCGCGGCTAAATGCTTCTTAATGAGAGTGGAACGTGGACAAAGAGCTCTCTTAAAAGTGGCATTCAAGCGCCCATTTCGATATCCCACTAATCAACTATACGCGGAGGCTGAATTACTTAGGATTAGGAAGCTGTATATTCTCTCTGCTGCTTTAAGATTTCACAGAACCTCGTTAATCACCTGCACTCACAGCCGTTCTAATCGGCGAATTTACTGGGTTAAACTCAAATGTCGCAAATCGTTTGGACAAAAATCTTTTGGCTTCATGGGACCTTACATTTACACGAAACTTAACAATATTCATAATATAATTAAATCAAAAAGAAAGAATTGCAAGGAAACGATAACAAATTGGCTACTTAATCTAGACTATAATAAAACAGAAGAATTTTTAAAGATATTAGTATAACAATAGACCATAATAAATAAATAGAAAAACAATTATAAACGAAAACACTATCACACACATACATGCATTGCACTCCACACCACATGGCACCACATCATACTTCATCATACTACATCACATCGCGCCACATCGCACCGTACCACACCATACTTCACCACAGCCACAATACATCACACCACATCACATAACATCACAACACACCACACCACATCACATAACATCACACCACATAGCACCAAATCACCCCACATAACCACTTTTACACTCCACTCCACATCTCACCCCTTGTTACCAACTCTCACTAACCATACTTCGCAAACTACATACCATATTATTATTACTATTTTTTATTTTTTTGTTTGTACTTTCTGTTCATCTTATTCTATTGTCGAAATATTGTATTTGAACGAAAGAGACCAGATCCCACAATACAGGGAATCCTAGTGTGGGTCTAGGGCCTCAACCCATGTATTGCTTGTTTTCTATGAGACAATAAACTATTATTATTATTATTATAAAAAAAAATGTTAATATTATATTATTATTATTTATTATACCGCCTAATTCGAATTAATTTACATAATAATTTTATACGTCTTTTTGTAGAACCAACTTGGGTCGGCAATCACCAATACATAGACTTCTTGATCAGTACAATAGTATACAAAGTCGCGACACCGAAATTGACATCTTCAACGATTCCTACAATAATTATAAGACTAAATTGTTAAAACTATTCTCCCTAGATTAATTCTCCACACATTTCGAATTTATTTGTTGTTATTTGAATGACTAGTAGATATAAGTTAGAAAATAAGTAACTACCTTATTATAGCCAATGTTATGCATACCGTAACTGTCATATGTATCAGATGCAATACTATGTAATGTTTCCTATAAATGTATAAATACATATGATGTGGTTGTGCTAAATAAATAAATAAATAAATATACGTTTTTCAGAAAATTGATACATATGATCATAAATAGCATGGGACCAATTGACAACTCGATCAAGTCAACTCGGCTGCCGTTTGGAGGAGACCAGGGGGAGGTGATCACCACCACAGAAAAGGACCATCTTCATACGGTAACTAACCATCTCATAAGATACCATACTACGTGTGGCAAGTACATACCAGAAGTGAGAACTTCGATCAACAATACAACTAGATATCGGGTCGGCGCAAAAAATACGTCTCAGTAAATAACAGCGCACTTGAGATGTGAGCTCTTATTTTGTTTAGTTCGCTTTAAACATAGCCAATGTAAACACGTCTCACAATGCCGCAGAGTTTATTCAAAAGTTGCAAAAATAATGCCCGATAAAGCAATTGAACGTCCGGATTATCTTACTTTCGGTAAGTACATGAAGAATAAGTTATGTTTTAAGCTTTGAACTAACAAATAATATCATATATTGAACAAAATTACTGATTTTAAACCACCGTTTCAAATGTATGGCCAAGGCTCGCCAACACAGGCACAAACTTTTATAACAAGAATAAACGAAACAAAACGTTGTAGGACTCAAGGCAATAACAGGAAAAAGTACTTTATTTGTTGCCGCTTAAGGTTGATTTCACACTAAATGTTGTATGTGACGAATGATCGTAAGTATTAGATAATATTTCATGTACAGTTGCTTGTATGTAGGCTACTATACTTTGTCATAAATTAACAAAAAATATTAACAGTCACATACAAAAGATCCCACTGGGTCGAAGTGTCGCTGGTCTGCACTGACTGCCCCCACACACAAGATAACCGTCACATAATTCTGACGAATTGAAACAACGAATACGAGCAGACACTAACTGATATATAATAATAAGTTTAATAATAATAATAATAAAAAAGAAGAAATAAGTAGAATATGGAAAATGAACAAAGTATACATTGTGCCCCTGGTGCTCTCCTGTGCTAGGCGTCATACCCAAACACCTTCTTCACTATTTACGACAGATAGAGCTACCCACCAACCTTTACATCACTATGCAGAAGGCCGCTATACTCAATACTTGCCGTATAGTTCGTAAGTTTTTGCAGGACGAGCCCCTTTTAATAAATAATGCCCCAAATGAACTCCACTTGGCCTAGACCCGTGGTTTTCATTAAATACCGAATTTTATTTCGAGAAAAAACAAATTAAACCAACTAAAATAATAATAAATTGGTATAAATTTATTTATTGCCAATAAGTACATAATATACAAGTTCTTATAATAAGTGACAGCTTATCAAAAATTAAATATTGATGTAAAAGATCCTGTTATGTCAGATTTTGCAAAGCGTCCTGCACTAGGCAAAGCCTGTCACGCAGGCAAGCTTTCAATTACAATTTGCCAATATGGATAACATAGCTCTCCGGATAACCAAGATGAAGAGGCAGTGGGCAGGGCACATAGCACGCAGAACCGATGGCCGTTGGGGCAAAAAGGTTCTAGAGTGGCGGCCACGCACCGGAACACGCAGCAGGGGTAGGCCTCCCTCAAAGTGGACCGACGACCTGGTAAAGGTCGCGGGAAGCAGTTGGATGCGGTTGGCCCAATACCAGTCTGTGTGGAAAACCTTGGGGGAGGCCTATGTCCAGCAGTGGACGTCTTTTGGCTGACATGATGATGATGATGATGATGAATATGGATAAATTACAATATTTATCTTTAAATACAATATATATCTTTAAATACAAACTGTATAAAAGGTTGTTGATATTTATTATTAACAACACATGTTATATAAGTTAATAAAATATTATGTACCGAAGCGAGCTCTTTTTTTTTTTTTTTTTGAATTTTTTTTTATGGATAAGGGGGCAAACGAGCATACGGATCGCCTGATGGTAAGCGATTACCGCCGCCCATGGACACCCGCAACACCAGAGGAATTACAAATGCATTGCCGGCCTTTTAAAAAGGAGTACGCTCTTATGTTTAATAGATTAGTTTTAAGGAGTAACTGCGTTAAATAGATACTACGAATGATATGTTAAGAGAGAATATTTATTCTAAAGTTAACATTGGTAAAAACACTTAACACTTAATAACTGGTTACAAGCAGAGTACAACCCGCATTGATTGTCAAATTCTAAATTAACGTTAGCGAAGCCGCGGGCAAAACCTAGCAATAATATAATTCAATCATGATTCGAAAGACTTTTATAATATTACTAGCTTTTGCCCGCGGCTTCGCTCGCGTTAATTTAGAATTTGGCAATCAGTTCGGGTTGTACTCTGATTGTAATAATATAATTCAATCATGATTCGAAAGACACGTGGCGCCATCTATTATCATAAGAACGTTGTTATTGTTTTCCTCGGGAACAGTAATTTTTTTCGGAATGAATGGTAGCCTATGTCCGTTTCTGTACATCTGTCAACGTATATGCAAAATATCAGGATAATCGGTTCAGTGGTTTAGGCGTGAAAAGGTAACAAACAAACAAACTCATTTTCGCTTTTATAATATTAGTTAGGATTAGGATAATTAGGATTTTGTTAAACTTAATATTACTTTAAGCTAGTGTACTGTATCCTAATTTTATGAAATAAACATTCATTCATTTCTCAGACGGCACATTTGTAGTTTAATGCAGTGGTCCGACCGCCGGCGAGAAAACGGCTAACTATCAGCGATTTTCTCTCTCAAGAAACGCACAATTATTGTGTAAACGAAAGAGATGCATATATTAAAAGTTGCTCGCTGACTGTTCACACTGCCGGCGACGACTCGCTTTACTAGTTTTGTCGCTGAGCGACAAGAGCTTTCAAAAATAAACTCGCTCAGCGATACTCGTTCAGCGATATTCGTTCAGCGATGCTCGCTCGTCGCGCGCGCAGGTTTGCACAGGACTGAGCGACCGCGGGCGAGTGGCGCGAGTAATCGCTCGTCGCACTTGCACACTCGCTTATAGCCCGGCGACAAAACTATCGAAACTACACACTCGCTTCCCGCTGGTCGTCAACTCGTTTATAGTTTCTAGTTTTACTCGTTTCTCGTTCATCGTCGGCGGTCGGACCACTGCCTAAATCTTTGACTATTATAGGTTTGTTTTTGTTACAGATAACAAAACCTCATAGTGAGGACACCACACAAACTTCGACTACAGCCACTGAACTAGACAAGTCTCCAGCTGATACTTATAGATACTTATACAAGGCTAGAATAGAGTAATGTATTAAATATTAAAGTCTGCTTATTGAATAATTTGGCGTTTCGTTTTATTTATAACTAGCTGTACCCGCGGTTTCACCTGCGTTTATGGTTACTGCACCGCCCCCGTGAGTCGTAGTGTGATTTTATATAGCCTATAGCCTTCCTCGATAAATAGGATATCCAACACTAAAATAATCTTTCAATCCGGACCAGTAGTTCCTAAGATTAGCGCGTTCAAACAAACAAACTAAAAAATAGATTACACACTATCGCTCGCTATCAAGTAAATGTAATGTGTGAGCTCACTCTTCTTATCGTGGACATTTCTCAGACGGCACATCTATAGCTTAAATCTTTGACTATTATAGGTTTGTTTTTGTTACAGATAACAAAAGCTCATTGTGAGGACATTACAGAAACTTCGACTACAGCAACTGAACAAGGCAAGTCTCCAGCTGATACTTATAGATACTTATACAAGTCTAGAATAGACTAATGTATTAAATATTAAAGTCTGCTTATTGAATAACTAGGTGTTTCGTTTTATTAGGGTTATTACTAAGACTCCGTTGTCCGTCTGTCTGTCCATCTGTCACCAGGCTGTATCTCATGAACCGTGATAGTTAGACAGTTGAAATTTTCACAGATGATGTATTTCTGTTGCCGCTATAACAAAAAATACTAAAAAACAGAATAAAATAAATATTTAAGGGGGCTCACATACAACAAACGTGATTATTTTGCTTGTTTTTGCTCGATATTGATAACGGCACTAGGTAGACGTTTGAAATATTCACAGAATATTTAGTTATATATTCACTTTAAAAATAAATAATTAAATTAAAATAAAACAAATATTTAAGGGGGGCTCCCATACAACAAACATAATATTTTTGCCGTTTTTATAGATAATGGTACGGAACCCATCGTGCATGAGTCCGACTCGCACTTGGCCGGGTTTTTTTTATAACTAGCTGTGCCCGCGGTTTCACTCGCGTTTATGATTACAGCGCCGCCCCCGTGGGTCGTAGCGTGATGTTATATAGCGTATAGCCTTCCTCGATAAATGAGCTATCCAACAATAAAATAATTTTTCAATTCGGACCAGTAGTTCCTAAGATTAGCCGTTCAAACAAACAAACAAACTCTTCAGCTTTTTATTATTAGTATAGATGATATTATGAGATTTAGATGTACGACATTTTAGTTTGATCTATCAGATCAGATTAAAATATTCTAAATCTAACACATACACACAACACCATCTAGCCCAAACTAAGCAGAGCTTGTACTATGGGTACTAGACAATGCATAAACATACATATATACTTTTTAAGTAAATACATACATATTATATATAGAAACACCCAGACCAAGACAAACATCCATGTTCATGCACACAAATGTTTGACTTGTGCGGGAATCGAACTCGCGACCTCAGGCGTGGCAGTCGGTTACACTAACCACTACGCCATCAAGGTCGCCAGATAGAAGCTTTATGACCAAATAGTAGACGGGCAACGGCGTGGCGCCGGCGCAATGTCAGAATAAAGCCGCGCGCTAGCCGCTGCGATGTCGCATAGCGGGGCGCCCCGCAGTGGGCGGCGTTACTAGTTTTCTCTTCCCCTGCTTCACCCCTCAATTACCTAAACATCGTCTGGTTACAGCGCCTTAACCTAGCTCCTAACAAAATTTAGAGGGGTCTAACTATGTTTACTAGCTCGACAGCTAGTAAACATAGTTAGACCCCTTGGCGACCAAAGTGGTCGAAATTCAACCATAATAAATTGTATACTTAACTGATGTTAGCGGTACATGTATAAATGTTTTTACGGGTATGGTACCCTTCATGACAAAACATATTGTATTAAAATTAAACTATGTACTACTAGCTTTTGCCCGCGGCTTCGCTCGCGTTAATTTAGAATTTGACAATTAATTCTGGTTGTACTCTGCTTGTTTAATAATATAATTCAATCATGATTCGAAAGACACGTGGCGCCATCTATTATCATAAGAACGTTATTGTTGTTTTCCTCGGGAACAGTAATTTTTTTTAAGTTGAAAGGTAGCCTATGTCCGTTTCTGTACACCTGACAACGTATATACAAAATTTCAGGATGATCGGTTCAGTGGTTTAGGCGTGAAAAGGTAACAAACAAAAACACAAACTCATTTTCGATTTTATAATATTATATAGTTACGAAGTTAGGATTAGGATTAGGATAGTTAGGATTAGGATTATGAAGTTAGGATTAGGATTAGGATAACGCGAAATTGCAATAGGTACTTAAAGTAAGTAACCATACTTACGCAGAATTACATATACGCCATCAGGGAAACCTAATGTGGGAAACAATGTAACAATTTTGTACCTAAAAGGAGTCAGAAATAAATATAATTTTTATTTTCATTAGCCGAACCATATCGAAATACTACGAACGCGCTTCGACTGCGTGTGTCAAATGCATGGTTGTGTGCGTGTAGTGTTTTTTCATTAATTTAATGTATTAATAAAAATATTAAGATTCGCCACTGTGCGAAATTTCATACTCCTCCGTCCGCGCAATTTTCGTAAAAAGGGGTGCAAAGTTTTTGCTTCACGTATTAATATACATATAGATAACTCAGATAGTCAGATGTCATGTTGACATGGTGTGTTGGATGACAACTTAACTTACAGACATATGACCGTATTTAGACGCAGTAGGGGGTAACCATGATTTAAATCTTTGCTCGAATCGTTTCAGCTGTTTTCAGCGAGGCTATAGCACTCATTAATTATACCTATATAATTTAAATTCATGGTCTATTGTTTTTAACAATCAGTTTAAGTACCTTCAAACAAAATCTGTACTAATTCTGATCTAAACAAATAAATACAATTGAAGTATCTGTTTGTAATGTCGAAATAACAGCTTTTTACTAAATGCGTATGAAAGTATAATATACAGTAGATATATAAAATAACCAATATTAAAAATTTTCGTCTGTCTGTTTGTTCCTGCTAATCTCTGAAACAGCTGGACCGATTTTGACGGGACTTTCACTGGCAGATAGCAGATGTTATAAAGAGTAACTTAGGATACTTTTATTTTAGAAAAGTTAGGAAACTGCAAAAAAAAATATTGAACATTTTTATTAAACTCCATGCGGCCAAATTCGGGTATAAAAGCTAGTTGTGAATAATTATTTACTTAGCTGTCACCAATTCAATTATTAATCGACACCACCTGTGCTAATCAAGTGGTAACATTACGCGTAAATTACCGTCACCAAGGATATTTACACGCGTAAAGTTTACGTGGAGGCATGATTGGCGAGGTTAAGCAACCTTGGGGCGGCCAAGAATTGGATTTATCGCAGAATACTGTTTGTACTATATGAAGGTTGGCAACCTTCATATAGGAACAAAGAGCAAATTATTCAATGTTTGCATTCTACCAATCTTAATGTATGGAAGCCAAACATGGGCCACAACAAAAAACACAAGGAATAGAATTGCTATTTGCCAACGAGCAATGGAGAGAAGCATGATAGGAGTAAAGAGGGGGGATAGAATAAGAAACATTAATATTAGAAAAAAGACCAAAATACAGAACGTAACCCTAAAAATAAAAAGGCTAAATTGGAAGTGGTCGGGACACATGGTCAGAGGAAGGGACAAATGGAACAAAATAATTACACATTGGTACCCAAGGGAAGGTAAAAGGAAAAGAGGCAGACAACAAAGAAGATGGGACGATGATATCAGGCAGGTTGCAGGCATAACATGGAGTAGAGTAACCAGAGAGAGACTAGAATGGAGTAGGTTGGAGGAGGCCTTTGCCAACTGGCAAACGGACTTACAGAAAGTAAAGAAACACCAAATACGCGAATAATTTTAATTGTGTGTAAAATACATACATATCAGTGTAGTAGTAGAAGAAACAATTTTATATCTGTTGTCCGAATAAAAGGCTTTATTATTATATTATTTAGAGCAGCGATAGCTCAGTGGGGAGACCAACAGACTGCAATGCAGAGGGTCTCGGGTTCGAACCCACGTCGCGCACCTCTGACTTTCGGAAGTTATATGACTTTTCGAAATTATGTGCGTATTGATTGACAATTATCGCCTGCTCCGTGCCTCGGAGAGCACGTTAAGCCGTCGGTCCCGGCTGCCATGAACATCTATGGCAGTCGTTATTGGGAGAGTGTCGACACAAAAGATCCCATTGGGTCGAAGTGTCGCCGGTCTGCACTGACTGGCCCCCACATAAGATAAGATAAGATAAGATTATATTATTTACTGTTTGTACTTCTATTAACTACTTGGCTGGTCGTCATGAAATTTCGGATACACGTCGCGGGTACAGAAAAAGACAAAGAGTACCTTTCATCCAGAAAAAGTACCCACTGTTCCCGAAAGAGTGAAACCGCGAGCAAAATGTAGACAATAACTTCTGAAACGTCCATGACTCCTACGGCAGAGTCATGGACGTTGACGTCGTTGCTCGTCCGTGACCTACGAGAGAGTAAAAATCTTTGGTATTTTTTTCGCGAGCAATCACAACGAGCTCTCTCGACTCCCCGTAGGGGTCACGGACGCGCAACGATAGCGTCTTTTTTATGTGTCATGGGCATACGAAAGGATAAGAATGATTTCAGCCCTTTATTAAACTGTCCCAACAACAGGCTCAACCTTGCCTGAACCTTGCAACTAACATAAATGTAAATTCAGTAAATGTAACAAACTCACTAACCCCTTTGACGTTCATAAGAGTTACTTTGTGACCGAAGTGACTAAATGATTTTTGACTTTTAGTAAAGTAAGTATTTATTTTTCAAAATATAGATACACGTTCTTATACAGATATTATAACACAGAAAACAAAAAAAAAGAAAGTAGATACATAGGATAGTCTCCCCGTGACCATGGCTGCTGAAAAGCAACCGAAACGTCGGGGAAAGTGTAAACATAAATATAAATAGTATAATAGTATAGTAATAGTATAAATAGTTTTAATAGTTTCAATAATTTAATTAGCTTAAAAATTTGTAAAGTTTAATAGTAATAGTAGTGTAACAGTTTTTCAAAATTTTGTAATAAAGTATCAAATAAACAACGCGATAAAATCCGTATATAGTAGTTTAATTTCAATGAATAACATTCGCGTAAGCAGAAAACAATATTATACATAGGATATAATGAAAAGCGAGGTTACCACTCACAGGTTTGTTGTTGGTTTGCGGTTAATACCTCAAACCAACCCTGATGTTATGTGGTAACCCCAAGTGACGCCCGGACGTACATTGACTTTTGACCACTGCTGGGCACGGGCCTCTTGTCAGTGTGAGAAGGGTTCGGTTCAATATTTCTTTATTTCTTATTAAAGACAATTACATGTCGCTTACATAAGAAAATACAAACAAATGCATTACACTAATTAGTCCGATAACATAATACATATTATATTATGTAGGTATCAAAACAAAAACACAGAACAAAAGGTAATATTATAACTATGTGATACCCACAACTATGAATAATTTGTGCGGCGGTCCAAGTTAAACGCTTGGAATGTTTTAAAAGAAAAAAAAATATACAAACTATAAAAAATCAAGCCAAAATGGAATGGTCGTCATTAATAAGCTCAATCACCCTTCTTTTGAAGACACTTAACGACTTTGCTTACTTAATGCTTTCTTTATGGGTTAGGCCATAGTCCACAACGTTAGCACTGGCCTAGCGTGTTGGAGTATGCGCAGGTTGGTAGGCACATATTCACATATTTTCGAGAACATTATGTAGAACTCTCAGACATGCAGGTTTCCTCACGATGTTTTCCTTCACCGTTAAAGCGAGCGATGATTAACTATTTAATACGTACATAACTTCGAAAAGTCAGAGATCCTTAGAATTGAGCTCAAGACGTCTAGGTGGCATAGTGGTTAGTGTAACTGATTGCCACGCATAAGGTCGCGGGTTCGATTCCCGCACAAGTCAAATATTTGTGCCTGAAAGTCACAACAGACTTCGAACTCAGGGCGGCCTGTGCAAAGAAAATATGTTCAGGTTAGGTATACGGTCCCACACTGGGCTGTTTGTGCGCTAGAACCCAAACGATGTCGCATCTTTTATTGTGCCCTGAGTACCAAAAACTGCACGCATGAGGACTCGATGATTGCTTCAGACGATGCAATCAAGGTGGCTGCGTTCTGGGCCGCAACAATACAATATTGAGCAATGATTGCCACCGAAACTGTAAGAGGAAGAAAGCCGTCTACGGGATTCCACTCCTGAGAATTTATTGCCAGAATCAAAACTTTTTGCTCCTGATCCGAGATTCAAACAATAATCCAACATATTGCCCGCTTGGTATCCCAGGGTACCAAACAGGGAAAATCGAGGTTCTTAAAAAAGGTTTTTACAGGGTCGACAACGCGCAAGTGATGCTTCTGGTGTTGCAAGCGTCCATAGACTACGGTGACCACTTACCACGTTAACTAGTTAGTTGGACGTGTGTTATCCGCACTTAGCCCCACAATTGGGCCATTGTGCATAAGTAACCGACGCTAAATATTGTTCGGTTACTCATACCATCCCAGCTCCGTCCAGAAAGACAAAAGGTGATTGATGTTGCGCAGTACCTACCTTCTTCATCGTTTCTTGACTGTTTAGAAGTTTCGCCCGTTGGTTGCCACTGACCACTTACCATCAGGTGGGCCGTATCCTTGTTTGCCACTTTAGTAGTATAAAAAAAAGATAGAATTTCTGTCTTCCTCACTTATGCGTTGTTAATCATTCAAATCAAAGCCAGTAAAGTGCGTTTCGATTCTACATACTAAAATGCCATGCTTTAAAAGAAAGCGTATAGAATTTTCTTTTCTTAGCCTTTTGTTTTGTCCCACGCTGGGCAGAAGCCTCTTCCTTGGACTTCCAAACCACTCTGTAGATATACCCTGCCAGTCTCTTTCGAAGATGTCCAAGTCGTCTAGCCATCACCGTTTAGATCTGCTTCGTCGGCGTCGACTATAAAATACTATAAAATAATAATAATATTGAAAACTAGCTTTGGCGTGCGGCTTCGCCTGCGTGATAGTAGGTATCACGCAGGCGAAGCCGAATTGATAGGTTCCCTGTCCGATGTCTAAAATATATCTTAGCTCAAATTATTTCATCTCTATAATATTATTAAGTTATTATTGTTATTATCTTTAGTTTTTTATAGTCAGTAGTATATGGCATAATGGCTGTAACACCTTGTTAATCCGAGTTGTAAAATACTGAAATTACCTATATTTAATTGGCGATTTAAAAGAGTGGACGTGAGTTTCTTGCAGGTTTCTTCTCATAGGCTCAACTCTTTGCCTGAACGTAGCAACTAAGCTAAATGTAGCTTCAGTAACTTAGTAAACTCACTAACCTATATACTTTGACGTTCATAAGTGTTACTTTGTGACCTAAATGAATAAATGATTTTTGACTTTGACTTTTATGTATCTTATATACATAACAATAGATTTTCTATTTTGTCAATCACGGGACAGCAATTTTTTTTATTTTAGCCTTTTCATAGGGCAAAGGCCTTCCTTCGATTTTTCCACTCCTTTCTGTCCAGTGCCAATTGTCTCCATTGCCGATTGAACACATCCAAGTCATCCCGTCATCTCATTTTGGGCCTGCCGCGGGGCCGTTTTTTATTTCTTGCCCAAACTGTGGGGATTTTTGCCCACTCTTCTTCAGACATGCGACAGATATGACAAGCCCAGTTCCATTTGAGTTCGGCATCAGTTTGGCCCACATCCTTAGCCTTTGTTTGGGAGCGCAGTACCGTATTTCTGACCTTATCTATCAGCTTAACACCGAGTATACTGCGCTCCGTTGGCAGACCTCGATGTTGGACTTCTGATTCTTAGTTAATGACTATGGCTGCGCTCTGTAGGTGAGGGTAGATAGGACACACACGTCCTTCCTTCCTTTTTAGGGGTAATGGTAGAGTGCCCTTCATTATGAATTTCATTGACCAGTAGATCCTCAAGGCGTTATAAAAATAACTAGCGGTCGCCTAGTGCTCGAAATTCGACCAAAGTTTGCCTGTAAGATATTGCTGATATATGTCATTATATATTGATATATGTAACCATGGTTACGCGCTTCGACTGCGTGTGTCTGCATGGTTGTGTGCGTGTAGTGTTTTTTCATTAATTTAATGTATTTCTAATGCATATTTTATAAAATAGGGACACCCGGATGGAACGAAGTTCCTTTCGATTAATTAGTGAAAGAATTGTAATAAAATTTTATTTTTTTAAGTTATAATAATTTTTTTTTTATTATTAACAAATATAACGTAATATAAACTTAATCAGTAGGCTCAATTTTAGTAATAATTGGCTTGTGGACATTAACAATACATACATATTAAGAAATAACCTTAAACTTACAACTATAGCAAAAAGTGTCGTTACAACTTTTGGTCTTAATTTTTTCCGTCTAGCCCCCTTTCGCAACGCGCGATAAGGAACTTCGTTCCAATAATAGATAATGATAGTTAAGATTCGTAACTTACGACATAATTCTGAAAATAATTTTCATCACGTTTTTCATAACATTTAATGTGTTTAATTAATTGAATTAATTACATTGTAAATAAGCTAATGATGACGTCATTGATAGACAGTAAATACAACATACATTGTTTTAACCACACTTGAGTAAATAACTTTAAACAAATCGTTTGAATGGCACGTTTTGGGTAAAACCGTGTGCCCACTATATTGGTACCTTATTCTTTTTTTTTACGTGGGGGAATGCATTGACTCATACCCCTCCGCGGGGGTGGGCGGAGGGGTTATGTCGGACTCACCGGAGTAAAAGACAAAGATGGAATGAGAATAATGTACCTCCCGGAATACCGACTAAACCTACCACGGTGTTCCTCGACAAAACCTCTATCGGCGGGGCCGCGCATATCACTTGCACATGTGGTCGCGACCCCGCCGAGGTTTCGGCCCGCCGTATGAAATGGCAGGCCACTACACGAAAAGACCTACCCTAAGGTCACCACTAAATAAAAATCCCTATTGTCTCCCCCCTAGAGGGGAGACGGACACGACACAGAGGCGCGCGTGGGTACACGCACGCCGCCTCTCGGACCTGGTGCTGAACGGATGGCGAGCAGGCTCACGAAGCCCGCCACCCCCAGGTCAAACCTCAGGGTAACCCACTATATTGGTACCTAGGTGATATAGCCATTATGTCTTACGAAGGGAAACCCTTCCAGGGGAGCACGACCTCACCACGCACAGGAGTGAGTTGCTGATGACTCGGACACATTATATTCGGACACAGTGTCCGAATCGACACATTTACATTTGGCAGCAAAAAGTTTTATGCTTAACGTAGAAAGAGCTCAACGTTCTGTCCTTAAAACGATGTACAAAAGACATTTTAGATACTCAACCACCCAACTGTACAAGGATTGCAAGTTTCTTAACGTGCGGCAGTTATTTCTTTTATCAACATTTCTGAAGATGCACAAAGTAGTAACTAACTCAGCAGAACTTCAGAACCTTTTAAGACGTAGGGTGTACCGAATTAACGTACCCAAAGTAAATACATCCTTTGCAAGACGTTTCAGTCCATTTATCGATTGTTATGTATACAACAAAGTAGTTAAGTACTGATATTCGGCAGTGTTCTACTAAAGAGGCAAAAGTTAAGACAACTAATTGGCTTACATCTCTGGATTATGAATCCACGGAAAAACTACTTATACACCTAGCCTAGAACAATTAATAACCTTGAGTTTACATTACACATAATAATAAAATAGTAAGTATTTTATTTATATACATAAATATATATGTATTATATAGTGAGGATATATATATATATATATATATATGTATATATATATATATGTATATATATATATATATATGTATATATTTATTTTTACCTATAGATTAGAAATACGTACATACATACATACTTATCTTAAATTGTTTATAAATTTACTTTTGTTGATTTCGATCGAGCCAAAATTGTATTTCAATTTGAATTATTGTAATCGGAATAAGGCATCCACAGGACAGGCTTGCCTAGTGTGGGGCCAATGGATTCTATGTGAAATATTGTACTCTTTTGGTAATAAATTATTTTTATTTTATTTTTAATTTTTTTATTTTAATTTCAATATTGTCTCACTGATGATTCGGACACCAATAAAAAAGCTGTTTTGTACAGTCAGATAAAAAACTTCCAACG
This sequence comes from Catocala sponsa, assembly GCA_963564715.1. Taxonomy (NCBI): domain Eukaryota; kingdom Metazoa; phylum Arthropoda; class Insecta; order Lepidoptera; family Erebidae; genus Catocala; species Catocala sponsa. Next base: position 2,718,272 of record OY751356.1, on the reverse strand, counting down.
ATATCTTAATTGTAGAAATCTGGGTTAGTACCGCATTTGCCCCTGTCCCACGTTCAAAAGTGTTCCTCATTTGTCCCTCTTTTTAAATTATTCCTTGTTCGTCCTACATTTTTGTGCATGGGTTAGTTTAGGTTAGACAAAACATGGTTGAAAGGCAATGGTTAGTTTATGTATCGCCTTAATTCCAAATATTATATTTTAAACCTTTTTATCTAACTGTACTAAATAGCTTCAATAGTTTAATGGTGTCGAAATTGTCAGTTAAAAAAATATTAAAATTAAATTGTGTCATTTCGGACAAGGTCCGAATATATTATGTCCGAGTCGTCAGCAACTTACAGGAGTGACATCGGGCATGACCTGGGTGCTGCTGGCACGCTGGTCACCCGCAAGGACTCACTTCTGTGGGCAGGCCCTCGATAGCTGCGCCATCCACTGGCTCTGGCGACCTGGACTGACCAACGGGCCCACACGGGCCCACCCTAGAGACTCGCCTGTATTAGCCGGCGGCAACGACCACCACCAAAACAGGACCACGGCCTGGTTTGGTTACCTCGAGACCCCGTAGGGGTCTACGAGAAGAACCCCTGATGATGAACAGGGGCCGGGCCACCAAGCACGATCACCCAGCCTAACTAGCAGACCTGCCTAACAGTGGCAAAGTTTATATACTGAGTTGTCTACTCCAAGATTCATGACCTAGGCCATTAAAATATCTACCAGAGTACAACAGTCGACAACAACCCTAAAGGAATCCGAAAAATTATCAAAATATTCAATAAGTTATTTATACAAGTGCTACTGAAAGAATTATTATATCCAAATATTAATATTGTCCAATTTAATCGGCAGCTGTTTAAATAATGATTTTTGAATTATTTGCTTAAATTTTTGGTATATAAGCTGTTCGCTGGAGTTTTGAAAACATAGTAAGGAGTTTGACCGATTAGGTCATATCTCCTAAGTATCAAAATTTGAGTAATCATGGCTTCCGTCAAATTCCTGGTGGCTTTAGCCTTGGTAAGTAACCAACTGTTATATTATTTTTCCTTGTCGCCTTTAGTCTCTTCTCAGTGAGAGAAGGGCTACGCCATTGTCCACAACGTGCCAAGTGCGGGTTGGCAGCCTTCACATATCCTCGAGAACATTATGTAGAACTCTCAGACATGCAGGTTTCCTCACGATGTTGTTCTTCACTGTCATTCAAATAGTTATTTTCGTTCCATCGCTTGATTTAAAAAACACTTTTTAATTTTCTACATTGTCCCCAATATTTCGGTTACTTTTCAGCAGCCATAATCATGAGAGACTAAGATGGTAGTCGTCCCATTGTCCTGAAGTGTAGTTATTTTATAATACCCAACATATCTTATTTTTGGAGTAATTATTTACGCAGCATGAGTTTGAAGTATCATACAATCTTGCTGTGTTTTGCTTCTTCTTGGGTTTAACAAACTGTAATACTGGATCCTAAGCTTTTAAAATTTTGATGTTTTTTAATTTCTATAGCCTGACAAAATCCTTAGTAGAAAACATATTATTTTAATATTTGTGGTTTATCAAATCTCAGGTAGCGGTTGGTCTCCTGCCGCATACATATTCACGACTGTTTCCCAGAGGGAAGAGGATGTCCATTTGTTACGATCCTGAGACACTTCTCTGGTTTCATTCCTCACATTTCTTATACACGCTCGCCGGTTTAAGGTGCTCTTGACATGGCCTTTATCCAGACGTCTCCGATCTGATCGAGAAACGTTCGCCTAGGTCTTCCCCTTGCGGCTGTTCCATTCACATAGCCTTATAAACTTTCTTAGTCAGTCTTTTCTAAAGCCCCTGTTGCATATGATAAAGATAATTATTTATAGCTCAACTGTGTCTGGTCTTATTCGTAAAATAGTTTTTAGACTCAACAATTAATCCATATCGGACATGCAAACACTATAATAATTGAAACATACCTATTATTTCTCTTCGAAGAATTCATTAATACTAGCGGTCGCCTAGTGCTCGAAATTCGACCAAAGTTTGCCTGTAAGATATTGCTGATATATATATATATATATTATGTCATTATATATCGATATATGTAACCATAGTTACGCGCTTCGACTGCGTGTGTCAAACGCATGGTTATGTGCGTGTAGTGTTTTTTTATTAATTTAATGTATTTCTAATGCATATTTTATAAAAATATTAGGTTTCGCCCCTCCTTCTCCATATAAACTTTAACTGTGCCAATTTCATACTCCTCGTAAAAAGGGGTACAAAGCTTTTGCTTCACGTATTAATATATAGATTATAGAAAACATTATCATACAGCTATCATATCATACAGTACAGGACGTACACACGAAAAAAAATGAACATATCTAAACCATTCTCAAATCCACTTGAACACACACAAAAATTTACATCAAAATCGGTCCAGCCGTTTAGGAGGAGTTCAGTGACATACACACGTACAGTAGAATTATATATATATATAGATAATAATAATATTCTACCACATACACACAACACCATCTAGCCCAAACTAAGCAGAGCTTGTACTATGGGTACTAGACAATGGATAAACATACATATATACTTTTTTTGTTTGTAATTACATACATATTATACATAGAAACACCCAGACCAAGACAAACATCCATATTCATGCACACAAATGTTTGACTTGTGCGGGAATCGAACCCGCGACCTCAGGCGTGGCAGTTGGTTACACTAAGCAGTACGCCATCGAGTCGTCTAAGTTAATTATCGCTTGCTATAACGTTGAAGAAAAACATCGTGAGGAAACCTGCATGTCTGAGAGTTCTACATAATGTTCTCGAAGATATGTGAAGTCTGCCAAACCACACTGGGCTCACCCTTCTCACAGTGAGAAGAGACCCGTGCCCAGCAGTGAGACAGTTTAATACAGGACAGATATTAATTTTACCTTTTTTTAGATTGCAACGGTCGTAGACCACTCAGCAGGCTTTGGAGGTGTTTTCGGTGGTAATGGTGATATTAGCGGTGGGGGTGATGGAGGATTTAGCAGTTCATTAGGAGACGGAGGAAGTTCCTATAGCAGCGGCAATGGAGGTGATAGCGGATTTTCGAGTTACGGAGGTGGTGGACTGGGTGGTTTTATCGGAGCCGGCGGCAATGGAGACGGCGGTTTTGATGGCGGAACTGATGGCAACAGCGGAGATGGGGGTTTTAACGGCGGACCCAGTGGCTTTACCGGAGTTAATGGCGCAAATGGAAATAATGGAAACGGATTTACCACTTTTGTCGGAAGTACAGGAGGAAATAATGGAGATGGATCAGTTTATGGAACAGTTCGGGAGACTGGTGGAGCGATTATCGATACTGCTGGAGCCGGTTTGATAAGTTCTGGTTTTGGGGTTGCTGGTACACAAGGCGCCGTGGCTGGTAATGTCATTTATAGAAAGGTTCGAGGACATTACAACTTTGTGACTGGAAGCCGCAGTGGATATCGTAGGAGAGTAAGTTTATGTTCTTCTTAATGTGTTTTAATATAATCTGACTCCGTGCCGCAGCAGTGTCTGTTCTGCGTGAGGTCTTGGGTTCGAATCCCGGGTTACGTCAGCAAAAAGTTACCGTCAAATTTCAATAACACCATCTCTCGGAAAGCACGTAAAGCCGTTGGATTATTTTTATTTTTTTTATTTGCTCTTCAAAATGATCACACTCCACCTGATGGTAAGCAGTCGTGTGGTCTAAGACCAGTGGCCTCCACACAGCCCTCATAGCAGCCAAAGCGATGTTGAGGTCTCTACTTTGACGGCCTGAGAAGGTGCTTTTTCACGCCCCGCTTGAAGGATCCAGGATTGAAGAAAGAAGGAAACACGTGCCTTGGCAGAGAATTCCATGCCTTGGTCGTAGAGGTAGGTTTGCGCCTGATCTCTCCGGCCGGATTATGAGAGTTAGGGAATGGAAAGTGCACTTATGTTTGCACGCACACACTTGTGTACTATTATACCTCCTGCGCAGATAGCCAGTCTCCGTTAAGATTAGCAGCCGTGACCGAAATTCTGTCTGGAGGACATTTAGGTAGTTGCCAAACATATTAATACTCTACGTATTTATAACTAGCTGTTACCTGCGATGTTATCCGATGGAACGGTAATCTGGCACGACCGAAGAGAGACCAGGCGTAGGACCAACAGCTTAACGTGCTTTCCGAGGCGCAAAGGTGTCTAACCTCCAACTTGCTAAGACTGCTAATGAGATTTCTTAACAGAAAAATCCAATAACTTTTTGTTGGCCCGACCAGGGATTCGACTCCGAGACCTCATGCACAACAACCTCTGCGCCTTGGGGGAAGTTGCCCTGTTAATATTGAAAACGGAGTTTTCACCCAAATTTTTATAAAAAGATAATATGTTTTCACAGAGGCGCACGGGCATTTTATCGCCATTCTATCTTCTCTCCAGAGGGATGAAAGGTAAGCTAACCAGGTTACAATTATAATATCAGCCTGCTTGGATGGCGAAGTGGTTTAAGTGGTCGTGACGTCACCACTGGCACTGCGCACTGTTCGAATCTCGCACGGGACAAAACTTTGTGTGTTCCACAAATCGCTGACTCACTATTACAAGGTTCTAGGTTATTTTTTTAACTTTCGGGAAATGAGGTTTAAAATTTCCATACCAGTAAAAATAACTTAAAAAGTAACTATTTGCGATTTAATATTGTGAGGTGGTAAGTGCTTCCATCTATTACTATATTAGTCAAAACAAAAAGGAATGACATATAGAACCATGCAATATCCATAACTAATTTTTTCAAAAATGTAACATGGAACATTGTAATATTGGACTAGCGAAATGGTGGTGTCCAGTCTGGATGTTCTTCGTGTCCGTTGTTTGAATAGTTGTAAAATCCCATGCGACACAGGAGTTATTCCTGCAGGAGATGTCGTTTAACCTCTTGTGAGACAGCTGGATGTTTACATTATCGCCCGTTATCGCCGCGTGCCACTTGAGATTTTGTTATTGTTAATTACCGGCCCACTCATAGCTCGTAGAATCAAAAAAATGGTACTACAGAATTTGTTATGATGTCAGCTACGTAGTAAAATATAAACAAGAGCTTTTTGCTGGCTCGCATGTGAGCCCCTGGCACACTAGAGGTTAAATAAAAACTTTCCAACTGTTTGCCACGAGTCTCTTCTCAGTGTGAGAAGGGCTAGACCTTAGTCTACGCTGGCTCGGTGTTTCGGCAGACTTCACATATTTCCGAGAACATTATTCAGAACTCAGACATGCAGGTTTCCTCACGATGTTTTACTTCACCGTTAAAGCGACGAGTAGATAATACGCTCATAACTTCAAAAACATATTTTATTTGGATGATAATCCATATCGTCCAATCCATCTAAGTGACGTCATTCTGTATCTAATATGGCTGACTCACAAAGATGGCGGCCCTTATTTTGATGGCTATCAAATATAAGGGTAAAATCTTATTTAAAAAATGACAATGTTCTGGAATTATGTCTTATGTTACGGACAAAAACATTCAAACAACGGACACAAAAAACATCCAGACTTGGAACAAATAGGTATTTGTGGATCACACATTTTTTTGGCCCGTGTGGGGATTGAACTCACAACTCACGGCGTAATGACAGCGGCTAGACGAACACTGAAACTACTATGCCATTCTTTGCTGTCAAGAATACAAAAAGCTTGTTTTAAAAAAGGATTTTTAATTACTTTATTTTTAATTACCTTATACAAATTTATTATTTTAAAATCATAATTCCTCTTTTCGTTTTACAGGCAATGCTAGAGTCCTATTTAGACGAGTTTCTGGAAGTCGTAAGTATATTTTTTAATTATACTATCGCATTTGTATCCAAGTCAAAGTCAAAACTTCCTTTCAGTCACAAAGTGACATATATGAACGTCATATTTTATTCGTCAGTGAATTTAAGTGATTATTGTAAATGATAATTGGCGATTGAAAACGGTGGTTATGAGTTTCTTGCTATAGTTTTGGCTTTACTTGTGGTAAACGCGTATATGTATGTGTGTGTGTAAGTGTCGCTCGCAACTGACAGCTCTGTCAAACACGCACACTATCACACTGTGCATGTATACGTTCAACATCAGGTAAAGCCCGCACGCCTTCGTGAGTTGCAAGAAACAGCTTCTTCTTATACAAGCTTTACCCCTGCAAAAAAATTATTTCCTTGTTCATTTGAATTGAAGTGTCGAAGAAACAGTAAATGACGTTATGGAAATTAATATTTTAGACTTTAAATTTGATATAGGTAATTAAAGTTACTACCAAAAAGTATTTATTTTCCAAACAAAGTTTTGCTGTATTTTTTTATATCATCTTATAAATAGCAGTCAGCGTTACAAGCAGTGATGTTATATACAAAATATGTCATTTTCATAGCAATGGATGAATTTAGATAAATCTGATCTATATTAAAAACAGTACTTGAGTTGAAAATTTGATAAATAAGTAACACAGTAGATAAGAAAAGAGCTTAAGGGAAAGAAATAGCTGTCATTCCAACAATTAATGCTTTGACTGTAGTAGTGCTATGCAAAGAATTTTTTTTTGAGAACAATAAAAAAGACTCAATTAGAACGTTTCTAAGGCTTCATTTTTCTTGCGCTAGTAATATATTTGCTTCTTTTCTGTATATAATATTATTGGTTAAGAAACTTACAAGGTCTATTCGACCTCAAAATATGACGACATCTTTTCGATACATTATACAGTGATATGCAGTCTGACCGTATTTTTTTATTTCAGCTTCTGCCCGCAATCCTGGTTATTTCTTCGACACAACCGTTGGAAGTAAGTGCACGAACCATTTTACAACAGCTTTGTAATGTATTATTATTAAAATTATACAAAACTATTCGAGTTATTCGGATTTATTCGAAATTATACGAAATTATTCGAATTTGATTCATTTTATGTGGATATCTAATATGTTGTTTTTTTGCAGTTGGCTTCGCTTTGGCTGACTGGGCCAACCAACTCATCCCTGGCTGTGAGTATACCAACGCATATACTGCTAAATCTCGTAAAAGATACTCAGTTCCATCTGTATTTCAACGAATGAGTAGACAGGTGGATTACACTCACTATTTAATTTATGTCCCCGTGGTAAGAAGAGTCTGTCTATTCCCAAAAGTCGTGTATTGTGAATTTTCCAAAATAATTTTATATATGTTCACAAACCATTCTATTTAATTGTCGATAATGTAATGAGTTGTCGTGCAAGTGGCCCTTAATATTATTATAAAAAAATAATATTAAGGGCCAGTTGCACGACAACTCACAAAATACGTTTAGCACTAAATAGATTTAAAACATCGTAGCATCTCAGTCACCTTCACACGAATGACTGCGACAGCACGATGTTTTAAATCTATTTAGTGCTAAACGTATTTTGTGAGTTGTGATGCAAGTGGCCCTGAAACTTATTCTAACTAATTTTATTTTTAATTTCAGCCGGAGTATTGTTCAGAAACGGTAAGCAAAGATTTTTAGCCCTATTTATAAACTGTCCCACTAGGCACGGGCTTCTCAGTGTGAGAAGTTAATTATCGCTCGCTTTAACAGTGAAGGAAACCTGCATATCTGAGAATTCTGTATAATGTTGTCGAAGATATATGAAGTCTGCCAACACGCACTAGGCCAACGTGGTTGACTATGGCGTTACCCTTCTCACACTGAGAAGAGACCTGTGCTTAGCAGTAGTATAGTTTAATACAATACTAATATTATTTATTGTTATATGACTGTAATTTTCTTTTATATTTCTAGCGATTATTGGAACTTATAAGATTGGAATCTGTACTTTTGGCAATGCCAAGCTGGGTTACATGTCACGCAAACGAGGTAAGATATATTTTCTTGATATAATAATAATGTTCTCCAGACCGAATTTCGGTCACGGCGGCCAATCTTAATGGAGACTGGCCATCTGCGCAGGAGATATTATAGTGCACAAGTATGTTCGCAAACACAAGTGCACTCTCTGTTCCTTAACCCTCATGATCCGATGGGACAGATAATCCGACACGACCGGAGAGAGATCAGGCGCAGGACCAACTGCTTTACGTGCTTTCCGAGGCACGGGGGTGTCTAACACCGCCAACTTCCTAACTCCGGGCTCGTATTGAGATTTCTTAACAGAACCGTTGTTTGTTGGCCCGACTCGGGATTCGAACCCGAGAACTCATGCACAGCAGTCGCATTCACTACCATTGCACCACGGATATACCTGGTATTTAACAAGCAATTATGTTGTATTATTTCAAACACCACTTCCGCACTAGGAATAACTCCTGTGTCGCGGGATACTTTACAAACATTCAAACAACGGACACATAGAACACCCAGACTCTGTCATATTTTGTGGATCATACAAATTTTTGTCCCGACCCACTACACTCGGCGCAGTGTCAGCGATGAGGGGCCCACTTAACTACGCCATCCGTGTATTCAAAACTTTGCGTATTTGCTTAGTTCAAAATTTTCAAGTGTACTTTGAACCAGTTCTAGTAGTGCAATAAGCTGAAAATAACAATGAATCAAGTCAAAGTCGCAGTCAAAAATCATTTATTAATTTCAGTTCCAAAGTAACACTTATGAACGTCAAAATAAAGGACTTATCAAAGTCAAAATATACAGGACCTATGAACGTCAAAATCATTTATTCATTTCAGTCACAAAGTAACCCTTATGAACGTCAAAATATATAGGTTAGTGAGTTTCCTAAGAAAAATTTAATGCGGTTTTAACGGTCATATTGCTGAAGGTATAACTTCAAATCTAGTGCATGTTTCATCTTGATACGCCGCCTAAAAATTTTGTATATATACAAAGAAACTAAATGAAAAGCTTGTGACGGGTTGGGAGCCTTCTGTGCTGACCCATAGTCCGCGTAAAGTTGTATAGGCCATCTGAGGTCAACAACTAAGTCACACACAAAAAAAATTGCACCTTGAAACTTCGAAGTTCTTTTTACCTACATAGGATTCGTGTATGAAATTGGTACTTTAGTCAGTATATACCTCTTAAAATGTCGCGCCTTGGATGATTTTGTTGCTTAATATTTTATAATCTTTCAGGATCCATTTGTGACGCTGGGTATGGTAGTCGATGGGGCTGGGAGTTGGCCGGCAAGAAAGTCAGTGGCTCCAAAGCAGACGACTATATCAAGGCATACCAGCTTGCAGACGCTTATACCAAATTCCAGAAGCTTACCAAATCTTATACCAAGTCCGATGTGTCGAACCAGAAGGGTATGTTGTTCTTTATTAGTAAGGAAAGGGAACTCCCATAATTTAGGTACCATTGATATTGGGAGAAGTCTCCCGCACTAGGTTTACCTTTTTTGGAGGGAACTCCCGCACTAGGTGTTTCTATTTTAGGAGATAACTTCCGCACTAGGTCTATCTTTTTTAGAAGATAACTCCCGCACAAGTTTTACCTTTTTAGGAGATAACTCCCGCTCTAGGCCGTTTTTTTCTGTGAGATAACTACCGCACTACGTTTTCCTATTTTAAGATATATCTCACACACGTAAGTATTTCCTTTTTTCTATTAAACATCAAGATTACGCAGATTAGGGATAATTTAAAGGGGCTTGTACCACACAAATTAAACCAGTAGTTCTTTTTGTAAAATAAAGAGTATTCATTGAATTGAAACATTTGCATAAAGTCCCAAGGTTCCGGTTGATTTTCAGCAGCCATGGTTGCAAGAAAAGATTTTCCGAAACTGCACATCGGAGTATAAATAATTTAAAAAAGTTAATAATTAAGGGTATGTTAAGCTGGTTTGGACATGTAGAAAGAATGGACGAGGAAAGACTGACTAAGAAAGTTTATAAGGCTAGTGTGAATGGAACAGTCGCAAGAGGAAAACCTAGGCGAACGTTTCTCGATCAGAACGGAGGCGTTCTGGATAAAGGCCAGGTTAAGAGCTCCTTGAACCGACGGGCGTGTATGAGGAATGTGATGAAAGTGAATGAAGCCAGAGAAGTGTAGCAAATGGAAATCCGTAGTCTCTGCCTACCACTCTGGGAAACAGGCGTGAATCTATATGTGTATGTAATAATTAAAATAGTTTCATAGTTAATAAAATTCGTATAAAATAGTTTAATTTGACAGTTTTCACGTAAACGTAAGACAAAATTATCATTCTGTTTTTGTTTTCAGGCCTTTACAAAGTCGTTGTAGATACCTTCCTTGAAATCTTCAAACTGTTCACACGTAAGTATATTTTATTTATTATATCTACAGAATATACCTTTAGTAACAAATCTATGATTATTATCTATACTAATATTATAAAGATTTTATTTTTGTTTGTTTGTAATTATTTAACTCAAAAGAGACACAACCAATTTAAAAAATTCTTTCACCATTGGAAGCACATTACGATCGAGTTATATCTATACTAATATTATAAAGAAGAAAAATTTGATTTTTCGTTTGTTTGTAACAATTTAACTCAAAAACTATATTCTTTCAAAGCTATATTATTTTTTTTTACGCGGAGAAATGTGCAATTCACATTCTCCATCGCCGGTTTTGGTGCGGGCTAACATAACCTAACCATTTTTTTTTTTTTTTTTATTTTCTTTTCTTTAACCCGAGCGAAGCCGCGGGCAAAAGCTAGTGAATGATATTTTTTGTCTCTTTACAGGTAGCTCAAAGTCGTGGTCAAAGAATGACCTCTCTTTAGTGTTCAATAAATGTAAGTATTACAATTATGTATCTTATACATGCAGCCTATACTTCCCCGGAGGTGTAGGCAGTCCTGTATCACGCTCACATAATGTATGAAGCAAAGATTTAAATCATAGCTATCCCCTACAACGTCTAAATACGGCCACCTTTCTGTTCATGAAGACTGCGCTGAGCGTAAGACGTGGTTGGACTGAATAACAGAGCTCGATATTCAAATCGGCGCGCGGCCGCCATAGTGAAATTGTATGGAGGATTTGAAGTGCTTTTTTGATAAATATGTATCTTTATTGTCAACCAATAACTTAAATATTTGGGACGGACATATTGTAATATAACTATTTATGTTTCGTTTAAGCTTTGAAATAGGATATATTTCTACTGTTACAATTTAAAAATTACGAAACACGAGCTTACGTTTTTTGCATTTTTCGTGCAAATGTGCGTAATTTTGTAGGCGAAAATATTAATTATTTAAAGTTTATTACACGGAGTAATTGTAAACACATTCATTGTTATGGTAAATGTATATTTTATATTTGTATTAAACAAAAAGTGTTGATTTTATCAACTTAACTGTGACCGCCTGTTTTGGCACATTTCGCGCAGGCGCAGTCGTAAGTTGTCATCCGACACACAATTTCAACATGACATATGAATTATAAATATAGTATTATCCCGCTCACACATATTGGAAATTGTATACTATCGTTCTTTATCATGTAAATGTAAAGTGTGAGCTCACTCTTCTTAGTGTGGACACTTTTACAAGCGAGCTAAGTACAGTGAGGGCCTTTATGATTTAAATCTTTGATTTTTAGTCCAATTGCTGTCTACTGCGTACTGTTCCAGAAACCGTTCTGTTAAAATTTCTTGACAGAAAACCGTAACAGCACTTCCCGACCGAGAATCGAGAATTCGGACATCAGTAACTTCAAGATTTGTTACCCAAAGTTCGTTTTCCATAGCAATGACACGATTGCGTGCAAAATTCATTAGAAACAGTATAAAAACATACTTTTACATATTATAATTTCAGACTCAAACAATCTAGATAAGTTTTAACTACTTAAACGATCATCATGAAATTTCGCATACAAATTGTCAGGGGTACAGAATAGAACAAAGGGTACCTTTCAACAACAAAAAAAGCACTGTTATTAATCAAACCTAATCTACATTTATGCGAGCGAAGCCGCGGGCAAAATCTAGTATATCCATACCCATATTAATAAGATGTAATTGATTTGTTTAAAATCGATAAACTCCAAAACTACTGAACCGATTTTAATCATTCTTTCACCATTAGAAAGCTACTTTATCCGTCAGTAACATAGGCTATATAACAGCATGCTACGAGCCAAAGGAGCGGAGCAGTCATCATAAACATGTGTAGTTGTTAATATACATTTTATTTTGCAGATATAAGACTTCTCTTCTTCGTGGCTAGGGGACGCCATCAAGACTGTAAGTATGATTGTATTGCACTATGTCACACAAATCCTAATCCTAACTAATATTATAAAAGCGAAAATGAGTTTGTTTGTTTGTTTGTTTGTTACCTTTGCACGCCTAAACCACTGAACCGGTCATCCTGAAATTTTGCATATACGTTGTCAGGTGTACAGAAACGGACATGGGCTACCTTTTAGTATACACGTCAGGGGAACAGAAGAGGACGTAGAGTACCTTTAATCCAGACAAAAGTGCTGTTACTGACTTAACTAAACTTACGGCTCGACCGGGGAAGGACTACCCTCTCACAGAATATCGACGTGAAATACCAGTATTCCTACTGTTGTGTTTCGTTCGGTGAGTGAGAGTGCCGGAGGCCCAATCACCCCTTTCCCCCATCCCACTCCTTCTCCTTCCCACTTCCTTCCCTAAAGGGTCGGCAACGCGCAAGTGATGCCTCTGGTGTAGCAGGCGTTCATAGGCTACGGTGACCACTTACCATCAGGTGGGCCGTATGCTTGTTTGCCACCTTAGTTGAATAAAGAAAAAAAACCTTGCATGCTTTTTTTTTTTTTTATCTCTTTCACACAACACCATATAGCTCAAACTAAGCAGAGCTTGTACTATGGGTACTAGACAATGGATAAACATACATATTATATACTTTCTTTTGTAAATACATACATATCATACATAGAAACACCCAGGCCAAGACAAACATCCATGTTCATGCACACAAATGTTTGACTTGTGCGGGAATCGAACCCGCGACCTCAGGCGTGGCAGTCGGTTGCACTGACCACTACGCCATCTAGGCCGACAACGCAAGCTGAGCGAGCAAAATCTAGTGTTTCAAATATTTATTTTCTTTTTCAGTACCGAAGCTTATTGGCTTAGCTTTGAATAAATACGGCAATAAATACTCCAGCCAAACCGGAATCGGTAAGTAAAACAAAAATATCACTTTTTACCGACTTCAAAAAAAGGAGGAGGTATTCAATTCGTCTGTATTTTTTTTTTTCTTATGTTTGTTACCTCGTTTCTTTCGACTGGGTGAACCGATTTTGATGATTCTTTTTTTTAAAAAAGCAAACCGTCTTCATATAAGAATATTCTAAAACTTAAAATGCACTAAAAAGTTAATAAATAATTGCATATTCTTGTGAATAATTAAATTATTGTTATTATTGGAGTCGGTGTCAGCCAAGGTAGGTTTGTAACTAATTAAACATGAGATGTCTTACTATAATCATAACATAACATTGGCATGCACAATTACACACATAGACGCAGCACGCGGCGCGGGCGGCTGACACCGACTCCAAAAATAACAATAATTTAATTATTCACAAGAATATGCAATTATTTATTAACTTTTTAGTGCATTTTAAGTTTTAGAATATTCTTATATGAAGTCGGTTTTCTTTTTTGTTAAAATTTTGTTTATTTGTTTTTATTTCAAACAAAACAATAATGGACGATAATTATATTACCGGGAGTACGCAGACTAAAGTAAAGAGTACAGTCCGATGCAAACTTAATGGCGGCTCTGAACATCGTACGAGTCATTGCGCAGAACCCAATATTAGGTGTCAGCGGGACGTAGTGGCACAGGGCGGCAGGGCACCTCCCCGCGCGCCCTTACTTTTACCCGCACTTGCCTTTCGCGTCTTGTATTTAGTGTGTGTGAGTTATACCTACGCACATCTGCACTCGCAGCTAACTTCCGAGCCGCCATTAAGTTTGCATCGGGCTTACTCTGATTTTAAAATTATGAGGCTATGCCACTGGGCATATATCTCACACGCTACCACATCTCAACCAACATAAATATTGATGAATGTCCTCAAGACAGATTGCAGTAATAAATAAAAAAAAATATATTTAAAAAAATGTAAAAGAAATCTATTCAATATGAACGTCTTCATAAAACGTATTACAGGCTACTTAGTATAATTATAAAATTCACATTAAAACTATATTTATACATCTATACAAATAGATAAAATTGAAGTGTCTGTTTGTAATGTCAAAATAACAGCTTTTATCTAATGCATATGAAAGTATATAAGGTATGTATAAGAAAAATCTATTTTTATAATTTTTGTCTGTCTGTCTGTTTGTTCCGGCTAATCTCCGAAACGGCTGAACCGATTTTGACGGGACTTTCACTGACAGATAGCAGAAACATTTATGTCTATACACACAAATGTTTGACTTGCGCGGGAATCGAACCATGCCACGCCTGAGACGCCATCGAGGCCATGAAATTATAAATGTTTTCCTTTAGATTAAACTAGCTGTTACCTGCGACTTCGTCCGCGTAGATTTTAACTATAAAGTGTTTGTCTCCGCGGAACCCTATTTTTTTTTCTAAAATCAAAGTAATCTATGTTACTCCTTATAACATCAGCTATCTGCCAGTGAAAGTCCCGTCAAAATCGGTTCAGCCGTTTCAGAGATTACCCGGAACAAACAGACAGACAGACAGACAAAAATTTTAAAAGCAGATGTTTTCGTATAGGCACCTTATATACTTTCATATGCATTAGATAAAAAGCTGTTATTTTGACATTACAAACAGAGACTTCAATTTTATTTATTTGTATAGATATCAGCTCTGTATTAAACTGTTCCACTGCTGAGCACATGCCTCTTCTCAGTGTGATAAGGGTTAGGCCATAGTCCATCACGTGGATCCACTGCGGGTTGGCAGACGTCTCATATCTTCGAAAACGTTATGGAAACCTCTCAGACATGCAAGCTTCCTCACGACTATTTTCTTTACCATTGAAGCAAACGATAATTAACTATTTAATACGCAATTATAACTTTGATTGAACTCGAGACTGGGAAACTGAGAGAACTGACTGGCAGATTCTAGCCACTGGCTACGCCTGGCTACCGAAGGTAGACAATGGTAACCCTGGCTTCTCGGTGATGTAGGGCCCTAAACGTCTTAATTCTGCTTTGAAAATTCAGTGACATAAAACCTAATAACTTTATACTTTCCCAGCCCCAGAATCCTTACGTCCCCATGTATTGACGCAAAAAGTAAGACAATTATTTTTTCCAGACTTCACTTCAGTTCTGAAACTAACAGAAACGTATAATGACGACAATAGCGATAATGATTGGCAGAATACCGTTATAAAATGTAACGACGATGAATATAAAAAGCACCAGAAAAATACAAATCTAAGTAACGGTAACAATGGCAATAATGGTGGTGATGCAGTCGGTACGGATGGCATGGATGGTACGGATAGTAATGGTAGCTCTACAACGGTTACAAAGAACTTTGACAAAAAAAAGAAATCCACAAACACTGAAGAAATAACGTCAAAGACAACCGATACAAAACAGAATCAAAATAATAATGTAAATGATGGTATCAGTGGAAAAGGTGGCAAATCTGTTGATAAAAGTAATGGCAACGACAAATCTGGTAATGATAATGATGACAAAAATGATAACGATGACGATGATGATGACGACGATGATGATGATGATGATGATGATGATGATGATGATGACGACAATAGAAAAACAGGTAAAGATAAAAACGGAGTTACAAAAAAGAACATTGATAAAAACGACAAGAAAAACATAGTACGTAATAATGGCAAAGGAAGAAAAACAAGAAATGGTGGTAAAAGTACTAGCGTAGACAAAACGGAATCAGCTAAAAACAAACTAAAAGATAAGTCTGATACAGTTTCTGGTGAGAAGAAGGATAGAAGAAATAATAACAATAGAGGCAATGGATCTGGTAATAATGGAGATAATGGGGATAATGATGATAATGACGATACAAATTCTGGCAATAGGAATAAAGGCAATTGCAACAACGACAGAGATAATAACAGCGACGACTCTGACAAACAAATTAAACGTAGTAGGCAATATAATAAGAATGGTTCAAACGGGTCACATGGTAGCGGTAATGATTATTCTGGATCTGACGATGACGACCAATCAAACGATGGCGATGACAGCAACAAGGGATATAGTGAAGCTTCTGCCACTAGTTCTGCTGGAGCTAAATCTCAAACCAGCAGCTCTAACAACAGAGATTCCACATCTAGAAATAAAGGATCTAACAACAACAACTCAAACCAAAATCGTGGCAGCTATAACAGTAACAGCAGCGATGAATCTTACACTAGTGACGCTTCTGCCACTAGTTCTGCTGGAGCTAAATCTCAAACCAGCAGCTCTAACAACAGAGATTCCACATCTAGAAACAAAGGATCTAACAACAACAACTCAAACCAAAATCGTGGCAGCTATAACAGTAACAGCAACGATGAATCTGACACTAGTGACGCTTCTGCCGCTGGTTCTGCTGGAGCTAAATCTCAAACCAGCAGCTCTAACAACAGAGATTCCACATCTAGAAACAAAGGGTCTAACAACAACAACTCAAACCAAAATCGTGGCAGCTATAATGGAGATGAAGATAAATACAGTGAAGATGGAAACGATTCTAACTATAGAAATAGGCAATCCAGCTCTGACGACAGAAACTCCAACAGCAACGGCAACACCAACAACAATAACAGTAACAACAGCAACAGTTCAAACCAAAATGGTAAATCTAGATCGACAAACGGAAATTCTAATCGTTCTGACGACGGCTCTGACTCTAGCGATGGTAACCAACGCGATGGTTCAGATGGCTCTCAGGATTCTGGAAACGACAGATCAAGAAAGGCATCTAACGATAATAGCAATGACAGCAACCGCTCAAATAGCGGCTCCCAGAATAATCAAAGCAATGCTATCAATGCCAAAGTATCTAAAAACGGCGGATCATCCAGCGGTGCCGGCAACCGTCAGTCGGATAGCAGTCAACAATTTAACGGAAGCGGTTCCAGCGGGGCTGGTTCCAATGGTGGATCCAGCGGAAGCTCCAGTGGCGGTTCTGAAACTCGGCAACAAATAACAAAGAGTGAGTCAAGGAGCGCCCAGCAGCAAGCCAGCGAATCTGGTTCCGAATCGAAAAGTGAATCAGTAGATAAAAATGGTAAGGTTAGTAGATCAAGTGAGTCTCACCAAGCTCAATCACAAGCAGCTTCACAACAAGAATCTAAGTCGATTAGTGTTCAAAATGATAATGGTGATTCTTCATCCACATCAAAAAGCTATTCATCCAAATCATCTAGTTCATCCAGCAGTCAGTCCAGCAGTTCAAGTAGCGAGACAGTCAGCCAGGAAAGCCAGAAAAAATAATGAAGAAAGAAAATCGAAATATAAAATATAATACTTTATTAATGATTATACGCGCGAAAATGGATTGATTATATTTTTATTAGTATTAAATTGAGCATCATAAAAAAATTGTTTTCTTTTTATTTTTCTTATACAAGCTCCAGCTTTTTTCTGGATGAAAGGTACCTACCCTATATCCTATTCTGTACCCTTGACAATGTATAGGTAGGCGACATTTCATGATGATCGGTCGAGTAGTTACGGCGTGAAGACGTAACAAACAAACTCACATTCCCATTTATAATATTAGTTAGGATTCGCAATACATATAATGATTTGTATAAAACTAGCTGATATGCGCACCTCCATCTGCTTCACATAAGAGAATTTGCTCCGTTTTTGCAACATTTTTCATTAATGCGCCGCTGCTATTGGTCGTAGCGTGATGTTTATTTATTTATTTATTCGTTGGTACACCAACAGCATTACATGTTACATCTACATAATTATTGTTACAATAATAATTTCAAATCTTTTATTTCGGGCTGCATAGGTCCGTAGATATATGTAAGAATACCTTAACCTAAATTTACATATTTATAAAATTTTATAATACATACACACAACACAATCTAGCCCAAACTAAGCAGAGCTTGTACTATGGATACTAGACAATGGATAAACATACATATATACTTTTTTTGTTTTGTAAATACATATATATTATACCTACATAGAAACATAGATGCATAGATAAATACCTTATAGACTAACATACATATAATTTGTGTTAGTATTTATATAACTTATTAGCTATGTTAGTGCTGCTTCACTCGCACTCTGTCGTTGTGCGTCCATGTGGCACTTGTCAGCGGAAGCGACGGAACACCACACCCTTCGGCCAAAAGTCCTCCTTCATGAATATGTGCAGAAAGCAAGTAGGGACTCGCACCACGAACGCCTTGAAGTTGACGTTGCGACGCGATTCGAGCAGCTGCACTCTTGGCATGGACTTGGACTTCTGGCGTACATATGCCGCGATGTTCTCCGCCTTAGTGGTGTAATGCAAGCGAGAGATGTACACTGGTGTGTTCGGTGCTGCAGCACGCAGGTTTGCATAATGAATCAGTTCAGACATGCATGCTTATTAAAGGTATACACAGCAATCACGTTAAGAAAACAATCTGTTCCTAGTTGTATACTAACACATAATAAAGTTCAAGCAACAATAAAAAATTAAAAACAAAGTAAGATACAAAACACAAAAACAAAAAATACAGCAAAGTTTAATGAAACATTACAACAAATCATGACAAACTATGCGCTATCGTTATGTTCCTGCACCTCTAAAACGGTTTTCCTGAATTTGTTCAATGACAGACCGTGAATATCTATATTTGACCTGTTGGAAAGTTATATAACCTATAGTCTTCCTCTATAGATGGGCTATCCAACACTGAAAGAATTTTTTAATTCGAACCAGTAGTTCCTGAGATTCGACCAAACAAACAAACAAACTCTTCAGCTTTATAATATTAGTATAGATTACTGGTGTAGTGGTGTAAGTGTTTGCCTCGCCACTGTGCCGAGTGTTACGGGTTCGATTCCCATACGGTACAAAAATATGTGTGATCCACAAATAGTTGTTCAGAATCTAAGTATCCTATGTGAGCAGCGATAGCTCAGTGGGGAGACCAACAGACTGCAATGCAGAGGGTCTCGGGTTCGAACCCACGTCGCTAGCCTATGACTTTCGGAAGTTATATGACTTTTCGAAATTATGTGCGTATTGATTGACAATTATCGGCTGCTCCGTGCCTCGGAGAGCACGTTAAGCCGCTGGTCCCGGGTGCCATGAACATCTATGGCAGTCGTTATTGGGAGAGTGTCGACACAAAAGATCCCACTGGGTCGAAGTGTCGCCGGTCTGCACTGACTGGCCCCTACATAAGATAAATAGATAATAGATAATTTAAGTGAGTATATCAATATATATATATGGGAGTTAAATGACCATAGATGCGTATATTGAACTCAAATGTCGCTAGTGACGTTTTGGTCTGGTGTAGCGAGACTCACTTCGAAGAATTTCCTAACAGCAAAAACCCTACTAACTTATTGTTCGACCCGAGGATCGAACCCGGATCTCTCGATCGTCGAGTCGAATTATAACATACTAGCTTTTGCCCGCGTCTTCGCTCGCGTAAAAGTATGTAGAACAGTAAATACATTTAAAATGCAATGAATATATAGCCTATGTTACTCGGTGATACTATAGCTTTCTAATGGTGAAAGAATTTTTAAAATCGGTTGTTTAGTTTTTGAGTTAAATCCTTACAAACAAACAAGAAATCATATCTTTCCTCTTTATATTAATACTACATGTTTCCGCGGTTTCACCCGCGTTTATCGTTACTGCGCCGCCCCCGTGGGTGGTAGCGTGATGTTATATAGCCTATAAACTTCCTCGATAAATAGACTACCGCACACTAAAATAATTTTTCAATTCGTATCAGTAGTTCCTGAGATTAGCGCGTTCAAACAAACAAACAAACAAACTCTTCAGCGTTATAATCTATACTAATATTATAAAGCTGAAGAGTTTTTTTGTTTGTTTGAACGAGCTAATCTCAGGAACTACTGATTCGAATTGAAAAATTATTTTAGTGTTGGGTAGCCGGTGGTAGTAGTATATATTATTATAACATCACGCTACGACCCACGAGGGCGGTGCAGTAACCATAAACACGGGTGAAACCGCGGGCACAGCTAGTAATATTATATAAAGTATAGATGACCACAACTATAAGTTACTCGCTATGTTCCATCCAACTCATCCTATTTCAAAATAGGTTAAGCAGAAACCTATTTAACTTTAAACCATAAAATTTTACTATATTGGTCTATTTGACACCTATGAGGTAGCTAAGGGTTAAGTCGGACCCTTTAGGTAGATTAAGTTACGGTTGTAGTCGTTTGAAGGGTTAATAGTATGAGTGTTTGGTCCAAAGTTGATCTAAATTAAGATAAGCATATCTATGGCTCAGTGGTTTTAAGGAAACTGCCCCATTCGTGAAGTCTAAGTTCGATTTGTTGTTGAGTAAAGCTTTTGGAGAATTGGATTAGGATTAGACCAGGTTCAGAGCACCTTAAACCGACGGGCGTGTATGAGGAATGAAAGTGAATGAAGCCAGAGAAGTGTGTCAGGATCGTAGCAAATGGAAATCCGTAGTCTCTGCCTACCCCTCTGGGAAACAGGCGTGAATCTATGTATTGGATTAGGTGTCGCTTGGTAGTATATCCTTACTTCCTTACTAATATTATAAATGCGAGGCGTTCATAGCCAGTTGCACTCACTGATCGGTAAACGATTAGCGAGGTTAAGTAACGTTGGGTGCGGCCAGTCTATAGATGGGTGACCGCTTAGTGGTATTTCATCTGAGTGTCTCCGTGCTTCGGAGGGCACGTAAAAAGTCGGTCCCGGTTGTTGTCAAATTGATAGCAGTCGTTAAGCAATGTCAGAGGCCTACGGGCGGCTTGAACAACTCTTGATAACAGGTTGACCACTAACCACACGAAAAGAAGAAGAAGAAGAAGAATGCGAAAATGAGTTTGTTTGTTTGTTACGCTTTCACGCCTTACCTACTCAAATGATCAACATGAAATTTTGGATACACATTGTCAGGGGTACAGAAAGGATAGGTTACCTTTCATCCAGAAAAAAGAACTGTTGCAAACCTAACGTACAGTTACGCGAGCGAAGCCGCGGGTGAAAACTAGTTGTAAATAAATCCTATCTAATATGATAAATGTAAATGTGAGTTTGTTTGCAACGCTTTCACGCCTAAACTACTCGACCAATCATCATGAAGTTTCGCGTGTACACGTTGTCAAGAGTACAAAAAAGAACATACCATTCATCCAGAAAAAAGTACTTTTACTAAACTAACATTTAAATTTACGCTAGCGAAGCCGCGGCCGAAATTTAGTCTTCTCCCTAGCCTTTATTATTTCTAAGTCCCTTGGGGTCGGCTTTCTAGTCTAACCGGATTTGACTGGATATCAGTTTTTACACGGAGCGACTGCCATCTGACGTCCGCAGCCCGAAGGCTAACGATACCCTAAGGCTAGACCAGTGTCAGGATATTAGAGGGCACTGACTTCCCAATAACGACTGCCATAGATGTTCATGGCAGCCGGGACCGACGGCTTAACGTGCTCTCCGAGGCACGGAGCAGGCGATAATAGTCAATCAATAGGCACATAATTTCGAAAAGTCATATAACTGCCGAAAGTCTCTGTGCATTGCAGTCTGTTGGTCTCCCCACTGAGCTATCGCTACTTTAGTAATTGAGAATAATGCTCTTTATACAGAATTTTAGTCACGGCAGCCAATTTTAACGGAGACTGGCCAACGTTGGAGATATAAAAGTGCACAAGTGTGTGTAAACACAAGTGCACTCTCTGTTCCCTCTCTCATAGTGCGATGTGACGTCACGACACCACCGGAGAGATCAGGCGCAGGACCAACGGCGCACCATGCTTTCAGAGGCACGAAGATCTAAGACAGCCAACTTCCTATCTCCGGGGTGCAATTGAAAATGTATTTGCAGAAATGCCCTATAACCTTTTGTTGGCTTGATCCTGGATTCAAGCCCGAGACCTAATGCATATTTTTTTATTTTTTGAAGTGAAAACTTCTTTAGCGGCGCTGTGCACTTTTTTGTGATGGGTAAAAAATGTTAAACTCGCATCAGGACACGTGACCTGATCGAAAATTCGTAAGACGGAGGGAGAATTTTCAAACTCGCGTCTGGACACGTGACCTGATCGAAAATTCGTAAGACGGAGGGAGAATTGTCATGTTTGTGTACGATAGCACAATAAATGAATATTGTATTTTACCACATAAATGATAGTACTTTTATACTGATAATTAAAGCAATTCGTGCAAAATTATTCCCTAACCATTCCAAAATACCAAAAATGCACAACGTTAATATTCAAGTTTTCACTTCTGCCGGCACTCCCGGAGTGCAACCCGTTGATTTTTTTTTTATTAGTTTATTTTAAAGTGTATTTTAAGCAGTGTACTTGTAGCATAGCATGTGCACCATTTCTGAGATATTGTACATATTCTAAAAAAAATAAAAATATAAAACCGTGGAAGCGTGACGATGACGCGAGTTCTATGATTTTTGTTCACCCAAGAAGTGCTCAACGCGCCTAAAGAAGATTTCACTTCAAAATCATTTTTAAAGTTTTTGTCTGTCTGTTTGTTACGGTTACTCTCTCAAACGGCTAAACAGATTTTGACGGGACTTTCACTGGCAGGTAGCTGATGTTATAAGGAGTAAGTTAGGCTACTTATATTTTAGAAAATAATTAGGGTTCCGCGTAAAAAAGGTCTACGCGGTCACAGTACAGTAATATAATACAGTATGCTGAAATACAGAACAAAGGCTATTAAATAGGACTTTAAATAGCCGCCATTTTGAAGTGTCTAGACTAAGAAATCTTTTAGATTTCAAAGTATTCAAGGCGTGGCCTGGAACTCCTCCCACCGCCACGCCCATTCCACCCTAAATATATCATCAAAATGTTAGTTAATGCACGAACGCCGGGAACGAAGCACGTGTCGAAATAAACGCAGTAAAAATTCCCAAAAAATAACATAAATCAATCAAAAATAAAAGTTTAACAAATTAGTAAAAAAATATTCGAACGTTTTCAAATTTGGAACACCGAGTGTTCGATTTTGTTATTTTAACATTTGTTTTTTTCTGTTATTTGCGTTTTGTTTGTTTACAAACAGATAACACGTGATGTTTCAAGGTCGGGTCGTTGTGCTTTTTGTAAACAAACCGGTGTGTTTGTAATTTATTACTTACGTAAATGATTTGTGAACGGTGAAGTGTTTATCTGTGTTTAATTAACTAGAACGTTTCGGATTTAATTAAAAACTGTGATATTTGAATTCTAATTAGTTATTTTTTTTGTGTGTTGTTTAAAATGCTGTGACGTTGGTAAATTATTTAAAATTTACAATTTAAATAAAAATAAAATTTAAATTTATTAAATAAATAAAAAAGGAATCATGCGTAGAGAAACCTACTAATATAGTAACTAAAAATAAAAGTATCCCTATATAATATAATATAATATTCTATCACATACACTCAACACCGTCTAGCCCAAACTAAGCAGAGCTTGTACTATGGGTACTAGACAATGGATAAACATAAATATATACTGTTTTTTTTTGTAAATACATATATATACATAGAAACACCCAGACCAATACAAACATCCATGATCATGCACACAAATGTTTGACTTGTGCGGGAATCGAACCCGCGACCTCAGGCGTGTCAGTCGGTTACACTAACCACTACGCCATAAAATCTAAATTAACGCGAGCAAATCCGAGAGCAAAATATTATTAAAATTTCACTTCAATGTAGTTTTCTTAATTTTATCGTTTTTTCCTGACTTACACGCAGTTTTTGAGACGCAAATTGACGCAAAAAATTGTTTACATATAGCATAACTGCTTTTAACCATTGTACTTGATTGACAGAATTAATAACAGACAAACAAACCAATTGAAACGAGTTTAATTTTGACACGTCAATGATACATATATCTGTCTTATCTTATCTGATGTGAGGGCCAGCCAGTGCAGACATGCGACACTTCGACCCAGTGGGATCTTTTGTGTCGACACTCTCCCAATAACGACTGCCATAGATGTTCATGGCAGCCGGGACCGACGGCTTAACGTGCTCTCCGAGGCACGAGCAGGCGATAATTGTCAATCAATACGCACATAATTTCGAAAAGTCATATAACTTCCGAAAGTCAGAGGTGCGCGACGTGGGTTCGAACCCGAGACTCTCTGCATTGCAGTCTGTTGGTCTCCCCACTGAGCTATCGCTGCTCTACATGTATCTATACTAATATTATAAAGATGTAAGATTTGATATTTTTTTTGTTTGTAATGATTTAACTAAAAATCTCTAATAATAAAAAACTTAAACAACTCACAAAAATCGCGGGCCCCATTCCGGAGTAAAAATAATTCTATGCTGCCATCATAAGAAAAAAAGGCACCCTAACTAATATTATAAAAGCGAAAATGAGTTTGTTTGTTTGTTACCTTTTCACGCCTAAACCACTGAACCGATCATCCTGAAATTTTGCATTTATATACGTTGTCAGGTGTACAGAAACGGACATAGGCTACCTTTCATCCCGAAAAAAATTACTGTTCCCGAAGAAAACAACAATAACGTTCTTATGATAATAGATGGCGCCACGTGTCTTTACCGAACCCGAATTTATTGTCAAATTCTAAAATAACGCGAGCGAAGCCGCGGGCAAAAGCTAGTATGTAATATTTCTTTCGAAATTGAGATAACGGTATTTGGAATCAGTAAGAAAGATCCATCTGCAAGTACTTTTATATTAAGCTAGCTGAGCCGCGCTACTTCGTCTGCTTCACATAAGAGAACTTGCCCCGTTTATGCAATATTTTTCATTGATGCTCCGCTCCTAATGGTCGTAGCGTAATGTTATATAGCCTATAGCCTTCCTCGATAAATAGGCTATCCAAAACTAAAATAAATTTTCAATTCGAACCAGTAGTTCCTGAGATTAGCGCGTTCAAACAAACCTACCATTAAGGCCTAAAAGCGTAACAAACAAACACAAACAGTTATAATATTATTACTAGTTAGGATTCGGTAGGATATACGCGCATAATATTAAAAAAGCATCTCAATTCAAAAGTACAACAATATAAAAACTTATTTTACAGAGAAAATCAACAAACAACAAAAAAGGTTTTAAAATAGTGCTCTAAAATCCTCCAAATTGGATTCAAAAAGGTCAGTTGAGGCCCTGCCAAGGGCCTCAAACTCCAAACCAAAAACTACCTTACTCGTCCACCCATATACATCGGAAGTCTCTCAAAACACCGAAAGACCTAAAAACTACCTACTGGAGACCCCAAAAGACTTAAAACGACGAGTACCCTTATTAGAACTACCGGCTTCATACAAAAAACCGAAGTTATACCACGAGGAAAACAATGAAATTGAAATGAGAACTGTCAACAATTGTGAAATTGAAACTGTCAAATGTTGTGAGTCTGAAACTGTCAAAAAGAACTGTCACTGTTGCTGCAAGTGCAGTAAAGAGGAGAGTGAGGTCAAAGTGATCATTGCACCAGCTATGATGCCTTCCATCTTCGGAGCTTTGCCCGGTATACCTTACATCATGAAGGGCAAATTGGAAAAGGTAAGTGGATTTGTATATTGTAACCTGCGACGGAAAAAGAGTGTTATAAGTTTGACGTGCCTGTGTCTGTGGTATCGTAGCACTTAAATAGATGGACCGATAATGATGCAGTTTTTTGTTTGAAAGTTGACGTGATAGAAGTAGTTCTTAACTACAATTTATGAAGATTTGTTCAGGCGTTTCAAGGTCATCAGCTTTTTTTATTAGCAGTGATAGTTCAGTAGGGAGACCAACAGACTGCAATGCAGAGGGTCTCGGATTCGAACCCACGTCGCACACCTCTGACTTTCGGAAGTTATATGACTTTTCGAAATTATGTGCGTATTGATTGACAATTATCGCCTGCTCCGTGCCTCGGAGAGCACGTTAAGCCGTCGGTCCCGGCTGCCATGAACATCTATGGCAGTCGTTATTGGGAAGTCAGTGCCCTCTAATATCCTGACACTGGTCTAGAAAGTTTGCCAAGAATGCAGTTTTACATGTTGTATACGACCTCAAGGTCATCGATCTCCCTTCGAAACCTTAACCGGAAACTGCGTAAGTGTAGTTCAGAAAGCCGGATATCCGTTCTAACATAAATCCGTCAACCTGTCATGGCGATACGTCTTTCTAAGTTTATCTATAAGATTTATTATTGTAAAACTATTTTTGCATGACGTTAAAGTACTTATAGTATTTTTTCAGAATTAAGCTTTTCAGTAAACTTATATGGCATATTAAAATTAAAGTATTTTATACGGATTTTATCGCGTTGTCTATTTTAAAACAATATCATAGCAAATCCTAACTAATATTATAAAAGCGAAAATGAGTTTGTTTGTTTGGAAAGGTATTTCACACCTAAACCACTGAATCGATCATCCTGAAATTTGCATATACATTGTCAGGTGTACAGAAACGGACATGGGCTACCTTTCATCCCGAAAAAAATTACTGTTTCCGAGGAAAACAATAATAACGTTCTTATGATAATAATAGATGGCGCCACGTGTCTTTCGAATCATGATTGAATTATATTATTAGAAGCAGAGTACAACCGGAATTGATTGTCAAATTCTAAATTAACGCGAGCGAAGCCGCGGGCAAAAGCTAGTATTATTATAAATGCGAATGTTAGTTTGTTTGTTACGCTTTCACGCCTTAACTACTCGACCGATCAACATGAAATGTCGCATACACGTTTTCAGGGGAACAGAAAAGGATCTTTCATCTGAAAAAAACACTTACTAATCTAACCTAGTCTTCATTTATGCGAATGAAGTCGCGGACAAAATCTAGTTATGAATTTAGTATTATCACGCTCACTCATATTGAGATGTACACTATCGTTCTCTGTCATGTAAATCAGAGGTTCTCAGACTTTTTTCTCATAGACCACTTTCAAAATTTAGCTGGTTCCGGTGGACCTCCTGCAGCTACATTTCTACCATATTCCTTGCCATTCGTATTTCTATAGGCGAAGAATAAAAAAAAATTTATCAAATCTATACGGGCTGACCTTTATTTTTTTTAATTCTCTGGACTTCACTTACCACGGTGACCTTCTTTTATTGTTTTTTTTTTAGAAATTGTCTACTGAAACATCGGTAGGTTGGAAACCACTGGTACTGAATATAGAATATGCAAGTTTTTGAAGTGAAAACTTCTTTAGCGGCGTTGTGCACTTTTTTGCGATGGGTAAAAAATGTTAAACTCGCGTCAGGACACGTGACCTGATCGAAAATTCGTAAGACGGAGGGAGAATTGTCATGTTTGTGTACGATAGTGCAATAAATGAATATTGTATTTTACCACATAAATGATAGTACTTTTATACTGATAATTAAAGCAATTCGTGCAAAATTATTCCCTAAACATTCCAAAATATCAAAAATGCACAACGTTAATATTCAAGTTTTCACTTCTGCCGGCACTCCCGGAGTGCAACCCGTTGATTTTTTACAAGAAACAGTCGCTTAGCTTCTTAAAATATTATCTGCCTACCTTGATAGGTGAAGTCAAGCCAACATTTTAGTTCTTCACTATCGAAAGCAAATACATTTTCGTGGACCCCACTTACGAATGTGAACCCCCATTTTGTTGTCACGCCAACGTGGACCCCCGTCGAGTCTCTCGTGGACCCCTGTGTCCACCTGGATCACTTTGGGAACTATGGATGTAAATGGAATGTGTGAGCTCACTCTTCTTAGTGTGGACACTTTTTCGTGCGATTTAAGTACGGTGACGGTACATCTATGATTTAAATCTTTTATTTCCTAACTACTACTACTAACTACTAAAATATTACTACAGTTGTCTGTATATTTATTTGTCTCCCTGTTAAATATAAATGTCTCCAATATAATATTGTCTTCTGTTTACGCGAATGTTATTCATTGAAATTAAACTACTATATATATAGGTAGTATAAATAGTTTTAATATTTTCAATAATTTAATTAGCTTAAAAATTTGTAAAGTTTAATAGTATTATAGTAGTGTAACAGTTTTTCAAAATTTTGTAACAGTGTCAAATAAACAACGCGATAAAATCCGTATATAGTAGTTTAATTTCAATGTCTCCAACATGTTACATAATAATATAATAATAATAATCTATCATATACACACAACACCATCTAGCCCAAACTAAGCAGAGCTTGTACTATGAGTACTAGACAATGGATAAACATACATATATACTTTCTTTTTGTAATTACATACATATTATACATAGAAACACCCAGACCAATACAAACATCCATGATCATGCACACAAATATTTGACTTGTGCGGTAATCGAACCCGCGACCTCAGGCGTGGCAGTCGGTTACACTGCCTTAGGATCAAACATGAGACCTCTGCGTGGCATTCCAACGGCGAATAACTTAGTAGGCTCGTAATTTCGCAAGTAAAACCACAAGACACGACTAGCTCAATCTATTTCTGAACGTAAGTGTTAAATGGTGTAAGTTTCCGAACTGACAGATTTATGTGAGCGCCCCCTAGCGGCCAAAATTTTAAACATGTTGAAAGGGGAGTTTGTATTATAAGTAAGTGTGAAGGGGTGAGCAGAAAGGTAGGTATCGGACGAGAACATAAAGGTTTATTAACCTCTGAGTCTTCTTCAGAGGTTAATGAAAACACTATGTGGGTCTGTGTGTCTGTCTGTTAGTGACAGGCGTAACTCCGGAACCACTGGACTGATTGACTTGTAACTTGGTGTGCAGACACCTTGGGGTCATACCTCGGTACAGTTTGAATATGCACCGTGTGGGTCTAAAGACTCCAAGGTAGGGGTCACAAGGTCACATGGTGTACATTTAAGACGAAGAGGTTGAATCCTAGGTTTTTACACACATCTCGTTAAGATACTGCTTTAGTGGCGCAGTGGTAATATACAACTGCTGGGAGTTAGTAACTTCTTTTTCTGGACAAAAGGTACCCTATATCCTTTTCAGTATCCCTGACAACGTGTATACGAAATTTCATGATGATCGGTCTAGTAGTTTAGGCGTGAGAGCGTAACAAACAACGAACTCAAATTATTTTTTGAAGTGATAACTTCTTTAAGCGCGTTGAGCACTTCTTGGGTGAACAAAAATCATAGAACTCGCGTCATCGTCACGCTTCCACGCTTTCCATTTTTGAATTATTGGTTTTTTAATTTTGTTTATAATGAAGTGTTTATGATCAAGGATTAAAGTTTTCACTTCTATCGGCAGTCCCCAAAGACTGCACCAAATTTTATTTTAACACATTTCCCGCACTTGCAATATTTCCTATATCGCGAGGTACTTTACAAACATTTATACAACTGACACTAAAAACACCCAAACCCTGAACAACTTCTGGACACACAGTTTTAATGGTTGTCCCGTGTGGAGATCGAACCCATAACCCTCAGCGCGACGGCAGTGTCGAGGCGACCACTTAAACCACTACGCCTTCCGTGCAGGAAATGTATTAAGCCCGGGACTTAAACACAATACCTAATTATTGGGTTTAAGCAGTTCGAACCAGTAGTTCCTGAGATTAGCGCGTTCAACCAAACAAACTCTTCAGCTTTATAATATTACTAGAGGATGCCCGCAGCTGCGCCCGCACATGTTTTTCTAATTATCCATTTCTTCCCAATCCCGTGGGGATTTCGGGAAATCCCTTGTTAGTGCACTGTAGCGGTGCACTAAGAACGTACCCAAGGAACATACATGTCAAATTTCAGCTTCTTGCATTCAGTAGTTTCGTCTGTGCGTTGTCTGTCAGTCACTCAGTAACGGAAGAGTTTTATATACAACATGTATCATAATAAACGCACATCCTGAAAGTAGTTTGTTCAAAATCGGCTACTGAATCAATTCCAGCAATTTTTACTATAGGTAATTTTTTATCCTTAAAATAATTAAAACGAATTAAATTATAGTCACCCATTTATTAAACAGCTGAAACATTTGAAAATGTATCATAATTCAAGGCAATAAGGTTTTTGATGCAATAAAGGCATTAATTTTAGATTTATTGTAATATACCCATACTATCCGCGCACAATAAGGAGAACTAATTCGTTAAATTAAAATATTTAAGCACATAAAAGTAACATTTTAATGATTATATTATTATTACGATTTAATAATCTAATTGGGGTGTTTGAGGTTGTGAGTTATATCTGTGACACGTTGTATATAGATAGTATAGATTATAGATGACCACATCTTATTGTTACACGCAATATATACGGAACCCAACAATCCAAAAAATGTAAATGCGACCGTACATCAGGCACATCCGTTTATATTCGCTATAAATTGCCAAGGAACCCTAATTTTATTCATAGACTTTTTTACGCAGATGTACCCACCCCTAGGTAAAAGGTGCACAGCAGTGCGTCAGCCAAGTCTTTAATATAAGGGTCATAAAAGGCACACAATAGTTTTGACAATTTACGTAATCCTAACTAATATTATAAAAGCTAAAATGAGTTTGTTTGTTTGTTACCTTTTCACGCCTAAACCACTGAACCGATCATTCTGAAATTTTTCATATACATAGTCAGGTGTACAGAAACGGACATGGGCTACTTTTCATCCCGAAAATAATTACTGTTCCCGAGGAAAACAATAATAACGTTCTTATGATAATAGATGGCGCCACGTGTCCTTCGAATCATGATTGAATTATATTATTACAAGCAGAGTACAACTCGAATTGATTGTCAAATTCTAAATAAGCGAAGCCGCGGGCAAAAGCTAGTCTCGAATAATGCTTCTTTAAGCTCTCGATTTTTTTCAATTATTCGAGATTACATAACAAAAAAATCGTTAATGAGTCAAGTGTCGAGCGGACATACGTTTGTCCGTTTGTGTATTATTTGCACAATGAAATTTTTATTTTTTTTTTCGTATTTCCCCTTGGACGTTCAAGAAGTTAAATGATGACTGCTCCGCTCCCGTGGCTCATAGCGTGATGTTATACAGACTTTGGTACTTCTAAGTAGTAGCTTTCAAAAAGTGAAAGATTTTTTATCGGTCCAATAGTATTCTAACATTTTTCAAAAATCATTTTTTTAGTCATACCTTCACTACATATTATAAAACAAAGTCCACCGTCTGTATGTTCGCAATAAACTCAAAAACTACTAAACGGATTTTCATGCGGTTTTTACCAATAGACAGAGTGATTCATGAGGTAGATTTATGTGTAGATTTGTTAAGGTTTAGTTCTACCCGCGCTAAGCCGGGGTGAGTCGCTAGTTTATAATCTATACTAAAATTATAAAGCTGAAGTTTGCTTGTTTGTTTGAACGCGCTAATCTCAGGAACTACTGGTTCGATTTGAACAACTCTTTTAGTGTTGGATAGCCTATTTATCGAAGAAGGCTATAGGATATATAAAATCACGCTACGAGCCACGAGGGCGGCGCAGTAACGATAAACACGGGTGAAACCGTGGGAACATATAGTGTAAAGAAATAAAGAACTTGGCTGTGTCTTTTACATGTATGTGTTTTATGGGATAACATT
The DNA here is from genome assembly GCA_963564715.1 of Catocala sponsa. Lineage (NCBI taxonomy): Eukaryota > Metazoa > Arthropoda > Insecta > Lepidoptera > Erebidae > Catocala > Catocala sponsa. Next base: position 2,686,565 of record OY751356.1, on the reverse strand, counting down.
TACGCTATACGCTCGAAGGGGCTCGCAGAATAATCAAATACAACGCACCATTGAATAGCGAATAAGACTCAAGATTTGGATACAAACTATAGGTATGCAAGAATTCTTTTTCCTCATACGAAAACCAATTGTACCGATGACTTATTTAACTGTTGATTCCTAAGCCTACCTACAAAACATATATACAAGATATTAATAATTTGCTAATCTATATATTAATAGGGATTAAATATAATGATCAGCAAAACTATTAATTGGTCAGCAAATATTGGACAGCATAATGAGTACCTATACGCCTCAAATCACTGCATTCCGTCTCGGAAGTGTTAGGTTATGTTATGTTCCTTTTTGTAAACCCACCCAAAAATAGGAGCCCCGCTACGCGGGGCTCCGTCGACTTAGTTTGATCTCTTTAAAGTTTGCTGGCCATGAGTTGCTGATCAATTAGCTTTTTTGCTGCGCAATTAGTATTTTTTTGCTGTGCAGTTAAATACTACCCATATTAACACGTGAAGCAAAAACTTTGTACCCCTTTTTACGAAAATTGCGCGGATGGAGGAGTATGAAATTTGGCACAGATAAAGTTTATATGGAGAAGGAAGGGCGAATCCTAATATTTTTATAAAATATGCATTAGAAATACATTAAATTAATGAAAAAACACTACACGCACACAACCATGCGTTTGACACACGCAGTCGAAGCGCGTAACTATGGTTACATACATCAATATATAATGACATATATCAGCAATATCTTACAGGCAAACTTTGGTCGAATATAGAGCACTAGGCGACCGCTAGTTATTATTATTTAAACAACGGACACAAAGAACACCCAAACTAAAAACAAATATATATCAAAATGTTTTGTCCCGCGTGGGCATCGAACCCACAACAACAGCTGGTTTCAGCATGAATGGGCCGGATCGACCGGGGTAGTACTACCCTCTCACAGAATACCGGCGTGAAGTAACGGTACCCGTACTGTTGCGTTTCGTATCGGTGAGTGAGAGAGCCGGAGGCCTAATTACCCCGATCCTTTTCCTATCCTTTCCTTTGTCCTTTCCCTCCTTCATCCCTTTTGAAAGGTCTGACAACTTGTAACTCCTTTGGGGTTGCGGGTGTCCATGGGCGGCGGTAATCGCTTACCATCCGGCGATCCGTCTGCTCGTTTGCCCCCTATGCCATAAAAAAAAAAAAAAAAAAAAAAAAAAACTCTCTACGCAGTGGCAGTGGTGAAGCCACCTCTTGAACCACTGCACCATCCGTTCAGTCGGTCCTTTATGCCTTAAGTTAATGTATGAAGTCTTTGCAAAGAGCTTAGAGTAAAGATCTCTCAGTAACTGCTTACCCCCTTAATACAAAGCGTTATATATAGGGAGTCACGTTTAAGTCGTAAAGAATAGCGTAAAGTATCTCTTGGTACCACGTTAAATATAGGGTGTTTGAAAATGACAATTTTATTTTATACTAGCTTCTGCCGGCGACTTGGTCCGCGTGGAATAGTTACTTTGGGCTAACGCTAACTTTAACTCGCGACTTCGTTTACGTAGAAGGTGAAAATGTTTTTAAATAATACGTACGTTAAGGAGGTATTTTAGGTACCTACATCACGCTTTTATCAGTAAGAGTGGAACTTTAAAACGTCAGGTAAAAAAGTATCTTCGACGTTATTTTAAAACTGCGATATCTCCTAAGATATTAATTTACATCGAATGATGTACAGGGCAATTTTGTTTTAAATTAAATACTTGTGATGAATAACGTATTTATTTGGATAAGGATTAATATTATGTTTATAAAAATACCTTCGCAAATAATGCATTATTTTAGAACAAATTTGGTTAGCATAAAAAAGGTTATAGTGAGCCAACCTTAAAAGATAGACATATGCTGTTTTAAAGGGGAACAATTCTGTCATACATGATTTTTGCGAAACTTTAACTGTTTACGCAGAGCACGCAGCGGAATCTCTCAAAAGGAAAAATCCTCCGATTTTGAAACGTTCTTCATTGGTGCTCCGCTCCTATTGATCTTAGCGTGATGATATATAGCCTATAGCCTTCCTCGATAAATGGGCTATCTAACATTAAAAGAATTTTTCAAATCGGACTTATAGTTCCTGAGATTAGCGCGTTCAAGCAAACAATCAAACTCTTCAGCTTTATAATATTAGTATAGATTAATTTTGTTTATATATACCGCAGTGTCTCAAGAGGAAAGTGTTTGACTAGTGTGTGTTGCCAGTGATTACTTACGGCTCAGAGACGTGTTCGCTCACTATGAGCCTTATCTGAAGGTTCAAGGTCACGCAAACGACGATGGAGAGAGCTATGCTCGGGGTCTCCCTTCGGAATCGAATCAGAAATGAGGAGATCCGCAGGAAAACTAAAGTTACTGACATAGTTCTCCGGATAGACAAGATGAAGTGGCAGTGGACAGGGCACATAGCACGCGGAGCCGATGGCTGTTGGGGCCGACAGGTTCTGGAGTGGCCGCCACGCACCCGGAACACGCAGCAGGGGTAAAACTTCTTTGGGCGCGTTGAGCACTTCTTGGGTGAACAAAACTCATGGAACTCACGTCATCGTCACCGAACGCTTTCCATTTTTGAATTATTTTTGGATTATAAAGAAGTGTTTATGATCAAGGATTAAAGTTTTCACTTCTGTAGGCAGTCCCCAAAGACTGCCCTAACAGCCATCTTTTTTCGTGCACTCTAAGAGCGGTAAGAGCATATCTATGAGCTTAATTTTGCTTGGAATAAATCACCGCTATGTCTTTTGTGTCCGCTGTGAAAATATTAGTAAATTTCCTTGATTTACACCTAATAATTTTATATTAAAAAAACTTGAGAGGTGTCAAGGGACACCCGGATGGAACGAAGTTCCTTTCGATTAATTAGTGAAGGAATTGTAATAACATTATATTTTTTAAGTTATAATAATACTTTTTTATTATTAACAAATATAATGTAATATAAACTTAATCAGTAGGCTCAATTTTAGTAATAATTGGCTTGTGGACATTAACAATACATACATATTAAGAAATAACCTTAAACTTACAACTATAGCAAAAAGTGTCGTTACAACTTTTGGTCTTAATTTTTTCCGTCTAGCCCCCTTTCGCAACGTGCGATAAGGAACTTCGTTCCAAAAGTATTTTTCTATTACACTGCGACAAAATTCGTAAAATTTGTTAATATTATAATCATATAAAAACATCATGCTGTAGATAGTGAGTTCATGAATCGCGCACCCTTTATACGCCGTGAATTACGTGCCGCGAATATAATACAGCGAGTTATGAACTCATAAATGTCACAATATACTTATAAAACAAGATTGCACCGGTAGCGCAGTGATTTGAGAAGTCACCTAACCATGAGTGTTACGGGTTTGATTCTTGATCAAGGTATTGCATGTTACAAAAACAGTTCGGACATCGTTATTATATTATTATCAATAATATTTAAGTGTCTGTTTGTCTGTCAAAATATCAGCTTTTTACTAAATGCATATTATGAAAGTATATAGATAGGCACAGAATATATTTCAAAACATATTATATTTTAAAATTTTTGTTCGTTTGTCTGTCTGTTGGTTCCGGCTCTGAAACGGCTGGACCGATTTTGACGGGACTTTTACTGGCAGATAGTTGATGTTAAGGAGTAACTTAGGCTAGGTGCCGCGAATATAATACAACGGGTTATGAAGTCATAGTCCGGTGTAACACGCAGCAGGGGTAGGCTGCCACAAGGTGGCCCGACGACCTGGTGAAAGTTTCGGGAAGCGGTTGGATGTGGGTGGCCCAAGACTGGTCTGTGTGGAAAACCTTGAGGGAGGCCTATGTCCAGCAGTGGACGTCTCTTGGCTGGCATGATGATGATGAAGTCATAAACGTCACAATCCTAACTAATATTATAAAAGCGAAAATGAGTTTGTTTGTTTGTTACCTTTTCACGCCTAAACCACTGAACCGATCATTCTGAAATTTTGCATATACGTTGTCAGGTGTACAGAAACGGACATAGGCTACCTTTCGTCCCGAAAAAAATTACTGTTCGTGTCTACCTCGTGTCTTTCGAATCATGATTGAATTATATTATTACAAGCAGAGTACGACCCGAATTGATTGGCAAATTCTAAATTAACGCGAGCGAAGCAGCGGGCAAAAGCTAGTAAAAACAAGTTTGCACGAATAGCGCAGTTGTTTGAGGAGTCACCTAACCGCGAATGTCGTGGGTTTGATAGTACGGTATTATATGGGTGCTCAGTATATACAGCGTGTAACAGAAAGGTGTGATCATATTTTTGGACTGTAATGTACGAGTATATCTGGAAAATATTAAATACTAGCTTTTGCCCGTGGCTCCGCTCGCGTTAATTAAGAATTTTACAATCAATTCGGGTTGTACTCTGCTTCTAATAATATAATTCAATCATGATTCTAAAGACACGTGGCGCCATCTATTATCATAAGAACGTTATTGTTGTTTTCCTCGGGAACAGTAATTTTTTTCGGGATGAAAGGTAGCCTATGTCCGTTTCTGTACACCTGACAACGTATATACAAAATTTCAGAATGATCGATTCAGTGGTTTAGGCGTGAAAAGGTAGCAAACAAACAAACTCATTTTCGCTTTTATAATATTAGTTAGGATTAGGATGATGATAATATTTTAAATCCTCACAAAGTTTTTAAAAGCGAATGAGTTGAGTTTGTTACACTCTCACGCTTTAAGTACAAGTACTTAAAGCGTGAGAGTGTAACAAACTCAACTCAACATCATGAAATTTCGTATACACGTTTTTATAACAAAAATCAAAATAAAAATTAAATTTATTCAAGTTAGGTTACAAGGTAACACTTATGAATGTCAAAGTTACACTAAATTTTTCCGTGAATTTACATTTACTGCCACGTTCAGCAAAGCAAGGGTGTAGGGCTCATGAGAAGAACGGGCAAGAAACTCATGGCCACTGTTTTTAATCGGTAAGTTTACAATGAAATTTTGTTTACAAATCATAACCTTTTTATTTTTTTTATTTTGCTCTTCAAAATGACCACACTCCACCTAATGGTAAGCAGTCGTGTGGTCTAAGAGCAGGGGCCTCCACACCGCCCTCATAGCAGCCGCCGAGGCGATGTTGAGGTCTCTACTTTGACGTCCTGAGAAGGTGCTTTTTCACGCCCCGCTTAAAGAACCCAGGATTGAAGGAAGAAGGAAACACGTGCCTTGGCAGAGAATTCCATGCCTTGGTCGTTCGGCAGAGGTATGAGGAATCAAACTTGTTAAGTTGTTGTTTATAACTGTAAGGTGCTGCAACCATTTCTCCATGAATTACTACTGAACATACTCAAGCATTTAATAAAATTTAATGAAAGCCTCTAAAGCAGCAGTATGGTAAACAGCAGGTACAAAATATAGGGTACCTTTCATCCAAAAAAACGCAAAGCAAGCGGGCAAGACCTAGCTAATAGTAACGAAATTTATCAATACTAGTGACTACTAATATAAATAAATTATGATCAAATTTCTACCACTAGGCGACTGCCTAGTGGTCTAAAGCAGACCATACACGCTAGGGTGTAGCTGACAGGTTTGCCTGTACAGTTCAACTGTACAGGTAAACTTGAGCTGCATAGAGACCATACACGTAGCGGTAAACCTGTACAAACTCTGAGTTGATACCATGGCCCCGACAGCGACGCTTGATCTCTACACAGTAGCGTTAATAGGTTTATTATTTGCTTTATTAAAGAAAAGGAAATTTAAACGAAGACACCGTGAACAGTGGTGTAAAAGTGGATTTTACTCTTCCTATTATTAATGTAGATAAGATTAAGTAGACCTAATTTTGTTTTTTTCAGTATTTAATTTTGTTTTTAAATTGAATGTGTATGACACTAATGTTTTTGCATGCCGATTGGTAAAATATGGCTGAACACCATAACATGTTTATCACCTTTTGTTTTGTACCCATATTTGCAAAATAAATTATCTTTTATCTTTTAAAGCATATGCACCTATACAGCGCCGCGCGAGCGTCTTTCCGCTCTAGCAATCAGCGCACTACTGACGCTACACACGCTCAGTTTTGCCTGTACAGTTAAACTGCACAGGCAAAAAAATTCATAATTCATATTTTTTCGAGTTGCCTGTACAGGCGTGGAAACCTGCACAATTGTGCAACATACACGCTCCAGTTTACCTGTATAGTTGAACTGTACAGGCAAACCTGTCAGGTACACCCTAGCGTGTATGGCCGGCTTAAATTTGATCATAATGTATGTACCTCTTTTCTAGATGAAAGGTACCTTTTCTTTACCACTGACAACGTGTGTGCAAAATTTCATAACGACCAGTCGAGTAGTTAAGGCGTAAAATCGTAACAAACAAACTCACATTCACGCTTATAGTATTAGTTAGGATATATATATTTAAGTTTACACTTTCCCGACGTTTTAGTCGCTGTAAAGCGACATGTTTACGGAGAGACTTGGTGGATTTTTGAATACTAGCGGTTGCCTAGTGGTCCAAATTCGACCATCATTGAATACATTTTTTAGTTTGATAGGTATTAAGGTTTTATTTATTGTCTAGAACTATACCCTTATAATCACATTTCATCTAGTTTTGGATCTATATAAGTCAATTTACCTGTCTTAGTCAAACAAATTTATTATATTGATATATTATACGAAGAATAGTATTTTCATAAATTTAATGTATTTCTAATGCATATTTTATATAAATATTAGAATTTGCCCCTCCTTCTCCATATAAACTTTAACTGTGCCAAATTTCATACTCCTCCGTCCGCGCAATTTTCGTAAAAAGGGGTACAAAGTTTTTGCTTCACGTATTAATAGGTATATAGATGTGTTAGACGTAAAATAAAATTATAAAAAATACTATATAAAGTATATTTTGTTTAACTTCACAATATCCAATTTCTAAAGACCTATTTCTTCATCGAATTAACCTTGCGAGAAAGGCCAAATTGGATTGGTTCTCAAATGGAAGATCCCGGAATTTCTGAAAGAAAAGTAACATATTATTATGGTTATCAGGTTGACCAGAGGTGTTTTGCATTCATATTTCGTCTGTAGATGTAGGAGCCTTCCTTTGCAAGCTTTGGGAACTCGTTGTCGGACTCGAGAATCGAACCCGACCGTAACGATCATGATCAATGGCAGTCTACGCAGTAAAAATTATCCGACGGCATAAGACGTTTACGCCGTACGACCACGGTAATATTATCTAACAGTATTGTAACTTGGCTCTGTCCTTGAAATAATTACCTACAGCCGCGCGGTATGTAAACACGCGAGAGGGTTTACTACCTACTTGAGTTTCTTTCTATTTTAGTGATTCTAATTATTAATTTCTTTATTTAAAAGAAATGACATTGGCTGTGAATGAAATAGGAAGTGTTCAATAAAAGTCATGTTGTGTTTCTTGCTTAGTAGATATAATAAAAAACAACCTTATATATTTGAGACTGAAAAATATTTGCTTCTCGTACGAAAAGCTTTATTTGTTAAATTTAATAGAAGGTATAAAAAATGTCAGTCTTTGGGGACTGCCGATAGAAGTGAAAACTTTAATCCTTGATCATAAACACTTCTTTATAAGCCAAAAATAATTCAAAAACGGGAAGCGTTCGGTGACGATGACGCTTGTTCCATGATTTTTGTTCACCCAAGAAGTGCTCAACGCGCCTAAAGAAGTTTTCACTTCAAAAATAACTTAAGCTTTGTCACAGCCACTACAGCATGGTGGTAACCCCTCACCATCACCCCAAAAGTTTGTAACCCTTGTAATGCTTACCCAGTCTTAGGTTGAATGCCGCCAAGTCTAAGGTCTCCAGGCAGGTTACAATTGCCTGCAAGTGCTGAGTTGAGGTCTGCACATCTCCTACCAGTGAAACCTCCAGTCCTGAGAGACTCGCCTAGGTAGTAATAGGACCTGGAAGAATAATAATAAATAATATAAAGAAAGTCGACGTCCAGCCGAAATCAGGAAACAGGCTAAGTTATAATAGCTGTCAGAAATATAAAAAAAAAATTATATAAGTAGCTTTGTAATGGTCAAAGAATTTTTAATATCGGTTGGGAAGTTTTTGAGTTAAACCCTTGCAAACACATAAAAAAATCTAATTTTGCTTTTTATAATAGTTATTAGCAATGGTCTCGAATCTACCGATTTTTCGGTAGAGAAATAATAAAAATAAAAAATTTGTGCAGTCTTTGCGGACTGCCGATATAAGTGAAAACTTTAATCCTTGATCATAAACAATTCTTTAGAAACAAAAAAAAATAGAAAATTAGGGTGGATCGGATTCCTGATACCCTCTTAGGAGTTATTAAGGAGGTCAAAATTTCGTTATTTTTTGCGTAGGTCGCACCATTTCTGAGATATTGTTAATATTCTAAAATAATTCAAAACTGGAAAGCGTGGAAGCGTGACGATGACGCGAGTTCTATGATTTTTGTTCACCCAAGAAGTGCTCAACGCGCCTAAAGAAGTTTTCACTTCAAAAATATATCCATTTTTATAGAGAAGTATTTATGATCAAGGATTAAAGTTTTCACTTCTATCGGCAGACTCCAAAGACTGCCCCAATTTTTTTTTACAATGGACTTCCGCCAAGTGTCTCCTATTTCTATTCAATTACGGTAATCCATACATACATAGATTCACGCCTGTTTCCCAGAGGGGTAGGCAGAGACTACGGATTTCCATTTGGTAAAAAAAAAATGTTTGTGTCCGCTGGTAGTTATACCGAGTCTGTTCTTTGTGTCCATTGCTTGTTATAATATCAGCGCTGTATAACTGACCCACTGCTGGGCAAAGGCCTTTTTTCAGTCTGAAAAGGATAATAGATAAGTACAATTACCTGTAATGATCACAAAGCGCTGTGATACAGCCAGGCATGTTAATTCCTCCGTTTGGATAGAAATCAACGTTACCCAAAGGCGCCAGCATACCTGAAAATATGAAGAAATTATTGAAGTGAAAACTTTTTTAGCGGCGTTGTGTACTTTTTTTGTGATGGGTAAAAAAAGTTAAGCTCGCGTCAGGACACGTGAACTGATCGAAAATTCGTAAGACGGTTGGAGAATTGTCAAACTCGCGTCAGGACACGTGACCTGATCGAAAATTCGTAAGACGGAGGGAGAATTGTCATGCTTGTGTACGATAGCGCAATAAATGAATATTGTATTTTACCACATAAATGATAGTACTTTTATACTGATAATTAAAGCAATTCGTGCAAAATTATTCCCTAACCATTCCAAAATATAAAAAATGCACAAAGTTAATATTCAAGTTTTCACTTCTGCCGGCACTCCCGGAGTGCAACCCGTTGATATTTTACAATAGGTAGTTTAATAGCAGCGATAGCTCAGTGGGGAGACCAACAGACTGCAATGCAGAGGGTCTCGGGTTCGAACCCACGTCGCGCACCTCTGACTTTCGAAAGTTATATGACTTTTCGAATTCTGCGTATTGATTGACAATAATTATCGTCTGCTCCGTGCCTCGGAGAGCACGCTAAGCCGTCGGTCCCGGCTGCCATGAACATATAGATGTAGGGCATAGGGCAGTCGTTATTGGGAAGTCAGTGCCCTCTAATATCCTGACACTGCTCTATATTTCCCTACGTAAAAAAAGGCCATAGTCCACCACGCTGGCCCAGTGTGGATTGGGAGACTTCACATATCTCTGAGAACATTATGTAGACCTCTCGCAAGCAGATTCCTCACGATGTTTTTCCTTCATCGTTTTAAGGCAATCTATGTATAATACTTTACTATTTAATACGCACACGGAAAAGGAAAGAAAAGAGGCGCTCATAGCCAGTTGCACTCATAGGCAGTTGATCGGTAAACGATTAGCGAGGTTAAGTAACGTTGGGTGCGGTCAGTCTATAGATGGGTGACCGCTTAGTGGTATTTCATCTGAGCGTCTCCGTGCTTCGTAGGGCACGTAAAAAGTCGGTCCCGGTTGTTGTCAAATTGACAGCAGTCGTTAAGTCATGTCAGAGGCCTACGGGCTGAACAACTCTTGACAACAGGTTGGCCACTAACCACACGGAAAGAAGAAGACACGGAAAAGTCAGAAATGCGCTCTGGCATCGAACTTGGTACCTCTGTGTGGCAGTCCAGCGGTCTCCTACTAGGCTATCGCTGCTTATAAAAAGATGATTTATATTATAGATGTTCCCGCGGTTTCACCCGCGTTTATCGTTACTGCGCCGGCCCCGTGGGTCGTAGCGTGATATTATATAGCCTATAGCCTTGTTCGATAAATAGGCTGTCCAACATTAAAATAATTTTTCGAATCGAACCAGTAGTTCCTGAGATTAGCGTGTTCAAACAAACAAACAAAGTCTTCAGCTTTATAATATTAGTATAGATTATATTTGTTTAATCAATAAGACATCTAAGAAAATGAATGTTTTTAGACTTCCGCGATTTGTACACAATACCTGCGTAATATAATACTAAGGAACGGATCTTACTCGAGATAAAAAATAAGTATTTTATTACTTATTCGTCTTCTTCTTCTTTTCGTGTGGTTAGTGGCCAACCTGTTGTCAAGAGTTGTTCAAGCCGCCCGTAGGCTGCTGTCAATTTGACAACAACCGGGACCGACTTTTTACGTGCCCTCCGAAGCACAGAGACGCTCAGATGAAATACCACTAAGCGGTCACCCATCTATAGACTGACCGCACCCAACGTTGCTTAACCTCGCTAATCGTTTACCAATCAGTGAGTGCAACTGGCTATGAGCGAACTTATTCGTGAAGACCTGTAACTGGCCTTTTGTGTCTTATTGTGTTTGTTTTGAAAGTTGTATGTGCTGTTGGTCTTCCAAAGATAAATAAATAAATAAAATAAATAAAGTATTTACACGTACCTATGTTTCCAACGTTGGTATGAATAACTTCGGTATAAAGTCCATCAGTTGATCTGATCAGCCATTGTGCATCCCAACGATCAGCTGGGTCGCAAGCTGTGGAATAAAAACAGGAACTAATACAGTAATAATATAACAATATTCTACCACATACACACAACACCATCTAGCCCAAACTAAGCAGAGCTTGTACTATGGGTACTAGACAATGGATAAACATACATATTGTATATACTTCTTTTTTGTAAACACATGCATGTTATACATAGAAACACCCAGACCAAGACAAACATCCATGTTCATGCACACAAATGTTTGATTAGTGCGGGAATCGAACCCGCAACCTCAGCCGTGGCAGTCGGTTACAGTAACCACTACGCCATCAAAGCCGACAAAAAAAAGTAATTTGTTTATGATTTATTTTTTGAAAATACGTTAATTAATCTTTAACATGATTATTTTCGTAAAATAACACTTAATTTTATGCCTTATCTCAAAAAAACGCGGTGTTTTCTTGCTAGTGTTACAATTTTATGATTTTATGATTATTTGTTGATCATAAAACAACAAAATAATAAACAAAATGGCGCATAATTTCCTACAAGGTTCGTTATAAATTGAAAATCGTTGTCTTCTGTTTACGCGAATGTTATTCATTGAAAAATTAAACTACTATATACGGATTTTATCGCGTTGTTTATTTGACACTTTATTATATAATTTAATATAAATAACTTAGAAAACGTAAATAGAAACACCAATGAATAAATTATGTTCGGGTACTTTGAAATAACTACACTGGAACATTGAGACAACTACCATCTTAGTCTCCCCGTGACCATGGCTGCTGAAAAGCAACCGAAACGTCGGGGAAAGTGTAAACATAAATATAAATAGTTTTAATAGTTTCAATAATTTAATTAGCTTAAAAATTAGTAAAGTTTAATAGTAATAGTAGTGTAACAGTTTCTAAATTATGTAATAAAGTGTTAAATAAACAATCCGATAAAATCCGTATATAGTTGTTTAATTTAATTGAAAATCGTTATTTTTATAAAAATCTCTTAAATCTCGATTATTTCAGAAATGAGGTTTAAGACATACAGTATCACATGAATAAATTGGCTAATCAAAAGCTCTACTTAAACCCCTGCAAGCAATGTATCGTATTGCTTGACATCCTGTATAACTAGATATTATGTTCGCTCTTTGGGAATGGCACCTAAGAATGTACACAGCAATCGCCTTTAATACGGTTGCGCCGCTAAGGCAGGTACCCCTTTACTTTACTAGTAAGCACTTACCGGTGACGTATCCCACATTGCCGTTGATCGTCCTCGCTATGATACCAGCGCCGTGACCTAAAAACCAAAAACATTCCATGGTCAGCAAGTAAACCTAATGGGATTAAATATAATGACCACCAAAAATAGTAATTGCACACCAAAATATGCTTACTAAAATATATCATAACGAGCACCTATACGCCTCAAATCACTGCATTCCGTCTCGGAAGGGTTAGGTTATGTTAAGTTCCTTCTTAAATCCACCCAAAAATAGGAGCCCCGGGAAGCGGGTCTCCGTCGAATTATTTTGATATCTTTAAATATATTTTGCTGTGCAATTTGGTGATTATTTACTATTTTTTACTATTATATTTCACTATATCTGGTGATAAGTTAAACATAAGCCAATCCTAATAGTAAATAGTACTAATATATCAGCCCTGTATTAAACTCGCCCACTGCTGGACACGACCATAGTCCACCACGCTGGCCCAGTGCTGGTTGGCAGACTTCACATATCTTCAAGAGCATTATGTAGAACTCTCAGACATGCAGGTTTCCTCACGATGTTTCCTTCACCGTTAAAGCGAGTGATAATTTACTTTTTAATATGCACATAACTTTGAAAGTCAGAGATGCGCGCTTTTAGATCGAATTCGTGACTTCCGTGGTATGCCAAGAAACATAGGCATCCGTACAGATTAACACATACATAGTTGATGTAAAAATATACATTCGATAAAGCTGTGTATGAACACGTGGAACAGGCGATAAACCGCTACTCGGGATTTGACAAACCACAGATGGTGGCAGAAGAACACAGACTTCCTCTAAGGGCCACTTGCACGACAACTCACAAAATACGTTTAGCACTAAATAGATTTAAAACATCGCGGCATCTCAGTCACCTTCATACGGATGATTGACGACAGCAAGACGTTTTAAATCTCTTAGTATGTTTTGTGAGGCTATTTAAATTAAGAGACCTCTGCGTGGCAGTTCAACGGTCTCCCAGTAGGCTATTGCTGCATTACACATATTTCAGTAGTAGAGCCTCGCTGATTTCAGCATGAATGGGCCGGCTGGACCGGGTAAGGACTACCCTCTCACAGAATATCGACGTGAAATACCAGTATTCCTACTGTTGTGTTTAGTTCAGTGAGTGAGAGTGCCGGAGGCCCAAATACCGTCTTTCCCCTTTTCCACTCCTTCTACTTCCCACTTCCGGGCCAAATACCGTCTTTCCCCTTTTCCACTCCTTCTACTTCCCACTTCCTTTTATACCTAAAGGATCGGGCAAGGCGCAAGTGATGCCTCTGATGTTGCAGGCGTCTATAGGCTACGGTGACCACTTATCATGAGGTGGGCCGGATGCTTGTTTGCCACCTAGTTGTATAAAAAAATTGGGTCAGTCTTTGGGGACTGCCGATACAAGTAAAAATCTTTAATCCTTTATACTAAAATAATTCAAAAATGGAAAGCGTGAAAGCGTGACGATGACGCGAATTCCATGATTTTTGTTTACCCAAGAAGTGCTCAAGGCGCCTAAAGAAGTTTTCACTTCAAAAAAAGCTTACAACACTAAGCGCAGTGAAACCTTTATTATTTCCTTACCTCCTACACTGTATCCAACAGTATGAATGGTATTAGGGTTAATTCCAGTCACGCTTATTAACCAGTTAACGAAACGCCCGGCTGCTTGACCTGAAAAGAAATTAACATTTTAACATACAGTCTTGTAAACCAAAATTCAATCACGGTGTCAAGTTAATCAAGTTAGGGTGCGGCGGGGGTGGCCCTTGGACCACCCCTAAGCCGTCAACATGTTTATTTTATATACGAAAAGTATTTTATTAAACATACATACATAGATTCACGCCTGCTTCCCAGAAGGGTAGGCAGAGACTACAGATTTCCATTTGCTACGATCCTGACACACTTCTCTGGCTTCATTCACTTTCATCACGTTACTCACACGCCCGTCGGTTCATTTTATTAAACGCAAACACAAAATTTACAAAGCTTCGGGTTTCGGGTTCGAATCCCGGATCGAGTCAGCAAAAAGTTATTGTGTTTTTCTGTTAAGAAATCTCAATAGCAGCCCGGAGTTAGGAAGTTGGCGGTGTTAGACACCCCCGTGCCTCGGAAAGCACGTAAAGCCTTTAGTCCTGCGCCTGATCTCCCTCCGGTCGTGTCGGATTACCGTCCCATCGGATCATGAGAGTTAGGGAACAGAGAGTGCAATTGTGTTTGCGCACACACTTATGCACTATAATATCTCCTGCGCATACGGCCAGTCTCCGTTAAGACTGGCCGCCGTGACCGAAATTCGATCTGGAGGACATTATTATTATTATAGCGAGCGATAATTACCTAACTAATTAATAGGCACATAACTTCAAAAAGTCAGAGTTACCTTGTGATCGAACAAAAGATCTATGCGTGATAGGCCACAGACTGCCGCTATCGCTTCTCAAAATAGCTCATAATTCCTTCATCTATCTATAATTTACCTTTACAGTCCATCGTTGTGATCTAACTAATTTACAACTAACACTCCACGTAGAGAATATTAAATATTCTCTAAAAATTCTATAAAATTTATAGGTAATTTCCCTGATTACTAATAATAATAATAATAATAATTTGTTTATTTGCATAAACACATGTGTACATACAATAAACAATATATAACAATATATAATACTAAGTAGTTAATACAGAGGTACTCAGACTTTTTTTCTCATAGACCCCTTTCAAAATTTAGCTGGTTCCGGTGGACCCCTGCAGCTACACATTCGTATTTATATTGGTGACGAATCAAACAAGTTCATGCAATTTAAAAATTTTATCAAATGTCTACGGGTTGACATTTTTTGTTTTGTTTTTTAATGGCAACCGTAAGTAGGTTATTATTATTATTATTGAATATTATATTTATATACATTATACTATTGAAGACTGACTAAGAAAGTATATAAGGCTAGTGTGAATGGAACAGTCGCAAGAGGAAAACCTAGGCAAACGTTTCTCGACCAGATCGGAGGCGTTTTGGACAAAGGCCAGGTTAAGAGCTCCTTGAACCGACGGGCGTGTATGAGGAGTGTGATGAAAGTGAATGAAGCCAGAGAAGTGTGTCAGGATCGTAGCAAATGGAAATCCGTAGTCTCTGCCTACCCCTCTGGGAAACAGGCGTGAATCTATGTATGTATGTATGTATACTATTGAACCAATTTATTTAATTTATATTTGATATATATCAATTACATACTCATCAATTGTAATTTATATGTATATATCTTACGTATGTATTTTTTATTTCTTTTATTTTTTAATGAGGAACATGTTAAAGAGTAGGTAGCTGATGTACGTCCGGGGGTCACTTGGGGTTACCACATAACATCAGGGTTGGTTTGAGGTATAAACCGGAAACCAACAATAAACCTGTGAGTGGTAACCTCGTTTTTCATTATGTATGTACTGTTTTTTTGTTTTTTGCTGTGTTATAATATTTGTCTGTATTTTGTGTACCTATATTTTGAAAAATAAATATACTTACTTACTTAAATTCTCGGGACGGAATCTACCACGGTAGGCGGGCTGACCTTGTTTTTAGTAATTCCCTACCGAAAGTGTAACAGTAACAGACGCTGAGCTTCTTAAAAAATATTATCTGCCTACATTTTAGTTCTTCACTATCGAAAGCAGATAAATTTTCGTGGACCCCCGCATAAAAATTGTGAACCCCTATTTTTTATCACACCAACGTAGACCCCCATCGAGTCTCCCGTGGACCCGCCCTGGGGGTCCACCTGGACCACTTTGGGAACTAAGGCGTTAATAGTTAGCTACTCCTAAAATATTTAAGTGTGGTTTAAAATTAAGCTGTTAGGTAGTAAGATTCTCTTACCAGCTTCGATAGCTCGAGGTCCCCAGTTGGATCCAGCACTCCAGTCAAGAACAATAACGTTGCAGTCAGCCGCAGTCAGGAACGCTGAGGATTGAAGCGTTTAGGATTTTATTAACACTAGCGGTCGCGTAGTGGTCAAAATTCGACCATAATTGATTTAAATTTTAAGTTTGATCTTTATTAAGGTTTTATTGTCTATAACTTAACCCTTATAATCACATTTCATTTAGATTTCGCCAAGGCTATACAGGTTAATTTACCTATCTTTTTCAAACAAATTATTTTTACTTAACTCTAACTCTTTCATTGACGATATTCCTAAGCTTGCTACTTTGTTTTCTTTTTTCTTTATTACATACTAGATGTTACCGCGGTTTCACCCGTGTTTATGATTACTGGGCCGCCCCCGTGGGTCGTAGCGTGATGTTATATAGCCTATAGCCTTCCTCGATAAATAGGCTATCCAAAACTAAAATAATTTTTCAAATCAAACCAAAAAAAACTACTGTTCCCGAGGAAAACAACAATAACGTTCTTATGATAATAGATGGCACCACGTGTCTTTCGAATCATGATTGAATTATATTATTACTAGCAGAGTACAATCCGAATTGATTGTCAAATTCTAAATTAACGCAAGCGAAGCCGCGGGCAAAAGCTAGTCTTATTATAAATGCGAATGTGCGTTTGTTTGTTTGTTACGCTTTCACAACTTAACTACTCGACAAATCATCATGAAATTTAGCATACACGTTATCAGAGGTACAGGAAAGGTCATAGGGTACCTTTCATCCAGGCAAGGCTCCTGATACCCAGTTGAGTAGTTAAAGCGTGAAAGCATAACAAATTCAGATTCACATTTACAAGATTAGATAGGATTTCTGGACAGACTTACATGGAACCAGAACTGTATTGAAACCAGAAGTGATGGATCCAGCGAAACCATGCATCAGAATAATGGTACGACTCCTGGGGTTGAAGTTGGAGTTGAGGACAGTGCTGGGATTGTTCAGCACCAGGGGCTGGCTCACTTGGTTATTCAATCTGCAGAAGAAACATACATAATTATTATAATCTCACACTATCCCCAAAAAGCAGCGATAGCCTGGTGAGAAACCCTTGGACTACTACGCACGCACTCATGCAGATTTCCTCACGATGTTTTCTTTTACCGTTAAAGCGAGCATTTCTTCTTCTCCTTAGCCTTTATTATTCCCAAGTCACTTGAGGTCGGCTTTCTAGTTTAACCGGATTTGACTGCATATCAGTTTTTACATGGAGCGACTGCCATCTGACCTCCGCAACCCGCAGGCTAACGATACCCTAAGGCTAGACCAGTGTCATGATATTAGAGGGCACTGACTTCCCAATAACGACTGCCATAGATATTCATGGCAGTCGGGACCGACGGCTTAACGTGCTCTCCGAGGCACGGAGCAGGCGATAATTAATTGTCAATCAATACGCACATCATTTCAAAAAGTCATATAAATTCCGAAAGTCAGGTGCGCCACGTGGGTTCGAACCCGAAACCGTTAAAGCGGGCACTAATGTACTATTTAATATGCACATGAAAACTCAGAGATGCGCGCCTTGGGATCGAAATTGAGACCTTTGAGTGGTAGTCTAAAGGTTTTCCACTAGGCTATCGCTCCTTTTTTCTATCATCTTCGAGAATATTATGAAGAACTCTCAAACATGCAGGTTTCCTTCACTGCTAAAGCGACCGATAATTAACTATTTAATACGCACATAACTTCACAGAGGTTTTGAGATCAAACTCGAGACCACTGCTATCGCCTGGTGACATTCGTAGCTTGGTAAAGCCAAAAAAATTAAATAGGTATGCTTTTTGTAAGTGTTGGGGAATTTGACTAACAATTTTTATTTAAGGTAAGGCCTAAAGGCTTAGCCTGCGGGCGGTGACCCATAGGGGCCGTCCACCACCCGATCAGCGCAGGTCCGAGTAGGCGGCGTTCGTGTTCCGCGCACGCCTCTCGATGTCGGAAGGGGAAATAGGTCCCCCGCTTTGTCGTCGGGGACTAAGTCACCCATGTGTGTGACCTTCGGCGGGGTCGCGATTCGAATGCGAGAGCGATTCGTGCAGCCCCGCCATAAAGGTGTGAGGAACACCGCGGTGGTTTTAGTCGGTTCAGCCCAAATCCATCGTAGGGGCTGGATCCCGACATATCCCCATCGCCCGCCCCAAAACCGGCGATGGCGAAAGTGATTGCACATTTACCCGCGTAAAAAAAAAGGAAGTTCTAAAGGCTTATCGACCTCAAGAAAGAGAACTTTACCAATTAAACTCAGCGACGAATTATTAATACCGTCAATGATTCAAACTCTATCAAATACTTGACTAACCTGGTGAAAAGATGATATCTATTAGACACGTCAGGGTCGTATCTGGCAAGCCTCTCGTAGTCACTGAGTTTCATCCAATTGTCAACCAACTGAAGGTGGCCATCATCTGTCTCCTCATAGGTAAAGCGTAGGCCTTCAGACCATTTGCCCAACACTGGGTCTGGAGAATCAGCTGGAAGAAAGATATTAGTTAATATGATAGACTAGCTCTCTAGGAAACAGCGCTTTTTGATGAACTAGCTTTTGCCCGCGGGTTCGCTCGCGTATAAGTAGGTTAGGTTATGTTAGTAACAGCAACCACCTTGTTAAAAGAAAATTGGGACAGTCTTTGGGGACTGCCGATAGAAGTGAAAACTTTAATCCTTGATCATAAACACTTCTTTATAAACCAAAAATAATTCAAAAATGGAAAGCGTTTGGTGACGATGACGCGAGTTTTCACTTCAAAAGATATAACCTATACTTAGCTTTATAAAGGAGAATTTTGGAAGTAAAATCTTCTTTAGGCGCGTTGAGCACTTCTTGGGTGAACAAAAATCATAGAACTCGCGTCATCGTCACCAAACGCTTTCCATTTTTGAATTATTTTTGGTTTATAAAGAAGTGTTTATGATGAAGGATTAAAGTTTTCACTTCTATCGGCAGTCCCCCAAAGACTGCCCCAATTTTATTTTTTCTTTGTTGAATAGTTTTGGGTAAAATCTTTACAAACTAACAAACAAAAACCAAATCTTTCCTGTTTATAATATTAGTATAGATATGCTAAATAATTATCTATTATCGCTTGCGTATATATATATATATATATATATATATATAATATTATCGCGATTACTCATATTGAAGATTGTACACTATCGTTATTTATAATGTAAATGTAATGTGTGAGCTCACTGTTCTTAGTGTGGACACTTCTTCATGCGATCTCAACTATAATACAACAAATCCTGTGTCACATGGGTCTTTGCAAACATTTAAATAACTGACACAAAGCACACCCAGGGTAGAAACAACTATTTGAGGCGTATAGTATCGAAACCCGCCAAAACGATATCAGAACAAAAATAATGTTCCGATTGAATATGAAGCTCCTTCGTTGCTTCTATCGCATAGCACTGATAGTTTTCAACTAAACCCACTAAAATTCTATTAAATCAGCTCACAAAAGAAGCAGTTTTTTGCAAACACCGCTAAAATAGTCCATTTATATTATGTCGTAAATGGTTTTTGAGTTTTACGATTATTTTGTGAAAAGTATTTTAAAGGATTATGAAACTACGCATTTGTGGAACACAAATTTTTGTCACGTGTGGACATCGAACCCAGTAAATTTTAGTCGATTTGCGTTCTCGTTGAATTCGCGTGAAACAGCGCGCATGTATTTATTAATATTTGCAATAACAACGATATTATTATTTATCAATTCACAAATGTCGATCAATTAATTAATTAATCATCTATAATCTTAATTGATTAGCAAAATTATTAATTGTAAATCTTATCCAAAAACATTGATAATAGCATTATTTTCAATTTTACATTTATGTGAGTCATGTAACAAACATACTTGTGTCATCAAAAACATACTTGTAAAAAAAAACCAAGTCTCGCAACTCAGTTCTTCTACCGTAAAAAGTTGTGAGATCCATGTAATACCAAGTCGATTAATTTATTCAGTCCCTACTTAAGGAACCTTCTGTCTTAAGTTTTAATTTTTTTAATTTTTTTTATTCTTATTTTCTTTGGGAGCTTCTAGCCACACACGGCGATGTCAGCTCCATCATACTCTAAACTTAATAACTATTCATATACTACCTTAATTCAACCTCATCTATTATCTTATAAACTAACATAGCTGCTTTAGACAGGGGCTCTGCTAAAATACTAATGAAGGTACCCTGTCTTAAGTTATTACGTAATTAGCTAACGTAACAACATCTTATAGTGACCATATCAATATTAAAAATCTTTTATGTTTTAAATAAATAGATTCACTTGGCACCGTGTTCAAACAATGCCTGCTTGGTTACTGAAAATTAAGGCTTCTAGTTTTATCCATAACGAAGTTATAGGGGTTTGAAAATGGCCTGAACTGTTTCGAGTATATGTAAAACTATGTAAAACTTCCTCCTCTCTCCTACATGTTGCCGTGCCGACAAGGCCCACACATGTTTCTTATATTATACCATTGTAACATCTATTTAACTTGTGGAGTGCAATAAATGTATTGAGTATTGAGTATTGAGAAAAGGATTTTACGGCCGTGCCGCTTTTTTGCTTGACTTGGCGGGGGCACTACCGTGTCCCCAGATAAAACATAGATACACATGAACACCGTACTTAAACAAGTATCCATATTAACTCACTCTCACAGAATATCGACGTGAAATACCAGTGTTCCTACTGTTGTGTTTCGTTCGGTGAGTGAGAGTGCCGGAGACCCAATTACCCTCCTTCCCCTTTCCCACTCCTTCTCCTTCCCTTTTATTCCTAAAGGGTCGGACAACGCGCAAGTGATGCCTCTGGTGTTGCAGGCGTCTATAGACTACGGTGACCACTTACCATCATACCATCAGGTGAGCCGTATGCTTGTTTGCCACCAACAAAGTATAAAAAAAAAACTAAGAAGAGTGAGCTCACACATTACATTTACATAATAAAGAATAATAGTATACAATTTTCAGTATGAGTGAGTGTGATAATATCATATTTATAATATTCAGATGTGATGTTGACATTTTGTGTCGGATGACAACTTAACGTACAGAAAGGTGACCATATTTAAGACTGCGCCGAGCGTAAGACGCGGTTGGACTGAATGACAGAGCTCGATATTCAAATCGGCGCGCGGCCGCCATTGTAAAATTGTATCGAGGATTTGAAGTGCTTTTTTGATAAATATGTATCTTTATTGTCAACCAATAACTTAAATATTTGAGACGGACAAATTGTATTATAACTATTTATGTTTCGTTTAAGCTGTAAAATAAGATAGATTTCTACTGTTATAATCTAAAAAATCGCTTAATACGAGCTTACGTTTTTGCAAATTTGCGTAATTTTGTAGGCGAAAATATTAATTATTTAAAGTTTTTTAAAGTGAGTAATTGTAAACACATTCATTGTTATGGTAAATGTATATTTTATATTTGTATTAAACAAAAAGTGTTGATTTTATCAACTGAACTGTGACCGCCTGTTTTGGCACATTTCGCGCAGGTGCAGTCTTAAACGTAGTAGCGCATCTATGACTTAAATATTTAATATACTAATAGTACCTATATAGTACTAAGAATTATCTATACTAATATTATAAAGCTGAAGAGTTTGTTTGTTTGAACGCGCTAATTTCAGGAACTACTGGTTCGATTTGAAAAATTATTTTAGTGTTGGATAACCTATTTATCGAGGAAGGCTATATAACATCACGCTACGACCCACGGCTAAATAGGCTATCCAACACTAAAACTATTTTTCATAACGCACAATATAACTCGAAAAATCAAAAATGCATGTAGGTTGGTAGTTATGTACGTCGTATTCAAACAGTTAATTATCGCCCGCTTTAACGGTGAAGGAAAACATCGTGAGGAAACTTGCCTGGGAGTTCTCCATAATCTTCTCGAAGGTATGCAAGTCTGCCAATCCGCATTGTACTAACGTGATATGGCCTAACCATTCTCACACTGAGAAGAGGCCTGCCCAGCAGTGGGACAGTTTAATATAGGGCTGGAATATAATATAATTATTCATTTAAAAATACCTGCTATTAAGACAGCTTGTAAAACCAGGAACGCAGCCACTACTTTGAACATTTTGACGATGTGTTCGTTGAACTGAAATTTAAAATGCTTATATATTTTATGTTTCTGATAATATTGTTCTAATCTGTTCAGATAGATAGCATAGATTGATGGTATTTCATAGATAGGTGTTTGCGTCAAGTGTGAGTTGTACAACTTCTTAACTGACTTTAAAAAATATGTTTCTTAATTCCTCGGAGTCTTTTATTTTTATGGATGTTCCTGGATTACTCGTAAACGCCTGAATCGATTTGGAAAATTCTTTTTTGTTTGGTAGGTCATACTTCACAGGTGGTCCCATATAATTGATATACAAAGGATATCAGCCCTGGATATAAACTGGCCCCCTGCTGAACACGACAAGTCCACCATGCTGGCCCAGTGCGTGATAGACTTAATCTATCTTCGAGAACATTATGGATAACTCCCAGATATCCAAGTTTCCCCAATATACAGGTTGTTTGGAAGATCGATGCAAAGCCGTAAATCGGAGCTAGTATAAACTATGTAGAACCATTTGAACCATACTTGTCTTAGACGAAGTGTGACAATTTCTTTTTTAGCTAATTTTAATGGTTTTTGATGACAACACCCAAAATTTTGCAGTTAGTTGGAAAAAAATAATTCACTCCAAATGTCTGTAAAAAATTTGTCTCATAACTCAGATGCCTTAATCATGATTCATTAGATTGTTTACACATTACTTCAATAAAATAACATAAAAAATAAATGATTTATCTTTCAAACTGGCCATTATTTCCAACTAACTGTAAAATTTTGGGTTTTGTTATCAAAAATCATTAAAATTAGTTAAAAAAGAAATTGTCACACTTCGTCTAAGACAAGTATGGTTCAAATGGTTCTACATAGATTATACTAGCTCCGATTTACGGCTTTGCATCGATCTTCCAAACATCCTGTATATCTGTACCAAATTTCATCTAAATCGATTAAGTGGTAAAAGGTAACAGACAGACATCTGTCTGTTACCTTTTCGAAAGTAATCATAATTATGGTCAGGACTAATTAAGTTTTCGGTATAATTATGTTAAATTATTAATTAAGGATTTATTGAAGTAAAAACTTCTTTAGGCGCGTTGAGCACTTCTTGGGTGAACAAAAATCATAGAACTCGCGTCATCGTCACGCTTAAACGCTTTCCATTTTTGAATTATTTTAGAATATTAACAATATCTCAGAAATGGTGCGTCCTACGCAAAAAATAACGAAATTTTGACCCCCTTAATAACCCCAAAGAGAGTATCAGGAATCCGGACCGCACCTTCTCTTTTTTGTTTGTTTATAAATTAAATTAAATTAAAATTCATTTATTTCAGGCTCATAACCCATATTATATCTTACATCATACACAAATAAATACAACATATAAATAAGATAATCCACAATATTAATTAAAATTCATTCACATAACCAATTAATTACAGTAGTCTCTTACGTGCGACACTATATGTAACTTGTCTGTCACAACAGTGCCGCACATAAGGACAGTCCAACCTAATTGCTATCATTTTCAGAACGGTATTGGAGCTGGCCCGCACTCTGCGTACAAGAGACGCGCAGCGCTTCCGCATGGTCGCATAGAAGCAGTCCGTGTGCGCCCATGCGAATATACCCGAAGCGCTGCAGCAGCGAGCTAGACCCAAAACCGCTCTGAAAGCGTGGTTCAACTGAACGCGGAGGGTGCTGTAGCTGTTTTGCGTGTAATTAGCCCACAGGCAGCAGGTGTACATAGACATAAAGAAGTGTTTATGATCAAGGATTAAAGTTTTCACTTCTATCGGCAGTCCCCAAAGACTGCCCCAATTTTTTAAGCTATTGCATAGCTTCTATCGCGGGCCTTGAGCGTGGAGACCGCATCCAGAAATTCCGTAACGAAAATAACCTAACACCCCCCACTCCGACCGGCACAGCGGTGATACTTTTTGAAGTTATACTTCTTTAGGCGCGTTATGAAAAAATGATGAGAGTGAAATTTTAAGATGCGCGCGCATCACTGTGACACAAATGCTACATGTTGATAGTTTCAATGATAAATATTCCTGAAGAACCTACAGGTATTGTAAGATAATAAAAATATTTTGAACAATATTAACTTCTCATTTATTTAATAAAAGAAAAAAAATTGTTTTCTTATCGGTCACCATGCTCAAAAAGTGTAACTTGAATTAATATCAAAGACAAAAAAAACAAAGGAAAAAAAATACTGCATAAATAAAATAAATAAATAATTATAATTGCATAAGTTGATAAAAAATGCTATGCAATAGCTTTACCGCGGCAGTCTCCGAGTGCCACACGTCTTTTTTTTATTGTCTTATGTTTACGCGAATATTATAATTGTACATTGAACTGTGTATGAACGCGGTGTTGACTGGCTATGGCGTGGTGACGTAAGTGGTCACTTCACTAATGGAACTGCGCTGAGTGTTGTGGGTTCGATCCCCACTGGGTACAAAACCTTGTGTGATAAATAGTTGTTCCAATTTCGCTATTCTTTGTGTCCATTTGATTTTTTTTATGCGACTAAGGTGGCAATCAAGCATATGGTACCACCTGATGGTAAGTGGTCACCGTAGCCTATGGACACCTGCAACACCAGAGGCATCACTTCGACGTAGTTATGCAAAAAGGATCCAACCCACAAAACACTTTGTTTTTAGGTAATAAATGGTATTAAAAAAAAATATATATATATATATATATATATATATATATATATATATATATATATATATATATATATATTTTAATACCATTTATAACTATACCTAAAAACAAAGTGTTTTATTTATTTATTATTTATTTATTTATTTATAACACATCCCACACAACCATTACAGGAAGCCCAATGCGATTGTGGGGCCAAAATGCACACATAATACTCAAAACTTAAATATATAATACATAACAAAAATTAAAATTTAAAAATAAACAAAGAAAATTGACAAAATCGTAAACCTAAATTATGAAATTAAAATATTATCATACACACTATTTATATGCTACTACATATAGAATTGCTTTTGCGAGTTCGTTCAGGTTACAGGAGAAGATATCAATTTTAGTGCTGAGCTCGTTGATTACCCTTATTGTGCGAGTAAGTGGCGTTTTGGCCAGTAAGTTGGTCCTGGCAGCAGGGACAACCAGAATCGGTGGAAGTCGCCTCCTCCACACATAGCGATCAGGCACACATAGGCTCAAGCGCCCTAGCACAGTTTCGTTACACACTTGACTCCTAAGGATTTTAATTACATACATTGCAAGTGAGAACTCCCGACGTACTCTTAGCTCATTGTACCCGACCATTCCGAGGACAAACAATGTGGGGTACATTAATGGATAGAATGGGTATACGCCATATAATTTCATGTACAGGTACCTGGTAAACTTATTCTGGACTTTCTCCAGCATTGAAATATATTTAGCCTCATAGGGAGACCATATGATAGCACTATACTCGAGGTGGCTTCTCACCAGTGCATCGTACAAGGCCTTGATCGCGCTCAAGTTAGTGAATTGCTGTGACTGTCTAAGTACAAATCCCAAATTCCTATATGCTTTTTTGCATACGTTTGTAATATGACTTCTGAAACAAAGATCAGGAGTCATACTAATGCCTAAGTCCTTTACCTGTGCGACTCTTTGGATTGGTTCTGTGTTTATTCTATAGTTATAAGTGATAGGTGTACGCGAACGAGTAAAAGACATAGTGGAACATTTAGAAACGTTGAAGGACAATTTGTTCCATTGACTCCATCTAACTACTCTTTCAATGTCTTCTTGTAGACGTTTGCAATCAGATAAATTATTGATCTGTAAAAACAATTTGAGGTCATCTGCAAATAATAGACCCATCCCATGTTTGATGACTGCAGGCAAATCATTAATCATGATAATAAATTTTAGGGGACCCAAATTGCTCCCCTGACTCACCCCAGACCTTGTATAATATGTACCTGACACACACCCCCGGTAGTCTACATATTGCTGTCGATCCTTCATATAACTACCGAAGAATTTCAGCAAGTGTGGGGTACATCCGACTTCTGCCAGTTTACTTAATAACACGTCATTATCAACCAAGTCGAACGCTTTTTTATAATCGAAGTAAGCAACGTCGACCTGCCCACCAGAATCTACAGCAGGTACCACCTGACACATGAAATTAATGAGGTTTGTAGCTGTGCTGCGCCCCGGACGAAAACCGTGCTGCGAATCCGACAACTGCGCTTGCACTTGCGCCTGCATGCTGCGCTGAAGAGCGGACTCGAACACCTTGGCCGGAGTCGACAACACTGCTACTGGTCTATATCCAGTAACATCTGGTACCGCTTTACCTTTCGGTACTGGTATAACCCGCGTGATCTTCCATCGAGCTGGAAATGTATGATACCTTAAACTAACGTTAAACAGATGGTGAAGGGGTTTCAAAAGTACTTTACCGCAGTCTTTAAAAAGGAAAGCAGGCAAACCGTCCGGTCCTGACGAACGCTTTGGTTTAAGGCGGGCGAGCGCTACGCTTACCTCTTGCAAACTCAGGGCTTTTATACTAATACGCGCGCTAGATGCGCTGCCGCGCTCTGCCGCCGCCGCCTGTGCCGATGTCGCATCCAGCTGCGGTGGAGAGTTGTTGTACACCGACTGGAAGTACTCCGCAAACTGCTTTGCACATTCGTCATGCGT
The DNA here is from genome assembly GCA_963564715.1 of Catocala sponsa. Taxonomy (NCBI): domain Eukaryota; kingdom Metazoa; phylum Arthropoda; class Insecta; order Lepidoptera; family Erebidae; genus Catocala; species Catocala sponsa. The sequence continues at coordinate 2,659,557 of OY751356.1, read as the reverse complement.
TAGGATTACACCATCCTTTTTAATGGCACCACTACTCACACTTCCCCTTCTCTTCCTAACGTACTCCCAGAATTGTTTCGGATCCTTTGCTTTTGTGGGTTGGATCCTTTTTGCATAACTACGTCTACTTGCGCGTTGCCGACCCTTTGGGAGAAAAAGGAAGTGGGAAGGAGTAGGAGCGGGATGGGGGAAAGGGGGTGATTGGGCCTCCGGCACTCTCACTCACCGAACGAAACACAACAGTAGGAATACTGGTAATTCACGTCGATATTCTGTGAGAGGGTAGTCCTTCCCCGGTCGAGGCGACCCATTCATGCTGAAATCAGCGAGGCTCTACTACACAGACTCTAAGTGTCCTTGGATCCTGACATATGATTTATAACTTACTAGTTTTCACCCGCGGCTTCGCACGCGGAAAAAAAATAAAATGAAAAAATAAGGTTAGGTTAGGTTTGCAACAGTTATTTTGTCTGGATGAAAGTTACCCTATGTCCTATTCTGTACCCCTGACAACGTGTATGCAAAATTTCATATTGATTGGTTAAGTAGTGAAAGCGTAACAAACAAACAAACTCATTTTCGCATTTATAATATTAGTTAGTACTAGTGCGGGCATTGTCTTTTCTTAATCGAAAATGAATATGTGCAACAAATATTACTCGAGATTTGACAGACCATAGATACTCGCAAAAGAACATCGTTCTATTTATAACATTGTCTCTGCCTACCCCTCTCGAAAACAGGCGTGAATCTATGTATGTATGTATGTTTTGTGTTAAAATTGGATCTTACCATACAAACACCCATACCCATAGCCCATATATTAGAATCCATACTGTACGGTGCAACTGTACATTGCAAAATTACTTTATGTTATGTCAGCATTTTCGCCACAACGCATTCGTAATTCATTATTGACCTATATATAAAAATCAGTTCACTACCGGTCATCAACCGCGTCGCTTGTAACTCACTATCATTATATCATTTTCTATAGTTTGTACTTAGCATTAGAACTTAATCAATAATAAACATATATTATTCTCTATTCTATCTCCTCGTTTCATTCAATAGCATCGTATTATTTGTGTGCATGAACATGGATGTTTGTCTTGGTCTGTGTGTTTCTATGTATAATATTTATTTATTTATTTAATTATATGGTGAATCAACAGCTGTAATTTACAAGTAAACAAACAAGATAATAACATTGAGTCACTTACAGATTCACACGAATAGAAATTATGTAAGTAAAAGCTAAGACAAAAATAGACATAAACTAACAAAATAAGAATGAGAGTGCGGAAATGGTAACCAGAATTTATATACCTAAAGCCTAAATTAATTACAAAAAGAAATCTTTACTTAAAAGTGTTCTTGCATTTCTTATGCTTGTACAAAAAATGTCAATATCATGCTTGTCACTGACGTCGTTAAAAGCGCGACAAGCTCGCCACAAAAATGAACTTAGTCTATAATTACTATTTGCTGCTGGAATACTAAGAGGTGTGTGTTTCCTTAAAGATTTTGTAGGGATGTTAAGTGACAACTTTTCAAGAAGTTCAGGGCAATCAACTTTATTACTTGCTATGGATAAAATATAAGTAATATCGGCTATGTCACGACGTTTATATAGGGGAAGAAAATGAAATTTTTTACAAAGGTTAATGTAATTATCATAACCAGTGTAGAATGGAGTGCGTAAGCGGTAGCACAGAAACCTAATAAATTTCATCTGGATCCTTTCGATCCTTGAAATATATTTCTCATATCGGGGATTCCAGATTTGAGATCCATATTCAATAATGCTACGCACATATGCGCAATATAAAATTTTAAATGTTTTGGCATTCTTAAATGGGGCTGTCGATCTCATAATAAAACCCAAGGATTTAGACGCTTTCGCAATCATTGCTTCTACATGCTCATCAAACAAGAGCTTCGAATCGTGGACAACGCCAAGATCACGCACTGAATTTAGTCTATCAAGCAGATGTCCCTTAAGGTAGTAATGAGTAGCGATATTGTTTTTCTTTCGACTAAATGTTACCACGGAGCATTTTGTTGGGTTAAGATCTAATTTGTTATTTAAACAGTACCTATCTAGCCTCATGAGATCTTCCTGAAGGTGTTTCGCATCTGTGGCTGACTTGATCTTTGTGTATATTTTCATATCATCAGCAAAGCAAATGACTTCGCTATGATGGAAACAGTCAACAATATCATTTACGAAGATCAAGAACAGCAATGGACCGGTTAAGGATCCTTGGGGAACACCGCTAGGTACTGTAACCCAGCTAGATATATAGTTATTGATAACGACAGCCTGAGATCTCTTGTCAATATATGAGGAGAACCATCTTAGCAAGTCACCCCTAATGCCTATTTTAAGTAGTTTCCGAAGTAGTAAATTGTGGTCTATCCTATCAAAGCATTTACTATAATCAGTATAGACTACGTCAACTTGATAGCCTGCATCCATAGCCTGGGTTAAGTAATCATTAAACACAATTAAGTTTGAAATTGTAGAGCGACCTTTCATAAATCCATGTTGACTATAATTGAGTGATTGACTAATTGCAGAATAGACTTGATTACAGATAATTTTCTCGAAAACTTTCGATATAATGCATAGTTTTGAGATTGGCCTATAATTGACAACCTCAGTTTTGGAATCTTTTTTATGGATAGGCGTAATATAAGCACATTTCCAGATATGAGGTAACTCGCAACAAGACAGAGATTTTTTAAATAGAAGGGAAATCGGTAAGGCAATACTTTCGCTAGTTCCAATAAGGAAAATCGATGTGATATTGTCTGGACCAGCAGACTTACATGGGTCCAGTTTAGATAGTAATATTCTTATATCAGTTTCAGTAAAGTGTACCCCGTTTTTATCAGAGGTTTGATTTATATTAAATGAGTCATAGTCTGGCATGGAGTTATTAGTACTAGCTGACTGATCCAGAAAAGTTGACACAAAGTATTCCGAAAACGCGTTACATATTGAGTCGCCCGTAGTTAAAACTTTGTCTGAGTACTTTAAACAACTGGGAATGTTATTACAACTAGAGCGTGATTTGTAATAAGACCAGAAATATTTTGGATTGGTCGTGATAGAACTCTCAACAGATTCCGTATATTGTTTGTAACAGATAGCTTCTAAGCGTCTAGCCCTATATGTATGTATTTACAAAAAAAAAGTATATATTGTGACCTTTAGGGTTTAGTTAGGATAACGACAGGCCACGCTGTAGGGGCGTGGTGTCTTGAGGTTACTTTAAGCAGAGATGATTCAAAGATACTAGAGCAATTAACACTTTTATTAACAATGAGTATATAACACACTTAAAGCAAGCTATACAATTAATAGAAATCAGGGCGTGGTTCTCAAAGGCTTCCTACGTGGTTCTTATTAGGAAGAACCATTTAACTTGATGTGCAGCTCAGCGGAAGGAAGAAGCCTGCCCTAGGACGCGATCCACTATATATAGGCCGCCACCGCTCGGAGGGGGACTAGCGATGCCACCGTCTCGCTCGCCGCGCACGCAGCCGTGCGCCGCGAGTCGATTACGTGACAATATGTACGTTTATCCATTGTCTAGAACCCATAATACAAGCTCGGCTTAGTTTGGGCTAGATGGTGTTGTGGTAGTGGTAGAATATTATTATTATATATTATTATTAATCAAAAGGTGTGTGATACCGTACCATACACATACGTAGCAATAGTGCTACGCCTGCTGCGGCTAGTGCCATGCTAGTCTTTAGGGGAAGACTATGTCCAGCAGTGGACTATTATAGCCTGATGATGATGATGGTGATGATGATGATACATAGTTTGTCTACAGTCAGTCTTGAGTTCAACCTTTGTCCAGTTTTAAAGCATCAATTCGCTGATAGCTTGCCAGCGCATTGCAAGTTTATCAAAGCGATTTTCGCGGCTTAAAGAATATGCTTAGCGCGTCACGTTGAAATACCAGATAACTGGTGCCCTAATATTATAAATGCGAATGTGAGTTTGTTTGTTACGCTTTCACGCCTTAATTACTCAACCGATCATCATGAAATTTCGCATACACGTTTTCAGGGGTACAGAAAAGGACATAGGATACCTTTCATCCCGAAAAAAATTACTGTTCTCGAGGAAAACAACAATAACGTTCTTATGATAATAGATGGCGCCACGTGTCTTTCGAATCATGATTGAGTTATATTATTACAAGCAGAGTACAACCCGAATTGATTGTCAAATTCTAAATTAACGCGAGCGAAGCCGCGGGCAAAATCTAGTAAATTATGTTATCATTGTATTATTGGATAATAATTGCACGATTTTCATATCATATGTGACTTCTTAATCTTCTTTTATCATAATGTTTAGTCTCTTATTTAATTATACCTAAATTCACCCACCAGATGCCTGAGTTCTCCTCCAATTATTTATTTATCTACTTGCTATCCGGGAATACTACTTTTCCTGGATGAAAATTTTTCGGAGTATTCCGCTTTCGGCACCAATTTTTTTGGCACCTATAGTTTCGGAAATAAAAAGTGAAATAGCTTAGGTGCCGAAACCATAGGTGCCAAAAAAATTGGTGCCGAAAGCGGAATACTCCAATTTTTCTGGTATCTACATTAGTTGCAAGATAAGGGAGTAATTAATGTTTTAAATATGGATATAAGGAAAAGTGGAGTCGTAGTGGGGATGTCGCGCTATCTTCCTTGCATAGCTGCGTTTAAATAGCAGTTACGTCATAGTTTGTATCGTGCATCTCTTTTTCTGCCATTTGACAATTACCCCTACTACCAGATTAGAAACACTTGTATATTAGGTATTTATTTTTGAGTAATAATATCAGCCATGTATTAAACTGTCCCTCTACAGGGCACGGGCCTCTTCTCAGTGCGAGAAAGGTTAGGCCATATTCGACCACGCTGGCCTAGTGCGGGTTGGCAGACTTCACATATAAAATGAAAATGAAAAGATTTTTAATTTTGTACCATCATGACATGCATTATCAATTATTATTAAAATGTGGGTATAACCAAAAGTAATTAAGTAAATTAAAAATATAAAAGTATAAATAAACTCTAAAAACAATTAAAATGTTTATGTGCAGATGCACGTCCCACCTGACGGCACAAAAACAACGGTGATGCGCTCAGCATAATGCTGTGGCACTTGCATTGCTGCAAGCACTACACAGCGCTGATTTTCAGTGAACACCACAATTATTGACGTTTGAACCGCCAATAGTGCACTCAAAATAAATAAATCCTAACTTAATATTATAAATGCGAAAATGAGTTTGTTTGTTACGCTTTCACGCCTTAACTACTCAACCGATCAATATGAAATTTTGCATACACGTTGTCAGGGGTACAGAATAGGACATAGGGTACCTTTAATCCCAAAAAAAATTACGGTTCCAAGGGAAAACAATAATTACGTTCTCATGATAATAGATGGCGCCACGTGTCTTTCGAATCATGATTGAATTATATTATTACAAGCAGAGTACAACCCAAATTGATTGTCAAATTCTAAATTAATTAGCGAAGCCGCGGGCAAAAGCTAGTAAGCTAGTAGCTACTATATTTATAATTTAGATGTCATGTAGACATTGTGTGTTGGATGACAACTTAACGTACAGAAAGGCAATCATATTTATCTATGATTTAGGTTTGTGATAACTTCTTTTTTGATTTTTAATTGTTGTTTCTGCGCCTGATCTCTCTCCGGTGGTGTCGTGACGTCACATCGCACTATGAGAGTGAGGGAACAGAGAGTGCACTTGTGTTTACACACACTTGTGTACTATCGTATCTCCTGCGCCAGTCTCGGCATTTGGTTGTCTTGGTAATGTAAAAAAACAACAAACAATTTTTATAATAATTTATTTTCTTACAGAAATAATTATTAATTAATATTCACAATATCATTTATCAATAAATCACAAAGCCAATTATCATAAGAAAACTGTTCAAAATATAACTGCGACCTAGTATGTATCATAAATATTAGAAATTCCTTCTAAAATATAATAATCGTCAAATTTGAACGTAACATGCATTTACCAACCCATTGTGGCCAAGACACCTTTAGCCATCTTTGATCAGTCGTGTGAGTTTCCTCGACTGGGAATGAGTAACCTATCTTCATTCTGGACATCCCGTCTACTCTCCGCCTGTTACCTTAGGACCCATGGTGCAGATCCCGAATTTATCTATACAGAGTGATTTTGAACTCGTGTAATTCCTTTTAACTACGCATTCTACTGGTGGTATAGAATAACCCTGACCATATTTTTTTTATTGGAATTTTGTTTTGGTAAAATTAATGTACCGATTTTTTTTCGTAAAATTGTTTCAGATGGTCATAATATGTAAACCATCCGAGCCAATTTTATTTATTTACTGATTAAAAAAAATAACATATCAACAGTTAATGTCGTAAATAATAACGGGCGGTCCTTTTTATTGCCCCTTATTATTTACGACATTAGTTATTGTTATGTTATTTTATTTAAATTAGTAAAATATTAAGATTGAGTCGGGTAGTTAACTTGTAGTAGTATGAAATTTGGCACAGTTAAAGTTTATATGGAGAAGGAGGGGCGAATCCTAATATTTATATAAATAAAATATGCATTAGAAATACATTAAATTAATGAAAAACCACTACACGCAACCATGCATTTGACACATACAGTCGAATCGCGTTCGTAGTATTTCGACATTGTTCGTCTGACGTCGTACAATTCTTTGTAACTATGGTTACCTATACCTTATTTATATGTAATAGAGAAAAACAGAAAACAAAGTAGCAAGCTTAGGAATAATGGTCGTATTTTGACCACTAGGCGACCGTTAGTATATTTTATTACGTAAATTGGTTTTCAGATTTTGTAAAGTAGAAAATGTTGTTAAGGAAAGCCTTTGTCCAACAATGGGACAATATAGGCAACAGAACGAATTTAGTTCTTCTTTATTCTTTTTTCTTCTTATTACTCATCTCCTCTTGCGAAAGGTGGAGCGCCGTTGGTCAGAAGATAGTAAACTCCCTTGCTTCTGTAAAATAAGAAAATAATATATAAATTACTAGCTTCTCTTCTAGTTTTACTTAGGACCAGTAGGTATATCTTTACTAAAAAAACTATCGTATTCTAAAAAAAGGGCGGCCTCAATGGTTTTGTGGTTTGTGTAAGCGACTGCCACGCTTGAGATCGCGGGTTCAATTTCTCACAAGTCAAACATTTGTGTGCATGGACATGGATGTTTGTCTTGTATTGGGTGTCTATGTATACCTAATATGTATGTATTTACAAAAAAAGTATATAATAATGTATGTTTATCCATTGTCTAGTACCCATAGTACAAGCTCTGCTTAGTTTGGGCTAGATGGTGTTGTGTGTATGTGGTAGAATATTATTATTATTATTTATAACATTAGTAGAATTAGTAAGGACGTAAAACAATTGGTTGTTCTGCTTACCCCGTCTTAGGTAGAAGGCCACCCATCTCGAGTCTTCCAGACCCGGAACAGCTGTGAGTAAGGGCCTCCTGGGCATTAGCACACTCACGGCCGATAAAGCGTCCAGTCATTAGAGATTCTGACATGAAGAAGTATGACCTGAAAGAGGTGCCGGATTATTCTTCATTCTTTCAAAGACTTGATACTTAATATTCGTGGCGCAGGGGTAGTGAATGCGACTGCTGTGCCTGAGGTCTCGGGTTCGAATCCCGGGTCGGGCCAACAAACAGTTATTGGATTTACAGTTAAAAAATCTCAATAGCAGCCCGGAGTTAGGAAGTTGGCGGTGTTAGACACCCCGTACCTCGGAAAGCACGTAAAGCCGTTGGTCCTGGGCCTGATCTCTCTCCGGTCGTGTCGGATTACCGTCCCATCGGATCATAAGAGTTAGGGAACAGAGAGTGCACTTGTGTTTGCGCACATACTTGTGCACTATAATATCTCCTGCGCAGATGGCCAGTCTCCGTTAAGATTGGCCGCAGTGGCCGAAATTCGGCCTGGAGGATATTATTATTATAATAAATATATCATACCAAGCAGTATTTTTGCTCTTTTCTAAAGTTAGGATATCTTCTTACGCTTTTATTCCACTGGGGGTCCAATATCTTACCTGTAATGGTCACAGAGAGCGGTCATACATCCAGGCTGGTCAACTCCTCCGTTGGGATAGAAGTCCACGTCTCCCAAAGCCGCTTCAATACCAATATTGCCACTGTTGGTGTGGATAACTTCGGTATAGACTCCATCATCAGCCCTGAATTGTTGGCTGGTCAGCCAGCGATCAGCAGGGTCCATGGCTGTGAAGAAAGAACTTTACTTAATCTTCAGCTTAGAGAACAAAAGCGATATACGCCCTAAGAATACATATATTAATAACTACATGTTCCCGCGGTTTCACCCGCGTTTATCGTTACTGGGCCGCTCCCATGGTCGTAGCGTGATGTTTAGATTAATCTTAATCTATGCTAATATTATAAAGTTGAAGAGTTTGTTTGTTTGTTTGTTTGAACGCGCTAATCTTAGGAGCTACTAGTTCGATTTCAAAAATTATTTTAGTGTTGGATAGCCTATTTATCGAGGAAGGCTATAGGCTATATAACATCACGCTACGACCCACGGGGGCGGCGCAGTAACGATAAACGCAGGTGAAACCGCGAGAACATCTAGTATATACTAATATTATAAAGCTGAAGAGTTTGTTTGTTAGGTTGAACGCGCTAATCTCAGGAACTACTGGCTCGTATTGAAAAATTATTTTAGTGTTGGATAGCCTATTTATTGTGGAAGGTTGTAGACTATATAACATCATGCTACAATTCATGGGCAGGCGTAGTAATCATAAACGTGGGTGAAACCTCAAGCACAGCTAGTATATAATATAACGACTTACCAGTAATGTATCCGGCCATGCCCAATAGAGTTCTGCCAGCAATACCAGCGGAGTGAGCTCCAACACTGTATCCCAAGATATGGAAGTCGTTCAGGTTGGCTCCAGTAGTCATACTGATCCATCTCAGAACACGGCCAACACTGCGACCTAGGAGACAAATAATATATTTGTATAATCTATATCTATATTATAATACTAGCTTCTGCCCGCGATTTCGTCCGCGTGGAATAGTTCCTTTGGGCTAACGCTAATTAATGCGCGCGCAGTAGGTAGGTACTTGATCATTATTTTGCTGCGATGTTATTTTAAAACTGCGATATCTCCTAAGATATTTGTTGAAATCGAATAATGTAAAGGGCAATTTTGTTTAAAATTAAATACTCGTGATGAATAACGTATTTATTTGGATAAGGATTAATAATATCATGTTTATAAAAACACCGCAAATAATGCATAATTTTAGAACAAATTTGGTTAACATAAAAAAGGTTATAGTGAGCCAACCTAAAAGATAGACATATGCTGTTGCGAACTTTTTTTTAAAACATTTAAAGGGGACCAATTCTGTCATACATGATTTTTGCGAAACTTTAACTGTTTACGCAGCGCAGCGCAGGCAGCGGAAGCTCTCAAAAGGAAAAAGCCCTCCGATTCTGAAACATTTTTCATTGATGCTCCGCTCCTATTGATATTAGAGTGATGATATATAGCCTATAGCCTTCCTCGATAAATGCGCTATCTAACACTGAAATAATTTTTTAAATCGGACTAGTAGTTCCTGAGATTAGCGCGTTCAAGCAAACAAACAAACAAACTCTTCAGTTTTAGAATATTAGTATAGATTATAAAGCTAAAGAGTTTGTTGTTTGTTTGTTTGAACGCGCTAATCTCAGAAACTACTGGTTCAATTTGAAAAATTATTTTAGCGTTGGATAGCCTATTTATCGAGGAAAGCTATAGGCTATGTAAAATCACGCTACGACCTACGGGGGCGGCGCACTAACTATAAACGCGGGTGAAACCGCGGGAACGTCTAGTAATTATATAAAAATCTCATGTCACGGTGTTTAATGTTTAAACTAATTAAGTTAATACATCCAATAGATGCCGCTGTACACGTTCAATATTTAAGTTAACACTTCTTGCCAATAGATGTCGCTGTACACGTCCAATATTTAAGTTAGCACTTCTTGCCAATAGATGTCGCTGTACACGTTCAATATTTCGTCTTGTTAGTCACTTCTTTCAAATACATGTTGCTTCACGTATACAACTGTTAATATGTAGTTTACCACGATGGATGGCGCTTTGCAAATGACGTCATATTTTAAAAGTCGCAAGCGTTTGTTGCACAAGACGCATATAAAGGGAGCCGTGTCATTTGAAATGTCAGTTCCTCCGAACAAGTGTGACAGTTATTATTAAGGTACAAATTAAAGTGTAATAGTAAGTTCAAAAGTTGTTTTATTCACACGGTGTTTATGGTCGCACTTCTCTGAAACGGCTCGACTGATTTTTATGAAATGTTTTATTTATATTTGGTAGGTATGGGGCAGCGATAGCTCAGTGGGGAGACCAACAGACTGCAATGCAGAGGGTCTCGGGTTCGAACCCACGTCGCGCACCTCTGACTTTCGGAAGTTATATAACTTTTCGAAATTATGTGCGTATTTATTGACAATTATTGCCTGCTCGGTGCTTCGGAGAGCACGTTAAGCCGTCAGTCCCGGCTGCCATGAACATCTATGGCAATCGTTATTGGGAAGTCAGTGCTCTCTTATATCCTGACACTGGTCTAGCCTTAGGGTATCGTTAGCCTTCGGGTTGCGGAGGTAAGATGGCAGTCGCTCCGTGTAAAAACTGATATCCAGTCAAATCCGGTTAGACTAGAAAGCCGACCCCAAGTGACTTGGGAATAATAAAGTCTAGGGAGAAGAAGAACCATAGTACCGAAGATTTGTATGACATCAGGCGAACAATGCCGAAATACTACGAACGCGATTCAACTGCGTGTGTCTGCATGGTTGTGTGCGTGTAGTGTTTTTTCATTAACCTAATGTATTTCTAATGCATATTTTATATAAATATTAGGATTCGCCCCTCCTTCTCCATATAAACTTTAACTGTGCCAAATTTCATACTCACCCGTCCGCGCAATTTTCGTAAAAAGGGGTACAAAGTTTTTGCTTCACGTATTAATTTGTAAATAAAGAAAACAAACTAGCAAGATTAGGAATATCGTCAATTAAAAAGTACCTATAGTCAAGTAAATAATAGTTTGTTTGAAAAGGTAGGTAAATAAAATTAAACTGTAAAGTAATATATACCTAATAATATTCTATCACATACACACAACACCATCTAGCCCAAACTAAGCAGAGCTTGTACTACGGGTACTAGACAATCGATAAACATACATATATATATATACTTTTTTTTTGTAAATACATACATATTATACATAGAAACACCCAGACTAAGGCAAACATCTATGTTCATGCACACAAATGTTTGACTTGTGCAAGAATCGAACCCGCGACCTCAGGCGTGGCAGTCGGTTACACTAACCACTACGCAATCGAGGCCGACAAAGCCTTGACGAAATCTAAAAAAATCAACGGTTTGCACTCCGGGAGTGCCGGCAGAATTGAAAACTTGAATATTAACGTTGTGCATTTTTGATATTTTGAAATAGTTAGGGAATAATTTTGCACGAATTGCTTTAATTATCAGTATAAAAGTACTATCATTTATGTGATAAAATACAATATTCATTTATTGCGCTATCGTACACAAACATGACAATTCTCCCTCCGTCTTACGAATTTTCGATCAGGCCACGTGTCCTGACGCGAGTTTAACATTTTTACCCATCACAAAAAAAGTGCACAACGCCGCTAAAGAAGTTTTCACTTCAATAAAATGTGATTATAAGGGTAATTCAAATTAATTAAGATCAAATTTCGACCACTAGGCGATTGCTATTATTGTTATAATAATAATAACTTTATTGCAGATAAAATCCATATAAGAGAGACAAAAAAATACAATTATTAAATACAAATTAAATAAAATTTAAATGTCAATGTCAAATAAATTCAAATAAATTCATAATTACTTATAGTCTAAAATATAAATCAATAATAATAAAATAAAATAGTCAATCTTGCCCGATAATAATTTTAATCCATTTGTATTGGAGATGCGGCATGAAAGTGGATATAGTTACAAGAATAGAAAAGGGTATGTTAAGCTGGTTTGGACATGTAGAAAGAATGGACGAGGAAAGACTGACTAAGAAAGTTTATAAGGCTAGTGTGAATGGAACAGTCGCAAGAGGAAAACCTAGGCGAACGTTTCTCGACCAGATCGGAGGCGTCCTGGACAAAGGCCAGGTTAAGAGCTCCTTGAACCGACTGGCGTGTATGAGGAATGTGATGAAAGTGAATGAAGCCAGAGAAGTGTGTCAGGATCGTAGCAAATGGAAATCCGTAGTCTCTGCCTACCACTCTGGGAAACAGGCGTGAATCTATGTATGTATGTATTGGATCGGACAGTCCGAACGTGAGGCAATCATCTTAAAGATGCTGTTGCTACTGTCTCTCAATCTTCTTAACAATGACGCTACTTTTTTACGCATTATCGCTTGATAGCCATTGGTATGTGCCTCAGCAAACATTAGCGATGCACTGCCGTAGGATTAGTAATACCCATATATAGCAAAAAAATCGTAGCAAATGGAAATCCGTAGTCTCTGCCTACCCCTCTGGGAAACAGGCGTGAATCTATGTATGTATGTATGTATAGCAAAAAAAAAATTATTTAGTTTTTAATTTGAATTTGCTACTTTAAATCATTATTTCGAATATGAGATAGTAAGTTTTTCGATAATGGGATAGTATTTAGGTACTTACCAGATGAGATACCGTTGAGACCCCAGTGTGCGCCTGCGCCCCAATCGACGACAATAACATTGACGTCACCAGCCACTAAGAAAGCTGAAAATGCAAATAGATTTCAGTATTGTGGAATAAAAGCGAGAGAGAATCACAGTTATAGGCTACTTAAATATTTGAATACTATTGATCGAAGTTCGAATAAGTAATTTAATAATATATATAATAATAATATAATATTCTATCACATACACACAACACCATCTAGCCCAAACTAATCAGAGCTTGTACGATGGGTACTAGACAATGGATAAACATACATATATACTTTTTTTTTTTGTAAATACTTACATATTATACATAGAAACACCCAGACCAAGACAAACATCCATGTTCATGCACACAAATGTTTGACTTGTGCGGGAATCGAACCCGCGACCTCAGGCGTGGCAGTCGGTTACACTAGCCGCTACGCCATCGAGGCCGACAAAATTTGAATATTTAGGACAGTTTAATAGGACATAGCCCTCCCCCAAAGAGCGCCATAGCGCCCTGTCTTCAGCTTGCCGCATCCAGCATCTGCCTGCAGTCTTTCGCAGATCGTCATCCCACCTGGTCGGAGGGCGTCCTACACTACGTTTGCCGAGTCGCGGTCTCCACTCAAGAACACGCTTACCCCAGCGGTTGTCGGTTCTTCGCGCGATATGGCCAGTCCACTGCCACTTCAGCTTGCTAATTCTCTGAGCTATGTCGATGGCTTTGGTTCTCTGTCGGATATATTCGATACGAATCCTATCCTTCAGAGAAACTCCGAGCATAGCTCTATGGTTATGTCCAGCAGTGGACTATTATAGCCTGATGATGATGATGATGATGATGAATAGGACAGTTTAATACAGGGCTGATATTATGGTTATAATTATTGTCTTACCTGGAACCAACACAGTATTGAACGCCGATACGGTAGTCCCCAAGAATCCGTGGATGAGGACTACAGTTCTCTTGGTTGGATCGTAGTTACTCGCGAGGAGAACAGCGGCGTTGTTCTCCACCAGTGGCTGGCTGATCAGGGGATTGAGTCTGAAACGAAATAAAGGCTTAGAACATTTAGGATATCGTTATCAAATAAATGACATCTGACAAATATTTATACTAATATTATAAAGCTGAAGAGTTTGTTTGAACGCGCTAATCTCAGGAACTACTGGTTCGAATTGAGAAATTATTTTAGTGTAGTCATTTATCGAGGAAGGCTATAGGGTATATAACATCACGCTACAACCCACGGGGGCGGCGCAGTAATCATAAGCGCGGGTGAAACTGCGGGCACATCTAGTAATAATATAACCTAATATCATGATCCTGGTTCATGACCCAGAAGTTAATCTTTTTGTGGATGAATTGAAGGTACTATTATAAGAATGTATGCGGTATTGTGAGGAGAACGCGTGAATTAATCTGATTTAATAAAAAAAAGAAATATTATTTTTATTAAGAACTAGCTGTTACCTGCGACTTCGTCCGCGTAGATTTTAACTAGAAAGTGTTTGTCTCCGCGGAACCCTATTTTTGTATAAAATCAAAGTAGCCTATGTTACTCCTTATAACATCAGCTATCTGCCAGTGAAACTCCCGTCAAAATCGGTTCAGCCGTTTCGGAGATTAGCCGGAACAAACAGACAGACAAATATTTAAAAAATAGATGTTTTCTTATAGGTACCTTATATACTTTCATATGCATTAGATAAAAAGCTGTTATTTTGACATTACAAACAGACACTTCAATTTTATTTATTTGTATAGATGTATAGATAATAATATGTAACGGATATTAACGCGATCATGCATAATGTTTACCTATTATAGGCTTGACGTTTCGACCAGGTCACACCGGCCGTGGTCACAATCATAGGGCTGATATTATATATGATTGAGGGAGTTCTTACCTGGTGAAAAGGTGGTATTCATTGTCAGTGTCTGGATTGTATCTTGCAGTCTTCACCATATCACTGACCTTCACCCAAGAGTCTACCAGGTGGGGAGTACCCTCATCATCCCTGATATAGTCATAGCGGAGACCTTCAGGGTCCAGTTTCATGAGAACTGGATCCGTGGGGAGGGCTGAAAAGAAAAAGATTTAGTAATTTGTGGCTCATGCTGAAAATCAGCGCTGCAATTGTTAATTGCAGCATATGCTGAGCTGTGGCCTATTTCACACACAATACTGTGCTGAACTTCGTGGTGTATGCTGTTTTTACATATCCCATTATTTTTACTACTATTTCCACTAAACTGATTGATCTGAAAGAATGGACGAGAAAAGACTGACTAAGAAAGTTTATAAGGCTAGTGTGAATGGAACAGTCGCAAGAGGAAAACCTAGGCGAACGTTTCTCGACCAGATCGGAGGCGTTCTGGACAAAGGCCAGGTTAAGAGCTCTTTGAACCGACGGGCGTGTATGAGGAATGTGATGAAAGTGAATGAAGCCAGAGAAGTGTGTCAGGATCGTAGCAAATGGAAATCCGTAGTCTCTGCCTACCCCTCTGGGAAACAGGCGTGAATCTATGTATGTATGTATGGATGATCTGCAGTCACTCATCTTTTGTAGTATTGTCATTTCTTTTGTTGAGATTGTAATTACTTAAAAATGTATTGTATTGTGTGCAAATAAAATAATCTATTGTTTTTTTTTTATACAACTAAGGTGGCAAACAAGCATACGGCCCACCTGATGGTAAGTGGTCACCGTAGCCTATGGACCCTGCGACACCAGAGGCATCACTTGTGCGCTGCCGACCCTTTACTCTCTCTACTACTCAGAAAAGTATATGTATAAGTACTGTATATGTCAGTAGAAAATATGCTCGCGCGCAGCTCGCGCGCAGTTCACGCAGGCGCGGAGCTGGCACGCGGGCGCAGGAACGGTGCGCAGGCGGCGCAGGAAGGGCGCGCGAACTTGAAATGCACGCACGCAGCTCGTGAGCGGCGCATTCGTGGCGCATTTGCCAGATTTGGACACACCCTAACATAAGCACTCACTGTTTATACATAAAATATTTACTTTTATAATAAACTAGATGTTCCCGCGGTTTCACCCGCGTTTAT
The DNA here is from genome assembly GCA_963564715.1 of Catocala sponsa. Lineage (NCBI taxonomy): Eukaryota > Metazoa > Arthropoda > Insecta > Lepidoptera > Erebidae > Catocala > Catocala sponsa. The sequence continues at coordinate 2,643,628 of OY751356.1, read as the reverse complement.
CGTTACTGCGCCGCCCCCGTGGGTCGTAGCGTGATGTTATATAGCCTATAGCCTTCCTCGATAAATAGGCTATCTAACACCAAAATATTTTTTCAAATCGAACCAGTAGTTCCTAAGATTAGCGCGTTCAAACAAACAAACAAACTCTTTAGCTTTATAATATTAGTATAGATAAATATGCCTACCTGCGGCCACAGCAGCTAAGCTCAACAGAACCGCGACTTGGTAAGACATTCTGAACCAATATCTTTGATTTCTTCTTGTTTTTCATTTTATACGGACGGAAATATCCGCGATAAGCCACACTCGAATCAGATAACTAGCTTAATATGTGATTATAAAAGTACTAGCTTCTGCTCGCAGATTCACTCGCACGGGAACTGTACTTTATTCAGCTTAAAAGTTAACTAAATTTACTCAATTAACATTTATGTTAGTTGCAAGTCTTAGGCTGAAGAATGACAAGGTAATATCTGTAAGAAACTCACAGCCACGCTTATATATCGCCATCAAATTATAATTTCAGTATTTCGCAACTTATTGATGTACCAGGTGTACGGAGGCGCTCATAGCCAGTTGCACTCAGTGATCGGTAAACGATTAGCGAGGTTAAGCAACGTTGGGTGCGGCCAGTCTATAGATGGGTGAGTACCCTATGTCCTTTTCTGTTCCTCTGACAATGTGTATACCAAATTCCATGATGATCGGTCGAGTAGTTTAGGCGTAAAAGAGTAACAAACAAAGAAACTCACATTCGCATTTATAATATTACTAGCTTTTGCCCGCGGCTTCGCTAGCGTTAATTTCGAATTTGACAATCAATTCGGGTTGTACTCTGCTTGTAATAATATAATTCAATCATGATTCGAAAGACACGTAGCGCCATCTATTATCATAAGAACGTTATTGTTGTTTTCCTCGGGAACAGTAATTTTTTTTAGGATGAAAGGTAGCCTATTTCCGTTTCTGTACACTTGACAATGTATATGCAAAATTTCAGAATGATCGGTTCAGTGGTTTAGGCGTGAAAAGGTAACAAACAAACAAGCAAACAAATTCATTTTCGCTTTTATAATATTAGTTAGAATAGTTGGGATGTATAAATACGTAATGAGGCGCTCATAGCCAGTTGCACTCACTGATCGGTAAACGATTAGCGAGGTTAAGCAACGTTGGGTGCGGCCAGTCTATAGATGGGTGACCGCTTAGTGGTATTTCATTTGAGCGTCTCCGTGCTTCGGAGGGCACGTAAAAAGTCGGTCCCGGTTCTTGTCAAATTGGCAGCAGTCGTTAAGCCATGTCAGAGGCCTACGGGCGGCTTGAACAACTCTTGACAACAGGTTGACCACTAACCACACGAAAAGAAAAGAAAGAATACGTAATTATAAGTAAAATATGATTAAATAATAATTTTATTTACTGTATGCTTATATGCTTACGTAGTAATTAATAATTAGATAATAATTATCTAAATCATTTTATCTTATCAATAGAAAATCCGTAGGTATTTATTAATATATTGAATCATATGTAGAAGTAACATTATTTAAGATTGTAATTTTTTTTCCTATTTTTTTGAAGTGAAACCTTCTTTAGGCGTTGAGCACTTCTTGGATGAACAAAAATCATAGAACTTGCGTCATCGTCACGCTTCCACGCTTTCCATTTTTGAATTATTTTAGAATATTAACAATCGCTCAGAAATGGTGCGTCCTACTCAAAAAATAACGAAATTTTGATCCCTTTAATAACTCCTAAGAGAGTATCAGGATCTTTTTTTTTCTATAAATTAGTGTTTATGATCAAGGATTAAAGTTTTCATTTCTATCGGCAGTCCCCAAAGTATGCCCCAATTCTTTTTTATTTTGCTCCTCAAAATGACCACACTCCGCCTGATGGTAAGGTCTAAGAGCAGTGGCCTCCACACCGTCCTCATAGCAGCCGAGGCGATGTTGAGGTCTCTACTTTGACGGCCTGAGAAGGTGCTTTTTCACGCCCCGCTTAAAGGACCCAGGATTAAAGGAAGAAGAAATCACGAGCCTTGGCAGAGAATTCCATGCCTTGATCGTTCAGCAGAGGTATGAGGACCCAAACTTAACGTACAGAATTGAGTTTACCTAAATATTCCGTTATCATAACATTACAAATATAATTACTGACGCTGTATATGTTTAGCAATTTATTAAACTTGTACAAAAATGGACCCAAGAATATATGTAATGAAATGAGTATCTATCATTTCGTTGTTTTGACCTTATTTTACGACTGACGTGAAGAGAGGTGACAGTAGCATGTTGTGCATGCCATTGTGATAATTAATAATAATAATAATAATAATAAGCCCCCTATAATCCAACCATACGTCCGAGTCGAACACCTGACTCACGTGGGGGGCGGACACGTGATACTTTATTATAACTGTCACGGCTAATATGGCTCTGGGAACCCATGATTATGGAGATGATTCTAAGGAGTAAACGTTTAGGACCGCTTCCCGGGGGCGATCGCCGGGGCACACCTGGAGCTGACGCTGGGTGTCACAGCATAGGAACCGTCAGCGGAGAGGAGTTGAATAGGCGGGCTCCCTCCGGGTCTCCCGAACTTATTACAGCCAACCACATAGACAACGACAACATTAGTTTAAATTCATCACCCTCAATAATAGAACCCTATAGCCCATCCACAAACTCTTACATACCATCACCGGTGTCTTCCGTGTATCAAAATTCACGCGGAGCGCCTACACCAACCTTAGCTGTTGCGCAGGAGGTAAATGCCTTTTTACCTGCGTCCACTAAGGCTGGGAAACATAGAGTTCGCATGAGCTGGAGCAAAGAAGTAAACATGTTTATCATGCGGACCTACTACTACATAACGAAATTAGAGACAGATATGACCACCTACAGAAAACACCTACACGAAATTTTTACAAAGCAATACCCCGACATCAAAGTTACTGAACAGCGAGTCTCTGACCAGAGAAGAGCAATAATAAGAAATAAACTACTGTCACAAGTAACACTTGATCAGTTAAAACAAGAAGAAGACCACATGTAACATGTAACCAAAAAATCACACTAATAAATGAATTTGAATTTGAAAATTTTAACAATTACAGGATATAGATATATGCGATAATACACACGATAACACCATCACACAAAACCTAGAATCACAATCTCATATTCAATATACACTACATACTCAATTAAGAACACAAACGCAATCATCACCAACACCGTATAGACACACACAAATATCACACACTTCAACGCAAACTGAAACAATTACTTTAACGATAGAAAATGATATAGAAATGTTAGTTGACTGCGATCCTTCTATTGATACACACATCCAACAGCTACGTGACAAGCTTAGAACAACATTAACGAGATTCTCTGGAATGGAACCAGGAGCTCGACCAAAATTACCAAAATTAAGATACAGTAATAAACTTTCCAAATTAACTAATTTATTCGATCGTGAGATAGTAATCCAATTTGTAACCGACAATACAGAGTTAACAGACTTACACACTTTAATATACTGTACAGCGGTAGTTATATCCGAAGAACTCAACTATAAAATAATAGATTACACAACAAATATACATAATAGACAACAAAATAAACCGGCATGGCAGATGAGACTGCAAAAAGATATTGAAAAACTTCGCGCTGATTGCGGCCGACTTACGCAATATATTAATAACAATAGATCGAAAAAAGTAGTAAAAAGAGTTGAAAAATATTTAAAAACTGGAATACCCATACTAAACATGAAAGTAATAATAGAAAGCCTGAAGAATATTTAGACACGCTTAAACAGAAACTTGCATTAAAAGTGCACAGACTCAAAAGATACAAGAAAGCCCAACAGCGCAAGGATGACAACACTATATTTACGTTAAATGAGAAAATATTCTACAAAAACCTTTCGAATTCACAAACTGATAAATCGACAGCCGATAACTCAGAAATACCATCAAAGTCACAACTAGAAGAATTTTGGTCAAGTATATGGGAAGAACAAGTACAACATAACGATAAAGCTGAATGGATCAAGGAAGAAACTAACAAATGGAACGCATTAGAGGAAATTGAATTTGATGAAGTTACCGAAAGGGACGTAACTATTATAACAGCTAAATTACATAACTGGAAGTCACCTGGTGTGGACAAAATTCATAACTATTGGTATAAAAAATTAACATCATTTCACAAATCCATAGCAAAAAACTTAACTGACATAATATTAGGGAAACAGAACGTACCAGATTTTCTTGCCACTGGCATAACTTATATGTTGCCGAAAGGCACGAACTCAATAGAACCTTCAAAATATAGACCCATCACATGCCTACCCATATTATACAAAATTCTTACTTCAGCAATTACCCGAAAAATTTACTCTTACGTTGAAAATAATCACATAATAGCAGAAGAGCAAAAAGGATGCAGACAAGGCCATATGGGTTGTAAAGAACAACTTATTATAGATTCTACTATTCTCAAACACGCCACAACAAATAACAAAAATTTACACTGCCCCTACATCGATTACAAAAAAGCATTTGACAGTATTCCACATTCTTGGTTGCTACAAATTCTACAGATTTATAAAATTCACCCTAAAATAATAGATTTCCTGCGAAATATAATGACAATGTGGAAAACAACACTGCAACTAGGTAACCGCAATAACATAATCAAGACCCGACAAATATTTATAAAGAAAGGTATCTATCAGGGCGATTCCCTGAGTCCATTGTGGTTCTGTCTGGCCTTGAACCCTCTGTCACATTTACTGCGACGCTGCCAGGCCGGATATTGTCTCAAATATAATACAGGAGAAACAGTTATCTCACATCTAATATATATGGATGACATTAAGATATATATAGCAAATCACTTAAAGATATGAATACGCTTTTAGAAACAACTACTAAATTCAGTAAAGATATAAATATGGCTTTTGGTTTAGACAAATTTAAAACGTTACATATAATAAAAGGCAAAATTCGGCCTGGTGACTATCCAGTGGATGAAGCTAATACCATTACAGCGATGGAACCCACTGATCTTTATAAATATCTAGGGTATAAGCAATCAAAAGGACTAGATCACACAACACTCAAACAAATACTTACAACGGAGTACAAAAGAAGAACTAATACTATTTGCAAAACTCAACTTTCTGGAAAACATTTAATTAAAGCATTGAATACATATGCCGTGCCAATATTAACTTATTCATTTGGAGTTATAAAATGGACAAAAACTGATATAGAACACATAGAAAGAAGTACACGAACAACATTAACAAAGCACAATTACCTTCATCCTAAATCCGCAATAGAAAGGCTTACTATTAAAAGGCAGGTTGGAGGTAGGGGTTTCATAGATATACATCACCTCTGGCAGAAACAGATTTATAACTTGAAAAGTTTCTTTATTACAAAATCTTACACCAGTGAAATTCATAAAGCCATAGTTGAAAATGATTACAACTACACCCCACTTAATCTACACGATCCATCAAATATACAGAACCCTAACAATAGTGACCCGCAGATACAGAAAATTGAACAATGGAAAAACAAAACACTTCATGGAAGACATCCTCATGACTTAGAGTAGACTCACGTAGACACGATTGCTTCAAACAAATGGTTGAAAATAGGTAATTTATTTCCAGAAACCGAAGGATTTATAATAGCTATCCAAGATCAAATAATAAACACCAAAAATTACAGGAAATATATAATTAAAGACCCTGCCGTTACAAATGACAAATGCCGTAAGTGTCACAATCAACCTGAAACCATTCAACATATTACTGGAGCATGCACAACTCTTACACAGACAGATTACACACACAGACACAATCAAATAGCTAATATTATTCACCAAAAACTAGCACACAAACACAGTCTCATACAAGACATAAACACTCCCTACTACAAATACACGCCTCAAACTATACTAGAAAACACCACACATAAGCTGTATTACGACCGCGCTATTCTCACTGACAAGACCATTCACTACAATAGACCAGACATAACTTTACAAGATAAAATTAATAAAACCACATATCTCATAGATATTGCAGTCCCTAATACACATAATATACAAAAAACCATCAGAGAGAAAATAAGCAAATATGTAGAATTAAAAGAAGAAATATCAAGAATATGGAGGCAGGATAAAGTATATATAGTACCCATTGTTCTTTCTACTACCGGAATCATACCCAAGCATCTACATCATAGCTTGAAACTAATAGACCTTAAAGAATCCGTTTACATAATACTCCAGAAAGCAGCCATATTGAATACTTGTAGAATTGTTAGGAAATTCATGTCACTGGATGAAAACGATATAACACAGACAACATCTATACCATAATATTTTAGCACACACTACATTTACTTGGCCTTGGCCCGTAACTGTAGATAAAACCAGCCACGAGCTGAGAAAAAAAATAAAACCAAAAATAATAATAATAAGTACACTGAACTGAAAGAAGAAATAACAAGGATTTGGAAAGTTAGCAAAGTTTATATTGTGCCGATTGTTATATCCACCACCGGGGTAATCCCAAAATATTTACACCATAGTCTAAAATTGCTCGACCTAACACCAAATACGTATATTAATATTCAAAAAGCAGCTATATTAAACACATGTAGAATAGTACGAAAATTTTTGCAGAGTGATGAAACCGAATCCCAAAACACAGAATAAAACGATCATACTATATCTTAGATGGCGGGTACTTGGTGTCAACCCGTAACTGTCATCAAAACACCGGCTTTTAGCCGAGTATTAAAACAGTTTCATAATAATAATATTCTACCACATACACACACCATCTAGCCCAAACTAAGCAGAGCTTGTACTATGGGTACTAGACAATGGATAAACATACATATATACTTTTTTTTTGTAAATACATAGGTACATATTATACATAGAAACACCCAGACCAAGACAAACATCCATCCAATTGTGTTAGATAAAATACTTGAAGATTAAAAGGAGACGATATTCGTGAAATTATAAGCTTTGAATGTTGTTTCTTTAGTTACAGGTAAAGTGATATTGTTTAAAACATGTAGGTACCTACTTACTTTATAAAACAACCCTTTTCTAATGCAATAAAAATCTTTATTTACAGAAACGCAATTTGAGTTTATTAACGAACGTCAGTTACCTTAAAAAAAAACAACGGGTTGCACTCCGGGAGTGCCGGCAGAAGTGAAAAATTGAATATTAACGTTGTGCATTTTTTATATTTTGGAATGGTTAGGGAATAATTTTGCACGAATTGCTTTAATTATCAGTATAAAAGTACTATCATTTATGTGGTAAAATACAATATTCATTTATTGCGCTATCGTACACAAACATGACTTCTCCCTCAGTCTTACGAATTTTCGATCAGGTCACGTGTCCTGACGCGAGTTTAACATTTTTTACCCATCACAAAAAAAGTGCACAACGCCGCTAAAGAAGTTTTCACTTCAATAAGATATCTTATATATATAAAATCTGTTAACAAATGCATGCGTAGTTTCAGGTTTGTTACAAACCAGATTAATAACATAATGTTGAAACTGCTGCCTCCCAAACCTATAATTATTTATATTGTTATTGTGACATACATCTATAATTATCCTTCCTTACTAATAATATAAATTTGAAAGTAACTCTGTCTGTCTATCTGTGTGTCTGTTACCTTTTCACGGCTAAACTAAGGGTAGTATTTAACTGCACAGCAAAAAAATACTAATTGCGCATCAAAAAAAGGTAATAAAGATAAAGATAAAGATATTTATTTTGTAAAACATGAGTAACAATTTAGTAGGTACATGGTGGTCAGTTTTAAAATAAAGATCTGCATGTTTTGCCACTTGTGGCGTACAAAAATTATATTTGAATGCACGAGACATCAAAGAAACTAGAAATTAAACGTTATTAAACTTATTACTAGATTAATTATATATAAAATAATTGTTTTTATGCACGAGACAGCCAACTTAAAAATAATTAATTAAATATATTTTAGTGCACGAGATAAAGGCTAAAAAACTACACTACTAACAACATTTTAAATACAACAACCAAAATAAAACATCAGATAAACAAACATTGACACAAATATAAAAAATAACTATTTGCAATTGTTCAAAAATTCTAATAAGCTGTAGTAACACTTAATGTAATGTATGTAAATGTAGTAATTGATCAGCAACTCATGGCCAACAAGCTAACTAAGTCGACGGAGCCCTGCTTCGCGGCTCTTATTTTTGGGTGGGTTTAAAAAAGGAACCTAACATAACCTAACACTTCCGAGATGGAATGCAGTGATTTGAGGCGTATAGATGCTCGTTATGCTGTGCAATATTTGCTGACCAATTAGTATTTTTGCTGATCATTATATTTAATCCCATAAACTAATCAACCGATTTAAATGAAATTTGGTACAGATATAGTTTAAAACCTGGGGTAGGACATAGGCTACTTTTTATTGATGTAGGTACCACGCGGGCGGAGCCGCGCGCAAAAGCTAGTATATAATAAACTAACTGACCCGCGCGCTTCGTCTGCTTCACATAAGAGAATTTTCCCCGTTTTTGCAACATTTTTCATTGATGCTCCTCTCCTATTGGTCGTAGCGTGATGTTATATAGCCTAAAGCCTTCCTCAATAAATGTGCTATCTAACACTAAAATAAGTTTTAAATTCGAACTTGTAGTTCCTGAGATTACCGCGTTCAGCCTAAGAAACAAACTATTCATCTTTATCTATATATTAATACGTGAAGCGAAAACTTTGGATCCCTTTTTACGAAAATTGGGCGGACGGAGTAGTATGAAATTCCGCACTCTTATAGTTTATACAGAGAAGAAGTGACGAATGCTCATATTTATATAAAATACGCATTAGAAATACATTAAATTAATGAAAAAACACTACACGCACACAACCATGCATTTGACACAAGCAGTTGAAACGCGTAACTATGGTTACATATATAAATATTTAATGACATATATTAGCAATATCTTACAGGCAAACTATGGTCGAATGTCGAGCACTAGGCGACCGCTAGTAATACTAGATGTTCCCGCGGTTTCACCCGCGTTTATGGTTACTGCGCCGCCCCCGTGGGCCGTAGCGTGATGTTATATACCCTATAGCCTTCCTCGATAAATAGGCTTACCAACACTAAAATAATTATTCAATTTGTACCAGTAGTTCCTGAGATTAGCGCATTCAACCAAACAAACTCTTCAGCTTTATAATATTAGTATAGATTTAGTGGTTTTGTTAATTATCTTTCTGTAACCCGTATTCTCTTTGATCTAACATCAAACGGGACCGATACAACTTCATTCTTCATCTTGGGGTAAGCAGAGAGGGTACTCAAAGGAAACAAGAGGGTTAAAGTGAGTGTTTGTGTAGGATGGGCGCTTATCTGTGGTCAAGCAGTCAAAGGAGGGACTGGGAATGTCGTCTACAGAAGTGATTTCTATGATACTTATACATATATTGTATTTTTGTCTGTGGCTTCGTTTGGGAATAATATTTGTTCCCTTCATTTCAAGTCCGCTCTTTGTAAAATTTGCCATTTGAAAAAATTTATATACTCGTACGTTTAATCTACACATCTATACAAATAAATAAAATTGAAGTGTCTGTTTGTAATGTCAAAATAACAGCTGTTTATCTAATGCATATGAAAGTATATAAGGTATCTATACGAAAACATCTATTTTTAAAATTTTTGTCTGTCTGTCTGTTTGTTCCGGTTAATCTGCGAAACGGCTGAAGCGATTTTGACGGGACTTTCATTGGCAGATAGCTGATGTTATAAGGGGTAACATGGCTACAAAATCTACGCGGACGAAGTCGCAGGTAAGAGCTAGTATATATATACAATAGCTGTTACCTGCGACTTCGTCCGCGTAGATTTTAACTAAAGAGTGTTTGTTTCTGCGGAACCCTGTTTTTTTTCTAAAATCAAAGTAGCCTAAGTTACTCCTTATAACACCAGCTATCTTCCAGTGAAAGTCCCATCAAAATCGGTTCAGCTGTTTCGGAGATTAGCCGGAACAAACAGAAAGAAAGAAAGACAAAAATTTAAAAAATAGATGTTTTCGTATAGATACCTTAGATACTTTCATATGCATTAGATAAAAAGCTGTTATTTTGACATTACAAACAGACACTTCAATTTTATTTATTTGTAGTAGATAATTGAACTCTGTTTTAACCGACTTCAAAAAGGAAGAGGTTCTATGTTTGGCTGTATGTTTTTTGTAATTTGTTATTTATTTTATTGTCATATTTTTTTTTAATCCCTACTATTATTATAAAACGTAACAAACAAAAGACGTATGTTTATCTTTTGTTTCTTACGCTATTTTTTTTTCTCTTTATTTGGGTAAACAAACAGTGACAGCAATACATATAGACAAGGAGTCATTTTTACAAGGTGCTGACAATTGTGTCACCAACACCGTTTACCACAGCTTACATATTGCAATATTTTAAGCGTTAAACAAATATGATAAAAACTATAAAATCTAAGGCAGTGGTCCGACCGCCGACGATGAACGAGAAACGAGTAAAACTAGAAACTATAAACGAGTTGACGATCAGCGGGAAGCGAGTGTGTAGTTTCGATAGTTTTGTCGCCGGGCTATAAGCGAGTGTGCAAGTGCGACGAGCGATTACTCGCGCCACTCGCCCGCGGTCGCTCAGTCCTGTGCAAACCTGCGCGCGCGACGAGCGAGCATCGCTGAACGAGTATCGCTGAGCGTGTTTATTTTTGAAAGCTCTTGTCGCTCAGCGACAAAACTAGTAAAGCGAGTCGTCGCCGGCAGTGTGAACTATAAGCGAGCAACTTTTAATATATGCATCTGTTTCGTTTACACGGAATGTATATTATTTGTGCGTTTCTTGAGAGAGAAAATCGCCGATAGTTAGTCGTTTGCTCGCCGGTGGTCGGACCACTGCATTAGGCCATAGTCTACCATGCTGGCCCAGTGCGGGGCGGCAGATGTCACATATTACCTATGTGAAACAAACAAACAAAATTACATTCGCATGCTAACTAAAGTCAAGGTCAAAAGTCAAAAAACTAATAATAAAAATTTAAATATGTGTTTGTTTGTTAAAAGAAAGAAAGAAAATACATTTATTTGCAGCAGATTATGCACCACATAGTTACATATTTCAGTCGTCGTTTTAGTCGTTTTTTCGCCGGTGGTCGGACCACTGCATATATTAGGAGCTTCATGATATCACATTTAAGGCTGGTTTTAGTGCTCGACCGACCGTCGGTACGTACCGTCGTTCCTGACGATACGCATAACCGATCGTCAGTTTTAGTGCTCGACCGACCGTCGGTGCGTACCGTCGTTCCTGACGATACGCATAACCGATCGTCAGTTTTAGTGCTCGACCGACCGTCGGTGCGTACCGTCGTTCCTGACGATACGCGTCACCGATCGTCAGTTTTAGTGCTCGACCGACCGTCGGTGCGTACCGTCGTTCCTGACGATACGCATAACCGATCGTCAGTTTTAGTGCTCGACCGACCGTCGGTGCGTACCGTCGTTCCTGACGATACGCATCACCGATCGTCAGTTTGTAACGTTCAATGCTCTCCTGAACAACCAAACTGGCCGGACTGGTACACTCAAAACACGTACACGAAATGAATAGAATATAGTAATAGAGTATAGAATTTGAATTGAATATATAATTTGAATAGAGTATAGTAAGTTCGATTATTTTGATGATGATACGCGCATCCGTACGGTCGGCCCACCGATCGGTGTAGCTCTGAACGCGTTAAGCCGTCAACTGTCGATCGACCTCCTAGAAGTCTATGTCAAAATACGAGCATCTGTCGAGACGCCTCTAGGAGGCGTCCGATCGACCTCTAAAAGGCGTCTAAACAGATGCGTATATTTAGCATGTTTAAATTATGACTGATTTATCTAACCTTAACAAAAGGGTATGGCAAAGACAAAGGATGCCATAAAATCACATGCTACGTATATTAAACAAATAAATATCTGTTCCTTGAAGTGACAATTGCGCAAAGTTGCGGCCATACATTCGAGCGGATAATATGTTTCCATAGCGCGTCGGTCGACCGACGGCACGCATGCGCACGCGCTCGACCGACGGTCCTCGTACGCAGTGCGTAGCAATATACGCATGCGTACGGTCGGTCGAGCACTGTCACGACTTGTGAATTTTCATAGAAACGACAAGCGCGACCGACGTACGCACCGACGGTCGGTCGAGCACTAAAACCGGCCTAAAGGTGCTAGGACGAATTGCTTCAATATCTACATAGTTGAAATTAATATTATAAGAATTAACTATACGGTATAGGAGCTTTCACATCTTAACTGCAGAACCGATTACACTGCACTGCACTGTTTATTCTTGTTATATATGTATTTTTATTTTTTTTATTTCTGTATACCAAAAATTGTTTGTTTTTTTTGTTGTTATTTTTTTTATTTGTTTTATGCCAGTGTAGAGGATAAAATAACTGTTTTCTTTCTTCTTTCTTGCACAATAAAATATTAACTTTTGTCTGATGAATGATTTTTATACATGATGTTTACTAATTCGACGTCGCTGATTCTAAGTATACCTACCCAAATTTTTTTCAAGTGAAATCTTCTTTAGGCGCGTTGAGCACTTCTTGGGTGAACAAAAATCATAGAACTCGCGTCATCGTCACCGAACGCTTTCCATTTTTGGCGTATCGATGGCGTAGTGGTTAGTGTAACCGACTGCCACGCCTGAGGTCGCGGGTTTGATTCCCGCATAAGTCAAACATTTGTGTGTTTGTCTTGGTCTGGGTGTTTCTACGTATAATATGTAAGTATTTACAAAAAAAATATATATATGTATGTTTATCCATTGTCTAGTACCCATAGTACAAGCTCTGCTTAGTTTGGGCTAGATGGTGTTGTGTGTATGTCATAGAATATTATTATTATTATTGTTTATAATTTGGTTTATAAAGAAGTGTTTACGATCAAGGATTTTTCACTTCTATCGGCAGTCCCCAAAGACTGCCCCAAATTTTTGAAGTGAAAACTTCTTTAGGCGCGTTGAGCACTTCTTGGGTGAACAAAAATCATGGAACAAGCGTCATCGTCACCGAACGCTTTTCATTTTTGAATTATTTTTGATTTATAAAGAAGTGTTTATGGTCAAGGATTAAAGTTTTCACTTCTATCGGCAGTCCCCAAAGACTGCCCCAATATTTTTTAATTTTAATTGTACCTGACTTAGTTGCATAAGTGCTACTTCGTGATATAAATGAATAAACGATTTTCGACTTTGTCTTTGACTTCGTCAAAACGTAGGACATCCAAGTCTTTTTCTACAATTCGCTCCTACTGTTACGTGACGGTTCTTAATTAAATTAACGATTGCCAAGACGGAGGTCTCGGATTCGAATTCATCTCACGTACTTTGAACGTTTTCATGCTTTGTGCGTATTGAAATATAAGTTAATTATTATCTTCCTTTTTATTTGTGAAGAGAAACATTGGGAGGAGATTTGTTCTCCTTGGATATATTTACGCCTGTTTCCTGGAAGGGTAATCAAAAACAAAACTTTAATCCTTGGATCACAAACACTTCTTTGTAAAACATAAACTTCGAGCACATCTGACTTTCGGAAGTTATATGACATTTCGAAATTATGTGCGTATTGATTGACAATTATCGCCTGCTCCGTGCCTCGGAGAGCACGTTAAGCCGTCGGTCCCGGCTGCCATGAACATCTATGGCAGTCGTTATTGGAAGAGTGTCGACACAAAAGATCCCACTGGGTCGAAGTGTCGCCGGTCTGCACTGACTGGCCCCCACATAAGATAAGATAAGATACATATGTATAAAAATGAAAGGTAAGTTGTAGCTCTCAATCACTCATACTTATTTCTTCTCATTACCATCTTCATTTTTAATTATTTTATTTACTAAGGACGTTGAAATCTAACAACCAAATTATCATCTTCATTTAATATAAATAGACAATATTTTTTAAATATACCTTTACACTTTTGTGCCCGTCAGTACCAATGAAAAATAAGAGCGATTCCATTCTCACTATCTGCCGGACACAGCTGAGTGAAGTAAATGTTATTTTTATTGCTCCAAGGGTCTGTGCGGCGTGTGTGCGCGTGTAAAAGAGTACAGTCGTGGGGTCAAGTGTTTGACTACTTACCATTACGTATTATGTAAATCTAGTATATTTAGTCTTTAACTATGAAATAAGCTTTTTGTATGAAAAAGTATCTATATAATGATTATATTGTTCATAGACACTTTTATATCCAAATTTATCTTCTACTAGATGTTCCCGCGGTTTCACCCGCGTTTATCGTTATTGCGCCGCCCCCGTGGGTCGTAGCGTGATGTTATATAGCCTATAGCCTTCCTCGATAAATAGGCTATCCAACACTAAAAGAATAATAATATAATATAATAATATTCTCTCACATACACACAACACCATCTAGCGCAAACTAAGCAGACCTTGTACTATGGGTACTAGACAATGGATAAACATACATATATACTTTTTGTTTGTAAATACATACATAATCTTATACAAAGAAACAGCCAAACCACGACAAACATCGATATCCATGCATACAAATGTTTGACTTGTGCGAGAATCGAAGCCGCAACCTCAGGCGTGGCAGTGGTTACACTAACCACTACGCCATCAAGGCTGACAAATCTCTTTGACAAATATAGTTAATAAAATTACCTTAAAAGCGTACCAAAAACACTTGCAGTGCATTACCAAAATAATAATACTTTCTTTAAACTCATCTCCTAACAATTTAAAAATCATCCCATTTTCATCCTCGCTGCACGTAGCTTAACTTCAGGCATCGATCGGCGTAAGCCCTGAGCCATAACACTTTAAATATCTAATGTCTTTGTCCAAGGAACTGCTATAAAAATCTTCTTGGTAATTACAAGGTTTTTTCTTTGAAGTTCTTTTCTACGCCTCAAGTGATAAAAGTTGGGCAATTTTGGTAGTGTACAATACTAGCTGTGCCCGTGGTTTCACTCGCGTTTATGGTTACTGCGCCTTCCCCGTGGGTTGTAGCGTGATGTTATATAGCCTATAACCTACTTCGATAAATAAGCTATCCAACACTAAAAACAATCCAATTCGAACCAGTAGTTGCTGAGATTAGCGCGTTCAACCAAACAAACTCTTCAGCTTTAATATTATAATATTAGAATAGATAAACGAGAAACAGTCAATCCAAAACAAAGAAACTGAGACATCGACAAATGCCAAATGTTATCTATATTAATATTATAAAGCTGAAGAGTTTGTTTGTTTATTTGAACGCGCTAATCTCAGGAACTACTGTTTTGAATTGAAAAATTATTTGAGTGTTGGATAGCCTATTTATGGAGGAAGGCTATAGGCTATATAACATCACGCTACAACCCACGGGGGCGGCGCAGTAACGATATACGCGGGTGAAATCGCGGGAACATCTAGTAAAATATAGACTTCTTTAATGTTATCATTAAAAACAATCGAAAACAGGTAGCTTTTTTCAAGTTGGAAATTCTAAATATGTGTGTATTCCTAAAAACTTTTAATAATGATTATGGTCTATCTTATGTGGGGCCAGTCAGTGCAGACCGGCGACACTACGACCCAGTGGGATCTTTTGTGTCTCACCCAATAGCGACTGCCATAGATGTTCATGGCAGCCGGGACCAACGGCTTAACATGCTTTCCAAGGCACGGAGCAGGCGATAATTGTCAATCAATACGCACATAATTTCGAAAAGTCATATAACTTCCGAAAATCAGAGGTGCGCGATGTGGGTTCGAACCCGAGACCCTCTGCGTTGCAGTCTGTTGGTCTCCCCACTGAGCTATCGCTGCTCTTGCTTATGGTCAAATTTCAACCACTAGGAAAATACTAGTATGCATAATATTTTATCATAATTTAAAATTTACAAAACACTAGTTATAAAACCGCTATTTCTTACACCATGGATCATACTCGGGGCTTCTAGCAAGGGTCCTTTCAGTCCGCCTTTACGCTAATAAGCATACAAATGGGTCCGGAAAGTTTTGCGCTAATCATTGTTTTGTCAGAGCCGCCTTCCGAAGAGGGCTCCGTGTAATGATACAACTTAGACATTGTTTACTGAGCAAAGTTGTATAGAAACGGTGATTGATATCTTGATGACATGATTGTGTTTTATAACGAGGTTTAGGCACAAAATATATTAAGTATTATCTTGTACTAGACTCTGCTTGCGGCTTACGTAAATGAAGAAGGAAATAAAATGTTATTTGTAAGAATATAGTTAGGTTATGTCGACTTTCTAGCCCTCAGTAACGGTACCTTTTTCTGGATGAAAGGTACCCTATCTACTGTGAACTGGCAACCGGTACTATCTCAATTTTGACAACTTTACAGGCTGAAAGAAAAATTGGTTGTCTGTAAAGTCGGACGATAGTTTAACGTGACAACGTCATAACGTGGCTTTCGCTCGCTCGTGTAGCGCTCTCGCTCCAATCGTAACGTTACAATGAGCGTAACGGGACAATGAGCGTGACGGGACAATGAGTCATCCTTTTTTGTGCGTGCAGCGTTCATCGATTTATTAGACGTTGTCACGTCAAAAGTGAAATCTTCAAAAAATTGAGATAGGACCGGTTGCCAGTTCACAGTCGGTATGTCCTTTTCTGTTCCCCTGACAACGATTTCATGATGATCGGTTAAGTAATTAAGGCGTGAAAGCTTAACAAACAAACAATTCGCATTTATCATATTAATGGGATATCCTACACTAGCTTTTGCCCGCGGCTTCGCTCGCGTTAATTTAGAATTTGACGATTCGGGTTGTACTCTGCTTGTAATAATTCAATCATGATTCGAGAGACACGTGGCGACATCTGTTATCATAAGTACGTTACTGTTGTTTTCCTCGGGAACAGTAATTGTTTTTGGGATGAAAGGTAGCCTATGTCCGTTTCTGTACACCTGTCAACGTGTATGCAAAATTTCAGGATGATCGATTCAGTGGTTTAGGCGTGAAACGGTAACAAACAAACTCATTTTCGCTTTTATTTAGGAAGTTAGGATAGGATTAGGATATCCTATACATATATTTTAACGATTTCGTGAAAATTTTATAATGCTACATGCAATATTATTAGTTGTATGTGTACAAATCGCCGAACGCTAAAAACGTTTATTTCAGTGCCTATTTCTCCTCTTATTGTTATCTGATGTTCAGTTTATTGAGACGATCACCATCTTAGTCTCCCCGTGAATATGGCTGCTGAAACCAAATCAGCTAGTTTAATATAATTTAGAAGTATTATATATCTCTGCGAAATTTTATAAATACCTAATAATTAAAATATTTTGTAGATAGTTGTATATAGGTAAATGACGGCCTCGATGGCGTAGGGTGAGTGTAACCGACTGCCACGCCCGAGGTCGCGGGTTCGATTCCCGCACAAGTCAAACATTTGTGTGCATGAACATTGATGTTTGTCTTGGTCTGGGTGTTTCTATGTATAAAATGTATGTATTTACAAAAACAAAGTATATATGTACGTTTATCCATTGCCTAGTACCCATAGTACAAGCTCTGATTAGTTTGGGCTAGATGGTGTTGTGTGGATGCGATAAAAAATATATGTATATGTAATTATAAATAATAAAATATACTTCATACCGTAGGTAGCTCTGTCAGACCCTTGAAGACAAGCGCGTCATATAAAACATTTATGAAGTTAAAGATATATTAAACATTGTCTTAAACAATACAGTTCTTATTATTCATTGTCTAAAACACAAGTCAGGGGTTGTTCTAATTTAAATCCCCCTACAGCGAAGGGGAAGGTCAAAGATAAAAAATTGAATAATTTTCTTTGAGCGTAAAAAATGTTAGAATATTGTGGATACGCTCTTAATATTTAACTTCATCTATTGAAGCATGAAGCAGCGATAATCCAGTGGGTGACCATTGGACTTGGAGTTTGATATCAAGGTGCGCATACATGTATATATCATCATCATCATGTCAGCCAAAAGCCGTCCACTGCTGGACATAGGCCGTGTATATATATATATATATATATATATAACGGAGCATAAGTTCCAGCAGGGTTTTTAAAAGCTGTGACATCAGAGCTGACGTCACTATTCTCAATAAAAAAAAAATCTAGAAATCAATTCGTTATTGCTGAAAAATCAAGTTATGAATTTAGCAGTTGCTTATTTACTTCAAAATTAATGTTTAGATTATAATGAGTAATAGTTTGTAGTCTCGAACAACAACGAAACATTACAACTCTTATTTTAAGCAATAACTGGTAGAAATCCCATAAACAATGTGGTAAGTCAATTAGCGGTAAATTGATGTACTCGTATTAAAATAATTGGTTATATGGATTTGCGCCGACATATGTAATATGTCACAGAGTAGGACGGCAACTCGCTTTTGACATGATGTAGCAACCAAATGTAGGCGTGGTATTATACTTCGTACGTATACTAATGATAGGCAAATACAAGAGAAATAAAACAATAAAGGTTTACTGTGATTATCTCTGATTTGATCGTAACGCAACCAGTTCGTCACACCGAATGTGTCCGCGCACGAGTCTCCGGCGCTTATATAACGTCAATATGACACTGACAGTTATAACTATCACTCCAACTGACACATTGGCTCTATGACGTACTCACTCAAGCTTACGCTTGACGTTCCGAAACAAACCAATAGATGGCGCTTTATTCAACTCCAATTACAGAAATAAATTACATTCCAATGATTATTTCCTAGACGCTCCGACATATATAAATAGTTAATTACTGCTCGCTTTAAACTGTCCCTATCTACTGGACCCGAGTAAATAAGGTTTCGGGGGGAGAACTACGGGTCTCCCCTTTAGGACCAGGGTACTGCGGGGTCAGGAAGCCCACTGCGTCTCGAAAGGTGTGTTCTATCGGCCGCTGACTAGAGTGCGCGGTGCCTGACATGGTGTTGGACTCGCAGGGGTATGTGGTTAGCCGCTGAAGACGACACGTTTGTTTGCTCGGCAAGCACGTAGCGATCGAGCGTTGGACTCAGGCGCGGCTAGTGCGAACCAGTCGGTCGCGCGAGGCACAGAGTTGTCTTAGCGAAGTGGCAGCGTGGTTTCGCTGCTGCAACGCATCTCGGGTGCTCGCCTGCTTAGCAAGTAAGAGTCATAGCTGGATTGACTCGGGCCTCACCCAGCTTGTAGGCCTATTTGGGTAGCCGTACGGACGTACGTCGGGAAGTGAGCGTGCCTTATATAGCTCCGGTACCATACTGGAGATATGGGAGGCGGCTCCTCCGTCGGCTTCAGTGAGGTTTTCGTTAGCATCTTTAAGGAGTTGCGAGTGGTGAGAGGCTTTATTGCTCCGGTACCTATCTGGAGAATAGGTAGTGTCACTTGGGCACGAGGTAGCTCGCTTACGAGAACCGAATCTCTGAGGATAGGGTGGAGAGACGAGATTTGAGGACAAGACCTGTCTATAACTGGTCCCGGAAGGTGCTTTCGGGCGCTGGAAGGTACAGCGGCTCTGCCTAATATAACCGAGAGGTTGGGTGTAGGCGGAACGCTATATCATAAACTGGACTAGTCGTAGAGGAAGGGTGGTGCTCGCTTTAAAGGTGAAGGAAAACATTGTGAGTAAACTTTCATGCATACATAATGTTCTACATAATGTTCTCGAAGATATGTAAAGATCTGTTCGACCGGCCGGGTCCACCGGGGTAGTACTACCCTCTCACAGAATACTAGCGTGAAGTAACGGTACCCGTACTGTTGCGTTTCGTATCGGTGAGTGAGAGAGCCGGAAGCCTAATTACCCCGATCCTTTTCCTATCCTTTCCTTTGTCCTTTCCACCCTTCATTCCTTGTTAAAGGGCTGGCATCGCACTTGTAACTCCTTTGGGGTTGCGGGTGTCCATGGACGGCGGTAATCGCTTACCATCAGGCGATCTGCTCGTTTGCCCCGTTATGCCAAAAAAAAACCTACAGACAACTTGTATGCGAAGACATAAGATACATTTCAGCTAGAAAAAGTACTGTTTGAGATAGAAAATTCACATATCCTACGTCAACATGAGCGAAGCCGCAAGCAAAATCTACATATATAACAAGTCTTATCCTCTCTAATGGTTCTGTCTCAACATCTGGTTCGTAAAATTGCAGTCATTGTACCGTGTAATTCAATGTTTGTTTTATTCGCTGTGACAGTGTTTTAAGGACGAAGATCTTCATCCATCGGTACTGAGGGGGCGGCAGTCATGTTACGAATGATCTTCAAAGTTCATTGTTAAAGAATTTATCGATGATTATAAAGAATGAGGCGTTGTGTTGCCTTAAGGCGTCTGGGTTATGTCTTGTTTTATCTTTCCTGGTATTATAAAGAGGAAAGATTGTACTCCGGTGAAATATATACAATTTAACTAATGATATAATAACTAACTATCTATATATTAATACGTGAAGCGAAAACTTTAGATCCCTTTTTACGAAAATTGGGCGGACGGAGAAGTATGAAATTTCGCACACTTATAGTTTATACAGAGAAGAAGTGACGAATGCTAATATTTTTATAAAATATGCATTAGAAATACATTAAATTAATGAAAAAACACTACACGCACACAACCATGCATTTGACACACGCAGTCGAAGCGCGTAACTATGGTTACATATATCAATATACGAGTATAATGACATATTTCAGCAATATCTTCTTAGTAAAAACGTAAAAATAATAGGAAAGATTTGATTTTTGTTTGTACCTAATGTATAAACTCAGAACTACACGACCGATATTAAAAATTCTTTCACCATTAGAAAACTATGTACAAATTACATCAATTACTTATATCAATATACGAGTATAATGACATATTTCAGCAATATCTTACAGGCTAACTTTGGTCGAATTTCGAGCACTAGGCAACCGCTAGTTATAATTAATACTTAGTAAAAACGTAAAAATAATAGGAAAGATTTGATTTTTGTTTGTACCTAATGTATAAACTCAGAACTACACGACCGATATTAAAAATTCTTTCACCATTAGAAAACTATTTACAAATTAAATAGGCTACATAACATTACACTATGAGCCATGGGAGCGTAGTAGTCATAAGCATGTGTGAGACTGTGGGGGACAGTTAGGGTTAAACATTTGATCAGCGATAGCCTAGTGGGAGACCACACGGAGGGAGTTGAGTTCCATCTCAAAGCTCGTACCTCTGACTTTTTGAAGTAAAGTGCGTGTAAAATAGTTGAGTTGAGTTTTACAGTAATCACTCGCTTTGTTGGCGAAGGATCCATCATAAGGAAACCTACATGTTTGCGAGTTCTTTATTATTATTACACCCAGTGCCATCTCTCGGCATTGTGGGAAAGACTCGGCAGTTCCGTCGAATAATTTACTACAGCGCCATCTATTGACGTCTTACGGAACTACGTAGTTCGCACGAGAAGAGTAGAGAGAACGCTGGCACATTCTCGAATCTTCGTACTGTTTACATACCGGGTATGACGTTTCTAGAAAACTCCGGAAACGCTTTAACCACGTATAAAAGGGGAAGGCCAGCGCTAGTTTTTGACTTGGCTAATAATTTGTTTTTTTATGTATTGATCAATTTATTATTTTAATCCTGATTAAATTTGTTATCTGATTTGTAATGTTGTTTTAATCTATATATTAATACGTGTAGTAACAAATTTGTACCCTTTTTTACGAAAATTGCGCGGACGGAGGAGTATGAAATTTGGCGCAGTTCAAGTTTATATGGAGAAGGAGGGGTGAATCCTAATATGCTTATAAAATTTGCATTAGAAATACATTAAATTAATGAAAAAACACTACACGCACACAACTATGCATTTGACACACACAGTCGAATCGCGTTCGAAGTATTTAGACATTGTTCGTCTGACGTCGTACAATTCTTTGTAACTATGGTTATCTGTACCTTATTGAAATGTAATAAAGAAAAACAGAAAACAAAGTAGCAAGCTTAGGAATTTTGGTCGAATCTTGACCACTAGCGATTAATGTATAGATGAACCACATTTATTATTTACCGATTTTTTTCATACAAAACGACATCTTCATATTATTATTTAAACCTCTATTATGACTAAACTGAAAAGATATTCCCAATATTATGAAAGAGACCCAGTGTTCAATAATTCTCTACAACAGGGGTCGTATATCAATTTTGAATATTACATTCGTCCTTACACATGTCGCGAGAACAATTTAATATCTTTTTTACCCCTGGGAACCCCAGTCGGGGACATTTCCAATTTCCTATAATGTGGTACGGAAACGTTATTTAAAGAAATAAATTTTGAATCGTGTGTCTAGAATATGTGGTCGTGAAAATATCGTTACTGACATACATACCTACGTAGCTTAGATTGTATTTTATACTAGACTAGGTTTCACCCGCGGCTTCGCTCGAGTAAATGTAGATTAGGTTAGGTTTGCAACAGTTATATTTTCTGGATGAAAGCTACCCTATGTCCTATTCTGTACCCCTGACAACGTTTATGCAAAATTTCATGTTAATCGGTTGAGTAGTTAAGGCGTCAAAGCATAACAAACAAACAAACTCATTTTCGCATTTATAATATTAGTTAGGATTAGGAAGTTAGGCTGTTCCCGCGGTTTCACCTGCGTTTATCGTTACTGCGCCGCCCCCTTGAGTCGTAGCGTGATGTTCTATAGTCTTCCTCGATAAATAGGCTATCCAACACTAAAATAATTTTTCAAATCGAACCAGTAGTTCCTGAAATTAGCGCGTTCAAACAAACAAACAATCTAACTCTTCAGCTTTATAATCTTTACATATATAATTCTACTGTACGTGTGTATGTCACTGAACTCCTCGTAAACGGCTGGACCGATTTTGATGAAACTTTTTGTGTGTGTTTAAGTGGATTCGAGAATGGTTTAGATATGTTTTTTTTTTCTCTTGTGTACAGGACTACGTCTGTCGGGACAGCTAGTATTAGTATAGATACTTATTATAACTTAGTCTGTTACCTGATTCCGGGTTGACGTCCAATTCTGGGACACCCTATATGTATTTAAAAATCATATTTGAAATTACTATGGAAGTTTGCATTTCATTAAATTTTTCATCTCGAGTGTTTCAAACACGTTAGGGGTATGAACGACCCCCATCATAAATTGTTCACATACGTGAGGGTTAATTAACCCTTCGACGCGGTACAACTTACCCCTTTAAAAGGACATTTTTCATAATGCCTACGGGCTTTTGATTTAATAGAAAACTGCCTAGGCTCATTGGTAGTTAATTCGACTCTCTCTTTGCCTAGCCTTGTCCCATTTCAATTGGGGTCGGCTCTCCTCGTCATTCTTCGCCAGATGATTCGATTGTGGGTCGTCGAGTCATTCACTTGAGCTTGATTCAGGTCATTGTTGACTACAGACATCCAAGTATCTTATCTTATTTTATGTGGGGGCCAGTCAGTGCAGACCGGCGACACTTCGACCCAGTGGGATCTTTTGTGTCGACACTCTCCCAATAACGACTGCCATAGATGTTCATGGCAGTCAGGACCAACGACTTAACATGCTTTCCGAGGCACGGAGCTGGCGATAATTGTCAATCAATACGCACATAATTTCGAAAAGTTATATAACTTCCGAAAGTCAGAGGTGCGCGACGTGGGTTCGAACCCGAGACCCTCTGCATTGCAGTCTGTTGGTCTCCCCACTGAGCTATCGCTGCTCTTGACATCCAAGTAAGAAGGGGTCTAAAGTCTGCTGTGTCTAAAGTCTCGAATTCGATTCCCGGGCTAGGAAAAGGGTTATTAGGTTATTCTTATAAAGAGTTTTCAGTAGTATACTTATCACACGGATGGTGTAGTGGTTCAAGTGATCGCCTCGCCACTGCCGCTGCGCCGGGTTCGAATCCCGCACGGGACAAAAATGGTTTGATCCACAAATGGTTGTTTTGAGTCTGGATGTTCTATAATGTAATATTCTACCACATACACACAACGCCATCTAGCTCAAACTAAGCAGAGCTTGTACTATGGGTACTAGACACTGGATAAACATACATATGAGTAGTTCAGTTTCAAAACCCTCTAAAATACTATTCACAAAATAATGGTAAATCTCAAAAAAAACATTTAAAACATAATATAAATGGACTATTTTAGCGGTGTTTGCAACAAACTGCTACTTTTTTGAGCTGATTTAATAGAATTTGAGTGGGTTTAGTTGGAAATTACCAGTGCTATGCGATAGAAGCAACGAAGGAGCTTCATATTCGAGCGGAACATTATTTTTGTACTGATATCGTTTTGGCGGTTTTTAAAATTATACTCCTCATATATACTTTTTTTTGTAAATACATACATATTATACACAGAGACACCCAGACCAAGACAAACATCCATGTTAATGCACACAAATGTTTGACCTGTGCGGGAATCGAACCCGCGATCTCAGGCGTGGCAATCGGTTATACTAACGACTTTGCCATGGAGGCCGTTGTGTCCTTTGTTTGAATTCTTTATCATGTAAAAGTGAGCTCACTCTTTTTACTGTGGACACTTTTGTACGATCTACGCGGGCACATCTATGCAATATTTAAATATTGGCAAACGAGCTTTTGCCCACTGCTTCTCTCGCGTAAAAGAAATGTTATGTTAGTAAGAGGTCTTCTTTTTAAATAAAATATATCCTAGGTCACACGATGATAATAAAGCTTTCTAAAGGTAAAATAATGTTCAAAATCAGTTGAGTAGTTTTTGAGTTAAATCGTTACAAACAAAAAATCAAATCTTTCCTCTTTATATTTATTTTGTACTACGTGTTCCCGTGGTTTCACCCGCTTTTATCGTTACTGCGCCGCCCCCGTGGGTCGTAGCATAATGTTATACAGCCTTATAGCCTTTCTCGATAAATAGGCTATCCAACACTAAAAGAATTTTCAAATCGAACCAGTAGTTCCTGAGATTAGCGCGTTCAAACAAACAAACTCTTCAGCTTTATAATATTAGTTAGATTAATAACACACATTCAAAAGGTTTTGATCCACTATTTTAAAACACAGACTGCACTAGCCGAAATAAAAGAACATTTTTTGTGATACAGACAGAATAAGGTGTAGAAAACCACAAATGGGGGATCGCCCACCTCCTTGGGGGCGTGGAAGGGTGGTCGATCGGTCAGAATCGCTGACACGAAGCGATTTTTAACCCTAACTCAATTAAGATACAGATATATCCGAGCGGTAATTATTTTAGGGATCGAACCGGCAGTGATGATTAATACTTCAATAAAATTACAACAGGGTTATGCTTATAAAGTCTAATATCTATACATTAATATGTGAAGCGAAAACTTTGGATCCCTTTTTACGAAAATTGGGCGGACGGAGGAGTATGAAATTTCGCACTCTTATAGTTTATACAGAGAAGTGACGAATGCTAATATTTATATAAAATATGCACTAGAAATACATTAAATTAATGAAAAAACACTACACGCACACAACCATGCATTTGACACACGCAGTCGAAGCGCGTAACTATGGTTACATATATTAATATACGAGTATAATGACATGATATAATATATATCAGTTGGTCGAATTTCGAGCACTAGGCGACCGCTAGTATCTACTAATAAGTAAGTAATAAGTCTAATATAATACTAGCTGACCCGCGCAACTACGTCTGCGTCACATAAGAGAATTTTTCCCGTTTTTGCAACATTTTTCATTGATGCTCCGCTCCTATTGGTTGTAGCGTGATGTTACATAGCCTATAATCTTCCTCGATAAATGAACTATTCAACACTAAAATAATTTTCAATTCGAACCAGTAGTGCCTGAGATTAGCGCGTTCAACCAAACAAACTCTTGAGCTTTATAATCCTAATCCTTACTAATATTATAAAAGCGAAAATTAGTTTGTTTGTTTGTTTGTTTGTTACCTATTCACACCTAAACCACTGAACCGATCATTCTGAAATTTTGCATATTATATGTTGTCAGGTGTACAGAAACGGACATAGGCTACCTTTCATCCCGAAAAAAAATACTGTTCCCGAGGAAAACAACAATAACGTTCT
The DNA here is from genome assembly GCA_963564715.1 of Catocala sponsa. Lineage (NCBI taxonomy): Eukaryota > Metazoa > Arthropoda > Insecta > Lepidoptera > Erebidae > Catocala > Catocala sponsa. The sequence continues at coordinate 2,617,383 of OY751356.1, read as the reverse complement.
TATGATAATAGATGGCGCCACATGTCTTTCGAATCATGATTGAATTATATTATTACAAGCAGAGTACAACCCGAATTGATTGCCAAGTTCTAAATTAACGCGAGCGAAGCCGCGGGCAAAAGCTAGTATTAGTATAGATAAAGATATTAAATATTGTCATATACTGCAGTAAACTACATAATATGTAACCGAATTGCATAGATACGGATGCACACAGTGAAGTAATTTGTCATTATTATCTTTCTATTTCAATTAAATCCTTTTATAAGTTTCGATAATTAATTTGAGCTGATTTTAGCGATACATTATCGATGATACTTTCGATAATTTATCGCCAAAGCGTCTCAAATATGGTGATATAAGAGAATTATTTTGTTTATACCTATACGTGAAGCAAAAACTTTGTACCCCTTTTTACGAAAATTGCGCGGACGGAGGAGTATGAAATTTGGCACATTTAACTTCTTGAACGTCTAGGGGAAATACGTAAGAAATAATTAAAAATTCATTGTGCAAACAATACACAAACGGAGAAATATATGTGCGCTCGACACTTGACTCATTAACGAGGCAAGTGTGCAGCGGATATACATTTGTAGTTTTTTATTTTTTTATTTTTGATGACTCATTTTTGCGGACAGCGTATGTCCGCTCGACAGTTGACGGGAAAGTTTATATGGAGAAGGAGGGACGAATCCTAATACTTATATAAAATATGCATTAGAAGTACATTAAATTAATGAAAAAACACTACACGCACACAACCATGCATTTGACACACGCAGTCGAATCGCGTTCGTAGTACTTCGGCATTGTTCGGCTGATGTAGTATTGTTCTTCGTCACTATAGTTACATACCTTAAGTACCTATAGCTATTTCGCGGTATGTATAATACCGATTAATCTTAAAATTTAATCAATTATTGTTGAATTTCGAACACTTGGCGACTGTTAATTTCATTTAAGGCAGTGGTCCGAGCGCCAACGATGAACGAGAAACGAGTAAAACAAGAAACCTATAAACGAGTTGACGATCAGCGGGAAGCGAGGGTGTAGTTTCGATAGTTTTGTCGCCGGGCTATAAGCGAGTGTGCAAGTGCGACGAGCGATTACTCGCGCCACTCGCCCGCGGTCGCTCAGTCCTGTGCAAACCTGCGCGCGCGACGAGCGAGCATCGCTGAACGAGTATCGCTGAACGAGTATCGCTGAGCGAGTTTATTTTTGAAAGCTCTTGTCGCTCAGTGACAAAACTAGTAAAGCTAGTCGTCGCCGGCAGTGTGAACAGTCAGAGAGCAACTTTTAATATATGCATCTCTTTCGTTTACACGGAATGTATATTATTTGTGCGTTTCTTGAGAGAGAAAATCGCCGATAGTTAGTCGTTTTCTCGCCGGCAGTCGGACCACTGCATAAAACGTGATAAGAAATCTTTATGTTATTTTAGAGCATATTGCATGCAGACGTGTGAGATTTGGCATTTTCTATATAGTTTATGTAGAAAAGGTGTGTTTTACATGACATAGTGTAACTTTCATCCAAAAAAAGTACTTTTACTAACCTAACCTAATTTCACTCATACAGACGTATAATGAAACTCACTCGTCTAAAATATTATGTGACTATATTACCAAACTCACAGCAATTACACGGACTATTGAGAACGTCTTACTCAGTTGAATGCTAGATCCTTACTGCTGAGCAATCTTTCACCGAGAGACGAGTTACTTTTTCTTTTTCACTATTTAAAAATGATGGCTGGCTGTGTTGCCAGCTGAGTAAATAAAAACTCCCGAACAGAATCTATACAAATAAATAAAATTGAAGTATCTGTTTGTAATGTCAAAATAACAGCTTTTTATCTAATGCATATAAAAGTGTATAAGGTACCTATACGAAAACATCTGTTTTTTAAATTTTTGTCTGTCTGTCTGTTTGTTCCGGGTAATCTCGGAAACGGCTGAACCGATTTTGACGGGACTTTCACTGGCAGATAGCTGATGTTATAAGGAGTAACATAGGCTACTTTGATTTTAGAAAAAAAAGGGTTCCGCGGAGACAAACACTTTATAGTTAAAATCTACGCGGATGAAGTCGCAGGTAACAGCTAGTTATTAATAAAAATAAGAAATCATGACAGATGAAACCGAAGACGAAAGCTAGTATTCTATAAATAATTATACAAAAGGAAAAATACGTATTGTCACACAACGCAAAACCGAAAATCTCTTTCGTATTAAAACGCCGACAGGGCAAACGACAGCTGGTCAAAAAAGAGGGGCAAAAATTATGAAGGGGACGCCGGCAAGTCAATTAGCGATGTCTGCCCACCGTCCAACGATAAATGGCGTAACGTTATACGAATTTAGCGTAATTTCGGCCAGATTACGCGATATAGAAGATTTATTGCGTAAAAATATGCTGTGGATACATTTACGGCGTAAATTATTGTTATTGTTCAGTGGTGCACGAATGGCGTAGTGATCTAAGTGTTGTGGGTTCGATGTCCATACTAGACAATAATTTCTGTATTGACTGAATGAATAGTGACTTAAGTGATCGCCTCTCTAAGAGCAGCGATAGCTCAGTGGGGAGACCAACAGACTGCAATGCAGAGGGTCTTGGGTTCGAACCCACATCGCGCACCTCTCTTTCGGAAGTTATATGACTTTTCGAAATTATGTGCGTATTGATTGACAATTATCGCCTGCTCCGTGCCTCGGAGAGCACGTTAAGCCATTGGTCCCGTGTGCCATGAACATCTATGGCAGTCGTTATTGGGAGAGTGTCGACACAAAAGATCCCACTGGGTCGAAGTGTCGCCGGTCTGCACTGACTGGCCCCCACATAAGATAAGTGATCGCTTCGCCGAGTGTTGTAGGTTCGAATGCCACACGAGACAAAAAAAATGTCTGATGTACAAAATAATAATTGTTGTGAGTTTTAGTATTCTTTGCGATTGTTTGAGTGTGTGTTAAGTCTACCTCGAGCCAGGAATTGTTACAAGTGCGGGAGTTGTCAAAAAAAAAGGCAGTCTTTGCGGACTGCCGATAGAAGTGAAAACTTTAATCCTTGATCATAAACACTTCTTTATAAACAAAACAAAAAAGAAAACACAAAGAAAACAAAGGGGCGGGTCGGATTCCTGATAATCTCTTAGGAGTTATTAAGGAGGTCAAAATTTCGTTATTGTTTGCGTAAGACGCACCATTTCTGAGATATTGTTAATATTCTAAAATAATTCAAAAATGGAAAGCGTGGGAGCGTGACGATGACGCGAGTTCTATGATTTTTGTTCACCCAAGAAGTGCTCAACGCGCCTAAAGAAGCTTTCACTTCAAAAACATTTATTGACTACTAGAAAGCTATAATATAATCACTGCTTAACAAAGGCTATATTTCCTTTACAAAAAACTACTGTTACTAACATAACATAATTTACTTTTACGCGAGCGAAGCCGTGAACAAAAGCCAGTATATAATATTAATGTCCTCGTCCTGGTTTTGAACCCAAGACCTTTGACTCACCAACACAAACTGCAGTCTAAAAGTATCTTTACCTTTTCCTTAAGCTCAACAAGTCAAAAAGGAAAGATTAATGAATATCAAATGAGTTTCTCAAATTAAATTCAAACAATGAGACGACTTTGGAAACGTACGTCTGTCCAAAATGGACGGGAACGATGCAATAGTTTTATTAAGTAACTAGCTTTTGCCCGCGGCTTCGCTCGTGTTAATTTAGAATTTGACAGTCAATTCGGGTTGTACTCAGCTTGTGATAATATAATTCAATCATGATTCGAAAGGCACGTGGCGCCATCTATTATCATAATAACGTTATTATTGTTTTCCTCGGGAACAGTAATTTTTTTCGTGATGAAAGGTAGCCTATGTCCGTTTCTGTACACCTGTCAACGTATATGCAGAATTTAAGGATGATCGGTTCAGTGGTTTAGGCGTGAAAAGGTAACAAACAAACAAACTCATTTTCGCTTTTATAATATTAGTTAGGATTATCACGGTCACTCATATTGAAAATTGTACACTATCATGTCTTCTCTTCTCCCTAGCCTTTATTATTCCCAAGTCACTTGGGGTCGGCTTTCTAGTCTAACCGGATTTGACTGGATATCAGTTTTTACACGGAGCGACTGCCATCTGACCTCCGCAACCCGAAGGCTAATGATACCCTAAGGCTAAACCAGTGTCAGGATATTAGAGGGCACTGACTTCCCAAGAACGACTGCCATAGATGTTAATGGCAGCCGGGACCGACGGCTTAACGTGCTCTCCGAGGCACGAGCAGGCGATAATTGTCAATCAATACGCATATAATTTCGAAAAGTCAGTCTTCCGAAAGTCAGAGGTGCGCGACGTGGGTTCGAAGCCGAGACCCTCTGCATTGCAGTCTGTTCGTCTCCCCACTGAGCTATCGCTGCACTATCATGTATGAAATCTTAATATCACTAAGCCCAACCTAGAATCGAACTCTATTCATTTATTTATTCATTTTTAAACTTACAACTATCATTACAGGTAACCCCAATTCGATAGTGCGTTACATCTTAATTATATACATGAAAAAATAAACATAAAACTCAACTAAGTAACTAAAAGAAACAAAAATAGAACTAAAGTAAAGAAATACAACATTACAAATAAACTTTTAACTTATAACTACTTACAATACTAGGAACATAAACAGGACACTGTGTAAATAGTAATGTTTGTCAACTCACTAATGTGACAGCAAAATATATCAACACTCTTGCTTATCTATATATTAATACGTGAAGCGAAAACTTTGGATCTCTTTTTACGAAAATTGGGCGGACGGAGGAGTATGAAATTTCGCACACTTATAGTTTATACAGAGAAGAAGTGACGAATGCTAATATTTTTTTTAAATTATGCTTAGAAATACATTAAATTAATGAAAAATCACTACACGCACACAACCATGCATTTGACACACGCAGTCGAAGCGCGTAACTATGGTTACATATATCAATATATAATGACATATATCAGCAATATCTTACAGGCTCAACTTGGGTCGAATTTCGAGCACTAGGCAACCGCTAGTTATAATTAATACTTAGTAAAAACGTAAAAATAATAGGAAAGATTTGATTTTTGTTTGTACCTAATGTATAAACTCAGAACTACACGACCGATATTAAAAATTCTTTCACCATTAGAAAACTATGTACAAATTACATCAATTACTTATATCAATATACGAGTGTAATGACATATTTCAGCAATATCTTACAGGCTAACTTTGGTCGAATTTCGAGCACTAGGCGACCGCTAGTCATATTAATTACTTTAATAGACCTGGATATGGGACACTTTGCCAGTAAGTTGGTCCTGTACAATCAGGCAGGCAGCAATTGCAATAAATACCACCGAACTAATCTCGTATGTTTTCATCCCTTAAAATCTCGAGGGATAACTTTTAAAGAATTTGCTTTAGGTCCATCCCCTCTCTGTATCTATTATGTATATAACATGCTTTAACGCTGCCTACCCTAAGTAAGGAAAGGGTTGAAGTTATTATGAAACATAGAATTTTTGAAGTTCAAGAAGAAATTTGAGTTTGTTTGTTTGTTTATCTACTCGACCAATGATCATAAAATTTCGCATACACATTATTAGGGATACAGAAATGATATATTATAAGGTACCTTTCATCAAGAAATCTACTGTTTCCCAGCGAAGCCGCGGGCAAAAGCTAATTAAAATCCTTCTCATATTGTTCGTGAAAAATATTACATCCGGTTGAGTTTTGGAGTAAGATACATGACAATACGAGATGATGATTTCAGAGGTATAAGTCAGTCGGAGGTGATTGGTTGACAATTATCGCCTGCTCCGTGCCTCGGAGAGCACGTTAAGCCGTCGATCCCGGCTGCCATGAACATCTATGGCAGTCGTTATTGGGAAGTCAGTGCCCCCTAATATCCTGACACTGATCTAGCCTTAGGTTATCGTTAGCCTTCGGGTTGCGGAGGTCAGGTGGCAGCCGCTCCGTGTAAAAACTGATATTCAGTCCAATCCGGTTAGACTAGAGAGCCGACCCCAAGTGACTTGGGAATAATAAAGGCTAGGGAGAAGAAGAAGAAGTCGGTCGGAGCTGCAGTTATCTATTTCTAACATTGATCTCGTTCGGGCCTAGCAAGACAACAACAGATCTGTTAAGACCAGACGAAATGTACAACATTTAAATGAACTAAATATTGTACATTTCGTCTTAAGAGATAATTCACGTACTATTTGCATTACTTTTAAATTATTATCTATATATATAAAGGAAGATGTCCTGACTGACTGACTTAGAGACAACGCACAGCCTAACCCGCTGCTCGTAGGAACTTGAAATCTGGAAAGCTTGTGTGTTTTAATTTGTAGGGGTGTACTAAGAAAGAATTTTTTGAATTTCCACACCTAATGGGGTGAAATAGGGGGGTGAAGTTTATATGGAATTTGCTCATTTCTGGACTTAGCAGTATGAAAATTGGTACATAAGTTTTCGATTATAATCGAAACATATCTGTGTAGGTGAAATGGATAAAACTCTCCCCTAAAAGGGCGGAAGGGGGGATAAAGATTGTATGAAAATTTTCTCACTTCTGGACGAGTACGACCCGAATTGATTGTCAAATTCTAAATTAACGCGAGCGAAGCCGTGAGCAAAAGCTAGTCAAATATATAATATATAGCTGAGTATTAATCAGCGGCTAATCAAAAAAGATCGTGTAAACATTACTCAAAGTTGAGTTTTAGTTTTAAAAACTATTTTTAAATTAATATATTTACCTGCATTTCAAAGTAAAAATAAAGTCAAAATTTTTATTTCGTTTCAATTCGTCGTATTAGTCATGCGGACATCGAATCCTTACTCACAAACTTAAACGCAAACTTATGTCGAGATAAACAATTTAGTTTGCGCTGAAGTATCCCTTTTAGTTCAAAGATACAACTCAGCTAAATAATTAGTTATGTATTTATTTAGTTAGTTGGTTATAACTTATATTACTGCTTAACTGTATAGAATTTAAAGTTTATATGATAACTAAATTTTGCCCGCGGCTTCACTCGCGTAAATGGAGCTTTCTTTTTTTTATACGACTAAGGTGGCAAACGAGCATACGGCCCACCTGATGGTAAGTGGTCTCCGTAGTCTATGGACGCCTGCGACACCAGAGGCATCACTAGCGCATTGCTGACCCTTTAGGAAAGGAAGTGGGACGGAGAAGGAGCGGGAATGGGAGAAAGGGAGTGATTGGGCCTCCGGCACTCTCACTCACCGAACGAAACACAACAGTAGGAATACTGGTATTTCACGTCGATATTCTATGAGAGGGTAGTCCTTCCCCGGTCGAGCCGGCCCATTCATGCTGAAATGAGCGAGGCTCTACTACTCAAAATAACAGTCCTTTTTTTTCTTGAATGAAAGGTCCCCTACGTCTTTCTCTGTACTCCTGACGTGTATGCGAAATTTCATGACAATCAGTCGAGTAGTTCAGGCGTGAAATCGAAACAAACAAATCCACATAATAATATTCTACCACATACACACAACACCATCTAGCCCAAACTAAGCAGAGCTTGTACTATGGGTACTAGACAATGGATAAACATACATATATATACTTAGTTTTTTGTAAATACATAGGTAGGTACGTATTATCTATATATTAATACGTGAAGCAAAAGCTTTGTACCCCTTTTTACGAAAATTGCGCGGACGGAGGAGTATGAAATTTGGCACAGTTAAAGTTTATATGGAGAAGGAGGGGTGAATCCTATAAATATTTTATATAAAATATGCATTAGAACTAATTAATTTAATTAATAAAAAAACACTACACGCACACAACCATGCATTTGATGCACGCAGTCGAAGCGCGTAACTATGGTTACATATATCAATATATAATGACATATATCAGCAATATCTTACAGGCAAACTTTGGTCGAATTTCGAGCACTAGGCGACCGCTAGTTTAATTGGTGATTTAAAAGAGTGGCCGTGAGTTTCATGCAGGTTTCTTCTCATAGGCTCTACCCTTTGCCTGAACCTAGCAACTAACCTAAATGTAGCTTCAGTAACTTAGTAAACTCACTAACCTATATATTTTGACGTTCATAAGTGTTACTTTGTGACCTAAATGAATAAATGATTTTTGACTTTGATTTTGACATACCAGGCGACTTACGACGACAATTTTCAACAAAATACCTTAAACCACTATATCCAACACAAGCATCGAACACCAAACTCCACGACCTAACCATACAGCCAAAACCAAACCTCCAAGACCACAGAGGAACTTCACTAAATAATTCATACGCGAAAACATATCCATACAATTCAATAGAGGCAACCCTTAAAAAAATATCTCTCTGTTGGTATACCCCTTCGCCTCAGGTGGTACCCCTGTGCTCACCCCCGTACCCCCGGCGTGAATATAAAGGTACCCACAAACGACCCTCTGTCACGACGATTAATATTTAAACAAGAAATCTAGGGATGGGCGTGAGGTTGTTAAATTTTATCGATATATCGATATTTCAATAATAAATATCTATCGGCGCAAATATTTTAAAATAAAAACGTATGTATCAAATTCAAATACGAATTTAGAATCTATAGCTATGCGACTACGTCACTTGTTTGTGCAGCAACACGTGATTAATTCAAACGTGCTCGACTACAGTAGCTCTATAAAATACGTACGCAGCTGTAGGAGCGGTATTATCGCTCAAGACAAAGCATACACAGCTCGCGAAGCCATTCAAAGGCGTCCGCGGTTCCGCCCTCGCCGCAGAGGTCGGAATACGCGTCGCGCTAACGTTAATTCCGTGAATCACCTTAGATCCACGTTGCCGACAACTCCCCAAGCTGAGGTCCGTGGTAGTCCGCCCTTGGGAGTTAACGTTGTCTAGTTTACTTTATAACGGGTTGGGAGCCTTCTGCGTTCACCCACAGTCCGCGTAAAATTGTGAAGGCCATCTGAGGCCAAAAACTAAATAAAACAAAAAATATTGGAGCGGTATTCGGTCGTCGGCGGTCGAACTAGACGGTTCTCACGTGATAGTATTGGTTTATAAAGTGTTTCCATAATTGATTTATCCTATTAATTACAATAAATGAGCATGGATAACGGAAATGACATTTTCAATGGAAACACCCCTTTTGTTACATATCCAGATATCTTAAGATACTTTTACATCTATAATATCGTTTATATTAATTAACTTATTGAGTTATTCACTCATTGAACTTATTTACTCATTGAGTTATTCTGATGTCAAAACAAAACTGAGAAAATTACTAACTGAAAAAGTTTATTATAATATTGTAGATTTTTTGAATGAAAATAATTCTGAACAAAATAACCTTGGCATTAATAGAATAATAAATGTTGTAATTAAATTTAACATATGAATAATGTAATAATAAAAACTGTGACATAATTTTGTAATTAATGCGAAATAATAATCCGACAATATAATGTAAGAATGAATATCAATAATAATATTTTTATGTAATTTAAATCTAAAGGGATATTCATTATTTCATGTTTATTTTAATTATTTTGTATTCTATTTTTAATGTCGGTTTTAATTAACAATTGTATGCCTTCATGGCAAAACATAGTTTTCTTATTATAGACTTAAGACCACAAATTGTAATCACCTATGTTTGACAAATAAACGAATTCTATTCTATTCTATAATCTAACAGATTTTTTGCAACAAAGTAATCCAAAAGGAAAAATAAACAACAAAATTAAAAACGTCATATAATTCCTCCACATCGTCGTCATGCCCAGAAGACTCTTCTCCCTAGCCTTTATTATTCCCAAGTCACTTGGGGTCGGCTTTCTAGTCTAACCGGATTTGACTGGATATCAGTTTTTACACGGAGCGACTGCCATCTGACCTCCGCAACCCGAAGGCTAACGATACCCTAAGTCTAGACCAGTGTCAGGATATTAGAGGGCCCTGACTTCCCAATAACGACTGCCATAGATGATAATGGCAGCCGGCACTGACGGCCGACGATCGAACCAGAAGACTAAAAGACTAAAATAGCAATGATTATTCCTTGCGCAAAGAAAATACTAGCTCTCTGTTCACACGAAGCGTTGATTATATATTATGATCTAATAGATTTTGATGTCAAACACGCACGTGTTATCAAATACATTTAAATAATACCTATAGATACATATAAAATTAAATCCAATAATAATAGAATAGATGTATAAGAATTATTAATTAATCTATATCTATACTAATCTATACTAATATTATAAAGCTGAAGAGTTTTTGTTTGTTTGTTTGTTTGTTTACTTGAACGCGCTAATCTCAGGAACTACTGGCCCGATTTGAAAAATTCTTTCAATGTTAGATAGCCTATTTATCGAGGAAGGCTATAGGCTATATATCATCACGCTAAGATCAATAGGAGCGGAGCACCAATGAAGAATGTTTCAAAATCGGAGAGTATTTTTTCCTTTTGAGAGCTTCCGCTGCGTGCGCTGCGTAAACAGTTAAAGTTTCGCAAAAATCATGTATGACAGAATTGTTCCTCTATAAAAGTTCTAAAAAAAAGTCCGCGACAGTATATGTCTATCTTTTAAGGTTGGCTCACTATAACCATTTTTATGCTAACGAAATTTGTTCTAAAATAATGCATTATTTGCGAAGGTATTTTTATAAACATGATATTAATCCTTATCCAAATAAATACGTTATTCATCACAAATATTTAATTTAAAACAAAATTGCCCTTTACATCATTCGATTTCAATGAATATCTTAGGAGATATAGCAGTTTTAAAATAACATCGCAGCAAAATAATTACCCATTACAGACATAGTACAAACGATGTTTCTCCTGGTTTATTCTGCGTGATTACTACTAGTTCGATTTGAAAAATTATTTTAGTTTTGGATAGCCTATTTATCGAGGAAGGCTATAGGCTATATAACATCACGCTACGACCCACGGGGGCGGCGCAGTAATGATAAACGCGGGTGAAACCGCGGGAACATCTAGTTGATTATAAAAGCATTGCGTGGCGCCAACTTCCGGCGCCATTTAATTATTTATTATATTACTTTTTATTGTATAAGTAGCAAATAATTATGTTTATAAATCTTAGGTATAATTAATTACATCATTATATGATTTATATAACACATTCAAACGTTAAAGGTACTTCGTATTAAATAAGGCAGTTTGAATGGTAACGTTATAAAAACCGTTGTAACATTATTATATTTTCATTTCTACTGATCGTTGTACAATATACTTGGTATTGAGTGTGCGTGTGCCTTTTATTGGAGTTTATTTCAATCTTTGATTACACACGAATGGCGTAGTGGTTAAGTAGACGCCTCGCCACGGATTTAATCTCAAATGTTACAAAATTAAATACTGAATTATCCAGAAATAGTTGTGAAAATCTAAGTGCTTATTGTGTCTGTTGTTTAAATGTTTGTAAAGATCCTAATTAATATGCCCAGTGCGGAAATAGCCCTTTTAAAACAAAAAAATATATATTTTGGCGGTTTCGCCTATAGTAGCGGTCGAGACGTCGATTATATAGTGTAATAAATTTACTTGTACATTTTTTATCGATAGTCTAATCTATCGACATGTCCCATCACTAGTAGCCGCAGGCGACGACGTGTTCCAATTAGCCAGTATAAACAGTGGCGCGTATCAACGGATATACCTCTCTGTATTGTAGCGAGCACTGGGCAAAGTTTGTTAGATTTTAGATAACATAGAGATGAAATTATATAAATCATTTATTTACTTTCATTTATTTATTTTAAGACAATTGAAGGGTGTTTTGGAAGACCAACCAATGTCACTTTGATCAAATTTTACAGGAAATTAATAAAACTTCATAAAATGGAAATCTTGAAAAATTACTTCTTTTGAACTTTTAATTAAATTAAGTACATGAAAATATATATTGTAGTACAAATCCTAACTAATATTATAAAAGCGAAAATGAGTTTGTTTGTTTGTTACCTTTTCACGCCTAAACCACTGAACCGATCATCCTAAAATTTTGCATATACCTTGTCAGGTGTACAGAACCGGACATAGGCTACTTTTCATCCCGAAAAAAATTACTGTTACCGAGGATTTGTAAGGTAGTAGATCCTGGCTGGTTTCAGCATGAATGGGCCGGATCGACCGGGGTAGTACTACCCTCTCACAGAATACCGGCGTGAAGTAACGGTACCCGTACTGTTGCGTTTCGTATCGGTGAGTGAGAAAGCCGGAGGCCTAGTTACCCCGATCCTTTTCCTAGCCTTTCCTTCGTCCTTTCCCTCCTTCATTCTTTTTTAAAGGGCTGGCAACGCACTTGTAACTCCTTTGGGGTTGCGGGTGTCCATGGGCGGTGGTAATCGCTTACCATCAGGCGATCCGTCTGCTCGTTTGCCCCACTATGACATAAAAAAAAAACAATAATAGAGCGTTCTTATGATAATAGATGGAGCCACGTGTCTTTCGAATCATGATTGAATTATATTATTACAAGCAGAGTACAACCCGAATTGATTGTCAAATTTTAAATTAACGCGAGCGAAGCCGCGGGCAAAAGCTAGTAATCTATAATGACAACTACTGTCAAGCGAGATGCTTTTTTTTTAAAACAGCCAATGTCCACGGTCTATGGTTCTTTTTGCCAGAAACATTATGGCCATTGGTTGTATCTCCAGAAACACTCAAATCATTTTATATGAACAATGGCTGTTTTTGCAATATTTCTCTCAATGACAGATTATAGTATGAACCCTGAAGAATCCATAGAGCTAAAAAACGTTTTTTTAATGTGACATTGATTGTTTTTCCAAAACACCCTTAAATTTTTACATACAACAATAATAGTAGAGACAAAACATTAAATAAAAAAGAATTTTAAATTTTGGCCCAAATAATCAGTATTGCCATTCAACGTGACAATGCTGCCAGTCTGCTGAAGAATTCTACGATGCCTAAACCTTTTTTGTAAATATTTAGTAGTATAAATATTTGTTTTTGTACCTAATTATGTTACCTTTTTTATTACGTTTGTTATATATTAGGTTTGTTATATAACGTTTGTTATATATGTCGGAGATGTATCGTTCTCTATGGCAACGTCAGTAGTGGTTGCGGGTTTAGTGGGCGTTATCTGGGTAATATGCGAGCACAAAACACAACGATGCCGGTTTTACACTATTTGTATTTAGAATAAACAGTATTTTCACTTCACAATAATGTCGAATGAAAAATAACAGTTAAGACCGAGCAGTGGGTTCAGGGCACTGATCTTACTTCTTTTTACACAACTCACAACTCAACGTTCCGACTCGATCAGTCGCTATCGCTCAAATGTGTCTCAACAACTGTCGGCCCTCCTAAAGTAAAGATGGCGCCTCGACCCCACTCAAGCACGCGCTCTGCTCTGATTGGTCGTTACGTGAATTACAATATTCATAACTTTTATTAGATTAATAATGTTTATGAGCTATAGAATAATTTAACAAATCAAATTAAATTAAATTAAGAATTTTAAAAGTAATTAAGACGTAGACAATTTATATTGTGAATTATACGTGTAAATAACAATCAACCCGACTCATAGCTTCCTCCGACATATATATATTAGGTTAACCTCTAGTGGGCCAGCGGCTCGCATGCTCGTTTTAAAATTAATAATTTAAATATAAATGTTCTTAGCTTATAATGTCGTTTAAGGATATGCTGTAAAGATATTATAAATAATAATATGTTTAATTAATAAAGACATTTCAAATCACATAACAGATTAGCATCGTCGCCGTCGTCGTAAGGTTACCAGTCTCTCGGTTTTCTATCGGCTACATTTCGGAGAGTGTGCAGAGGAACTGCATAATCTGATTTCTCCTGCCCCATTCTACCATCGGACGACCAGACAAACAGACCAGCGACACAGGTACATGGTAGATATATCACATTTACGCACGAAGCGCTTTGCTTCCTCTTTTATAACGCGTACCTCAAAGGAGTGGAACTCACTACCTAAGTCTGTGTTTCCCGATGAGTACAATCTGGGTGTCTTCAAGTCGCGAGTGAATAGGTATCTTCTAGGCAAGCGTGCTCCATCGTCGACTGCATCTTCACTTAAGGTCAGGTGAGATCGCGGTCAAACGCAATCCTATTACAGAATAACAAAATTTGTGGCTGTCTTTGGGGACTGCCGATAAAAGTGAAAACTTTATTCCTTGATCATAAACATATCTTTACAAACTACTTAAAAAAAAGAAATAAGATTTCACTTCAAAAATTAGCTCCCATTGAAAATATACAAGAGGGTATTGATGGCTGTGCCAAGATGAGCGCTCACCTAGGCACAGCCACCTCAATATCTCGGGAAACACAATGCCTAGTGATAATCTGATCTGAAAGCGCTCATAGCCAGTTGCACTCACTGATCGGTAAACGATTAGCGAGGTTAAGCAACGTTGGGTGCGGTCAGTCTATAGATGGGTGACCGCTTAGTGGTATTGACGGCCTCGATGGCGTAGTGGTTAGTGTAACCGACTGCCACGCCTGAGGTCGCGGGTTCGATTCCCGCACAAGTCAAACATTTGTGTGCATGAATATGGATGTTTGTCTTGGTCTGGGTGTTTCTATGTATAATATGTATGTATTTACAAAAAAAAAAGGTATATATGTATGTTTATCCATTGTCTAGTACCCATATTACAAGCTCTGCTTAGTTTGGGCTAGATGGTGTTGTGTGTATGTAGTAGAATATTATATTATATTTCATCTAAGCGTCTCCGTGCTTCGGAGGGCACGTAAAAAGTCGGTCCCAGTTGTTGTCAAATTGACAGCAGCCTACGGGCGGCTTTAACAACTCTTGACAACAGGTTGGCCACTAACCACACAAAAAAAAAGAAATATTGGGCAGTCTTTGGGGACTGCTGATAGAAGTGAAAACTTTAATCCTTGATCATAAACACTTCTTTATAAGTAAACAAAAAAAAGTGGCTGTTCGGATTCCTGATACTCTCTTACAGGTTATTAAGGGGATCAAAATTTCGTTATTTATTGCGTGGGACGCACCATTTCTGAGATATTGTTAATATTCTAAAATAATTCAAAAATGGAAAGCATGGAAGCGTGACGATGACGAAGCGTGACGATGACGCGAGTTCTATGATTTTTGTTCACCCAAGAAGTGCTCAACACGCTTAAAGAAGTTTTCACTTCAAAACCAAACAAACTCTTCAGCATTATAATATTAGTATAGATTTATTACGCATATAGCTTTGAAAAGTCGTACACGTCTTGGGATCGAACTTGAGACCTATGCGTGGCAGTCCAACGGTCTCTAAGTAGGTTATCGCTGCTTAAAGCGCTCGCGACAGTCGTGTGACGTCACTTACAGATCACTGAACACATTTTCTCAAATGTACAACGGGTTTATAGACTTGGTACTTGCTGTCTTTTAAAAGAAAATAAAAAAGAAATCAACGGGTTGCACTCCGGGAGTGCCGGCAGAAGTGAAAACTTGAATATTAACGTTGTGCATTTTTGATATTTTGGAATGGTTAGGGAATAATTTTGCACGAATTGCTTTAATTATCAGTATAAAAGTACTATCATTTATGTGGTAAAATACAATATTCATTTATTGCGCTATCGTACACAAACATGACAATTCTCCCTCCGTCTTACGAATTTTCGATCAGGTCACGTGTCCTGACGCGAGTTAAACATTTTTTACCCATCACAAAAAGTGCACAACGCCGCTAAAGAAGTTTTCACTTCAAAAATTGGGGTAATCATTGGGGACTGCCGATAGAAGTGTAAACTTTAATCCTTGATCATAAACACTTCTTCATAAACAAAAAAAAGTGGCGGTTTGGATACCTGATACGGGGATTATTAGGGGGATTAAAATGTCGTTATTTTTTGCGTAGGACGAACCATTTCTGAAATTATTGTTAATATTCTAAAATAATTCAAATATGGAAAGCGTGGAAGCGTGACCATGACGAAGCGTGACGACGACGCGAGTTCTATGATTTTTGTTTACCCAAAAAGTAGATTACACTACAAAAAGTAAAATTTTGTGGCAATCGTAATTTTGCAAGTGTTTATCTACCTATGTCACTGGCTGAACATATTGAAGGTCACAATATATTATAATTGACAGAATATTCTATCCATTTAGGCGTGCAAATGAATAAAAGCACAGTATCCATAAGAACAAAAATGGAAGCGATTGTATGAAGTCAGCCTACTGCTTGTCTAGTAATCTATACTAATATTATAAAGCTGAAGAGTTTGTTTGTTTATTTGTTTGAACGCGCTGATCTCAGGAACTACTAGTTCGAATTAAAATTCTTTTTGTGTTGGATAGCCTATTTATCGAGGAAGGCTTAGGCTATATAACATCACGCTACGACCCACGCGGGCGGCGCAGTAACGATAAACGCGGATGAAATCGCGGGAATATCTAGTCTACTAATATTATACGGCTGAAGAGTTTGTTTGTTTGAACGCGCTAATATCAGGAACTACTGGTCCGATTTGAAAAAATTTACAGTGTTGGATAGCTCATTTGCCGAGGAAGGCTATAGGCTATATAACATCAAGCTACGACCCACGGGGACGGCGCAGTAATCATAAACGCGGGTGAAACCGCGGGAACATCTATCCTAACTAATATTATAAATGCGTACATGAGTTTGTTTGTTTGTTATGCTTTCATGCCTTAACTACTCAACCGATCAACATGAAATTTTGCATACACGTTGTCAGGGGTACAGAATAGGAGATAAGGTACCTTTCATCCAGAAAAAATAACTGTTGCAAACCTAACCTAACCAACATTTACGCGAGCGAAGCCGCGGGTGAAAACTAGTATTAGTATAAATATAATCTTTCTAATAAATCTTCAAATATTTTTGCTAATTCGTAAGCTTTATAGAGACGTTTCAAAGTATCACAACGTTTAACTCGAAGTACAGTCAGAGAGTCGTCTTATCTGGGGTTGTAGCATGAATTTAAATATTTAATTAAAAACTTTGTCTGCAGGGCTGTCTCCGTACTTATCTGTTCTTGTATCAATTTGTAATATAATATTCAAAGTTATGATGATAAAATGCGATTTGTCTATATTAGGAAGAATTAAAATCTATATGTCGAAGGTTTGTGTGGGCGGTTATTATTTATCAGCTCTTAATCCATTGTGGTTGTCGGGAATAATACACGATTTACACTCAATAGTTTTAATCGCAACGTATTAATGCAAAATTACACTAAAATAAGCACACGTGGCCCGGATGGAAACAGATTACTTATTAATTCGGACAGGGTTGTCTATTGTTTACCCGAAGATTATATACCATAATCATCATATTCCCGAATTTCATTTACCCGAATGTTTTGTTTGCCCTAAAAGACATATGACATACTTTTAATTGCCCGAAACTTAGATACCATAAGATACGAGTGCCATACGTATTGTTTTTCATATTTTTAATTGCCATAATAATTATTAGACATAATATTTAAACGCCATAATGATTATTAGACATAATATTTAAATGGCATAATAATAACCTTTTTTATTTTATTTTATTTTATTTTATTTTTTTTTTTTTTTTGACCCAAGAAAATCCTTTATGGATACCCCTTCCCCGGGGAGGGGGGAGGAACCTAACCTAACCAAACTACTTCTGGGTGGTTTACCTGACAACGTATATGCAAAATTTCAGGATGATCGGTTCAGTGGTTTAGGTGTGAAAAGGTAACAAACAAACAAACTCATTTTCGCTTTTATAATATTAGTTAGGATTAGGAAGTTAGGATTTGAAAGGTCCATAATATATATAAAGCCTATATATTGAATCTAAGCGGGTAAGGCAGGGCGGCCAGTGAGTAATAAATAGCTAGTCTGAAGTTCGATTCCCGTATCAGCCAAAGTGTTATAGGATTTTTCTATCAAGAGATGTATTTCTTGATAGATATACATGCCTTTTTATCGAAGAAATTCTCAATAACATAATTTAGGATTAATAATAATAATAATAATAAGAGGCTCGCGTTGAATAGCTGGGTCAAGTCCTCGATTCAGAAGGCAGTATTGCTCGACACGGCGCGCATAGTGCGGAGATTCCTTTCTCTGGAGCCCTAACCACCGATAGCTTGGTCCCTGCACCCGATATCGGTGGGTCATTTCAGTTTTTATATTTTTAAATATATATAAATTTTATATTTTTATTTAAAAATGTAATTATTAGAGAAAATAAGTAATAAAGAGAATAATAATAATATTCTACCACATACACACAACACCATCTAGCCTAAACTAAGCAGAGCTTGTACTATGGGTACTAGACAATGGATAAACATACATATATACTTTTTTTTTGTAAATACATACATATTATACATATGATTACCTGAATCAGGCACAGTTTTATTGGGAAAACACTTTGGCAGACCATACTCAGCAGTCGTACGACCGCTGCATCACAGAGACAACCCTCGTTCTGTAATCTTAATTAACAATAACAAGAAAATTCGTCCATTAATTGAAACTTCACGGCGTGAAATCTCAGCGGAGTGATTACGAACGAACTCAGAAGATAATTGGTAGTCGCTGCGCGATGGTGTACTGGTTTTATTGCTTACCAGAGTGCCGAGTGTTGTGGGTTCAAGCCTTAGATAAAAAAATTATGTTACACAAATAATTGTCCCACACTAAAATATATAATACTAGCTTTTGCGCGCGGCTCCGCCCACGTGGTACCTACATCAATAAAAAGTAGCTTATATCCTTCCCCAGGATTTAAACTATATCTGTATCAAATTTTATCTAAATCGGTTGAGTGGTTTAGCCGTGAAAAGGTAACAGACAGACAGACAGATTATAATATTAGTAAGGATAATATCAGCCCTGTATTAAACTGTCTCACTGCTGGGCACGAGCCTCTTCTCAGTGTGAGAAGTGTTAGGCCATAGTCCACCACGCTGGCCCAGTGCGGGTTGGCATACTTCACATATCTTCGAGAACATTATCTAGAACTGTCAGACATGCAGTTTTCCTCACGATGTTTTCCTTCACCTCAAGCGAGCGATAATTAACTATTTAATACGCATATAACTTTAAAATTAAAGCACTTCGACCCAGTGGGATCTTTTGTGTCGACACTCTCCCAATAACGACTGCCATAAATGTTCATGGCAGCCGGGACCGACGGCTTAACGTGCTTTCCGAGGCACGGAGCAGGCGATAATTGTCAATCAATACGCACATAATTTCGAAAAGTCATATAACTTCCGAAAGTCAGAGGTGCGCGACGTGGGTTCGAACCCGAGACCCTCTGCATTGCAGTCTGTTGGTCTCCTCACTGAGTTATCGCTGCGCTCTGCACTGGGACTATACTGGAACTCCAGGACCCGTTATGACACCAAACGGCTCAAAAACATAATCTCCTACCAGGTTTTAGTACCAGTCGACTGCGAAGCGGAGGAATTCCATGACTCCTATTAAAGGGTTTTAGTTCTTTTTCTTGACTTCAAAAAAGGAGGAGGTTTCTCAAATCGACCGTATATATATCTTTTTTTATGTGTGTTCGCGGATAACTTCGTCGTTTATGAACCGATTCTCAAAACTTTTTTTTTATTATTTCTGTTTTATAATATTTTAAGTATAAGTTGGTCTCACATTAGATAAATTTGGTTAAGAGCTCCTTGAACCGACGGGCGTGTATGAGGAATGTGATGAAAGTGAATGAAGCCAGAGAAGTGTCAGGATCGTAGCAAATGGTAATCCGTAGTCTCTGCCTACCCCTCTGGGAAACAGGCGTGAATCTATGTATTTATGTATAATAATAATAATTTCTTTATTGATACCAAATAGATGACAATACATACATACATACAACTTTTGAACCTACAATACAATACCTGTATGTATACAATATTCAATGAACCCTAACGTCTAGACTAGGCCGAGCCTGTGTCTTAGACGTTAGTTTCGTTCCGTTAAATTATACATTTAACATACATGTGTACTATTAATATTAAAACTAAAGCTACATAATAAAATGAGGGTAAACTATATATGTATGTATGTACATTAGATCAAACAACTAGCTTCATCCAAGCACATCTTGCCGTGATTCTACAGAAAATTTCCTCACAATACACCTCAATACACTTCATAGTAAAACTTCAAAATCATCCCTACCCATTGAAATACACAAGTAGGGGTTGAACCCCCGACGCGTGAATTAAATGTTAATGGAGTCTGAAACCCATAAATTTACAGGAACCATTGTGAAAAGATTACTAAATCAAATTCATGTGAAAATTATGTCAAACTCATGAATTGACGGGTGGCGTAGGCATTAGTGTTTTTAGTCGTGTAGGTTTGAACGCCGTGCTGCTTAGTTGTGTGATGTCAGTGACAAAAATCATTTATTCATTTAGGTCACAAAGTAAACTCACTATCCTATATATTTATCTTCAAGTCGCGAGTGAATAGGTATCTTCTAGGCAAGCGAACTCCATCGTCGACTGTATCGTCACTTAACAGGGGAGATCGCGGTCAAATGCAAGCCTATTAAAAAAAAATGCGGCTGTCTTTGGGTACTGCCGATAGAAGTAAAAATGTTAATCCTTGATCATAAACACTTCTATATAAACAAAAAAGAAGCGGCCAAGTGCGAGTCGGACTCGCCCATGAAGGGTTCCGTAGCAGCAAGTAACATAATATAAAAGTTTTTGTAGTTCGTTGTAACTTTGATCGATGTTTTAATAATAGATAATGTATTTTTTAAAATTAAGTTATTGATAAGTAAACATTATAATTAGGTACCTAAATGATAGGATTTAGATCTAACTATATGCGAGCCCATATAGGTTGAGTTGATTGAATGAAAGGTAAATTGCGGTTTACGATTTATGACGTATTAAAAAAAAACTACTTACTAGATCTCGTTAAAACCAATTTTCGGTGGAAGTTTACATGGTAATGTACATCATATATTTTTTTAGTTTTATCATTCTCTTATTTTTGAAGTTACAAGGCGGGGACACACATTTTACCACTTTGGAAGTGTCTCTCGCGCAAAGTATTCAGTTTAGAAAAAAATTATATTAGAAACCTCAATATCATTCTTGAAGACCTATCCATAGATTAGTACACGTATGGGTTTGATAAAAAAAAATTGTTGACTTTCAGTTCTAAGTATGGGGAACCCCCAAAATTTATTGTTTTTTCTATTTTTGTGTGAAAATCTTAATGCGGTTCACAGACTACATCTACTTACCAAGTTTCAACAGCATAGTTCTTATAGTTTTGGAAAAAAGTGGCTGTGTCATACAGACGGACAGACAGACAGACAGACATGACGAATCCATAAGGGTTCTGTTTTTTGCCATTTGGCTACGGAACCCTAAAAAAGGGGCGAGTCGGATTGCTGATATTCTCTTAAGGCGTGAAAAACATAACAAACAAACTCACATTCGCAGTTACAATATAAGTTTTTTAATATAATATAAGGATTTCTCCAGTGATTGGACAAGTTCGCGCTCTGAATATCCCAACACATTCTTGAGATACAATTTGTCTCGTCCGGGGGTCAAAAACGCGACCCCGCATACGATCAATGCGGCGTCGGTACCCACTGGTATTTAGATCAACGTTCCATTTTAAGAAACTACTCTCTTAGCTCATATGAGCTAAGAGAACGCATATGCGTTTCAACACCTAGTGTTTGTGCCATCGACGAATGTAAATAGACTGCCCCGCTGGCGCAGAAGCGATGTTTTTTTTAAGTGAAAACTTCTTTAAGCGCGTTGAGCACTTCTTGGGTGAACAAAAATCATAGAACTCGCGTCATCGTCACGCTTCCACGCTTTCCATTTTTGAATCATTTTAGAATATTAACAATATTGAAATTAAAAAATGTACCACCAGCTTGAGATCCACTAATGTCGGCCTCGATGGCGTAGTGGTTAGTGTTACCGACTGCCACGCCTGAGGTCGCGGGTTCGATTCCCGCACAAGTCAAACATTTGTGTGCATGAACATGGATGTTTGTCTTGGTCTGGGTGTTTCTATGTATAATATGTATGTAATTACAAAAAAAAAAGTATTTAATATGTATGTTTATCCATTGTCTAGTACCCATAGTACAAGCTCTGCTTAGTTTGGGCTAGATGGTGCTTTAAAATAAAAATAATAAAAAATAGTCAAACCCAAGAAGAAGCAAACCACAGCTAGACTTCATGATACTTTGAGCTCATTCTGCGTAAATAGAAACACCCATGATTAAATTATGTTCGGGTACTTTGAAATAACTACACTGGAACATTGAGACAACTGCCATCTTAGTCTCCCCCTGACCATGGTTGCTGAAAAGCAACCGAAACGTCGGGGAAAGTGTAAACACAAATAAAATAGTATAATAGTATTGTAATAGTATAAATAGTTTTAATAGTTTCAATAATTTAATTAGCTTAAAAATTAGTAAAGTTTAATAGTAATAGTAATGTAACAGTTTTTCAAAATTTTGTAATAAAGTGTCAAATAAACAACGCGATAAAATCCGTATATAGTAGTTTATTAGCGGTTAATTTCAATGAATAACATTCGGGTAAACAGAAGACAACATTGTATTAACAATATCTCAGAAATGGTGCGTCCTACGCAAAAAATAACGAAATTTTGACCCTCCTAATAATCGCTAAGAGAATATCAGGAATACGAACCGACTTCTTTTTTTTTGTTTATGAAGAAGTGTTTATGATCAAGGATTAAAGTTTTCACTTCTATCGCCAGTCTCCAAAGACTGCCCCAAATTTATTTTATAATATCGTAGGGAAACCTGCATGTCCGAATAAATTTAAAAGTGTCCTTACTGATCTCATAAAAAAGCCTATATTATACTATCAGTGATAATTTTACTGAGTAACAATGTCAATTTCATTCATCCTAACTAATATTATAAGCGAAAATGAGTTTGTTTGTTTGTTTGTTACCTTTTCACGCCTAAACCACTGAACCGATCATCTTGAAATTTTGCATATACGTTGACAGGTGTACAGAAACGTACATAGGCTACCTTTCATCTCGAAAAAAAATACTGTTCCCGAGGAAAACAACAATAACGTCCTTATGATAATAGATGGCACCACGTGTCTTTCGAGTCATGATTGAATTATATTATTACAAGCAGAGTACAACCCGAATTGATTGTCAAAATCTAGTAAGTTATAAAACAATCTTTATATATATAAATCTTCTGTGCGCGTGTTTGTAATTAAACTCCTCCTAAACGGCTGGACCGATTATGATGTAATTTTTTTTGTGTTCTAGTGGATTCGAGAATGTTTTGGACATCTTTTAATTTTTTTTCCGTGTGTACAGGACAACGTCTGACGGGACAGCTTATTATAAACATCAAGATTAGTTTGTTTGTAATGGTTTAACTCAAAAATTACTCAACTGATTTTAAAAGATCTTTCACCATTTGAAAGCTATATTAATCATAGAGTAACATAGACTATAGTTTATTTAAATAAATTGGTTGTAATCGATAGTTTAACGTGACAACGTCAAACAAGCCGATCGTGCCTTTCTCTCGCTCGTGTGGCGCTCTCGCTCCGAGCGTAACGTTACAATGGTCGTAACGGGACAATGAGCGTAACGGGACAATGAGTCATCCTTTTTCGTGCGTGCAGCCGGCGTTCATCGATTTATTAGACGTTGTCACGTCAATAAGTACTGTTGAAAATGAAAATGAAAATGAAAATGTCTTTTATTTCTTTTTCTACATTGGTTTAGAATATAGCTTGGGATAGAGGTATCCTTTTAAGTATTTATAAATACCTGTGTTAGGATACCCCCCTCTTCCATAACAAAGTTTTGTAAATGCACATAGTGTTATAAAATAGACATTTAAGCAATACAAATTAATTAATAATTACAGATACTATACTAAGATGTGCATGTGTGTGTGAATGTGTGTGTGCGCATGCGTGTGTGTGTGTGAGTGTGTGTGTGTGTGTGTGTGTGTGTATGTGTGTGTGTTTGTGTGTTTGTGTGTGTGTGTGTGTGTGTGAGTGTGTTTGTGTGTGTGTGTGTGTGTGTGTGTGTGTGTGTGAGTGTGTTTGTGTGTGTGTGTGTGTGTGTGAATTATGTACGGGTAGAAATAAGAGCCTCAATCTCTTCGTAGTTTTTACTTTTCAGCCAAGTCGTTAGTGCCTTCCTACATTCGTAGTATTTCATATGATATATGTTTAAATGTTTATTAATTAAGTTGTATAATTGAGCTGACTGGCTATCAAACTGTCTTTTGGCAAAACTACTGTTTACTCTAACAATGGGAACTACTGTGTATTTACGCCTGTTATTAAGGAGTTCAGGGTTATAGTGTAGGGATTTGTGTTTCTTCAACATAGTTTGCAGTATGTACAACTTCCTAACTGTGAGAAGGTCACTGAGTGAGTATAGTTCGCTAGTGGGAAATCTGTAGGGTTTGGAGTACATAACCTTGATTAATAATCTTTGTGCCCGTTCCAATTCCAAAGCTTTCATTTTTGTGGCTCCACCCCAAACGGGAATACAATATGTTAGGACAGATTGGCCTAGTGAGATATATATATTGTTTAAGAGATTGTTTGGGGCGACATGTCTCAGTGTTTTAAAAGTCCACACCAGTTTTCTAAGTCTTCCCATCATCATTTCCAAATGATCGTGCCAGGTTAAATGTTGGTCTACAACGATTCCCAAGTATTTAGTTTTCTTTACTTTAGTTATTATTTTGCAAGCACAAATAGGGTCACAATTGTTGTGTGTGTGTATTTTTATTTAAAAATTTCTTGCTGGTTGGGTTGTTACATATTTAGTAAAAGTTATGTAATTTGTTTTTGTGATGTTTAAAGTAAGTAAATTAGTATTTAGCCAACTAGCAATCCTGGAAAGACTCCTTTCAGTTGTAATCTTTACGGCATCCCAAGTGTCATCACAGAAAACTACAGCAGTGTCATCCGCATAGGAAAATAGGTGTCCGTTTAACTCTTTCATGTTACAGAGACTGTTTATATATAGTAAGAACAATGTAGGCCCCAGAACACTGCCTTGTGGCACGCCATAAGTAACGGTCGTTACTGACATAAACTAACCATACTTTCAAGCGAGCGAAGCCGCGGGCAAAAGATAGATTTTTTGAGATTTGATATTGAGATTTAAGAATTTTATTGAAATAAATACATATTGTTACAATTATTTTAAACCCACCAAACTGCATAACAGTTTGTCGGCGGGATTAGCGCTCGATTATAAAATAATATATGTGCTACATATATGGAACCAGTTTTACGCTCTCGGTTTACAGTGGTTTAATAATTAGTATTTAATGGCAATAACAATAAAATCAAATACAAAAGAAAAGAAAGCAACAGGTACAATAATGTGAATCATATTTTTGACGATGACTATGAAAATGACATCTTCATGTCAGCCAAAAGACGTCTACCGCTCGACATAGGCCTCCCCCAAGGTTTGCCACACATTTCGGTCTTGGGCTACCCTCATCCACCCGGTTGCCGCGACCCTTACCAGGTCATCGGTCCACCTTGTGGGGAACCTACCCCTACTGCGTCTTCCGGTGCGTGGCCGCCACTCCAGAACTTTTCTGCCCTAACGGCCATCGGTTCTGCGCACTATGTGCCCTACCCACTGCCACTTCAGATTGGCAGTCTGGAGAGCTATGATGGTAACTTTAGTTTTCCTGCAGATCTCCTCATTTCTGATTCGATACCGCAGGGAAACCCCGAGCATAGCTCTCTCCATCGCCCTCTGAGTGAGTGAGCGACCACGTCTCTGATCTGTAAGTCATCACTGGCAACAAACACTGGTCAAAGGCTTTCGTCTTGAGACATTATAATAATGATAATAATAATGATTTTATTTTTCTCTTCCACAAAGGTAACTTAAAATATAATTGAAATACTTAAATAAAAACAAAAGACCCTTGTGGGAGACTGGTATCTGCACTAGGCAACCCTGTCACACAGATTACCAGGCCCCCTAAAACAATGTAAGTATTATTAAAATATTATTTGCAAGGTGGAATATCATATAATTTATCAGTAATTAAATGTAGGCTGTGGAGTGTGCGTGTGTGAGCGAATGTGTATGTTGTGTGTGTGTGTGTGTGTGTGTGTGTGTGTGTGTGTGTGTGTGTGTGTGTGTGTGCGTGTTTGTATGTCTGTGAGTGTCTGTGTGAGGGTGAGGGTTATTACATTACAGTATATTGGACGCCAAAATATCTAAAGTATATATTTTTTTTGTTTATTTAAGTACCATACAGTGGTAATTCAGTAACATTATACATAATACTCGCCAAACGTGAAGTTAAACGGCGAGACACGCTCTTAAATTCTAGTACAAATTATCACCATACATTACAAAATAGCTCAGCTCACAAAAGTTTAAAAAAAAAGGAAACAACATTTAAAGTTAAAAACAAAATAACATATGACATACTTTACATACAATTTATATATTTTTATATGTACTGACTGAAAGTTGCACTGCTAGACGACACATACACCATCCAGCAATACATCCATCAGTATTTTCTTGAGAGTATTAATACTTATTTTAGGTGTTTTTCTTAATTCATCTATATCATTAAAAATCTTGGGAACTAAATACCTATTTATTTATGTCTGAGAGTAATTTATGTTAATATAGTTATTCTAGAACAAAATGGACGGCACTTATGAGTGCTATATTATACTTCAATATAATGCAATCATTCGTCTTTGTCTGCTGGTTGTAATAAATAAATCTAGTTACGGTCTGACACACTGTCGTCGAAAACGGTGAGCAAACCATCCGATCTTTACGAACAAAAATGTTTATGATGATTTTTGGCTAGATTTTGCCCGCGGCTTCTGAACTTGGAAACAGTAATTTTCCTCGATGGAAGATACCCTGTTCTTTTCTGTTCCCCTGACAACGTGTATGCGAAATTCCATGTTGATCGGTCGAGTAGTTAAGGCGTGAAAGCGTGACAAACAAACTCACAGAAAAGAACATAGAGTACCTTATATCTAGGAAAAAAATAATGGTTCGCTCTTTTTTTGCATTGACGCATACCTCTCTGCGGGAAATGGGGAGCGGAGAAGTTATGTCATCTTCCCAGGTGAGATGGAATCTCCCGGATACTGCCGACTTAACTTTAGTAGGTTCAGTCGGTTTAAAAAAAAATAAAAGGAAATAAAGATGTTTATTTCATTAACTTGTTAGGTTTACAAAGTTGCATTGAGGAATCTTCATTTAAGCAAAAGTTTGCTTGTGGTTGAGCATCCCGCTCTTCTATAGACATTTTCTTTTAATCATTAGAGTCGATTAGAGCGCGTACCAAAAAGTTTGGGTCCTCATATCTCTGCCGAACGACCAAGGCATGGAATTCTCTGCCAAGGCACGTGTTTCCTTCTTCCTTCAATCCTGGGTTCTTTAAGCGGGGCGTGAAAAAGCATCTTCTCAGGCCGTCAAAGTAGAGACCTCAACATCGCCTCGGCTACTGTGGGGGCGATGTGGAGGCCACTGCTCTTAGACCACACGACTGCTTACCATCAGGTGGAGTGTGGTCATTTTGACGAGCAAAAAAAAAAAAATAAATAAATAAAATTTGTTGAGAGTAATAAACATTTTGACATAAGACTCATATACACAGAAGGTTCCATCCATGTGGCATGTATCCATGGTACCTGGCGTGCCAACTCGCTACCTTTAATGGTGGGTGGGGCACTGGAACTGAAACTATATCAGCGACCCATCCGGCAGTGCCCAACGCAGACAAAACCAGACCACTTAAACAACTACGCCATCCGTACAATCACAATTTAAATCCATTAAATACATTTTAACTAGCGGTCGCCTAGTGCTCGAAATTCGACCAAAGTTTGCCTGTAAGATATTGCTGATATATGTCATTATATATTGATATATGTAACCATAGTTACGCGCTTCGGCTGCGTGTGTCAAATGCATGGTTGTGTGCGTGTAGTGTTTTTTCATTAATTGAATGTATTTCTAATGCATATTTTATATAAATATTAGGATTCACCCCTCCTTCTCCATTTGAACTTTAACTGTGCCAAATTTCATACTCCTCCGTCCGCGCAGTTTTCGTAAAAAGGGGTACAAAGTCTTTGCTTCACGTATTAATGTAGGTACACTAATATTATAAATAGGAAAGATTTTTTGTTTGTTTGTATTGAATAGGCTCCAAAACTACTGAACTGATTTCCAAAATTCTTTCACCATTAGAAAGCTATATCTTCACTGAGTAACATAGGCTATATCATATTTTCAATAAAATTAGGGATCCCAACTAAAATTGAAATAATGTAACCCAAGGTGAGAAAAACTGCGTCATAAAATGTCTGTCATCGCTTGCGCTGCGGAAACAATTGATGATAGAACAAAAAAATGTTCTAATGTTCGACACGAAGTTGCGCGGGTCAGCTAGCCTATACAAATAAATAAAATTGAAGTGTCTGTTTGTAATGTCAAAATAACAGCTTTTTATCTAATGCATATGAAAGTATATAAGGTGCCTATACGAAAACATCTATTTTTAAAATTTTTGTCTGTCTGTCTGTCTGTTTGTGCCGGGTAATCTCTGAAACGGCTGAACCGATTTTGACGGGACTTTCACTGCCAGATAGCTGATGTTATAAGGAGTAATATAGGCTACTTTGATGTTAGAAAAAAATAGGGTGCCGCGGCGACAAACACTTTTTAGTTAAAATCTACGCGGACGAAGTCGCAGGTAACAGCTAGTATAATATATCTATACTAATATTATAAAGCTGAAGAGTTTGTTTGTTTGTTTGTTTGCTTGAACGCGCTAATCTCAAGAACTACTGGTTCGATTTGAAAAATTATTTTAGTGTTGGATAGCCTATTTATCGAGGAAGGCTATAGGCTATATAACATCACGCTACGACCCACGGGGCGGCGCAGTAACGATAAACGCGGGTGAAACATCTAGTATATAGATATGGCCGTTCTACTTGCCCGTACGTTCGATGCGTAACACCGTTTAGAAATAGCCCACCCATCCGTCTGATCCATTAGCGTTAGGTACGCACAGCTGATCGGTACATCACTAGCGCACTCACTCTGTCAGCTATCCACTCTAAAATGTCACCAGCTAATATAATACCAAACAAAACTACTGACTCTACAATGAGCTATTCCTAACGTACATTAAACATACGACAAAGAAAAGAAAGATGGCGTTTTAATCTGTTAGTAACTATCTCGATGGCGTAGTGGTCAGTGTAACCGACTGCCACACCTGAGGTCGCGGGTGCGATTCCCGCACAAGTCAAACATTTGTGTGCATGAACATGGATGTTTGTCTTGGTCTGGGTGTTTCTATGTATAATATATATGTATTAACAAAAAAAAAGTATAGGTATATGTATGTTTATCCATTGTCTAGTACCCATAGTACAAGCTCTGCTTAGTTTGGGCTAGATGGTGTTGTGTGTATGTGATAGAATATTATATTATATTATTATTATTAAATATTATTCACTAAGAGCTCCTTGAACCGACGGGCGTGTATGAGGAATGTGATGAAAGTGAATGAAGCCAGAGAAGTGTGTCAGGATCGTAGCAAATGGAAATCCGTAGTCTCTGCCTACCCCTCTGGGAAACAGGCGTGAATCTATGTATGTATCTATGTATATTATTCACTAGATGTTCCCGCGGTTTCATCTGCGTTTATTGTTACTGCGCCGCCCCCGTGGGTCGTAGCGTGATGTTATATAGCCTATAGCCTTCCTCGATAAATAGGCTATCTAACACCAAAATAATTTTTCAATTCGAACCAGTAGTAATCTATATAGCTATATTGTGTGACGCTTACATATCGAGCCTTTCCCGCCATTTTAGCGCAACCGACAAAGACCAAATTTTACAGGAGAAGGATTTTTTTTTAATTTTTTTTACAGAAATGTGCTAATAAAGTAAAATTTGATGTACATTAATGATTTTTAGCCATTTATAATCATTAATGTACATCAAATTTTACTTTATTAGCACATTTCTGTATAAAAATATTTAACAAAAACCTCCTGTAAAATTTGGTCTTTGTCGGTTGCGCTAAAAAGGGCGGGAAAGGCTCGATATGACCACACCTTTCAGTTACACGCTGTATATACAGTATAGGTAGATGGTCACATTATGTTTTTATCCTACACTAGATTTTGCCCGCGGCTTCGTTCGCGTAAATGTAGGTTAGATTAATAACAGTACTTTTTCTGGATAAAAGGTACCCGATGTCCTTTGACCCCTGACAACATGTATACGAAATTTCATGATGATCGGTCGAGTAGTTAAGGAGTGAAAGCGTAACAAACAAACTCACATTCGTATAAAATTATATGCTAGATGTGCTCGTGGTTTCACCCGCGTTTATGATTACTGCGCTGCCTCTGTGGGTCGTAGCGTGATGGTATATAGCCTATAGCCTTCCTCGATAAATAGGCTATCCAACACTAAAAGAATTTTTCAAATCGAACCAGTAGTAATCACGCAGAATAAACCAGGAGAAACATCGTTTGTACTATGTCTGTAATGGGTAATTATTTTGCTGCGATGTTATTTTAAAACTGCTATATCTCCTAAGATATTCATTGAAATCGAATGATGTAAAGAGCAATTTTGTTTTAAATTAAATACTTGTGATGAATAACGTATTTATTTGGATAAGGATTAATATCATGTTCATAAAAATACCTTCGCAAATAATGCATTATTTTAGAACAAATTTCGTTAGCATAAAAATGGTTATAGTGAGCCAACCTTAAAAGATAGACATATGCTGTCGCGCAAGTTTTTTTAGAACTTTTAAAAGGGAAACAATTCTGTCATACATGATTTTTGCGAAACTTTAACTGTTTACGCAGCGCACGCAGCGGAAGCTCTCAAAAGGAAAAAATACTCTCCGATTTTGAAACATTCTTCATTGGTGCTCCGCTCCTATTGATCTTAGCGTGATGATATATAGCCTATAGCCTTCCTCGATAAATGGGCTATCTAACACTGAAAGAATTTTTCAAATCGGGCCAGTAGTTCCTGAGATTAGCGCGTTCAAGTAAACAAACAAACAAACAAACTCTTCAGCTTTATAATATTAGTATATATTATAATATTAGTTAGGAATTTACAACAACGACAAGACGTTCCTTAATGGATTCTTAGACGCCAACAGTTATTTATACAATTTGGCTCGAAGTCAACTACATCTGAATTTATTATCATCACACTTCACACGTCGTGGAGATATAAACACACATACATACACACAAAAAGACAAGGTAAAGGGAAAAGAGGTAAACCATAAAAACGATGGGATGATGACATAAGAAAAGTAGCAGGCGTCACATGGAATAGCGTGGCTCAAGATAGAAAAGATTGTAGGAGGCCTTTGCCGACTGGCAAACAGATCTACAGAAAATAAGTAAAATTTGAAAGAAAGAAAGAAGAAGATACTTTATTTCTAAAAACACGAAAGTTTTAACAATATCATGTTAATATGTAAATTTTTAAAAGAACACATAGATACATAATGACAGCCCTGCGCCCAAATGCCACGTTTCAAATGTGCCACCAGTACATATTAATAAACTTTGGTCACCCGTTGATGCTACGAGATTGCCATGAAGGTATTTGAAGTCTGCATGTTTGTCAAAAGATATTCCGACCTATTTCCGTTAACTGAACGAATTTCAAAAAGGGTACAAGATAGAAACCCAAACCATTTATTAGTGCCAACCCAAAGACTACATTTATACAGTCGTAATGTCCCCTGCATGGCCGTAACTATATTTAATAAACTGCCACCACATATCAGACTACTGCCTTTAAATAAATTTAAGAGCACAGTTTTCTCATGGCTGCTGGATATGTGCTTCTACACTAATAAAGAGTTCCTAGATTATAAGTTATAGATATGTTATGTTATAATGGGGAATAATAATAATAATGTTAATTTAAATAGTATTAATTGTTTTTCTTTTCTTTTTTTTATTTATGTATTTGTAGTGAATTTGTAATAAGTAATTAATATTTCTACACCGTGTACACGGTAGTATATGTGAACTATTCTGTTACTGTACCACCTGTAATACCATATACTCGGAAATAAACGATATTCTATTCTATTCTATTCTATTCTATATAATCATTGTTTATCTGTACCTTCATGGAGAATGCACGTCACGCGCGATCGACTTTTAAGTTTTTAACCTGTGCCTCAGACTTGACAGGTAGCTTGTACATAGTTCCACGTACTATGTACACGTTACCTGCACATTAAAATGGACAGAGTATTCCATATGGGCTCAGTGTTAATTCGAAACGGTTAAAAACTCGATAAAGATAGAAATAGAAAATCACTTTTCAAACATATTAAATCAATTTAATACGCAAACACCATA
Source organism: Catocala sponsa (assembly GCA_963564715.1). Classification (NCBI taxonomy): domain Eukaryota; kingdom Metazoa; phylum Arthropoda; class Insecta; order Lepidoptera; family Erebidae; genus Catocala; species Catocala sponsa. Next base: position 2,584,817 of record OY751356.1, on the reverse strand, counting down.
TTTTATAAACATCTGTTGTCTTTGTTGTTTTTCTTTCATTGTTTCATTGTTGTCACGGGTTTATTTATTGCTTCCTTATTTGTTACAAACTAATGTTAAACTAATGTTTAGTGTTAATAAGAAACTTTTGTACGTTTTTTTTTTTTTTTTTTTTTTTTTTTATTTTGCTCGTCAAAATGACTACACTCCACCTGATGGTAAGCAGTCGTGTGGTCTAAGGGCAGTGGCCTCCACATCGCCCCCACAGTAGCCGAGGCGATGTTGAGGTCTCTACTTTGACGGCCTGAGAAGATGCTTTTTCACGTAAGAGATGTTTTACATTTTGTATGACATAATTGATTCACATATTTAGCACGGATAGGAGGCCTTTTTACATCTGATAATTTAACAAATAAGTGTAAATTTGTTTACACAAATAATGCCGTTTCCAAAATATACAGTGACAAAATATACACTGTAAGTAATTTCAAAGATTTGAAAAAACGGTATACAACTATCAGTTAAGTAATTAATCAACTATACGTTACGTAAGTAACTATCAGTTAAGTAGTCAACTATATCTTTAATTAAAAAACTCATTATAATTTAAACAACTTAAACAAATTTCTAAAGTTTAAACCGCCTTAGCTAAACCTTTTATGCGACCATAAAACCAAATTACGTCAACGGGGAACCGAACTGGCTACCCATTACGTCGTTGTTTCTAATTAACCCGGCCTCTAGCTACACATTAAAATGTAATCTTGAAATAACGTTACGACTCCACCCTTACGCACTGTTCCCACTGTCAGCGATTAACGAGAACCGAATTCGAATTATTCAAACTAGCAGTCGCCTAGTGCTCGAAATTCGACCAAAGTTTGCCTGTAAGATATTGCTGATATACGTCATTATATATTGATATATGTAACCATAGTTACGCGCTTCGACTGCGTGTGTCAAATGCATGGTTGTGTGCGTGTAGTGTTTTTTCATTAATTTAATGTATTTATTATACATATTTTATAAAAATATTAGCATTCGTCACTTCTTCTCTGTATAAACTATAAGTGTGCGAAATTTCATGCTCCTCCGTCCGCCCAATTTTCGTAAAAAGGGATCCAAAGTTTTCGCTTCACGTATTTATATATAGATAAAATTATTCAAAACATTATTTTCGAATACTTCAAATTTCTGATGAATCGCCCGCGGCTTCACTCGGTCGGTAACAGTACTTTTTTCTGAATAAAAGTAAGTATGTCCTTTCCTGTACCCCTGACATCATGTATGCGAAGTTTCATGTTGATCGGTCGAGTAGTTAAGGCGTGAAAGCGTAACAAACAAACTCACATTCGCATTTATAATTTTACTAGCTGTTTCCCGCGGCTTCGCTCGCGTTAATTTAGAATTTGATAATCAATTCGGGTCGTAATCTGCTTGTAATAATATATTTCAATCATGATTCGAAAGAAACGTGGCGCCATCTATTATCATAAGAACGTTATTGTTGTTTTCCTCGGGAACAGTATTTTTTTTCGGGATGAAAGGTAGCCTATGTCCGTTTCTGTACACCTGTCAACGTATATGCAAAATTTCAGGATGATCGGTTCAGTGGTTTAGGCGTGAAAAGGTAACAAACAAACAAGCAAACAAATTCATTTTCGCTTTTATAATATTAGTTAGGATTAGGATTATAATGCTGAAGAGTTTGATTGTTTGTTTGAACGCACTAATCTCAGGAACTACTGGTTCGAATTGAAAAATTCTTTTAGTGTTGGATAGCCTATTTATCGAGGAAGGCTATAGGCTATATAACATCACGCTACGACACACGGGGGCGGCGCAGTAGCGATAAACGCGGGTGACACCGCGGGAACGTCTAGTGGTGAAATAATTATAAAATCGGCTCAGTGATGTTTGTGTTTATTAATTACAAACAGAAATATAAATATTTCCTCTTTATAATAGTAGTAAGTATAATAATGTCATCCCTGTATATAAACTGTCGCAGTGCTGGGCCTCTTCTAAGTGTTTTTTGAAGTGAAGACTTCTTTAGCGGCGTTGTGCACTTTTTTTGTGATGGGTAAAAAATGTTAAACTCGCGTCAGGACACGTGACCTGATCGAAAATTCGTAAGACGCAGGTAGAATTGTCATGTTTGTGTACGATAGCGCAATAAATGAATATTGTATTTTACCACATAAATTATAGTACTTTTATACTGATAATTAAAGCAATTCGTGCAAAATTATTCCCTAACCATTCCAAAATTACAAATTGCACAATATTCAAGTTTTCACTTTTGCCGCCACTCCCGGAGTGCAACCAGTGGTTTTTCTTTTTTATACAACTAAGGTGGCAAACAAGCATACGGCCCAACTGATGGTAAGTGGTCACCGTAGCCTATAGACGCCAGCAACACCAGAGGCATCACTTGCGCGTTGTCGACCCTTTAGGAAAGGAAGTAGGAAGGAAAAGGAGTGGGAAGGGGGTAAGGGGTGATTGGGCCTCCGGTACTCTCACTCACCGAACGAAACAACAGTAGGAACACTGGTATTTCACGTCGATATTCTGTGAGAGGTCCTTCCCCGGTCGAGCCGTCACATTCATGCTGAAATCAGCGAGGCTCTACTATCTATACAATGTATATGCAATGCAAATGCATATATTAGTAGAGATTTAATTTATGTTTAGTAGCATTAAAGAATTCTCTCTTTGTTTCTTATCGCTTATCGCTCTCAGTGGTACTAAAACCTTAATCTCTCGGATTTTGTGCAAATCCACCCCTAAATGTATTATTTTATTTTAACAACTAGGGGCTGAGCTAATCGATTTATACGGTAAGCTATCTTACTTCAGGCTTGTACTTGGATGGGTGGCTTGATGTGTAAACTCCTTTAAACTGAATTTTGGGCTCGGTAGCCAATCTTAACGGACACTGGTCTACGCAGGAGATATGACAATGCACAAGTGTGTGTAAACACAAGTACCTACACTTTCTGTGACGTCACATCGCACTATGAGAGAACAGAGAGTGTCCTTGTGTTTTGGATGTGTCTGGATTTGACTGGATATCAGTTTTTACACGGAGCGACTGCCATCTGACCTCCGCAACCCGAAGCCTAACGATATCCTAAGGCTAGAGCAATGTCAGGATATTAGAGGGCACTGACTTCCCAATAACGACTGTCATAGATGTTCATAGCATAGATGTTCATAGCCACGGCCGACGGCTTAACGTGCTCTTCGAGGCACGGAGCAGGCGATAATTGTCAATCAATACGCACATAATTTCGAAAAGTCATATAACTTCCGAAAGTCAGAGGTGCGCGACGTGGGTTCGAACCCGAGACCCTCTGCATTGCAGTCTGTTGGTCTCCCCACTGAGCTATCGCTGCTCTTAGGTTATCACTAAGTTATATATTACTTAGATCTACATTTAATATATTGAACACCCATAGTCTCGAAACACCTACATAATTATGTATATATTTAAAGATCACACAATATTTTGTCCTGTGTGGGACTCGAACCCACAACACTCGGTGCTGTGGCAATGACGAGGCAATGACATAAGCATTAGGCCACTGCTATCAATTCCAGAAACCTTTTTGCCTTAAAACATGAACAATCTTATCTTATCTTATGTGTTATGTGTGGGGGCCAGTCAGTGCAGACCGGCGACACCTCGACCCAGTGGGATCTTTTGTGTCGGCCCCAAGATTTAACCCTTAGCTATCTCCTTATGAATGTACTACATAAGCCGCAGTGTACAATTCAGAGGGAGAAACCTGAAGTCTTCAGGGCTTGGCTATGCCACCCCCATCAGACCCATCCTCAGTCCAACCAACGCGTCGCATTCACACAATAGGTGCGATATGGACTCGTCCTGTTCACCACAGGCTCTGCAGATCAAATTGTGTGCCAATCTCAATCTGCACAGGAAGTCGTTGGTGCCAAAATGGCCAGTGAACACTCCTGTGAGCAGGCGCATTTGGCTCTTGCTATATCCACAGAACTTCCGGGTGAAGCGTGTAGCTCCGTTTGCAATGAACTTCTTGGAGTGTTCCAGACCCCTAAGGGCCATCCACTCCAACCTGCATTTATCATTGCCATGTGCATTCAAAGCTGCCTTGACGGTGCTCTCAGAGAGAAAAACAAGAACAATAAAACAATCATCGATTCATGGCATTAAACCCACAACCCTCGGCGCAGTGGCGAGGCGACCAGCCGACCACTTACACCACGTGTATATAAGTCTGAACGACGATTTCTAAAATGTCTACATTCTAAAAAGGCTTTGTCTGGCCTTTAACGAGCACTTAGCTTGAGCTAGTGCCAAAAACGATAAGTGCCTTTACCTATTTAGATCATTCCTAATCCATAGCTTAGACAGCACTTTAAAACCTTAAAAGGCTTGCAAATTTAGTTAGGATACTTGAGAAACAAATAGATTGTTTTCAAGATGATCGGACGAGTAGTTAGGGTTTGAAAGCGTAACCAATTCACATTCAAACTTATCTATGTATTAATACGTGAAGCAAAAACTTTGTACCCCTTTTTACGAAAATTGCGCGGTCGGAGGAGTATGAAATTTGGCACAGATAAAGTTTATATGGAGAAGGAGGGGCGAATCCTAATATTTATATAAAACTAGCTTTTGTCCGCGGCTCCGCTCGCGTTAATTTAGAATTCGAAAATCAATTCGGGGTGTACTCTACTTGTAATAATATAATTCAATCATGATTCGAAGGACACGTGGCGCCATCTATTATCATAAGAACGTTATTGTTGTTTTCCTCGGGAACAGTATTTTTTTTTCGGGATGAAAGGTATCCTATGTCCGTTTCTGTATACCTGTTAACGTATATACAAAATTTCAGGATGATCGGTTTAGTGGTTAAGGCGTGAAAAGGTAACAAACAAATTACCCAGATCATAGAAATCATTGAGTTATTCTGATGTCAAAACAAAACTGAGAAAATTTCTAACTGAAAAAGTTTATTATAATATTGTAGATTTTTTAATGAAAATAATTTTGAACAAAGTAACATTGGCATTAATAGAATAATATTTTTTTATTAATTTTTAACTTATGCATAATATAATAATAATAACTGTGACATCATATTGTAATTAATGCGTTATAATAATCCGACAATATAATCTAAGAATAAATATCAATAATAATATTGTTTATGTAATTTAAATCTAAAGGGATATTATTTCATGTTTATTTTAAATGTTTTACTGTATTTTTAATGTCCGTTTTAATTAACATTTGTATGCCTTCATGGCAAAACATAGTGTTCTTATAATAGACTTAAGACCATAAATTCTAATCACCTATGTTTGACAAATAAACGAATTCTATTATATTCTATTGCAATCATCACGAACTAAAAACCACAGACAATACAAAAACCATAACCAAAAGAAGACTAGAATTGATTTTTCACGACTCAAACAAACTTTTCGCAAATTTTTTGTTTCATTCTTTCCCCCTCGCTCATGAATATTCTTTCAGTATTAATGTTTCATGAATATTACACAATTGTACAGTTATCTAAAGCGAAGATTTTGTAAAAGAATTTCATGAAAAATTCATTGGATTTTCAGGCAGGTGCAGGGTTTTTACTTGATGTTTTATCTGTGTTTTTTTAAGGTTGGGTGTGATGTTTTTATGTATGTTTGTTTGTGACATTAGAAGGTTTAGTAGCAAATAAAAAGGAGGCGTTTGTATAGTTATTTTTAAATTTTTTTTAGTGAAACAACAATTTTTGAAAAAGTAATATACATATTTTAATCGGCTTAACTTAACCCTTCTCACACAGAGAAGAGGCTCTTGCCCAGCAGTGGGACAAAGTTAAAATTTACTACTATTAAAGTTATTTAAATTATTAGTACTACTAGATGTTCCCGCGGTTTCACTCGCGTTTATCGTCACTGCGCCACCCGCGCCCCCGTGGGTCGTAGCGTGATGTTATATAGCCTTCCTCGATAAATAGGCTATCCAACACTAAAATACTTTTTCAATTCGAACCAGTAGTTCCTAAGATTAGCGTGTACAAACAAACAAACAAACTCTTCAGCTTTATGATATTAGTATAGATTATCAAGATCACTCATATTGAAGACTAGCTGTGCCCGCGGTTTCACCCGCGTTTATGGTTACTGCGCCGCCCCCGTTGGTCGTAGCGTGATGTTATGTATAGCCTTCCTCGATAAATAGGCTATCCAACACTAAAATAATTTTCAATACGAACCAGTAGTTCTTGAGATTAGCGCGTTCAAACAAACAAACAAACTCTTCAGCTTTATAATATTAATATAGATATACTCATAAATAGGGTGCAGTTTTTTATCCTTATTTCCTTACTTAATATTGTAAATTCGAAAGTAACTCTGTCTGTCTGTTACTTTTTCATTACTAAATCACTCAACCGATTTGGATGAAATTTGGTACAGATATAATTTAAAACCTAGGAAAGGACATAGGCTACTTTTTATTAGTCTATGTACCATGCGTGCAGAGCACGGCTAGTTTTACAATGTTTTTGTAATTTGCATTTTGAAGGTGTTTGTCCTCGAAGGGTCAGTATTATAGTTAAAAAAATGTATTTTTAAAAGGTCTTTAAGTTCTTTTATTCTAGTACTAATTTGCCTTTGTTATCTAAGATCCCAACTCGTTGCATCCATCCGATGAAAAAACGATTTTGACGCATATCCGCCTTCTTGCCTCCAACACATTCCGAAAGAGGGCGCTTGTGCCAAACTGCAAAATAAAAACAATATGTATTTAATAACTGACTCTCCTTCTCCCTAGCCTTTATTATTCCCAAGTCACTTGGGGTCGGCTTTGTAGTCAAACCGGATTTGACTGGATATCAGTTTATACACGGAGCGTGCCATCTGACCTCCGCAACCCGAAGGCTAACGATACCCTAAAGCTAGACCAGTGAGAGGATATTAGAGGGCACTGACTTCCCAATAACGACTGCCATAGATGTTCATGGCAGCCGGGACCGACGGCTTAACGTGCTCTCCGAGGCACGGAGCAGGCGATAATTGTCAATCAATACGCACGTAATTTCGAAAAGTGCTATAACTTCCGAAAGACAGAGGTGCGTGACGTGGGTTCGAACTCGAGACCTTCTGCATTGCAGTCTGTTGGTCTCCCCACTGAGCTATCGCTGCTTCATACATCTCGTTAATATAGAATATTATTATTATGTGCATGTTTAATAGTTAATTACCGCTCGCTTTAACGGTGAAGGAAAATATCGTGAGGAAACCTGCATGTCTGAAAGTTCTACATAATGTTCTCGAAGATATGTGAAGTCTGCCCGCACTGGGCCAGCGTGGTGGACTATAGCCTAACCCTTGTCACACTGAGAAGAGGCCCGTGCCCAGTAGTGGGACAGTTTAATATTTTTTCTTTTCGTGTGGTTAGTGCCCCACCTGTTGTCAAGAGTAGTTCAACGCGTAGGCCTCTGACATGGCTTAACGACTGCTGTCAATTTGACAACAACCGGGACCGACTTTTTAAGTGCCCTCCGAAGCACGGAGACGCTCAAATGAAATACCACTAAGCGGTCACCCATCTATAGACTGACCGCACCCAACGTTGCTTAACCTCGCTAATCGTTTACCGATCAGTGAGTGCAACTGGCTATATAGTGTAATACTGATATTATTATTATAAAAAAGGGTAGTATTTAACTGCACAGCAAAAAAGCTAATTGATCAGCAACTCATGGCCAGCAAACTTTAAAGAGATCAAACTAAGTCGACGAAGCTCCGCTTGGCGCGGCTCCTATTTTTGGGTGGGTTTAAAAAAAGGAACCTAACATAACCTAACACTTCCGAGACGGAATGCAGTGATTTGAGGCGTATAGATGCTCGTTATGCTGTGCAGTATTTGCTGACCAATTAGTATTTTTGCTGATCATTATATTTAATTCCTATAAAAAATAACTTACCAACGCCAAATAAACAAGAATTGTCATCCAATTTACAATGATTCATGAAGACTTTTTTTTGTCCTGTGGCGGACACAGCACATTCAGGCTCGTAATCATCCGGGCAGGATATTGGGCAAGCGTGTGAGCAGAACTGTCCGTTCATATTCATCCCCATTGACCTGGAATTAAGCATACGTTAGCTGCGTTTGGGAATTGGTCACTTTGATGGGTTTTGAATAGAGTTGAATATGCCGAAAATAACAATTTGTTTTTTTCACGAAAAAAACAAATTGTGGCTTTTTTCCGTTTTTTTCGCATGTTACATAGAAAAATTAACAGAAGGAATCCTTTGGAAAGGAACAGGATTCTTTCGAATGTTTAACTCGATGTTTTGAAAAGTTGAAAAAAACAAGTTTTTTTTCATTCTACCCTACATTTTATCGGTACGTAGGTATTATTACGGAAAGAGTTAACTAAGATAAAAGATTAAAAAGATAACTATATTATTTCGGTACTGTTACAACTAATAATATACCTAATATAATTATAATATTCTACCACAAACACACAGCACCATCTAGCCCAAACTAAGCAGAGCTTGTACTATGGGTACTAGACAATGGATAAACATACATATCGCACTCTTAATAAAACAGTAACTTAACTCAAAATTTGGAAGTAAGGCAATTTGAACTCTAATTGCGTGACTATAATTCTAATATTATATCTGTGTTAAGTAATTACAACAGAGTTTAAATTTGTTTGATCCGAAAATCTCAGATAGGTCTCTGTTTTATTAAGAGTGCAATTTATACTTTTTTTTTGTAAATACATACATATTATACATAGAAAAACCCAGACCAAGACAAACATCCATGTTCATGCACACAAATGTTTGACTTGTGCGGGAATCGAACCCGCGACCTCAGGCGCGGCAGTCCGTTACACCAACCACTACGCCATCGAGACCGACTAACTAATGAGATATAATATTTTTTTTTATGCAACTAAGTTGGCAAACAAGTATAGGTCCACCTGATGGTAAGTGGTCTCCGTAGCCTATGGACGCCTGCAACACCAGAGGCATCACTTGCTCTTTTCGACCCTTTAGGAAAGGAAGTGGGAAGGAGAAGGAGCGGGATGGGAGAAAGGGGGTGATTGGGCCTCCGGCACTCTCACTCACCGAACGAAACACAACAGTAGGAATACTGGTATTTCACGTCGATATTCTGTGAGAGGATGTTCGACACGGACAGACATTTTTTTGAAGTGAAAACTTCTTTAGGCGCGTTGAGCACTTCTTGGGTGAACAAAAATCATGGAACTCGCGTCATCGTCACCGAACGCTTTCCATTTTTGAATTATATTTGGTTTATAAAGAAGTGTTTATGATCAAGGATTAAAATTTCACTTCTATCGGCAGTCCCCAAAGACTTGAAATTTTACGCTCAGCATAGCGTATGTCAGTTCCATGGTATCTTGATATTATCGACTGCTCGGATGGCGTAGTGGTCACCTCACCGCTGCCACTGCGCCGAGTGTAGGTTCGAATCCCACACGGGACAAAAATTTGTGTGATCCACAAATGGTTGTTCAAAGTCTAGGTGTTTTTCGTGTCTGCTGCTATTGGACTGATATTAGGAATTTCTTGAAGAACTAGGTACCTAAAAAGCTATATACTGTCCTTACCCGGTATATGAGCCCAAGACCTCACTGCGAGTGAGGCAGTCGTATTCACCACCCCTGTATCACATAGGTAGTTTCAAAGTTATATCTATATATTAATACGTGAAGCAAAAACTTTGTACCCCTTTTTAAGAAAATTACGCGGACGGAGGAGTATGAAATTTGGCACAGTTAAAGTTTATATGGAGAAGGAAGGGCGAATTCTAATATTTATATAAAATATTCATTAGAAATACATTAGATTAATGAAAAAAACACTACACGCATACAACCATGCATTTGACACACTCAGTCGAAGCGCGTAACTATGGTTACATATATCAATATATAATGACATATATCAGCAATATCTTACAGGCAAACTTTGGTCGAATTTCGAGCACTAGGCGACCGCTAGTGCGTATTATATAGTTAATTATCGCTCGCTTTAACAGTGAAGGAAAACTTCGTGAGGAAACCTGCAGGTCTGAGAGATCTTCTTAAACCAACCACTTATCTTATGTGGGAGCCAGTCAGCGCAGACTGGCGACACTTCGACCCAGTGGGATCTTTTGTGTCGACACTCTCCCAATAACGACTGCCATAGATGTTCATGGCAGCCGGGACCGACGGCTTAACGTGCTCTCCGAGGCACGGAGCAGCCGATAATTGTCAATCAATACGCACATAATTTCGAAAAGTCATATAACTTCCGAAAGTCAGAGGTGCGCGACGTGGGTTCGAACCCGAGACCCTCTGCATTGCAGTTTGTTGGTCTCCCCACTGAGCTATCGCTGCTCTTCACCACCCCTATGTCACATAGGTAGTTTCGAAGTTAATGCGTATTAAATAGTAAATTATCGCTTGCTTTAACAGTGAAGGAAAACATCGTGAGGATACCTGCAGGTCTGAGAGATCTTCTTATACCAGCCACTTAAAGTACTTTGACGGCCTCGATGGTGTAGTGGTTAGTGTAACCGACTGCCACGCCTGAGGTCGCGAGTTCGATTCCCGCACAAGTCAAACATTTGCGTGCATGAACATGGATGTTTGTCTTGGTCTGGGTGTTTCTATGTATAATGTGTATGTATTTACAAAAAGAAAAAGTATTTATGTATGTTTATCCATTGTCTAGTACCCATAATACAAGCTCTGCTTAGTTTGCGCTAGATGGTGTTGTGTGTATGTGATAGAATAGAATAAAATAGAGAAGAGAACAAAAGTCTTACCTTCTAGAAGAAAAGCTTCTTCTCGCACCTAACTTAACTTTTTCCTTCGGTTCCTCCACATATTTCGGTTTGAAAGAATAAGGTCTTTCGACTAAATGTGCACCAATCTTCTTGCAATTTTCGATGGCTACCTGCTTATACCCTGGAAACATATATTTTAATCTGAGCTTGCAGGTAGTAAAAGGAAATCTGGCAAAATCGACGCTATAAGAATACTTATATTATAAATGACTAGCTTTTGCTCGCGGCTTCGTTTCGCTCGGCTTCGCTTGATATAGTCTATGTTATCTTATCTTATGGCCAGTCAGTGCAGACCGGCGACACTTCGACCCAGTGGGATCTTTTGTGTCGACACTCTCCCAATAACGACTGCCATAGATGTTCATGCCATCCGGGACCGACGGCTTAACGTGCTCTCCGAGGCACGGAGCAGGCGATAATTGTACACCCACGTAATTTCGAAAAGTCATATAACTTTTGAAAGTCAAAGGTGCGCGCCGTGGGTTCGAACCCGAGACCCTCTGCATTGCAGTCTGTTGGTCTCCCCACTGAGCTATCGCTGCTCATAGTCTATGTTACTCGGTGATAATACATAACTATGTAACAGTCTAATGATGAAAGAATTTTTGAGATCGTTTATTTAGTTTTTATGTTAAACCATTATAATTAAACAACAAAAAAATCAAATCTTTTCTCTTTATGAAAATAGTACAGAAATGCAAATTGTGAATTTGTTTGTTACGCTTTCACTCCCTAACTACTCGGCCGATCGTCATGATATTTGGCATACACGTTATCAGCCGAGTAGTTAAGGCGTAAAAGGGTGACAAACAAACTGACAATTGCATTTTACGAAAATTGTACGGACGAAGAAAGGAGTATGAAATTTGGCACAATTAAAGTTTATATAAAGAAGGACGGACGAATCCTAATATTTATACAAAATACTAGCTGTTACCTGCGACTTCGTCCGCGTAGATTTTAACTAAAAAGTGTTTGTCTCCGCGGAACCCTACTTTTTTCTCAAATCAAAGTAGCCTATGTTACTCCTTATAACATCAGCTATCTGCCAGTGAAAGTCCCATCAAAATAGTTTCAGTCGTTTCGGAGATTACCCGGAACAAACAGACAGACAGACAGACAAAAATTTAAAAAATAGATGCTTTCGTATAGGTACCTTATATACTTTCATATGCATTAGATAAAAAGCTGTTATTTTGACATTACAAACAGACACTTCAATTTTATTTATTTGTAATGTAATGTAATAGATGTATAGATGCATTAGAAATACATTAAATTAATGAAAAATCACTACACGCACACAACCATGCATTTGACACACGCAGTCGAAGCGCGTAACTATGGTTACATATATCAATATATAATGACATATATCAGCAATAAATGCTGTAGAAATGAGAGCGTTGAGAAGCATATGTGGTGTGACTCTGAAAGATAGAATAAGAAATAGCGTGATTAGAGAGAGATGCGGCATGAAAGTGGATATAGTTACAAGAATAGAAAAGGGTATGTTAAGCTGGTTTGGACATGTAGAAAGAATGGACGAGGAAAGACTGCCTAAGAAAGTTTATAAGGCTAGTGTGAATGGAACAGTCGCAAAAGGAAAACCTGGGCGAACGTTTCTCGACCAGATCGGAGGCGTTCTGGACAAAGGCCAGGTTAAGAGCTCCTTGAACCGACGGGCGTGTATGAGGAATGTGATGAAAGTGAATGAAGCCAGAGAAGTGTGTCAGGATCGTAGCAAATGGAAATCCGTAGTCTCTGCCTACCCCTCTGGGAAACAGGCGTGAATCTATGTATGTGTATGTATGTATCAGCAATATCTTACAGGCAAACTTTGGTCGAATTTCGAGCACTAGGCGACTGTTAGTATATATTATAAATCTTCTATGCGTGTGTTTGTAATTAAACTCCTCCTAAACGGCTGGAGCGATATTAATGAATTTTTTTGTGTATGTTCAACTGGATTCGAGAATGGTTTAGATTTTTATTCTTTTCGTGTGTACAGTACAATGTCTGTTTGGACAGCTAGTATCTATGTATATCCATACTAATATTATAAAAGGATAGATTTTATTTTTTGTTTGTTTGTGAAGGTTTAACTCAAAAACTATTCAACCGATTTAAAAAAGAATCTTGCCCATTAGAAAGCTATATTTTCACCGAGTAACATAGGCCATATAAAAGTTACTGATACTGTCATAACCTAAAGGATTTCCTTTCGTGATACCGAGGAACTCCTGTTGGGGAATTAACAGTTGGATAATCCACATACCCAGTTATGTAGAAAAATACTCTCACACACTCATATTTATTTATATATACACTCATACACACTTAAACATCCTTATAAACATCCACCCACACACATAAACACACACACATATACGACACACAACAATCCTAACTAATATTATAAAAGCGAAAATGAGTTTGTTTGTTTGTTTGTTACGCCTAAACCAGCGAACCGATCATCCTGAAATTTTGCATATACGTTGTCAGGTGTACAGAAACGGACATAGGCTACCTTTCATCCCGAAAAAATTACTGTTCCCGAGGAAAACAATAATACTTAACGTTCTTATGACAATAGATGGCGCCACGTGTCTTTCGAATCATGATTGAATTATATTATTACAAGCAGAGTACAACCCGAATTGATTGTCAAATTCTAAATTAACGCGAGCGAAGCCGCGGGCAAAAGCTAGTTAATTATAAATCTCACACTTTATTAAGCAGACACTTGCCGATTTTGTATTCCTTCTATACAATAAAGAAAGATAGTTTTGTCCATCTTCCCTAGCCCTATTTTGTACTATGTATTTTCTCACTATTTATGAGTATATATATCAATGAGTGTAACCATTTGTGAGGCTTATATTAATGTTACTATCAGAAGGTAGCACTGGCTTCTAAGATACAGGTCCATACCTAGTTTAGAAGTCAGGGTCTCTAGTTTGTTATGTATTCCTTAAGCCCTAATGTTGTACTTAGATTAAGTGTTTTTCTTATGAAGTAATAAACTTATCTAAACTTATCTTATCTAACATACTTTTACGCGAGTGAAGTCGCTGGCAGAAGTTAATCTAGTATAGGTCATCGATCAAATATACCATAGATGCACGATCGTCGCTCGAAAAACGGCCCCAACAAAACTGTGCATAAATCAGTCGTATGCGCTATATTATGCACCTGTCCCACTCACTCTTGCGTGCGCTGCCCGTAAGCGAGAGCGAATCGACACCACTACTACGGTGAAGACCGTACCATATACTTATTACGCTTGCGTATCGCGAGTAACACACTTAGGACGCTTTACATTGACGCGTTTTAACTAAACTATTACAAAATGTTTCTCAGTGGGCGATCATTGGTTATTCCGGTTTAATTCCTGGATTGCATAATAAATGCAGACACTTATAAGTAAGTAGTACTGGTCAGTGCCACATATTGACGCGGTTTTTGTATGAGAATGTGCATCTATGGTATATTTGATCGAAGGTATAGGTACATAGAAAATACTTACTATTAATTTGATATTTAAAGTTACAATTAACTTTTCGGAAGTAACAGTCGTTTAGAAACAGTCGGTATTGCAATGCTTTGTTCAGGAACTTACTACCACATACTGATTTAATTGTATTATTGCAGTCCAAATTATGGCAATCTAAAATATAATTTGGCATATCTTCTTCTACTTCTTGTCTGTTCTTCTTTTTTCTATGTTCCTTCTCTTCTCGACTCCTATTTTCTATGATGTCATGGTTCTTGTCTGCTAGAAAGACTATATCTTCTGGTGGTTCTGTGGAATTCAGTATCTTTTTAATATCTTCTCTTGTAAGAAAGAAAAAACTGACTAAGAAATTTGAAATTTATAAGGCTAGTGTGAATGGAACAGTCGCAAGAGGAAAACCTAGGTGAACGTTTCTCGACCAGATCGGAGGCGTTCTGGACGAAAGCCAGGTTAAGAGCACCTTGAACCGACGGGCGTGTATGAGGAATGTGATGAAAGTGAATGAAGCCAGAGAGCTGTGTCAGTATCGTAGCAAATGGATTTCAGCATGAATGGGCCGGCTCTACCGGGGTAGGACTAACCTCTCACAGAATATCGACGTGGAATACCAGTATTCCTACTGTTGAGTTTCGTTCGGTGAGTGAGAATGCCGGAGGCCCAATCACCCCCCATCCCGCTCCTTCTCCTTCCCACTTCCTTTCCTAAAGGGTCGGCGAACGAGCAAGTGATACCTCTGGTGTCGCAGGCGTCCATAGGCTACGGTGACCACTTATCATCAGATGGGCCGTATGCTTGTTTGCCACCTTGGTTGTATAAAAAAATGCCTTCCCCTCTGGAAAGGCGTGAGTCTATGTATGTATGTATCTTCTTTTGTAGCAGAAAGAAGTTATAATAGGGGTTTAAATTGAAGTTGCCGCTTTGTATAAAGAAGACCAGTAACGGTTTTCATACTATTATATCAATATTTTTTGAATGGCCAAAGAAATGCCATGCCTTTTTTCATGATGCTTGTATTAAGCTATGGTTTGTTTTAAATTAACAAATACATCAACCATCAAGTAATTATGGCGATTTGGAAAATCGAACACGAGCAGGCACTATGCGATATATATTTTTGAAGTGAAAACTTCTTTAGCGGCGTTGTGCACTTTTTTGTGATGGGTAAAAAATGTTAAACTCGCATCAGGACACGTGACCTGATCGAAAATTCGTAAGACGGAGGGAGAATTTTCAAACTCGCGTCTGGACACGTGACCTGATCGAAAATTCGTAAGACGGACGGAGAATTGTCATGTTTGTGTACGATAGCGCAATAAATGAATATTGTATTTTACCACATAAATGATAGTACTTTTATACTGATAATTAAAGCAATTCGTACAAAATTATTCCCTAACCATTCCAAAATATCAAAAATGCACAACGTTAATATTCAAGTTTTCATAATATTGTCTTCTGTTTACGCGAATGTTATTCATTGAAATTAAACTACTATATACGGATTTTATCGCGTTGTTTATTTGACACTGTTACAAAATTTTTTGAAAAACTGTTACACTACTATAATCATAATCACTATTAAACTTTACAATTTTTTTTAAGCTATTTAAATTATTAAAACTATTTATACTATTACTATACTATTATACTATTTAGATTTATTTTTACACTTTCCCCGTGACCATGGCTGCTGAAAAGCAACCGAAACGTCGGGGAAAGTGTAAAAAAAAAAAAAAAATCTAAATAGTATAATAGTATAAATAGTTTTAATAATTTAAATAGCTTAAAAAAAATTGTAAAGTTTAATAGTGATTATGATTATAGTAGTGTAACAGTTTTTCAAAAAATTTTGTAACAGTGTCAAATAAACAACGCGATAAAATCCGTATATAGTAGTTTAATTTCAAGTTTTCACTTCTGCCGGCACTCCCGGAGTGCAACCCGTTGATTTTTTTTCTATACAATTAAGGTGGCAAGCAAGCATACGGCCCCACCTGATGGTAAGTGGTCACCGTAGCCTATGGACGCCTGCAATACCAGAGGCATCATTTGCGCGTTGCAGATCCTTTAGGAAAAAAAGGAAGTGGGAAGGAAAAGGAATGGGAAGGGGGAAAGAGAGTGATTGGGCCTCCGGCACTCTCAATCACCAAACGAAACACAACAGTAGGAATACTGGTATTTCACGTCGATATTCTGTGAGAGGGTAGTCCTTCCCCGGTCGAGCCGGCCCATTCATGCTGAAATCAGCGAGGCTCTACTACTATGATATAACATACAAATTCTATAAAAGGTTACTGATATTAAATTTATTATGAAGTTTCTCTTATCATAGGTATTTTTCTAACATTTGCATTAGAAAAATACCTTGCCTTTTGGTAGGCTTACACGGAGACACGGGTCCAACGCAACATGAAGAGGCCCTTCGAGAGTTTCAGTCTAAAGTGGGGTAGAACACCTACGGCGGCACTAGCCGCAGCAAGCGTAGAACTATCGCTGAGTATGGATTCTAATACATATATCTGGGCTATGGGGATGGGTGTTTGATGAACTGGTATTTATTATTATTGTTAGTTGTGATGACTAATCTGAAAGTTTTCAAAGTCAAAATCAAAGTCAGTCAGTCTTTGGGCATATAGATGTGTGTCTGAACGTAGGCTCCTTACCAGTCGCAAGTCTATACTGCTTCTCCATTAAATCATTGAATTCTCTCTTCTCAAGAAGATCTTGCAGCTTGTATCCTCTCTTTTCTGCGATCTCATCTTCAACCCTGGCAACTGGTGCCACATTCGGTATGAACACTACTCCTTCTGTCTCTTCTTCGATCGGTTGTTGGGTTGTCGTTGTTTGTTTGGTTGTTACCGGTTGGTAGTAAATTGTTGGTGGATTCTGTTTGAAAGAAAGTATGGGTCAGATTTATAGATTTCCAATTCGATCTCAAAATCTCAAATATCTTCCCTATATTATAACTAGATTTTGTCTGCTATTTGAGTCGTGTAAATGTAAGTTGGGATAGTAACAGTACTCTTTTCTGGATAAAACGTGGCCTATGTCATTTTCTGTTCCCCTGAGACCGTGTATGCGAAAGTTCATGATGATCGGTCGAGTAGTTTAGGCGTGAAAGCGTAACAAATATACAAAAAATCAAATAAACAAACTGACTGCACGGATGGTGTTGTTCAACAATATCAGCCCTGTATAAGCTGTCCCACTGTTGCATGGGCCTCTCCTCACTGTGAGAAGGGTTAGGTTTTAGTCCCTTAATAACCTCTAAGAGAGTATCAGGAGCTAGCATCCGACCCGCCCCTATTTTTTTTTTTGAAGTGATATCTTCAGGCTCGTTGAGCACTTCTTGGGTGAACAAAAATGGAGCTAGCGTCATCGTCACCGAACGCTTTCCATTTTTGAATTATTTTTGGTTTATAAAGAAGTGTTTATGATCAAGGATTAAAGTTTTCACTTCTATCGGCAGTCCCCAAAGGCTGCCTTTTTATAAAAGCCCTAGTCCTAATTCTAATCCTAATTTCCTAACTAATATTATAAAAGCGAAAATGAGTTTGTTTGTTTGTTACCTTTTCACGCCTAAACCACTGAACCGATCATCCTGAAATTTTGCATATACGTTGACAGGTGTACAGAAACGGACATAGGCTACCTTTCATCCCGAAAAAGATTACTGTTACCGATGAAAACAATATTAACGTTCTTATGATAAAATAGATGGCGCCACGTGTCTTTTGAATCATGATTATTACAAGTAAAGTTCAACCCGAATTGATTGTCAAATTCTAAATTAACGCGAGCAAAGCCGCGGGCAAAAGCTAGTAATCAATAAATACTACTTACTGTAATAACTGGCGCTAAAGTAACAGCTTTGACAGTAGTCACTACAACTGGGGCGCTCATGGGAACAACTCTTGGCTCCGGTGAATACTGGTTCACATCTGCATGAGCTGAATATCTGACGAAGACATCGGAATTCGTATCGTTGGAACAGCTGATGGTTTTGATAACCAAGGTTGGCAGTAGTACAGGTATTAACATAACCATTGGATACCACATCGCTCTTTTCTGAAAATTAAAGCTAAATAATAATCATATATTTATTTACTAGCTGTGCCCACAGTCTCACCCGCATCACTGAACTTCTTGAACGTCTAGTGGAAATACGTGAAAAATAATTAAAAATTCATTGTGCAAACATTACACTCATTAACGAGTCAAGTGTGCAGCGGACATACATTCGTCGTTTTTTTTTTTTTGATGACTTATTTTTGCGGACTGCGTATGTCCGCTCGACAGTTGACGGGGTAATTATGGTTACTGCGCCACTCCCGTGAGCCGTAGCGCGATGTTATATAGCCTATGTCCATCCCAGTGTCTCAGGCTATCTCCAATCCAAATTTCATCTAAATCGGTTTAGCGGATTGAGCGTGAAAAGGTAACAGACAGACAGAAAGACAGACAGACAGACCGACAGACAGACAGACCGACAGACAGACAGACCGACAGACAGACAGACCGACAGACAGACAGACCGACAGACAGACAGACCGACAGACAGACAGACCGACAGACAGACAGACCGACAGACAGACAGACCGACAGACAGACAGACCGACAGGCAGACAGACCGACAGACATACAGACCGACAGACAGACAGACCGACAGACAGACAGACCGACAGACAGACAGACCGACAGACAGACAGACAGACAGACAGACAGACAGACAGACAGACCGACAGACAGACAGACCGACAGACAGACAGACCGACCGACAGACAGACAGACCGACAGACATACAGAGTAACTTTCGCATTTATAATATTAGTAAGGATTTGATTCATTGTTTATATTGTGTATATTTATATATATTTAGTATTACTAGCGGTCGCCTAGTGCTCGAAATTAGACCAAAGTTTGCCTGTAAGATATTGCTGATATATGTCATTATATATTGATATATAGAAATAGAAATAGTTTATTTGTTCTTTAAAAAGTAATATACATCAAAACATTGTGTTTGGAGCCTCCTTTTAGACAAACAATGTCTGTATTAGGAGCCTCCGCTCTTCCATAACATGTAGAACAAAAACAAAAATAATAGTAAGAATATGATAACATGCATATTATTTAAATGAAGTATAGTAGTAGTTGGTGTGGTGTGGTGTGGTGTGGTGTGGTGTGGTGTGGTGTGGTGTGGTGTGGTGTGGTGTGGTGTGGTGTGGTGTGGTGTGGTGTGGTGTGGTGTGGTGTGGTGTGGTGTGGTGTGGTGTGGTGTGGTGTGGTGTGGTGTGTTTAAAGTGTTATAGCTACCCAAGGTATGTCAGAAAAGCTTCCGTATCCTCATAGGTAAGGGGCTTTATCCAATTTATTAAAATTTTATGACAGTCATAGTAGTTTTTATTGTGAACATATACCTTTTTGTTTATTTTATTATATAATTGAGCAGAGCGGATGTAAAATTGACGTTTTGCAAATTCGGTCTTAGATTGTGGAACTTCAGCGATTCTGTCTTTTCTTCGTTTAGATTTATTATTATTATAAGGATCATATGGTAGGGTTTTATGTGTTCTGAGAATTGTTTGTGTAATGTACAATTTCCTGACGGAGAGTAAATCGCTGATCTCATATAGACTTTTTGTAGGGTATCTTTTATTTTTAAAATACATTATTTTAATTAGTGCTCGTTGAGAGCGTTCAAGGTCCAAAAATCTGGTCTTTGCTGCGCCTCCCCATATAGGGATACAATACAGCAGGACGGACTGTGCTAACGAAATATATATTTCGTTGAGAAGATTTCTTGGTTGGTTTTTATTATTTGTCATGTTAGTTGGAGCCACGTGTCTTAAGTTTTTGAATATCCAGCTTAGCTTTCTAATTCTACCAATAGTATGCTCAAGGTGTGGGGTACCAGGATAAAAATTGATCAATCATCACTCCTAAGTATTTTGTATTGGAGACTCTGTTAAGGCATGGACAGTTACAGCTCATATTACTTAGATCTCCACACGTATGTACTTTTAGAATTATACCTTCTCTGGGCTGAGTTCGGTTACTAATGCTATAACATATATAATTAGTTTTTTCGGTATTTAATGTTAATAGGTTATTCTTTAACCACCCAGCTATGTGAGCAATCCCTATCTCAGCACTTAGTTTGACGTCTTGCCAAGACGTGCCAGTAAAAACAACGGCAGTATCATCCGCGTACGTGAACAATCTTGCTTTATTTATTTTTATGTTGCACAGATCATTTATGTATAGTAAAAAGAGAGTAGGTCCGAGGACACTTCCCTGCGGAACGCCATAATATACCTCTGCTGCATCACTGGTGTAATTTCCTATTTTCACTTTATGCGTACGATTGGAGAGGTAGTCTTTAAGCAAACTAAGTGCAGTGCCTCTTATTCCAACCTTTTCTAATTTATTTACAAGAGTAGGAACATGGACGGTGTCAAATGCTTTTTTAAGGTCTAAGAATATAGATATGCATTTGATTCCTTTCTCAAGCTGCTCAACTACATGAGAACTTAATGCAGTTACAGCACCCTCAGTGCTAATACCCTGTCTAAAGCCATATTGTGCTGTAGATAGTAACTTGAACTTATTAAGGAAGTTAGTTAATCTGACATTTATAATCTTCTCTAGTATTTTAGATAGGACTGGTAAGACTGAAATAGGCCTATAATTATTGACATCGTCCATGCTTCCACTCTTGTGTACTGGGGTTATGATAGACTGCTTTAAAGGGGTCGGGAATTTACCTTTTTGAAGACAGAGATTTGCAAAGTGAGTTATAACGGGAACAATTTAGTTTCGTGCATATTTTAGGAATTTTGTTGATATGTTGTCCCAGCCAGGGGCGCTATCAGATTTTAAGTTCATTAGTATAGTGTCAATTTCCGTTAAATCTGTGTCTAATAGAACAAAAGTATTTATTTGTGATGTGTCTGGGATGTAGTTATCTTTTAAGCTGGGATGAATTTGATGGGCTAAGTTTTTACCAACGTTTGCAAAGTAGTCGTTAATATAATTTAATGATTCGTATGGAGTATGTTTGATATTTAACAATTCTATGTTTTGACTTTTTATTTTATTATAGTAAGTAATATTTTTTATATTTTTCCAAAGTAGTTTATTATTAGTAACAGATTGGGCGAGTAGATCCCTTTCATATTTTCTTTTTAATTTTTTTATTAAATTATTACAGTAGTTCCTGTATCTTGTATACGTAACCATAGTTACGCGCTTCGACTGCGTGTGTCAAATCCATGGTTGTGTGTAGTGCGTGTAGTGTTTTTTCATTAATTTAATGTATTTCTAAAGCATATTTTTAAAAAATATTAGCATTCGTCACTTCTTCTCTGTATAAACTATAACTGTGCGAAATTTCAAACTCCTCCGTCCGCCCAATTTTCGTAAAAAGGGATTCAAAGTTTTCGCTTCACGTATTTATATATAGATTATATATCTATATATCGGAGGAAGCTATTGAGTCGGGTTTATTGTTGTTTGCGCGTATAGTTCACAATATAATTTGTCTACATTTAAATTACTTTTAAAATTCTTAATTTAATTTTATTTGATTTGTTAAATTATTCTTTAGCTCAAAAACATTATTAATCTAATAAAAGTTATGAATATTGTAGTTCACATAACGACCAATCAGAGCAGAGCGCGTGCTTGAGTGGGGTCGAGGCGCCATCTTTACTTTAGGAGGGCCGACAGTTGTTGAGACACATTTGAGCGATAGCGACTGATCGAGTCGGAACGTTGAGTTGTGAGTTGTGTAAAAAGAAGTAAGATCAGTGCCCTGAACCCACTGCTCGGTCTTAACTGTTATTTTTCATTCGACATTATTGTAAAGTGAACATATTGTTTACTAGCTTTTGCGCGCGGCTCCGCCCGCGTGGTACCTATATTAATAAAAAGTAGCCTATGTCCTTCCCCAGATTTTAAACTATATCTGTATCAAATTTCATCTAAATCGGTTGAGTGGTTTAGCCGTGAAAAGGTAACAGACAGACAGACAGACAGATAGACAGACAGAGTTACTTTCGAATTTATAATATTAGTAAGGATTTATACATATACATACAAATAAATAAAATTGAAGTGTCTGTTTGTAATGTCAAAATAACAGCTTTTTATCTAATGGATAATTATGAAAGTAAATAAGGTAGATACCAATACGAAAACACATATTTTTTAAATTTTTATCTGTCTGTCTGTGCCGGTTAATCTCCGAAACGGCTGAACCGATTTTGACGGGACTTTCACTGGCAGATAGCTGATGTTATGAGGAGTAACTTAGGCTACTTTGATTTTAGAAAAAAATAGGGTTCCGCGGAGACAAACACTTTTTACTTAAAATCTACGCGGACGAAGTCGCAGGCAACAGCTAGTTCTAAATAAAAATTGTGTCAAACCGGCATCGTTGTGTTTTATGCTCGCATATTACCCAGATGACGCCCACTAAACCCGCAACCACTAATGACGTTGCCATAGAGATCATTACTTCTCCGACATATATACTAGCTTTTGCCCGCGGCTTCGCTCACGTTAATTTAGAATTTGACAATCAATTCGTGTTGTACTCTGCTTGTAATAATATAGGTAATTCAATCATGATTCTAAAGACACGTGGCGCCATCTATTATCATAAGAACGTTATTGTTGTTTTCCTCGGGGACAGTAATTTTTTTCAGTATGAAAGGTAGCCTATGTCCGTTTCTGTACACCTGACAACGTATATGCAAAATTTCAGGATGATCGGTTCAGTGGTTTAGGCGTGAAAAGGTAACAAACAAACTCATTTTCGCTTTTATAATATTAGTTAGGATTTTTTAACCATTTTTTTAATATGATCTTCTGTTCTACACATATATGTAATTGCCTATCTATTGTACATTATATTATATTTACTCTAACTATTAAGTATGTTTATAAACTGTATGCCGAATAATCGTCCGTGCTAGCTCTTGGGTTTCGGCTGAAAAACAGCGCTGCGGTCATCCGCAGCAAAGGCTGAGCTGGAACCTTTTGGACACACTGCACAACATTTTCTTTATTTTATTTTCGTTTATTTTTTTGTGTTTTTTTCTTGTTTGTATGTTAATATGTTGTGTTTTTGGTGTGTCTAATAAATTAAGTACTTTTCTTTCTTTCTTTCTCATATTGTCGTTCTAGATGTGACCCCTCGTATATGCAAACTAAGCAACTTTCCTGGAGACAAAAAACTGCTTTGTTAACAAAGTATATTAGATATCTTTTATTAAAAATTTTACAAATTTGAACTGAAAATAAAATTAATTATAATGCAGGAGATATTTACAAGATAACACCAGAAATACTTTCCGTATCTTTCTGCATAAAAATCTCATTTTACCAAAAAATTTTAGTTACGAGGGGAGACATCTAGAGCGACGATATACAAAATTTAATTTAATAATGACCTCCAGACCGAATTTCGGTCACGGCGGCCAATCTTAACGGGGACTGGCCATCTACGCAGGAGATATTATAGTGCACAAGTGTGTGCGCAAACACAAGTGCACTCTCTGTTCCCTAACTCTCATGATCCGATGGGACGGTAATCCGACACGACCGGAGAGAGATCAGGCGCAGGACCAACGGCTTTACGTGCTTTCCGAGGCACGAAGGTGTCTAACACCGCCAACTTCCTAACTCCGAGCTCGTATTGAGATTTAACAGAAAAATCCAATTCGTTTTTGTTGGCCCGACTCGGGATTCGAACCCGAGACCTCATGCACAGCAGTCGCATTCACTACCGCTGCGCCACGGAGGCAGTTAAAACTTCATTTAGACAATACAATTTGTAGGTTTCAAACTAATTGCATAACTGGTGAATACAGCATGCATTTCAATGTTTATGTTTTGAAATGTGAGTTTGCTTGTTTGTTATGCTTTCACGCCTTAACTACGCGACCGATCATCATGAAATTTTTACACGTTATCAGGGGAAAAGAAAAGGACACAGGCTCCAAAACTACTGAACTGATTTCCAAAATTATTTCACCATTAGAAAGCTACATCTTCACTGAGTAACATAGGCTATAACATATTTTCAAAAAAATTAGGAATCCCAACTAAAATTGAAATAATGTAACCCAAGGTTTCAAAAACTGAGTCATAAAATGTCTGCCATCGCATGCGCTGCGGAAACTATTGATGATAGAACAATAAAATGTGCTACAATATTATAGAACGTATCAATATCCACAAAAAAGTCCGCTATACCATATGTGTAACTATTATAGTTACGTCACTACAAGTACTTTTTACATTTTAAAAGTTGATAAAAGTTACGTCTAAATTCAGATGATGTTATTGATACCTACTTAATAAATGTCGCCATTGGGAATAACAAGGGGAAATGAGCATAATTTATTTACACTATAATAGTAGTCCCAGTGCAGAGAGCAGCGATAGCTCAGTGGGGACACCAACAGACTGCAATGCAGAGGTTCTCGGGTTCAAACCCACGGCGCGCACCTCTGACTTTCGGAAGTTATATGACTTTTCGAAATTATGTGCGTATTGATTGACAATTATCGCCTGCTCCGTGCCTCGGAGAGCACGTTAAGCCGTCGGTCCCGACTGCCATGAACATCTATGGCAGTCGTTATTGGGAGAGTGTCGACACAAAAGATCCCACTGGGTCGAAGTGTCGCCGGTCTGCACTGATTGGTCCCCACATAAGATAAGATAAGATACACTATAATAACGCAAACGAAGTTGCGCAGGTCAGCTAGTATATAATATTAATTTATTTCTTACCTTAGAACTACATAAATTACATAACGCACCAGTTTCAATCACTGTAATTTTCAACCTAAGCAACGATTACGACTAAATAGTCGAAGTTCTCGTTTTTTCGACCATTGTTTCGACTAATAAAAGCAAACAATCGATTGATAAGTCTAAATACCAGGTGCTTACTACAGATGGCGAGTAATTTTATTTGAAGACTGGCTTTTGCTCGTGAATTTGTCTGCAAGAAGTTTAGTTGCGTTTTTAGGGTATCACGAAGGACTACCGAAAAAGAAAACCGACTTCGAGAAAGAATATTCTAAAACTTAAAATGCACTAAAAAATTAATAAGTAATAGCATATTCTTGTGAATAACTAAATTATTGTTATTAATGGAGTCGGTGTCAGCCGCCCGGAGCACAAGGAAAGCACCAGCTTTCAAATAAAAAAAGAATCATCAAAATCGGTTCACCCAGTCGAAAGTACTGAGGTAACAAACATAAAAAAATAATACAGTCGAATTGAGAACCTCCTCCTTTTTTTGAAGTCGGTTAAAAAAGCGGCACGGCCGTACCATCCTTTTCTAGGAACAGTTCAGGCCATTTTCGACCTTCGAATGTCGTTGTGGACAAAACTAGAAGCCTGAATTTTCAAGTGACCGGATTTCGCCCGCGGTTCCACTCGCCTAAATATAGATTAAGTCAATGTTCTATCCTACAGAAACAGTATTTTTCTGGATAAAAGTTACTCTATGTCCTTTTCGGTTCGCATAAAGACGGTAAACATCTAAACGTTTTGCAGACAAATCCATGGGCTAACACTAGTCGTAACTAATATTATAAACGCGAATGTGAGTTTGTTACGCTTTCTCGCGTTAACTACTCGACTAATCGTCATGAAACTCTTTCCATCTTTCCATTCTTTTTTTTTTTAATTGGAAATTTCTTCAGCGGCGTTGTGCACTTTTTTTGTGAGGGGTAAAAATGTTAAACTCGCGTCAGGACACGTGACCTGATCGAAAATTCGTAAGACGGAGGGAGAATTGTCATGTTTGTGTACGATAGCGCAATAAATGAATATTGTATTTTACCACGTAAATGATAGTACTTTTATACTGATAATTAAAGCAATTCGTGCAAAATTATTCCCTAACCATTCCAAAATATCAAAAATGCACAACGTTAATATTCAAGTTTTCACTTCTGCCGGCACTCCCGGGGTGCAACCCGTTGTTTTTTTTTTACCACATACACACAACACCATGTATCCTTAACTAAGCAGGGCTTGTACTATGGGTACTAGACAATGGATAAACATACATACATACTTTTTCTTTTTTGTGAATACATACATATTATACAGAAACACCCAGAGCAAGACAAACATTAATGTTCATGCACACAAATGTTTGACTTGTGCGGGAATCGAACCCGCGACCTCAGGCGTGGGAGTCGGTTACACTAACCACTACGCCATCGAGGCCGATATTCACCATAATTACATGATGGTTGATGTTATTGTTGATTTCAGACAAACTTTAACTAAGTGGCCTAAGGTAGAAGCAACTATACATGAAAAGAAACAGAACTGAATTAGAATTTGAATCGGCCATTCAAAAAATATTGATGATGACTTTGTCTTGGTCTTCGTGTTTCTATGTATAATATGTAAGTAATTACAAAAAAAAATGGAAAGCGTTCGGTGACGATGACGCTTGTTCCATGATTTTTGTTCACCCAAGAAGTGCTCAACGCGCCTAAAGAAGTTTTCACTTCAAAAAATTGGTTGTCTGTAAAGTCGGTTTACGGACGATAGTTTAACGTGACAACGTCATACAAGCCTATCGTGCCTTTCGCTCGCTCGTGTAGCGCTCTCGCTCCGATCGTAACGTTACAATGAGCGTAACGGGACAATGAGTCCTTCCAATCTTTTTTCGTACGTGCAGCCGGCGTTCATCGATTTATTAGACGTTGTCACGTCAAAAAGTATATAAATGTATGTTTATCCATTGTCTAGTACCCATTTTTCTATTTTTTTTTTACGTATGGATATGCGCCTGATGCATACCCTCTCGCCACAATGGGAGATGAAAGGGTTATGTCCTGCTCTCCCGTATTTCGGGCCTACGGACCAAAACCCCACGGTGTGCACGCTCGCTGCCTTGTGGTGGATGGGCCGCTGGCAAAAGCTACTACCTCAGCGACCCACCCAGCAGTCTACAACATAGGGCGTCGAACCGACTCAATGGCTGGCGGGCGAGAGATCCCCGTTCTCCCGCCCGCGGCCTTCATTATGGCGGCATCAGGCGCGCGAAGGCGCGCCTTCGGCGCCCGGTTCGCCGGCGACGGCTCGGATCGACAAGGATACTTTCTTCACGGATCCGCTCCGCCGCCTCCTTCTGCGAGATGACGTCCTCGCAGAAGGACGCGACCGCTGCCCACTTCCTCTCGCTGTCGACCATGGCTTTGATCACGGCCGGCAGCGAGACATCTTCACCCACAACCTCAATGAGTTCACGGCGCTGCACCGCCCAAGCAGGACATTGCTCGAGCGTGTGCTGCGCCGCGTCCTCCTCACAGTCGCACTGGTGGCAGACGGGACTCGGTTCCCTCCTAGCGACCGTGTGCAGGTCTTTGCCAAAGCAACCATGCTCTGACAACACCTGCACTAGCCGGAAGGAAAGGGTCCCATGCTGCCGCCCTGCCCACCGCTCCAGTACCGGCTGGAGGGCCGCAACGGTTCTGAAACCGGCTATGGGCACGTCCAACCGTGCCTTCCACTTTAAAATCATGCCCTGATGGGCTCGATTGCGCGCGCATTCATTCACTGTCGGGAGGGGCCGACAACCCGTCTCCTCCCGCACCGCCTCACTGCAAACACTTCGGCGAGCACTTCAGCCTCCAAATGCCACGGGGGTGTTCCGGCCAACGCGCAAGCTGCGACTGCCGACACCGTGCGGTATCCACGTATTACCCTGACCGCTATGACTCTCTGCGGCCTCCGCAAGAGAGTCCTGCACTGCGCGGTCAGGAAGTCTGCCCACACCGGTGCGCCGATTGTACATAGTACAAGCTCTGCTTAGTTTGGGCTAGGTGGTGTTGTGTGTATGTGAGAGAATATAATTATACAGTACGTTAACTAACGAAAAGCGTTCCCTTAAACTGGCAATATTATGGCGTGCGTAGATCCTAAAAAATATGTTCCCATAAAAACAAAAAATATTTTATTTTAATAACTTCAAAAATATTCAATAAAAAAATATAAACAGACATGAAAACGAAACACTCTTTGCATACGCACAAAAGTACCAATGCAAAACGGCAACGTCGCTTTTTACTTAGTTATGAATTTTTATTGAAATTAAACTAGGTACTATATAGGGATTTTATCGCGTTGTTTATTTGACACTTTATTACAAAATTTTGAAAACTGTTACACTACTATTACTATCAAACTTTACTAATTTTTAAGCTAATATTTATTTCAAAGAAATAACTACACTGGAACATTGAGACAACTGCCATCTTAGTCTCCCCGTGACCATGGCTGCTGAAAAGCAACCGAAACGTCGGGGAAAGTGTAAACATAAATTTTAATATAAATACTATAATAGTATAGTAATATTATAAATAGTTTTAATAGTTTCAATAATTTCATTAGCTTAAAAATTAGTAAAGTTTTATATTAATAGTAGTGTAACAGTTTTCAAAATTTTGTAATAAAGTGTCAAATAAACAACGCGATAAAATCCGTATAATTATAGTAGTTTAATTTCAGTGAATAACATTCGCGTAAACAGAAGACAATATTATATGAATTTTTGTTTATAAAGTAGTGTTAATGATCAAGGATTAAAGTTTTCACTTCTATCGGCAGTCCCCAAAGACTGGCCTAATTTTTTTCGGTGGTATTGCTTGCTTTATGAATGACTTTTCTAGATTAAATTAGTTCAAAATTAAAATGACTTTTTAATTAGTTTTACATTTAATTTATTTTTCATGCTTGCATTTTTTCATGCTTATTTTTCTATGCAAATATGTTCATTTGCATCTATTAATGATGTATAATAACCGGGAACGCCTTTCGTTATTTTACTTACTGTGTTATTATAACCACAGCGTTATATATTTTACTATTATACGTAGGTAACTAGATGTGCCCGCGGTTTCACCCGCGTTTATGATTACTGCGCCGCCCCCGTGGGTTATAGCGTGATGCTATATAGCCTATAATAACCTTCCTCGATAAATGACCTATCCAACACTAAAATAATTTTCAATTCGGACCAGTAGTTCCTGAGATTAGCGCGTTCAAACAAACAAACAAACTCTTCAGCTTTATAATATCTTTAAATTAATACGTGAAGCAAAAACTTTGTACCCCTTTGTACGAAAATTGTGCGGACGGAGGAGTATTTAATTTGGCACAGTTAAAGTTTATATGGAGAAGGAAGGGCGAATCCTAATATTTATATAAAATATACATTAAATTAATGAAAAAACACTACACGCACACAACCATGCATTTGACGCACACAGTCGAATCGCGTTCGTAGTATTTCGGCATTTTTCGTCTGACGTCGTACAATTCTTTGTAACTATTGTTACCTATACCTTATTTATATGTAAAAACAGAAAACAAAGTAGCAAGCTTAGGAATTTTGATCGAATTTTGACCACTAGGTGACCGCTAGTTAATATAGATATAAAACAATTTTACATGTAATAGCGCCATCTCTGAATGCAGCGCTGTACTACGTAGAAGCTTTGTGCGGGCAGCGTTGACATATACAAGAGGACAACGCTCTTTGTGTTTCATAAATGTATGAATAGATGGCAGTAGCAGATAGGAAAATAATATTTTACGCGCAAGTTGAAATGAAACGTTGTATTACGAGTTTTGACTAATATTCTTTGTTCTTTGTGTCCGTTGTTTGAATGATTGTAATGTTCGATGTGACACAGCTATTATTCACGGCACAAATTCAAATTCAAATTCAAAACATTTATTTGTTCGAGACATGGTACATTATACCTAGTTGTTAACATTATAAAAAGGATCACATGTTCTGCTCCTTAGAGTGTGCAAATATAAATACATTAAAATGTTGTGATTAGTATACATTATTTTTACTTAAGTATACTTATGTAGCTTTTACTTATCTTCTAGGTATATATGAAAGTATATATGTATGTTTATCCATTGTGTAGTACCCATAGTACAAGCTCTGCTTAGTTTGGGCTAGATGGTGTTGAGTGTATGTGAATATTATAGACATAGGAAATTTTATCCCGTGGGATTCAAACAAAGTATACTGAACAAAAAACATAGAACATAATTTTACTATTCCTAAAGAAAATGTTAAATACAACTCATTTTCCGAACAGAATAAGTTTTTACTAAAAAATACATTCAATATTTTTCTTTCTTTTGAACACAAAAACCAATCTTTTGCTCAAATTTATATTCATGTTATTTCTGAGTAAAATTATTTAACTTAAAAACAATATTTCACAGTCTTTTGGATGACAGATATAATAAGAAAGTCTTTAGGGCAAATGTCGAAGCGCTAGCTTTCTAGAAGACACACTTTGGTGTCCTAACTAATATTATAAATGCGAATGTGAGTTTGTTTGTTACGATTCCACGCTTTAACTAATCGACCGATCATCATGAAACTTAGCACACACGTTGTCAGGACTACAGAAAAGCACATAAAGTCTTCTTCTCCTTAGCCTTTATTATTCCCAAGTCACTTGGGGTCGGCTTTCTAATCTAACCGGATTTGACTGGATATCAGTTTTTACACAGAGCGACTGCCATCTGACCTCCGCAACCCGAAGGCTAACGATACCCTAAGGCTAGACCAGTGTCAGGATATTAGAGGGCACTGATTTCCCAATAACGACTGCCATAGATGTTCATGGCAGCCGGGACCAACGGCTTAACGTGCTCTCCGAAGCACGGAACAGGCGATAATTGTCCATCAATACGCACATATTTTCGAAAAGTCATATAGCTTCCAAAAGTTCGAGTTGCGCGACGGGGGTTCGAACCCGAGACCTTCTGCACTGCAGTCTGTTGGTCTCCCCACTGAGCTATCGCTGCTCAGAAAAGCACAAAGTACCTTTCAATATATAATACGTAATGGGTATTATGTTTACCTTTTTTATGCTTGACGTTTCGATCAGGTTACACCGGCCGTGGTCACAAGGTGTCATGTCATGTATCCGTTTGTGAGGTAGAAGAATCTTGATTCACCTTATCTTATCTTATGTGGGTGCCAGTCAGTGCAGACTGGCGACACTTCGACCTAGTGGGATCTTTTGTGTCGACACTCTCCCAATAACGACTGCCATAGATGTTCATGGCAGCCGGGACCGACGGCTTAACGTGCTCTCCGAGGCACGGAGCAGGCGATAATTGTCAATCAATACGCACATAATTTCGAAAAGTCATATAACTTCCGACAGTCAGAGGTGCGCGACGTGGGTTTGAACCCGAGACCCTCTGCATTGCAGTCTGTTGGTCTCCCCACTGAGCTATCGCTGCTCTTGAATCACCCTAACTTTTGGCATACTTTTGTTTGTCCATGTACCGTCACACACTACACTCACGGTATCCCTATTACGTATGCTAGCCGTCGCGTCCGTACCTTTCATCCAGAAAGAAGTACTCTTCCCAAGGGATTAAAATGTATAGACAAAATGTCGACTAAAGCCCAGGTAATACTTAACCGCACCGACGACCTGGTAAGGGTCATGGGCAGCGGCCTTTTTTTTTTTTTGTTCTATCTCCTTTTTTTTTTGTTGCTCCTCTGTCATAGGCAGAGCCAAATCTTATCAAATCGAGGC
The DNA here is from genome assembly GCA_963564715.1 of Catocala sponsa. NCBI lineage: Eukaryota > Metazoa > Arthropoda > Insecta > Lepidoptera > Erebidae > Catocala > Catocala sponsa. The sequence goes on along the minus strand of OY751356.1, from coordinate 2,552,812 downwards.
AGATGTCCCATCGAAGGGGCAGCTGGTCCTCCTACTCTTCCTATCTATTATTACATACGCCTTGAAAGGGCATGGGCAGCGGTTGGAAGCGGGTGACCTAAGACCAGTCTGTGTGGAAAACCTTGGGCGAGGCCTATGTATGTATGCAGCACTGGACGGCATTCGGCTGATGGAGATGATGGTTAAGTATTTTCTTCGATCAAATATACCATAGATGCACATTCTCATACAAAAACCGCGTCAATATGTGGCACTGACCAGTACTACTTACTTATAAGTGTCTGCATTTATTATGCAATCCAGGAAATAAACCGGTATAACCATTGAACGCCCACTTAGAAACATTTTGTAATAGTTTAGTTAAAACGCGTCAATGTAAAGTGTCCTAAGTGTGTTACTCGCGATACGCAAGCGTACTAAGTATATGGTACGGTCTCCGCCGTAGTAGTGGTGTCGATTCGCTCTCGCTTACGGGCAGCGCACGCAAGAGTGAGTGGGACAGGTGCATAATATAGCGTATACGACTGATTTATGCACAGTTTTGTTGGAGCCGTTTTTCGAGCGACGATCGTGCATCTATGGTATATTTGATCGATGAGTATTTTATTTTATTTTTATTGAATAGGTACAGTAACAGACAACAGACTAATACATACACACATAACCTTAAACAGTATACAATACTCAAATCTGGAGTCCAATTATAAATACTAGCGGTCGCCTAGTGCTCGAAATTCGACCAAAGTTTGCCTGTAAGATATTGCTGATATATGTCATTATATATTGATATATGTAACCATAGTTACGCGCTTCGACTGCGTGTGTCAAATTCATGGTTGTGTGTGTAGTCTTTTTTCATTAATTTAATGTATTTCTAATGCATATTTTATAAAAAATATTAGGATTCGCCCCTCCTTCTCCATATAAACGTTAACTGTGCCAAATTTCATACTCCTCCGTCCGCGCAATTTTCGTAAAAAGGGGTACCAAGTTTTTGCTTCACGTATTAATATATAGATACACATAATTTAGTTAGAGAGAGAGAACATGCGAGTGAAGGTTCGATATAAACAATCGGTAATGTTCATGCACTTATTATATAAATATTAAATATATATTACAAAAGTTTTACATAAGTACTAGTTGATTATTTTATTATTTCCTTAAGGTTTCTGCTATCTTACTGTAGCTTACACTCTTCCAGTAAAAGTCTTTAAAATATATTTAGTTTGTTATAAAATATGTCCACCCGGGAACATACAGCATTATATTGTTTGCACATTCGTGAAATCGGATTGTTCTGTGATACATTATTGTTGCTAATCGGTATCCTAACTAATATTAAAAAAGCGAAAATGAGTTTGTTTGTTTGTTACCTTTTCACGCCTAAACCACTGAACCGATCATCCTGAAATTTTGCATATACGTTGTCAGGTGTACAGAAACGGACATAGGCTACCTTTCATCCCGAAAAAAATTACTGTTCCCGAGGAAAACAACAATAACGTTCTTATGATAATAGATGGCGCCACGTGTGTTTTGAAGCACGATTGAATTATATTATTACAAGCAGAGTACAACCCGAATTGATTGCCAAATTCTAAATTAACGCGAGCGAAGCCGCGGGCAAAAGCTAGTACTAAATAATAATAATATTATACCACATACACACAACACCATCTAGCCCAAACTAAGCAGAGCTTGTACTATGGGTACTAGACAATGGATAAACATACATATATACTTTTTTTTTTGTAAATACATACATATTATACATACAAACACCCAGACCAAGACAAACATCCATGTTCATGCACACAAATATTTGACTTGTGCGGGAATCGAACCCGCGACCTCAGGCGTGGCAGTCGGTTACACTAACCACTACGCCATCGAGGCAATAGTTGTGGGATGCGCACGGATCGCGTTGGTATTTTACAATTCAGCTGGCCAACAAGTTGACAATCCAATGAGCCATTTACAATTTTGTGTAGAGTGCACAGGTAGTCACAAGCAGTCGCCTTGACACGGGCGCCGCGCCAAGTATTACGGGTTCGATTCCCATATTTGTACTCGTAATATAATATAGCAGAACCCATTAAACCAAACGCCAGGACCAACTTACTGTCAAAGTGTCCCATATCCAGGTCTATTAAAGTAATTAATATGACTAGCGGTCTGAAATATGTCATTATACTCGTATATTGATATAAGTAACCATAGTTGCGCGCTTCGACTGCGTGTGTCAAATGCATGGTTGTGTGCGTGTAGTGTTTTTTCATTAATGTAATGTATTTCTAAGCATAATTTTTAAAAATATATTAGCATTCGTCACTTCTCTGTATAAACTATAAGTGTGCGAAATTTCATACTCCTCCGTCCGCCCAATTTTCGTAAAAAGGGATCCAAAGTTTTCGCTTCACGTATTAATATATAGATAAGCAAGAATGTTGATATATTTTGCTGTCACATTAGTGAGTTGACAAACATTACTATTTACACAGTGTCCTGTTTATGTTCCTAGTATTGTAAGTAGTTATAAGTTAAAAGTTTATTTGTAATTTTGTATTTTTTACTTTAGTTCTATTTTTGTTTTATTTTTTAGTTACTTAGTTGAGTTTTATGTTTATTTTTTCATGTATATAATTAAGATGTAGCGCACTATCGAATTGGGGTTACCTGTAATGATAGTTGTAAGTTTAAAAATGAATAAATAAATAAATAAAATGAAACAAGAGCCAGATTATACACGTGGACATCACTTTAATTTGAATTATAATAAATATTTTCTTTGTGAAAAAATCCCTTTGTGGCTCTGAAAATGTCTGTTTATTTAAGTTAGTGAGGTTTTTTTTTATAACTTTCAGTTGAAGTACTGAAAGCTTGACTGGGGATGCGATGTAAGCCATGTTCCCCTCGAGCGATAAATGTATCCAATGATACACGGCACGATAATTTTGATCGATGATATTATTTCATAATCGTAAACTTTTATTTGCATGAAACTGGGTTATACATTAAATATCACTATTAATAAATAAACATATTATAAAACAAAGTCCTCCGCGTCTGTCTGTCTACTCGCGATAAACTCAAAACCTACCGAACGGATTTTCATGCGGTTTTCTCCAATAGACTGATTCATTAGGAAAGTTTAAGTGTATAATTCATTAAGGTTTTGTGTAAATATGACGGTCATTGTTAAATATGTCGAAAAAATGAGGTCGACTAGAAGCTTTCTTTGAAACGCTGCCTTCCCTATGAGATACCTATAACAAAACAATGTATGGGGGAATTGTTCCTCGTTTATAGGTCTACAGAAAAGTCCGCTATGGCATGTATCTATCTTTTAAGGATACAATGTCAATTTTTTTTTTTTATAGTAGGTGACAGACATGCGTACAGCCCACCTGAAGGTGAATAGATTACTAATGCGGGAGAGGTCTTTAAAGAAGAAAGAAAGGTCCAGACATACAGGCCTCAAGCCCCTCAAAACGACCTTACATTTTCCAAAGCCAAAATTTGTATGCTTCTGAAGTATGCTGCGTTTCACCTTAAAGATACTAAACCCGCCTCAAAACCGAACTCAGCTACGCCAACGACCAGACTTTTGAAAGTTACAATATTTGACCTTAAAGACCCTAAAGCCTTCTCAAAAACGGTTCATACATACATAGATTGACGCCTGTTTCCCAGAGGGGTAGGCAGAGACTACGGATTTCCATTTGCTACGATCCTGACACACTTCTCTGGCTTCATTCACTTTCATCACATTCCTCATACACGCCCGTCGGTTCAAGGAGCTCTTAACCTGGCCTTTGTCCAGAACGCCTCCGTTCTGAACGAGAAACGTTCGCCTAGGTTTTCCTCTTGCGACTGTTCCATTCACACTAGCCTTATAAACTTTCTTAGTCAGTCTTTCCTCGTCCATTCTTTCTACATGTCCAAACCAGCTTAACATACCCTTTTCTATTCTTGTCATTATATCTACCATCACGCCGCATCTCTCTCTAATCACACTATTCTTTATTCTATCTTTCAGAGTCACACCACATATGCTTCTCAACGCTCTCATTTCTACAGCATTTATTCTGCTCTCAGGCTTCTTTTGCCATACCCAACCTTCACAATCAAAATGGTTCAAAACACGCGAATATTGAAGCTTTTGAAAGCCCACCTTTGACCTTAAAGACCCTTATCCCGTAAGACAATGGAGTCGAACCCGCTATCTCAGGATGCCCAACGTTTCTCTAATTAGGCTCTGTACGCCTGCGGGTAGTTCTATTAGACTTTACCTTATACTTGAGATATATAAACAGCGTGTAACAAGAACTCGTGGTCGTATATAAGAAAGAAAGAAAAATAATTTTATTTGTTCCACATTCTTATAAACTTTTAAGAAACATAATCAATGTAAAAAAAGAACAAATAAGGTCCTGCGTCAGCAATGTTATAATGTAACCTCTCACAGAATATCGACGTGAAATACCAGTATTCCTACTGTTGTGTTTCGTTCGGCGAGTGAGAGTACCAGAGGACCAAGCACCCTCTTTCCTCCTTCCCGCTCCTTCTCCTTTCCTAAAGGGTCGGCAAAGCGCAAGTGATGCCTCTGGTGTCGCAGGCGTCCATAAGCTACGGTGACCACTTGCCATCAGGTGGGCCGTATGCTTGTTTGCCATCTTAGTTGTAGGTATCATGTAAATGTAATGTGTGAGCTCACTCATCTTGTGTGAACTATCGTGCGATATAAATACGATGTGGGTTTATCTGTTTGTTTTGAATAGCATATTATAATTAATTGTTTTGTTTGATCATAATAATATTATAACTAGATACAAGTAACTTCGAGAATAAGGTTAAATATTATATACCAGCTTTTGCCCGCGGCTTCGCTCGCGTTAATTTAGAATTTGACAATAAATTCGGGTTGTACTCTGCTTGTAATAATATAATTCAATCATGATTCGAAAGAAACGTGGCGCCATCTATTATCATAAAAACGTTATTGTTGTTTTCCTCGGGAACAGTAATTTTTCGGGATGAAAGGCCTATGTCCGTTTCTGTACACTTGACAACGTATATGCAAAATTTCAGCATGATCAGTTCAGTGGTTTAGGTGTGAAAAGGTAACAAACAAAGAAACTCATTTTTGCTTATATAATATTAGTTAGGAATAGGATTAATGGCTAACTTTTGCCTGCGGCTTTGTTCACGTTCCGAGAAGTATGGCTCCTCTTATCTTTGCCGAATCTATCAATAGTTTTTATTTGCTTAAATACAAGTATGCAGATACGTCTTAGTTCTTGCCTATGTTTAAATTTAATCAGAATTAAAATTAAAATTATTTATTGTCATTTTCTTACATGCTATTTTATAATCAATAGCTGGGATGGCGTACTTTTTTTAAGTAAACATTACCTGTGTGAAGAGACCCCGCTCTTCACATTGCAGCCTCACAATATTTAAACAAAATGGTTAATAAATATAAAATTAGGTATATAACTAAATTTGTTGAGTAAATAAGTATATGTATATGTAGCTCAGTGCGGAGACCAACAGACTGCAATGCAGAGGGTCTCGGGTTCGAACCCACGTCGCACACCTCTGACTTTCGAAAGTTATGACTTTTCGAAATTATGTGCGTATTGATTGACAAATTATCGGCTGCTCCGTGCCTCGAAGAGCATGTTAAGCCGTCGGTCCCGGCTGCCATGAACATCTATGGCAGTCATTATGGGGAAGTCAGTGCCCTCTAATATCCTGAGACTGGTCTAGCCTTAGGGTATTGTGAGGTCAGATGGCAGACGCTCCGTCTAAAAACTGATATTCAGTCAAATCCGGTTAGACTAGAAAGCCGACCCCAAGTGACTTGGGAATAATAAAGGCTAAGGAGATTTTGATGATTCTTTCACAATTAAAAATCTGTGTTATCCAGAAGTAGCTTCCCACCTTATATTACTAATGTGATTTTGATTGTTTGTTTGTTTGTTACGCTTTCACGCCTTATTACTCGACCGATCTTCATGAGATTTTAGATACAATATGTTGTCAGCGGTGCAGATAAGTACATAGGATACCTTTCATCCAGAAAAAAGTACTGTTCCTAATTTTACCTACATTTACGCAAACGAAGCCGCAGGTAAAATCTAATAGTATATATTATCATCACGCTAGCAATCATGGAAGTGAAACAGCAATCCCAAACGTCGCTAAAACTCGCAAGTCAAAAAACACTACATTTGTTCGATAAAAAACTTTCAAACAATTTCATATTCAAAGATTGAATATTATACAAATTAAACAAAATATATTGAATAGGCAATATTGAACAAATAGAGTTACGATTCTGAATATGTTTATATAAGTTAAGTCAATATGACCGTTGTTATTGAATGTTCGCTTCTTTTCCCATGGGGGGTGGGGCGCAGGTAAAAAAATAGGCAATGATAACATGTAAATCTGTTTAGATTTCATTGTTGTTGAGGAATATAGTGTACTGCAATGTTTTGTGTAGTATTTGAGTGTGTTGTGGGTTTGATGTCCGGTTAGTTAGTACTAACGACCCACCTCGGCTTCGCACGGGAAGTACAAAACCTTAACAAATTACACACCTAATTCTTCCTCATGAATCACTTTGTCTATTGGTGAAAATCACATGTAAATTCGTTAAGTAGTTTATGAGTGTATCGCGTACAGACAGACATCTGCTCGTGAAAGTTATTATTATTCAAAATCGGTCTAGCCGCTTCAAAGATTAGCCGGAACAAACAGACAGACAGACACAAAAATTAAACAATAAGATACAAGTACCGTATATAATTTCATATGCATTTAATAAAAAGCTGTTATTTTGACATTACAAACAGACACTTCAATTTTATTTATTTGTGTATATAATAATATCAGCTATGTATATAAACTGTCCCACTGCTGGGCAAAAGCGTCTTCTTAGTGTGAGAACGATTAGGTCATAGTCCACCACGCTGGCCCAGTGCGGGTTGGCAGACTTCACATATCTTCGAGAATATTATGTAGAACTCTTAGACATGCAGGTTTCCTCACGATGTTTTCCTTCACCGTTAAAGCGAGCGATAATTACTAATTAATACGCATATAACCCGTCAACTGTCGAGCGGACATACGCTGTCCGCAAAAATGAGTTATCAAAAAAAAAAAACGACAAATGTATGTCCGCTGCACACTTAACTCGTTAATGAGTCGTGTCGAGCGCACATATATTTCTCCGTTTGTGTATTGTTTGCACAATGAATTTTTAATTATTTTTACGTATTTCCCCTAGACGTTCAAGAAGATAGCTTCGAAAAGTCATACGTACTGAGGAGACACTTAGGGTCGAACTGAAGACTGCATAGCAGTCTAACAGTCTCTTACTAGGCTATCGTTGCACATCTATTAACTACTAGCTTTTGCCCGCGGCTTCGCTCGCGTTAATTTAGAATTTGACTATCAATTCGGGTTGTACTCTGCTTGTAATAATATAATTCAATCATGATTCGAAAGACACGTGGCGCCATCTATTATCATAAGAACGTTATTATTGTTTTCCTCGGGAACAATAAGTTTTTTCGGGATGAAAGGTAGCCTATGTCCGTTTCTGTACACCTGTCAACGTATATGCAAAATTTCAGGATGATCGGTTCAGTGGTTTAGGCGTGAAAAGGTAACAAACAAACAAACTCATTTTCGCTTTTATAATATTAGTTAGGAAGTTAGGATTAGGATTTCTGATACTGATTCATTTCATTAACCTCCGAGTCTTCTTCAGACGTTAATGAAGACACTATGTGCTTCTGTGTGTCTGTCTGTTAGTGACAGGCATAACTCCAGAACCACTGGAACGATTGACTTGTAACTCTGTGTGCAGACACCTTGGAGTCATACCTCGGTCGATTTTGAATATGGACCCTGTGGGTCAAAAGACGCCCGTGATATAGGGGTCACAAAGTCACACTTCACAGATCACTTAATCATATAATTATGTATGATGCAAAGACTACAATATAATATACGGGTATGACGTATCTGCATTTTAGACAAATAAATATATAGTGCCAGAAACATCTTTTCAGATATGAGGCCATCTTATGACGCTCATTACGTCATGAGCGACGTTTTTATTTTTTACACAATTACATAGGTACATATTCATAACTAATATTTATTTACTTTATACTTATTTACCTATTACCTACTTTTTCAATGTATTCTTTTAATAAAATAGTATTTATTATGGCATATTTTCTTTCGTAGCTATCTATTTATGTATTATTTATTTCTTTATTTTGAGTACACTATTGGCGCACCAAACGTCAATAATTGTGGTGAAAATCGGCGCTGTGTAGTGCTTGCAGCAATGCAAGTGCCACAGCATTATGCTGAGCGCATCACCGTTGTTTTTGTGCCGTCGGGTGGGACGTGCATCTGCACATAAACATTTTAATTGTTTTTAAAATTTCTTTATACTTACATATTTTTATTTACTTTTTGTTATACCCGCATTCTATAATAATTGATGATGCATGTCATGATGGTACAAAAATAAAAACTTTTCATTTCATTATATTTTACATGAAGACGAAGAGGTTGAATCCTGGATTATTACACCCATCTCATTTATTAGTTGCTTCGATAAAGCAGTGTGGATAGAAAAGAATAGAAACTTACGCTTGAGATATGATATTCAATCAAGTTGTTGCAAGAGAAAAAGGTTTAAACACAGCATGTCCTGTCCATCAAGCTATGGCACCTTACAATATGGTTGGCGATATCTTATCTTATTTTATGTGGGGGCCAGTCAGTGCAGACCGGCGACACTTCGACCAAGTGGGATATTTTGTGTCGACACTCTCCCAATAACGACTGCCATAGATGTTCATAGCAGCCGGAACCGACGGCTTAACATGCTCTCCGAGGCACGGAGCAGCCGATAATAATTAACAATCAATACGCACATAATTTCGAAAAGTTATATAACTTCCGAAAGTCAGAGGTGCGCGACGTGGGTTCGAACCCGAGACCCTCAGCATTGCAGTCTGTTGGTCTCCCCACTGAGCTATCGCTGCTCTGATATCTATACTTAGTCTAGCCATAAATCTGTGTGTGATAATGATGATGAACTAGGATTAATCAGGTCATCACTTGACCGAAATGAAATATTGCTAAAAGAATATGAAATTATTTTACAACTACTAGCCGGTTTTCTATATCTGAAATTATATTGTGTATCTTTAATAGACATCTGCTTATTGACGTGACAACGTCTAATAAACCGATGAACGCCGGCTGCACCCACGAAAAAGGATGACTCATTGTCCCGTTACGCCCATTGTCCCGTTACGCTCGTTGTCCCGTTACGCTCATTTATTGTCCCGTTACGCTCATTGTCCCGTTACGCTCATGGTCCCGTTACGCTCATTGTCCCGTTACGCTCGTTGTCCCGTTACGCTCATTTATTGTCCCGTTACGCTCATTTATTGTCCCGTTACGCTCATGGTCCCGTTACGCTCATTGTCCCGTTACGCGCATTGTCCCGTTACGCTCATTGTCCCGTTACGTTCATTGTCCCGTTACGCTCATTTATTGTCCCGTTACGCTCATTATCCCGTTACGCTCATTATCCCGTTACGCTCATTGTAACGTTACGATCGGAGCGAGACCGCTACACGAGCGAGCGAAAGGCACGTTATGACGTTGTCACGTTAAACTATCGTCCGTAAACCGACTTTACAGAAAACACATTTTTTTTCAGGGATCCTCTCTCCCTGAAGAAATAGGCAGAGGACTCATGTATTATATTTTTCTTTCTAATACGTGAATTAATGGTTAATGTTTTGGTTGCAGAAACCAGCGGTCGCTGCAATGGTGGTGCCAAGTGGACCTGCTTCCCTGCCTACAGCCCCTGGGAAAGGTAGGTCATTATTGACTAAACAATTTGTCGGCCTCGATAGCGTAGTGGTTAGTGTAACCGACTGCCACGCCTAAGGTCGCGGGTTCGATTCCCGCACAAGTCAAATATTTGTGTGCATGAACATGGATGTTTGTCTTGGTCTGGGTGTTTCTATGTTTAATATGTATGTATTTACAAAACAAAGATATGTATGTTACGCACAATGGCCCAATTGTGGGGATAAGTGCGGATAACACACGTCCAACTAAGGGCTAGGCCACACGGTGCGGTGCGGTTCCGGCGCGGCGCCTGAGCGGTGCCGCAACGGTTTCCTACATATAAAAATGTATGGTATACCACACGGCGCGCCCGGCTCCGCTCCGGCGCCGCACCGGAGCCGCACCGGACTTGAGAACGAGGCGGACGAGGCGGAGAGGGGTGCAAGCAGTACGGTGCCGCAGCAGCACCGCGTCTTTCCCGATTCATTGTTTATTGTAAACTGTCGTCAACTGGGCAAGCCAAGCCGACCCTGTTGCGGTGCCGCAGCGGCGCCGTAAACACGTTGCGACGCCGCACAGCTCGTGTGGCCGCCAGTGCGGTGCGGTGCCGCACCGTGTGGCTCGGCTCTAACAGTTATTATTTATAAAATTATACTTTTTAGAAATTAAGTTAACTTTGAGATATATTTACCACTGTTTATTCTTCAATTTAAACATTAAATATTTGTAACAATAGTTCTTTGAAATGTTTCTTAAATATATTTAAGTCGAAACAATAAAAAAAATATTGAGGCATTCTTTGGGGACTGCCGATAGAAGTGAAAACTTCAATCCTTCATCATAAACACTTTTTTATAAACCAAAACTAATTAAAAAACGCAGTCGAAGCGCGTAACTATGGTTACATATATCAATATATAATGACATATATCAGCAATATTATTGGTCAAATTTCGAGCACAAAGCGACCGCTAGTATTCTAAAATAATTCAAAAATGTAAAGCGTGGAAGCGTGACGATGACGCGAGTTCCATGATTTTTGTTTACCCAAAAGTGCTCAACGCGCCTAAAGAAGTTTTCACTTCAAAAAATGTGTAATACATTACTGCTCAGCCGCCCCAGGAAAAGCCGGTATATAAGTCTATAAGAACGCCAAGTATCAAACAATATACTCAACAAGCTAATGAATTCTCTTAGGCCTTACAGCGGCTGGCAGATACTTCGAGGATTCGTAATTGCGTGATTAATTATTTATTAGCAGTTAAACATAATTATATACTGCCTCGAGATACTGTTAAGGCGAATGGGAACGAAGAATTTAATCATAGATGTGTAAATAAAGATCGTGAAAAGTGTCCATGTTCAAAAGAGTGAGCTCACATTACATTTTGGTTACTTTGAAATAAATATATTTCAAGACAGAGAAAATCACCATCTTACTCTCCCCGTTATATCTGATTTAAATCGTATCTTGTACGGAAGTGTCCACATTCAGAAGAGTGAGCTCACATATTACAGTTTTTAAGGCAAAACCCGCACTTTCGCGTCTATTGGTTTCATCTTCTGCTGTAAGAAAGTGAGCTCACACATTAAATTATTTAGTTTCAAAAATAAGCTCTGTAGGTAACAAACATTTAAATCATAAGTTATACATACATACATAGATTCACGCCTGTTTCCCAGAGGGGTAGGCAGAGACTACTACTATCATAGGTTATACCGTATGTAACCTTAAGGGTTTTGATAGGAATACGACAGGCCACGCTGTAGGGGCGTGGTGTCTTGAGGTTATGTTAAGCAGAGATGATTTAAAGATAGTACAACAATTAACACTTTTAATTAACAACAAGTAATTATATATGAACTAGCTTTTGCCCGCGGCTTCGCTCGCGTTAATTTAGAACTTGACAATCAATTCTGCTTGTACTCTATAATGTACTCTGCTTGTAATAATATAATTCAATCATGATTCGAAAGACACGTGGCGCCATCTATTATCATAAGATCGTTATTGTGGTTTTCCTCGGGAACAATAATTTTTTTCAGGATGAAAGGTAGCCTACGTCCGTTTCTGTACACCTGACAATGTATATGTAAAATTTCAGAATGATCGGTTCAGTGGTTTAGGCTTAAAAAGGTAACAAACAAACAAACAAACTCATTTTCGCTTTTATAATATTAGTTAGGATTAGGATTACACTATATAAGAATTCTACGCGAACAATACACAGGGCGTGGTTCTTTAAGGCTTCCTACGTAGTTCTTTAAGGGAAGAACCACCAGCCGAAGGAGGACTGCACCAGGGCGCGATCCACTTATATAGACCGCCGCCGCTCGGAGGGGGATTAGAGATGGCACCTGCTCGCTCGGCGCGCACGCAGCCGTGCGCCACGAGTCGATTACGTGACACGTACTCAGACCGGACGTGTCAGCACTCCAAAGAGTGAGCTCGCACATTATATTTTTTTAAGGCACTTTTATATCTATTAGTTTTTAAAAATAAGCTCTGTAACAAAGATTTAAATCATAGATGTGTTGACTGTAAGTAGATCGTAAAGAGTCTCCACATTAAGAAAAGTGAACTCACACATTACATTTTTAAGGCACATCCCGCAATTTCACGTCGTGTAGTTTCAAAATAATAATAATAATAATAAGGCGTCATACCCAAACACCTTCTTCACTATTTACGACAGATAGAGCTACCCACCAATCTTTACATCACTATGCAGAAGGCCGCTATACTCAATACTTGCCGTATAGTTCGTAAGTTTTTGCAGGACGAGCCCCTTTTAATAAATAATGCCCCAAATGAACCCCACTTGGCCTAGACCCGTGGTTTTCATTAAATACCGAATTTTATTTCGAAAAAAAACAAGTTAAACCAACCAAAATAATAATAAAGAGTTTATTATTTTCTCTCACATAGAAACATACATATAGTGGTAAATATGTAACAGATGACGCAAACATGTAGTAAGATAATCGGGGACCGCCCTACAATCCCCAACAGGCCCCAGGTAGACGACCCCAGTGCACTCCCACCGTTCGCAGAACATGCGAACGGAGAGAGAACCAGCGATCTAGTCCCCAAAACCCGTTTGGAGATTGCAAGACGTGCCCTTACACTGTGTACAATACATGAGATTAAGCTCTGTAACCAAAATTAGTACTAGGAGTAACTCCTGTGTCGCGGGTGCCTTGACAAACATTCAAACTACGGACACTAAGTACACCCGGACTCCGAACAACCATTTGTGGATCACACAAAGTATTGTCCCACATGGGAATCGAACCTAATACACTCGGCGTAGTGGAAATGGCGATGCGGTCACTTAACCCTTGGAATGTCCCATGACTCAAACAAAAATTGGTTGTCTGTAAAGTCGGTTTACGGACGATAGTTTAACGTGACAACGTCATAACAAAATTTCTTTCCCGTAACGTTACAATGAGCATAACGGGACAATGAGCGTAACGGGACAATGAGTCATCCTTTTTCGTGCGTGCAGACGGCGTTCATCGACTTATTAGACGTTGTCACGTCAAAAAAAAACGCTACCGTTACGCGTCCGTGACCCCTACTGGGGAGTCAAGAAAATTCATTGTGATAAGTCGCGAAACAAAAAATTGGTTGTCTGTAAAGTCGGTTTACGGACGATAGTTTAACGTGACAACGTCATAACGTGCGTTTCGCTCGCTCGTGTAGCGCTCTCGCTCCGATCATAACGTTACGATGGGCGTAACAGGGCAATGAGCGTAACGGGACAATGAGCGTAACGGGACAATGAGCGTAACGGGACAATGAGTCATCCTATTTCGTGCGTGCAGCCGGCGTTCATCGATTTATTAGACGTTGGCACGTCAAAATACCAAATATTTTTGACTCCCCCGTAGGGGGACTACTACTGTCTATTACAAATGACTACAGATAAATATTATTTCAAACCTGAAATGCTTCTTACCTAATATTATTGACTTTTCCTTTATTTTTAGAATTTAGTTTTGTATGGACAGTGACATATGGCATAATGACTGCAACACCTGGTACATAAATGAGTTGTGAAATACTGAAATTATAATTCGATGGTGATTTAAAAGAGTGGCCTTGAGTTTCTTGCAGGTATCTTCTCATAGGCTCAACCTTTTGCCTGAACCTTCCAACTAACATAAATGTAAATTCAGTAAATGTAACAAACTCACTAACCCCTTTGACGTTCATAAGTGTTACTTTGTGACTTAAGTGAATATATGATTTTTGACTTTGACTTTGGGTCACGGACGCGCAACGACGTCAACGACCATGGTCATGGACGTTTCAGAAGTTAAACCAAAACGCTATCCGTGTAGATAAAACACACCCTTCGCCTTAAAGATGCTGTGTTAAATGAAGTGTGCATCATTTAAAACTACTCTGAACATTTGAACTGTGGTTTCCTTACTTTAAGAGGAAACATGGCATTATTTAGTCCATTAGTTTCCAAAGTGGTCCAGGTGGACCCCCAGGGGCCCACGGGAGTCTCAACGGGGGTCTACGTTGGCGTGACAAAAAATGGGGATGCACAATTCGTAAGCGGGTGTTCACGAAAATATATTTGCTTTCGATAGTGAAGAACTAAAATGTTGGCTTGACCTCACCGACTATTCGACAAGCTTAGCGACTGTTATTTGTAAAAACTTGCATGTTCCATATGTTTTTCGATTTTTCGGTAAAGAATTACTAAAAATAAAATTGGGTCTGTCTTTGGAGACTGCTGATAGAAGTGAAAACTTTAATCCCTGATCATAAACACGGCTTTGTAAACCAAAAAAAAATCAACGGGTTGCACTCCGGGAGTGCCGGCAGTTGTGAAAACTTGAATATTAACGTTGTGCATTTTTTATATTTTGGAATTGTTAGGGAATAATTTTGCACGAATTGCTTTAATTATCAGTATAAAAGTACTATCATTTATGTGGTAAAATACAGTATTCATTTATTGCGCTGTCGTACACAAACATGACAATTCTGCCTCCATCTTACGAATTTTCGATCAGGTCACGTGTCCTGACGCGAGTTTAACATTTTTTACCCATCACAAAAAAAGTGCACAACGCCGCTAAAGAAGTTTTCACTTCAAAAATGGCGGATCGGATTCCTGATACTCTCTTATGGGTTATTAAGGAGGTCAACATTTCGTTATGTTTTGAGTAGGGCACATCATTTCTGGGATATAGTTATTATTCTAAAATAATTCAAAAATGGAAAGCGTGGAAGCGTGACGATGACGCGAGTTCTATGATTTTTGTTTACCCAAGAAGTGCTCAACGCGCCTAAAGAAGTTTTCACTTCAAAAATAAAATTACAAAAAAAAATTAAATCAATTAAATATTAATACACTATCCATATAGCACATGACATCGTTGTAGTCATTTACAATTATTATAAATTTAAATAGCAGATCGTGGCTACTGTATCACTATAAGGATGAATATTGTATATTACTTTTTTTGTTTATTGCCTTTGGTGGCAGACGAGCTAGTAGCCCACCTGATGGAAAGTGGTAACGACTGCTCATGGGCTTCAGCAATGTTTAACTTCTATCGGTAGTCCACAAAGACTGCCCCAATTCTTTTTTGTAATTTTACTTCATTTTAATTTTTGCGTTAGAAATAATGATAAATAATAATAATAATATTCTACCACATACACACAACACCATCTAGCCCAAACTAAGCAGAGCTTGTACTATGGGTACTAGATAATGGATAAACATACATATATACTTTTTTTTTTGTAAATACATACATATTATACATAGAAACACCCAGACCAAGACAAACATCAATGTTCATGCACATAAATGTTTGACTTGTGCGGGAATCGAACCCGCGATCTCAGGCGTGGCAGTCGGTTACACTAACCACTACGCCATCGAGGGTACGTCAAATGATGAATGATATTTATTTCACAGAAAATGGAGTACATTTAAGGATTTTGTGGTATAATTAATACATTTAGCTCTTCCATTTAGTCACGATGTGGTATGCGAAATGATTTACATTTTTAAAATAATTCTAATTAATGTATAGGTATGACAATTAAATTAAATTAGTGACATTGTTATTTAAAAATAATTTTGTAATATATTATCATAAATTGTTTAACGTAGAAACTCCTTAAGGGAATAGTATGACTTTTCTAGTAGCCATGCCATAAGGTGTTTCTTAAATCGATAAAGAGGTAAGTCTTTAAAATATTCCGGAACTTTGTTATATATAGTTATGCACATACAGTAACAATTAATTTAGAGTAGTAGAGCCTCGCTGATGTCAGCATGAATGGGCCGGCTCGACCGGGGAAGGACTACCCTCTCACAGAATATCGACGTGAAATACCAGTATTCCTACTGATGTTTCGTTCGGTGAGTGAGAGTGCCGGAGGCCCAATCACCCACTTTCCCCCATTTTTCATCCTTCCCGCTCCTTCTCCTTCCGACTTACTTTCCTAATAGGTCGGCAACGCGCTAGTGATGCCTCTGGTATCGCAGGTGTCCATAGGCTACGGTGACCACTTACCATCAGGTGGGCCGTATGCTTGTTTGCCACCTTAGTAGAGTAAAAAAAAAAATTTTTATTCATATAATGTAATGAAAACTGTGAATAGTGTACACACCTTTAAGTGATGCTTTTACTCTGCATCCCAGATAATGAATGTGTAATATTAATTATTTTGTAAGAATGTCGTTGGTACCTACCTTGAATAAATAAATAAATAAATAATTAGTGGAGGGCCTGGAGATTTGTAACACAGGCTTCGAGCCTAGTGCAGGCTCCAGCTATCAACAAGGAACTCTGTATATTATTTAAGTTTTAAATATTCTAAGTAGGTAACCCATTGTACCTTGTGAGAGAAAATAATTCTTACTTCCTTATCCTTACTAATATTATAAATGCGAAAATGAGTTTGTTTGTTTGTTTGTTTGTTACGCTTTCACGCCTTATCTACTCAACCGATCAACATGAAATTTTGCATACACGTTGTCAGAGGTACAGAATAGGACATAGGGTACCTTTCATCCAGAAAAAAGAACTGTTGCAAACCTAACCTACATTTACGCGAGTGAAGCCGCGGGTGAAAACTAGTATATCATATTCTGAATCATGTCAACCATCATGATGATCGGTCGAGTAGTTAAGGCGTGAAAGCGTAACAAACAAACTCACATTCGCGTTTATAATATTAGTTAGTATTCTTCCAACGCTAATAATTCGATAACACAACACAGGCATACCAAAAAATATAACTGAAAATATCAATTTCTGAAATAGCAGATGCTATATTTTTTCAACGTTATAACGTTAAACGATGCGGAATATGTTATTTCAGGATACCGGTGTTTTTCTTTAATTATATTACTTGTCGATCTTTTCAGGGATCCCTTTGTGAAAAGTATATTGTGTTTGATTTAGTAGGTACGTTATTATTAAACAGCCCCCGTGGCGCAGCGGTTGTGAATGCGACTGCTGTGCATGAGGTCTCGGGTTCGAGTCCCGGGTCGGGCCAACAAAAAATATTGGGATTTTCTATTAAGAAATCGAAATAGCAGCCCGGAGTTAGGAAGTTGGCGGTGTTAGTCACTCCGGTATGAAACATAAGTGTAATCTCTGTTCCCTAACTCTCATGATCCGATGGGACAGTAATCCGACACGACCGGAGAGAGATCAGGCGCAGGACCAACGGCTTTACGTGCTTTCTGAGGCACGGGGGTGTCTAACACCGCCAACTGCCTAACTCCGGGCTGCTATTGAGATTTCTTAACAGAAAAACCAATAACTTTTTGTTGGCCCGACCCGGGATTCCAACCCGAGACCTCATACACAGCAGTCAGATTGACTACCGCTGCGCCACGGAAGCAGTCATATCATCTTACAATACGTGTTACGTGCTACAAGCTTTATTGCAACGAAAAGTTCCTTTCAGTAATTTGTATTAACTGTTGAATACAAAAAGGAACCAGCCATTTATAAATCCAAACTAATAATATAAAATGTGAATGTGAGTTTGTTACGCTTTCACGTCTTAAGACTGCGCCTGTGCGAAATGTGCCAAAACAGGCGGTCACAGTTAGGTGAATAAAATCAACACTTTTTGTTTAATACAAATATAAAATATACTTTTACCATAACAATTAATGTGTTTACAATTACTTCGTGTAAAAAACTTTAAATAATTAATATGCTCGCCAACAAAATTACGCAAATTTGCACGTAAAATGCAAAAACGTAAGCTCGTATTAAGTGATTTTTTTAGATTATAACAGTAGAAATCTATCCTATTTTACAGCTAAAACGAAACATAAATAGTTATATTACAATTTGTCCGTCCCAAATATTTAAGTTATTGGTTGACAATAAAGATACATATTTATCAAAAAAGCACTTCAAATCCTCCATACAATTTCACTATGGCGGCCGCGCGCCGATTTGAATATCGAGCTCTGTCAGTCAGTCCAACCGCGTCTTACGCTCGGCGCAGTCTTAACTACGAGACCGATCATCATGAAAGGAGATGTTTCACTTTTGTATAGGACTCCGGCTGTAACTTGTACATCCTCAGGAACCCTAAATACATTTAGTGAAGCAATTCTTTATTAATTTCTAGAATTTTCATTGCGCAAAATAAAATATAAAATGTTTGACGTTTGTCGTGCGGACTATCTATGACCAGACAAGTTGGTAGATGACATTTATACATAACATAGAATGCTAGAATTGTCAGAAGTAAAAGAACTCTTGCTGGAATAATATTCACACAATTGATAGTTCTTGTAAAAATGAAAGGAAAACGTATGAATTCAGGAAAGTGTAATAAGAAACACCAATTCAGCATTGGAATATTTATTATGTCAATATGACATTGACAGTTAATGTCAAACATAATTTTATTATTATTTTTATTTTATATCAATTGTGTTGAATACTTTTATTTCATGACATTCACTTCAATTTATTATTTTAATGATTTTTAGGAATATGTTTTGCATTATAAAACAATTACCAAAAAATATGCTATTTCCGGGTGGAAGACGCTGACGACTGTAATACAATTTAATATTAGCACGGTCGTCAACGGCAACCTCTTAACATATGTACCATTGTTCGGTTTTATTTAAGATCAGTTTAAGAGAAATTTGTATGACTATTTGTTGAATAAACTATTATTATAACATAAATAAAATGTTTCGTTCCTGCAAAATCAGTATTAAGTATTTTATATATACTAGCAGTAGCATAGTGGTCAAAATTCGACCATAATTGATTTAAATTTTAAGTTTGATAGCTAGTAAGGTTTTAATGTCTGTAACTTTACCCTTATAAAGACATTTCATTTAGATTTCGCCAAGGCTATACAGGTTAATTTAACTATCTTTTTCAAACAAATTATTATTTACTTAACTATACTCTTTCATTGACGATATTCCTAAGCTTCCTACTTTGTTTTCTTTTTTTATACATATAAATAAGGTATATATGTAACCATAATTACGAAAAATTGTCAGACGAACAATGGCGGAATACTACGAACGCGATTCGACTGCGTGTGTGAAATGCATGGTTGTGTACGTGTAGCGCTTTCTCATTAATTTAATGTATTTCTAATGCATATTTTATATAACATACATACATACATACATAGATTCACGCCTGTTTCCCAGAGGGGTAGGCAGAGACTACGGATTTCCATTTGCTACGATCCTGACACACTTCTCTGGCTTCATTCACTTTCATCACATTCCTCATACACGCCCGTCGGTTCAAGGAGCTCTTAACCTGGCCTTTGTCCAGAACGCCTCCGATCTGGTCGAGAAACGTTCGCCTAGGTTTTCCTCTTGCGACTGTTCCATTCACACTAGCCTTATAAACTTTCTTAGTCAGTCTTTCCTCGTCCATTCTTTCTACATGTCCAAACCAGCTTAACATACCCTTTTCTATTCTTGTAACTATATCCACTTTCATGCCGCATCTCTCTCTAATCACACTATTTCTTATTCTATCTTTCAGAGTCACACCACATATGCTTCTCAACGCTCTCATTTCTACAGCATTTATTCTGCTCTCATGCTTCTTTTGCCATACCCAACTTTCACTTCCATACATAAGTGTGGGCACTAATAGTCCTCTATGAACAGCCAAACGTGCCTTTTCAGATACATTTCGACTGTTCATAAAAGCGCGTAGGGCTCCATTCACTTTGTTGCCAGCAATCGTTCTCCTTTCAATATCTCCGTCATGTTTACCATCCCTTGTAAACCAAGTACCCAAATATACAAACTCTTTCACTTGCTCCACTTTTTCTCCATCAATCATAATATTACACATCGTCACGCACTCTTCCTTTTCAAATACCATTACTTTCGTATTGCTTACATTTATTTTCATTCCTTTACTCTCAAAAGCACCATGCATAATAGTTACCATCGCCTGCAACTCTTCCGCCGATGACGCAAGTATTACTTGGTCATCGGCATAAAGAAGGCATTTGACAAGTAACTCATTCATTCTTAATCCCCATTCACAATCTTTTAAATCTTTCAAACAATTGTCCATGTTAAACAGCCAAGGTGACGCTACACATCCTTGTCTAACACCTTTATCGATGCTAAACCACTCTGTGTAGGTCCCATTTATCCTAACACAAGCTCTGGAATCATCATAAAGAGATTTCAGAGCTCGCGTGAGGTTGCTATTCACTCCATACATGGACAATGCCGACCAAAGGTCATTCCTCACCACTTTATCATAAGCCTTTTCCAGATCCACGAATGCGCAATAGACCTTTTGACCTTTGGCCAAAACTTTTTCGGCTATGCTCCGTAAGGAAAAGACCTGATCCGTACATCCCATACCCTTTCGAAATCCCGTTTGTGCATCCCATATTTTCTTGTCGGTTACTTTCACTATCCTTTCAATAAAATATATAAATACTAGGTTTTGCGCGCGGCTCCGTTCGTGTGGTATCTACATCAATAAAAAGTAGCCTATGTCTTTCCCCAGGTTTTAAACTATATCTGTGCCAAATTTCATCTAAATCGGTTGAGTGGTTTAGCCGTGAAAAGATAACAGACAGACAAACAGATAGACAGACAACAGAGTTACTTTCGAATTTATAATATTAGTAAGGAGTAAGGATTAGCATTTGCCCCTCCTTCTCCATATAAACTTTAACTGTGCCAAATTTCATACTCCTCCGTCCGCGCAATTTTCGTAAAAAGGGGTACAAAGTCTTTGCTTCACGTATTAATATATAGATTTATCGTTCGCTTTAACAGTGAAAGAAAATATCAAGCATGTCTGAGAGTTGTATATAATGTTCTCGAAGATATGTGAAATCGGACAACCCGCACTGCAAAGAGGTCTATACCTAGCAGAGGGACAGCTTATATACAAAGTCAAAGACAAAAATAATTTTTTCATTTAGGTCACAAAGTAACACTTATGAACGTCAAAATATATAGGTTAGTGAGTTTACTAAGATTTATGTTAGTTGCTAGGTTCAGAGCCGATATTATCTTTATATATATATAATTCTACCGTACGTGTGTATGCCACTGAACTTCTCCTAAACGGCTGGACCGATTTTGATGAAATTTTTTGTGTGTTCAAGTGGATTCGAGAATGGTTTAGATATGTTTTTTTTGTATGTACAGTACAAGGTCTGTCGGGACAGCTAGTATTATTTAAATTACAAAAACATTAAGTGTACCAAATTTCACATACTTAGATAATACAAGAGTATTTTGGTATTTTAGTAAAAATTATACTTTAATTATAATAATTACATAGCGATATAATTATAATAAGCTAATTACATTAATTAATAAGCGAACTCGTTGGCTCTATCGTACATGCGCGCTTTGCCCGAGGCAACACGCTTGGGAAATCATCCGGCGTACCCGCGCGGGCCGTGTGTGGTCTGAGGCAAAAGCGACTTGACAAATACATCTTCGATATTATATGAATATGTTTCTGTCATACTGTTCTTGTTAAATCGTGGATAATGTAGTGGGCTGCAATATTGTAACATACCATTGTGCAGTTCCTATATTTAATCATATTGTATACTAACTGTTACCTGCGGCTTCGTCCGCGTAGATTTTAACTAAAAAGTGTTTGTCGCCGCGGAACCCAACTATATTTCTCTGCCCAAGTTACTTAAATGGCGTAGTTTTTATAGTGTAAAGCTAGGTAATAGTATGGCTTACTCAAAAACAACATTTAAATATGCGTCGTTAGATTACACGCTATCACAGAATGCGTAAGAAAAATAAAGATTCACAGCTCCTCCCCCGTAGGTGATAGCGTGATAATATGTAGCCTGTATGTTGATCCGACCTGTTAGTAATATTCATGCAAAATTTGAAGTAAATCTATGCAGTACTTTTTGAGTTTAGCCCGGACATACATACAGACAAACAGACAAAAATTCTAAAAACTATATTTTTGGCTTTGATATCGATTGTAGATCGAGCCCCAAGTATTCTTTTAAAAAAATATTCAATGTACAGTTTTGACTTTCCCACGATTTTATTATATGTATAGATTGTAGCTGTTTATTATCCCAAATTATAATAAAATAAAATAAAATATGAGGGTAGAGGGACGAAAAGGGGGAGGAAGACCAAAGAAAAGATGGATGGACTGTGTGAGGATGGATATGAAAGGGAAAGGGGTAAATGATCAGATGACGGGTGACAGAGAAGTATGGAAGCGAAGGACATACTGCGCCGACCCCAAATTTTTTTTCTTTATTTTTATACAACTAAGGTGGCAAACAAGCATACGGCCCACCTGATGGTAAGTGGTCACCGTAGCCTATGGACGCCTGCTACACCAGAGGCATCACTTGCGCGTTGCCGACCCTTTAGGAAAGGACGTGGGAAGGATAGGGAGCGAGATGGGGGAAAGGGGTGATTGGGTCTCCGGTACTCTCACTCACCGAACGAAACACAACAGTAGGACTACTGCTATTTCACGTCGATATTCTGTGAGAGGGTAGTCCTTCCCCGGTCGAGTCGGTCCATTCATGCTGAAATCAGCGAGGCTCTACTTTTCAAAAACTGAGGCCAGGGCAGGTGAATGATGATTAACTAGTTTTGACCCACGTTTATAATGACTGCTCCACTCCCGTGGCCCGTAGCGTGATGTTATATAGCCTATATTACTGACGGATAAAGTAGCTTTCTAATGGTGAAATAATTACATAATAATTGTCTTACGAATACACAAATGTTACACATTGAAATTGAATAGCTTTTAAAGGATTTTATCGCGTTAATGAAACAGTCGCAAAAGGCAGACCTAGGCGAACGTTTCTTGATCAGATCGGAGACGTTCTGGACAAAGGCCAGGTTAAGAGCACCTTAAACCGCCGAGCGTGTATGAGGAATGTGATGAAAGTGAATGAAGCCAGAGAAGTGTGTCAGGATCGTAGCAAATGGAAATCCGTAGTCTCTGCCTACACCTCTGGGAAACAGGCGTGAATCTATGTACGTATGTAGGTATTTATGTATGTAAATAAATTCATATTTGTATTTATAATATTAGTGACGATTAAAATAAAGTAAAATACTTAATAGAAAACCCAATAACACTTTGTCTAATCCAGTTACTGTACTCAAGTCCTCATGCAGCATACAGAACCGCTGTATCACCGACGTAGCAATATAAATTTATCCTTAATCCTAAACCTAACTAATATTATAAAAGCGAAAATGAGTTTGTGTGTTTGTTACCATTTCACGCCTAAACCACTGAACCGATCATCCTGAAATTTTGCATATACGTTGACAGGTGTACAGAAACGGACATAGGCTACCTTTCATCCCGAAAATAATTACTGTTCCCGAGAAAAACAATAATAACGTTCTTATGATAATAGATGGCGCCACGAGTCTTTCGAATCATGATTGAATTATATTATTACAAGCAGAGTACAACCCAAATTGATTGTCAAATTCTAAATTAACGCGAGCGAAGCCGCGGGCAAAAGCTAGTTCCAAAATATAGCCCAAACAACAATTTTTAAGCCCGTTTCCTCTTACATATTAAACCATACACCAAACTCACACACTACCCACCCACTAGAGGTATAAAATTCATGAACAATGGAGTTTCTGGGTTTTAAACCGTGGGCTTGGGCAAGTTTAACCCAACAGTGGGCATCTATCACTATAATAAGTAAGGATCGAATTTCGGTTAAGGCTTAAAAATTAAAAAAAAAAAGAAGGAGACTGATCATCTGCGCAGAAGATATGATAGTGTAGAAGTATGTGTAAACACAAGTACACTCTCTGTTCTCTCTCTCATAGTGCGATGTGACGTCACGACACGACCGGAGAGAGATCAGGCGCAGGACCAACAGCTTTAAGTTCTTTCTGAAGCACGAGGGTGTGTTAACATTTGTGAACATTTTATTTTTTACTGTATAGGATGCAAACGAGCAGACGGATCGCCTAATGGTAAGCGATTACCGCCGCCCATGGACACTCGCAACACCAGAGGAGTTACAAATGCGTTGCTGGCCTTTTAAATTTGCCCTCACCAGAAGGGGAGACGGTTGGGCCTCCGGTACCCTCACTCACTCGACGAAACACAACGCAAGCGCTTTTACGCCAGTTTTCTGTGAGGCCGTGGTATCACTCCGGTTGAGCCGGCCGATTCATGCGGAAGCGTGGCTCTCCCACGGTTGAAATTTACTAAAAGAGAAATTACATTTTACATTTTCTTATAATTCTACTTACATCTATATATTAATACGTGAAGCAAAAACTTTGTACCCCTTTTTACGAAAATTGCGCGGACGGAGGAGTATGAAATTTGGCACAGTTGAAGTTTATATGGAGAAGGAGGGGCGAATGCTAATATTTTTATAAAATATGCATTAGAAATATATTCATTAATGAAAAAACTGTACACGCACTCAACCATGCATATGACACACGCAGTCGAAGCGCGTAACTATGGTTACATATATCAATATATAATGACATATATCAGCAATATCTTACAGGCAAACTTTGGTCGAATTTCGAGCACTAGGCGACTGCTAGTATTAATAATTACATGTACCTGTTATAAGAATAAGAAAATTACTAAAGAACTTCAAGCCTGTCTCGTGGAGTTCTTGCGTAGTGTTACCAAAGCACTTAATTTATTTATTTTACATTCTATGTTATTATTATTGCAGTGCTATATTTAATTTTATATTACATTTATTTATTGACGTGACAACGTCTAATAAAGCGATAAACGGATGACTCATTGTCCCGTTACGCTCATTGTCCCGTTACGCTCATTGTAACGTTACGATCGGAGCGAGAGCGCTACACGAGCGAGCGAAAGGCACAATCGGCTTGTATGACGTTGTCACGTTAAACTATCGTCCGTAAACCGACTTTACAGACAACCAATTTTTTTATTATTAGGCTTTTTTCCAGATAGTCTCTGCCTCGCACAGCAAAACTGTGGGTATTTCCGAACCAATACGACCTTCAAACCTTTAAGAAAAGAGAGTACTCCTTTTTAAAAAGCCGGCAACTCACTTGTTATTCTTCTGGTGTTGCTGGTGTCCATGGGCGGCGGTAATCGCTTACCATCAGGCGATCCGACTGCTCGTTTGCCTCCTATAGGTACCATAAAAAAAGTTAATATTATTATTACCAGCTTTTTACACTATCCTTTCAATGTAATGTGTGAGCTCACACATGTTGTGTACACTTTCTAAGTACGGTGAGTACACATCTATGATTTATATATTTGATTGTATATTTGCTTGATACATGAGTCTTCTTTCTTTGTTATACGTTAACAAAAACGGCGACAGGAAAAACTTCGTTGGTATTTCAACATCATTAACTGTCTTAGAGTCTGATAAAAACGAATCATTAGTCCTAAGCCCTTATCCTATCAAAGGATAGATCTTACATGCTGGGAATATACTGCCGTCATAAGGAAAAAAGAAATGCATCATCATCATCATCATCATGTCAGCCAAAAGACGTCCACTGCTGGACATAGGCCTCCCACAAAGATAGGCATGCCAAAAAACAAATTTAAGTTTTATGGCATTATTTTGTTACTGATTTGAGAATTTTAATTACGGAAAAGAAATTAATTTACGGCTTTTTTCTTTATGACGGCAGTACAAGAAGGATTTATTTTGTTATATTGACAATTACTGTCCCCCGCGGTTTTATCCACGTTTATGATGACTGCTCCGCTCCTGTGGCTCATAGCGTGATGTTATATAGCCTATGTTACTGACGGATGATGTAGCTTTCTAATGGTGAAAGAATTATCAAAATCGGTCATTTAGTTTTCAGTTTATTCATCATAAATAAGAATTATTCCTTTTTATAATATTAGTATAGAGTAGAAGTATAGAGTAGCTGATCTCCGCGGTTTCACCCACGTTTATGATGACTCTCCGCTCCCGAGGCTCATAGTGTGATGTTATATAGTCTATGCTACTCCTAGATAAAGCAGCTTTCTAATGGTGAAATATTTATTAAAATCGGTCCAGTAGTTTTTGAGTTTAATCATTACAAATAAAATATTACCTTTTTATAATATTAAATTTTCAAATTTAAAATTAATATTTAAAAAATGTTTATTGCTTTGCCCCAATGTAGTATAATATAATAATAGATGGTAGACTTATAACTAAGTATCAATTGTGGACCCTGTCGAGCACATCATACTAAATATATTAGGAGAGAGGAACAGAGCTTGTCCCTTAATATTTTTATTATATTTATCATCATCATCATCATCATCAGGCTATGATAGTCCACTGCTGGACATAGCCCTCCCCCAAAGAGCGCCATAGCGCCCTGTCTTCAGCTTGCCGCATCCAGCATCTGCCTGCAGTCTTTCGCAAATCGTCATCCCACCTGGTCGGAGGGCGTCCTACACTACGTTTGCCGAGTCGCGGTCTCCACATTATATTAATAAATTATTATTAAAAATTAGTATAGAGACTCCCGTTTTTAAGTATTTGGTGCCAGTACGAAGGACGGAAGGAGTCGACATTCTCAAAATGTCACTCTCTTACAGCAACAGTTTTGTCCGATTACTTCTTACCCAAGTGGGAGACGGTTGGACTGCCACGCAGAGATCTTATGTTCGATCTCAAGGCGCGCAACTCTGACTTTTCAAAGTTATGTGCGTATTAGCTTTTGCCCGCGGCTTCGCTCGCGTTAATTTAGAATTTGACAATCAATTCGGGTTGTACTCTGTTTGTAATAATATAATTCAATCGTGCTTCAAAACACACGTAGCGCCATCTATTATCATAAGAACGTTATTGTTGTTTTCCTCGGGAACAGTAATTTTTTTCGGGATGAAAGGTAGCCTATGTTTGTTTCTGTACACCTGTCAACGTATATGCAAAATTTCAGGATGATTGGTGCAGTGGTTTAGGCGTGAAAAGGTAACAAACAAACAAACTCATTTTCGCTTTTATAATATAAGTTAGGATTAAATAGTTAATTATCGCTCGCTTTAACGGTGAAGGAAAACATCGTGAGGAAACCTGCATGTCTGAGAGTTCTCCATAATGTTTGCGAAGATATGCGAATTCTGCCAACTCGCACTGGGCCAGCGTAGTAGACTATGGCCTTACCCTTCTCACACTGAGAAGAGGGCCGTGCCCAGCAGTGGGACGGTTTAATTCAGGGCTGGTATTATATTTATACTTTTTATCAATCGGTGAAACATATATTAATATTATAAAGAAAAAACATATTTTGTATCCTTATTGCTGCTGTCCGGATTTCCTTTGAACGGTATTTTATTGAAGTACATTTTAAATGTTTAATGTTTGCTAGTCATCAAAGAGGATACATGTGAAATAAAAATATTATTTTCAAATAAAATGTTAGCCCTCTGGATATTTGTATATGTTTTTAATCTAATGTAGATTAAAAACATATACAAATATCCAGGTTGTCAGAGACAATATACACACATATATAGATTCACGCCTGTTTCCCAGAGGGGTAGGCAGAGACTACAGATTTCCATTTGCTACGATCCTGATAAACTTCTCTGGCTTCATTCACTTTCATTACATTCCTCATACACGCCCGTATAAAATATCTATACTTCTATACTAATATTATAAAGCTGAAGAGTTTGTTTGGTTGAACGCGCTAATCTCAGGAACTACTACTTCGAATTTATAAATTGTTTTTGTATTCGATAGCTTATTTATCGAGGAAGGCTATAGGCTATCTAACATCACGCTACGACTCACGGGGGCGGCGCAGCTTGTAATATAACATCAGCCCTGTTTTATACTATTCTTTTGTTCGGCACGGAACTCTTTCAATGTGAGAAGGGTTAGGGTATAGTCCACAACGCTGGCCCAATTCGGGTTGACAGACTACACATATCTTCGAGAACATTATGTAGAACTCTCGAGCAGCGATAGCTCAGTGGAGAGACCAACATACTGCAATGCAGAGGGTCTCGGGTTCAAACCCACGTCGCGCACCTCTAACTTTCAGAAGTTATATGACTTTTCGAAATTATGTGCCTATTGATTGACAATTATCGCCTCGTACCTCGGAGAGCACGTTAAGCCGTTGGTCCCGGCTGTCATGATCATCTATGGCAGTCGTTATTGGGAGAGTGTCGACACAAAAGATCCCACTGGGTCGAAGTGTCGCTGGTCTGCACTGACTGGCCTCCACATAAGATAAGATTAGATGTAGAACTCTCAGACATGCAGGTTTCCTCACGATGTTTTCCTTCACTGTTAAAGCGAGCGATAAGTAACTATACACACATAACTTCGAAAGTTAGAGATGCGTACCTTGGCATCGAATGAGATCCCTATGTGCCAGTCCACCTGTCTCCCGCTAGGCTATCGCTGCTATTTTTGTATGTAAGAACGACTGACTGCCTCCGTGGCGCAGCAGTAGTGAATGCGACTGCTATACATGAGGTCTCGGGTTCGAATCCCGAGTCATACCAACAAAAAGTTATTAGGTTTTCCAGTTAAGAAATCTCAATAGCAGCCCGGAGTTAGGAAGTTGGCGGCAGTGTTGCCAACTCCTATAAATTCGAGTCGCTAGATTCAATATCAAAAGTCGCCAGAAAGTCGCTAAAACTGATTCTGCTGTGATTTTTCGATTTTTCGGTAGAGAATTACCAAAAAAAAAGGTCTGCCACCTACTATGGTAGGTTCAATCCCGAGAATTGTAGGACACCCTCTTAAGAAATCTCAATACGAGCCCGGAGTTAAGAAGTTGGCGGTGTTAGACACTCCCGTGCCTCGGAAAGCGCGTAAAACTGTTGGTCCTGCGTCTGATCTGTCTCCGGTCGTGTCGGATTACCGTTCCATCGGATCATGAGAGTTAGGGAACAGAGAGTGCACTTGTGTTTTCGCACACACTTGTGCACTATAATATCTCCTGCGTAGTTGGCCAGTCTCCGTTAAGACTGGCCACCGTGGCCGATATTCGGTCTGGAGGATATTATGTAAGAACGAAAACTTTTAATTTAATTTCATCATAACCAAACGCTTCAGGGTAAACGTAGAAAAATTAGTTTACTTTTCATAATTCTATTGAAATGTATAAAACAAGTTTTCTGTGATTTTATTTCACGAGAGTAATTTTAACTATAGTTCACGAAGTATAATAGAAAAGTTTAACTATTTAATATGTAATGGTTAGTTCAAATTGGTTCACGTTAGTTTTATTTTTCACTTACATTTGGACGTACTTTCTGTAAAACGTTCCAATCCACAAAGTTAACATTTTGAGATAATCGTGATTGAAGTTCAATCCCGTAGTGCTTCTTCATACATGTGGGTTGGGCTACTAAGTCATGATTTCATATTTAGAGTGATAGTAGAGCTACCACATTGTTCCAGCTAGTAAATAGTAACCCCGTGACTAATTTGCTAATAATAACTCGACTTTGACCCGAGTGTGGGTTGGAACGTTTTTCAGAAAGTACGTCCATTTATAAAAGTACCGGCTATCCCTTTGGAAGTGTGCTATGTCTGGATGAAAGGTACCCTATGTCCTTTTCTGTACCCCTGATGACGTGTATGCGAATTTTCATGAATCATCATGGAGTTTCAGCCCTGAAATACTCGAGCGATCATTATGAAATTTCGCATACACTTCAATAATATTCTAATATTCTATCACATACACACATCGATCAAATATACCATAGATGCACGATCGTCGCTCTAAAAACGGCCCCAACAAAACTGTGCATAAATCAGTCGTATGCGCTATATTATGCACCTGTCCCACTCACTCTTGCGTGCGCCGCCCGTAAGCGAGAGCGAATCGACACCACTACTACGGTGGAGACCGTACCATATACTTAGTACGCTTGCGTATCGCGAGTAACACACTTAGAACGCTTTACATTGACGCGTTTTAACTAAACTATTACAAAATGTTTCTCAGTGGGCGTTCAATGGTTATTCCGGTTTATTTCCTGGATTGCATATAATAAATGCAGACACTTATAAGTAAGTAGTACTGGTCAGTGCCACATATTGACGCGGTTTTTGTA
The DNA here is from genome assembly GCA_963564715.1 of Catocala sponsa. NCBI lineage: Eukaryota > Metazoa > Arthropoda > Insecta > Lepidoptera > Erebidae > Catocala > Catocala sponsa. Next base: position 2,522,320 of record OY751356.1, on the reverse strand, counting down.
TGAGAATGTGCATCTATGGTATATTTGATCGAAGCATACACACAACACCATCTAGCCCAAACTAAGCAGAGCTCGTACTATGGATACTAGACAATGGATAAACATACATATATACTTTTTTTTTTGTAAATACATACATATTATACATAGAAACACCCACACCAAGACAAACATCCATGTTGATGCACACAAATGTTTGACTTGTGCGGGAATCGAACCCGCGACCTCAGGCGTGGCAGTCGGTTACACTAACCACTATGCCATCGAGATACATAGATCAGGGATACAGAAAAGGACATAGGGTAAAAAAACATAGTAACTATGTTTTTTTTCTGGATTAACCAGGAAAAAGCACGGTAACTATTTTTTTTTTAACCTCGGTGAATGCTCCTTATGCATACTCTCGCCACACCTCGCCACAAAGGGAGGCGAGAGAGCAATGTCGGGCTCTCCCGAAACTTAGGGTCTACTGACTAAAATTTTGTAAGGTGGGTGGGTCGCTGGAACTGACTACCGACCTACCCAGCAGGGCCCAATGCAGAAAAAAACTGTTACTAATTTAAACTAACCTACATTTAAACGAGCGAAGCCGCGGGCAAACTTTAGATTTTTGAAGTAAAAACTTCTTTAGCGGCGTTGTGCACTTTTTTGTGATGGGTAAAAAATGGTAAACTCGCGTCAGGACACGTGACCTGATCGAAAATTCGTAAGACGGAGGGAGAATTGTCATGTTTGTGTACGATAGCGCAATAAATGAATATTGTATTTTACCACATAAATGATAGTACTTTTATACTGATAATTAAAGCAATTCGTGCAAAATTATTCCCTAACCATTCCAAAATATCAAAAACGCACAACGTTAATATTCAAGTTTTCACTTCTGCCGGCACTGCCGGAGTGCAACCCGTTGTTTTTTTTTTATGCTACTAAGGTGGCAAACAAGCATACGGCCCACCTGATGGTAAGTGGTCACCGTAGCCTATGGACGCCTGCAACACCATAGGCATCACTAGCGCATTGCCGACCTTTTAGGAAAGTAAGCGGGAAGGAGAAGGAGCGAGAAGGGGGAAAGAGGGTGATTGGGCCTCCGGCACTCTCACTCACCGAACAAAACAACAGTAGGAATACTGGTATTTCACGTCGATATTCTGTGAGAGGGTAGTCCTTCCCCGGTCGAGCCGGCCCATTCGTGCTGAAATCAGCGAGGCTCTACTACTCTAAAATTAAATCTACTAGTCTAGTATTAGTATAGATTGAAATTAGTCTCAAAACCTATTGGAAGATGTTTTTCTATTCCAGTATACCTGTTTAGATTCGTTAATCGTTCTTCCCATAGTTGTTGTGTATGTATGTGAGTTTATATGTCTTACTTCACATCTAAATAAGGCTTCGTAGATTGGTGTGTACTTAATAATGCGGAAAATACGTTGTCGCCATGCAAGAGCGTCAGCAAAAATATGACAAGCCCCACAATTTTTCAAGTGAAAACTTCTTTGAGCACTTCTTGGGTGAACAAAAATCATGGAATTCGCGTCATCGTCACCGAACGCTTTCCATTTTTGAATTATTTTTGGTTTATAAAGAGATGTTTATGATCAAGGATGAAAATTTTCACTTCCATCGATAGTCCATTGAAATGTTACATGAGCTTTACATTTTTTAGAGGACGCAATTTTATTTTTGGGACATGTGTGGGGGGGGGGTCAATAGAAGCTTAACCCCAAGTTTGTGGGGTTGCCGCCCTTGTCCCCCGGCCGCCATTTTGGAAAAAGGGGTGCAAACACCTTTTTCGCTATATCTCGGAAACTATGCGTCCTACAAAAAATTCGTAAAAACATAATTTGTAGCAAAACGCTTTGCCTACAAATATGTTCATTTAACTTTTTGCCCTAAATTTAAAATTAAAGAAGTTATAAGCAAAAAAGTGAGAAAATTTCTAAAGTTTTCTTTTTTGCTCTATATCTTTTTTTATACATTTTACAAAAAATTACCTCAGACCAATCTTGTAGATGGTGTTTTAAGAAAAAATTTTCTAAATTTTTTTTTTTATTTCATTCATTTAAAACGCTGTTACAGCACTCCAAAGGTGACCGGGTTCGTCAATGCTCATGAGAATCCTGTCAAAACGAAATGTTTAACTTAGTTTTATGATCTAATTACGTCCTCTAATAAATGCAATATTAGGTCCTTAAATTGTAACATTTCAATGGACTAGATCTTTCAGAGAGTAGCCATTTTTCAAATTTAAATCCAAATTAATAAAATGGCTGATCGAAATGTCTTTTTATACGATTAAGGAATTTTTCGACTATAAACAGAAATTATTATTAACAATTTAAGTGACATTTTATATTAATTGTATACTTACCTATTATTATCTTTTGCTGCCCTTTTTTTAATTAATTTTATTGTTTTGCTTTAATTTATCTTATCTTATCTTATGTGGGGGCCAGTCAGTGCAGACCGGCGACACTTCGACCCAGTGGGATCTTTTGTGTTGACACTCTCCCAATAACGACTGCCATAGATGTTCATGGCAGCCGGGACCGACGGCTTAACGTGCTCTCCGAGGCACGGAGCAGGCGATAATTGTCAATCAATACGCACATAATTTCGAAAAGTCATATAACTTCCGAAAGTCAGAGGTGCGCGACGTGGGTTCGAACCCGAGACATGCATTGCAGTCTGTTGGTCTCCCCACTGAGCTCGCTGTTCTTAAATTAATTAATTTAGATTGCCTAAATTAAATTGCTTTAATTTAGTATTATCTACTATTATTTTAATATTGTATGCCATTAATTATTTCCTTTATAACTACTAATAACATTGCCTCCATATAAATGTATGATATTGATATTATATCGACGTGGAATACCAGTAGTCCTACTGTTGTGTTTCGTTCGGTGAGTGAGAGTACCGGAGGCACAATCACCCCCTTTCCCCCATCCCGCTTCCTTTCCTTCCCACGTCCTTTCCTTAAGGGTCGGCAACGCGCAAGTGTTGCCTCTGGTGTCGCAGGCGTCCATAGGCTACGGTGACCACTTACCATCAGCTGGGCCGTATGCTTGTTTGTCACCTAACTTGAATAAAAAAAAAAAAATAATATTCGTATTATAATCAAAATAATTGTATAATCATAGTAATCATAGTAATTTCTCTAAAATGTATTTAATTTAGTTGTGATACTTATTATGTAATTTTCGCACGCCTTTCAAGTGCGAGATTTGCAAAGAGCCTTTTATTATTTATCACCACTAATGTCAACCATATCTCTTGCGAAATAAATTTTTAATTAAATTAAAATTTTACTATGGTGGCCGCGCGCCGATTTGAATATGCGCCGCACGGGCTCTGTCATTATCTGTCTTACGCTCGGCGCACTGTTAACTAGGTACTCAACCCATTATTATGAAATTTCACATATCCGTTGTAAGGAGAACAGAAAATGACATAATTATATAGGATACCTTTCATCCAGAAAAAAGTAGATACTTTTAATGACCTAAGTTTACCTAATATCATCTACATTTATGCATATAGATCATTGAGGTGGTATTTCTGGACCAATACGACCTACAAACCTTCAAGAAAAGAGCGTATTGAGAGCATTTGTAACTCTACTGGTGTTGCGGGTGTCCATGGGCGGCGGTAATCGCTTACCATCAGGCGATCCGTCTGCTCGTTTGCCCCCTATCTCATAAAAAAGGCACCAGAAGTTCATGACGTACTATTGAGGATATTTGTTCCTAATAATTACCGCCGCGGTAGAAAGCACTGTTTACCTTACCAGCTTGTCGCACAGTAGCCCGTGCTAGTCGCCTATACCTCGGTCTCTCGCCACACTCAACGCTGTCCTTGTGGACAGCACTTAGTGTGATATGTCTGCGGATGAATGGAAGAAGATACTGTCAGTGTGTAAGGAATATTGTGAAAAGGTAGTATGATAGTTGCGTCCTTTATTAGTATAAGTGGCCTGCGGCCGTTCTAATTAAGTAAATAAATAAATCGAAATTACGTGCGTATTGATTAACAATTATCGCCTGCTCCGTGCTTCGAAGAGCACGTTAAGCCGTCGGTCCCGGCTACCATGAACATCTATGGCAGTCGTTATTGGGAAGTCAGTGCCCTCTAATATCCTGACACTGGTCTAGCCTTGGGGTATCGTTGCGGAGGTCAGATGGCAGTCGCTCCGTGTAAAAACTGATATCCAGTCAAATCCGGTTAGACTAGAAAGCCGACCCCAAGTGACTTGGGAATAATAAAGGCTAGGGAGAAGAAGATGCAAGCAAAGCCACGGGCAAAAGCTGGAAGAATAGATAAGAATATTATATGAATGTTTTTGCCGTCGGTACTAACTGTAATACAGATCCGTATTATTTCCTTTATTATGAGTATTCTCAGTTCGAGGGCAGGAGGACGAGTAGATTTGTATAGTAGAGAGTCATTGTTCTAATACTACCTTAAGGTGTACTAGTTCTGTCCCGCGACTGCGCCTAATTTTAAGGTAGCGGTGGAAAATTGTTTTCTAATCTATACTAATATTATAAAGCTGAAGAGTTTGTTTGTTTGTTTGAACGCGCTAATCTCAGGAACTACTGGTTCGAATTGAAAAATTCTTAATCCTTACTTCCTTAATCCTTACTAATATTATAAATTCGAAAGTAACTCTGTCTGTATATCTGTCTGTATGTCTGTCTGTATGTCTGTCTGTTTGTTACCTTTTCAGGGCTAAACCACTCAACCGATTTAGATGAAATTTGGTACAGATATGGTTTAAAACCTAGAGAAGGACATAGGCTACTTTTTATTGATGTAGGTACCATGCGGGCAGAGCCGCGCGCAAAAGCTAGTATAATATAAATATATAATATGAGCCCTGTACTAAATTATCCCACTGCTGGGCACGGGCCTCTTCTCAGTGTGAGAAGGGCGAGGCCATAGTTCACCGTTCAGGCCTAATGCAGGTTGAAAGTCTTCACATAGGTATCTTTGAGATCATTATTGAGAACTTTTAGGCATGAAGGTAACCTCACTATGTTTTCCTTAACCGTTAAAGCAAGGGATATTCAACTATTTAATACGCACATATCTTCAGGAGTGAGAGATGCGCGCCTTGGGATCGAACTCGAGACCTCTGCGTGGTAGTCCAACGGTTTCCCACTAGGCTAAAGGCCTAAAGGGTTAAGAGGATAAAAATTAAACCAAAACCAAACGATAACTTGCGAAATATGAGTTTAATATAACTATAGTTCTACCTCTTGGCCGATACACAAGCATTGGCACACTTATTTATCTGTAAAGTGAAGAGGATAAAATTAAAGGCAAGATAAAAACCGTCAAAGTAGAGACCTCAACATCGCCTCGGCTGCTATGAGGGCGGTGTGGAGGCCACTGCTCTTAGACCACACGACTGCTTACCATCAGGTGGAGTGCGGTCATTTTGACGAGAAAAAAAAATCCATAGGTACCGAAACTGACAAAATATAAGTGTCACACACATCTGCATGCCCCTACAAGCGCCGACACACCCTTCGAAGGGGTTAGAAGGATAAAAAGTGAACGAAACCACAGGTAAAACTAGTATATGCATAAAGTTTAAATAAACCCAATATCAGCAAGGGATACATTTCTGCTCATCTCTTCATAGAAAACGCACAGCGGCTCTCAAACTTTTTCTTTCTGTAAAAATATTATAGAAAAAATCATAAAAGATTTGCTAAGAAAATATACTACATGCATGACTTGTGTTGGAGACTGTTACAAGGTCAAGTGCTGTGTATTCGATCCTTACATGAGACACAATTTGTGTGATATGCAAATAGTTTGTAGAAAATAGAAATAGAAAAATATTTATTTACAGTAAACAAAAAAACATTACAATATATCCGGCGGCCCTACACTAGGCAAGCCTGTCCTGTGTGTGCCTGCTACGATTTACAATTTTTGCGTTAATCATAATTATATATGCTCGGATCGGTTCAAACTAGCTTAACAAATCTTATTTTCTTAGTATATAATACATATATTTTTTTAGTATATAATATATATAGTATTTATGTATACCTATCCATGACTATAAATGTAATATCACAAGTATACACTTCAGAGTTTTTTTTTTATTTATTAGTGGTTTCCAAATATCCACTATTATTAATATCCAAGTTTATGGCTATATAAATATTGTAGTGAGTCTAGATGTTTTTAGTGTCCGTTATTCGTATGTTTGTAAAGTCCTCCTTGAGACTGGCTTTGTTCCTAGTGTGGGAGTTTTCTTATTAAATAAGAAAAAGAGTAACCAAGAAAATAAACAGTATGTAATTCTAATTAATGGCCATATATTTGGTTCGTGAAGTTTTGGTTATACAGGAAAACTGAAGGTAAAAACAGATAGAATCCGCACTGGCCTTGTTATCTTATCTTATGTGGGGGCCAGTCAGTGCAGACCGGCGACATTTCGACCCAGTGGGATCTTTTGTGTCGACACTCTCCCAATAACGACTGCCATAGATGTTCATGGCAGCCGGGACCGACGGCTTAACGTGCTCTCCGAGGCACGGAGCAGGCGATAATTGTCAATCAATACGCACATAATTTCGAAAAGTCATATAACTTCCTAAAGTCAGAGGTGCGCGACGTGGGTTCGAACCCGAGACCCTCTGCATTGCAGTCTGTTGGTCTCCCCACTAAGCTATCGCTGCTTTATTTGTAAAATTATTAACACTTTATCGAATCCAAGACCTTATAAAAGCAGTACTCGAAACCAAGCACCGCCATCCATCAGAATCCTTATACTGCCGCTTTTGTAATCAAGCACTTTGTCACATAACAGTTAATAAACACAGTCACCACCAATTTATGTCATAGTAACTCTGGCGTACGCTCACCCATGCATCGTTTAGTCGACACTTACAACAAACAGTTTAGTTCTGTCGATATAATATTTTTGAGCAGGAATATGTTTAAGAATGGCATTGTGGGAATCTTAAATGACTAACCTAAAATGTCTACGTTAGAAGCTTTTATCAATTATTTGTATGGCGAATATCTTACATCTTTATCCAATTTTTCACGTCAAGACATATCTGAGTAACGAGTAAGTATTTATAGCACTTGGTTTGTCTTAACTGTCAATTATACTATACTAGCTTTTGCCCGCGGCTTCTCTCGCGTTAATTTAGAATTCGACAATCAATTCAGGTTGTACTCTGCTTGTAATAATATAATTCAATCATGATTCGAAAGACACGTGGCGCCATCTATTATCATACGAACGTTATTATTGTTTTCCTCGGGAACAGTAATTTTTTTCGGGATGGAAGGTAGCCTATGTCCGTTTCTGTACACCTGACTATGTCTATGCAAAATTTCAGCATGATCGGTTCAGTGGTTTAGGCGTGAAAAGGTAACAAACAAACAAACTTATTTTCGCTTTTATAATATTAGTTAGGATTTGTATGGCGAATATCTTACATTTTTATTCAATTTTTAACGTCAAGACATACCTGACTAACGAGTAAGTATTTATAGCACTTGGTTTGTCTTAACTGTCAAATATACTATATAACATTGTAATCTGTGGATAACGTCGTGAGCAGTGTAGTTGTTAATTCTATCATTTTACTCCTAAAATTGTTGTAATTATTATACACTGTTGTTTGTTGTCCCTAATAAAATAAAAAATTAAATTAAGGGACACAAAATACACCCAGACTCAGAACAATAACTTGTGGATCCCATGAATAATTGTCAAGTATGGGATTCGAACCCACAACACGCGCGGTAGTGGCAGCGAGCTGACCACATAAACCATCGTACAATACCGTATATAACTTTAACTATTCCTATGTTATTCTATCAATATAACATCGGGTTAAAATAACCACCCATACTTATATACCACATACACACAACACCATCTAGCCCAAACTAAGCAGAGCTTGTACTATGGGTACTAGACAATGGATAAACATACATAGGTATATACTTTTTTTTGTAAGTACATACATATTATACAATAATAGAAACACCCAGACCAAGACAAACATCAATGTTCATGCACAGAAATGTTTGACTTGTGCGGGAATCGAACCCTCAGGCGTGGCAGTCGGTTACACTAACCACTATGCCATCGAGGCCGTCAACTATTTAATACGCACATAACTTCAAAAAGTCAGATGCTTTGGGATCCAACTGAAGATTTCCGCATGTACCTTTAATTAAAACTTACAATCAATACATTTTTCATTCACTCATCATTCATTCAGTTCTACATATAAGATCGCTCAAACAGTTTGACAACCATGGACAATCGATCACGAAAAAAAAAAAATTTAATTTGTTCAACATTTTGAGAAACATGGTTAGTCGAAGCCAAATTTCGCTTTAGCACGGGTAACCTTCAAGTGCGAGCGGGATAAAAGATTCATGAGTAAGAAAGAGAGCGCAATACAGTTGTGAGCTACGCCCAATCAATGCATATAGGCTTTCCTTCTGCAGGCCAGTGTTTCGCGAAAAGTCGTAACGTACGGTACAGTGTCGCTCGCCGTCAAAAAATACTTAAAAAAATGCAAAAATAATACAAAAAATAACTAATATATACACATAATCGTGTAAATAACACAGAAAAAATATTATTTCCACATATTTTTAGCGTTTTACCGCGAAATTTTGACGTTAAAGGAACGCTTTTAACAATAGACCGCGGAGGGATTGTGGCTATTTTTTTAATTCCGTGTAAAAAATACATGCAAAGGCATCACGAATTGTACAGGCTAGTGGTTATTACACATATTAATAGTGCGGGGTGCGGATTTCACTTGGGCGTTAGGCGATAGAAGGAATCCTTTGTTCTATATGCACCGGGCGCAATAAGGTAATAAGTACTATCAATTTCAGCAAAGCTCACGCCATCTTGGATTTCGCTTGTTTTTTTTTTCATACAGGACATTCGAAAGGATTCGAATTTTAAATTCTCGTGTTGGATATGCTGATTCGTTTTTGGATGTCCGAATTTTGTTGCTTGTGTTCGATTTTTGAATTTTTGTATTTTGTGCCAACTATATTGTGTTTTTTTTATTTAATTTTCTTTTTTGTTTTGTTTGGTTTATAAAATAGTATTATTTTCCTTTGTTTTGTTAATCACCGGGCTAAATTTTGTGTTACCTATACCGTTTCTTTTTTCATATTTAATTGCTTTTTTGTTTTTGTATTTGTTTGACTGTATTTAATAGCTATATTTTTGTATATTATAATATATTATTGTACTTACTGTAAATATTATGATTTTTGTTTTATTTTAATTTCATTTGCTATTAAATATAGATAACATAAAATTAATTATTTTTTGTTGCTTGCACTGCTTTTGTACTGTCATAAAGAATATTTCTGTGTTTTTTAAATTAAGATTTTTAGATTAAGCGTAATAGTAATACTATTAAAACATATTTTTCTATTTTCTATTATTTTATTATTAATAATATTTCAAAAATCGCGTACTTTTATAATAGACATTATATGGAATTTCAAAAAGTATTTTTAATTCTTATTTAAATATATATACAATAGCATATATTTTATGCTATTCAAGTTTTGCATACATTTTTTTTTTATAAATTATGAACTCGGTATTCGGCTGGCGTACCTATTAATTAAAGTTAGTCACTACAAATACGCTGGGTGTGCAGTTCAATCTCACGTGACAAAATTTACATACCTACATAACCTCACGCTTATATCTTTGAAGGAGTGAGGAGAGGTGAATAGCACTCACATTTCCATAGCAATGATTTTAGGTCCTAGGGAGCGAGAGTCCGTCAATCTGGCATAATGCCAGACATCAGGCTGCTACAAAAATTTCTTGGCAGAAAAAGGCAATAACGCATTTTCAGGGAATCTGACAGCTCATGGACAGCAATTGTATTCTCTACCGCTGAGCCATCGAAGCCACCTACTTATGTACCATACAAATCGTGGTCTGAGGTTTCTTTGTGTCCCTTGTTTCTGTAATGACAGAATATTGTATTAAAATTTTCTAGTGGTCACCCAGTGATTAAAATTTTACCATAACTCATGACTTTTTTAAATGTATTTTAGCTTTTAGCACTTCTTTTCTAAATCCTTAGCCTTACTTAATATTATAAATTCGAAAGTAACTCTGTCTGTCTATCTGTCTGTCTGTCTGTCTGTTACCTTTTCACGGCTAAACCACTCAACCGATTTGGATGAAATTTTGTACAGATATATTTTAAAACCTGGGGAAGGAGAAAGGCTACTTTTTATTGATGTAGGTACCACGCGGGCGGAGCCGCGCGCAATAGCTAGTAAACTATAAATATATAAATAAATAAAATTAAGTAATAAAATATTTTTAATAATTAATAAATTGCATAAATAATAATGTTTTAATATATTTAAACATAATATGGAATAGGCACTCTTAATCTTTTTCTATACTAATATTATAAAGCTGAAGTTTGTTTGGTTCAACGCGCTAATCTCAGGAACTACTGGTTCGAATTGAAAATTCTTTCAGTGTTGGATAGCCTATTTATCGAGGAAGGCTGTAGGCTATATAACATCACGCTACGACCCACGGGGGCGGCGCAGTAACCATAACCACGGGGGCGGCGCAGGTCCATAATTTATACATAGCTTTAAGTTTATCATCTACTATATTTTCCCGCGGCTTCGCTCGCGTAGATGTTAGGTTAGATTAGTAATATTACTATATTCTGGATGAAACGTACCTTCTGTCTTTTTTTGTTACCCTGACAACGTGTATGCTAAATTTCATGATGCCGGTTGTCATGAAATTTCGCAGACAAGTTTCATTTCTGTCGTCTGCTTAAAAAAGCCAACTTACACACTGAGTATAATTCCCGGCTTTTGCTCGCGTTAATATAGATTTTAACAATAAATTTTCATCCCTTAGAAGAACTATTTTTTTCTGGATGATAGGTATGTCCTTTTCTGTACCCCTGACAATGTGTATGCGAAATTTCATGATGATCGGTCGAGTAGTTAAGGCGTGAAAGCGTAACAAACAAACAAAATTACATACGCATTTATAATATTAGTAAAGTTTTAAATTATGATTTTTGCTTTTGTTTTTGTAAATAATCCTAATCCTAACTAATATTATAAAAGCGAAAATGAGTTTCTTTGTTTGTTTGTTTGTTACCTTTTCACGCCTAAACCACTAAACCGATCATCCTGAAATTTTGCATATATGTTGTCAGATGTACAGAAACGGACATAGGCTACCTTTCATCCCGAAAAAAATTACTGTTCCCGAGGAAAACAATAAAAACGTTCTTATGATAATAGATGGCGCCATGTTTCTTTCGAATCATGATTGAATTATATTATTGCAAGCAGAGTACAACCCGAATTGATTGTCAAATACTAAATTAACGCGAGCAAAGCCCCGAGCAAAAGCTAGTTAATAATATTATTTTTTATACGACTAAGGTGGCAAACAAGCATACCGTCCACCTGATGGTAAGTGGTCACCGTAGCTTATAGACGCTTGCAACACCAGAGGCATCACTTGCGCGTTGTTCATCCTTTAGGAATAAAAGGAAGTGGGAAGGAGAAGGAACGGGAAAGGTGAAAGAGGATGATTGGGCTTATTATATAAAATTAATATATAGGCGTAGTCTATCCTCGAAATAAATACATTTTAAAATAATCACTGCATTTGCTACAGATGCCATAAAATTAGATGTACGACATAAACGGAAATTAATAATAACTAGCGGTCGCCTAGTGCTCGAAATTCGACCAAAGTTTGCCTGTAAGATATTGCTGATATATGTCAATATATATTGATATATGTAACCATAGTTACGCGCTTCGACTGCGTGTGTCAAATGCATAGATGTGTGCGTGTAGTGCTTTTTCATTAATTTAATGTATTTTTAATGCATATTTTATATAAATATTAGCATTCGTCACTTCTTCTCTGTATAAACTATATGTGTGCGAAATTTCATACTCCTTCGTCCGCCCAATTTTCGTAAAAAGGGATCCAAAGTTTTTGCTTCACGTATTAATATATAGCTAATAATATTCTATCACATGCACACAACACCATCTAGCCCAAACTAAGCAGAGCTTGTACTATAGGTACTAGACAATGGATAAACATACATATACCTATAATGTTTTTTTTTTGTAAATACATCCATATTATACATAGAAACACCCAGACCAAGACAAACATCCATGTTCATACACACAAATGTTTGACTTGTGCGGAAATCGAACCCGCGACCTCAGGCGTGGCAGTCGGTTACACTAACCACTACGCCATCGAGGCCGATATCCATAGTTAAAGATGTAATATTAGTATAGACATAAAGAATATTGTACTCATAGATATTCCACCTATTCAGAGCACGGAGAAGCTGGTAATCTGTAATACAGGACCTCCTAGTACAGAGACCAGTCTCCCACAGAGACTATACAGTCACTGCTTTCTTGTATGGACTGTTTGATTATGATGTCATATATTATGTACTGTGTGAGAGAACAATAATAATAATAATATCAGCCCTATATCAAACTGTCCCACTGCTAGGCACGGGCCTCTTCTCAATATGAGAAGGGTTAGGCCATACTCCACCACGCTGGCCTAGTGCGGATTGGCAGACTTCACATATCTTCGAGAACATTATGGAGAACTCTCAAACATGCAGATTTCCTCACGATGTTTTCCTTCACCGTTAAAGCAAGCGATAATTAACTATATAATACGCATATAACTTCGAAAAGTCAGAGATGCGCGCCTTGGGTTCGAACTCGAGACCTCTGCGTGGCAGTCCAACGGTTTCCCACTAGGCTATCGCTGCTAACAAAATAAACAATTATTATTATTATTGTATCTCTTTCTTTTTCTTATTGATTTTATAAAGACAACTCTCACTAGGAATTATTTTTGCATCGCGGGGGACTTCACAAATATTGAAACAACGGACAAAAAGAACTTTCAGACTAGGAACAAGGATTTGTGTATCGCACAAATTTTTGTCCCGTACGGGATTAAGTCATAAGCCATAAGTTATTTATTTCTTAACAATATACATTGTGTTGAAAATATTTGATACAAGAAATAACAATAAAATTAATAATGATTACAAACTACACAAAATTCAATAATAAACCACAATTTCAATGATAATTTAAATTTCGATAACAATTCGCAATATACATTTTAATATAATAATAATAATAATATTCTACCACATACACACAACACCATCTAGCCCAAACTAAGCAGAGCTTGTACTATGGGTACTAGACAATGGATAAACATACATATATACTTTTTTTTTGGTAAATACATACATATAAACATCCAGACCAAGACAAACATGCACACAAATGTTTGACTTGTGCGGGAATCGAACCAGCGACCTCAGGCGTGGCAGTCGGTTACACTAACCACTACGCCACCGAGGCCACATATACATTTTAATATAATTAATTAATTTAATGTAAGATGTCAACAGGTTATTAAGTAATGTTATTATGTCTACTGTGTGTCATTAATAAACTTGTCAACACTATAATAGCCTTTCCCCAATAAATATGTTTTAAGTTTATTTTTAAATAAGTTTTCACTATAAATACTTTTAAATTCTGTGGGCAGCTTATTATATAACGAAATTCGAAACCACAACACTCGGTGTGGTAGCAGAGGCCAGGCAACCACTTAAACCACTACGTCATCCGTGCAGTCGCAGTAGTTAGACCTTAAATTAGTATAGACAAAATATATCGCATCTCTTTTTAAAAAGAAAGAGAAATTTCTCAAAAGAAAGGGGTTAACAAACTTTACCGTTTGATCAAATGAAGTGCTACACTCAGCTATGAACGTTGCTACGGGTGAAGCTATGAGAAGCGCTACGAATACCGTAGCGCTATGCTACGCGGCTCATTCAATCTTGTATTGAATGGTAGCGAAGATAAAATGAGTTCGTTTAATAGTACGAATGGTGGAGTGGTTTAAGAGGTTGACTTGTGACTATGTATTCTATCGCCTCTATCATGGGAAATGCTCCGAAGAGTTATTTGACGTTACCCCCCTTCCTTTTGAGAACCATGCCGGTCTTCGTAACCACGGATGGACGGTTAGCACAATCCCGTCTTGCACCAAAAGGTTCAGCAATTCCTTCTTATGCCGTACCATACAACTTTGGAATGGTCTTCCGGCACATGTGTTTCCCTTCTATGACATTGGGTCCTTCAAACGTAGTGTGAAGAAGCATCTGGTCAGACCGGATTGACACTGACGACGGCTAGAAGACATCTATCTTCTCCTCGTCATCACTGTCTCTGGAATGTAATTGGGCTTTCCATCAAGTACAACCACTTTGCAGTGTCAATATAAAAAAAAAAATATGTCGGTTGCTGTGGGGTTCGATCCCGAAACAAAAATTTGTGTGGTCCACAAATAGTTTTGTGGTCCACAAATAATTTTGTGGTCCACAAATAGTTTTGTCGTCCACAAATAGTTTTGTGGTCCACAAATAGTTTTGTGGTCCACAAATAGTTTTGTGGTCCACAAATAGTTTTGTGGTCCACAAATAGTTTTGTGGTCCACAAATACTTTTGTGGTCCACAAATACTTTTGTGGTCCACAAATACTTTTGTGGTCCACAAATAGTTTTGTCGGGTTCTTTATGTCCGTTGTTTGTAAAGCGATGCAGGCTTTGTTATTTTTTCATAATTTTAGTTGTCTTTTTTATATAAAAATACTCACGCCTGTGAAATAGGATAAGCAGAAACGTTTATATAATACTGGCTTTTGCCGGAGGTTCGCTCGCATAAAAGTAGGTTAGGTTAAATTATGCTAGTAATACTACATTTTTGATTAAAATGTAGCCAATTTTACTTGGCGATAATATAGCTTTTTAATGGTGAAAGAACTTTTGATATCAGTTGAGTAGTTTTTGAGATAAATCCTTACAAACAAAAAATCAAATCTTTCCTCTTTATAATATTAGTATAGATTGCGTAGTATCAAACTTGTATATCCCCAAAAGGGGTAGATAGGCATACTTCCACATGCAAGTAGCGCGCTAGTACTTGCATCGCATGCAAGCACCATAAAAAATGTTATACGTCATCTTATATAGGTATAGGTGATACCTCAAAGAGGGTAAGCAGAGCTATGTTACACACATATATTTAGTTCCCGCGCAATAGAGAGCAAACCTATTACCGGATATGACGCGCATTTCCAAACTCCGTGCTTCTACAAATATTTCCTTTAACAAAAAAATCCAATAACTTATCGTTCGTTTTACCTACGGATAGTCAATTTTTGACACATCTTGATATATACTAGCGGTCGCCTAGTGGTCACAATTCGACCAAAATTCCTAAGCTTGCTACTTTGCTTTCTTTTTTTCTCTACTACATATAAATAAGGTATAGGTAACCATAGTTACAAAGAATTGTACGACGTCAGACGAACAATGTCGAAATACTACGAACGCTATTCGACTGCGTGTGTCAAATGCATGGTTGTGTGCGTGTAGTGTTTTTTCATTAATTTAATGTATTTCTAATGCATATTTTATAAAAATATTAGGATTCGCCCCTCCTTCTCCATATAAACTTTAACTGTGCCAAATTTCATACTCCTCCGTCCGCGCAATTTTCGTAAAAAGGGGTACAAAGATTTTGCTTCACGTATTAATATCTTTATATATATATAGTTCTACTGTACGTGTGTATGTCATTGAACTCCTCCTAAACGGCTGGACTGATTTTGATGAAACTTGTTGTGTGTGTTCAAGTGGATTCGAGAATGGTTTAGATATGTTTTTTTTTCTCTTGTGTACAGGACCACGTCTGTCGGGACAGCTAGTGTTTTATAAAAAAATCATTTATTTAACCACTCACGTTTGACGGCCTCGATGGCGTAGTGGTTAGTGTAACCGACTGCCACGCCTGAGGTCGCGGGTTCGATTCCCGCACAAGTCAAACATTTGTGTGCATGAACATTGATGTTTGTGTTGGTCTGGGTGTTTCTATGTATAACATGTATGTATTTACAAAAAGAAAAGTAAGTATATATGTATGTTTATGCATTGTCTAGTACCCATAGTAAAAGCTCTGCTTAGTTTGGGCTAGATGGTGTTGTGTGTATGTGGTAGAATATTATTTTTATATTATTATTCGCTTTATTACTTTTTTTTCTAATAATTACATTTTTAAATATAAATATAAAACTATACATATTTAAAATATAAAAACTGAAATGACCCACCGGTATCGGGTGCAGGGACCAAGCTGTCGGTTGTTAAGGCTCCAGAGAAAGGAACCTCCGCACTATGCGCGCCGTGTCGAGCAATACTGCCTTCTGAATCGCGGACTTGACCCAGCTATTCAACGCGAGCCTCTTAAGATGGTGGTCGAGGCTCTTGGCAATTAATCCGTTCACCGAAACGACTATCGGTACAATGATCGCCGAGCCTACATCCCACATGTCGACAACCTCGAGAGCCAAGTCCAGATATTTAATATGTTTATCTTTTTCAGCTTTCACGAGATTCTCGTCATGAGGGATGGTGACATCGATGATCATTGCAAGGCGCTCTAATCGATCTATCACCACAATATCTGGCTTTGTAATCTACATATATATTAATACGTGAAGCAAAAACTTTGTACCCCTTTTCACGAAAATTGCGCGGACGGAGAAGGAGGGGCGAATCCTAATATTTTTATAAAATATGCATTAGAAATACATTAAATTAATGAAAAAATACTACACGCATACAACCATGCATTTGACATACGCAGTCGAAGCGCGTAACTATGGTTACATATATCAATAAATAATGAATGACATAATACATCAGCAATATCTTACAGCCAAACTTTGGTCGAATTTCGAGCACCAGGCGACCGCTAGTATTATTATTATTATTACCCATACCTGAAACGACTCAAGTTCTGGGCACACAAACGATTTTTTGTTCGACTCTTAGAGTGAGTTCTGGGCACTGAACGGAATAATGTGAAAAGAAAAACAAAGGTTCTCAATGCGGGTGTTATAAAACATTTTTTTGTGTTCATGTGTTATGTTATATAGGCACATTACACGTGCCCATAACACTTCCATATTGGAATGTACCATGCCTGCTTGTGCTCCTATACTGTGCAACAGGGAAAATTATTACTTTATTTAGTGACCTTATAAAATGGGGACTGCAACTTTAAGACCTCTGCCCGCTAGTGGGAAATTATAAATAAATAATTCTAAGAATTCGAATTTTCAAACATATTGGTATATTCGAGTGTTAGGATCGTAGCAAATGGAAATCCATAGTCTCTGCCTACCTCTCTGGGAAATAGGCGTGAATCTATGTATGTATGATATATTTGAAACGTTACTCTTTTTCTTTTAATAATTCAATAATGTATTTATTTGTAAATCTATATATTAATACGTGAAGCAAAAACTTTGTACCCCTTTTTACGAAAATTGCGTGGACGGAGTAGTATGAAATTTGGCACAGTTAAAGTTTATATGGAGAAGGAGGGGTGAATTCTAATATTTTTATAAAATATGCATTAGAAATACATTAAATTAATGAAAAAACACTACACGCACACAACCATGCATTTGACACACGCAGTCGAAGCGCGTAACTATGGTTACATATATCAATATATAATGACATATATTAGCAATATCTTACAGGCAAACTTTGGTTGAACTTCGAGCACTAGGCGACCGCTGGCATAGGTAAATACAGAGTTGGAAATTGTGTTTTAGTTTTGTTGACTATTTTACAAAAAATAAGAGAAACATAGAAAATTGAAATTAAACTGCTTTATAGAAATTTTATCACGTTCTTCAATAACACTTTTATTACATAACTAGATGTGCCCGCAGTTTCACACAGGTTTATGATTACTGCGCCTCCCCCGTGCGTCGTAGCATGATGTTATATAGCCTATAACCTTCCTCGATAAATAAGCTATCCAACAATTAAATATTTTTTCAAATCGAACTAGTAGGTCCTGAGATTAGCGCGTTCAACCAAACAAATAAACTCTTCAGCTTTATAATATTAGTTACATAATTTTGCAGATATTACACTACTACTGAATCTATAATATTTTATCTAGGAAAATACCTAGACCATAAACGAAGTAGTAACTAAAAACGAGGGCGAAACCACGCGTCACAGCTAGCACATATTATTATTTTCAGTACTTACATACTACAATATACTAAACCGCTTATCAACAGTGTTGCCACATAAAAATTCCACGTTACCTTTAAATAATTACTGAATTAGTGGACTTTTTGTCCCGTTGGGATTTGTCAACATTGTAATTCATATGTCTAGACGAATGGCCTCCAAATTGCGGTAAAGTGACATCATAACAGACGATACTAACATAATTATTAATTAATTCTAACTAATATTATAAATGTGAAAGTGAGTTTGTTTGTTACGCTTTCACGACTTAAGACTGCGCCTGCGTGAAATGTGCCAATACAGGCGGTCACAGTTAAGTGAATAAGATCAACACTTTTTGTTTAATACAAATATAAAATATACATTTATCATAACAATGAATGTGTTTACAATTACTCCGTGTAAAATACTTAAAATCCTAACTAATATTATAAAAGCGAAAATGAGTTTGTTTGTTACCTTTTCACGCCTAAACTACTGAACCGATCATCCTGAAATTTTGCATATACATTGTCAGGTGTACAGAATCGGACATGGGCTACCTTTCATTCCGAAAAGATTACTGTTCCCAAAGAAAACAATAATATTTATGTTCTTATGATAATAGATGGCGCCACGTGTTTTTCGAATCATGATTGAATTATATAATTACAAGCAGAGTACAACACGAATTGATTGTCAAATTCTAAATTAACGCGAGCGAGGCCGCAGGCTAAAGCTAGTAATTAATAGTTTCGCCTACGAAATTACGTAAATTTGCAAGAAAAATGCAAAAACGTAAGTTAGGACTGTGATTAAGAAATTTAACCTTCTACTGCCTTTTTATTTGCATCAATGAACCTCGAACTGTGTAACTGTCAGTCTTCGGACTGTGGTAAGTTACACCACAGAGACTAAAGAATTGACTGCCGGTTGGCGTTCCGGTTTTAGTGGTCACCTCGCCACTGGTATTACGCTGAGTGTTGTGGGTTCGAATCCCACACGGGACAAAAAATTGTGCAGACCACAAATGGTTGTCCCGAGTCTGATCTGAACATCCAGATTCGGAATAACCATTTGTGGATCATACAAAATTTTGTTCCGTATGGGGTTCGAACCCACAACACTTGGCGCAATGACAGCAGGGAGGCGACCACTTAAACCACTAAGTCATCCGTGCAGTCATGTCATGTCATGTCATGTCTGCATGATTGACAGTTACGCCACAGAGCCTAAAGAATAAAGAGTAACTAGCCATTTTGAAAACACTGAAAGGTAATGAAATAAAAGATAATTCAGCGGTTGTTATCTTTCGTAAAATGTTTCCATTATGAAACAGGAGATTGAAAATAAAATAATGAAAAATTAATTAACTTTTTTTTCGCAAAGCGATCCTTCATTCTTTTGTGAATAACATTTTCAGGAGCTTTCTATTGAGCAACGATATAGTGTACTTTTGTTAGTAGTGGTCGGAGTTTTTCTAGCCGCTTGAAGTTTTCTGTCCATGATGTCGACAAAAACACGAACAAAGAAACGAACTAACAAACTCACATTCGTATTTAAAATACTAGCGGCGTCCCGCGGTTGCACGCGTAAGTCCCAATACCGTGGGCTTATCGGAATAAAAATTAGTCTACGTATTAATCCAGGACTCAGCTAGTTTGTAACAGAGATGTTGCAAATATTCGAATCCGCATCCGTAATTGCAAAGCTGCCGCATCGATTTGGACATCTGCATCCGCATCCGCGATAATCAACGCGGATGCGGATGCGGATTCAGATATAGCGCTGGTTGCGACAAGAAAGAAAATGGGTGGGCCGATGAATGGCGCGATGATTCTTCAAGTGAAAATGAGAATCAAGAAACACTAGAAAATGGTACATAATAGCTACATTTATGAACCTTTGCAAAACAGGCTTGATCCTGCAAAGGTGATATTAAATACTTTTTATTAAATAAGATGCATAATTTTCATCAACATCCGCATCCGCATTTGCAGAGCTGCCGCTTCCATTTGGACATCCGCATCTGCATCCGCATTTGCGGATGTGAGCCTTTAAATATCCCTATCCTCAGTGGGGAGACCAACAGACTGCAATGCAGAGGGTCTCGGGTTCAAACCCACGTCGCGCACCCCTGACTTTCGGAAGTTATATGACTTTTCAAAATGCGTGCGTATTGATTGACAATTATTATCGCCTGCTCCGTGCTTCGGAGAGCACGTTAAGCCGTCGGTACCGGCTGCCATGAAAATCTATGGCAATCGTTATTAGGAAGTCAGTGCCCTCTAATATCCTGACACTGGTCTAGCCTTAGGGTATCGTTGGCCTTCGGGTCGCGGAGGTCAGGTGGCAGCCGCTCCGTGTAAAAACTGATATCTAGTCAAATCCGGTTAGACCAGAAAAGCCGACCCCAAGTGACTTGGGAATAATAAAGGCTATCCCTAGCCTATCCATGTCAAAAAATTTGCATCCTCAACATCCTTAGTTTCTAATACGAGTGTCGTCGACTTTACGAATAGAGATAGAAACCGCGGGTTTTCAAGTTAAAATATAAATGTATTTGATTCGTACAGGTGGCATACTAAATCAGTATGTCTATGGTCAAACCGCAGATTAAATATTGGCAGTATCGATCCGCCCAACGAAGCCCGGGGCTTTCACGTACCTCTTGTGTTGACTCGCCTTATATATACATGGAAATGAATAAGGCATTTTGGGTTTGAACATTTTTGATAAGGTTTAGTGCTAGCTCGTTTATTTCAAGGACAGAGAATGTGATTAATAATAAATAATTAATTAATGTTCGCGTGGAAGTTTTTGAATTGAAAACTTCTTTAGGCGCGTTAAGCACTTCTTGGGTGAACAAAAATCATAGAACTCGCGTCATCGTCACGCTTCGTCATCGTCACGTTTCCACGCTTTCCATTTTTGAATTATTTTAGAATATTAACAATATCTCAGAAATGGTGCGTCCTACGCAAAACATAACGACATTTTGACCCCCTTAATAAACTCGAAGAGAGTACCAGGAATCCGCACCGCCAACTCTTTCGTTTTTTTTTTTGGTTTGTAAATAAGTGTTTATGATCAAGGATTACAGTTTTCACTTCTATCGGCAGTCCCCAATGACAGCCCCAATTTTTTAATTTTTCCAGCCATGTCTTCTACTTTTGTTATTTTTCTTATTTTGGTAGCTCTCCATTTATCGTTTAATTTAAGATTAAACAATCCGTATAAAGTAGTAGTACCATAGATGTTCGCTAAAGAACACCGATTCTTACCAAGGATGCTTCGCGAGGCTATTGAAATCAAGAAACATCCTAATTTCAATAGAGAATATGGTTGGAATGTACCACCAGCTTGGGATCCAGTAATTCAAATAGTCAAACCCAAGAAGAAGCAAACCACAGCTAGACTTCATGATACTTTGAGCTCATTCTGCGTAAATAGAAACACCCATGATTAAATTATGTTCGGGTACTTTGAAATAACTACACTGGAACATTGAGACAACTACCATCTTAGTCTCCCCGTGACCATGGCTGCTGTAAAGCAACCGAAACGTCGGGGAAAGTGTTAACATAAATATAAATAGTTTTAATTAATTAGTAACTTAAATTGTAGTAGAGTTCAATAAAAGTAGTGATAAAAATCAAAATCTATACTAATATTATAAAGCTGAAGAGTTTGTTTGAACGCGCTAATCTCAGGAACTACTGGTTCGATTTGAAAAATTCTTTTAGTGTTGGATAGCCTATTTATCGAGGAAGGCTATAGGCTATGTAACATCACGCTACGGGGGCGGCGCAGTAACGATAAACGCGGGTGAAACCGCGGGAACATCTAGTTATGTAATAAAAAGAGTTTTAAAATAACGCTACAAAATCCGTATAAATAAGTTTAATTTCAAAAATTGTATCTTTTGTTTTTTGGAGCATAGGGAAGAGAATTGAGGGGTAAAGCAGGCTCTCCGTATATATCTGGGACTAGATTTAGCTCGCGGGTTCGCTCGCGTAGATGTAAGTTAGATTATATATGTAACAATACTTTTTCCTGGATAAAAGGTGCCCTATGTCCTTCTCTGTATCCCTGACAATGTATATGCGTAATTTAGTGATGATAGGTCGCGTAGTTAAGACTGCGCCGAGCGTAAGACGCGGTTGGACTGAATGACAGAGCTCGATATTCAAATCGGCGCGCGGCCGCCATAGTGAAATTGTATGGAGGATTTGAAGTGCTTTATTGATAAATATGTATCTTTATTGTCAACCAATAACTTAAATATTTGGGACGGACAAATTGTAATATAACTATTTACGTTTCGTTTAAGCTGTAAAATAGTATAGATTTCTACTGTTATAATCTAAAAATCACGTAACACGAGCTCACGTTTTTGCATTTTTTGTTCAAATTTACATAATTTTGTAGGCGAAAATATTAATTATTTTAAGTTATTTACAAGTTGTAATTGTATTAAACAAAAAGTGTTGATTTTATTCACTTAACTGTGACCGCCTGTTTTGGCACATTTCGCGCAGCAAACTCACAAACTCACATTCACATTCGGGTCATAGTTTTTATTAGTTTAGAAAGAAAAAAGACAATTATTGCACTAGGAATAATTTTTGTGTCGGACAGTGATAGTGGCAAGTAGAGATGCCACGAATATTCGGCAACTATTCGGTATTCGGCTATTCGGCCACATTTTTTCACTATTCGGTATTCGGCCGAATAGTTTGCAATATTCGGGCGAATACCGAAAAGCAAATCATAAAAGAAAGAACTCATTAATTTGCTTGCACTTGCTGTGACACAACAAACAAACCGCCAGTTTATTGTCTTCAATACAAATTTTATAATATTTCCAAACAGGTCATTTTTTATTAAATGGAATCATTTTGCTTTTCTCGAACAAATAGTGATATTTCTTAAGGAACACAAAAATAGTGATATTTCTTAATCACATTAAAAGTATTATTTAGTTTACACTCAGTATGATGCACCAAGAATCAAAGTGTTGTGACAGGACCGCTACCTAATCACAAATGAAACAAAACTACCCGCGCCTACTACTTCAACGATGCAAGTTCGTTAGTAACGAGTTTGTCAACCGCGAAAAGTACTAAGTGTTGGCTGCCGAATGCCCGGCGCTTTGGCCACGAGCCTCGCCGAATATTCGGTATTCGGTATTCGGCCAAATCTAGTGGCAAGGCGACCAATTAAACCACTACGCCATCGTAGTTACACATATTCTCAAATCCAATCCTACCCCACTTGGTCTCGAATCACACCAATATCTTAGCCACGATTCTGTGTTATCCGAGCCTTAGGAATGTAAAATTTAAAACGGTTTCCAAAGTACTTCAAACTTTACCTGAAACTGAAATTTTCTTTGTACATTAGGTTATTCAAATTCGAAAACTTCAATGTTTTATCCTTGAAACTTGAAGCAAGTTTTTTGAATTCATTATATATGCTGAAATACTGGTACGACTGCTGTTCTCGAGGTTTTGGGTTCAATTCCTGAGTGGGGCAACAGCAACAGGTAAATGTACATAAATAAGTGTAACTTTGACGTTCAAATGTGTGTTAAGTTGTGACTTACATGAATAAGTTACCTAGAGACCTCAACATCGCCTCGGCTGCTGAGGGCGGTGTGGAGGCCACTGCTTTTAGACCACACGACTGCTTACCATCAGGTGGAGTGTGGTCATTTTGACGAGCAAAATAAAAAAAATAAAAACATATTTGATTTTGATTTTGAAAACCTAATATTATTATAATTGGAATGAAACATTTTTATGTATTACTAGCAGTTAGGATTACAGCCAGCAGCAGCGATAGCTCAGT
The DNA here is from genome assembly GCA_963564715.1 of Catocala sponsa. Lineage (NCBI taxonomy): Eukaryota > Metazoa > Arthropoda > Insecta > Lepidoptera > Erebidae > Catocala > Catocala sponsa. The sequence continues at coordinate 2,498,258 of OY751356.1, read as the reverse complement.
GGGGAGACCAACAGACTGCAATGCAGAGGATCGACACTCTCCCAATAACGACTGCCATAGATGTTCATGGCAGCCGGGACCGACGGCTTAACGTGCTCTCCGAGGCACGGAGCAGGCGATAATTGTCAATCAATACGCAGATAATTTCGAAAAGTCATATACCTTCCGAAAGTCAGAGGTGCGCGACGTAGGTTCGAACCCGAGACCCTCTGTATTGCAGTCTGTTGGTCTCCCCACTGAGCTATCGCTGCTTTTTCTAACGTGGGATACGTCTCATTAAAAAAGTACTAAGCATGACGCGGCAATAAAATCCGAGACAACGAAATCAGTTGTATGCGAAAGCACAAAGTTTTGTTCTTGATCCAAGGAGTAGTCCCTTCGATATTGATTTATTCAAATGCTAAAACCAAAATTAAGATCCGTTGAAACTTTACATAAAGTATTTTCGCATTCATTATTGAGAGGCAATTTAGTCTGAAGTTTCTCAATCAAAGGTGGTTTGTTTCGTGTAGTGAAAGATGGTGTAGTCCCGTGGTTTTGGTTGCGTTATACCTGATCGAAAAATACTAGGTTTGATGACTGACTCGAAAGGTTTTTTTTGCGTTTCTTTAAAAGTATTTTTCTTTCACTAGGTATAATTGACAATTATCGCCTGCTCCGTGCCTCGGAGAGCACGTTAAGTCGTCGGTCCCGGCTGCCATTAACATCTATGGCAGTCGTTATTGAGAAGTCAGTGCCCTCTAATATCCTGACACTCGTCTAGCTTTAGGGTATCGTTAGCCTGCGGGTTGCGGAGTTTAGATGGCAGTCGCTCCGTGTAAAAACTGATATCCAGTCAAATCCGGTTAGCATAATATTGTCTTCTGTTCACGCGAATATTATTCATTGAAATTAAACTACTATATACGGATTTTATCGCGTTGTTTATTTGACACTTTATTACAAAACTTTGAAAAACTGTTACACTACTATTACTATTGAACTTTACTAATTTTTAAGCTAATTAAATTATTGAAACTATTAAAACTATTTATACTATTACTATACTATTATACTATTTATATTAATGTTTACACTTTCCCCGACGTTTCGGTTGCTTTTCAGCAGCCATGGTCAGGGGAGACTAAGATGGTAGTTGTCTCAATGTTCCAGTGTAGTTATTTCAAAGTACCCGAACATAATTTAATCATGGGTGTTTCTATTTACGCAGAATGAGCTCAAAGTATCATGAAGTCTAGCTGTGGTTTGCTTCTTCTTGGGTTTGACTATTTGAATTACTGGATCCCAAGCTGGTGGTACATTCCATACACATAGTATAATAGTATAGTAAAAGTATAAATAGTTTTAATGGTTTCAATAATTTAATTAGCTTAAAAAATAGTAAAGTTTTATAGTAATAGTAGTGTAACAGTTTTTCAAAATTTTGTAATAAAGTGTCAAATAAACAACGCAATAAAATCCGTATATAGTAGTTTAATTTCAATAAATCCGGTTAGACTAGAAAGCCGACCCGACTTGGGAATAATAAAGGCTAGGGAGAAGAAGAAGGTATAATTCCTGGCTTAATATAATTTTGGTTTCGCTTTCGTTAATGTAGATTTTGGAAATAAATTTTTTATCTCTCGGGAAAAATAATTATTCTGGATGAAAAGTATCCTATTTTCTTTTCAGTAACCCTGACAATGTGTATGCGAAATTTCATGATGATCGGTCGAGTAGTTAAGGCGTGAAAGCGGAACAAACAAACAAACTTACATTCGCATTTATTATAAGTAAAAATTATTATTTAAAAGGCTTTGAGTGGTTTTTCTGTTTTGGTTTCTGACTTATTTTTCGTGAACATTATGTAGAACTCTCAGACATGCAGGTTTTCTCACGATGTTTCCCTTCACTGTTAAAGCGAGCGATAATTGAATAATAATAATAATATTCTATCACATACACACAACACTATCTAGCCCAAACTAAGCAGAGCTTGTACTATGTGTACTAGACAATGGATAAACATACATGTATACTTTTTTATTTTGTAAATACATACATATTATACATACAAACACCCAGACCAAGACAAACATCCATGTTCATGCACACAAATGTTTGACCTGTGCGGGAATCGAACCCGCCACCTCAGGAATACGCACATAACTTCGAAAAATCAGTGCCGTAGGATTGAACTTGAGACATTTGCGTGGCAATCCAACGATATCCCACTAAGCTATCGCTGCACATTTAGAAACACACATTAAGAATTACTTTTGGATGACACAAATTTTTGTCCCGTGTCAGTCGAACCTAATTTCATTAGCTTAATAATTTCAAAAATATTAATTACTAGCTTTTGCCCGCGGATTCGCCTGCGTTAATTTGGAATTTGACAATCAATTCGGGTTGTACTCTGCTTCTAATAATATAATTCAATCATGATTCGAAAGACACGTGGCACCATCTATTATCATAAGAACGTTATTATTGTTTTCCTCGGGAACAGTAATTTTCTTCGGGATGAAAGGTAGCCTATGTCCGTTTCTGTACACCTGACAATGTATATGCAAAATTTTAGAATGATCCGTTCAGTGGTTTAGGCGTGAAAAGGTAACAAACAAACAAACTCATTTTCGCTTTTATAATATTAGTTAGGATTAGGATTAAATAAACTACGTGATAAAATTTGACTGCACGGATGGCGTAGTGGTTTAAGTGGTCGCCTCGCTACTGCGCCGAGTGTTGTGGGTTCGAATCCCACACGGGACAAAAATTTGTGTGATCCACAAATGATTGTTCCAAGTGTGGATGTTTGTTGTGTCCGTTGTCTGTATGTTTGTAAAGTCTCTCGCGATATATGTATTATCTTCAGAGCAACAATAGTTGTACGAGCATACCCGTACATATTAATAGTTTCAGTTTTATGCTGACATCGACGCGCAGCGAAACATCCTTCCTTCCGCTGAGTTGCACATCAAGTTAAGTGGTTCTTCCTAATAAGAACCACGTAGGAAGCCTTTGAGAACCACGCCCTGATTCCTATTAATTGTATAGCTTGCTTTAAGTGTGTTCTATACTCATTGTTAATAAAAGTGTTAATTGCTCTAGTATCTTTGAATCATCTCTGCTTAAAGTAACCTCAAGACACCACGCCCCTACAGCGTGGCCTGTCGTTATCCTAAGTAAACCCATAAGGTTATACTGGCACTATTATATTACATATAAATTAGTAGATCAACAATATATAAGTAGTTGCAAACAGCTTTCCGCGCGATCTATCGCACAATTTACTCTTTCGCCGAGTATCGATCACTATCAAATCCATTGTAAATCTGTGTCATTCCTTTCATTCAATATAATTATTTTTATTCTATCAAATCCTTTATCTTTCATTTATCATACGAAACCGTACAATAGTTTTAAAAAAAAAATTGTGTCGCAGACTTTGGGGACTGCCGATAGAAGTGAAAACTTTAATCCTTGATCATAAACACTTCTTGATAAACTATACGGTATCGCACGAAGCGTTGCTGCTAGAGCACGGGATTCACGGGTGATAAATGATAAGATGGAGTCGAGCGGTATAATAGCAGATATATTCCGACATGCTAATTTACGCTAATGATCAAAGATGATTTAATGAGTGCGGTTAATGTGCCGGTCGGTTATGCACTGACTCGTGTAAGTCACTCGGTCCACTATTACGGCCGCGTGCGATTTAGATGAGCCAAAGATGCTGGTGTGTTCGACATGTATTGAACATAAACCAAAAATAATTCAGAAATGGAAAATGTTCGGTGACGATGACGCGAGTTCCATGATTTTTGTTCACCCAAGAAGTGCTCGACGCGCCTAAAGAAGTTTTCACTTCAAAAATCGTATAGTGTAGTTTAATTTCAATGACAATTTTTTAACAGAATACCTAAATAACTTTGCCCAATCCAGAAACGCAAGAACTCATTCTCTTATACTCCTACTGCCGCACTGAGATACCTACTTCAAAATATAACACCATTTCTGACGTAGTTCGGTAGAAACGCAACCCTCAATCTGAATCATTCCGCTTTACCTCAACACAGTAAAGTCAATACTCCATAATGCACGCGGCCTCAATTTTTTAATGGAACGCTTGAAAGCCTGCTGCAAAACGCCTGAACCAACTTGTTCTGAAGAATCCGTTATGGGGTAACGGACAACCTATATGATTCTTATGGCATTAACCTGCAAACATTTTGACCTTCCGTAAGACAAGAATATAAATGTACCCAATTCTTAAAAATGTAATTAAAAGTATTGAACTCCTGTAAAGAATATGCACTGAATCACAAAAGTATAGGGCTTATTTCACGCCCAGAACAATTACTTTGAGGCAGTATGAGCAATATAATACGACAAGGAATGTAAAAAAAAAACAAATGGATTTCCAATAAAATAGCACAAGTATACATATGCCCTTGTCTTACTAATGGTGTGAATTGATAAGTCTGCGCCGAGCGAAATGTGCCAAGACAGGCGGTCACAGTTAAGTGAATAAAATCACCACTTTTTGTTTAATACAAATATAAAATATATATTTACCATAACAATTAATGTGTTTACAATTACTCTGTGTAAAAAACTTAAAATAATTCATATTTTCGCCTACGAAATTGCGTAAATTTGCAAGAAAAATGCATAATGTAAGCTCGTGTTACGTGAATTTTAGATTATAACAGTAGAAATCTATCCTATTTTACAGCTTAAACGAAACATAAATAGTTATATTACAATTTGTCCGTCCCAAATATTTAAGTTATTGGTTGACAATAAATATACATATTAATAAAAAAAGCACTTCAAATCCTCCATACAATTTTACTATGGCGGCCGCGCGCCGATTTGAATATGCGCTGCACGAGCTTTGTCATTATCTGCCTTACGCTTGGCGCAGTCTTAAATATGCCTACAGATGTCTAGTCAACATTTTGGAATGTCAATAAATAGCAAACATTGCATAAAGCGATATAAGATTACGCTACGACCCACGGGAGTGAAGCAATGATTATAAACGTGGGTGAAACATCAAAGTCAAAGTCAAAAATCATTTATTCATTTAGGTCACAAAGTAACACTTATGAACGTCAAAGTATATAGGTGAGTGAGTTTACTAAGTTACTGAAGCTACATTTAGCTTAGTTGCTAGGTTCAGGCAAAGGGTAGAGCCTATGAGAAGAAACCTGCAAGAAACTCACGGCCACTCTTTTAAATCGTCAGTTAAATATAATTTCAGTATTTTACAACTCAGATTAACAAGGTGTTACAGCCATTATGCCATATACTACTGACTATAAAAGCTAAAGATAATAACAATAATAACTTAATAATATTATAGGGAGGAAATAATTTGAGCTAAGATATATTATATAATATAAATCTAAAATAGACAGTAGGATGGCATGATGGCGCATACACTTACACAATGTGACTATGCAAAGGCTTAAATTGACTTATAAGTAATACAGAGCTTTGAATCCTGTATGCAACAAGCAACTAGCTCCATGAGTTTTTGTCATTTAAGTAGTCGTTGACTGAATAATAACCCTTCCGAATAAGTTGTTTTTTAACAGTGTTTTTAAATTTAAACAATGGTAAATTAATTATGTTAATAGGTAATTTATTAAAAAAACGTATACCGAGCCCCGCAAATGTATTGTGAACTTTATGTAAACGATGATATGGGCCTACTAACTTATGCTTATTTCAAGTGTTAACGTTATGAATATCACTATTCTTATTACATAAGTAAATGTTATGTTTAATAAACATAATGTTAGCAAATATATATTGCGACGCAACAGTAAGTATGCCTATTTCTTTAAATCGATCTTTCAGGGAAACTCGTGGTCCTAAATTATAAATGCTACGTACTGCACGCTTTTGAAGAATAAAAATTGTCTCAATATCAGCTGCCTTGCCCCACAATAATATACCGTAGGACATGATACTATGAAAGTAACTGAAATATACTAGTCTTGCAGTATCTATATCAGTAAGCTGTCTTACTTTCCGAATTGCGTAGGTATGCGGCTGAGCTAAGTTTCCCTGCAAGACACGATATTTGAGCGCCCCACTGAACTTTATGATGTAAAGGTAATCCTAAAAATACTGTAGATTGAACAAAAGTAATAATTTCATCATTTAAAATTATATTCACGTTAGGACTCTTTACGTTTGGCAATGTAAACTTGATACATTTAGTTTTTGTAGAGTTAAGTAGTAAATTATTCGTCGTAAACCATCTAGTACATCAGTTCCCAAAGTGGAAGATCCAGAGGTCACGAGTTCACTGGAACCTCTGCAACTCCGTAGGGACATTGCCTCATTGGCATGTTTCTACAGAATATACCACGGGGAGTGCTCTGAAGAGTTATTCCACCTTATCCCGCCCTCCCCTTTCCTATCCAGAACAACGCGTGCTGGGCTCAGATGCCATCTTTACACAGTAGAGTCGACTAGCGCGTACCAACAAGTTTGGGTCCTCATACCTCTGCCGAACGACCAAGACATGGAATTCTCTGATAAGGCGCGTGTTTCCTTCTTCCTTCAATCCTGGGTCCTTTAAGCGGGGCGTGAAAAAGCACCTTCTCAGGCCGTCAAAGTAGAGACCTCAACATCACGTCGGCTGCCAAAAAAAAAAATATAGGTGGTCCAGGTGGACCCCCAGGGATCCACGGAAGACTCAACGGGGGTCTACGTTGAAAAACCGGTCAAGTGCGAATCGGACTCGCGCACGAAGGGTTCCGTACCATTATCTATAAAAACGGCAAAATAAATTATTCTGTTACATGGAACCCCCTTAAATATTTGTTTTATTTTAATTTAATTATTTATTTTTAAAGTGAATATAATATAACTAAATATTCTATGAATATTTCAAGCATCTACCTGTTGCCGTTATCAATATCGAGCAAAAACGAGCAAAAAAATCAAGTTTGTTGTATGGGAGCCCTTAAATATTTATTTTATTCTGTTTTTTAGTATTTATTGTTATAGCGGCAACAGAAATACATCATTTGTAAAAATTTCAAATGTCTAACTATCACGGTTTATGAGAGACAGACGGACAGACAGACGGACAACGGAGTCTTAGTAATAGGGTCCAGTTTTACCCTTTGGGTACGGAACCCTAAAAACAAACTCACATTCGCATTTATAATATAGTAAGGATTATTTAGGATTATTATTGTAATCGTAATCCTAACTAACCGAAATTTCAATAAAGCATTAGTGGATTTACTAGTTACTTAGTTAACTAACTGTGACAGACAGATAGACGCGCCATAAAGATTCCATTTTTACTTTTAACACAACACACTAAAAAAACTACATATTCTAAGAGTATTCGCCAATATACACAGCTTTAAGCATTAACTAAACTGCAAGTTTTGGCGCCAACGGCATCCATTTTGTTTTTGGCACGCCGCCATCTTGTCTGTATCTGTCAAACAGAGAGTATTCAATAAGCGTGGTTGGATTCGGTGCTAAAATGTGTATTTACTTATCTTTATATATGTCTGTCTTCGTGGCGCACTAGTTATTGCGACTACTGTCTGTCGGGTTCGAATCCCGGGTCAGGCCAACAAAAAGATTTTGAATTCTATTTTATTTTTATTTTGGCATTTTTACAGGGTAAACAGACATTCACATATAATTGACAATAATAATTATCTGTGAGTAAGTGCATGTGCTACCCCAATCCGTATCTTATCTTATGTGGGGGCCAGTCAGTGCAGACCGGCGACACTTCGACCCAATGGGATCTTTTGTGTCGACACTCTCACAATAACGACTGCCATAGATGTTCATGGCAGCCGGGACCAACGGCTTAACGTGCTCTCCGAGGCACGGAGCAGGCGATAATTGTCAATCAATACGCACAACATTTCGAATAGTTATATAACTTCCGAAAGTCAGAGGTGCGCGACGTGGGGTCGAACCCGAGACCCTCTACATTGCAGTCTGTTGGTCTCCCCACTGAGCTATCGCTGCTCTACCCCAATCCTTACTTCCTTACTAATATTATAAATTCGAAAATAACTCTGTTACCTTTTCACGGCTAAACCACTCAAGGGATTTAGATAAAATTTGGTACAAACTTGGGGAAGGACATAGGCTACATTTAATAGATGTAGGTCCTACGTTACGTCCTAGCTAGTTACAAATATGCACGGCATCGGCAGGTAGACAACATGCAAAAACTGAATGTTTTTCTGCTAAGATACCTCAATAGCAGCCCGGAGTTAGGAAGTTTACGTATCAAGAATACGCCGCCTAGAAATCAAGTATTAAAAAATATTCAAAATTCAAATTCAAATATTTATTTCGTTTTAACCATACATATGCTTAAGTTAGTTGGTGGAGTCTCCTTTTAAGCATTTAATGCCTGTGTTAGGAGGCTCCGCTCTTCCATACCATAAAATTAGATAGCAAATAAAGTAAGTAGATACAAAACTGATTAAACATTTTTTTTACAATATTATTACTATTGATATAAATATAAATTAATGCTTGCAATCTTTGTGTGTTAGTGCAGTATGTGTATGTGTGTGAGGGTGTGTGTGTAAGTGTGAATGTGTGAGTGTATGTGAAGGTGTGTGTATGTGAGTGTGAGTTTACGAGAATATATAAGTGTTTGTTTGCGTAAAGGGGACTGTAGATGGAAGTTTGTGATGTGTGCTAATGTGTTTTATTTTAAGTGTTGTAGCAGTGCTTCCGTTTCACCAAAGGTATATGTATAGGTACCTACTTCTAAATTCCACGCATTCGAAGCCGCAGGCTAAACCTACTACAGGAATAAGCATATGTATGTATGAATACAATTAGGTCTTGCAAACCCAGTTTCAATATTAAAATCTATCGATCGATCTTGAGATTGAGTAGCGCTTGTAACTGTAGAAACTTTTGTAGTGCCGATTGTTAGCGTTTCAGAGCTATATGAGGCGCTCATACCTAGTGTCACTCACTGATCGGTAAACGATTAGCGAGGTTAAGCAACGTTGGGTGCGGTCAATCTATAAATGGGTCTATAGATTGGTTATTTCGCACGAATCTGTTTGCACAAATTGTGCGAAATAACAGTTTTGAAAATAATATTTTGTTTACGTGTCGATTCGCACACATCCATATAATTTGCAAAAGAATTTATACCAATTGACACCAAAGGAATATTATTTTTAAAAAGTGTTGGTGTAATTCGTGCGAGGCGACCAATAAGCCAACTCTACACGTACGAAACCGTGGGCTAAACCTACTATAGGAATAAGCATCACTACATAATTATAAGACAAAGTCCCCCGCCGCGTCTGTCTGTTCGCGATAAACTCAAAAACTACTGAACGGATTTTCATCTGGTTTTCACCAATAGACAGAGTGATTCATGAGAAAGGTTTAGGTGTATAATATTATGTGAAGGTTTTGTACTAACCGTGCGAAGCCTGGGCGGATCGTTAGTATGTATGTATGAATACATTTAGGTCTTGCAAACCCAGTTTCAATATTAAAATCTATCAATCTTGAGATTGAGTAGCGCTTGTAACTGTAGAAACTTTTGTACTGGCGATTGTTAGCTTTCAATTCAAAGCGATAGGGTTGCCATCTAGCGGAAAAGTAAGAACAAATACTGATACTGACTGCGCGGATGGCGTAGCGTAGTGGATATAGTCTAAGAGTAGTTCCGAGTCCAGACTCAGAACTAGTGATGTGCCGGATAATTAAAAATGTAGATCCGCAGATACGGATACGGATACGGATTATTGGCGTCAAGATCCCCGGATACGGATACGGATCTTAACTTTCTTACTCAATCGGTGTCGGTGCGAGTGATCTTAAGATTTAAGTTTTGTTATAAAAGTGATCTTATAACTTTCTATAATAAATGTTACAAAGATTTAAACTTAATTGATCTCATAAAGATATTTCAATTAATATATTATAACTAGCTTTTGCCCGCGGCTTCGCTCGCGTTAATTTAGAATTTGACAATCAATTCGGGTTGTAGTCTGCTTGTAATAATATAATTCAATCATGATTCGAAAGACACGTGGCGCCATCTATTATCATAAGAACGTTATTGTTGTTTTCCTCGGGAACAGTAATTTTTTTCAGGATGAAAAGTAGCCTATGTCCGTTTCTGTACACCTGACAACGTATATGCAAAATTTCAGGATGATCGGTTCAGTGGTTTAGGCGTGAAAAGGTAACAAACAAACAAACTCATTTTAGCTTTTATAATATTAGTTATACTATAGTAAGTGCTTAAACATATATTAGATAGTTGATTTAGGTCCATTAAGTTTCGTGCAGTATTATATCGTATGTTAACTCACTATGATAAATGTTGATGCCAAATATTTAATTTTTAGAAATAAAAAATAATGTGATTGAAATGTAATAGTATTTTATTGCTACCTAATCACCTACATATATAATTGAATCTATGTATTAAAAATTAATAAAGTAAAAGATCCGTCAAAAATGTAACGTATCTTTTTTCACCCGCGGATATCCGCGGATACGGATATCCGGCACATCACTACTCGGAACTACTCTTTTAGATCATCAAAATTTTCACAACACCCAGGTGTTTTTTGTGTCCTCGAACTCTCGAACTCAAAACAACCATTTGTGGATCACACAAATGTATGTACCATGTGGGGATCGAACCCACAACACCCGGCGCCGCGGCAGTCAGCGGTGAGGCGACCATTTAAACCACTAAGCCATCCGTGCAGTCGTATTATCATTGATAAACATTACGAAAATTCTTAATGGGCAATCATTATTCTGCCTTTCTTCCACATACATTCGAAAAACATAACCATACTTTCAACGCAGTCATTTTAAATTAGGCAAGGCGCTCATAGCCAGTTGCACTCACTGATAGGTAAACGATTAGCGAGGTTAAGCAACGTTGAATGCGGTCAGTCTATAGATGGGTGACCGCTTAGTGGTATTTTATCTGAGCGTCTCCGTGCTTCGGAGAGCACGTAAAAAGTCGGTCCCGGTTGTTGTCCAATTGACAGCAGTCGTTAAGCCATGTCAAAGGCCTACGGGCGGCTTGAACAACTCTTATTTATTTATTTTAAGATACATCAACAATATACATATACAAAATCGGTTTACATAAGAGACTGAAAATAAAAACTTATATGTATATCCATTATAGATGTACACATCATTTTCTGTACAGAATTATAATGAATAAAAATTAAACATAAATTAAGAACTTAATACAAATTTAACAAGACATAATTATTATTTACAAAATAGAAAGAAAAAATAAAATCAACAACAGTCAACAAGATCTAGCACAGCATTTTCTGCACTATCTTTCGCTTAAACTCTTGATAGCAGGTAGGCCATTAACCACAAGAAAAAGAAAGAGTAAAAGCAACTCACGCTAGATAATTCCGCACTGAAAATCAGCGCTCTATTGTGGATCCCCTATGGACCACAATATAGCAACAATGCTGAGTGCGTACCAATCTGTCCACAGATTGCACGTTTCTAATAATTAATGTTAAGTTATATTGTAAGTATGTATTTCCTTTTTGAACTGTATCTGTGGCAAATAAACGGTTTTTCTTTCTTTCTTTCTTTCTATATCAAATGCAGTGCCACTGAGGACATTACAATCAAAGAACGGACACAAAATCCATCCAGACAACACAATTACTGACAGACCACTGTAATTGCCACATTCAGGATTCAAACCACCGATAAACAAAACCTCAACATACCACACCACAAGAAATCTTGTACCAAAAAATTCAGCCAATTACCTTTGAAAAGAAAATATTTCAAACTGAAAAAAAAGAACTTCACATTTTTACAAAAGCCGTTAGCCTGCCATTGGCAACCCTGGGGCGACCTAAATATTTTCAGGTAAGGCAACAATAGGCGATCTATACTACAGTTATGCTATGCCTTTGTTCGGAATATTCTATATATTATAGTTGTATTATGACCAGCGGAGAGTTTGAATGAATCGTTCATTTCGCATACCAGTTGGGAAGGAATGGTTATTTTATGCAATGCAGCAACTACGATTAAATATGGCCACCTTTCTGAGCGTCAAGTTGTTATGTCACAAGGCCAATATGACATCTAAATCCTTACTATGATTTTAACTATGAATGTAAGTTTGTTTGTTACGCTTTAACAATTAAAACACTCAACCGATAATCATGAATTTTCGCATACATGTTGTCAAGGATACAGAAAAAGACATAAGGGTATCTATCATCCAAAGAGCACCGATAGCTCAGTGAGGAGACCAACAGACTACAATGCAGAGAGTCTCGGGTTCGAATCCACGGCGCGCACCTCTGACATTCGGAAGTTATATGACTTTTCGAAATTATGTGCGTATTGATTGACAATTATCGCCTGCTCCGTGCCTCGGAGAGCACGTTAAGCCGTTGCTCCCGGCTGCCATGAACATCTATGGCAGTCGTTATTGGGAGAGTGTCGACACAAAAGATCCCACTGGGTCGAAGTGTCGCCGGTCTACACTGACTGGCCCCCACATAAGATAAGATAAGATCTATCATCCAAAAAAATATAGTGTTCGGGAACACCAAGGCGCGGTTAAAAGCTAATTATGATATAGGGATTGGCATATGACCACGTTTCCATGCTACACGCTTCTTTATACAATAAACAGAGAAGAAAATGCGGCATTCTAAAAAAACAATCTTTATCTCAAGCTGAAACAGATGCGCAGTTTCCTTTAGAAGCGGCGCCTTTGTAATCCTACGTTTGATCTCGCCGCCAAGTTGATATTAAGGTACTTGTAACTGATGAGAATTAAACGTTGTTTAATAACGCTCCCGGGTTAAGTACCGCGGGTGAGGTCGGGTTTGTGATCGGTTTATTTTTGGTTTTCGATAAACTATTTTTTTGGTATTTCTTGTGAGTAGTAGAGCCTCGCTGATTTCAGCATGAATGTGCCGGCTCGACCGGGGAAGGACTACCCTCTCACAGAATATCGACGTGAAATAGCAGTATTCCTACTGTTGTGTTTCGTTCGGTGAGTGAGAGTGCTGGAGGCCCAATTGCGCTCTCTCCCCCTTCCCACTCCTTCTTCATCCTACTTCCTTTTTCTCTTCTTCCTTTCCTAAAGGGTCGGCAACGCGCAAGTGATGCCTCTGGTGTTTCAGGCGTCCATAGACTACGGTGACCACTTACCATCAGGTGGGCCGTATGCTTGTTTGCCACCTTAGTTGTATAATAATATAATAATAATATTCTATCACATACACACAACACCATCTAGCCCAAACTAAGCAGAGCTTGTACTATGGGTAACATACATAATCACTTTTTATTCGTAAATACATACATATTATACATAGAAACACCCAGACCAAGACAAACATCCAAATTCATGCACACAAATGTTTGACTTGTGCGGGAATCGAACCCGCGACCTCAGGTGTGGCAGTCGGTTACACTAACCACTACGCCATCAAGGTCGACGAAAAAAAGAAAAGAAAATAAACATCTTTTGCATTTTGATTTCTTAAATAAATTTTCATACATAAGTTTGACTCAAATTCGGAGTTAGGTGAACCATTAGTCAAATATTAAAATCTTTCATTCACTCCACGACCCAGTTGGGCATATGATAAGAAATTGAAACGCCAAGCTGACGTGCTCCTGGCATAATGCCAGGTCACCTGTAGACGAAGAAATAATATGAAAACAGTATCTACTAATACTTTTCACACAAACATACACTGCAATTTTATTAGTTGTCTTGTTTAGTAAATAAATATTAAAAGTTTACTAGCGGTCGCCTAGTGCTCGAAATTCGACCAAAGTTTACCTGTAAGATATTGCTGATATATGTCATTATATATTGATATATGTAACCATAGTTACGCGCTTCGACTGCGTGTGTCAAATGCAAAGTTGTGTGCGTGTAGTGTTTTTCATTAATTTAAAGTATTTCTAGTGCATATTTGATATAAATATTAGGATTCGCCCCTTCTTATCCATATAAACTTTAACTGTGCCAAATTTCATTCTCCTCCGTCCGCGCAATTTTCGTAAAAAGGGATAGAAAGTTTTTGCTTCACGTATTAATATATAGATAAGGATAGTGTGAATGGAACAGTCGCAAGGGAAAAACCAAGGCGAATGTATGTCAATCAGATCGGAGACGTTCTGGACAAAGGCCAGGTTAAGAGCACCTTAAACCGGCGAGCGTGTATGAGGAATGTGATGAAAGTGAATGAAGCCAGAGAAGTGTGTCAGGATCGTAGCAAATGGAAATCTGTATTCTCTGCCTGTGAATCTATGTATGTATCTATATTATTGTCCTCCAGACCGAATTTCAGTCATGGCGGCCAAATCTGAGAATTGAAAATACACGTATTGATAGCCTCATGCCTGTATCTATCCCTTTTGCACCTTATTTTGAACAAAGAGAGTATATTTACGATCTTAGCTTAAAAAATGATGTTATTATCATTTAACAAATATTTATTATGAAGTCCTAAACGGATCTTTACAATATGTATCTATATGTGTCAAATGCATGGTTGTGTGCGTGTAGTGTTTTTTCATTAATTTAAAGTATTTCTAGTGTATATTTGATATAAATATTAGGATTCGCCCCTCCTTCTCCATATAAACTTTAACTGTGCCAAATTTCATACTCCTCCGTCCGCGCAATTTTCGTAAAAAGGGGTACCAAGTTTTTGAAGTGAAAACTTCTATAGCGGCGTTGTGCACTTTTTTTGTGATGGGTAAAAAATGTTAAACTCGCGTCAGGATACGTGACCTGATCGAAAATTCGTAAGACGGAGGGAGAATTGTCATGTTTGTGTACGATAGCGCAATAAATGAATATTGTATTTTACCACATAAATGATAGTACTTTTATACTGATAATTAAAGCAATTCGTGCAAAATGATTCCCTAACCATTCCAAAATATCAAAAATGCACAACGTTAATATTCAAATTTTTACTTCTGCCGGCATTCCCGGAGTGCAACCCGTTGATTTTTTTATTCACGTATCAATAAATAGTTATCATTACACTCACTATGTATAATAATTAAAACTCATTCTACCTACCGTACATACCCTTCCAGAGATTTAATCACTAATCCATATCATAAATTTAACTAACATTTTTTACACTAAACTACTCCTTAACTTAAACTTGATATTTGACAAGTTAAGATAACTAAACTCAACGTTAAGTTTGACTTCAAAGCGAGCCGCCTCGCCCGAGATCAAAGGATAAGCCGACAGGGCGGCTGGGTGGGGTTTTGTTTAAAATTACCTACTTATAGAAGAAACTTTGTCGGCTAGTTATGAGTGGGTATTAGTTATGTTTATATAAAATATATATATATATATATATATATATATATATATATATATATATATATATGCAAATAAATAAAATTAAAGTGTCTGTTTGTAATGTCAAATAACAGCTTTTTACTAAATGAAATTTTTACTAACTGCCTCCGTGGCGCAGCGGTAGTGAATGTAACTGCTGTGTATGAGGTCTCAGGTTCGAATCGAAAGGCTATAGGCTATATAACATCACGCTACGACCTACTGAGGCGGCGCAGTAACGATAAATGCGGGTGAAACCGCGGGAACATCTAGTGTATTATGATTAAATTAGAGGATGCCCGCAGCTTCGCCCGCACATGTTTTTTATTTATCCATTTCTGCCCAATCCCGTGGGAATTTCGGGAAATCCCTTCTTAGTACACCCCTACAGTACCCAGGGAACATACATGTCAAATTTCAGCTTCTTGCGCCCAATACTTTCGGCTGTGCGTTGTCTGTCAGTCACTCAGTAACAGAAGAGTTTTATATATACTAGCGGTCGCCTAGTGCTCGAAATTCGACCAAAGTTTGCCTGTAAGATATTGCTGATATATGTCATTATATATTGATATATGTAACCATAGTTACGCGCTTCGGCTGCGTGTGTCAAATGCATGGTTGTGTGCGTGTAGTGTTTTTTCATTAACTTAATGTATTTCTAATGCATATTTTATATAAATATTACGATTCGCCACTCCTTCTCCATGTAAACTTTAACGGTGCCAAATTTCATACTCCTCCGTCCGCGCAATTATCGTAAAAAGGGGTACAAAGGTTTTGCTTCACGTATTAATATATATAGATAGATTGTTTCATCCTCAAAAAGTGAGTTGAGTGTGGAGTGGTAGGACCAGCATGATTGGGCGGCTCGACCGGAAGTACCACCCTCTCACAGAAGATTGACGTAAAATTACAGTACCTGTTATGTTTCGTTCGGTGAGTGAGAGCGCCGGAGGCCTAGTCACCCTTCGCTTCCCAAACCCCATCCTGCTCCATTCTCCTTTTCCTTCCGGTAGGCAGCGACTTGGTTGTTTTTTGACATTGCTTCTGTAATGCTAAGAAAACACAGCCATGTGTATAAGCCACGGTTCTCGCTTACTATCAGGTGGGCCGCTGGCTCGCCTGTCACCAATAAACGCAATAAAAAATAATTAAAAAAAACCGGATTGTACTCCGGGAGTGCCGGCAGAAGTGAAAACTTGAATATTAACGTTGTGCATTTTTTATATTTTGGAATGGTTAGGGAATAATTTTGCACGAATTGCTTTAATTATCAGTATAAAAGTACTATCATTTATGTGGTAAAATATAATATTCATTTATTGCGCTATCGTACACAAACATGACAATTCTCCCTTCGTCTTACGAATTTTCGATCAGGACACGTGTCCTGACGCGAGTTTAACATTTTTTACCCATCACAAAAAAGTGCACAACGACGATAAAGAAGTTTGCACTTCAAAAAATAAAAAAAAACCTGCTGAAAATAGTTACAAGTATTAATCTAATTTACAGCGATGCGTAGCTAACTTCAGACAGTTTAAAACAGTATTTATATTCAGCTTATTACAATAAGAGTAGTCATATTTTTTTATAAATAATAATATTCTATCACATACACACAACACCATCCATCCCAAACTAAGCAGAGCTTGTACTATGGGTACTAGACTATGGGTACTAGACAATGGATAAACATACATAATACATATATACTTCTTTTTTGTAAATACCTACATATTAAACACCCAGACCGAAACAAACATCCATGTTCAAGCACACAAATGTTTGACTTGTGCGGGAATCGAACCTGCGACCTCAGGCGTGGCAGTCGGTTACACTAACCACTACGCCATCGAGGCCGACATGTCGGATAGATTAGTATTTTTCTGGATGGAAGGTACCCTATAACGGTTTATCCAACGCACGCTGAAATAGCTCTCAGATTTATTTATTTATTCAAGGTACACCAACGACAATTTTACAAAATAATTAATATTACACATTCATCCCAGAAGAGTTAAAACATGACTTAAAGGTGTGCACACCATTCACAACTTTCATTACATGATTTCTAACGAAATATTAAAGTTTAAAATTACAATTTAAAAAATTAAAATTAGGTACTTTAAATGAAATTATTTAAAAATTACACTACATTACATTGCTAATTAGATTACATAATATATACAAACAAAATTATTTAAGTATTGGATAGCCCATTTATCGAGAAAGGCTATAGGGTATATAACATCACGCTACGACCAATAGGAGCGGAGCATCAATGATTTGGACTTTGACTTGACTACTGTAAAGTTTCATCAAAATCCGTTCAGTAGTTTTGCGTAAAAGAGTAACAAACATCCATTTATCATCACAAACTTTTACATTTATAATAATACTAGCTTTTGCCCGCGGCTTCGCTCGCGTTAATTTAGGATTTGACTATTAATTCGGGTTTTACTCTGCTTGTAATAATATAATTCAATTATGATTCAAAAGACACATGGCGCCATCTATTATCATAAGAACGTTATTGTTGTTTTCCTCGGGAACAGTAATTTTTTTCGGGATGAAAGGTAGCCTATGTCCGTTTCTGTACACCTGACTATGTATGTGCAAAATTTCAGGATGATCGGTTCAGTGGTTTAGGTGTGAAAAGGTAACAAACAAACAAACTCATTTTCGCTCTTATAATATTAATTAGGATTAGGATTACTTGGTTTAAACGAATTTTTAACTGAGCTATTTTTATGAAGCATAGCCTAAGCCTTCGTATAAAAAGGTTTTTACTATCGATTTTCACCACGCCCTGAGTAACACCGGTTGGTATAGTTAGCCTCACCGCGTAATTGTGGTTTCTAATTAATTATTTTAGCCTTGTGTTATGACATAATATCTAGCCGCGAGTATATTTAGTATAGAGCCATCTAGTGACACGAGTACTTAACACAAACCTAACTTATTATTATAATGCGAATGTGAGTTTAATTAAGACGTTTTCACGCCTTAACTACTCGAACGATTACGATGAAATTTCGCATACACTTTGTCAGGGGTACAGAAAATAATATGGTGTCTTTCATACGGAAAATAGGTACGGTTACCGAAAGAAAGATTTTTGAAGTGAAAACTTCTTTAGCGGCGATGTGCACTTTTTTGTGCAGGGTAAAAAATTTTAAACTCGCGTCAGGACACGTGACCTGATCGAAAATTCGTAAGACGGAGCGAGAATTGTCAAGCTCGCGTCAGGACACGTGACCTGATCGAAAATACGTAAGACAGAGGGACAATTGTCATGTTTGTGTACGATAGCGCAATAAATGAATATTGTATTTTACCACATAAATGATAGTACTTTTATACTGATAATTAAAGCAATTCGTGCAAAATTATTCCCTAACCATTCCAAAATATCAAAAATGCACAACGTTAATATTCAAGTTTTCACTTCTGCCGGCACTCCCGGAGTGCAAGCCGTTGTATTTTTTAAGTATATTTGTTTGTTTATTACGTTTCTACTTAAATGATCATCATGAAATTTCGCATACACATTGTCAGGGGCACTGAAGAGACATTAGTATTATTCCCGAGATAGAAATATATTGTCAATATCTACATTAATGCAAGCAAAGTTGCGGGAGAAATCTAGTGCACATATATACCCAAAGATGTTTAAACATATTATTATATTGCAAAAAATTGTTTTGTTAAGCCTATTAATCACAACGGTAGGTAGTGTAATAGGTAGGATTCGAACCCACTACCCCTTGATCGCAAGTCCAATACCTTAATAAGGAGCGGATAAATCCATAAAAGGGTAGTAGTAGAGCCTCGCTGATTTCAGCATGAATGGGCCGGCTCGACCGGGGAAGGACTACCCTCTCACATAATATCGACGTGAAATACCAGTATTACTGTTGTTTCGTTCGGTGAGTGAGAGTGCCGGAGGGCCAATCACCCACTTTCCCCCTGCCCGCTCTTCTTTCCTAAAGGGTCGGCAACGCGCAAGTGATGCCTCTGGTGTTGCAGGCGTCCATAGGCTGCGGTGACCACTTACCATTAGGTGAGCCGTATGCTTGTTTGCCAACTCAGACGGATAATATATATATATATATACTAGCTGTCCCGACAGACGTTGTCCTGTACAAAAGAGAAAAAAAAATCATATCTAATCCATCCTCGAATCCACTTGAACACACACAAAAAGTTTCATTCAAATCGGTCCAGGCGTTTAGGAGGAGTTCACTGTCAACACACGTACAGAAGAATTATATATATAAAGATATACATGTTTATCTATGTGCTATATTATATGACCACACTTTTCTGTTACACATTGTATTGTTTTCATTTTCCTGTCAGCTTGTATTTTGCCTCACTTCCAACCCAACGCTAATTATCGCGGCTAAAAACTATGTCGCTTTGTAACGGTATTGATCGGTGTGGGCCGTCCGTCATTGCTAATTAATGAGGGCAGCACCAATGTACTATTGTTTTAATATTGCTACACGCCTTAATTCTCGAAAGGGTAGTCAGGTTTGTTACAAGTACATATATTTTGTATGCTTTATAACTACATGAAATAGATATTAAATATAAGTGGAAACAGATCGAGAATCCATTATTTTTAGAAACTGTCTTTTCAAATGAATTTGTTTTGGAAACCTGTCGATTAGAGTCGTTCTATCTATATATTAATACGTGAAGCGAAAACTTTGGATTCCTTTTTACGAAAATTGGGCGGACGGAGGAGTATGAAATTTCGCACACTCATAGTTTATACAGAGAAGAAGTGACGAATGCTAATATTTTTTTTAAATTATGCGTAGAAATACATTAAATTTATGAAAAAACACTACACGCACACAACCATGCATTTGACACACGCAGTCGAAGCGCGTAACTATGGTTACATATATCAATATATAATGACATAATTATATCAGCAATATCTTGCAAGTCAACTTTGGTCGAATTTCGAGCACTAGGCGAACGCTAGTTATATTAAATACTATTGTTTTTAGAATGTATTCTTTTGAAAATCTGCAAATTATAAATCTATTCATTGAAATTAAACTACTATATACGGATTTTATCGCGTTGTTTATTTGACACTTTATTACAACATTTTGAAAAACTGTTACACTACTATAATACTATTAAACTTTACTAATTTTTAAGCTAATTAAATTATTGAAACTATTAAAACTATTTATACTATTACTATACTATTATACTATTTATATTTATGTTTACACTTTCCCCGACGTTTCGGTTGCTTTTCAGCAGCCATGGTCACGGGGAGACTAAGATGGTCGTTGTCTCAATGTTCCAGTGTAGTTATTTCAAAGTACCCGAACATAATTTAATCATGGGTGTTTCTATTTACGCAGAATGAGCTCAAAGTATCATGAAGTTTAGCTGTGGTTTGCTTCTTCTTGGGTTTGACTATTTGAATTACTGGATCCCAAGCTGGTGGTACATTATAGTAGTGTAACAGTTTTCAAAATTTTGTAATAAAGTATCAAATAAACAACGCGATAAAATCCGTATATAGTAGTTTAATTTCAATGAATAACATTCGCGTAAACAGAAGACAATATTATATGAATCTATTCTTTCGATGAATTTATTTTTGACAATCATTTATTTTAAAAAGACGTCTTTTTGACAACCGATACTTTTGAAAAATTGTCTTTATGATAGTCTATTCTTTAAAAGACGGGTATTTGGTAGAGTCTTTTGATATAGGTACGTTCAATTCTAAGACGCTACGCTTTCAGCGATCATTTCTCCCACGTACGTGCAAGCTCTGGATGAACTGCCAGCTTCGGTGTTTCCCGAGCGCTATGATATGTCCTTCTTCAAACGAGGTTTAAATAGAGTTCTTCTTTCACGGTAGACAGCGGCTTTGCTGTGTCCTGACATTGCTGAAGTCCATGAGCAGTGATTACCACTTTCCATCAGGTGGGCCACTTGCTCGTCTGCCACCAATGGCAATAAAATAAAAAAAATAAAAATAAAAACATTTTTTTTCAAAAAACCTGTCTGTTTATGAATCCTTTCTTTTGAAAACCTGTCTTCTTATAAATCCGTTCATTTAAGAACTGTGTTTTAGAGAACACATCCATTTAAAACTGTGTTTTAGTGAACATATTCTTCTGAAAACTGTATTGTCCGTCCGTCATTGCTAATATTACGCAGTCGTGGTTCTTGCACAATGAAACGCCGAGATACTTTTTACACAACCAGTATATATTTCAGCAGAGTAACGTTCTAACTGACAGTTGTAACGAGAATGAATATTTGTTAATCTCCTACCTTATTTATATATTTTTATCAATGTATCAAATGGAAAGTTAAATATCGATTAATTACATTTTAAGGTGTAAAATTAGTACAGTAACAAATAACAATGATAATTATTAATTATAGGAATAATCAAATGTAAATATGCAATTATAACAACAATTAAATCAATATAATACGTCACAACCGTGTGCTACTATTGAGTACTTGATAACACTAATTAACGAGGGTGGGATGAATGTACTATTGTTTAAATATTGCTACACGCCTTAATTCTCCAAAGGGTAAGCAATGCTGTGTTTTAAGTATACTTTGCTAGTATCTTATCTTATGCTATGTGGGGGCCAGTCAGTGCAGACCAGCGACACTTCGACTCAGTGGGATCTTTTGTGTCGACACTCTCCCAATGCCGACTGCCATAGATGTTCATGGCAGCCGGGACCGACGGCTGAACGTGCTCTCCGAGGCACGGAGCAAGCGATAATTGTCAATCAATACGCACATAATTTCGAAAAGTCATATATCTTCCAAAAGTCAGAGGCGCGCGACGTGGGTTCGAACCCGAGACCTTCTGCATGGCAGTCTGTTGGTCTCCCCACTGAGCTATCGCTGCTCTTTACTACTTTGCTAGTAGCTTATGGTATTTGTTGCTTTATAACTGTAAGAAATAGATACTAACTGTAACTGGGAATTGACTTTAATAACTATTCTTTTAAAACTGAGTCTTTTTGAGAGTCGATTCTTTTGAAAAACTGTCTATGTGATAAAGCATTTATTTTCAAAACTGTATTTATGAAAATAAATATAAATATTGAGTTATATAGTTTTTTGTCTTACGGTGTATATAACATTGACTTGTAATAGAGAAGTTAGATGTTTACATTTTTATGACTAGTATAACTTACTCGATCCACGCGATATGACTCTGGGTCCCACGTTTTAGGGTCAAGCCTATTTTCATGTTTTGGTCGCAGTTCCTAACAAAAAACATGACTATTTCAGCACAGAAACAATAAAATTTAAAACACTAACACAATTTGCTCAGTTTCCCTTTTAATATACGGAACCTTCAGTTTCAAATCCGTCTCGCACTTAACCACTTTTTTTTTGTTTTAAATGTATTACCACGACAACCCGTCAGCGCTAATGAACGAACTCAAAAAACCATGTCCCATTTAACCCTATCGACCGTAACCCTTCACCCGTCCCTCTATAAAGGGGCTTCGGGACACGAAAGACCGCAAAATGTTTGGGAACTCAAATCGCCCGTGTCATCGCGGTGTTAGGGTTAAGAGAGAGCGAGAGGTCGTATCGTCTGACTGAGAGAGACATAATGTGCTTATAATTTCCTTTATTTAAAAAAGCAACTAATCAAAATATAAAATACTAAATTTTGCCTGCGGCTTCGCTCGCAAAAATAGTTTAGATTAGTACCTAACAGAACTTTTTCTGGATGAAATGTATCCTATATCCTTTTCTGTTACCCTGATAGCTTCTGCTGCAATAGCTAAATCGTAACAGACAAACTCACATTCGCATTTATAATATTAGTTAGTCTATTCATGGCAGCGATAGCTCAGTGGGGAGACCAATAGACTGAAATGCAGAGGGTCTCGGATTCAAACCCACGTCGCGCACCTCTGACCTTCGGAAGTTATATGACTTATCCAAATTATGTGCGTATTGATAGACAATTATCGCCTGCTCCGTGCCTCGGAGAGCACGTTAAGCCGTCGGTCCCGGCTGCCATGAACATCTATGGCAGTCGTTATTGAGAAGTCAGTACCCTGATTACAGGGCACGGAGCGACTGCCATCTGACCTCCACAATCCGAAGGCTAACGATACCCTAAGGCTAGACCAGTGTCAGGATTAATATCCTGACACTGGTTTAGCCTTAGGGTATCGTTAGCCTTCGGGTTGTGGAAGTCAGATGGCAGTCGCTCCGTGTAAAAACTGATATCCAGTCAAATCCAGTTATACTAGAAAGCCGACCCCAAATGACTTGGGAATAATAAAGGCTAGGGAGAAGAGTTAGTCTATTATATTACGTGTGCCCTTGTGTGCCGGAATAAATATTTTCTTTCTTTTTTCTTCTTTCTTTCTTTCATATACGTCACAAAGTAACACCTATGAACTCCGAAGTTACACTTATTAATGTGAATTTACATTTACCTGTTACCATGTTAACAAAGCGAGAGCGTAGAACCAAAGAGAAGAACTGGCAAGAAACTCACGGCTACTCTTTTCAATCGTCAAGGTTACAGTATTGTTATTTTAATAATACTAGCGGTCGCCTAGTGCTCGAAATTCGACCAAAGTTTGCCTGTAAGATATTGCTGATATGTGTCATTATATATTGATATATGTAACCATAGTTACGCGCTTCGGCTGCGTGTGTCAAATGCATGGTTGTGTGCGTGTAGTGTTTTTTCATTAATTTAATGTATTTACTAATTTACTAATAAATATTTTATATAAATATTAGCATTCGTCACTCCTTCTCCATATAAACTTTAACTGTGCCAAATTTCATACTCCTCCGTCCGCGCACTTACGTAAAAAGGGGTACAAAGTTTTTGCTTCACGTAATAATATATAGATTCTATCACATTCTATCCCATACACACAACACCATCTAGCCCAAACTAAGTAGAGCTTGTACTATGGGTACTAGACAATGGATAAACATACGTACATACTTTTTTTTCTAAATACATACCTATTGTACATAGAAACACCCAGACCAAGACAAACATCAATGTTCATGCACACAAATGTTTGATTTGTGCGAGAATCGAACCCGCGACCTCAGGCGTGGCAGTCGATTACACTCACCACATCGCCATCTACTTATGAACGTCAAAGTAAAATTTAATGTGAATTTACATTTACCTATTGCCATGTCAACAAAGCGAGAGCGTAGAACCAATGAGAAGAACTGGCAAGAAACTCACGGCCACTCTTTTCAATCGTCAAGATTACAATATTGTTTATTTTAATAATATTCTATCACATTCTATCACGTACACACTACACCATCTAGCCTAAACGAAGCAGAGCTTGTACTATGGGTGCTAGACAATGGATAAACATACATATAAACCTTTTTTTGTAAATACATACATATTATATACCTTCTCACGCTAATAGTGTGTACATAATTTTAAATTATATATATATACTAGCTGTCCCGACAGACGTTGCCCTGTACAAAAGAGAAAAAAAATGCATATATAATCCATCCTCGAATCCACTTGAACACACAAAAAGTTTCATTCAAATCGGTCCAGCCGTTTAGTAGGAGTTCACTGTCAACACACGTACAGAAGAATTATCTATATATTTATACGTGAAGCGAAAACTTTGGATCCCTTTTTACGAAAATTGGAGGATTGATAGGAGTATGAAATTTCGCACACTTATAGTTTATATGGAGAAGGAGGGACGAATGCTAATATTTATATAAAATATGCATTAGAAATACATTAAATTATTGAAAAAACACTACACGCACACAACCATGCATTTGAGACACGCAGTCGAAGCGCGTAACTATGGTTACATATATCAATATATAATGACAGATATCAGCAATATCTTACAGGCAAACTTTTGTCGAATTTCGAGCACTAGGCGACCGCTAGTATATATAAAGATGTAAATGTCGTAATACTTATTGGCTTCCGTACGTCACAATACCAGGCTCCAGTGGAAGACCAGTGCCTGGTTCTTGAGACCAGGCAAATGCTGAACTGGAGTCCTGATTGCTGAAGCTGTGGGACGCATGTCAGGATGTTTATTGAGTATTTTATGTTACTATGTGTTTTTATTTCTTCCATTTTTATTATTATTTTTGTTATTTCTTTTTATCTTTATTCACATTGTGCCCAGCTGTACAGCAATAAAGATTTATTTCGTTCTGAAACACCCAGACCAAGACAAACAACCATGTTCATGCACACAAATGTTTCACTTGTGCTGGTATCGAATCCGCGGCGTGGCAGTCGGTTACACTAATCGCTATAACTAAAAACTATCGGTTGCCTCATTGGCATGTTTCTACAGAATATACCACGAGGAGTGCTCTGAAGAGTTATTCCACCTTATCCCGCCCTCCCCTTTCCTATCCAGAACAACGCGTACTGGGCTCAGATGCCATCCTTACACGGTAGAGTCGATTAGAGTGCGTACCAAAACGTTTGGGTCCTCATACCTCTGCCGAACAACCAAGGCATGGAATTCTCTGCCAAGGCACGTGTTTCCTTCTTCCTTCTATCCTGGGTTCTTTAAGCGGGGCGTGAAAAAGCATCTTCTCAGGCCGTCAAAGTAGAGACCTCAACATCGCCTCGGCTACTGTGGGGGCGATATGGAGGCCACTGCTCTTAGACCACACGACTGCTTACCATCAGGTGGAGTGTGGTCCTTTTGACGAGCAAAATAAAAATAATAATAATAATAATTACTACGACATTGAGGCCGATTTTAGAAGTCAGTTATGTAAGAATCTGCAACCATTGCCACTTACCATAAAACACTCAAGCAATAAGTAATATTTAAAGTTAGCCTCTAATAGTAATTTATGATAGAATAGGAGTATCCACTTACGTGTACACAGAATAAAAAAAGAAACAACGGGTTGTACTCCGAGAGTGCCGGTAGAAGTGAAAACTTGAATATTAACGTTGTGCATTTTAGATACTATCATTTTTTTTTATTTATTCGTTGGTACACCAACAGCATTACATGTTACATCTACATCATTATTGTTACAATAATGAATCAGTTCCGACATGCTTGCCTATTACTGGTATACACAGCAATCACGTTAAGACAACAATCTGTTCCTAGTTGTATACTAATACATAATAAAGTTCAAGCAACAATAAAAAATTAAAAACAAAAAAAGATACAAAACACAAAAACAAAAAATACAGCAAAGTTTAATGAAACAATACAACATATTTTGGAATGGTTAGGGAATAATTTTGCACGAATTGCTTTAATTATCAGTATAAAAGTACTATCATTTATGTGGTAAAATACAATATTCGTTTATTGCGCTATCGTATACAAACATGACAATACTCCCTCCGTCTTACGAATTTTCGATCAGGTCACGTGTCCTGACGCAAATTTAAAATTTTTACCCATCACAAAAAAAGTGCACAACGCCGCTAAAGAAGTTTTCACTTCAACAACGCGAGACCATATTGCAGTAAGAGTATTTTATAGAAACTTAAAATTAACGGACAAAATATACACGTACACTTAGAACAATCATTTGTGGATCATAGATGCACTACTACTTTTAAATACGGTCACCTTTCTGTACGTAAGACTGCGCAGAGCGTAAGACAGATAATGACAGAGCTCGTCCGGCGCATATTCAAATCGGCGCGTGGCCGCCATAGTAAAATTGTATGGAGGATTTGAAGTGCTTTTTTGATAAATATGTATCTTTATTGTTCAAATTCAAATTCAAATTCAAATTCAAAATTCTTTATTGCTAACTATGTGTACATAAATAAAGTTCTTAACAGAAGATATCAGTTCTTAGAACATAGTGGCCCTGTTAGGGCATTGCAATTTCATCATACATGTATGCTTATAATTGTAACAGTTAAACATGCAATAAATTGATTTACATTCATTAATTAAAAAGAAAAAAATTATAAATATTAAATTTTAGATAGGTCATCGTTTTAATTACATTATATCATTAACATCATATTAATTATAAATTATTAAAGTCATACCCAAATAAAAATACACCTGTCATGAGTTACCTGATTTAAAAATTATCATTATTCATTAATTCAATTATGTCACAGTATTGTAATCATTTAATATTAATTATCATAATCCTTTTAAAAAATATTTTACAGAATTATATTCACTTTAGTGATAGGTACTTTATTGAACAAAATTATTTTTCCTCAAGAAATTCTGCTATTGAGTAATATGCCTTTTTAATTAAGAAATTTTTCAGCATTCTTTTAAAAATAATAATTGAATTTATAATCTTAATGTCCATAGGTAGCTTGTTATAAATCTTTGTGCTCATACAGAAAATACTATTTTTGTACGCTCTAGTGTGGGACGCTTTATTTGTTAAGGTATTTTTAAGTCTCCTGCTTTTTAACGTATCATAGCTTGTAATGTTTGATTTAACTAAAATTGAGGCCAGGTAGATAAATAGAGCAGGGAGTGTTAAAATCTTGAGATTTACGAAATGTGGTTTACATGAATCCGTTTGGCGTAACCCACATATAGACCTAATACACTTTTTTTGTCAACCAATAACTTAAATATTTGGGAAGGACAAATTGTAATATAACTAGTTATGTTTCGTTTAAGCTGTAAAATAGGATAGATTTCTACTGTTATAGTCTAAAAATCATAAATGCAAATTTACGTAATATTGTTGGCGAAAATATTAATTATTTCAAGTTTTTTACACGGAGTAATTGTAAACACATTCATTGTTATGGTAAATGTATATTTTATGTTATGTTGATTTTATTCACTTAACTGTGACCGCCTGTTTTGGCACATATCGCTCGGCGCAGTCTTTAGTTATCATTAGTCAGAATTATAAATAAAGAATTACTAGATTATAACCGCGGCTTTGCTCGTGTAAATTTACTTTAAGTAAGTTACAGTACTTTTATCTGGATGCAAGCCTTATATCATTTTCTGTTTCCCTGACAACGTGTAGGCGAAATTTCATGTTGATCGGTCGAGTAGTTCAGGCGTGAAAGCGTAACAAACAAACTCACATTCGCATTTATAATATTAGTTAGGATAACGCTTACTCATATTAAAATTTTACACTGTAGTTATCTATCCAATGTGTGAGCTCACTGTATTTAGAGTGGACATTTTTTCGTGCTAACTAAGAACCATATTTGTGATTTAAATGTATGAATCAGAAAAATAATTGTCTCGTGTGGGATTAGAATCTACAACACACAACCAGCAACAGCGGCGAGGCACCCATTTGTCCACTGTGCCATATTTGTAATCTATCAAATTTCACATGAGCCTAAAAAACAATTTCGGCTGAATTCAACCAGCTGTTTTTCCTTCCTCGGTTATTTTTCTAACTTACATTAGAATAATGTAAAATGTTCCAATACTAGGCTAGCCCATAGTCCACCACGCAAGTTGGCAGACTTCATATATTATATCTTTGAGAACATTATGTAGATCCCTCAGACATGCAGGTTCCTCACGATATTTTCCTTCACCACTGATGCGAGCGGTACGCGTCGCTGTGATCGATGCGTTCATGCAGTACACGTCTATCGGGTTCGCTTGGTTCGAACCCACGTCGCGCACCTCTGACTTTCGGAAGTTATATGACTTTTTAAAATTATGTGCGTATTGATTGACAATTATCGCCTGCTCCGTGCCCCGGAGAGCACGTTAAGTTGTGGTCCCGGCTGCCATGAACATCTATGGCAGGCGTTATTGGGAGATTGTCGACACAAAAGATCCCACTGGGTCGAAGTGTCGCCGGTCTGCACTGACTGGCCCCCACATAAGATAAGATAAGATCGGCTCCGCTACTGCTATATATATTCATATATTTACGGACTATATTATGTAAATCTCACATGTATCTATTTAATATTGAATACTCACAAATAACTGTAGATTTTATAAAACTTTCAAGTATTATTTTAAAACTAGAAACATCATTATTCCTTAAAATATTTTATATAACGTCTCTTAAAAACTATCAAATCTAACTGTACTTTAAAAGCGATAGTATTTAGAAATAAGAAGCAACTATCCTTTTTATCGAACCGTACTTTAAACAAACCAATAACATTTAAAACTTAATAAAAAGCCACAAAGTCCAACTGTCCATTTTAACGGTCAGTATTTAAAACTCACAAGTGTCTACGATTCAATGGACAATAATTACGGTCGAGCAGAAGTTACGCTGAATGGTTCAGGTAAAAATAGCGTCTACCCTCGACCGTTATATTGTACAAGGTGTCGGATATATTACTGATCGGGTGATTACGTTTTAGGGTTCAAGGGAGAAAAAACGGTTGAAATAGGGCACATAGCGTATAGTAAATTTTCTGGCATGTCTTATTTATTAAACAAGCTAGAGTATGCTCGCGGCTTCGCTCGCATAAATGTAGGTTAGGTTAGATTAGTAACAGTACTTTTGAAGTGAAAACTTTTTAGCGGCGTTGTGCACTTTTTTTGTGATGGGTAAAAAATGTTAAACTCGCGTCAGGACACGTGACCTGATCGAAAATTCGTAAGACGGAGGGAAAATTGTCAAACTCGCGTCAGGACACGTGACCTGATCGAAAATTCGTAAGACGGAGGGAGAATTGTCATGTTTGTGTACGATAGCGCAATAAATGAATATTGTATTTTACGACATAAATGATAATACTTTTATAGTGATAATTAAAGCAATTCGTGCAAAATTATTCCATAACCATTCCAGAATATCAAAAATGCACAACGTTAATATTCACGTTTTCACTTCTGCCGGCACTCCCGGAGTGCAACCCATTGTTTTTTCCTGGATAAAATGTACCCTACATTCTTTTCTGTTACTCTGATAACGTGCATGTGCAATTTCATGATGATCAGTCGAGTAGTTCAGGCGTGAAACCTTAAAAAACAAAATCTCATTTTCATTTATAATATTAGTTCGGATTGGTTAAAGAAACGAAAGCGATCGTTTCTCGATCAGATCGGAGGCGTTCTGGACAAAGGTCAGGTTAAGAGCACCTTGAACCGACGGGCGTGTATGAGGAATGTGATGAAAGTGAAAGAAGCCAGAAAAGTGTCAGGATCGTAGCAAATGGAAATCCGTAGACTCTGCCTAACCCTCTGGGAAACAGACCACAATCTATGTATGTATGTATTGTTAAAGAATTTAATTATAGATGTGTTTGTGTCGCAGTAGACTTTACAAACATTTAAACAACGGACACAAAGGTCACGCAGACTCTGAACAACTACATATTTGTGGATTATACATAATTTTGACCCGTGCGGGGATCGAACTAGCACATTGGCAGTCGCGAGACAACCACAGATAGCTGTGCTATTTAACCGAATTCATTTCCTCTTTGCTAACATCTAATTCAATAGAGAATGAGGTGCGTAGCATAGCTCTACGTAATTCGTAACACGTAGCAGTACCCATAGCGATACTCGTAGCAATACTTAGTGATTCACGTAGCGAAATTCGTAGCAATACTTAGTGATTCACGTAGCGAAATTCGTAGCAATACTGTAGCGTTACTCGTAGTGATACTCATAGTAGGACTTGTAGCAATATCTATATATTAATACGTGAAGCGAAAACTTTACGAAAATTGGGCGGACGGAGGAGTATGAAATTACGCACACTTATAGTTTATACAGAGAAGAAGTGACGAATGCTAATATTTATATAAAATATGCATTAGAAATACATTAAATTAATGAAAAAACACTACACGCACACAACCATGCATTTGACACACGCAGTTGAAACGCGTAACTATGGTTACATATACCAATATATAGTGACATATATCAGCAATATCTTATAGGCAAATTTTGGTCGAATTTCGAGCTCTAGGCGACCGCTAGTAAGTAGTAATACTCGTAGCGATTCTCGCAGCTATTCTCGTAGCAATACTCATACCAAAAATTGTAGCTATACTCCTAGCGATACTCGTACCTGTACCTATATCAGCTTGTTAATTGACTATACCTACCTTATTAATTATTATTGCAAAGTAAATAGTATGTGTATGTTTTATTAATGTTTGCATGTCTTTAAGGCAGAACAAAGAGTTCTAATTTGAATAAATTGTAAGACCAATATATTAACCTTTGTTCAGCAAATAAAGTGATTATTATTATCATAGGGAGTTTTTTTTCTCAGCTTGCGCTAGTAGTTTTTGTGACATTTACGGACTTATATCAAGTAAATGCCACATATTTTAGAAAAGATCAAGTCTGTGGGCTATTGTTGTAATCTTGTTCGTCCATTTGTAAGAATTTTCTCACGATTCTACAGGTGTTTAATATGGCGGCTTTTTGGAGTTGTGTGTAAGTGTTTTAGATCAATGAGTTTCAGACTGTGGTGTATGTGTTTGGGGATAACGCCAGTTATTATTATTATTATTATTCTCTTTATTTACTCATTTTTCAATAGTAATTAAATGTTTTATTATTAATATTATTACTCATAGTAAGACTTGTAGCAATACTTGTTGCAATGCTCGTAGCAATATTCTTACCTATACTCATAACTATACTCGTAGCTGTACTCGTAGCGGTGCCCATAGCGATACTTGTGGCAATACTCATAGTGATTCTCGTAGCGTTACTCGTAGCAATACTAGTAGAAAATCTCGTAGCTATATTTGTAGCGAAAACCGAAGCAGTACTCCTTGCGAGACCCGTAGAAATATCAGTAGCTTTACTCATAGCAATACTTACAGTGATTCTCGTAGTGGGTCTCGTAGCAATACACGCAGCAGCGCTCGTAGTGATACTAATAGCAATACTCGTAGCTATATTCGTAGCTGTGTGTAGCACTGCATTTGATCAGACGCTAAAGTTCGTTAACCTTTTCTTCTACGAAATAGCGAGGAATGTGGTGGGGCGACCACTTATACGACTACGCCATGCGTGCATTCAACTAAAATGAAATGGAATCGACTGCACGGATGGCGCAGTGGTATAAGTGTTCGTCTCGCTTCTGCCACTGCGCCGAGTGTTGTAGATTCGATCTCCATACGAGACAAAAATTTGTGTGATTCACAAACAGTTGTTTTGAGTCTATGTGTTCTATGTGTCCGTTGTTTGAATGTTTGTAAAGTCCCCCGCGACACAGGCATTATCATTAATTGCGAAGTTGTCTTTTTAAAATTAAAACGACCACCATCCTCACTGATATAATAAAGGCGAATGTGAGTTTGTTCGTTTGTTACACTTTCACGCCTTAAGTAATTTATTAATTTATTCTTGAGTTTATTTATTAAGGATCTCCAACAAAGAATATACACAAAACTGCACAGACAAATGGACATTAGTTTTGTATAGTGTACTCCTTTAGTTATAGGAGACCACAGCATGCACCTACATATAACAACATAGCATAAAATAGAAAATTTAAAATTAATTAATTAAAATAAGCTACACGTTAGGAATTAACTTAACAAAAGAAATAAACAATGTAAAACTTAATGAAAAACTTAAATAAGCCGTTGACTCAAAAATAAATATTGATCCTTAAGAATCATCTGGATATCGAATCCAAACTATCACATAGTTTGTCTGATGTCCAAAATATCGTTAACATTTAACAAAAGAAACCTGTTGAGCTTACAAAGCAGCTTATATCAAAAGTGACAAATGATTAATGTTTCAGGGTACATTGAACTAAGACCCCTCTGATAAAAAAAACTGTTTACATACAAGGTTCACGGTATATTGGATGTATCACATAATAACCAAGTTACTTTGAGCTGTTTGGTTGAGATAATTATTTGATATTAGAGTTCTTAATATATTAGTTGTCATTGCATTGACTCATGAATGTAGACTTATACATTTGAGTTAAATGTTTGATTATATTGGAGTTCATGATATTATATTGGTTATCACTGCTTCTATGACTTATACATCTAGATCTATAAACATTAGTAAAATGTTTAAAATCAGATGTCATGATATGTTGGTTAATATATGTATTAGAAAATATAATTATGTATTTTTTTTATACCTGATCGTAAGTGGTCACCATAGCCTATGGACGCTTGCAACACCAGAGGCATAACTTGCGCGTTGCCGGCCCTTTGGGACAGAAAGGAAGTAGAAAGGAGAAGTAGCGGGAAGAGGGAAAGAGGGTAATTGGGCCTCCGGCACTTTCTATCACCGAACGAAACACAACAGTAGGAATACTGGTATTTCACGTTGATATTCTGTGAGAGGGTACTCCTTCCCCGATCGAGCCCATTCATGCTGAAATCTACATAATATAATGTGCCGATATTCCGCCTAGAAGTCTAGTATAAATAGACTATTTCTATTCAACACAAGAACATAGTTAGGAGAGAAATAACCAATTTTTACCTTATTCCTTCTGAAAATGCAAAGTAAGAAAAATATAGTTAGGTAAATACCTTCTTCCAAATTCATCGTACTAAGTCGCGAGCAAAAGCTAGTTTTCTTTTAAAAGTATTACATTTAACTAAAGTATTCGGTATTCATTTAGTAATCTTCAGTGGGTAGGGTGTTGACTTGCGACTGAAAGGTCACGGGTTCAACGCTGTGTTGACTCGTGGCACTGAACTCTAATATATACAGTTAACTTCGTGTTTTTCTTTGTTACTAAATAGTTGTAGATATGTAGGAGTGTTTGACACTCACATTTGATTTGCTAAGTTTAGGTAAGGTCCTTTGACTGCTCCCATGGCGTAGCCGTACTGTATACGACTGCTGTGGATGATATGTCGAGTTCGAATCCCGGGTAAAGTCAACAGAAAGTTATTGGATTTTTGTACACTTGAAGTTTTACAATATAATAATAATAATATTCTATCACATACGCACAACACCATCTAGCCCAAACTAAGCAGAGCTTGTACTAGAGGTACTAAACAATGAATAAACATACATATATACTTTTTTTTTGTAAATACGTACAAATTATACATAGAAACACCCAGACCAAGACAAACATCCATGTTCATGCACACAAATGTTTGACTTGTGCGGGAATCGAACCCGCGACCTCAGGCGTGTCAGTCGGTTACACTAACCACTACGCCATCGAGGCCGTCAAAAATATGTAATGCATAGGTATGACTACACAAGAGTTTTTTTAAAATCGGTTGAGTAGTTTTTGACTTAAATCCTTATGCTGGGGCCACACTATCGCGATAACGCGAAGATTTGCGTTGTCGCGACACGTCTGGCCAAAGTTTTCATCCTATCGCGAATCATCTTCGCGAATACGAATGCCCTTCGCGTTGCTGTCGGTAAATTGCCGCACATCAAAGGGTTTTGTCGCGACAAAGTTCGCGCGGTTGGCTACACATCGCGCGCTTTAGTTGACTGCGAGGCTCCGAGCGGTTTGAACGTCTTTCATTGAACTTGTTAATCATGGATTGGAGTAATGAGAGGATATTAGAATTCATACAAAATTATGAATCTGAACCAGTTTTATGGAATCCTAACTAATATTATAAAAGCGAAAATGAGTTTATTTGTTTGTTACATTTTCACGCCTAAACCACTGAACCGATCATCCTGAAATTTTGCATAAACGTTGTCAGATGTACAGAAACGGATATAGGCTACCTTTCATCCCGAAAAAAAAATACTGTTCCCGAGGAAAACAATAATAACGTTCTTATGATAATAGATGGCGCCACGTGTCTTTCGAATCATGATTGAATTATATTATTACAAGCAGAGTACAACCCGAATTGATTGTCAAATTCTAAATAAACGCGAGCGAAGCCGCGGGCAAAAACTAGTAAGTAATAAAGATGCAGTAAATAATTATTAGCCGCCATGTGATACAGCGCAACCGCCTCTTCTGTTTCCCGCGAAATGAATTATCGCGACGTTCTTGATTATTGCGACGTAGTGAAGTTTCTTTTTGATGTGGCCAAGCACTTCGTCATAGAACGAACTCGAACTTATATCGTGACAACTCAAACACGAATCTTCGCCATCAAGTGTGGCCGTAGCTTACAACGCCCTGAGGGTTCAGTACAATGACGCTCTGAGGGCAGTGTTGAGGAAACCCAGGTACTGCAGTGCTTCGGCAATGTTTGCGGATGCTGTCATTGATGATTTCTTCTCCATCATCAGGAGAAGAACTGCCTCGATGATGAGCAGGGTCCGTGGTAGCACCAACGCTGTCCTCAGAACGTTAGCGTGCAAGATAGACAGTCCGTTTACTGTCTACTGGGCAGGTGTACACCTGCTTAGAAATAGGAAATAGTTTTTAATTATTTATTATGTGACATATTTTGTTTACTAACACATTACTAACACCTTATTTTTATTTTTATTTTACTTCCGTGTGAACTACTAACCCTACTAAAGCTTTTCTTTTCTTTTCTTTTCATTTGTAAAAATGTATGGATCAGTCTGGTGTGAAATAAAGATAAATTATTATTATTACAAACAAACAATAAATCTAATCTTTCCTCGTAATGATATTAGTATGGATGTTGTATAGCCTGTGTTACTTCTGAATAAAGAAGCTTTCTCAGGGTAAAAGAGTTTTCAAATTCGGTCATGTAGATCTTTTATTACAAATAAACAAACAAACACACCGAAATACAAATATTTTTATATATATAATTCTACTGTACGTGTATATGTCACTGAACTCCTCCTAAACGGCTGGACCGATTTTGATGAAACTTTTTGTGTGTGTTCAAGTGGATTCGAGAATAGTTTAGATATGTTTTTTTTTCTCCTTTGTACAGGACGACGTCTGTCGGGACAGCTAGTATTATTATATATATAATAGATGTTCCCGCGGTTTCACCCGCGCTTATCGTTACTGCGCCGCCCCCGTGAGTCGTAGCGTGATGTTATATAGCCTATAGCCTTCCTCGATAAATAGGCTATCCAACACTAAACGAATTTTTCATATCGATCCAGTATTTCCTGAGATTAGCGCGTTCAAACCAACAAACAAACTCTTCAGCTTTATAATAATAATAATAATAATATTATAATAATAATAATATTCTACCACATACACACAACACCATCTAGCCCAAACTAAGCAGAGCTTGTACTATGGGTACTAGACAATGGATAAACATACATATATAATTATTTTTTTTGTAAATACGCACATATTATACATAGAAACACCCAGACCAAGACAAACATCCATGTTCATGCACACAAATGTTTGACTTGTGCGGGAATCGAACCCGTGACCTCAGGCGTGGCAGTCGGTTACACTAACCACTACGCCATCGAGGATATTATATATAATATTAGGATAGATAATATCAACCCTCTTCGTTGTTTGAGAAGGGTAAAGCCATAGGTACTCTACCACGCTGCCGCTGGTCCAGTGCGAGCAGACTTCACATAATATAATGAAATTAAATGAAACTTCTAGAACATTACATAGAACTCTCAGACATGCAGGTTTCCTCACGATGTTTACCTTCGCCGTTAAAGCGAGCGATCATTATAATAGTATAGTAGCGCAATTACACTTGGTCGTCAGCTCGTATTCGATTGCCTATGGCATTCGGACAAACGACTAAGTGTAAATGAACGGAGTCGAGTACGCCCGTATTCTAACAGCTTTCGTTTCGATTACCCGACGCCGATTTCCTTTCGTTTGTCAAACGTTTGCCCGTGTTGCAGTAACCGAACGTGAGTAAAACAATGTAATTAATGCATCGGGTGCCCGAATTCGAGTAACATCTTTCGTACACCCGAATACGGGCTAACGACCAAGTGCAATTGCGCCATAAAATATAATAATATAATAATCTATACTAATATTATAAAGCTGAAGAGTTTGTTTGTTTGTTTGTTTGCTTGAACGCGCTAATCTCAGGAACTACAGGTCCGATTTGAAAAATTCCTTCATTGTTAGATAGCCCATGTATCGAGGAAGGCTATAGGCTATATATCATCACGCTAATATCAATAGGAGCTAAGCACCAATGAAGAATGTTTCAAAATCGGAGGGTATTTTTTCCTTTTGAGAGCTTCCGCTACGTGCGCTGCGTAAACAGTTAAAGTTTCGCAAAAATCATGTATAACGGAATTGTTCCCCTTTAAAAGTTCTAAAAAAAAGTCCGGGACAGCATATGTCTATCTTTTAAGGTTGGCTCACTATAACCATTTTTATGCTAACCAAATTTGTTCTAAAATAATGCATTATATGCGAAGGTATTATTATAAACATGACATTAATCCTTATCCAAATAAATACGTTATTCATCACAAGTATTTAATTTAAAACCAAATTGCCCTTTATATCATTCGATTTCAATGAATATCTTAGGAGATATAGCAGTTTTAAAATAACATCGCAGCAAAATAATTACCCATTACAGACATAGTACAAACGATGTTTCTCCTGGTTTATTCTGCGTGATTAAGTACTACTGGTTCGATTTGAAAAATTCTTTTAGTGTTGGATAGCCTATTTATCGAGGAAGGCTATAGGCTATATAACATCACGCTACGACCCACGGGGGCGGCGCAGTAACGATAAACGCGGCTGAAACCGCCGGAACATCTAGTTAATTATAAAAGTAATACGCACATAAATTCAAAAAGTCAGATGTGCACGCCTTGGGTTTGAACATGAGACCTCTGCGTGGCAGGTCACTAGGCTATCGCTGTATTAGTATAAAATAATTATGATACATAACAGCCTTATAAAAACAATGTGCCATGTTTGGAAACGGCAAAAATTGTTTCACAAAACTTTTTCCGTTTCAAGATTGTGGGTAAATCGGAATAATGCGTGCCACACTCCCATTATTTCGGGGTTGCCATAATAAGGTTGAATAGTTTCCCCGGTTTAATTCTTGTTATTTTTTTACGTAATATTGCCCCTGTTTAGTAGTCATTTCCTTGGTTTTCTTTTTAAAGTCTGTGAGTTATGATATGTTATGGAGTGTGAATTTGGTTTATGATTTTAAAATGCTGTAAATTTTACGCTCTTTCTTTCTATTTGGAATATCACGAGTCCTCTCTTTTACATTAGAATAACACGTTTTTTGCTACTGGTTTCCCGGTGGCACAGCGGTAGTGAATGCAGCTGCTGTGCATTAGGTCTTAAGTTAAATCCCAGGGCATGCACCTCTTTTGTAGGATGAATACGCGAGTGATCCCTGCGCCCCAGCCATAGATTGTGAAAAGGAAAACTGTGGTAGGTTTAGTCGGTATTACCGGGGTATCTTCGTCTTTTCCCGGGTGAGTCCGACAAAACCCCTTCTCCCACCCCCGCGAAGAGTGCATTCCTCAACGTTAAAAAAGGGCATATTGTGCCTCTGATTTTTATGTGTTAATAGTAATATGCGTATTAAATAATTAACTATTGCTCGCTTATCAGTGAAGGAAAACATCGTGAGGCAACGTACATGTCTGAGAGTTCTACATAACGTTCTCGAAGATATTTGTAGTCTGACAAACCGCACTAGGCCAGCGTGGTGGACGATGGCCTGACCATTTTTATACTTAAGACTGCGCCGAGCGTAAGACAGATAATGACAGATCTCGTGCGGCGCATATTCAAATCAGCGAGCGGCCGCCATATAGTAAAATTGTATGGAGGATTTGAAGTGCTTTTTTGATAAATATGTATCTTTATTGTCAGCCAATAATTTAAATATTTGGGACGGACAAATTTTAATATAACTATTTATGTTTCGTTTAAGCTGTAAAATAGGATAGATTTCTACTGTTATAATCTAAAAATCACGTAACACGAGCTTACGTTTTTGCATTTTTTGTGCAAATTTATGTAAATTTGTAGGCAAAAATATTATTTATTTAAAGTTTTTCACACGGAGTAATTGTAAACACATTCATTGTTATGGTAAAAGTATATTTTATATTTGTATTAAACAAAAAGTGTTGATTTTATTCACTTAACTGTGACCGCCCGTTTTGGCACATTCGCTCGGCGCAGTCTTAAAGAGGTCCTTGACTAACAGAGGGCAGATAGAGCTGCAATTATTATTATTCTACATATTGACCCACACACCGTTAGTCTCATCGTGAAAGCAGTCGAACAGTCGAAACTTTTGGTAAAGTTTAAATATGCTGGGTGTACGGGACGGCGTACTTAAAACTAAAAAGTAGATGCAGCCATTCTGATTCAAAAATAATTGGAATTCTCTTCAGGAAAATTACCATATTTTTTACCGACTTCAAAAAAAGGAGGAGGTATTCAATTAGTCTGTATTTTTTTATTTTTTTTATGTTTGTTACCTCGTTACTTTCGACTGGGTGAACCGATTTTGATGATTCTTTTTTTATTTGAAAGCTGGTGCTTTCCTTGCGGTCCCATTTAATTTTGATCAACATTTGACCATTCGTTTTCGAGTTATCTTAAGTTATATTATAAATGCGAATGTGTGTTCTTTTGCTCCTTTGTTACGCTTTCTCGCCTTATCTACTCAACCGACCGTTATGAAACAAAATTTTATTGTAAACTTGGCGATTAAAAAGAGTGGCCATGAGTTTCTTGCCCATTCTTCTCATGAGCCCTACACCCTTGCTTTGCTGAACGTGGCAGTAAATGTAAATTCATACATACATACATACATAGAGTCACGCCTGTTTTCCAGAGGCGTAGGCAGAGACTACGGATTTCCATTTGCTACGATCCTGACACACTTCTCTGGCTTCATTCACTTTCATCACATTCCTCATACACGCCCGTCGGTTCAAGGAGCTCTTAACCTGGCCTTTGTCCAGAACGCCTTCGATCTGATCGAGAAACGTTCGCCTAGGTTTTCCTCTTGCGACTGTTCCATTCACACTAGCCTTATAAACTTTCTTAGTCAGTCTTTCCTCGTCCATTCTTTCTACATGTCCAAACCAGCTTAACATAACCTTTTCTATTCTTGTAACTATATCCACTTTCATGCCGCATCTCTCTCTAATCACACTATTCCTTATTCTATCTTTCAGAGTCACACCACATATGCTTCTCAACGCTCTCATTTCTACAGCATTTATTCTGCTCTCATGCTTCTTTTGCCATACCCAATTTTCACTTCCATACATAAGTGTGGGCACTAATAGTCCTCTAATAATAGTAAATGTAAATTCACAGAAAAAATTTAGTGTAACTTTGACATTCATAAGTGTTACCTTGTAACCTAACTTGAATAAATTTATTATTGAGTTTTGATTTTGAAACTTCTCATACACGTTATTAGGGGTATAGAAAAGGACAGGGTATAGGGTACTTTCTTGTTTCTTGCCCATCTTTCTCATTGGTTCTACGCCCTTGCTTTGCTGAACAGGGCAACAGGTAAATGTAAAATCACATTAATAAGTGTAACTTTGAAGTTCACAAGTGTTACTTTGTGACCTACATGAATAAAGATATTTTGATTTTGATTCATCAAGAAAAAGTACAATTCTCGAGTGAGCTAAGCCGCGTTTAAAAGCTAGTGGATAATAATTTTCACTATCATAACCCTCTAACCACAAAATGGGTAACTTTGTGAAGCAAATGTAATATTGGTAACATTCGAAAGTTAACAAGCACATTAAGCTAATAAAACGGTATTGTTAGAAATATTATTATATTTTTTTATTCGTGACAAAAACGCTTCGCGTGTTCAAGTGGCTGTTAGCCTTGTTTTCCAGTGAGATCATTAAATAAATAATATAGTATAGCTGAATATAGCTGAACATCAGCCCTATATATACCTACCTAGTTTGGGAGACAAGAGTAGACATAATAGTGGATTACTATTAGTCCTTAAGTAATCATGTTATAATTATCATTATGTACTATCTGTAATTTTAAAGGGAAATTAATTATTTATTATTACTAGCGGTCGCCTAGTGCTCGAAATTCGACCAAAGATTGCCTGTAAGATATTGCTGATATATGTCATTATATATTGATATATGTAACCATAGTTACGCGCTTCGACTGCGTGTGTCAAATGCATGGTTGTGTGCGTGTAGTGTTTTTTCATTAATTTAATGTATTTCTAATGCATATTTTAAAAAATTATTAGCAATCGTCACTTCTTCTCTGTATAAACTATAAGTGTGCGAAATTTCATACTCCTCCGTCCGCGCAATTTTCGTAAAAAGGGATCCAAAGTGTTCGCTTCACGTATTAATATATAGATTATGTTTCTCTTATCACGGATATCTTTTTAACATATTGGAAAAATATCTGGCCCTTTGGAAGGCTTACACGGAGACATGCGTCCAACATGGAGAGGCCCTTCGAGAGTTTTAATCTAAGGCGATAAACACACGGCACCGCGCACCACCGTGGTAGGCGGTGAAGCGGATCTCATGTCGCATTAGCCTCTAATAAATCCGTTAATGCCTAACACACGTACACCGAACGCGCGGTCGAACGGTGCTCTTTCGCTTTACCGCCACCGCCCTCCGCGGCGGTGCGCAGTGCCTTGTGATAATCGCCTAAAGTGGGATGGAACACCTATAGCGGCACTAGCCGTAGCAGGCGTAGGACTATCGCTACATATGTACTCTAATATTTCTGGGCTATGGCATGTTTGATGGACTGGTGTAATGGTAACTATAGATGTAAAACGGCGTCTGCCCTGAATACTCTAATAGCATCAATTGGATGGGCAGACGGTGACTCGCCAACTCACTAGATGTGTCTTCTTCTTCTTTTTGTGTGGTTAGTGGCCAACCTGTTGTCAAGAGTTGTTCAAGCCGACCGTAGGCCTCTGACATTGCTTAACGACTGCTGTCAATTTGAGACAACAACTGGGACCGACTTTTTACGTGCCCTCCAAAGAGCAGCGATAGATCAGTGGGGAGACCAACAGACTGCAATGCAGAGGGTCTCGGGTTCGAACCCACGTCGGGCACCTCTGACTTTCGGAAGTTATATGACTTTTAGAAATTATGTGCGTATTGATTGACAATTTTATTATCGCCTGCTCCGTGCTTCGGAAAGATTCCACTGGGTCGAAGTGTCGCCGGTCTACACTGACTGGCCCCCACATAAGATAAGATAAGATACGTGCCCTCGAACCACGGAGACGCTCAGATGAAATACCACTAAGCCGTCACCCATCTATAGACTGACCACACCCAACGTTGCTTAACCTCGCTAATCGTTTACCGATCAGTGAGTGCAACTGGTATTAAGTGAACTTTTATCTCCTAACTTGTTAATATTTCCATTTCATTGGAATATTAATTAGTTAGAATTCTAATTTGGTTAGATTTGATACTTTAGATAGGTACTAAATTTTACCCGTCGTCGCTTAGCTCGCAAAAATATAGGTTACTTTAGTTTAGTAACAGTGCTTTTTCTGAATTAAAGGTATCCTATGTCCTTCTCTGTTCCCTTGACAATGTGTATGCGAAATTTTATGATTATCGATCGAGTAGTTAAGGCGTGAAAGCGTAATAAACAAACAAACTCATATTGTCACATATTCTACAGCCAAAGTATTAGTGTGCAAATTGTGCACTATTATCTTTGGTTTTGAATCCTACTGTAGCTAATGACATTTCTGTGCATATGAGACTTAAGAACGGGATTAAATATAATGACCACCAAAAGTAGTAATTGCACACCAGAATATGCTTACTAAAATATATCATAACGAGCACCTATACGCCTCAAATTACTGCATTCCGTCTCGGAAGGGTTAGGTTATGTTAGGTTCCATCTTAAAACCACCCAGAAATAGGAGCCCATCGAAGCGGGGCTCCGTTGACTTAGTTTGATCTCTTTAAAATATTTTAGTAAGCATATTTTGCCGTGCAATTAGTATTTTTGGTGGAACAAAGGCAAAAAATTGAGGAACAGTTAAATACTACCCCTTAAGAACAAATGTCTCGGGGTCATCGCGTGAGTGATGCCTCTGGTGTTGTGAGCGTTCATAGGCTGCGGTAGCCGCTTACCATCAGACGGGCGGTATGCTTGTTTGCCGATTTCATAATAAAAAATATTGGGGCAGTCTTTGGGGACTGCCGATAGAAATGAAAATTTTAATCCTTGATCATAAACACTTCTTTATAAACCAAAAATAATTCAAAAATGGTTAGCGTTCGGTGACGATGACGCGAGTTCCATTATTTTTGTTCACCCAAGAAGTCCTCAAAGCGCCTAAAGAAGTTTTACCTTAAAAAAAAACGGGGTAGGTTGGATGCCAGTTCCTGATACTCTCTTAGGTGTTATTAAGGGAGTCAAAACTTTGTTATTTTTTACGTAGGACGCATCATTACTGTGATATTGTTAACATTCTTAAAAAAAAATAAAGCGTGAAAGCGTGACGATGACTCGAGTTCCATGATTTCTGTTCACCCAAAAAGTGCTCAACGCGCCCAAAGAAGTTATCACTTCAATAAAAAAATATATATATATATTATAGCTTTCATTACGCACAAGCTTTACAGCCGATTGCGTGAAAGCCTATCATGATATTATAGCAAACAGACTTATATTACAAATGGCGGTCGTTTAGTGGCGGATACGTCTCATTTAAACGATCACCGCCCTTTCCAGGCCACGGCCACCCATCACTTTCCAGACCTTGGCGTGTGACGCTTCATTTGGATGGAGTCATTTGGAAAATGAGATGTTCGGATGACGTAGTGGTTTAAGTGATCACCTCAATCAGATCAAGTTCGATCTCGGCTACTAGCTTTGTCGCCTCGCCATTGCCGCGATTTAGTGTTATGGCCATCCAAAATTCACTAGAAACAACGTTTCCAACGTACACACTCGTATAAGTACACACACACACACGCACTCACACTCGCGCACACTGACACACATACACACACCCTAACACACACACACA
Organism: Catocala sponsa; assembly: GCA_963564715.1. NCBI lineage: Eukaryota > Metazoa > Arthropoda > Insecta > Lepidoptera > Erebidae > Catocala > Catocala sponsa. Next base: position 2,454,018 of record OY751356.1, on the reverse strand, counting down.
TACACACACACACACACATACACACACACACACACACACAAACACTTACACACACACCACACAAACACACATAAAACAACAATGACAAACCAGCCGTAAATGAAAAGTTATTTATGATTTTACTAAAAACTTTGTAACCTTTCTGTTTTGTTTTCTTTAATCTTTTTTTGAAGTGAAAACTTCTTTAGCGGCGTTGTGCACTTTTTTGTGATGGGTAAACAATGTTAAACTCGCGTCAGACGGAGGGAGAATTGTCATGTTTGTGTACGATAGCGCAATAAATGAATATTGTATTTTACCACATAAATGATAGTAGGTACTTTTGATCTATATATTAATACGTGAAGCAAAAACTTTGTACCTTTTTTATGAAAATTGCGCGGACCGAGGAGTATGAAATTTGGCACAGTTAAAGTTTATATGGAGAAGGAGTGACGAATCCTAATATTTATATAAAACATGTAAATTTTTTTTTTTAAATTAATGAAAAAACACTACACGCACACAACCATACATTTGACACACGCAGTCGAAGCGCGTAACTATGGTTACATATATCAATATATATAATGACATATATCAGTAATATCTTACAGGCAAACTGGTCGAATTTTGAGCACTAGGCGACCGCTAGTACTGATAATTAAAGCAATTCGTGCAAAATTATTCCCTAACCATTCCAAAATATCAAAAATGCACAACGTTAATATTCAAGTTTTCACTTCTGCCGGGACTCCCGGGGTGCAACCCGTTGATTTTTATTTATAACCTGACTCGCGCTACTTTGTCTGCGTCTCATAAGAGAAATTTCCCCGTTTATGGAACATTTTTCATTGGTGCTCCGCTCCTATTAGTCGTAGCGTGATGTTATATAGCTCAGAGTCTTTCTCGATAAATGGGCTATCCAACATTAAAATAATTTTTCAAATCTAACCAGTAGTTCCTGAGATTAGCGCGTTCAAACAAACATACTCTTCAGCTTTATAATATTAGTATAGATAGATGTTCCCGCGGTTTCACCCAAGTTTATCATTACTGCGCCGCCCCCGTGGGTCGTACCGTGATTTTATATAGCCTATAGCCTTCCTTGACAAATAGGCTATCCAACACTAAAAGAATTTTTCAAATCGAACCAGTAGTTCCTGAGATTAGCGCGTTCAACCAAACAAACATACAAACTCTGCAACTTTATAATATTAGTATAGATTTTATTAAAAAAATTGTTTGTCTGTAATGTCGGTTTACGGACGATAGCTTAACGTGACAACGTCATAACAAAGTTTATTGCCCGGAACGTTACAATGAGCGTAACGGGACAACGAGTGTAACGGGACAATGAACGTAACGGGACAATGAGTCATCCGTTTTCGTGCGTGCAGCCGGCGTTCATCGATTTATTAGACTTTGTCACGTCAAAAAGGTTGTTAACACAATTTGTTGCTCGCAACAAGCATGAAACATAAATTGATGTCACTTTTGTCGCGGCGACATGCCTCTTTTTGGTGGTAAGCGGTAAGCTTGCAGGAGTAGCGTTTCGGTTTAGTTTTTGTTGCCCGGAAACGTAACAAGGAAAATTAAATAAACTACTACATTGTGCTCGTGGCTTTCCTCATGTAAATAATATAATAATAATATTCTACCACATACACACAACACCATCTAGCCCAAACTAAGCAGAGCTTGTACTATGGGTACTAGACAATGGATAAACATACATTATTATTATTATTGAATATTAAATTTATATACATTATACTATTGCACCAATTTATTTAATTTATATTTGATATATATCAATTACATACTCATCAATTATAATTTATATATATATATATCTTACGTATGTATTTTTTTATTTCTTTTATTTTTTGAATGTGGAAGTTGTTAAAGAGTAGCTGATGTACGTCCGGGCGTCACTTGGGGTACCACATAACATCAGGGTTGGTTTGAGGTATTAACCGCAAACCAACAATAAACCTGAGTGGTAACCTCGTTTTTCATTATGTATGTACTTTTTTTCTTTTTTGCTTTTTGCTGTGTTATAATATTTGTCTGTATTTTGTGTACGTATATTTTGAAAAATAAAATTACTTACTTACTTACTATATATACATCCTTTTTCAGTAAATACATACATACTATACATAGAAACACCCAGACCAAGACAAACATCCATGTTCATGCACACAAATGTTTGACTTGTGCGGGCATCGAACCCGCGACCTCAGGCGTGGCAGTCGGTTACACTAACCACTACGCCATCGAGGCCGTCAAATATATGTAAGGTTAGGTTAATAACTGTACTTATTAACCTCTGAGTCTTCTTCAGAGGTTAATGAAAACACTATGTGGGTCTGTGTGTCTGTCTGTTAGTGACAGGCGTAACTCCGGAACTACTCGACCGATCATCATGAAATTTCGTATACACGTTTTCAGGGGTACAAAAAAGGACGTAGATAACCTTTCATCTCGAAAGGTACCTTTCATCCAGATTTTCTTTTTTAAGGGATATAAAATTTACATGACCTACATTTACGCGAGGGAAACCACGGGCAAAATTTGGTTACATATATACATACAGGTGTCCCAGAAGATGTGAATCAAATTGTAACGGGAGAGCTAAATAGAAAAATAAAATAATTATGTTGTGTTGTTGTTCAAACTTCTTACAAGATTTTGTTTGGTGCAAAAAAAATACACCAAAATAATGCTACGAATTCGAAACTACGTCAGTTTTAAAAAAATCATTTGTAATTTGATGAATCAATCCTTCACAAATGATAATAGTGAAAAAAATACAAATTAGCCATAAATAAAGCACCTGTAGTTAAAAGTCTGAAAAAAATCGTACTTTTTTAAAAACTTTTATTTTTCTTTTAACCAACGTTCATAATTTTTTTGCTTTTTATAGCACATTGGAAAGGTCCTTACCTAAGTAATCTCCCGTTATAATTTGATTCACATGTTCTGGGACAGCCTGTATACTATAATATGGGTTTTCTGTCTTTAAATTTGTCCTAATTTTCTGCAATAAAATAAGATTTATTCTATTGTAATGGCACCGCATTTCGCGCCAAATGCAATTGCCGAATGACAGTTACAATTTCGTGCTGAAACTTTACATACAGCGTTCAGTTCGGAAACAATTTTCACATGAAATATTTTAAAGGAAATGTTATATTGATCGTTATAAAAGTTTAATACATTCTATGTTTATTTAAATCATAAATGTGTCGTAACGTAGATCGCATTGAAAAGTGTCTTACGTAAGAAAAGTGAGTTCACACATTTAATAGAGAATTATAGTGTACAATTTTCAATATGAGTGATAGTGATAATACTGTTAGGAATCGGAATTGAAACAGCTTAAAAATCATTGAATAAAGTAAGAAACAATTGATATCATCCAACAGCGATCACACAGCACGTCCGTTCCGTCCGCCGCTCGATGTCAAAGTGTGTCATTGCGCGCAGAGCGCGCTTTTATAGCACGGTCGATCGGATGATTCGTGACGTTACTTGTTTACGTCGCATTCCGCAACTAACAATACTATATTTACTAGCGGTCGCCTGGAGGTCAAAATTCGACTAAAATTCCTAAGCTTGTTACTTTGTTTTCTTTTTTCCTTTATTACATGTAAATAAGGTACAGGTAACCATAGTTACAAAGAATTGTACGACGTCAGACGAACAATGCCGAAATACTACGAACGCGATTTGACTACGTGTGTCAAATGCATGGTTGTGTGCGTGTTATGTTTTTTCATTAATTTAATGTATTTCTAATGCATATTTTATATAAATATTACTATTCGCCCTTTCTTCGCCGTTTCGTCGGACATCGTAACCGGTTTTGAAAAAATTGGTTGTCTGTAAAGTCGGTTTACGGACGATAGTTTAACGTGACAACGTCATAACGGGCCTTCGCTCGCTCGCGTAGCGCTCTCGCTCCGATCGTAACGTTACAATGAGCGTAACGGGACAATGAGTCATCCTTTTTCGTGCGTGCAGCCGGCGTTCATCGATTTATTAGACGTTGTCACGTCAAAAAAATGGAACTCTGACAGAACATGCGTTCTCTTTGACCGCCGCGGTCTGACTGCTTTTACGTGTGTACGATTCTAAGACACCGCATACATCACAGTGAACGCGGAACGCAGAACTCGGAACTCTGACCGCTGACCGCCCGCAGTGTGGCCGGCGCCTAAGCTACTAATAATTTCATTTTTTTTTATTTTATATTTTATTGTGCTCGTCAAAATGACCACACTCCACCTGATGGTAAGCAGTCGTGTGGTCTAAGAGCAGTGGCCTCCACACCGCCCTCATAGCAGCCGAGGCGATGTTGAGGTCTCTAATTTGATGGCCTGAGAAGGTGCTTTTTCACGCCCCGCTTGAAGGACCCAGGATCGAAGGAAGAAGGAAGCACGTGCCTTGGCAGAGAATTCCATGCCTTGGTCGTTCGGCAGCGGTATGAGGACCCAAACTTGTTGGTACGCGCTCTAGTCGACTCTACTGTGTAAGGATGGCATCTAAGCCCAGCACGCGTTGTTCTGGATAGGAAAGGGGAGGGCGGGATAAGGTGGAATAACTCTTCAGAGCACTCCCCGTGGTATATTCTGTAGAAACATGCCAATGAGGCAATGTCCCTACGGAGTTGCAGAGGTTCCAGTGAACTCGTGACCTCTGGATCTCCGATGATACGGACAGCCCGCCGCTGTAACCTGTCGAGAGCGTCCAGCAAGTACTGCGCGGAGCCATCCCAAAGATGAGAACAGTACTCCACGCAAGGGCGTACTTTTGCCTTATACAATAGGCACAGCTGCCCAGGCGCGAAGAACCGCCTCACCCTGTTCAGAACTCCGAGTTTTCGCGAAGCTTGCTTAATGACGCTCTCGATGTAGGTTTTTGGATTAAGGGAGTGGCAAAGATCCATACCTAAGATTGAGAGGCTGTCACGTATCACCAGTGGAGTGTTCTTCAGAGAAGGGAGGGGAAGGAACGGAGACTTTTTGACGTGACAACGTCTAATAAATCGATGAACGCCGGCTGCACGCACGAAAAAGGATGACTCATTGTCCCGTTGCGCTTATTGTCCCGTTACGCTCATTGTCCCGTTACGCTCATTGTCCCGTTACGCTCATTGTAACGTTTTCCTCAATGTTTTGTTATGACGTTGTCACGTTTAACTATCGTCCGTAAACCGACTTTACAGACAACCAATTATTTGTTGAGAACGCGCATGCCTCGACCAAGTTCTAAACAGAATTTTATAAAGACCAGCCTCGCACTATGTTTACTTCCTGTGTCGCGAGGGAATTCAAAAACATTCAAACAACGGACAGAAAGAACACCTAGACATTACGATTAGATTTCGCAGAATATCATTGTTGCGATTTAACAATCGCAACGTACGCTGAGCGATGGCCTAATTTTGGCACTGATGGGACGGGACACACACTTTCACATTACTTTTTAAACTTATGTTATACTTAAATAATTGAATATTATATTATTGTTTTGATCGCTGCTCACTGTCAATACTAGCTTTGACCTTGAATGGAGGCAGTTTCCGTTTAGGTTTAGCGGAAGGTGTGGTGTTGCCAGTGAGCAGAAATTAAATTATAGTGTCAGTATTTGTTTTATTATTTTAGTTTTATTATTGCTCTGTTTTTTATTTTTTTTTTATTTTGTAATTTGTATACTTTTATTTTTTTTATTTCTTCGTGTTTTGCGTGTGCCCTTGTGTGCCAAAATAAGTATTTTCTTTATTCTTTCTTCTTTTATTTTATACGAAACTATTTGTTGATCATACAATTTTTTTTCCGTGTGGAATTCGAACCCGCAACACTCAACATGACGACGCTCGGCCGCTATCCATCCATCACAGTTCCCTTTCACGTAGAAGTTAAAAAACATAGTTGACGAATGAGTAATATACATTGGAATTTACATAACAAACTTTACATATAATAATTTCTTTGCGAAAAATGTTTTCACTCAAAAAAGTAATAGGAATATCTTACAAATCCCTTTCAATCACAGTACCAAATAGCTTAAATTTAACAAGATATATCGGGTGTTCGTGAATGGGTATATTCACCCTACGGCCGGTGCCCGCGCCATAGAAATGTGTGTGGTGTGGCAAGCCCAGTTGTCGGCCGCGCACGCAATTTTAACGAGGGGTTATTGAAAGTTACATCTTAAAGGTAGCTTTTATGTTTATTTATAAAATGGTGGGTGATGCTCGCAGTTTTTTTCGTTTATGGATGTTTTTAGGGGACGTTGTGTTGTTAAAATCCATACTTATATTAGCGGATACGACAGACGTCATACAATACCACAACGCTTATCTACTGGGTTTAATTGTGAATTTAAACCACCCAAGGATTCACTTAAACACACTCATTTTTTTATCAAAATCTGTCCAGCCATTCAGGACTTCAGTGACATGTGCATGTAAAGTAACATCTATACATATAATAAAATCGTAGGAAAGTCAAAACTGTACATTGAATATTTTTTTTAAAGGATACTTGGGGCGTGATCTACAATCGATATCGAAGCCAAAAATATAGTTTTTAGAATTTTTGTCTGTTTGTCTGTATGTATGTCCGGGCTAAACTCAAAAAGTACTGCATGGATTTACTTCAAATTTTGCATGAATATTACTAATAGGTTGGGTCAACATATAGACTACATATTATCACGCTATCACCTACGGGGGAGGAGCTGTGAATCTTTATTTTTCTTACGCATTCTGTGACAGCGTGTAATCTAACGACGCATATTTAAATGTTGTTTTTGAGTAAGCCATGCTATTATCTAGCTTTACACTATAAAAACTACGCCATTTAAGTAACTTGGGCAGAGAAATATAGTTGGGTTCCGCGGCGACAAACGCTTTTTAGTTAAAATCTACGCGGACGAAGTCGCAGGTAACAGCTAGTATGTGTATAAAAGAATCTCCTTCTCCCTAGCCTTTATTATACCCAAGTCCCTTGGGGTCGGCTTTCTAGTCTAACCGGATTTGACTGGATATCAGTTTTTACACGGAGCGACTGCCATCTGACCTCCACAACCCGAAGGCTAACTATACCCTAAGGTTTAGTGTATCCCAAGGGACTTGGGAATAATAAAGGCTAGGGAGAAGTAAGTTAGTATGAAAAAAAACATTACCGATTTTCTTCATACAAAGCGGGAACTTCATATTTAAACTCAATATTCAATATATTTATTGTTTTCCACAATATTAGCTTAGATAGTAAGTACAATTATTATTGTTAGTTTTGACCCTATCGGGCACAGCCATTTAGGAGATGGGAAGAAATATTTCTTTAAACATTTTATATTATAATTTCATTATTTCAGGTTTTCATTACACAATATAAACCCTGTATTAAACTGTCCCACTGCTGGGCACGGGCCTATTCTCACTGTAAGAAGGGCTAGGCTTATAGTCCACCACGCTGGCCCAGTGCGGGTTGACAGACTTCACATATCTTCGAGAACATTATGGAGAACTCTCAGACATGCAGGTTGCCTCACGATGTTTTCCTTCACCGTTAAAGCGAGCGATAATTAACTATTTAATACGCACATAACTTCGAAAAGTCAGAGATGCCCGACTTGGGTTCGAACTCGAGACCTCTGCGTGGCAGTTCAACGGTCTCCCACTAGGCTATCGCTGGTTTTAATTAAACCCCTATTATTCCTAACTGGAGAGCAGCGATAGCTCAGTGGGGAGACCAACAGACTGCAATGCAGAGGGTCTCGGGTTCGAATTCACGCCGCGCACCTCTGATTTTCGGAAGTTATATGACTTTTCGATATTATGTGCGTATTGATTGACAATTATCGCCTGCTCCATGCCTCGGAGAGCACGTTAAGCCATCGGTCCCGGCTGCCATGAACATCTATGACAGTCGTTATTGGGAGAGTGTCGACACAAAAGATCCCACTGGGTCGAAGTGTCGCCGGTCTGCACTGACTGGCCCCCACATAAGATAAGATAAGATAAGATTCCTAACTGAAATCTGAAAATCATTATAACTTAAGTATATTAAGGAGATTAGAGATCAGTAGGTTCAAATTGGGGTTTCTGAATCAGAAGAGATCCAGAAACACCCAATTTCAACCATTCTAGTCTTCCTATAATTCAATCATTCATTCAATCATTCTAGAAAAATTGGGTGTTTCTGGATTTGCTCTGATCCAGAAACCCCAATTTAAACCTACTGAATTCTATATATCTTTGATACACTACTGCCTAGCTACTATATATGGATTGTATCGCGTTGTTTATTTGACACTTTATTACATAATTTAGAAACTGTTACACTACTATTACTATTAAACTTTACTAATTTTCAAACTAATTAAATTATTGAAACTATTTAAACTATTTATACTATTACTATACTATTATACTATTTATATTTATGTTTACACTTTCCCCGACGTTTCGGTTGCTTTTCAGCAGCCATGGTCACGGGAGACTAAGATGGTAGTTGTCTCAATGTTCCAGTGTAGTTATTTCAAAGTACCCGAACATAATTTAATCATGGGTGTTTCTATTTACGCAGAATGAGCTCAAAGTATCATGAAGTCTAGCTGTGGTTTGCTTCTTCATGGGTTTGACTATTTGAATTACTAGATCCCAAGCTGGTGGTACACTCCAACCATCTTCTCTATTGAAATTAGGATGTTTCTTGATTTCAATAGCCTCGCTAAGCATCCTTGGTAGGAATCGGTGTTCTTTAGCGAGCATCTGTGGTTTGTCAAATCTCAGGTAGTGGTTAGTCCCCTGTTGCACATGTTCACACACATCAATATCCGTATAATATAGTAGTTTAATTTCAATGAATAACATTTGCGTAAACAGAAGACAATATACTGCCTAGCTCTCAAAAGCCATACCTTCATATTGTAACAAAAACGCAATCCGAGATCAAAATACCGCATCCCGTACTACGAATGAAAACATACATACATACGTATCTCATTTATATATACACAACCAGCAGGAACAAAGAGAATGCTACTGCGCATGCGTGGACAGAAAGAGAAAGAACTACGGTCGAATTCTATTTAACAGAACGAGTGTGAGCAAGACAGGTACATTCATAAATTTCTTTGGTGTTACGGACGTATAGACGTTATATTAAATAATTATAAAGGCAAGAATATTTTGGTAGGTTGTGTTGCAAGGGTCAGGAATTCGATGCCCGGATATGTCAATGTGTATCTGTATTAAATAATTAAGTATTGCTCTCTTTGTAAGGATATGCGGGCAACTTTATTATTATTGAATGTTGCTTATAATACTTAATAATTATACTTTATTCGTTAGTTTTTAATTATTTAGATTTCTTTGTTTATTTAAATGTAACAATTAATTACTTTGTTTTTTTTTTAATTCAATATCTATATTTTATACCATTTCTATTATTTTATTTTTTTACTAACCTTGATTTTTTGTAATTTCTATTAGTTATATGTTCCTACTGTATTTGACTTACAATATTTACATTGTTAAAGTTCTGCTCGCATGCAATTAGTTTCAAAACAAATATTTTATTAACACGTGGATAACGTTGTGAGGTACATACTTACCACCATCTTTTTTTGTAAATTATTTAATTTAAGAATTGTATGGATCTGTTTGTTTTCCCAAATAAATAAATAAACTTTAGTTCATACAAAAGCATTTTTCTGTTTTCTCCATGAATAAAAAAAAAGGGGGAAAACATTAGGATATTTTGCTTGTGATCATAATTTATTTATTAAAAGTACTAGGAATTATCTAAAATTACAATTATCATTTATACTGTTGTTTTAGGCCTCTAGCAAACAAATTGATTGAAATTAATATCATTAATAAATATATACTTATAACTAGATTTTGCCCGGCGTTTCATTCAGAAACAGTTATTTTTTCTAGATGAAAGGTTCTAGGTTTTTTTTGTACTATAATAACATTTTTCTAAAAGTAAATTAAACAATTTATTTTTAAATTGATGTAATGGCAACTGTTCAATGGTTTGGAGGACCTTATTAAATATTCTAATGGCCATACAATACACATTACTTTTAATTTTTAAATATTTCTTAACGTATTTGAGGTAATTTTAATTTATTGAGACATATTATCGAAACTTAAAAAACTGTGGATATTTTTTAACAAATGTACAAAATATTTCGTGTATGTATAAACAGGACACTGGAACAATTTTGTATGTTTATAAAGTGATTACTCCGCCAATTATGAATTGATGTCAATGATTATTTTGATTGAGTCATACTTCGGAGATTGCCCTATATAAAGTTTATCGAAATTACCCTTAGTCTTCCCGTGACCATGGCTAGTGAAAAGCAACCGAGTAGAGACCTCAACATCGCCTCGGCTACCATGGGGGCAGTGTGGAGGCCACTGCTCTTAGACCACACGACTGCTTACCATCAGGTGGAGTGTGGTCATTTTGACGAGCAAAATAAAATAAAAAAAAATAAAAAAACCGAAACGTTGGGAAAAGTGTAAACATAAATATAAATAGTTTTAATAGTTCTTAATTAGCTTAAAATTAGTAAAGTTTAATAGTAATAGTAGTGTAACAGTTTCTAAATGATGTAATAAAGTGTCAAATAAACAAGGCGATAAAATCCGTATATAGTAGTTTAATTTCAATTGATCGAAATTAATATAGCGGTTTTTGAAAAAATCATCAATAACAAAAATATTATACTTTGATAACGTTTTGGTTTTTTTGTGGTTATTGATGATTGAATATGTTTGTGTTTTCTACTTTTTAATTAGGTTGTTTATAGAAGTAAATTCTTGAAGTCGGTCAAAGTACCTTTTCTTTCTACAATTTCCTTTATTTTAAGTATCCTAATGTATTTTTCTTCTTGTTACAGATTACTGCCCGTCAGTTTCTAAGGGGAATAGAGAACAAGGTTATTAATTTTATTTTCTTATTAAAATAAAAGGTAATAATATTACCGCGATTTAAATAGCTAGCCTGTACACTATTAAAATATATTTAAATTAAATAAATGTAATCAAAGTCCTGTATATAAACTGTCCCACAGCTGGGTACGAGCTTCTTCTTAGTGTGAGAAGGTGAGCAGCGATAGCTCAGTGGGGAGACCAACATACTGCAATGCAGAGGGTCTCGGGTTCGAAACCACGTCGCGCACCTCTGACTTTCGGAAGTTATATGACTTTTCGAAATTATGTGCGTATTGATTGACAATTATCGCCTACTCCGTGCCTCGGAAAGCACGTTAAGCTGTTGGTCCCGGCTGCCATGAACATCTATGGCAGTCGTTATTGGGAGAGTGTCGACACAAAAGATCCCACTGGGTCGAAGTTTCGCCGGTCTGCACTGACTGGCCCCCACATAAGATAAGATAGTGTGAGAAGGGTGAGGCCATAGTCCAGGCTGACCCAGCGCAAGTAGACTTCACATATCTTCGAGAACATTACGCAGAACTCTTAGACATGCAGGTTTCCTCACGATGTTTTCCTTCACCGTTAAAGCGAGCGATGATTAACTATTTAATACGCACATAACTTCGAAAAGACAGGGGTCTTAAGATCGAAGTGGAGACATCTGCGTGGCTGTTCCATGGTCTCCTCACTAGGCTATCGCTTTAGATTAAAAGCCTTCATAAACTACTCTTAACTCTGCACTCAATTTGGGTGTCCAGCTAATGCTGAGGTGGTGACCCTTTTCGGCTAGGGCATACACATTTTGTTTTATAATATGTATAATATGTTTGTTTATTTTGTTTTAATTATTTGTGTGTGCTCTGTACGAAATAAACAAATTTCTTTCTTTCTTTCTTTCTTTCTTCTTTCTCTTAAATATTTAAGAGGTTGCTAAGTATACCTAGCGACTAATCAGACAAATCTTTAGTAAAACATTACTTAGCGTTAAATTTTAGTTGATACTAGCTGTTACCTGCGACTTCGTCCGCGTAGATTTAAACTAAAAAGTGTTTGTCTCCGCGGAACCCTATTTTTTTCTAAAATCAAAGTAGCCTATGTTACTCCTTATAACATCAGCTATCTGCCAGTGAGAGTCCCGTCAAAATCGGTTCAGCCGTTTCGGAGATTAGCCGGAACAAACAGACAGACAAAAACTTTTAAAATAGATGTTTTCGTATAGGTACCTTATACACTTTCATATGCATTAGATAAAAAGCTGTTATTTTGACATTACAAACAGACACTTCAATTTTATTTATTTGTATAGACTAGATGTCCCGACAGACGTAGTCCTGTACACAAGAGAAAAAAAACATATCTAAACCATTCTCGAATCCACTTGAACACACACAAAAAGTTTCATAAAAATCGGTCCAGCCGTTTAGGACGAGTTCAGTAACATACACACGTACAGTAGAATCCTAATCCTAACTAATATTATAAATGCGAAAATGAGTTTGTTTGTTTGTTTGTTTGTTACGCTTTCACGCCTTAACTACTTAACCGATCAACATGAAATTTTACATACAAGTTGTCAGGGGTACAGAATAGGACATAGGGTACCTTTCATCCAGAAAAAAGAACTGTTGCAAACCTTTTTTTTTTTTTTTTTTTTTTTTTTTTTGACCCAGGTAAATCCTTTATGGATACCCCCTCCCCCGGGGGGGGGGGAGGGTGGTTATGTGAGACTCTCCGCCCCTGAAGGGGGTCGGTATACTCACTAAAAACCTGGGGTGAGCAGTCCTTCCGCCGACGGGGTGGGGCGGGATGGGGTCGCGTTAGCAATCACCATCCCGCCCCGGCGGTGGGCCCGGCTGATGGTAACCGGGCCTCAGCACCTGTGGAGGGGTGGCCTTGCTCACCAAGACCACCCCCCAGACGTGTGGGGCCGTGCAAGCCGGTACAGAGTCCCCCGACTCTGTACCAGTGACCCCACTATACAGGAGCAAGAAGGCGGGCAAATCGCCTCCTCCTCGCTCCCGTCCGTCTGCGCCGGAGAGGGTCAGCGAGGGGATTGTTCTCCCTGACCCTCTCCGCGGCCTCCTTCTGCGCCATGACAGCCTCGCAGAAGGAGACCACCGCCTGCCACGATCTCTCGCCGCCGAGCATGGCGTTGATCACGCCCGGCAGGGAGAGATCCCCGCCTATTATGCCTGAAAGCGCGTGCCGCTGCGGCCCCCACGCGGCACACGCCTCCAGCGTGTGGAGCGCCGTGTCTTCCGGCGCCCCACACTCGTGGCAGGCCGGGGTCACCTCCCGTCTCGCGATCTGGTGCAAATACTTTCCGAAGCATCCATGCCCGGAAAGCACCTGCACCAGTCGGAAGGTCAGCGACCCGAATCGCCGCCCTATCCACCCCCGGAGGACCGGGCGAATGGCCTCCACCGTCCACTGACCCGGGACCGGTGAAGCCAGGTCCTCCGTCCACCGCCTCAACAGGGCGGCCCGCGCCTGTCGCCGCATGCGTGCGACCTCCTCCCACCCCGGGCGTAACTGTTGCAAACCTAACCTAACCTACATTTACGCGAGTGAAGCCGCGGGTGAAAACTAGTTATATATATAAAGATAATATCTAATATCAAAATTTAATCACAGATTAAGGACTTAAGAGCTATTCAGTTGAGTGCTCGTTAAGTTTATCGCAAGCCATTAACTATTTTGTGTTGTATGTCAACATATATTATATACTAGCTGTCCCGCGGAACTTTATCTGCTTCATATCAGATAATTTTTGCCCGTTTAAAAAAAAAAAAAAATCTATGCTATCTTTTAAGTTGGACCAAATTAGTTAGCTAGACGTCTTTTTTTTTTACGTGGTGGATTGCATTGACGCATACCCCTCCACGGGGACGGATGGAGGGGTTATGTCGGACTCGCCGGGGTAAAAGAAAGATGTTAAAACGATAAAATAGACCTCCCGGATTACCGACTAAACCTACCACGGTGTTCCTCGACAAACCACTATCGGCGGGGCCGCGCGAATCACTTGCACATGCAGTCATATGCAGTCACATATTGTTCGGTTACTCATACCATCCCAGCTCCATTCAGAAACACAATAGGGGACCGATGTTCTGCAGTACCTCCTTCATCGTTTCTGGACTGTTTAGAAATTTCACCCGTTGGTTGCTCACGCTTTTACAATGTAGGAGCACATGAGCCGGTGTCTCCTCGGTCTCCATGCAGCCTCTACATAAGGACTGTCAGTGATGCCGATGTTGAATAGGTGCCTGTTGAGTGAGCAGCGTCCTGTTATTATACCCACTAAGTGACGTAAGTTTTTTTAAGTTGGACCAAATTACAGATGGTTAGGAAGTTTGATCAAAATCGGTTCAGTAGTTTAGGAGTCCATAGCGGACAAACAACGTGACACGTAATTTATATATATTAAGATTAAGCATTTCTCCTTATACATAAATATTCGGCAATAACACGCAGAGGTCTTGAGTTCAATCCCAGGGCAAGCACTTCTAAATTATTGAAGTTATATGCGTATTGTTGATTATCACTCGCTTTAACGGTGAAGGAAAACATCGTGGGGAAATCCGTGCCCAACTGTGGGATATGTTCTTTTGGCAGCTCGATCCTCTCCCATTCGTTCCACATGTCCGAGCCAGCGAAGTCGGCTCGGACATGTGGAACGAATGGGAGAGGATCGAGCTGCCAAAAGAGCATATCTCGGGCGTCCCACCGAGCGTCGTCCGGTGGGTCGTCCAAGGTACCGCTGGAAAGACGAAATAGCTAAAGACTTGAAAGAGATGAATGTGCTCGATTGGTCTGACTTGGCACAAAATAGTAAAGAATGGCGCACTTTAATGTCGGAGGCCAAGATCCACTTTGGATCGCTGAGCCAACGAAGTAGTAGTAGTAACTGTGGGATAGTTTAAAAACTGGACACACCCAGACCAAGACAAACATCCATGTGCATGAACATGGATGTTTGTCTTGGTCTGGGTGTTTCTATGTATAATATGTATGTATTTACAAAAAAAAAAATAAAAAAAATAATATATGTATGTTTATCCATTGTCTAGTACCCATAGTACAAGCTCTGCTTAGTTTGGGCTAGATGGTGTTGTGTGAATGTGGTAGAATATTATTATTATTAACTGGCGGAATACGTCAAATAAAAAAAGTACGAGTATGTTGCAGAAAGATTACTATATATTTAACTTATACTATAATTATCTTTACGTCTGCTTGTTTATTTGAACTTAACGTAGAAACCACTTAACAGAATTTGATGCTGTTTTTACAGTCTGATAAACAATCTAACACATTTCATCTAATTCTATTTATTATTGAGTTATCGTGTACAAGAGCAGCAATAGCTCAGTGGGGAGACCAACAGACTGCAATGCAGAGGGTCTCGGGTTCGAACCCACGCTGCGCACCTCTGATTTTCGGAAGTTATAGGACTTTTCGAAATTATGTGCGTATTGATTGACAATTATCGCCTGCTCCGTGCCTCGGAGAGCACGTTAAGCCGTTGGTCCCGGCTGCCATGAACATCTATGGCAGTCGTTATTGGGAGAGTGTCGACACAAAAGATTCCACTGGGTCGAAGTGTCGCCGGTTTGCACTGACTGGCTCCCACATAAGATAAGATAAGATAAGATACAGTCTGATAAACAATCTAAGACACATTTAATCTAATTCTATTTATTATTGAGTTCTGGTTATGCCAAGAAGTTCTATAACCGCACGAGTTCTAATTAAACTGGTTAATCATCTATCAAAAATGTCCAATAACCTTGACCCTACATTTCTAATCAAATCTATATAAGTTAGAGTTCAATTTACACTGGTATTTACGACATAATAATTATTGTATCGATATATCGACATTATGTATTAATAACCACATAAGTTGAACTCTCATTGCAAAGCACAGCTATAGTATTGAGAGATCAACTCAGACTGGTAATGCAAATAAAATATCACCATTTGATTCGACCTGCAGTTATTAATAATTTCTATAGCAATAACAGTTCTAATTACACTGGTTATACATCAAAGTTTTGGAACCAAATAAGCTGACCCCTCGTTGCTAACTATTTCTATAGAAAACATAGCTCAAGATATACTGACGCTGGCTATACATCAAAGTACTATTCCAAATAAGCTGACCCCTCGTTGCCAAGGATTTGTATAGCACGCAGAGCTCAACTTATACTGGAACGTCGGTCCTATCGTCTATAGATATACATATCAATTTCTTGAGTATTTTATGAGTAAACTCAAACTATAGCAGGGGTCCCTTGGGCTTGTTTGCGTTCAAAATTTCATTACTAATACAAAAGCCGTCAAGTCAGTAATTAGAGATGCTAGGGATGGGACACAGCGGTATATCGATAGTCGAAAACTATTTTGATGTTTTATTGACTGTGTGTAATAGTAGTTTAAGTGGTAACCTAGATGTAAATGACACACATAAAAAAAATGTATGGTCAACAAGTAGTTGTTCCGATTATGGTCGTTTTTGAGTCCGTTGTTTGAATGTTTGTAAAGTGCCCCGCGATACAGGTTTTATTCATAGTGCGGAAAAATTTTGGTAGTCTTTAGGGACTGCTGATAGAAGTGTAAACTTTAATCCTTGATCATAAACACTACTTTATAAACATAAAAAAAATTCTGATACTCCTGATACTCTCTTAGGGGTTATTAAGGGGGTCAAAATTTTGTTATTTTTTGCGTAGGATTTTTTAAATTTTGTTAATATTCTAAAATAATTCAAAAATGGAAAGCGTGGAAGCGTGACGATGTCGCGAGTTCTATGATTTTTGTTCACCCAAGAAGTGCTCAACGCGCCTAAAGAAGTTTTCACTTCAATAAAGCATTTTGCAAAGGTCTTAATTATTATTATATAACATGAGTTGCCTTTGGGTTCCTCACTAGGCAAGCCTGTTTTGAAACTATTGTATGAGGTTATTACAATAATAATATCAGCCCTGTACATGAACTGTCCCACAGCTGGGCACTAGCTTCTTCTGAGTTTAGGATCTTGTAAGTCATAGTCCTCGAGGCTGACCCAGGACAGATTGGCAGATTTCACATATTTTCGGGAACATTATGTAGAACTCTCAGACATGCAGGTTTCCTCGCGATGTTTTCCTTCTCCGTTCAATAACCGATAATTAATTAACTATTTAAAACGTACATAACTTTGACAAGTCAGAGATGCGTGCCTTAGGATTGAACTCGAGACCTCTGCGTGGCAGTCCAACGGTCTCCCACTAAGCCAACCTAATAACTGGCAACTTTGAATCTTGCTCAGCTTAAACTCAAGTATTAAAATTATGAATTTCAACCTTATTCACATTAGCATAACGTTTATTTTTCAAGTTTTTAGAAAATTATAATAGTGAAACTTGCTGTTGAAATTTCAACTTTATGCAAATGTTATTAAGTTAGTATTTTAATTAGATAATGAAGTTCCGTTTATTAGAAACAGGCACAGTGACTTTAAATAAATAAAAAGGCAATGGTAGTCCTAAAAAACATTATCATTTCATTTCAAAATACACAACGCGCCTTCTAGTCTTTCCTCGTCCATTCTTTCTACATATCCAAACCAGCTTAACATGCCCTTTTCTATTCTTGTCACTATATCCACATTCATGCCGCAGCTAATTATTGTATCGATATATCGATATTTACTCAAGGCCGTGTCCCATCCCTACTGTTGAGAATTTAGTGATGTATATTTTGCTACTGAGGGTCCCAAACTAAAGGTCTATATAGCACTGTTATATATTAGGGGTAAAAACCGCTACTATTTACGGGACCCGAGTTATTCGGAGTCAGTTTTTAGTTACTTTGACTTTAGCTTCACGCGTATATATCTTGCAGGGGTAGGTAGAATACTGGGCTATATATTTTAAGCTTTAATAACTTAATCTTAACTAATATCTATACTTTTTTATTTTTTTTTATTTTGCTCGTCAAAATGACCACACTCCACCTGATGGTAAGCAGTCGTGTGGTCTAAGAGCAGTGGCCTCCTCACCGCCCTTATAGCAGCCGAGGCGATGTTGAGGTCTCTACTTTGACGGCCTGATGCTTTTTCACGCCCCGCTTAAAGGACCCAGGATTGAAGGAAGAAGGAAACACGTGCCTTGGCAGAGAATTCCATGCCTTGGTCGTTCGGCAGAGGTATGAGGACCCAAACTTGTTGGTACGCGCTCTAATCGACTCTACCGTATAAGGATGGCATCTGAGCCCAGCACGCGTTGTACTAATATCTATACTAATATTATAAAGAGGAAAGATTAGAGTAGTAGAGCCTCGCTGATTTCAGCATGAATGTGACGGCTCGACCGGGGAAGGACTACCCTCTCACAGAATATCGACGTGAAATACCAGTATTCCTACTGTTGTGTTTCGTTCGGTGAGTGAGAGTGCCGGAGGCCCAATCACCCTCTTTCCCCCTTCCCGCTCCTTCTCCTTCCCACTTCCTTTCCTAAAGGGTCGGCAACACGCAAGTGATGCCTCTGGTGTTGCAGGCGTCCATAGGCTACGGTGACCACTTACCATCAGGTGCATCATGCTTGTTAGCCACCTAAGCTGTATCCAAAAAAATTTGATTCTTGTTTGTTTCTTTAATTGAAAGGTTTTTACACAAAAACTATTCAAACGATTGTAAAAATTCTTTCACGATTAAAAACCTATATCAACACCGAGTAACATAGACTTTTTTAAAAAAGTAATGTTACCTAACAAAACATACTCTTACACGTGCGAAATCGCGGCCAAAATCTATCTTTATATATATATAAACTAGCTGTCCCGACAGACATTGTCCTGAACACACGAAAATACATAAAAAACAAATCTAAACCATTCTCAAATCCACTTGAACACACGCAAAAAATGTTATCAAAATCGGTCCAGCCGTCTAGGAGGAGTTTAATTACAAACATACGCACAGAAGATTTATATATACTGGGTGTCAGGGACGGTGTGCCGAAAACTGAAATAGTAGATTCAGACCATTAGTCTGAGTTAAAAATCGTTGGAATTTTTTTTAACTATCACCATTGCTTTTCTGCAAGTTTTCATTTTTCTGACTGTGAATCATAACATAATAAAATGCCACATTTTTCTACAATACAGCAATGTAATTAAATGGTCGTGATTTAAATAGATCAGCTGTTTTTATGCGTTCATTCGTCGAGTGCGATGTATTCGTAGCAATCCATTGCGTACCTACCGCGTAATAATGTTAATCTACATTACATTTAAATCTTGCGTTTTTTTATTAATTGTAGTTTGCGTCGTGATAAGTACTTATAGAAAGACGTCTTGCTAAAGTTTTCGGTACGCCGCGCCGTCCCTTACACCCAGTATAAATATCTTCTGTGCTTGTATTTGTACAACTAAATGCGAATGTGATATTGTTTGTTTGTTTGTTTGTTACGCTTTCATGCCTTAACTACTTGACCGATCATCATAAAATTTCGCATACTGGTCGCTGCTGGAAAGCAACCGAAACGTCAAGAAAACGTATATATCAAAAATAATGTTCTCAAAAGGAGACCGCGATAAAATCGATGTATACTTAGCAGTTTAATTTTAACTAGCGGTCGCCTAGTGCTCGAAATTCGACCAAAGTTTGTCTGTAAGATATTGCTGATATATGTCATTATATATTGATATATGTAACCATAGTTACGCGCTTCGACTGCGTGTGTCAAATGCATGGTTGTGTGCGTGTAGTGTTTTTTCATTAATTTAATGTATTTCTAATGCATACTTTATAAAAATATTAGGATTCGCCCCTCCTTCTCCATATAAACTTTAACTGTACCAAATTTCATGCTACTCCGTCCACGCAATTTTCGTAAAAAGAGGTACAAAGTTTTTGCTTCACGTATTAATATATTGATTAGAAAAATAACAAGTATAAATGGTTACTAAAATAAACTAATGGTTTAAATATAAATGTTTAGCTAAACTAGAATAGTCTGATATTGATAAGTTTGGTGAATGGTTTGAGATACCCGCGAACTGATTCAACAGCTAATCGTGTACAAACTTTGATGACTTAATGCCGATGCGTTTATAAAACTGATCTGTTCGTTGCAATGCACCGAACACGGTCTATTGGTGAAAACCGCATGACAATCTGTTTAGTATTGTTTGAGTTTATCACGAACAGACAGACGCGGTGAGGGACTTTATTTTATAATAATAATAATAATATTCTATCACATTCACACAACACCATCTAGCCCAAACTAAGCAGAGCTTGTACTATGGGTACTAGACAATAGATAAACATACATATATACGTTTTTTTTAAATACCTACATATTATACATAGAAACACTCAGACCAAGACAAACATCCATGTTCATACACACAAATGTTTGACTTGTGCGGGAATCGAACCCGCGACCTCAGGCGTGGCAGTTATAATATGTAGTAATGATTGTGTGATATTGGTATACTTAGTAGATTAATTTTAATGATCGAATCGAACCTGCGTCTCCACGGTCGGCTGTGTCAAGTTATCATTCTGGATTCAAGCAGCAATGTTGACCAAAATATGACACAAATTTTTATATCCTTCACGTTTCTACACGAGCCGAGATAATATTGAATATGGCAACATTTTACGTAAGGGACGAAAATCTAATTTGAATCGATTGGGGGCTAAGGTGAGGGTTGGAATAGATGGATTCAGGAATATTTATATATTACTAGCTTTTGCCCGCGGCTTCGCTCGCATTAATTTAGAATTTGACAATCAATTCGGGTTGTACTCTGCTTGTAATAATATAATTCAATCATGATTCGAAAGAAACGTGGCGCCATCCATTATCATAAGAACGTTATTGTTGTTTTCCTCGGGAACAGTAATTTTTTTCGGGATGAAAGGTAGCCTATGTTCGTTTCTGTACACCTGACAACGTATATGCAAAATTTCAGGATGATCGGTTCAGTGGTTTAGGCGTGAAAAGGTAACAAACAAACAAACTCATTTTCGCTTTTATAATATTAGTTAGGAGTTAGGATAGTCTCACGGTTATATCCCCAAAGGGGAAAATAAAAGTGTTTTACGCTCACGAGATATAGTTTATGGTTTCATTAGATTTTGCCCGCGGCTTCGTTTGCGTAAATGTAGCTTCTTCTCTTCTTCTCTGTCGTCACACTCTTGGCAGAGTGGCCGTGGTCGTCATGGCAGGGGTAGTGGCAAGCTTCACAATTCGCCGCCATTCCTTTCGTACCGTTGCTTGCCTCGTACATTCGTGGATTTAGCGCAGTTTTGACTTAGTCGGTCCAGCGCATTGGTGATCTACCGTGCACCCTTGTGCCCTCAATTTTGCACTGAACTACGAGTCGCTCCACAGACGTGTCCTCTCGACGTGTAATATGTCCAAAGAAAGTGAGACTACGACCTTGAACGATGGAAGAAAGACGTTGTTTTATATCCAGTTCTTTGAGGATTGAGACGTTGGCTCGAAACTGTGTCCAGGCTATGCGAAGCATTCGTCTCCAACACCACATTTCTAAAGCGTCTATCTTCTTTCTCTCACTTTCTCTTAAAGTCCATGTTTCGGCACCATAAAGAAATATGGGAAACTTTAGCTTAGGTTAGGTTATATAAGTAACAGAACTTATTCCTGGATGAAAGGTACCCTATGTCCTTTTCTGTTTCCCTGACAACGTGTATGCAAAATTTCTTGATGATCGGTAGAGTAGTTAAGGCGTGAAAGCGTAACAAACAAACAAACAAACTCGCATTCGCATAGCAAGACTATTGCCGACTACCGGGCAGTCTTTGGGGACTGGCGATAGAAGTGAAAACTTTAATCCTTGATCATAAACAAAAAAAAGTACCTACAAGGGGCGGGTCGGATTCCTGGTACTCTCTTAGAATTTATTAAGGGGGTCAAAATTTCGTTATTTTTTGCGTAGGACACACCATTTCTGAGATATTGTTAATATTCTAAAAAAATAATAAAGCGTAGAAGTGTAACGAAGACGAAACGTGACGATGACGCGAGTTCCATGATTTCTGTTCACCCAAGAAATGCTCAACGCGCCTAAAGAAGTTTTCACTTAAAAACCAGGGTGGGTCGGATGCTAGTTCCTGATACTCTCTTAGTGGTTATTAAGGAGGTCAAAATTACGTTATTTTATGCGTAGGACGCACCATTTCTGAGATATTGTTAATATTAAAAAAATAGTTGGGGCAGTCTTTGGGGACTGGCGATAGAAGTGAAAACTTTAATCCTTGATCATAAACACTTCTTTATAAACCAAATATAATTCAAAAATGGAAAGCGTTCGTTGACGCACCATTTCTGAGATATTGTTAATATTCTAAAATAATTCAAAAATGGAAAGCGTGGAAGCGTGACGATGACGCGAGTTCTATGATTTTTGTTCACCCAAGAAATGCTCAATGCGCCTAAAGAAGTTTTCACTTAAAAAAACTGTGAACAAAACCGCGATCGAAAGCTAGTGACTACTAAAACTACTGAGCCATCTGGGATACCCATATTTACGTGACCTGAAGGCTTACAAGTCATCAAAGAAACTGTGAATGAATGTTTTAAAAATAGCCTTTTCTTTTTGAAACGGAATTTTAAATAGCTTCAGAAATGTGCGAGCTACATTTCTCGAGTTAGGCAAATGGGTTATGTATGTGGAAGTGTACGAATAGGTTTATTCTAAACTCCAGGGTTCAATTACTGAGTCGAGTAAAATTATATTAAGTTTATTTTTATAATTTACTAGATTATGCCAATAATAATAATCTTTATATATATAAATCTTCTGTGCAATGTGTTTGTAATTAAACTCCTCCTAAACGGCTGGACCGATTTTGATCAAATTTCATAACTATCTGTAATTTGGTCCAACTTGAAAGATAGGATCGTCTTTTTTTTTAAACTGGCAAAAATTATTTTTATTTTTTGTGTGTATTCAAGTGGATTCGATAATGGTTTAGATTTGTATAGAATTCAGCTTCCGTATTTTTGTAACTACAATTCTCGAAAAGTAGTCTTTTTTTCAAACATTTCGCACATCTATGATTGTTAAGTCTATACTTAATTTGTATAGATGTGCGTGTCTAGTCCCTCCAGCCGAGGGTCACAGTAATAAAACGGTGCTTATGTAAACCGCAGTTATTTGCGCGGAATCAAACCCAGTATACAAGTTGTTACATTCACGGGAGGGAAGTGACTGACTGGCGTGGCAAGCACCGCGCCGTTGTAATGTACATGGTGCAATATCAAATATTATTGCATCATGCTTTTCGTATACGAAAACATCTATTTAAAAAAAAAAACTGTCTGTCTGTCTGTCTGTTTATTCCGGCTAATCTCCGAAACGGCTGAACCGATTTTGACCAGACTTTCACTGGCAGATAGCTGATGTTATAAGGAGTAACTTAGGCTACTTTGATTTTAGAAAAAAATAGGGTTTCACTGGAACCTCTGCAACTCCGTAGGGACATTGCCTCATTGGCATGTTTCTACAGAATATACCACGGGGAGTGCTCTGAAGAGTTATTCCACCTTATCCCGCCCTCCCCTTTCCTATCCAGAACAACGCGTGCTGGGCTCAGATGCCATCCTTAGACAGTAGAGTCGATTAGAGCGCGTACCAAAAAGTTTGGGTCCTCATACCTCTGCCGAACGACCAAGGCATGGAATTCTCTGCCAAGGCACGTGTTTCCTTCTTCCTTCAATCCTGGGTTCTTTAAGTGGGGCGTGAAAAAGCATCTTCTCAGGCCGTCAAAGTAGAGACCTCAACATCGCCTCGGCTACTGTGGGGGCGATGTGGAGGTCACTGCTCTTAGACCACACGACTGCTTACCATCAGGTGGAGTGTGGTCATTTTGACGAGCAAAATAAAAAAAAAAAATAAAAAAAGCAAACACTTTTTAGTTAAAATCTACGCGGACGAAGTCGCAGGTAACAGCTAGTTTTAACTATAACTTTAACTCTTCTATTTACCTAAGTCATTTAGCCTAGTTCTATTAAACGTAACCAAATTTTGCTAATTCAAATAAATCCTTAACACCATTTGCATGAAGTTGCAATTTCAAAAGCAAGCTTTTTCGAAATTAATATACAAATAGGAAAAAGAACAATAAATTCAGACGTCCAAAACACCAAATTTCAAAGTTATTTTCGTACAAGGCTTGATGTTTCACCTGTCTATTTATAATCTCTACATCACTCTCCTGACAGAGAATGCTCATCTTCACGAACAAGCGAACTGACATCACTTTGATATGGAGTTAAATATTTAACAAGTACTTAAGCAATGTTTCTTTGAGATTATAAAGCGTTCAAATAAGGGCGCGGTTAGACCGCTACCTATATTATTCTATCACATACACACAACACCATCTAGCCCTAACTAAGCAGAGCTTGTACTATGGGTACTAGACAATGGATAAATATACATATATGCTTTTTTTTGTAAATACATGCATATTAAACATAGAACACTCATATTATAGTTTATTATTTTTATTAATTATTAAACACATTTTCTTGTTATACGTAATTTTAATTATAAAAATTTATCGTTAAAATATTATTTTATATCATATTCATTTTCACTCCGCCAATGAAGTACGTCTATAATTTTTAATTGCTTAGTCTAATGCATACTTTTTGCTGTTTTTATATTTCCATTTGTTGGGATTTGAGAACGCAATCATGTTACATATTTATGTTGGCATTATTACTTTTATCAAGTATATTATGTTGGGTGCACTTCAGCTTCCTTCATTTCTGTCATTCTTTTTCCGTGCTTGTAATGTGTTACAATTACTTACAATAAATACGTGTCGTGTATATTATTAGTCTTTATATTTCTTCTCATATCAATCACAAATTATCAACACCATTCGTCAACATATCATAGTACTTCTTTTTACCCAACATTAAACTGTCTCTTTCTACCTGCATACTCTGACCCTGTCATACTAATAACTCAAAACGTGAAGCTACATTTAACAAATTCGAGGGGCTACGAGTTTACGTAGCAATTCTACGGCGTAGCATGTCCGTAGCATCCGCTACAACTGTCATCTAAATTGTTTTAAATTTAATTGTGCGATGTGAATTTTTGGACGTTTATTTGGGGTTAAGGGAGGTCACAATGGTAGAGGTCATAAAGGTCACTGGGAGGTCAGTGTGGGGTCGTAAAGGGTCTGTTTACATTGCTTCCTTTGTTTAAATAAATCAGTATATTTTCTGAATTTGGGATGTCTGGTTAATTTATTTGTTAAAACAGTACAATATTTTTTTGTCTTAACATAATATTGTCTTAGACAATGAATAAAGTCATAGATGCTCTACTACGTTTAAATACGTTCACCTTTCTGTACGTTAAGTTGTGATCCAACACACAATGTCGACATCACATCTGAATATAAATATGGTATTATTTCGTTCAGCCATATTGAAATTAACACTATCGTTCTCTCTATCATGTAAAAGTAATGTGTGAGCTCACTCTTCTGAGAGCGGACACTTTTTCGTGATTCCACACAATGTCAACATCACATCTGAATTATAAATATAGTATTATCACGCTCACTCAATATATATTAAATTATAAATATAGTATTATCACGCTCACTCAATATATATTAAATTATAAATATAGTATTATCACGCTCACTCAATATATATTAAATTAATCACTATCGTTCTCTAACATGTAAATGTAATGTGTGAGCTCACTCTTCTTAGGGCGGACACTTTCTCTTACGATTTACTCATAGTGAGGGCATATATGTGATTTAAGTCTTCATAATTATATCTCGAGGGGTAGGCAGAGAGGTATTGCACTCACATTTAGCCAGCTATAGACTTTGTTTCACGCAATAGGGTACAGTACTAAATATCGTGCTGCTACTGCAAGTTTCCCCGCAAAATAACGCTATTCTGTTTCGATTTAAAATAAACCCCATTATAAGTAGTAGAGCCTCGCTGATTTCAGCATGAATGTGCCGGCTCGACCGGGGAAGGACTACCC
This sequence comes from Catocala sponsa, assembly GCA_963564715.1. Taxonomy (NCBI): domain Eukaryota; kingdom Metazoa; phylum Arthropoda; class Insecta; order Lepidoptera; family Erebidae; genus Catocala; species Catocala sponsa. The sequence goes on along the minus strand of OY751356.1, from coordinate 2,428,010 downwards.
TCGCACAGAATATCGACGTGAAATACCAGTATTCCTACTGTTGTGTTTCGTTCGGTGAGTGAGAGTGCCGGAGGCCCAATCACCCTCTTTCCGTCTTCCCGCTGCTCTTTCCCCTTTCTTTTCCTAAAGGGTCGGCAACGCGCAAGTGATGCCTCTGGTGTTGCAGGCGTCCATAGGCTACGGGGACCACTTACCATCAGGTGGGCCGTATGCTTGTTTGCCACCTTATATATATGTATAAAAAAACTAATATTATTAATGTGAAAGTTTGTGAGGATGGATGGATGTTTGTTACTCTTTCACGAAATAACACTGAACTGATTTTGATGAAACCTTATAGTATTATCGTTTATACATCAGAATAACATAATTATAGGCTATTAAAAAAATCTACGTCAACATAAATCTACATTAACGCGAGCAAAACCACGGACAAAATCTAGTATTATAAATGCGAATGTGAGTTTGTTTGTTACGCTTTCACGCCTTAACTACTCGACCGATCAACATGAAATTTTGCATACACGTTGTCAGGGGTACAGAAAAGGACATGGAATCCTTTAATCCCGGAAAAAGTACTGTTCCCGTAGGATAGGAATTTATTAACAAATTCTGCATAAACGCGAACGAAACCGCAAGGAAAACACTAGTCAAAAATATACTTATTCATATACGACACAAAGTAACACCTATGAACGTCAAAGTTACACTTATTAATATGAATTTACATTTAACTATTGCCGCGTTCAACAAAGCAAGGGCATAGAACCAATGAGAAGTACTGGCAAGAAACTCACAAGCACCTTTTTTTAATTGCCAAGTTTACTATATTGTTTACTAGCTTCTGCACATGGCTTCACCCGCTTCATAGATTTTGTCAATTTTCTATGCCCCGGGAACAGTACTTTTTTCTGGATGTAAGGTGCCCTATGTCCTTTTCTGTACTCTTGAAAACGTGTATGCGAATTCATGATGATCGGTCAAGTAGTTAAGGCGTGAAAGCGTAACAAACAGACTCACACTTGCATTTACAATATTAAAGTTAGCATTTCTACCAAGTGAAGCCGGGTGCAATTGCTTGTATTCTTCATCGAGCAAATACACTTAGATTAACGCTAAAGCATGATCAGTGGGGGGTTAACATGTTCTAGTAAGAGGGTTAACCCTGTAAATGCTAAATATAGAGAACTGAAATTAGGTCATCTTTGAACGGTAGAGGGTTAAGCGGGTAGTGCTTATAAGTGTGTATAATTAAATATGGATGGTTTAACATCCAAAGTGGTAGAAAGGTCTCAGTATGTATAATTCTCGTAATATCCTTTTTTCTTGCAGGTTTCTTCTCATAGGCTCAACCCTTTGCCTGAACCTAGCAACTAACCTAAATGTAGCTTCAGTAACTTAGTAAACTCACTAACCTATATATTTTGACGTTCATAAGTGTTACTTTGTGACCTAAATGAATAAATTATTTTTGACTTTGATTTTAAATTTCGTAAGCTTTTGGCGCAGTGGTACTGAAAGCGATTGCTGAGTATGAGATCTAGGGTTCAATTCCCGGATCAGGCAAAGAGGTATTGTATTTTCTATCACATTACTAGTAATGTGTGTAAACATGACAGATCTATAATATCCCAACTAATATTATAAATGCGAATGTGAGTTTGTTTGTTACGCTTTCACGCCTGAACTACTCGACCGATCAACATGAAATTTCGCATACACTATGTCAGGGGTACAGACAAAAACATAGGGTACCTTACATCCAGAAAAAAGTTTCCGAGAGAACACAATTTATTAACAAAATCTACATAACCGCGAAATGAAATGAAACCGGGTTTTCACACTATATTTCTTCTCTAATAAGTAGAGATGACAAAATAGAAAAACAATACTTAGAGATGGGTTTATTTTATTATATACTACCTTTTGCGCGCGGCTCCGCCCGCGTGGTACCTAATCAATAAAAAATAGCCTATGTCCTTCATCAGGTTTTAAAGTATGCCTGTGCCAAATTTCATCTAAATCGGTTGAGTGGTTTAGCCGTGAAAAGGTAACGGACAGACAGACAGATAGACAGAGAGAGTTACTTTCGAATCTATACTAATATTATAAAGCTGAAGAGTTTGTTTGTTTGTTTGTTTGTCTGTTTGCTTGAACGCGCTAATCTCAGGAACAACTGGTTCGATTTGAAAAATTATTTTAATGTTGGATAGCCCATTTATCGAGGAAGGCTATAGCTTAACATCACGCTACAACCCACGGGGGCGGCGCAGTAACGATAAATGCCGGTGAAACCGCGGGAGCATCTAGTGTATAATATTAAGTAAGGAAGTAAGGATAATTATAATTATATTGATTATAGTGTAAACTCTAATATATCTATATTAGGCCATAGTAAAAAATTAACAATAAATAAAAAAATACTAACCAAGTGAGGGCTGTGCCTTTACCTACGTAACCCACGCAAATCCAAACGAGACTGTCCTTTCAAAACACATCTACAAAACACATCTACAAAAGCCACAATTCCAAAACATAAAACTAAAATAAATTAATAAAAATTAAATATCAATACAAAAAAAAATTAAAGATATTTTATGTCAAACGAAAACGAAGTATAATTTTTAAAATGTATTTTAAAATATATTTTTACAGATTAAATATTAGTATAGATATAAATAAATAAATAAAAACTAAATATCAATACAAAAAAATTTTAAATATTTTATGGAAAACGAAAAAAAACTATAATTTTTAAAATCTATTGTAAAAATATATTTTTTTACAGATTAAATATTAGTATAGATATAAAACACTACTATGTCAGTGGGCAAAATTATGTGATTTAGTATATAAAACAAAGACAATCAATAGTTATTAAAAAAAACGCAAACTCAACAAAAAAGTGACTTTTGAAAAAGGGGCCGCAACAAAAAATGGATTTTTGAAAAAGGGGCTTTTGAAAAAAATACTATATTTTTTTTAAGTGCCGTCAAAGATGTTAGCTATGTCCACTTTGATGATGCCAGCTGCTACTATGACCACGATGACCAATGCTGGACCCATACCAGTGGCTGCTGCCACCAAGCTGGAACCAAAATTGTTGCAACTGCCTCATCCTGCGTTGGTACAGCAATTACCACAGCAGCAACAACAATCGCATCACCATCAGCACCAACATAGCAACAATAAAATTGGTGAGTATATAGGCATATAGTTTGATTGACAATTTAACCGGCAAAACAATGTTAATAGAAATTTGAGCTTTAGGGCGTCCTCTGTAGACATAATTTATATTGACATCACAAATTAGCAAACAGCTCGCTGTAAGCGAGCTTACCGCCATCATATCGCCATCGATAGTTGAAGCCACGCTTACCGCGCGCTTCAAGCGGGCGCCAGGCGGCCCGCGCGATGTACGTGTATGTCACGAAAAGCGTAAGCGGTCGGCGTGTGCACAGCTAGTCGACTACTAGCTGTAAGCGCGTGGACAGCTGGTTGCCTGCTAGCTGTCGGTGCGTGGACAGCGGGTAGTGGCCTCTCTGTTTGGCTTAGCTGTGCGAGAGTGGTGTTGGAGCTGTATTGTATAAGTCGGCTACGACCTTTACCGTGGGAGCGCCACGCTTGTGCACGAATGGGCCGGCTCGACCGGACTGATATACGACCTCACAGAAATCCGGCGTGAAATAGAGCTTGCGTTGTGTTTCGTCGAGTGAGTGAGGATACCGGCGGCCCAGGCAGTTTTCGTTTTATAAGAAGAAAAACGATTCAGACTGAATTTCGGTCACGGCGGCCAATCACGGAGATTGGCGGTAAATGTTGCTAATTGCACTCTTTTATTTTAACACGTTCACTGTGCATGCTCCACCGATGGGGCATATTGAGTTGCTCATTGTACGTGCATGACCCACGGGTGGGGCATGAAGTTACGAGATCATACGTGCATGCCACATGGGTGGGGCATGAATTTACGTGTATAAAAACTATATTTTTTTATATGAAAGGGATATAAAAAATGAAAAACAATGCTATAATAATATAATTTTTATACCTAACGCAACATATTATCTACAATTTGCGTTTGCACTTATGGGGTAGTCTCTAATCATAGCTGCACAGTGAACGTGTTAATAATACAGGCACTATTATATTTTAAGCATATAGTAAAATAAATTTCCAGTGATTTGGTAGACCGGTAGGCAATGTTAACAAAATTACTTTTTACTGACTTCAAAAAAAGGAGGAGGTATTCAATTCGTCTGTATTATTTTTTTTTTATGTTTGTTACTTCGTTACTTTTGACTGGGTGAACCGATTTTGATGATTCTTTTTTTATTTGAAAGCTGGTGCTTCCCGTGCGGTCCCATTTAATTTTGATCAAGATTTGACCATTCGTTTTCGAGTTATACTTAATAATGCGTATTTGGCTACATTGATGATGTTCTCATATTTGGCAAGGTTCACTAAAAACCGAGAAATAAACAAAATTTTAACAAAAAAGAAAACCGACTTCAAATAATAATATTCTAAAACGTAAAATGCACTAAAAAGTTAATTAATAATTGCATATTCTTGTGAATAATTAAATTATTGTTATTATTGGAGTCGGTGTCAGCCAAGGTAGGTTTGTAACTAATTAAACATGAGATGTCTTACTATAATCATAACATAACATTGGCATGCACAATTACACACATAGACGCAGCACGCGGCGCGGGCGGCTGACACCGACTCCAAAATTAACAATAATTTAATTATTCACAAGAATATGCAATTATTTATTAAGTTTTTAGTGCATTTTAAGTTTTAGAATATTATTATTTGAAGTCGGTTTTATTTTTAATTAAAATTTTGTTTATTTATTATTATATTAGTAATGTCCTCCAGACTAAATTTCGGTCATGTCAGCAAGTGATATAGTGCACAAGTTTTTTAAACACAAGTCCACTCTCTGTTCACTCACTCTCATAGTGCGATGTGACGTCATGACACGACCAGAGAGAGATCAGGTGAAGGTCCAACGGCTTTACGTGCTTTCAATTTGCTTTTAAATATGTTTATAGAGCAGCGATAGCTCAGTGGGGAGACCAACAGACTGCAATGCAAAGGGTCTCGGGTTCGAACCTACGTCGCGCACCTCTGACTTTCGGAAGTTATATGACTTTTCGAAATTATGTGCGTATTGATTGACAATTATCGCCTGCTCCGTGCCTCGGAGAGCACGTTAAGCCGTTGGTCCCGGCTGCCATGAACATCTATGACAGTCGTTATTGGGAGAGTGTCGACACAAAAGATCCCACTGGGTCGAAGTGTCGCCGGTCTGCACTGACTGGCCCCCACATAAGATAAGATAAGATAAAATATGTTTATAGTATTCCGTAGAATTTCTACAGGTATTTTATTATAAATGATCGGTGCCATACAAAATATGCTTGCTCATAACAGTTGAGTTTTACATGCTACATGTTTTAAGGTATTTTTTGAATTAATGTTTATAAAGTTCTCCGCAATTCAAGAATCATTCCCGCTATGGAACTTTAAAAAATAAAAAGATATTATTACTAACAAAAGTAAGAGGAGAAAAATAAAATGTGCCATTGACCTAATCTTTTGTCTCATTTGCGACGCGGCCTGCTCTGCCCCATAAGAGTAAATGCCGTGATAATACAGACAAATTACTCTTAATGGAGGGATGCGAAACATCCCCCTACATTATTTACATCAGGGGGAAAAGGGGATGCGTAACGTAGCGGGAGGCCTATGGAAAAGTAAGCACGATTACTTAGGACTTTAAGCTGCGAATTTGATTCCTGTGCTAATCAAACGCCGTTTACCTTAAAAAATATCAACCATAATTTAATTATGGTGAATTGAAACAACGAATACGGGCGATATAACTTTTAATACAAATTGTTTAAAAGGTTAGAAGAGAAGAGAAGCATATGTGATGTGACTGAAAGATAGAATAGGGAATAGTGTGATTAGAGAGAGATAATAATAATAAAGTTTATTTCACCACAAATAAAATAGCGGTACATAGTATTAAAAATTAAAAATAAACTTGAGAGGTGTCAAGGGACACCCGGATGGAAAGAAGATCCTTTCGATTAATTAGTGAAGGAATTGTAATAAATTTTTTTTTTAAAGTTATAATATTTTTTTTTTTATTATTAACAAATATAATGTAATATAAACTTAATCAGCAGGCTCAATTTTAGTAATAATTGGCTTGTGGACATTAACAATACATACATATTAAGAAATAACCTTAAACTTACAACTATAGCAAAAAGTGTCGTTACAACTTTTGGTCTTAATTTTTTCCGTCTAGCCCCCTTTCGCAACGCGCGATAAGGAACTTCGTTCCAATATTGATAATAAAACTATAATTCCTTATAACTATTACAGTCTCACATTATGTGGTGACCAGCACCTTTGCTAAGTTGTTGAAACAACTTGTATTAAAGGTGCCAGGCCCGTATCCCTGTTGTAGGTACATTTAAATAAATAAGTAAGTAAGTAAGTATGGCATAAAAGTGGATATAGTGACAAGAATAGAAAAGGGTATGTTAAGCTGGTTTGGACATGTAGAAAGAATGGACGAGGAAAGACTGACTATGAAAGTTTATAAGGCTAGTGTGAATGGTACAGTCGCAAGAGGAAAACCTAGTCGAACGTTTCTCGATCAGATTGGAAGCGTTCTGGACAAAGGCCAGGTTAAGAGCTCTTTGAACCGACGGGCGTGTATGAGGAATGTGATGAAAGTGAATGAAGCCAGAGAAGTGTGTCAGGATCGTAGCAAATGGAAATCCGTAGTCTCTGCCTACCCCTCTGGGAAACAGGCGTGAATCTATATATGTATAAAAGGTTATTGGTCTTTATATATACTAATATTATAAAGCTGAAGAGTTTGTTTGTTTGTTTAGTTGAACGCGCTAATCTCAGGAACTACTTGTTCGAATTGAAAATTATTTTTTTGTTGGATAGCCTATTTATCGAGGAAGGCTATAGGTTATATAACATCACGCTACAACCCAAGGGGGCCGCACAGTAATCATAAACGCGAGTTAAACCGCGGGCACATCTAGTATAGTATCTATATATACGTATACTATATACGTGAAGCAAAAACTTTGTACCCCTTTTTACGAAAATTGCGCGGACGGAGGAGTATGAAATTTGGCACAGTTAAAGTTTATATAGAGAAGGAGTGGCGAATCCTAATATTTATATAAAATATGCATTAGAAATACATTAAATTAATGAAAAATCACTACACGCACACAACCATGCATTTGACACACGCAGTCGAAGCGCGTAACTATGGTCACATATATCAATATATAATGACACATATGAACAATATCTTACAGGCAAACTTTGGTCGAATTTCGAGCACTAGGCGACTGCTAGTATATTTAAAAGAACCATTACATTTTGTACAGAAACTACGAAATTACATAAATCCTGCATGTAATTTCATGGTTAAAGACCTAGTATATAACACGAATGTATTAGCTGGAGCAGCGATAGCTCACTGGGGAGACCAACAGACTGCAATGCAGAGGGTCTCGGGTTCGAACCCACGTCGCGCACCTCTGACTTTAGGAACTTATATGACTTTTCGAAATTATGTGCGTATTGATTGACAATTATCGCCTGCCCCGTGCCTCGGAGAGCACGTTAAGCCATTGGTCCCGGCTGCCATGAACATCTACGGCAGTCGTTATTGGGAGAGTGTCGACACAAAAGATCCCACTGGGTCGAAGTGTCGCCGGTCTGCACTGACTGGCCCCCACATAAGATAAGATAATGTATTAGCTGTGTACATGTTCCATAGGTATAGTGTCATAATATATAATAGAATTTACTTGGAATTAAACATTATGGAGTAATTATGAGCTACATGACCTCAATTTAGGCTAGAAGGGTAGTCGACTCATCCTAACTAATATTATAAAAGCGAAAATGAGTTTGTTTGTTTCCTTTTCACGCCTAAACCACTGAACCGATCATTCTGAAATTTTGCATATACCTTGTCAGGTGTACAGAAACGGACATAGGCTACCTTTCATTTCGAAAAAATTACTGTTTCCGAGGAAAACAACAATAACGTTCTTATGTTAATAGATGGCGCCACGTGTCTTTCGAATCATGATTGAATTATATTATTACAAGCAGAGTACAACCCGAATTGATTGTCAAATTCTAAATTAACGCGAGCGAAGCCGCGGGCAAAAGCTAGTAATTTATATTTGAGGAGTATAGTTTCAAAACTCACCAAAACGATATCAGAACAAAAATAATGTTCCGCTCGAATATGAAGCTCCTTCGTTGCTTCTATCGGTTTTACGTGCGGCTATAGACGTTTCACAAAAAAAAAGAAAAAGGGGCGGTTCGGATTCCTGATACTCTCTTAGGGGTTAAAATTTCGTTATTTTTTGCGGACGCACCATTTCTGAGATATTGTTAATATTCTAAAATAATTCAAAAATGGAAAGCGGGGAAGCGTGACGATGACGCGAGTTCTATGATTTTTGTTCACCCAAGTACCTAGTGCTCAATGCGCCTAAAGAAGTTTTCACTTCAAATATATTCAGTACTGTGATATTTTTACGATTGTTCTGTTTTAGTCAACTAAAACAGAATTAATATGTATGCCTGATGCAGGAATCGAACTCGAGCACTCATGCACAGCTGTCGCATTTGCTACGGTTGTGTCATCGAGGTAATATATCTACAAATTTTAAATAATATATCAAAATATAATCTTCATTGCTTTTACTCAAAAAACACAGCTCAACAGGTAAGCTATAACTGCCACAGATAATAAAGAAATACAGACGCAAAATGATATATGACTCTACACAATGGCGTGTGTCTTTGGCCCTGTAAAAAGGCTATAAAAGAATGGGTTTTTTATGGTCAGTGTTATGAGTTATTTACTTATATATGGTGGAGTTACCTACTATGTAACACCTTACGCAGAAGTAGTGAGTGCGTCTGTTATGGCAGTCTTGGGTTCAATTCTTGCGACAGGAAAAGTGTAATTGGAGTTTTAAAGTAAGAAATTTTAAAGAGCAGTATTGAATTTGGATTATTAAATACAATAGATAATTATATTACATAGAAACATATAGTGACGAACTCGATGGCGTAGTGGTTAGTGTAACCGACTGCCACGCCTGAGGTCGCGGGTTCGATTCCCGCACAAGTTAAACATTTGTGTGTATGGACATGGATGTTTGTCATGGTCTGGGTGTTTCTATGTATAATATGTAGGTATTTACAAAAATATTTGGGGCAGTCTTTATTTTAATTGAATGAGTGTAATTCATAAATGTAATTTATCGATTATTATCTGTATTTTAGTGTCATTGATTACCATTACCTATTTAATTTATTTTTTCTACTGGACATGTAATTTGAAATTTATCAGCGAAATGACTGCAATTCTATTAATGTTGACATAATCTCTTATTTGTATTATTATTATCTGATTTTTAATTCTCATTATTTAATATTGTTTCCTATGAATTACAATTTAACATTTACCATGATGTCACACTTATGAACTAAGAATTTTCGGACAAAGTTCTCATAATGGCTCGTAGCACTATCTCTCTTTTTGTACGTCACTGTATGAGGCTGAACATGTGCGAACTAAACATACATACATACATAGATTCACGCTTGTTTCCCAGAGGGGTAGGCAGAGACTACGGATTTCCATTTGCTACGATCCTGACACACTTCTCTGGCTTCATTCACTTTCATCACATTCCTCATACACGCCCGTCGGTTCAAGATACTCTTAACCTGGCCTTTGTCCACAACGCCTCCGATCTGATCGAGAAACTTTCGCCTAGGTTTTCCTCTTGTGACTGTTCCAATTTTATTAATGTTGACATAATCTCTTATTTGTATTATTATTATATATTGTTTCCTATGAATTACAATTTAACATTTACCATGATGTCACACTTATGAACTAAGCATTTTCGGACAAAGTTCTCGTAATGGCTTGTAGCACTATCTCTCTTTTTGTACGCCACTGTATGAGGCTGAACATGTGCGAACTAAACACTATTTGTAATAATATCTTGCATTCAATGTATGTATACCATGTTCAAACAAATAAATGAATTCTTATTCTTACTCTTATGCGATTTATCCTTACTCCTAACTAATATTATAAATGCGAAAATGAGTTTGTTTGTTTGTTACGCTTTCACGCCTTAACTACTCAACCGATCAACATGAAATTTTGCATACACGTTGTCAGGGGTACGGAATAGGACATAGGGTACCTTTCATACAGAAAAAAGAACTGTTGCAAACCTAACCTAACCTAACCTACATTTACCTACGTGAGCGAAGCCGCGGGTGAAAGCTAGTAATTTTATAAACCAAGATTCATTACTAAATTAGGCAATTTAGTAATGAATCTTGGTTTATAAAATTAGGCAAAACCGGTGTTTCATTCAAAATTACTAGTAATCAAGTTATTTTGTTACAAAATTAGGAGTAATTATTTTATATGATTATATTAAATATGATATTGTAATTAAATATAATATTTTAACTTAATATATAAATAATCTATATTAATATTATAAAGCTGAAGAGTTTGTTTGTTTGTGTGAACGCGCTAATCTCAGAAATTACTGGTTCGATTTTAAAAAAATATTTTAGTGTTGGATAGCCTATTTATCGACGAAGACTAGGCTATATAACATCACGCTACGACCCACAGGGGCGGCGCAGTAACGATAAACGCGCGTGAAACCGCGGGAACTAGATGTTCCCTATATAATTATTCTTCAAATAATTTACATATTATGCTTTTGCCTGCGTCTTTGCTCGAGCACAGTAATATTTTTCTGTATAAAAAGTACCATATATCCTTTTCAATACCCCTGACAATGTATATACTAATTACATGATGATCGGTAATATTTCTTTTTTTTTTTCTATTTTGCTCGTCAAAATGACCACACTCCACCTAATGGTAAGCAGTCGTGTGGTCTAAGAGCAGTGACCTCCACACCGCCCTCATAGCAGCTGAGGCGATGTTGAGGTCTCTACTTTGACGGCCTGAGAAGGTGCTTTTTCACGCCCCGCTTGAAGGACCCAGGATCGAAGGAAGAAGGAAACACGTGCCTTGGCAAAGAATTCCATGCCTTGGAATTCTCTGCCAAGACTGCGCCGAGCGTAAGATAGATAATGACAGAGCTCGTGCGGCGCATATTCAAATCGGCGCGCGGCCACCATAGTAAAAATATATGGAGAATTTGAAGTGCTTTTTTGATAAATATGTATCTTTATTGTCAACCAATAACTTAAATATTTGGGATGGACAAATTGTAATATAACTATTTATGTTTCGTTTAAGCTGTAAAATAGGATAGATTTCTACTGTTATAATCTAAATATCACGTAACACGAGCTTACATTTTTGCATTTTTCGTGCAAATTTACGTAATTTTGTAAGCGAATATATTAATTATTTTAAGTATTTTACACGGAGTAATTGTTAACACATTCATTGTTATGGTAAATGTATATTTTATATTTGTTTTAAACAAAAAGAGTTGATTTTATTCACTTAACTGTGACCGCCTGTTTTGGCACATTTCGCTCGGCGCAGACTTAAAGCGTGAAATCATAACAAACAAACCCACATTCGAATTAATAGTAGGACTAGATTTACCCGCGGTTTCACTCACGTAAATGTAGATTAGGTTAGTAACTATACTTTTTTTCTGGATAAAATATACCCTATATCCTTTTCTGTACCCCTGACAACGTGCCCACAAAATTTCATGACGATCAGTCGAGTAGTTAAGGAGTACCTAACCAACAAACAAACTCACATTCGTATTACAATATTAGTCTAGATAGCCTAGTGGGAAACCGTTGGACTGCCACGCAGAGGTCTCGAGTTCGAACCCAAGGCGCGTATCTCTGACTTCGAAGTTATATGCGTACTATCTTTTGTGCGCGGCTCCGCCCGCGTGGTACCTACATCAATAAAAAGTAGCCTATGTCCTTCCCCAGGTCTTAAACTATATCTGTACCAAATTTCATCTAAATCGGTTGAGTGGTTTAGCCGTGAAAAGGTAACAGACATACAGAGTTACTTTCGAATTTATAATATTAGTAAGGATTAAATCGTTCGCTTTAACGGTGAATAAAAACATCGTGAGGAAACCTGCATGTCTGAGAGTTCTACATAATGTTCGCAAGGATATGTGAAGTCTGCCAACCCGCACTGGGCTAGCGTGGTGGACTATGCCTTACCCTTCTGTCGGCCTCGATGGCGTAGTGGTTGGTGTAACCGACTGCCGCGCCTGAGGTCGCGGGTTCGATTCCCGCACAAGTCAAACATTTGTGTGCATAAACATGGATGTTTGTCTTGGCCTGGGTGTTTCTATGTATAATATGTATGCATTTAAAAATAAAAGTATATATGTATGTTTATCCATTGTCTAGTACCCATAGTACAAGCTCTGCTTAGTTTGGACTAGATGGCGTTGTGGATATGTGATAGAATATTATAGAATATTATATTACAGTGAGAAGAGGCCCATGCCCAGCAGTGGGACAGTGTAATACACAGCTGATACTTATTTTACTTATTCCCTTTGTTTCTCATGCCGTATTAAAAAACATGGGTTACTTTAAAAACGTGTTGTGGGGTGGTCTACCCACCCCCTTCGGGGTTGTCGAGTCATAAATTTAACTAATTATATCCGTGACCTATATCAGCAGGGCCATTCTCAAATTAAATATTACTTACTTTCGTTTGGTGTGTAACTTTCGTGTTAACTTTTAGCTTTTTTAATGTTTTTAGCTTTTATTTTCCTGTAGTAGGTAATGATGTATTAATAATCCTATTTCTCCTGCTTTTATTTATTTATTTAATTATAATTGTACACCAATTACAATAATTAAAGATAATATATTAGACACCAGTACAAAAAATAAAACAAAGATATAAAATAATATAATATAAAAAATTGGGGCAGTCTCTGGGGACTGCCGATAGAAGTGAAAACTTTAATACTTTATCATAAACATTTCTTATAAAAAAAAAATTAAAAAACTGATGCGGATCGGATTGAAGTGAAAACTTCTTTAGGCGCGTTGAGCACTTCTTGGGTGAACAAAAATCATAGAACTCGCGTCATCGTCACCGAAACCTGTCCATTTTTTTATTATTTTAGAATATTAACATGAACCCTTTGATCTTTTCATTCTTTCTTTCTTTTCAAAGTCAAAGTCAGTTACAAATCGTTTATTCACTTAGGTCTCGAAGTAACACTTATGAACGTCAAAGGGGTTAGTGAGTTTGTTACATTTACTGAATTTACATTTATGTTAGTTGCAAGGTTCAGGCAAAAGGTTGAGCCTATGAGAAGATACCTGCAAGAAACTCAAGGCCACTCTTTTAAATAACCATCAAAGTTCAATCAAGTTTCATATGGTTAGTGGCCAATCTGTTATCAAGAGTTGTTCAAGCTGCCCGTAGGCCTCTGACATGGCTTAACGACTGCTGTCAATTTGGCAACAACTGGGAACCGACTTTTTACGTGCCCTCCGAAGCACGGAGACGCTCAGATGAAATACCACTAAGCGGTCACCCATCCATAGACCGACCGCAAGCAACGTTGCTTAACCTCGCTAATCGTTTACCGATCAGTGAGTGCAACTGGCTATGATCTTTTCTGTTCCCTCGATATTCATTTCATCCAGAAATAGTTCTATAACCTAACCTACATTTAAACAAGTGAAACCGCAGGCAAAATCTAGTAACATCACGCTACGATCCACGGGATCGGAGCAGTCATCGTAAACGTGAGTGAAACCGCGGCTACAGCTAGTTAAAATTTAAAGGATGATTCGGAATAACCCTTCGTCCATTTATAAATATATATGACTAAACATAGGTGTGTCCACGTGAGTGTACGTTGTTAACTTTTAACATGACATACATACATACATATTATTATTAATATATAATTATTAGACACGTAACTAATAGGTGTGGTCATGTTTTAGGTCGCGAAGTTATTTATTGCGCGGATGGAGTAATGGTTTAAGTTGTCGCCTCAACATTGCCAAGGAGAGTTCGATTTGCAAAATTAACTGTTTGACTAGTTTCTTGATATAGCAACCGGGTCTTAACCAGGTAACCAGAGCAGCGATAGCTCAGTGGGGAGACCAACAGACTGCAATGCAGAGGGTCTCGGGTTCGAACCCACGTCGCGCACCTCTGACTTTCGGAAGTTATATGACTTTTCGAAATTATGTGCGTATTGATTGACAATTATCGCCTGCTCCGTGCCTCGGAGAGCACGTTAAGCCGTTGGTCCCGGCTGCCATGAACATCTATGGCAGTCGATATTGGGAGAGTGTCGACACAAAGATCCCACTGGGTCGAAGTGTCGCCGGTCTGCACTGACTGGCCCCCACATAAGATAAGATAAACCAGGATAACCAGGATACCATGTCCATCGAATCCAAGACCTGCACAATATGCACAGTAGTCGCATATCACTCCGCCACTGAGCATTCAGAAATAAGTAACACAAAATTTAATATGACATTGGCGTGCGGTGGAGGGATTATTGATTTTATCTCCCTCTACGGTCATGCTATCCTTGTCTGGCAGTGAGCTTAACTAACCGGTAAATGATTTGTGAATTTAACAAGGTTCGGTATACATTTTCAACGCGGTTAGCTTAGGGTTAAAAGGCAAGCGATCGCCACAGCCACCGAGTGTGTTGTGGGTTCGAATCGATAATAGACGAGACAATCTACTGTGATGATTTCAATTTCGTTCTAGATCGAGCATTTAGATGAATTGATGCTTACGCCGGGAGCAGCAAACAATGCGTTACCCTGCTTTGGATGAGACATCTCGGCGATAAGCGTAACTCCAGATACGTTTGGCCGGCTGTGAGTTTCATCTCTGAGTTTCTTGGACACACAGAACGTCACACTGTGTCGTACGACATAGTTCAGAAAATATTTCTGACTTTTTTTGTGAAAAACCCTCGATGTTAATGAAAACTACGCACAGTGCAAGCTTTTGGGCTGGACTGGTGATGTTTGCCATAGTGGTGAAATAATTATTTGTCAAAACCAAAATTATTATATTTGTAAAATTTGCAATTTTTTTTGAGAAATAATTAAACCATGATAAAATTCGTATAAAATAGATTACTTTAAAAGTATAACATTCGCGTAAACTTAATTTTATTTGTAACTAGCTTTTGCCCGCGGCTTCGCTCGCGATCTGTAACTTTTATAGTTGATTCGTAGTTTGGTAAGTAGCATAACGATCGAATAATATTTTAAACAACTTTCTTTCGTAATAGTGCCAAGTTTATTTCCATAGCATATGCCCCGCGACTTTGCTCGCGATTAGCTTTTGACTGGCCTCATAGCCGGGACGGTCAACAAAAAGTGTAGCAGGATTACCGATAGCGACGCTGACGTTGATTGCAACAAATGCTCACAAAGATAATCGTGACAGGGACGACAGATAGGCACCGCAGGACATCAATTGAGAGCTTCAGCATACACAACCTTGTCAGTGAGCCCATCCGGAATATGAACATAAAGGTTCCTTGGACTGCTCACACGGGAAAGAGCGACGTAAAGTTGACCATGTGAAAAACAACTCACGCTAAGATCTACGCCAGCACGGTTCAAGCCAAATTCGACCTTCGACCCTACATTTACAGCGCATCGTTAGTGCAATGCGGGTGACATACAGGGCGACAAACTTATTATTTGCGGTTGGTACAGTAACGGTGTCCAAGGATTGAACCGCAAAATTAAGTTTGTTTTTTATTGTATATACTTTTCCGGGATAAAAAGTACCCAGTGTGGTGCCCAGGATATTAAAGTATAATAATACGAAGTTTCATCGTAATCGAACTGGTAGTTTTTGCGTGATGCTTGAACAAACACACAGACAGACAGACAAAAATTTTTTAAACATATTTTGATTAGTTATTTATTTATTGTTATTTTAAATAATTAAGTGTAACATTTGCATGCCAATTACGGTAAAATACAGTGGACTATTTTGCTTTATGTACCATCATCTCTAACCTGTATTTAGCAAATAAAGACTTTTGATTTGATTTGAATCACTTTTTTGGATTTGGTTTCGATCTAGTAACACTCCCTGCTATTTATTTTTTTAATATTGTCAATGTACAGAATTTACACTTCTACAGATTAATTATATGTATAGATCAATAAAGCAGCGATAGCTCAGTGGGGAGATCAACAGACTGCAATGCAGAGGGCCTCGGGTTCGAACCCACGTCGCGCACCTCTGACTTTTGGAAGTTATATGACTTTTCGAAATTATGTGCGTATTGATTGACAATTATCGCCTGCTCCGTGCCTCGGAGAGCACGTTAAGCCGTCGGTCCCGGCTGCCATGAACATCTATGGCAGTTGTTATTGGGAAGTCAGTGCCCTCTAATATCCTGACACTGGTCTAGCCTTAGGGTATCGTTAGCCTTCGGGTCACGGTCAGGTGGCAACCGCTCCGTGTAAAAACTGATATTTAGTCAAATCCGGTTAGACTAGAAAGCCGACCCCGAGTGACTTGGGAATAATAAAGGCTAGGGAGAAAAAAGATATGTAATGAATAAAGTCTTTTTCTTATATAATTCTCAATATCGTGAGTCAAGTAGTAGTCAATAAGTTTAGAATAGAATAGAGTTATTTCTATTTTAAGCTTATTGAAGATACCTTTCTACTTTGGTTTGTATTAAAGCGTGTTTTTTAGTTTTCAAATATTATTTATTAAGAACTAGCTTTTGCCCGCGGCTTCGATCGCGTTAATTTAGAATTTGACAATCAATTCGGGTTGTACTCTGCTTGTAATAATATAATTCAATCATGATTCGAAAGACACGTGGCGCCATCTATTATCATAAGAATGTTATTGTTGTTTTCCTCGGGAACAGTAAATTTTTTCGGGATGAAAGGTAGCCTATGTCCGTTTCTGTATACCTGTCAACGTATATGCAAAATTTCAGGATGATCGGTTGAGTGGTTTAGGCATGAAAAGGTAGCAAACAAAAAAACTCATTTTCGCTTTTATAATATTAGTTAGGATTAGGATTATATCAGTCGTAGTAGTATTTCTGACTTGCCTGCGTAGTAACTACTTACTTATGAAATGTCACTAAAGCAGGTTTGGCGTAAACTAAAATCAATATGTCTACATAGAAAACAAACAAACAAAACAAACTAAAAAGAACTGGTGTTGCCAGTGAGCAGAAATGAAATAATTCTTAATATAGTGTTATTTGTTATTATTTTTTTAGTTTTATTATTGCTCGGCTTTTTTTATTTGAATGAATTAAAATGAAATGAAATGAAATTTATTAAACACAAATAAGTAAGACACAGTAATATAATATTCTATCACATACACACAACACCATCTAGCCCAAACTAAGCAGAGCTTGTACTATGGGTACTAAACAATGGATAAACATACATATATACTTTGTTTTTGTAAATACATTCATATTATACATAGAAACACCTAGACCAAGACAAACATCCATGTTCATGAACACAAATGTTTGACTTGTGCGGGAATCGAACCCGCGAGCTCAGGCGCGGCAGTCGGTTACACTAACCACTACGCCATCGAGGCCGACTTAATCCAGTGCAATGATATGATAGGAATGAATAAATTATTTTTGACTTTGAGTTTAAAAAATGCGTCGTTGATGCAGCGGTAATGAATGCGGTACATTTTTTTGGTGTTATTATATTTCATTAGTAATGGTTAAATAATAAAATATTATAGAACACCCGCCATATTGACGTCAATACGGAGGGTGTACCTAAATTTAGCTGTGGTTTCCTTCTAAAGGAGGTACAATTTTTTTAACCGAGGTACTAAATAGTACAATTTAGATACATATTTTTGGTATATGTTATTACTCGATTGATTAAGGTACACCCGCCATCTTGCCTCTCACATAAATAAGGTATAGGTAACCATAGTTACAAAGAATTGTACGACGTCAGATGAAAAATGCCGAAATACGCTTCGACTGCGTGTGTCAAATGCATGGTTGTGTGCGTGTAGTGTTTTTACAATAATTTAATGTATTTCTAATGCATATTTTATATAAATATTAGGATTCGCCCCTCCTTCCCCATATAAACTTTAACTGTGCCAAATTTCATACTCCTCCGTCCGCGCAATTTTCGTAAAAAGGGTACAAAGTTTTTGCTTCACGTATTAATATATAGATAGTATTATCAAGCTCACTCATATTGAAAATTGTATACTATCGTTCTCTGTCATGTAAATGTAATGTGTGAGCTCACTCTTCTTAGTGTAGCGATTTAAAACCGCTACCGCTTGTATTTTATACAGAATGCTCGTAAAAGGATCGGCTAACGAACCGCGAGCGCTTGATGTTATAATTTACATATATACAGGCTGCTCTTTATTTGAATATATTTTATTTATACATATATTATGTATAATATAAAGACTTATGTAAGACTACCTTGATGGCAGTGAATGCGACCGCTGTGCTTGAGGTCTCGAATTCGAATCCCGATTTTTCTGTGAAGATTTTTGAAGTGAAAACTTTTTAGGCGCGTTGAGGACTTCTTGGGTGAACAAAAATCATAGCTTCCACGCTTTATTATGTTTTTTAGAATATTAACAATGTCTCAGAAATGGTGCGTCCGACGCAAAAAATAACGAAATTTTGAGCCCTTTAATAACCCCTAAAAGAGTATCATGAGCTAGCATTCGACCCGCCCCTTTTCTTTGTTTTTGGTTTATGACGAAGTGTTTATGATCATGGATTAAAGTTTTCACTTCTATCGGCAGTCCCCAAAGACTGCCCCAATATTTTTTAGTAGCTTCACGTACTCTGGAACTATTTATTATGAGAATAGGCTGGTTTTATATCCTAACTAATAATATAAATGCGAATGTGAGTTTGTTTGTTTGTTTTAACGCCTTAACTACTCGAACGATCTTAATAACATTTCGCATAAACATTGTCAGGGGAACATTTAGATAAAGTACTGTTTCCGAACGGAGTCGCGGACAAACCCTAGTGTGACTTGATCACTCCCCAATTTCACCAAGTATGGTACTTGGTGAAATTGGGGAGTGATCTGAAGAGTTATTCCACCTTATCCCGCCCTCCCCTTTCCTATCCAGAACAACGCGGGCTGGGCTCAGATGCCATCCTTACACGGTAGAGTCGACTAGAGCGCGTACCAACAAGTTTGGGTCCTCATACCTCTGCCGAACGACCAAGGCATGGAATTCTCTGATAAGGCACGTGTTTCCTTCTTCCTTCAATCGTGGGTCCTTTAAGCGGGGCGTGAAAAAGCACCTTCTGAGGCCGTCAAAGTAGAGACATCAACATCGCCTCGGCTGCTATGAGGGCGGTGTGGAGGCCACTGCTCTTAGATCACACGACTGCTTACCATCAGGTAGAGTGTGGTCATTATGAAGAGCAAATAAAAAATAAAAAAAATGTCTCTGCCTATCCCTTCGGGGATTAGACGTAAGACTATGTAACGAGCTTCTGTAAATTAAATATATTTTTGAAAATTAATTAGTATTAACTATTTAAAAGAATTTGTATCCAACTAAAGTAGTAAGCCTCGCTGATTTCAGCATGAATGTGTCGGCTCGACCGGGGAAGGACTACCCTCTCACAGAATATCGACGTGAAATACCAGTGTTCCTACTGTTGTGTTTCGTTCGGTGAGTGAGAGTGCCGGAAGCCCAATCACCCTCTTTCCCCCTTCCCGCTCCTTCTCCTTCCCACATCCTTTCCTAAAGGGTTGGCAACGCGCAAGTGATGCCTCTGGTATTGCCGGCGTCCATAGGCTACGGTGACCACTTACCATCAGGTGCTTGATTGCCACTCACAAAAATAACTCGGCAGCGGCGAGGCAAGCACTTAAACGACTACGTCATCCGTGCAGTCTGTTAGAAGGCGCTTAATTAATAACGAAATGCCCATTCTTGCTCTTTTATTTTATGATCTCGTTAATTAATTCAAGAAAGAGACTTTAAGATGCATTTCAATTAAATTAAAAAGCACTAAGCTTTGGATAAGATGAGTTATAATGCCGTCTCTTTTTCATATAAGGATTATGAGAAAGATGGACAGAGCAGCGATAGCTCAGTTGAGAGACCAACAGACTGCAATGCAGAGGGTCTCGGGTTCGAACCCACGTCGCGCACCTCTGACTTTTGGAAGTTATATGACTTTTCGAAATTATTTGCGTATTCATTCACAATTTTATCGCCTGCTCCGTGCCTCGGAGAGTACGTTAAGCCGTCGGTCCCGGCTGCCATGAACATCTATGGCAGTCGTTATTGGGAGTGTCGACACAAAAGATCCCACTGGGTCGAAGTGTCGCCGGTCTGCACTGACTGGCCCCCACATAAGATAAGATAAAATGAGAAAGATGAAAGATATTTTGTTTAGTTATCTTGTTATTATACTTATCTATGAATGTATTACCTAGTCTAGGGGGAGACCGTTGGACTGCCACGCAGAGGTCTTGAATTCGATCCCAAGGCTTTTCGAAGTTATGTGCGTATTAAATAGTTAATTATCGGTTGCTTTAACGATGAAGGAAAACATCGTGAGGAAACCTGCATGTCTGAGAGTTCTACATAATGTTCTCGAAGATATGTGAAGTCTGCCAACCCGCACTTGGCCAGCGTGGTGGACTATGGCTTACTCATTTAACAGTGAGAAAAGGCTCGTGCCCATCAGTGGGACAGCTTGTATATAGGGCTGATATGTTTATGGATTTTTTACTATTTAAATATTCACAAAGTAGTCTCTAGAACGACCGACGTCACTTTGTTCAAAATTTTTATACACATATAATAACAATTTCTTTAAAACAACGCGGTTCTCGACGCTATATCTGAAACAATTTTACTATAAAAAACTAATTCTTGCCGGCGTAAATTTTTATTGTTTATTTGAATATAAGAAAAAGCTATATGACATACTTAAAACACTCTTGTAGATAAATGTATTTATTAGTAGATCGATAAACGGTATATCAAGATGAAATATGCACAAGATTTTGAGTTAAATTATCAATACAACTGTGAAAAGCGCACTCAATTATGTGCAGTAGTTTTCGCGTAATGCAGGTGCAGAAAGACACAGACAGATATAAAAACATTCTAAAAAGAATTTTTTTTTCTTCTATAGCTCTTATAAAAATAAATTATTTTCCCTAAATATCTCCTACTAGTTTTCACCCGTGGCTTCGCTCGCGTAAATATAGGTTAGGTTAGGTTAGATTTGAAACAGTTATTTTTTCTGGATGAAAGGTACCCTATGTCCTATTCTGTACTCCTGACAACGTGTATGCAAAATTTCATGTTGATCGGTTGAGTAGTTAAGGCGTGAAAGCGTAACAAACAAACAAACAAACAAACTCATTTTCACATTTATAATATTAGTTAGGATGTACAGACTTCGACCAGTTACAATTTTATTAAACGTATAAATATGTACCGACTCCAAACCGACGAAAAAGTTATGAAATAAGACAAGAGATGGCGTTGTTCACAATCACACACTTCGCCATACAATTCTGAATCGCGCAGGCGAAATTTACACTGCGAGCTACTACTATACACTGGCTTAATTGAAAAATACTGATAACCTTGTACGCGAGACTTAATTTATTGAAGTTAAAACTTCTTTAGCGGCGTTGTGCACTTTTTTGTGATGGGTAAAAAATGTTAAACTCGCGTCAGGACACGTGACCTGATCGAAAATTCGTAAGACGGAGGGAAATTCTCCCTGTTGTTTGAGTACGATAGCGCAATAAATGAATATTGTATTTTACCACATAAATGATAGTACTTTTATACTGATAATTAAAGCAATTCGTGCAAAATTATTCCCTAACCATTCCAAAATATCAAAAATGCGCAACGTTAATATTCAAGTTTTGACTTCTGCCGACACTCCCGGAGTGCATCCCGTTGTTTTTTATTTTTTTATTTTGCTCGTCAGGATGACCACTCTCCTCCTAATGATAAGCAGTCATGTGGTCTAAGAGCAGTGGTCTCCACACCGTCCTCATAGCAACTGAGACGATGTTGAAGTCTCTACTTTGACGGCCTGAGAAGGTGCTTTTTCACGATCCCTGAGGGACTGGAAAAAAAAAGTGAAAGGAAAGTCCTTGGCGCTTATGCATACCAGGTGTGCATTTAAGGACCCAGGATTGAAGGAAGAAGAAAATACGTGCCTTGGCAGAAGATTCCATTTATACCTTACTTAACAACTTTTGATAAACTACTTTTCATAATTCATTAATGGCTTTCTTCATATTAGAGCAACTAATTCCAATATGCAAATATTGGAATTAGTTGCTCTAATCGCACGACTAAGACTTAAGACATATACGCGATCGCAAAAGAAAGTGGGCTTATGTAATTTAAAATATTTTAAAATATGTTTTATGGAAAAAGGTATCCAAAATTATGTATGTAATAAGTGTTTTAAATTAAACAATACGATAAAATTCGTATAAAGTTATTTCAGTCTATAACATTTATTAAAATAATTTTATTTGCATGATTTATATTAAAAATTTGTATGCCTTAAAGGCAAAACACGACAAAACTTATATTTTTTATACCTATTTGTAACTTATGTGCATAATGTCCTCCAGACCGAATTTCGGTCACGGTGGCCAATCTTAACGGAGACTCTTATTATAATGCACAAGTATGTGCGCAAACACAAGTGCACTCGCTGTTCCCTAACTCTCATGATTTCAATCTGACACGACCGTAGAGAGATCAGGCGCAGGACCAACGGCTTTACGAGCTTTTCGACGCACGGGTTGTCTATCACCGCCAACTTTCTAACTCCAGGCTGCTATTGAAATTTCTTATCAGAGAAACCCAATAACTTATTGTTGGCCTGACCGGGGATTTGATCCCAAGACCTCATGCACAGCAGTCGCATTCACTACCGCTGCGCCACGGAGGCAGTCATGACCTATGTGCATACCTAGGTACTCATGTCTCAACAAAAAAAGTATCTTTGTCTTTAAGTATTAAGTTTAGTAAAATGTGGTAGAACAAAAGTTATTACGTATAATGTAAAAAAGACAGATTAAAGGATTTCAGTATTTTTCATTTGACTTTTTATTCAAGTCCGGATATCAACCGTCGGGCCGCGGCCACGATCACCCAGCCTGGTCGGATGATCCTCCCTTTGTGTTAGAGGGACATCATACCACACACCTCCACAAATGCATTAATAAATATTTACTATTATTACACAGCCTACTTTTACGCTTTAAAACCATAAACATCAATTTTTACGTGCTCATAATAAAAAAATAACCATACTTTAACATCCAAGAACACCACTAAAGAATCCATAGACTTTCGCAAATTGCAACAGCCTCTATTCCGACTGGGTAAAACCCGGGGCAGCGTTATAAAAAATTCATTATACTGTATATTAGTCGAAAATTTTCGTTCTCGCTACAATCAAATTTGAGCCTTATTCTTAGAGATTCAAAGTTGAAATTTGTATGAAGGTCTTCCGTGATAATATTCACGAGTCGTTTGCATAAAGAAATATAGACCTTATGTTGTAAGTTTAAGGTTCATTTTTGTTTGAAAGGTTACTTATGTGTTAATACGCAGAATAGTGGAGGATGGAAATGGTGTGAAACTTCATTAGTACTATACTCACGCAAAGAGCAGCGATAGCTCAGTGGGGACACCAACAGACTGCAATGCTGAGGGTCTCGGGTTCGAACCCACGTCGCGCACCTCTGACTTTCGGAAGTTATATGACTTTTCGAAATTATGTGCGTATTGATTGACAATTATCGCCTGCTCCGTGCCTCGGAGAGCACGTTAAGCCGTCGGTCCCGGCTGCCATGAACATCTATGGCAGTCGTTATTGGGAGAGTGTCGACACAAAAGATCCCACTGGGTCGAAGTGTCGCCGGTCTGCACTGACTGGCCCCACATAAGATAAGATGAGATGACCAACGTCCTAATGAAAGAGTCTATGGTGTCTATTTGGCACATTAACACAAACACATTATTGGAACTTCTTAATTTGCGCGGCTCAGGAATCGAATTTGTGACATCAGATTATAACTGACTCGGTGTTACAGCAGTAGTGAATGTGACTAGAGGTCTGGGATTCGGTTTCGATTTGGGCAATGTGTTTTTGAAATGAAAACTTCTCTAGGCGCGTTGAGCACTTCTTGGGTGAACAAAAATCGTAGGACTCGCGTCATCGTCACGCTTCGTTATCGTCACGCTTCCACGCTTTCCATTTTTGGATTATTGTAGAATATTAACAATATCTCAGAAATGGTGCATCCTACGCAAAAAAGTAACGAAATGTTGATCCCCTTAATAACTCCTAAAAGAGTTGACGGTCTCGATGGCGTAGTGGTCAGTGTAACCGACTGCCACGCCTGAGGTCGCGGGTTCGATTCCCGCACAAGTCAAACATTTGTGTGCATGGACATGGATGTTTGTCTTGGTGTTTCTATGTATAATATGTAGGTATTTACAAAAAAGAAGTATATATGTATGTTTATTTTCTTTCTAAATAAAATATAGCCTATGTTACTCGGTGACAATGTAGCTTTCTAAAGAAGAAAAAGTTTTTAAAATCGGTTGAGTTCTTTTTGTCTTCCATCGTTACAAACAAACAAACAAAAAATCTAATCTTTCCTCTTTATAATATTAGTATAGTGTAGATTTTCCCGCTTAGATGTAGGTTAGTAACAAAACTTTTTTTCTGGATAAAAGGTACCCTGTGTACTTTTCTGTAACCCTGCGAAATTCCATGATGATCGGTCAAGTAGTTAAGGCGTGAAAGCGTAACAAACAAACTGACATTCGCATTTATAATATTAATTAGGATCAGTAGCATACACAAACATACCGTACATAATTTAAAAAAAAACATTCATATCCGAAACGAAATTCAATGCGAAATTGAATAACCAAGCAGATACATTTCATTCAAATATCAGCCTTAAGAAATACAAAATTAAAGTCTAAATTTCCATACGCAAATAATCTCGAAAAATAGCTCCGAAAAAGATACGTTTGATTTTCGACTTTATGTAGTGTTAATAAGGTTCAAATTTGAATGGTTCAAATTTTCGTCATATATACAGTCATATTACGAAATAAGGAATTTTAGGATTGTATCACAAATTTCAAGAAGAGAAGTGTATCAGGATCGTAGCAAATGGAAATCCGTAGTCTCTGCCTACCCCTCTGGGAAACAGGCGTGAATCTATGTATGTATGTATGTATCACAAATTCCTGAGCGGCTCAGTGGCACGATATTAGTGAATGCGACTGCTCTGCTTGGACTCGGGTTCGATTGCCGGATAAGCCAAAGCGTTCTTAGGTTCTTCAACACTTACACAATCTTCTTCTTTTCATGTGGTTAGTGGTCAACCTGTTGTCAAGAGTTGTTCAAGCCTCTGACTGGCCTCTGACATGGCTTAACGACTGCTGTCAATTTGTCAACAACCGGGACCGACTTTTTACGTGCCCTCCGAAGCACGGAGACGCTCAGATGAAATACCACTAAGCGGTCACCCATCTATAGACTGACCGCACCCAACGTTGCTTAACCTCGCTAATCGTTTACCGATCAGTGAGTGCAACTGGCTATTTACACAATGCATATAAATAACACACAAACTCAGTAGAACTATGTTTGGACTAGCTTTTGCCCGCGGCTTCGCTCGCGTTAATTTAGAATTTGACAATCAATTCGGGTCGTACTCTGCTTGTAATAATATAATTCAATCATGATTCGAAAGACACGTGGCGCCATCTATTATCATAAGAAAGTTATTGTTGTTTTCCTCGGAAACAGTAATTTTTTTCGGGATGAAACGTAGCCTATGTCCGTTTCTGTACACCCGACAATGTATATGCAAAATTTCAGGATGATCGGTTCTGTGGTTTAGGCGTGAATAGTTAACAAATAAACTCATTTTCGCTTTTATAATATTAGTTAGGATTATACATTTTTGTCACGTTTGGGAATTGAACCCACGATACCTGGCGCAGCTACGTTATTCGTGCATATAATAGAGGCTATGCATCTAACCTAAATTTTTGTAAAGATTATTAATAAAAAAATTAGGGTTATAAATCCTAGCTAATATCATAAATACGAATGTAAGTTTGTTTGTTCGTTTGTTACGAGACCTTTGCGTGGCTGGCCAATGGTTTCCTCGTCCCCTTTCTATTATAATAATATCAGCCCTGTTTTAAACTGTCCCACTGCTGGGCACGGGCCTCTTCTCAGTGTGAGAAGGGTTAGGCCATAATCCACGAGGCTGGCCCAGTGCGGGTTGGCAGACTTCACATATCTTCGAGAACATAATGTAGAACTCTCAGACATGCAGGTTCCTCACGATGTTTTCCTTCACCGTTAAAGCAAGCGATAATTATTATCCATTTAAGTTTTTCATTTGGAAGTAGTAAAAACTCGCTGATTTCAGCATGAATGGGCCGGCTCGAACGGGGAAGGACTACCCTCTCACAGAATATCGACGTAAAATACCAGTATTCCTACTGTTGTGTTTCGTTCTGTGAGTGAGAGTGGCGGAGACCCAATCGCCCCCTTTCCCTCATCCCGCTCCTTCTCCTTCCCACTTCCTTTCCTAAAGGGTCGGCAACGCGCAAGTGATGCCTCTGGTGTCGCAGGCGTCCATAGGCTACGGTGACCACTTACCATCAGGTGGGCCGTATGCTTGTTTGCCACATTAGACGTATAAAAAAAAATGTATGTGAAATCGTATCATGGAATTATTTGATGCCATTTCGTAAACTAAATGTGCGTATAACTTTCAGATTCAATTGACATTTGAATCAAATTGAATTACGTATATGTTTGGATATAATTGAATTTGAACGAAAGTGAATTTGATTATATAAATAGAGATTTCGCCCGCGGCTTCGCTCGCGTAAATGTATGTTATGTCAATTTATTTTGATTGAAAGGTACCCTATGTCCTTTTCACTTTCAAACCACTGAACCGATGATCCTGAAATTTTGCATATACGTTGTCAGGTGTACAGAAACGGACATACGGCACCTTGCATCCCGAAAAAAATTACTGTTCCCGAGGAAAACGATAATAACGTTCTTATGATAATAGATGGCGCCACGTATCTTTCGAAGCATGATTGAATTACCCGAATTGATTGTCAAATTCTAAATTAACGCGAGCGAAGCTAGTAGGCTATATTTTATTATTTTTAAAGGTATTTCTACTAATATAACCTATCCTACATTTACGCCAGTGAAACCGGGGGTAAAACCTCATGTAAAATAATTGAATTGGCGGCAATCGATACAGAGGGGTAGGATTCATCCCTTGAATCCCTGGGAGGGAACGAAAGCACCACTTTAGAACTCCCCTTACGTAATAAGGTTGAGAGTTTTAAGCTCATGTGAAGTTATGGCGTTCGATGCTCGGATTTGAATAGCTATATTATACAGATTCTAATCTTTATAGACATGCATGGATGGTGAATAAAACACAACTTTTGAACTTACTATTACACTTTAATTTGTACCTTAATAATAACTGTCACACTTGTTTGGAGGAACTGACATTTCAACTGACACGGCTCCCTTTTATATGCGTCTTGTGCAACAAACGCTTGCGACTTTTAAAATATGACGTCATTTGCAAAGCGCCATCCATCGAGTGAGCTACATATTTCATTTATTTATTCAATAACAATTTTAACATTGTGTGTGAATATACAATAATAATAAGTTGACAATCAATTTAATAAAAAACAACATTGCAAATGAGATAACAAATTAAGTAAATCAAAACTAAAATAATAAATAAAAACTAATCAATAAGTAGTCATGTCAGAAAAAAAATTATAATAAAATTTAAAAAAGAAAAATGGCTAAAAAGGAATGTCAAAGGAAAATATTAATTATATACATAACTGTAGGTGCATGTCACAATTACAAATAAATTATATTATAGATGTTTACATGTCATTGATGAAATAATAACATTTTTCTAACAACAATAATAATAGCATATTAACAGCTGTATACGTGAAGCAACATTTATTTGAAAGAAGTGACTTTAACAAGACGAAATATTGAACGTGTACAGCGACATCTATTGGCAAGAAATGTTAACTTAAATATTGAACGTGTACAGCGACATCTATTGGCAAGAAGTGTTAACTTAAATATTGAACGTGTACAGCGACATCTATTAGCAAGAAGTGTTAACTTAAATATTGAACGTGTACAGCGACATCTATTGGCAAGAAGTGTTAACTTAAATATTGAACGTGTACAGCGACATCTATTGGCAAGAAGTGTTAACTTAAATATTGAACGTGTACAGCGACATCTATTGGCAAGAAGTGTTAACTTAAATAAGATTAAATATTAAACAGATGGCCTAGTGGTTTAAATGGTCGCCTCGCCGCTGCCACTGCGCCGAGTGTTGTGGGTTCGAATCCCACGTGGGACAAAACTTTGTGTGATCCACAAATGGTTGTTCCGATTCTAGGTGTCCTTTCTGTCCGTTGTTTGAATATACATACATACATACATAGATTCACGCCTGTTTCCCAGAGGGGTAGGCAGAGACTACGGATTTCCATTTGCTACGATCCTGACACACTTCTCTGGCTTCATTCACTTTTATCACATTCCTCATACACGCCCGTCGGTTCAAGGAGCTCTTAATATAATATAATATTCTATCACATACACATAACACCATCTAGCCCAAACTAACCAGAGCTTGTACTATGGGTACTAGACAATGGATAAACATACGTAATTATATACTTTTTTTTTGTAAATAGATACATTGAAATTAAACTACTATATACGGATTTTATCGCGTTGTTTATTTGAAACTTTATTACAAAATTTTGAAAACTGTTACACTACTATTACTATTAAGCTTTACTAATTTTTAAGCTTATTACATTTTTGAAACTATTAAAACTATTTATACTATTACTATACTATTATACTATTTATATTTGTTTTTACACTTTCCCCGACGCTTCGGCTGCTTTTCAGCAGCCATGGTCACGGGGAGATATAATAGGAAGATATAAAATAAAGGGGAGAATTCATACATATTATACATAGAAACACCCAGACCAAGACAAACATCCATGTTCATGCACACAAATGTTTGACTTGTGCGGGAATCGAACCCGCGACCTCAGGCGCGGCAGTCGGTTACACTAACCACTACGCCGTCGAGGCCCCAATGTTTGTAAAGTCGCCCGCGACAGGAATTTTCCTAATGCGAGACTAGTCTCTTTAAAGAATGAATAAAAAGATTACACAGATTGTAATTATATATACTATCGGTCGCCTAGTGGTCAAAATTCGACCAAAATTCCTAAGCTTGCTACTTTGTTTTCTGTTTTTCTTTATTACATATAAATAAGGTATAGGTAACCATAGTTACAAAGAATTGTACGACGTCAGACGAACAATGTCGAAATACTACGAACGCGATTCGACTGCGTGTGTCAAATGCATGGTTGTGTGCGTGTAGTGTTTTTTCATTAATTTAATGTATTTCTAATGCATATTTTATATAAATATTAGGATTCGCCCCTCCTTCTCCATATAAACTTTAACTGTGCCAATTTCATACTCCTCCGTCCGCGCAATTTTCGTAAAAAGGGGTACAAAGTTTTTGCTTCACGTATTAATATGTAGATGCACGGATGGTGTAAGTACCACAGTGAGTGGATTCGAATCCCATACGAGACAATTATTTTTTACTTCTTTACTATATAATATTATAAATGCGGAAGTAACTCTGTCTGTCTGTCTGTCTGTTACCTATTCACGCTCGATCCACTGAACCGATTTAAATGAAATTTGGAATGAAGATAACCTGAGACCCTGGGAAGGACATAGGCTATATAACATCACCCTACGGCTCACGGGAGCGGCGCAATAACCACAAATACCAAGACCGCGGGCACAGCTAGTCTAATATACAACAGATAACGAAATCTATAAGGCACTTACGACTCCCAGATAAATAATTCTATAAAAGATCCGCTTTGTAAACTCAAATACGGAAACACACGGGAGTCTTCTAAGATTAGTTTTAAGACGTTATCGGCTCTGTGTAGTATTTTTTTATACAATTAAGGTGGCAAACAAGCATATGGTACCACCTGATGGTAAGTGGTCACCGTAGCCTATGGACGCCTGCGACACCAGAGGCATCACTTGCGCGTTGCCGACCCTTTAGGAAAGGAAGTGGGAAGAAACAGGAGCGGGAAGGGGGAAAGAGGGTGATTGGGCCTCCGGCTCTCTCACTCACCGAACGAAACACAACAGTAGGAATACTGGTATTTCACGTCGATATTCTGTGAGAGGGTAGTCCTTCCCCGGTCGAGCCGGCACATTCATGAATAGAATAGAATAGAATATCGTTTATTTCCGAGTATATGGTATTACAGGTGGTACAATAACAGAATAGCTCACATATACTACCGTGTACACGGTGTACAAATATTAATTACTTATTACAAATTCACTACAAATACATAAATAAAAAAAAGATAAGAAAAACAATTAATACTATTTAAATTAACATTATTATTATTGCTGAAACTGCATGCTGAAACCAGCGAGGATCTACTACCTTAAATGTAATTGGTTACAAAATGACAATAACTGTTGAAAATGTCGGGCTTATTCTCATTGTGAGAAGGGTTAAGTCATAGTCCACCACGCTGGCCTAGTGCGGGTTGGTAGACTTCACATATCTTCGAGAACATTATGTAGAACTCTCAAACATGCAGGTTTCCTCACGATGTTTTCCTTCACCGTTAAAGCGAGCGATAATTAAGTGTTTAATACGCACATAACTTTGAACATTTAGAGCATTGTAACCGTTATGATTGTAACCCAACTCGGAACTTTGACTATCCACTATGCTATTTTGCTAATAAATTTGAAATATTTAATCCTAATCCTAACTTCCTAACTAATATTACAAAAGCGAAAATGAGTTTGTTTGTTTGCTACCTTTTCACGCCTAAACCACTGAACCGATCATCCTGAAATTTTGCATATACGTTGACAGGTATACAGAAACGGACATAGGCTACCTTTCATCCCGAAAAAAAATACTGTTCCCGAGGACAACAACAATAACGTTCTTATGATAATAGATGGCGCCACGTGTCTTTCGAATCATGATTGAATTATATTATTACAAGCAGAGTACAACCCGAATTCATTGTCAAATTCTAAATCAACGCGAGCGAAGCCGCGAGCAAAAGCTAGTAATCTATATATATAAAACTCTTCTGTTACTGAGTGACTGACAGACAACGCACAGCCGAAACTATTGGGCGCAAGAAGCTGAAGTTTGGCATGTATGTTCCCTGGGTACTGTAGGGGTGCACTAAGAAGGGATTTCCCGAAATTCCCACGGGATTGGGCAGAAATGGATAAATAAAAAACATGTGCGGGCGAAGCTGCGGGCATCCTCTAGTATTCTATATAATAATAATATTCTATCACATACATACAACACCATCTAGCCCAAACTAAGCAGAGCTTGTACTATGGGTACTAGACAGTGGATAAACATACATATATACTTTCTTTATGTACTGCTTAGTTTGAGCTTGATGGTGTTGTGTGTATGTGATATAATATTATTATTACTAGCGGTCGCCTAGTGCTCGAAATTCGACCAAAGTTTGCCTGTAAGATATTGCTGATATATGTCATTATATATTGATATATGTAACCATAGTTACGCGCTTCGACTGCGTGTTAAATCATGGTTGTGTGCGTGTACTGTTTTTTCATTAATTTAATGTATTATTACGAATAATTAAAAAAAAATATTAACATTCGTCACTTCTTCTCTGTATAAACTATAAGTGTGCGAAATTTCATACTCCTCCGTCCGCCCAATTTTCGTAAAAAGGGATCCAAAGTTTTCGCTTCACGTATTAATATATAGATTATTTAAACACTCAAAAACTATTCAACCTATTTTAAAAATGTTTCTCCATTAGAAAGCTATATTATCACCGAGTAACATAGGCTATATTTTATTTTAAAAGGTACCTAATCTAACCTACTTTTACGCGAGCAAAGCCGTGGGCAAAAGCTAGTAATTTATATACATAGTTTAAAAACGATCCCCGTACGTTATTTTAACGAAAACAGTGAGATTAACAGCTGTTCTCGTCATAATATTTGTCCGTGAGTCATTCAGCGAATAAGCGACCGTTCCTTTGAGCAAGAAAAGATTCACAACGGAACATTAAAAAAACAAAAGCTTTTAAAAAAGAAACAAAACGATCGTCCTGGCACGCTCGAGCGAGCGCCAGATGTTTAAGCGGTAAGCGTTAAGCGGGAAAGGTAGCGTAAGCGATAAGCGGGCGACTGGATATGGCAGTCTCCAATCACGTTAATGCCTACGTGATTGGAGAATGCACGATGGCGTAGTGGTTTAAATGTCTCCAGTTTTGACCCCAATCACACGGAGCAAAAATGTGGGATTCACAAACAGCTGTGCTGAGTCTGGGTGTTTTTATTGTCCGTTGTTTAAATGTTTGTAGAGTCCCCCGCGATACAGGAATAATTTTAAAAAATTATTTAACTTATAGAAAGCTATATTATCCCTGAATATAACAGGCTATAAAACTTCACGCTACGACCTACGGGAACGGAGTAGCAAGGGAAGTTCCTATGGGAACGCGGGTGAAACCGTGTGGGAACAGCTAGTAGTATAGGAACATAGGAGATAGGTATAGTATAGGCACAACGAAAGAAAGAATTTACCTGGTGATAGTACCACAACATTTTTTTGTTGTGTAATTTACACATCTCCATAAACTGTTACGGTTGCTACGATATTTCACACGATAGTAGTACTCGAAACCATTGTGAAATAAAACTTTACCTCTACTGCGAGCATACATATTTCTTCGCACATTTTTCACGGATCGAAATAATTATTCAACTATTTAAATTTTTCAATTTTTTAAATTGTTTTTATCTTTATATATATAATTCTTCTGTACGTGTGTTGACAGTGAACGTAAACGGCTGGACCGATTTGAATGAAACTTTTGTGTGTGTTCAAGTGGATTCGAGGATGGTTTAGATATGCTTTTTTTTTTCTTCTTTTTTTCTTTTGTACAGGACGACGTCTGTCGGGACAGCTAGTATTTTATATAATACTAGCGGTCGCCTAATGGTCAAAATACAACCAAAATTCCTAAGTTTGCTAGTTTGTTTTCTTTTATTCTTTATTACATATAAATAAGGTACTATTTATTGTAATAAATAAAACTTGTTACTATGGTTACCTATAGGTAACCATAGTTACAAAGAATTGTACGACGTCAGACGAACAATGTTGAAATACTACGAACGCGATTCGACTGCGTGTGTCAAATGCATGGTTGTGTGCGTGTAGTGTTTTTTCATTAATTTAATGTATTTCTAATGCATATTTTATATAAATATTAGGATTCGCCCCTCCTTCTCCATATAAACTTTAACTGTGCCAAATTTCATACTCCTCCGTCCGCGCAATTTTCGTAAAAATGGGTACAAAGTTTTTGTTTCATACATACATACATAGATTCACGCCTGTTTCCCAGAGGGGTAGGCAGAGACTACGGATTTCCATTTGCTACGATCCTGACACACTTCTCTGGCTTCATTCACTTTCATCACATTCCTCATACACGCCCGTCGGTTCAAGGAGCTCTTAACCTGGCCTTTGTCCAGAACGCCTCCGATCTGATCGAGAAACGTTCGCCTAGGTCTTCCTCTTGCGACTGTTCCATTCACACTAGCCTTATAAACTTTCTTAGTCAGTCTTTCCTCGTCCATTCTTTCTACGTGTCCAAACCAGCTTATTTTTGCTTCATGTATTAATATATAGATGAAAATCTACGTGTTGAATTGTTTCTTGTTGGTCCCGTTTTTAACAAATTTCAAAAGGTATTTTGGAAATTATTTACATTTTAAATCATTTATTTTATTGTACTTTACGCAGCAATAATGAAGTAGTTCATCGTTAGCCGTCTTATCGCGCCCGTGACCTTCTATTATTTTTATTCATCCTCATTATTTATTTAATTTGATATTAATTATTATAAAGCTGAAGAGTTTGTTTGTTTGAACGCGCTAATCTCAGGAACTACAGGTTCGAATTGAATAATTATTTTAGTGTTGGATGGCCTATTTATCGAGGAAGGCTAAAGGCTATATAACATCACGCTACGACCAACGGGGGCCGTGCAGTAACCATAAAAGCGGGTGAAACCGCGGGGACATCTAGTTGTTAATAAAAACAAACAACTGTAAGCTAAGTTAACTGGCCACGCTTCATTGTAGCTCAGTCTGATATTATTTATTAGGCATCTAATTACCGTTCCCGTGAGCACTTCGATATAAAAAGTACAAAAAAACATTTTTCAATAGGAATGCAACGTTGTATAAAAATTTCAAGTCAATCCATTGATTAGTTTTTGAGTTTTGCGGACACAAACATTTTGAAGTTGAATCTATGTTTATTTTACACTAGCTTTTGCCCGCGGCTTTGCACGCATAAACATTTTTTTTAAAATAAAATATAGGCGATGACACTCGGTGATAATAAAACTTCCTAATGCTGAAAGAATTTTATAATCGGTAGAGTAGTTTTTGAGTTAAATCTTTACAAACAAACGAAAAATCAAATCTTTCCTATCTATACTAATATTATAAAGCTAAAGAGTTTATTTGTTTGTTTGTTTGAATGCGCTAATCTCTGGAACTACTGGTTCGTATTGAAAAATTATTTTAGTGTTGGATAGCTCATTTATCGAGAAAGGCTGTAGGCTATACATCACGCTACGACCCACGAGGGCGGCGCAGTAACGATAAACGCGAGTGAAACCGCGGGCACATCTAGTTTATAATAGAAGCCTGCGGGCGGTGGACCCACTGGGGCCGTCCACCGATCAGCGCAGGTCCGAGTAGGCGGCGTTCGTGTTCCGCGCACGCCTCTCGATGTCGGAAGAGGGAACAGGTACCCCGCTTTGTCGTCAATTTTTGCTCTGGTTGATGGTTGTGTGGGTTCTGCCACGTCCATCGGCGGGACGAACCTTCGGCGGGGTCGCGATTCGAATGCGAGAGCGATTCGTGCAGCCCCGCCATAAAGGTGTGAGGAACACCGCGGTGGTTTTAGTCGGTTCTGCCCAAATCCATCGTAGAGGCTGGAACCCGACATATCCCCATCGCCCGCCCCAAAATCGGCGATGGGGACCGCGACTGCACATTTCCACGAGTAAAAAAAAAATAGGACCCGTGTAGTGCGATCCATGACTCACTAGAAACTGGACTGGTTAGCGTCTTCTCGTACGAAGTTCGTATGCGATGAAATTATTGCGTTGAATCATCGCATTGTATTACTCTGCGAAGTCGTTTTTGCGATGCGTTGTAGCAACGCAGTGTTGTAGCTTCGCCCAATGCCATAACCGTGCGTTAGCACGTCACGTCGACGTGCCGCGCCCGACACCGCATCATTCCACGTTAACGACATCGTGACGCAGTGTTGTGGACAAACCCTAATAATCTTATCTTATCATATGCGGGGGCCAGTCAGTGCAGACCGGCGACACTTCGACCCAGTGGGATCTTTTGTGTCGACACTCTCCCAATAACGACTGCCATAGATATTCATGGCAGTCGGGACCAACGGCTTAACGTGCTCTCCAAGGCACGGAGCAGGCGATAATTGTCAATCAATACGCACATAATTTCGAAAAGTCATATAACTTCCGAAAGTCAGAGGTGCGCGACGTGGGTTCAAACCCGAGACCCTCTGCAGTCTGTTGGTCTCCCCACTGAGCTATCGCTGCTCTTTTAATTAAATTAAAGATACATTGAATCAAAATGTCTTTGTACCAAACAATTTTAAATTTTGCGTCCAATTCGCTTATATCTTGTCCCTTACATGAAAGGACCGTTACACGAAATGCTGAAGGAAAAAGATCTCCTAATTATATAATTGAAATCATCTTCTTTCAGATTTTGTTTCTTTAATATTATGTATATAAATATATATGTACATCTTATACATAAATATATCCCAAGGGACCTCTGACTCCGAAGTTATGCCCGTATTAAATAGTTACCACATTATATGCAAATAAATTTATTATTATTATTTGTTTCTCTTTCACGGGTATATTCCTAATACGTCAGGAAAATACCCGGCCCTTTGGAAGGCTTACACGGAGACATGGGTCCAACGTAAAGAAGCCCTTCGAGAGTTTTAATCAAAGGTGGGATGGAACACCTACAGCGGCACTAGCCGCAGCAGGCGTAGGACTATCGCTACGTATGGATTCTAATATATGGGCTATGGGTATGGGTGTTTGATGGACTGTAATATTGGTAACTATGGATGAAAAAACGGCGTCTGCCCTGAATACTCTAATACCATCAATGCAATGGCCAGACGGTGACTCGCCAACTCACTAGATGGGCCCCCTGAATAGCCACCATAGGCATACAAGGCAGTTATTATTATTATTATTAATTATCGCTCGCTTTGTGACAACAGTGAAGGAAAACGTGAGTAACCCTGCATATCTGAGAGGTCTACATAATGTTCTCGAAGATATGTGAAGTCAGCAATGTTTAAATTCTCGATCGATTGATGAATTTAACGAGATGTGTGTAAAAACCCAGGATTCAACCTCTTCGTCTTAAATGTACATCATGTGACCTTGTGACCCCTGTATCTCGTGGGTCTTTTGGGCCCATAAAGTCCATATTCAAACTTAACCGAGGTATGACCCCAAGGTGTCTGCACACCAAGTTACAAGTCAATCAGTCGAGTGGTTCCGCAGTTATGCCTGTCACCAACAGACAGACACACAGACCCACATAGTGTTTTCATTAACCTCTGAAGAAGATTCAGAAGTTAATAACTGCAGTGCCCGACAAAATAGATTTGTAAAATAAATAACAATATGAACTTGGGAATTAAAAAGAGTGGCCGTGTGTTTCTTGCCAGTTCTTCTCATTGGTTCTACGCCCTTGCTTGGCTAAATTAAGCGTAATACACCTCTATCTCACGACGATCCGAGAACAAACTCACATTCATACGCGTAACTTTGACATTCATATGTGTGACTTTGTGACCTGTATGAATAAACACATTTTGTTTTTAATTTTTCCTTATATAACTAGAGAAATGCTATAACTAGAGAAATGTGAGCACTATACACGTGTATGCCACCAGGATAAGAGCAGCGATAGCTCAGTGGGGAGACCAACAGACTGCAGTGCAGAGGGTCTCGGGTTCAAACCCACGTCGCGCACCTCTAACTTTCGGAAGTTATATGTCTTCTCGAAATTATGTGCGTATTGATTGACAATTATCGCCTGCTCCGTGCCTCAGAAAGCACGTTAAGCTGTTGGTCCCGGCTACCATGAACATCTATGGCAGTCGTTATTGGGAGAGTGTAGACACAAAAGATCCCACTGGGTCGAAGTGTCGCCGGTCTGCACTGACTGGCTCCCACATAAGATAAGATAAGATGCCACCAGGATAATAGTCATATCTCCAAGCATCAGATGCTAAGACAACCATCAAATAATTCCACTCCAAAATTACTTGTATTTACATCAAACTTTTCATAATGGCCGACGGAGTAATAACTTATTTTTTTATTTTGATCATAAAGATATGCAGAGAA
Organism: Catocala sponsa; assembly: GCA_963564715.1. Classification (NCBI taxonomy): domain Eukaryota; kingdom Metazoa; phylum Arthropoda; class Insecta; order Lepidoptera; family Erebidae; genus Catocala; species Catocala sponsa. Next base: position 2,390,140 of record OY751356.1, on the reverse strand, counting down.
ATATGAGTAAAATACACCTTTATCTCACCAGGATACGAGATGAAACTCACATTCATAAGCGTATCTTTGACGTTCATATTTGTGACTTTGTGACCTACATAAATTAAAATATTTTAATTTTTTATTATAAACTTACGTAGAGAACTACGTTATACAGCTGTATTCCACAAGGATAATACTCATATCTCCAAGCATCAGCTGCTAAGACAACCATCAAATAACGCCACTTCAAAATGACTTGTGCTTACATCAAAGTTTCCATCATGGCCGCCTAAGCGTGCGTTATAAAATTCCTTTTTGCATAAAATATAAACTCTCCCAAAAGTTTGGGTGCTTGGATATAATTTCTTTCATCGCTGTTTTTAAAAGTCGACAAAATTATGGCCCAATTGTTTCGTATACGTGCCTCAGCGGTTAAATGGATGAATTAAATTTATTCCCTTGAGTATACAAGTTCAACTCAAGTTGTGACGGAAATAATTTAAAGTAGGTCTGGTCTCTGGAGTCTGAAATGTAGATTGGCTTAGTATGCTGATGTGCTCAGTGGCGCAGCGGTAGGGGATGTGACTGCTGTGCTATAGTCTAGGGTTTGAATCCCAGATCAGGCAAAGAGGTTTTCTGTAAAGAAATTCCTAGTAGCGTCACAGATTTGTCATTATTTGTAGATTTTAGTCAGTAGTATAAGGTATAATCAATAATGAGTGCAACACCTTATTGTTATGAGTTGTAAAATACTGAAATCATCTTTTTTATTTTTTATTTTTTTTTATTGCCATTGGTGGCAGACGAGCAAGTGGCCCACCTGATGGAAAGTGGTAACCGCTGCTCATGGACTTCAGCAATGACAGGACACAGCAAAACCGCTGCCTACCGTGAAAGAAGAACTCTCATTAAACCTCGTTTGAAGAACGACATATCATAGCGCTCGGGAAACACCGAAGCTGGCAGTTCAGTCCAGAGCTTGCACGTACGTGGGAGAAATAATCGCTGAAAGCGTACCGTCTTGGATTTGAACGCTTCTTTAATTGGCGATTTAAAAGAGTGGCCGTGATTTTCTTGAAGGTTTCTTTTGATAAGGTCAACATTTCGTCTGAACCCAGCAACTCACATACCTAAATGTAAATTCAGTGGCTCAGCAAACTCACTAAATAACTTTTGATGTTCATGTGATACGTTGTAACCTCAATTAAAGAAAAAGTTAAATGACTTTTCGAAATTATGTGCGTATTGACTTATCGCCTGCTCCGTGCCTCGGAGAGCACGTTAAGCCGTCGGTCTCGGCTGCCATGAACATCTATGGCAGTCGTTATCGGGACGTCAGTGCCCTCTATTATCCTGACACTGATCTAGCCTTAGGGAATCGTGAGCCTTCGGGTTGCGGAGGTCAGATGGCAGTCGCTCCGTGTCAAAACTGGTATCCAGTCAAATCCGATTAGACTAGAAAGCTGACCCACCCCAAGTGACTTGGGAATAATAAAGGCTAGGGAGAAGAAGACGTTGTAACCTCAATTAATATTAATTTTTTGACTTTTGTTTTGAACTTTGGACCTATTCCCGGTAAATATCAATAGCCTCAGCCTCTATTACGTGAATGAAAGAAAGAAAGAAAACAAATTTAATTTGTTCCACATTCTTATACACTTTCTAGGAAACACAACCCATATAAAAAAGAATAAATAATGTCCCGCGTCAGCATTATTGCAGTGTACCTACAAGGCTGGTATTCTCGCAGAGCCTGCATGATTTCGGTGCATGTAGGCAGTTACATACATAACTTTAAAAAAAACAACGGGTTGCACTCCGAGAGTGCCGGCAGAAGTGAAAACTTGAGTATTAACGTTGTGCATTTTTGATATTTTGGAATGGTTAGGGAATAATTTTGCTTTAATTATCAGTATAAAAGTACTATCATTCATGTGGTAAAATACAATATTCATTTATTGTGCTATCGTACACAAACATGACAATTCGCCCTCCGTCTTACGAATTTTTGATCAGGTCACGTGTCCTGACGCGAGTTTAACATTTTTTACCCACCACAAAAAAGTGCACAACGCCGCTAAAGAAGTTTTCACTTCAAAACACGTTAACCCTCAAACCATAGTCTAAGTATGGGTACTGTACCTCTAAGTCTCTGTCGATATTTTTCGGTTGTACGGCTAAAATACAGAACAGATTTTGATAAAATTTTGCTTGAAGATAGCTGAAAACATAGAGAGATAGGCTACTTAAAAACGCAAGCGTTGTCACAGGCATTAGCTAGTTTAGTGACGTTAAAATATAACGCCAAACTCTCCTGTAAGACAAACATTATGAATTATAAAAAGTTACCGAAAAAGGATTTATGTAAAATGTTCTCGGGATTAAAATTAAAGATTTAAATCTGAAATGTTTCCTCGGCCGCTTATCTTAAGAACTTGATGCCTTCGCTTGTCGTATTAGACGTGAAATTAAACAAAGTGTAATCTTTGTTCTTGCTAAAATATTTTAGTTTTAGGTAATCTGTCGTCATCACGAAAAAAGAAGTACCTAGAAAAAAAATATTTTTTGGTGTCTTTGTCCAGAATGTCTCCGAACTGATCGAGAAACGTTCGCCTAGGTTTTCCTCTTGCGACTGTTCCATTCACACTAGCCTTATAAACTTTCTAAGTCAGTATTTTCTCGTCCATTCTTTCTACATGCATAGAATAGGGTATGTTAAACTGGTTTGGTTGAATATACCCTATTCTATTCTTGTCACTATATCCACATTCATACCGCTTCTCTCTCTAATCACACTATTCCTTATTCTGTATTTCAGAGTGTTTTTGAAGTGAAAACTTCTTTAGCGGCGTTGTGCACTTTTTTGTGATGGGTAAAAAATGTTAAACTCGCGTCAGGACACGTGACCTGATCGAAAATTCGTAAGACGGAGGGAGAATTGTCATGTTTGTGTACGATAGCGCAATAAATGAATATTGTATTTTACCACATAAATGATAGTACTTTTATACTGATAATTAAAGCAATTCGTGCAAAATTATTCCCTAACCATTCCAAAATATCAAAAATGCACAACGTTAATATTCAAGTTTTCACTTCTGCCGGCACTCCCGGAGTGCAACCCGTTGTTTTTTTATGATTTCATATCTTTCGACCAGTGAATTGAACCCTGAAGAACACATAATAACGCTGCGCCGAGGGGTCCGTGTTAAAATTAAATTGATTTATTTAACTAGTATTGCGTGGATAGAAGGTTCGAGACGGGGCGTGGTTTGGATACAAAATAATTATTGCAGGTTAAAACGCGACCAGACCCGGTCAAGGGCGAGAGGTATGTTTTAGTAATTTAATAAAAAATCAGTGATAGCTTAGTGGGAGACTGTTTGACTGCTACGAATAGGTCCCGAGTTCGATCCCAAGGCGCGCATCTCAAACTTTTTTTCTTCAGCTTTATAATATTAGTATACATAGAAACACCCAGACCAAGACAAACATCCATGTTCATGCACACAAATGTTTGACTTGTGTGGGAATCGAACCCGCGACCTCAGGCGTGGCATATGGTTATACTAACCACTACACCATCACACGATTTTATGTCCCGTTTGGGGTTCGAACCACTTGGCATTGAAGCAGCGGCGAGGCGATCATTTAAACCAATACGCCTTTCGTGCAGACTACGGATATTTCGATAGCCAGCCCTTCTGCATAAAAATCAATAACTCCTCTCCTTGGGGATGTAGATTCAATTCCATCACACTATATACATTAATGTACGTATGTATTTCTGTATCATATTGAGAGCGAGAGGGACAGATCGATCAAAATTGATTAAGGTGAGAGGGACAGAGTATTATGAGATTCGCGCTTGGATGTATTCGGTCGTATATCTATTAAAAGCATTTGCTACTCAGAAAATATGGGTGATACACCTTTAAACCTATCGAGTCGCAACAGCACACCGATAGTAAAACACAAAAGGTTTTCTATATATAAAGGTTTTTTTTAATAATAATAGACAATGGATAAACATACATATATACTGGTTTTTTTTAAATACATACATATTATACATAGAAACACGCAGACCAAGACAAACATCCATGTTCATGCACACAAATGTTTGACTTGTGCGGGAATCGAACCCGCGACCTCAGGCGTGGCAGTCGGTTACACTAACCACTACGCCATCGAGGCCGACAAGGTTTGCAAACAAACAAACTAATATTCAGATTTATAATATTAGTTAGAATGTGAATGTGCGTTTGTTTGTTACGCCTTCACGCCTTAACTACTCAACCGATCATCATGAAATTTTGCATACACGTTGTCAGGGGTACAGAAAAGGACATAGGGTACCTTTCATCCAGAAAAAGTTCTGTTCCTGAGGAATAGTGATTTATTGACAAAATGACATTAACGTAAGCGAAGCCACGGGCAGAATCTATAATTATATACTAGCTGTTACCTGCGACTTCGTCCGCGTAGATTTTAACTAAAAAGTGTTTGTCGCCGCGGAACCCAACTATATTTCTCTGCCCAAGTTACTTAAATGGCGTAGTTTTTATAGTGTAAAGCTAGATAATAGCATGGCTTACTCAAAAACAACATTTAAATATGCGTCGTTAGATTACACGCTGTCACAGAATGCGTAAGAAAAATAAAGATTCACAGCTCCTCCCCCGTAGGTGATAGCGTGATAATATGTAGCCTATATGTTGACCCGACCTGTTAGTAATATTCATGCAAAATTTGAAGTAAATCCATGCAGTACTTTTTGAGTTTAGCCCGGACATACATACAGACAAATAGACTAACAGACAAAAAATCTAAAAACTATATTTTTGGCTTCGATATCGATTGTATATCACGCCACAAGTATTCTTTAAAAAAAATATTCAATGTACAGTTTTGACTTTCCTACGATTTTATTATATGTATAGATATAGTATCATCACGCTCACTCAGATTGAAAATTGTACACAATCGTTCTTTATCATGTAAATAAAATGTGTGAGCTCACTCTTCTTGATGTAGCTTTCTTTCAGGAAAAAGTACTGTTTCTGAGGGATAGAAAATTGACAAAATCTGCATTTTTAGGAGCGAAGCTGATAAAATCCGTATATAGTAGTTTAATTTCAATAAAAAACATTCGCGTTAACAGAAGACAATATTAAGCGAAGCTGTGGACAAAATCTAGTGATATTATATTATTTTATTTTCATAGTAATAGAATCTTCGATCAAATATACCATAGATGCACATTCTCATACAACCACGTCAATATGTAGCACTGACCAGTACTACTTACTTATAAGTGTCTGCATTTATTATGCAATCCAGGAAATAAACCGGAATAACCATTGAACGCCCACTGAGAAACATTTTGTAATAGTTTAGTTAAAACGCGTCAATGTAAAGCGTCCTAAGTGTGTTACTCGCGATACGCAAGCGTACTAAGTATATGGTACGGTCTCCACCGTAGTAGTGGTGTCGATTCGCTCTCGCTTACGGGCAGCGCACGCAAGAGTGAGTGGGACAGGTGCATAATATAGCGCATACGACTGATTTATGCACAGTTTTATTGGGGCCATTTTTCGAGGGATCTATGGTATATTTGACCGAAGAATAGAATAATTAAAGGGACGCGATAGGTTTGCGGGAGGCCGTTGGACTGACACGCAGATGTCTCAGGTTCGATCCCAAGGCACGCACCTCACATTTTCCAAAGATACATGTATATCCTATCTTATCTCATGTAGGGGCCAGTCAGTGCAGACCGGCGACACTTCGACCCAGTGGGATCTTTTGTATCGACACTCTCCCAATAACGACTGCCATAGATGTTCATGGCAGCCGGGACCAACGGCTTATTAACGTGCTCTCCGAGGCACGGAGCAGGCGATAATTGTCAATCAATACGCACATAATTTCGAAAAGTCATATAACTTCCGAAAGTCAGAGGTGCGCGACGTGGGTTCGAACCCGAGACCCTCTGCATTGCAGTCTGTTGGTCTCCCCACTGAGCTATCGCTGCTCAACGCAAGCCATTAACTATTGTGTTGTATGTCATGTATATCCTAACTCCTAACTTTAATATTTTAAAAGTGAAAATGAGTTTGGTTGTTTGTTACCTTTTCACGCCTAAACCACTGAATCGATCATCCTGAAATTTTGCACATACGTTGTCAGGTGAACAGAAACGGACATAGGCTACCTTTCATGCCGAAAAAAATTACTGTTCTCGAGAAAAACACCAATAACGTTCTTATGGTAATAGATGGCGCTACATGTCTTTCGAATCATGATTGAATTATATTATTACAAGCAGAGTACAACCCGAATTGATTGTCAAATTCTAAATTAACGCGAGCGAAGCCGCGGGCAAAAGCTAGTACATATATATACTAGCTGACCGTCGCAAATTCGTCTACTTCACATAAGAGAATGTTCCCTGTTTATGCAACATTTTTCATTTATGCTTGCTCCTATTGGTCGTAGCGTGATGTTATATAAACTATAGCCTTCCTTGATAAAAGGGCTATTCAACACTGAAAAATTTTTCCAGTTCGAGTCATTAGTTCCAGAGATATGAGCGCGCTACGCTCAACCAAACAAACAAACTCTTCAGCTGTATAATATTAGTATAGATTTTACTTTCATAGTAATAGAATAATGAAAGAGAAACGATGGCCTAGTGCGAGACCGTTGGACTACCGCGCAGATGTCTCGAGTTCGATCCCAAGTCACGCACCTCTGACTTTCCAAAGATACAGAAAAGGACATAGGGTACCTTTGAGTAGCGATAGCTCAGTGGGGAGACCAACAGACTGCAATGTAGAGGGTCTCGGGTTCGAACCCACGTCGCGCACCTCTGATTGTCGGAAGTTATATGACTTTTCGAAATTATGTGCGTATTGATTGACAATTATCGCCTGCTCCGTGCCTCGGAGAGCACGTTAAACCGTCGGTCCCGGCTGCCATGAACATCTATGGCAGTCGTTATTGGGATAATGTCGACACAAAAGATCCCACTGGGTCGAAGTGTCGCCGGTCTGCGCTGACTGGCCCCCACATATGATAAGATAAGATAGGGTACCTTTTATCCAGAAAAAGTACTGTTCTAATCTAGGTTAGATTTACTAATCTAGGATAGAAATTTACGCGAGCAAAGCCACGGGCAAAATATAGTTAGGTTTAAAATATTAGCTAGGATTGGCAAACCCATAATACATTTCGTGATTCTAAAGAGTTTATATAGTCGCGTGTTAATGTGTTATATATTTTAATTATTTCACCTACTTTTAATGGTGGGGAAAGCAAATGGAGGCAAATATCGATCAACATATGTAAAAAAAAATTTTTTTTTTCATACAACTATTTTGGCCTACAAGCATACGGCCCACCTGATGGTAAGTGGTCACCGTAGCCTATGGACGCCTGCGACACCAGAGGCATCACTTGCGCGTTGCCGACCCTTTAGGAAAGGAAGTGGGAAGGAGAAGGAGCGGGATGGGGGAAAGGTGGTGATAGGGCTTCCGGCACTCTCAGTCACCGAACGAAACACGACAGTAGGAATACTGGTATTTCACGTCGATATTCTGTGAGAGGGTAGTCCTTCCCCGGTCGAGCCGGCCCATTCATGCTGAAATCAGCGAGGCTCTAGTACTCTTCAAATATCATAATAATATTAGCCCTGTATTAAACTGTCCCACTGCTGGGCACGGGCCTCTTCTTAGTGTGAGAAGGGTTAGGCCGTAGTCCACCACGCTGGCCTAATGCGAGCCGACTTCACATATCTTCGAGAACATTATGTAGAACTCTCAAACATGCAGGTTTCCTCACGATGTTTTCCTTCACCGTTAAAGCGAGCGATAATTAACCCCCGATGCAAAACCGACGGGGTGTTATAAGTTTGACGTGTCTCGGTGTGTGTGTGTGTCTGTCTGTCTGTGGCATCGTAGCTCCCGAACGGATGAACCGATTATGATTTAGTTTTTTTTGTTTGAAATGTGAATTAGTCGGGAGTGTTTGTAGCTATGTTTGATGAAAATCGGTCCAAGATGGCCGCCGCCACAAAAAAGCGGATTACATATTTTTTCACAACCCCCTTAATATGGGTATCAAATGAAAAGGCTTGACTAGTAGAATACTATACACTATGATAAATTTCAAATCCAAGATGGCCGCCACGGCAAAATGGTGGATTACTATTTTTATTACTTTGTGCCGGAGGTTTTTAAAATTTTTAATTTATAGTTATTAGCTATTTAATACGCACAACATTTTAAAAAGTCAGAGACGCGTGCCTTGGGATTGAACTTGAGACCTCTGCGTGGCAGTCCAACGGTTTGCCACTAGGCTATCGCTGCTGAAGGTATAAGATTATTAAATTTTATTAAATCCTGTAGAAAAACGTTTAATCAAACACATCACAGATAAAAACAAATAGAATCAAATATAAAACTAATATTTAACCAATCGTGTGATTCCCAACTCACAAGGGAAATTTTACACCGAAATTGTCAATTCGTGGGATTCTTTTTCCCTCTTCCACTTTATATTAGTTTGTATCTGCCATCCCTTTCACCCGTGATCCCTCTCTGGGAAAAAGGTCGTATTTGGTTAGGTAGAATTAAAAGTTTTTTTTTGTATTTTTCATTTTCGTTTTATTTTTTGTGTTTACTTTTTGTGTTTTGGGAGGTTGGATTTGATCGTTGCTAAATTGTACATTTTTATTTTATTTTAACTAATATTATACATGTGAATGTGAGTTTGTTTGTTACGCTATCACGCCTTAACTACTCGACTGATCAACATGAAACTTCGCATACACATTATCAGGGGTACAGAAAAGTGGACATATGGTAGATACCTTTCATTCAGAAAAAAATTGGGTCAGTCTTTGGGCACTGCCGATAGAAGTGAAAACTTTAATCCTTGATCATAAACACTTCATTATAAACCAAAACAAAAAAAAATGGGCGGATCCGATTCCTGATACTCTCTTAGGAGGTTATTAAAGGGGTCAAAATTCGTTATTTTTTGCGTAGGACGCACCATTTCTGAGATATTGTTAATATTCTACAATAATTCAAAAATGGAAAGCGTGGAAGCGTGACGATAACGAAGCGTGACGATGACGCGAGTCCTATGATTTTTGTTCACCCAAGAAGTACTCAACGCGTGTAAAGAAGTTTTCACTTCAAAAAGAGAAAAGAATAGAAGATAGAAAATGTAACTAACCTACATTAACGTGAGCGGAGTTGCGGGCAAATGTAGATGTATATAAGCAGCGATAGCTTAGCAGGGAGACCGTTAGACTGTAATGCTGAGGTCTAGAGTTCGATCCCAAGGCTACGATCCTGACACACTTCTCTGGCTTCATTCACTTTCATCACATTCCTCATACACGCCCGTCGGTTCAAGGAGCTCTTAACCTGGCCTTTGTCCAGAACGTCTCCGATCTGATCGAAAAACGTTCGCCTAGGTTTTCCTCTTGTGACTGTTCCATTCACACTAGCCTTATAAACTTTAAACTTCTAGATAAAAGGTATCCTATATCCTTTTCTATCCCCTGACAACGTGTATGCAAAATTTCATGATAATCGCTCAAGTATCTTATCTTATCTGATGTGGGGGCCAGTCAGTGCAGACCGGCGACACTTCGACCCTGTGGGATCTTTTGTGTCGACACTCTCCCAATAACGACTGCCATAGATGTTCATGGCAGCCGGGACCGACGGCTTAACATGTTCTCCGAGGCACGGAGCAGGCGATAATTGTCGATCAATACGCATATAATTTCGAAAAGTCATATAACTTCCGAAAGTCAGAGGTGCGCGACGTGGGTTCGAACCCGAGACCCTCTGCACTGCAGTCTGTTGGTCTCCCCACTGAGCTATCGCTGCTCTTTATCACTCAAGTAGTTAAGGCGTGAAAACGCCACAAACAAACTCACACTCGCATTTATAATATCAGTTGGGATGAGACCACTAAAATCTCTCAGCTCGGTACGTGTAACGGTTTCTCTGTGTCGAGTAAACCCGACGCATTAAGTTAGTATGCGGAATTAACTTCTCATTAGCATGTAACTGGGTCACCCATCCACCTTCTACAGTCGCCATACATTGCTTTAAAGTACGGACAATCCTATTTCTTTACATATAAATAAACAGATTTTGCCCGCGGGTTCGCTCGTGTTAATGTAGATTTATGTTAAGACAATTATTTGTGTAGTAGAGCCTCGCTGATTTCAGCATGAATGGGCCGGCACGACCGGGGAAGGACTACCCTCTCACAGAATATCGACGTGAAATACCAGTATTCCTACAGTTGTGTTTCGCTCGGTGAGTGAGAGTGCCGGAGTTCCAATCACCCTCTTTCCCACTTCCCGCTTCTTCTCCTTCCCATCAGGTGTCGCAGTCGGCCTCGATGGCGTAGTGGTTAGTGTAACCGACTGCCACGCCTGAGGTCGCGAGTTCGATTCCCGCACAAGTCAAACATTTGTGTGCATGAACATGGATGTTTGTCTTGGTCTGGGTGTTTCTATGTATAATATGTATGTACATATTTACAAAAAATATATATATAAGTATGTTTATCCATTATCTAGTACCCATAATACAAGCTCTGCTTAGTTTGGGCTAGATGGTGTTGTGTGTATGTGCTAGAATATTATTATTATATTATAGGTGGGCTGTATGCTTATTTGCCACCTTAGTCGTATAAAAAAGATAGCCTAGTGGGAAAGCGTTGGACTGCCACGCAGAGGTCTCGAGTTCGACCCCAAGGCGCGCATCTCTGACTTTTCGAAGTTATATGCGTATTAAATAATTATCGCTTGCTTTAAAACGGCGAAGGAAACCATCGTGAGGAAACCTGCATGTCTGAGAGTTCTACATAATGTTCTCGAAGATATGTGAAGTCTGCCAACCCGCACTGGGCCAGCGTGGTAGACTATGGCCTAACCCTTCTCACAATGAGTGGAGGCCCGTGCCCAGCAGTGGGACAGTTTAATACAGGGCTGATATTATTATTATATGTAATTCTGATGTATAAACAATAATACTGTAAGGTTTCATCAAAATCCGTTCAGTAGTTTATGCGTAAAAGAGTGACAAACATGCATCCATTCATCCTCAACAAACTTTTGACACTTATAATATTAGTAGGATAACTAGATTTTGCCCGCGGCTTCGCTCGCGTAAATGTAGGTTAGGTTAGATTAAGAACAGTAGTGACTAAAAACTAGTCTTGTTGTCCAGTGGCCTGCCGTTTCATACGGCGGGCCAAAACCTCGTCGGGGTCGCGACCGCATGTGCAAGTGATTCGCGCGGCCCCGCCGATAGTGGTTTTGTCGAGGAACACCGTGGTAGGTTTAGTCGGTATTCCGGGAGGTCCATTATTATCTTCATTACTATCTTTCTCTTTTACCCCGGTGAGTTATAAGCCGCGGAGGGGTATGCGTCAATATATTAGCCCACGTAAAAAAAAAGTTTAGGTACAGTATTTTTTCTGGATGAAAGGTACCCTATGTCCTTTTCTGTACCCCTGACAACGTTTATGCGAAATTTCATGTTGATCGGTCGAGTAGTTAAGGCGTGAAAGCGTAACAAACAAACAAACTCACATTCTCGTTATGTTATTAGTTACGATAGGATTTCATTGCAGCGATAGCTCAGTAGGGAGATAAACAGACTGCAATGCAGAGGGTCTCGGGTTCGAACCCACGTCGCGCACCTCTGACTTTTGGAAGTTATATGTATTTTCAAAATTATGTGCGTATTGTTTGACAATTATCGCCTGCTCCGTGCCTCAGAGAGCACGCTAAGCCGTCGGTCCCGGCTGCCATGAACATCTATGGCAGTCGTTATTGGGATATCAGTGCCCTCTAATATCCTGACACTGGTCTAGCCTTAGGGTATCGTTAGCCTTCGGGTTGCGGAGGTCAGATACTTTTGAGAGAAATAAACAATATTATTATTATTAAGAGTAGTCATAATTTTTTTATAATAATCCATTCAGCTATCTTGGAAATTACAACTCTTTATGAAATACTAGATTTTGTCCTCGGCTTCACTCGCGTCAAAGTAGGTTAGGTTATTTTAGTAGCAATAAGGTGTGAGGAACACCGCGGTGGTTTTAGTCGGTTCAGCCCAAATTCATCGTAGGGGCTGGATCCCGACATATCCCCATCGCCCGCCCCAAAACCGGCGATGGGGAATGTGACTGCACATTTCGCCGAGTAAAAAAATAAATTTTGTAACAATTCTTTATTTAAATAAAATATAGCCTATGTTCCTCGGTAATAATAGACATACATAACTTTCGAATGATGAAAGAATTTTGAAATGGGTTAAATAGTTTTTGAGTTAAATTCTCACAAACAAACAAGAAATTAAACCATTCCTCTTTATAATACCTAATAGAATTCCGCGACACCCCGTTACCAAAACTTTTCACATTCCATTCTGCAGAACAAATGCTGGCAAACACTCACCACTAGCGCGTATTTGTCTCGAATATAATTCTTTATGCGGACGCTCAGATGATCTTGACATTTTTCATGATTCATTCAAAGTGTTTAAGCGAAAGATAGTGCAGAAAATGCTGGGCTAGATCTCGTTGACTGTTGTTGATTTTTGTTTTTTTTTACCTTTTTTATTTTGTAAATAATAATTATGTCTTGTTAAATTTGTATAAGTTCTTAATTTATGTTTAATTTTTATTCTTTATAATTCTGTACAGAAAATGTTGTGTACATCTATAATAGAGTTTTTATTTTCAGCTTCTTATGTAAACCGATTTTGTATATGTATATTGTTGATGTACCTTAAAATAAATAAATAATATTAGTATAGATAAAAGGTATATCATTGAGGTCTCCGGTCAGAAGTGAAAACTATGTAATAACAGTTATCTACTAACTGTTAATTAAATAAAAACCTGTTTTAAGAATAAAACGGTTTTGTTGTAGTTTGTAGAATATATAATTTTGATTTTGACTTTGACTTACTAGTAAATTGTAACACATATTACTAGAACCTATACTTAAAAATACTTTGACTTTGCCTAAATCCATTTTATAGCAATGGATGGACAAATCGACTTATTAATTCGAATTTTAGTCGATAATCGCCTTTTTTGAAGTGTAAACTTCTTTAGATGCGTTGAGCACTTCTTGGGTGAACAAAAATCATAGAACTCGCGTCATCGTCACGCTTCCACGCTTTCCATTTTTGAATTATTTTAGAGTATTAACAATATCTCAGAAATGGTGAGTCCTACGCAAAAAATAACGAAATTTTGACCCCCGTAATAACCCGTAAGAGAGTATTAGGCATCCGACACGCCCCTTTCCTTTCTATTTTTTTTTCGTTTATAAAGAAGTGTTTTTTCTTTATCAAGGATTAAAGTTTTCACTTCTATCGGCAGTCCCCAAAGAAAGCCCCAATTTTTTTTAACGTGGGTAATTGAGGCGAGTGGGTTAAGTAGAGCTCTCCCGAGACTTCGCTACAATAAAATAAAAATTGGGGCAGTCTTTGGGGACTGCCGATAGAACTGAAAACTTTAATCCTTGATCATAAACACTCTTTTATAAACAAACAAAAATACTATCTTAAGAGTTATTAAGGGGGTCAAAATTTCGTTATTTTTTACGTAGGACGCACCATTTCTGAGATATTGTTAATATTCTAAAATAATACAAGAATGGAAAGCGTGGAAGCGTGACGATGACGCGAGTTCCATGATTTTTGTTCACCCAAGAAGTGCTCAACGCGCCTAAAGAAGTTTTCACTTCAAAAATGTCCATAAATGTCCACCATAGTCTGAAACATGGCTACCCTACCCTCTGCCGTGCGGCGCGTGATCCTACATTATTCATTCTCCATTAACAACACATAGCGTATACAACGAGAACTACACAATACTACTTCAAATAGACCTCTAACGCAGAGGTCTTGAGTTCAATCCTCGACATGGACCTCTGACTCCTCGAAGTTAGTAGTGGATTCTGGCAATCCTAATCTATACTAATATTATTAAGCTGAAGAGTCTGTTTGTTTGTTTGTTTGAACGCGCTAGTTTCAGGAACTACCGGTTCGATTTGAAAAATTCTTTTAGTCTTGGATAGCCTATTTATTTTATCGAGGAAGGCTATAAGGCTATATAACCTCACGCTACGACCCACGGGGGCAGCGCAGTAACGATAAACGCGTGTGAAACCGCGACGAAGCGTGACGATGACGCGAGTTCTATGATTTTTGTTCACCCAAGAAGTGCTCAAAAATAGAAATTACTTATTTCGACGCAGTCGACTAAAATAAAAACATTCGGCATTCGGCCTAGCTAACGATCAATAACAGACTAACGCTATTTTCCTCATTAACATCGCGACGCTTAAAACAGCGTATATCCAATAACCTTTGAAACATCACCGCCATTTGTGAAACATACGTAATTTAAATACGAATGTTAGGGGTAGTGCAGACGGTAGAATCCGCGGCGGACTTAAGTCCGTAGAAACGTCATCTATATTTTAATACAATGATACATATAGTCTGTCTTTCTAATTATATAGTCACGGAACGCTGAACGTGTGACTCTGAAAGATAGAATAAGAAATAGTGTGATTAGAGAGAGATGCGGCATGAAAGTGGATATAGTTACAAGAATAGAAAAGGGTATGTTAAGCTGGTTTGGACATGTAGAAAGAATGGACGAGGAAAGACTGACTAAGAAAGTTTATAAGGCTAGTGTGAATGGAACAGTCGCAAGAGGAAAACCTAGGCGAACGTTTCTCGACCAGATCGGAGGCGTCCTGGACAAAGGCCAGGTTAAGAGCTCCTTGAACCGACGGGCGTGTATGAGGAATGTGATGAAAGTGAATGAAGCCAGAGAAGTGTGTCAGGATCGTAGCAAATGGAAATCCGTAGTCTCTGCCTACCCCTCTGGGAAACAGGCGTGAATCTATGTATGTATGTATGTATGTATGTATGGAACGCTATATAAAGCAGTGATACAATAAAATTTTTAGGCTACGTGTAACAAAAAGGACTTGTAATTTACTTACATCACTTGCGCGTTGCCGACTCTCTAGGAATAAAAGGAAGTGGGAAGGAGAAGGAGAGGGAAGGGGGAAAGATGGTGATTGAGCTTCCGGCACTCTCACTTACCGAACGAAACACAACAGTAGGCATACTGCTATTTCACGTCGATATTCTTTACGGGACCGTATATTTGGGCAAAAAAATTATCTTATTTTCTATGCTTAAGCTTTAATTCAATGTTATATTTAATAACTACTTACAGATAAATTACAATTTATATGCTGACTATTTGATCTTGTTAATGTTAACTTGTAATTAATATATTATTTATGTATATGCTTATTAATATTAATGGCCAGAGAACTAATTTAGGAATATGTACATCGTGAAAACTAACTATAATTATTCATGTATTTATATAACATCAAAAAGGCCATATTTAATGCCATGTATAAATATTGGTGCGACGAAAATTAACATAATACTTTATGAATCAAAAGTAGTTATAATAATAATAATCTACCACATACACACAACACCATCAAGCCCAAACTAAGCAGAGCTTGTTCTATGGGTACTAGACAATAGATAAACATACATATATACATCCTTTTTTGTAAATACATACATATTATATCTACATAGTTTTTAGTTATCGCTTGAGTGAGATTCTCCAGGCCGAATTTCGGGCACGGCGGCTAATCTTCAATCAGAAGATATTATTGTTATATTAGTGTGTGTGCAAATACAAGTGCTCTCTCATAGTCTGATAGGACAGCTACAACAACCGCAGAGAAATCAGACGCAGGACTATCGGCGAACATACAGACACAACAAGTTTTGATCTGTGTCTAGGTGTTTCTTGTCTCCGTTCTTTTAAGGTTTGTAAAGCCCTTCGGAACACAGAAGTCATTCTAAGTGTATGATTGAGGTATTTATAAAAAAGGAGATTTATAAAAAAAACATTTATAAGTAAAAATACATACATACATACATAGATTCACGCCTGTTTCCCAGAGGGGAGGCAGAGACTACGGATTTCCATTTGCTACGATCCTGACACACTTCTCTGGCTTCATTCACTTTCATCACATTCCTCATACACGCCCGTCGGTTCAAGGAGCTCTTAACCTGGCCTTTGTCCAGAACGCCTCCGATCTGATCGAGAAATGTTCGCCTAGGTTTTCCTCTTGCGACTGTTAAAAAACCTAAATAAATAAATATAGAATCCAAAGTCTATTTCATATTATGTATGAAAACATCATTAAAACCGGTTTAGGCGTGGAAGAGAAAACAGAGCAATACGAGATGATAAATTCAGAGGTCTAATCAGTCTGACCTACAGTTATCTAATATTGTCTTCTGTTTACGCGAATGTTATTCATTGAAATTAAACTACTATATACGGATTTTATCGCGTTGTTTATTTGACACTTTATTACAAAATTTTGAAAAACTGTTACACTACTATAATACTATTAAACTTTACTAATTTTTAAGCTAATTAAATTATTGAAACTATTAAAACTATAACTACAGCCATGGTCACGGGGAGACTCTCGAGAGTCTCCCCGTGACCATGGCAGCTGAAAAGCAACCGAAACGTCGGGAAAAGTGTAAACATAAATATAAATAGTATAATAGTATAGTAATAGTATAAATAGTTTTAATAATTTAATTAGCTTAAAAATTAGTAAAGTTTAATAGTATTATAGTAGTGTAACAGTTTTTCAAAATTTTGTAACAGTGTCAAATAAACAACGCGATAAAATCCGTATATAGTAGTTTAACTACAGTTATCTCTTTCGCACATTGATATTTACTTCGAACCAAGCGCGACGGCAATAGGTCTGTTAAAAAAACACCGGGTTGCACTCCGGGAGTGCCGGCAGAAGTGAAAACTCGAATAATAACGTTGTGCATTTTTGATATTTTCACGAATTGCTTTAATTATCAGTATAAAAGTACTATTACTTATGTGGTAAAATACAATATTCATTTATTGCGCTATCGTACACAAACATGACAATTCTTCCTCCGTCTTACGAATTTTCGATCAAGTCACGCGTCCTGACGCGAGTTTAACATTTTTTACCCATCACAAAAAAGTGCACAACGCCGCTAAAGAAGTTTTCACTTCAAAAACATTATCTTTAAATGTTTTGATGTTAGTAATACCTTTTTTAAACCGCGGACAATTAGTCCGCGGCGGACTATAACCAGTCTGCACCGGCCTTAAACTACCAATATTAAAATATTTGTTGATTTTGTCTGCCGTTGGATAACACCATTAATTGCTGTACGGAAATTAACGTGAGCCTTTGTGAAACGTCGATGTATTAATTACCAGCTTTTGCCCGCGGCTTCGTTTATGAACAGAACTTTTTTCTCGATGAAAGGTACCCTATGTACTTTTATGTCCCCCTGACAACGTGTAAGCGACATTTCATGTTGATCGGTCGAGTAGTTAAGGAGTGAAAGCGTAACAAACAAACTCTTATTTGAATTTTTTAAATTGTATGTATTTTCTATCTAATACAGAAGCGAGATGAAGTGTGATGGTACATTTATGATACTAAATGGAGTGCCATCGGTTTCTAAAATACGAGCAAGTCTCAGTTTAGGAATCGCTGTGTCCCTTATTATTGTACAACCATCATAATGTATGCTTTCTCATATTTTGTTTACATATTATTTGTTGTACTTTTTAAGCAATAAAATATTATTATTACTAAAAAAAAATAAAAAATAATAATATTACTAACTTTTGCCCGCGGCTTCGCTCGCGTTAATTTAGAATTTGACAATCAATTCGGGTTGTACTCTGCTTGTAATAATTCAATCATGATTCGAAAGACACGTGGCGCCATCTATTGTCATAAGAACGTTATTGTTGTATTCCTCGGAAACAGTAATTTTTTCGGGATGAAAGGTAGCCTGGATGATCGGTTCAGTGGTTTAGGCGTGAAAAGTAAACAAACAAACAAACAAACTCATTTTCGCTTAAATATTAGTTTATTACTAGATTTTGCCCGTGGCTTCGCTCTCATTAATCTAGATGTTAGTAAAATGCTATCCCTCGGAAACAGTACTTTTTCTGGATATCCCTATATCCTTTTTGTACCCCTGACAACATGTATGAGAAATTTCATGATAAGCGGTCGAGTAGTTAAGGCGTGCTAGTGTTACAAACAAACAAAGTCGACCTCGATGGCGTAGTGGTTAGTGTAACCGACTGCCACGCCTGAGGTCGCGGGTTCGATTCCCGCACAAGTCAAACATTTGTGTGCATGAACATGGATGTTTGTCTTGGTCTGGGTGTTTTTATGTATACCTAATATGTATGTATTTATAAAAAAAAGTACTTATATAAAGCAGACCGTCCATATTCAGCTTGCACGTGGACATTCGTTTTATGAACAAAGTAAAATATTAAAAGCTTTGTTTAAATATATAATAAATATGTTAACATCCAGCAGTATGAAATTGACGTATTTCATTTCTATATTATATCAAAATAATACACACAGCCTGGAAGCAATAAGGCAGTATTCCTGCAACTGCATAGTCGGCCGAAGGACTGTTGGTTGCTGTGCTCACATAATATCTGTAATATGGTACCTAAGCTGGGCAAGATATGAAAATGTCACTCCACCAGCCCAGTTTTTGGAAAATATTTTAATAGACTTATGAAGGTGATGGTGACACATGAAAATAAATATTTTTAAACATGTGTTTTATTTTATTATTTAACGAACTTGATACTAAACTTCAAAGACTAATGTTATCTACTTAGTTTAGGCTACTCAAAATTAATATTGTTATTACAATATAAAATTGTTCACGCCCAGGCCAGGGTCCCATACAAGGTGGTCGGTCTCCTTTGTATGTTTATCCATTGTCTAGTACCCATAGTAGAAGCTCTGCTTAGTTTGGGCTAGATGGTGTTGTGTGTATGTGGTAGAATAGAATAGAATTTAGAAAGCGTTATTCATAAGCTAATTTTCTGTAGCACAGAATGTGGTTATAAATAATTCAGAATCAAATTTCTCCTTTAGTGTATTCTTATGTGAGCGACTGTTGATGTGGCACTGCCAAGCAAAAGTCTCGAGCTCCTAAGCGCGCCTTAGGGCGCGTTCCCACTATGTCGTGACGATAGATTATCGTGTCGTTCAAAGCGTCGTAGCTTGTGTATTTAAATAGAGGTGTTCACATACAGGACGACACGATTAACTATCGTCCACGACTTTTTTTCAAGTCAATGGGAACTGCTAGCACGATAGTCGTAAAACGATAAAATATCGTCACGACTAATCATGACGGCAAATCGTGTGTCATTGTTGCAACTATCCATCGTAGCCACGATAAAAATATCGTCTCGTCGTTTATACGTCCGACGATAAAATATTACGACGACACAGTAACGATAAACAGTCGATATAATGAGAACAGCTAGAGACGACAGTCGTCCATCGTCACGACATAGTGGGAACGCGCCTTTACTTGTAACATTTCAAAGTTAAATGCATATTAAATAGTTAATTACCGCTCGCTTTAACGGTGAAGGAAAACATCGTGAGGAAACCTGCACGTCTGAGAGTTCAACATAATGTTCTCGAAGATATGTGAAGTCTGACAACCCGCTCGGCCAGCGTGGTGGACTAATAACACAAATATCTTAACTAATATTATAAATGCGAAAGTGAATTTCACTCCTTAACTCCTTAACTCCTCGGCCGATCAACATGAAATATCACATACACGTTGTCAAGGGGACAGCAAAGGATAAGTTATTTATTATAATTATACTAGACTAGATGTTCCCGCGGTATCACACGCGCTTATGATTACTGCAACGCTCCTGTGAGTCGTAGCGTGATGTTACATAGCCTATAGCCTTCTTCGATAAATGAGCTATCCAATAATAATAATAATATTTATTGTCACTCACAAAATTTTACAAAATGCTCTTATTTTAGATACATAAGTGAACGGTAAACAAAATATTTATACAAAATAAGAGGTTGTCGTTGACGGCTGTGCTAGTTTAAACTGTGTTACAGCCGCCAGCGCCCTCCACCCTCCAATACTAAAATAATTTTTCAATTCGGACCAGTAGTTCATGAGATTAGCGCGTTCAAACAAACAAACAAACTCTTCAGCTTTATAATATTAGTATAGATTGTTACCGTACCCGAGTTTCTAAAAAATTCTAAGTGGAAAAACCAACAATATTTTTCACTCCTAAGAACTTCTTGACAGAAAAACTCAACAACATTTATCCCGGCAATCGAACCGACACCTCACGCACAACAGTCGCATTCAATACTGCTGCGCCATCAAGCCATATTGCAATATCACAAATGACGAAGCAAAATTGAATTGGAGTAATAAATCAATCATTTAAAGCATTATTTCCGGGCAAAGCCAGTCGCAATTATATGTATTGCTGTAATATAATTGCTTTTCAAGCTATTCAATTGTGAATACAATGGATATTATACTTTTAATGTATTAAAAACTAACTTTTGCACGCGGCTTCGCTCGCGTAAACGTCAGTTAGGTTAGGTTATAGTGACCGTCACGTAAAAAGAACGCTGGCCGTTAACCTGCGCACTGAGCGATTTATCGATCAAATTGGCGGTATGAAGGCGCGGGACGGGGGGACGGTCCGGCAATAATGTCTATGCGCGCACGCTATTGGTTCTTCATTTGTACCCATGCGCAGACACATCCCCTCCACTGT
The DNA here is from genome assembly GCA_963564715.1 of Catocala sponsa. Lineage (NCBI taxonomy): Eukaryota > Metazoa > Arthropoda > Insecta > Lepidoptera > Erebidae > Catocala > Catocala sponsa. The sequence continues at coordinate 2,369,359 of OY751356.1, read as the reverse complement.
CGCTCAGCGTTCTTTTTACGTGACGGGACCTATATGTTGTTTTTTTATGTTGCTCATCAAAATGACCTCATTTCGCCTGATGGTAAACAGTCATATGGTCTAAGAGCAGTGGCCTCCACACCGTCCTCATAACAGCTGAGGCGATGGTGAGGTCTCTACGTTGACGGCCTGAGAAGGTGCTTTTTCACGCCCCGCTTAAAAGACCCAGGTTTGAAGGAAGAAGAAATCACGTGCCTTGGCAGAGAATTCCATGCCTTGGTCGTTCGGCAGAGGTATGAAGACCCAAACTTGACGCTCTAATCGACTCTACCGTATAAGGATGGCATCTGAGCCCAGCATGCGTTGATCTAGAGAGGAAAGTCGAGGAACACCGTGGTAGGTTTAGTCGGTATTACCAGGATATCTTTCACCCGGTGAGTCCGACATAGGTTCTCCGTCGCCCCGCGGAGAGGTATGAGTCAATGCAATCCACCACGTAAAAAAAATGTTATGCTGGAAACAGTACCTTTTTAAATAAAATATAGCCTATGTTACTCGGTGGTAATATAGCTTTTTAATAGTTAAAGAATTTTTTAAAGTAAAAACTTCTTCAGGAGCGTTGAGCACTTCTTAGGTGAACAAAAATCGTAGAACTCGCGTCATCGTCACGCTTCCACGCTTTCCATTTTTGAATTATTTTTGGTTTATAAAGAATTGTTTATGATCGAGGATTAAAGTTTTCACTTCTATCGGCAGTCCCCAAAGACTGCCCCAATTTTTTTTTGATACCTTTTATAACTTAGCCCGTTACCTGATTCCAGCTTGACGTCGACTTCTGGGACAACCTGTATATATATACCCTCTAACCCTACTTATACCCTAACCGTAAATCGTGAAGTGTATCGCACCGATATAGCCAAGTAAAATTTTATGACATAATCCGAATACAGATTGAAATAAATTCATACCCTAAAGCCTTGGAAACCTTAATAGGGTTGCCTCTTATATTTATAAGACCCTAGCTGTCCCTCGCGGCTTCACTCGCATTCATTAAAGTAGGTTATATTAACAGCAGTAATAAAAAAATTTGGGGCAGTCTTTGGGGACTGCCGATAGAAGTGAAAACTTTAATACTTGATCAAAAACACTTCTTTAAAAACAAAACAAAAAAATGTTGCGTATCGTATTCCTGATACTCTCTTAGGCGTTATTAAGGGGGTCAAAATTACTTTATTTTTTACGTAGAACGCACCATTAAATACGAAAAACACAACTAACTCTGTTCTCTTCTTGTTCCAGAACATTACCACATCTTCGTTGGAGATCTGAGTCCTGAGATTGAAACCCAGAGTCTAAGAGACGCCTTTGCGCCTTTCGGAGAGATCTCGTAAGTACCATCTTATTATAATTAATAATGTCTTCCAGACCGAATTTCGGTCACGGCAATCAATTTTAACGGAGACTGTTAAGAAACTCAATAGCAGCCCGGAGTTAGGAAGCTGGCGGTGTTAGACAACTCCGTGCCTCGGATAGCATGTAAAGCTGATAGTCCTGCGCTTGATTTCTCTCCGGTCGTGTCGGAGTACCACTCGATCGGATCATGAGAGTTAGAGAACAGAGAGTGCACTTGTGTTTCACAAATGTGTACTATACTATCTCCTGCGTTAGCCAATCTCAAATAGACCGCATTGACCGAAATTTACACTGAAGCACATTATTTTAGGGTGTTATTTAAATGGTTAGCATAGTATTGGTATTTTTGTGAGCAGAAAAATATAATCTGTGAGCAGAAATAGCTAATTGATCAGCAACTCATGGCCAGCAAACGTTAAAGAGATCAAACTAAGTCGACGGAGCCCCGCTTTGCGGCTCCTATTTTTGGGTGGGTTTAAAAAAAGGAACCTAACATAACCTAACACTTCCGAGACGGAATGCAGTGATTTGAGGCGTGTAGATGCTCGTTATGCTGTGCAATATTTGCTGACCAATTAGTATTTTTGATGATCATTATATTTAATCCCATTATTTTATAACCATTCGAAAACTTAAAACTGGCGTATTTTTCTCCTTATCATGGCAAATCCCTAAGGTCGAAGCAGAGCTAATCCCAATATTATCATAACTTATGCTGGATATATTATGTACTGTAAAAGATGGGACGATGGAGTGAAGCTCATCATTTGGATGAAAGCCAACTAGCTGCGGTGACACTGATAGCGGGAGATTGATTCCCGCTTCCGCTACACTTAAAAATTACATTTCTGAATTTATTGAGCGTACGGCGGAGTGATTGGAGTAGTCAGTGTGGGTGCAGTGTTGCTTAAAAAGGCACCTCTTAATATAATTCTCGCGATGAAGTATTTGAAGGCAATGAATATCTATTGATTGCCCGACGTTTCGACCGACTTGCACCGATCGTGGTCACGGGTTGACAATTTTTGAAGTGAAAACTTCTTTAGGCGCGTTGAGCACTTCTTGGGTGAACAAAAATCATAGAACTCGCGTCGTCGTCACGCTTCGTCATCGTCACGTTTCCACGCTTTATTTTTTTTTTAAGTGAAAGCTTCTGTAGCGGCGTTGTGCATTTTTGTTGTGATGGGTAAAAAATGTTAAACTCGCGTCAGGACACGTGACCTGATCGAAAATTCGTAAGATGGAGGGAGAATTATCAAACTCGCGTCAGGACACGTGACCTGATCGAAAATTCGTAAGACGGTGGGAGAATTGTCATGTTTGTGTACGATAGCGCAATAAATGAATATTGTATTTCACCACATATTATTATATGATAGTACTTTTATACTGATAATTAAAGCAATTCGTGTAAAATTAATCCCTAACCATTCCAAAATATCAAAAATGCACAACGTTAATATTCAAGTTTTCACTTCTACCGGCACTCCCGGAGTGCAACCCGTTGTTTTTTTTTTAGAATATTAACAATATCTCAGAAATGGTGCGTTCTACGCAAAAAATAACGAAATTTTGATCCCCTTAATAATCTCTAAGAGAGTATCGGGCAATAGCATCCGACTCAACCCGTGTTTTTCTTTTTTTTTGGTTTATAAAGAAGTGTATAATATCAAGGATTAAAGTTTTCACTTCTATCGGCAGTCCCCAAAGACCGCCCAAATTTTTTTAAGATAACTAATTATACCACTGCGAAATGCTTGCAAATAATTTTATAGGCATACATAAATACATGCATTCGACAGTCCATAATAAAAGTATATTAATTATCACCTTTATTATGATACTTGACTTAATATATTGTATTACCTATTTTAATTAAACAGTTACATACAAACAAATTATATACAACCATATAAATAGTTAATGACCGCTCGCTTTAACGGTGAAGGAAAACATCGTGAGGAAACATGTCTGAGAGTTCTCCATAATGTTCTCGAAGATATGTGAAGTCTGCCAACCCGCACTGGACCAGCGTGGTGGACTATGGCTTTACCCTTCTCACACTGAGAAGAGGCCCGTGCCCAGCAGTGGGACAGTTTAATACAGGGCTGATATTATTATCTATAGAGGGTACCGGAAGCCCAATCCTCTCCCCCCTCTTCTGAGGGAGAGGGAGGGAGGGCAAATTTAAAAAGCCGGCAACGCATTTGTGACTCCTCTGGTGTTGCGGGTGTCCATGGGCGGCGGTGATCGCTTACCATCAGGCGATCCGTCTGCTCGTTTGCCTCCTATACCATAAAAAAAAAATACTAATATTATAAAGGTGAAAAGTTTGTTTGTTTGTTTGTTTGAACACGCTAATCTCAGGAACTACTTGTTCGATTTGAAAAAATATTTTAGTGTTGGATAGCCTATTTATTGAGGAAGGCTATAAGCTACATAATATGACGCTACGACCAATAGGAGCAGCGCGTCAGATTTGAAATTAGCGTGTTCAAAAAACCAAACAAACTCTTTAGCTTTATAATCTACTATTATTATAAAGCTGAAGAGTTTGTTTGTTTGTTTGTTTCTTTGTTTGTTTAGTTGAACGCGCTAATCTCAGGAACTACTGGTTCGATTTGAAAAATTATTTTAGTGTTAGATAGTGTCGGCTTCCTTTTAGTTAAGCGGAAGGTATGGTGTTGCCAGTGAGCAGAAATAAAATGAAATGATTCTTATTATAGTAGTATATAATATTATTGTTTTTATATTTCTAGTTTTTATTATTGTTTTTCTTTTTTGTTATTTCTTCATGTTTTGAGTGTGCCCTTTTGTGTGCCAAAATATTTTTTTTTTCTTTCTTTCTTTCTTTCTTTATACTTTTATATGCATTTAGTATAAAGCTGTTATTTTGACATTACAAACAGACACTTTATTTTTATTTATTTGTATAGATATATGAATGAATTGTTTTTTATTCCTCTTATTTGATTTTTTTAATACTAGATTTAGCCCGTGGCTTCGCTTGCGTAAATGTAGGTTAGGTTAGGTTGGTAATAATACTTTTTTCTGGATGAAAGGTACCCTATGTCCTTTTCTGTACACATGACAACCTGTATGCAAAATTTCATGTTAATCGATCGTGTTAGGGTTGCCAACCGTACTATAATATATAGTATTGTACTATATTTTGAGTCTGCACACTATATAATATTCTATCACATGCACACAACACCATCTAGCCCCAACTAAGCAGAGCTTGTACTATGGGTACTAGACAACGGATAAACATACATATATACTTTTTTTTGTAAATACATACATATTATACATAGAAACACCCAGACCAAGACAAACATCCATGTTCATGCACACAAATGTTTGACTTGTGCGGGAATCGAACCCGCGACCTCAGGCGTGGCAGTCGGTTACACTAACCACTACGCCATAGAGGCCGACTAACTATATACTGTTGAAGACATATATAGTATGCAAAAATACTATATTTCAACAATGAAAAACAACAAATAAAAACCTTCTTTTAAAAAGCTATCTACGCTCCATTACTACTTATAATTGATTTAAAAACATGTATCCTTACTCATCGTGCATAATCCGTTTCGATCCTGTCCGTAATGTCAAATTACCAAGGTCAAACAAATTAAGAAAACAGAATCAAATAAATGTTTTTTTTTGTTTTCCATAAAATACTATATTTTTAATAAATATACATACTATATTTTGTTATAGTTTATATAGATATAGCTTTTTGTTTTTTTAGTGCAGCGATAGCTTAGTGGGGAGACCAACAGACTGCAATGCAGAGGGTCTCGGGTTCGAACCCACGTCGCGCACCTCTGACTTTCGAAAATTATATGACTTTTCGAAATTATATGCGTATTGGTTGACAATTATCGCCTGCTGCGTACCTCGGAGAGCACGTTAAGCCGTTGGTCCCGGCTGCCATGAACATCTATGGCAGTCGTTATTGGGAGAGTGTCGACACAAAAGATCCCACTGGGTCGAAGTGTCGCTGGTCTGCATTGACTGGCCTCCACATAAGATAAGATATAGCTTATTTTCCAAATACTATATTTTGTCGAAAATATGTTGGCAACCCTAAGTTGAGTAGTTAAGGCGTGAAAGCATAACAAACAAACTCACATTCGCATTTATTATATTAAGTTAGGATCACGCTCACTCATATTGAATATTGTTCACTATCGTTCATTTGTGAGCTCACTCTTCTTAATGTGGACACTATTTTGTATGATCCAAGTACGGTGGAAACAAATCTATATATTAAATACGTGAAGCAAAACTTTGTACCCCTTTTTACGAAAATTGCGCGGACGGAGGAGTATGAAATTTGGCACAGTTAAAGTTTACATGGAGAAGGAGGGGCGAATCCTAATATTTATATAAAATATGCATTAGAAATACATTAAATTAATGAAAAAACACTACACGCACATAACCATGCATTTGACACACGCAGTCGAAGCGCGTAACTATGGTTACATAAATCAATATATAATGACATATATCAGCAATATCTTACAGGAAAACCTTGGTCGAATTTCGAGCACTAGGCGACCGCTAGTTTATTTAAATCTTTATGGAGTACTAGCTGCACCCCGTGGTTTCACCCGCGTAAGTCCCGATGCAGTGGAAATATCGGGATAAAAAGTTGCCTTTGTGTTAATCTAAGTCTCCAGCTATCTACATACCAAGTTTCATTGCAATCGGTTCAGTAGTTTTTGCGTGAAAGAGTAACAAACATCCATCTATACTCACAAACTTTCACATTAATAATATTAGATTACCCGCTCCGCTTATGCATTTATAAACTCGCTATCACTAAGACCAAATGTTTAGTCGTATGACATACTTTTGACTTGTCTATAAGCCAAAAAATTCATCGTATATCTATGGTATATATATACTTAACTCTATGGTTATAGAGTTATTAGATATGACATCATCATGAGGACACAATCAAGGCTATATATCGGATGGGTGCCCGTATTTTTTTATTACTGGCCACTGTTATTAAAAAAGAATGCAGAGCCTTGGAGAACGTTGGATTGCCACGTAGAGGTTTCAAGTTTGATCTTAAGGCACGCTTCTCAATGCGAGAAGGGTTAGGCCATAGTCCACCACGCTGGCCTAGTGCGGGATGGCAGACTTCACATGTCTTCGAGAACATTATGTAGAACTGTCAGACATGTATTTCCTCACAATATTTTCCTTCATCCTTATCTTATCTTATGTGGGGGCCAGTCAGTGCAGACCGGCGACACTTCGACTCAGTGGGGTCTTTTGTGTCGACACTCTCCCAATAACGACTGCCTTAGATGTTCATGGCAGCCGGGACCAACGGCTTAACGTGCGTTCCGAGGCACGGAGCAGGCGATAATTGTCAATCAATACGCACATAATTTCGAAAAGTGATATACCTTCCGAAAGTCAGAGGTGCGCGACTTGGATTCGAACCCGAGATCCTCTGCATTGTAGTCTGTTGGTCTCCCCACTAAGCTATCGCTGCTCCTTCCTTCATCCTTAAAATTAACGATAATTAACTATTTAATACGTACATAACTTAGAAAAGTCAGAGATGCGTGCTTTGGGTTCGAACTCGAGACCTCTGCGTGGCACTCCAACGGTTTCCCACTAGGCTATCGGTGCTTTTATCTATACTTATATCTATACTTATAATAAAACTGTAGAGAGGTCAATTCTGTACATTGAATATATATTCAAAATTAATATTGGAGGATGAATGGTGATCGATACTGATGGCAAAAATGCAATCAGTAAATTTTTTGTCTGTCTGTCTGTATGCGCACGCATGGGTCAAAAACTACTGAAGGCATTTTAACCAAACTTGGTAAGATTGTAGTCCATACTCCTGGGCAGGTTAAAGGCTATATAACATAACGCTAAGACACATAGGAGCTGAGCAGTGACGATAAATTTGAAGCAAGTCGGACGAAAATGCGCTTTCGAGCTCTTATCCTCGCATACGTTGATCATACACCAAAAGTATGTATTACAAAGATGATGGTCTTCAAAAGATCTACAAAAAAGTCCTTAATAGTATATATCTATCTTTTATAAATTAGCCACAATAACGTGTTTAATCGTTAGGCATTTCTTCAAAGTGTATTAAAATACATAAATATATTGTATTTCACATAGATATATCTTTATCAAACTCCCATATTCAAAAAGTACACTTTAATATTTATATTATAAAAAAAAATATAGGAATCGGTTTATAAACACACAAGATATAGATGAAATAAAACTTCCAAATCTCGCCGCGCCAGTATGGGTACGGCTATACGGTTGATTGTTGTTTAACGCGCGAAACGGCCATCCGCTGCATTTATAAAAAGGCGGGGGCGCTCACGCGCCGACTTCACTCACATTTTGTTTGTTTGGTTGAACGCGGTAATCTAAGGAACTACGGGTAAAAATTAGAAAATATTTCAGTGTTGGATAGCCCATTTATAGAGGAAGGCTATAGGCTATATAACATCACGCTACGACCAATAGGAGCGGAGCATAAATGAAAAATATTGCAAAAACTAGGAAAATTCTCTTATGTGAAGCAGACGAAGTTGCGCGGGTCAGCTAGTATAAGAATAAGAATGTAACATCTGAAAGTCATAAAATTTCATGAAGGCATATCTTGCTTCAGCCAATGTAATGTATTGTTTTAATAAAACGAGATGGGTGTAAAAACCCAAGATTCAACCTCTTCGTCTTCATGTGAACTTGTGACCCCTATATATCAGGGGTCTTTTGATCCACAGGGCCCATATTCAAACTCGACTGAGGTATGACTCCAAAGTATCTGCACACCAAGTTACAAGTCAATCGGTCCAGTGGTTCCGGAGTTATGCCTGTCACTAACAGACAGACACACAGACCCACATAGTGTTTTCATTAACCTCTGAAGAAGACTCAGAGGTTAATAAACCTTTATGTTCTCGTCCGATACCTACCTTTCTGCTCACCCCTTCACTCCTACTTATAATACAAACTCCTCTTTCAACATGTTTACAATTATGGCCGCTAGGGGGCGCTCACATAAATCTGTCAGTTCGGCAACTTACACCATTTAACACTTACGTTCAGAAATAGATTGAGCTAGTCGTGTCTTGTGGTTTTACTTGATAACTTTATTAAAAACAGGCGGTGGCGTGATGGTTGTGTATGCGACTGTTGTGCATAAGGTCGTGGGTTAAATTCCCGGGTTAAGTATCTTATCTTATCTTATGTGGGGGCCAGTCAGTGCAGACCGGCGACACATCGACCCAGTGGGATCTTTTGTGTCGACACTCTCCCAATAACGACTGCCATAGATGTTCATGGCAGCCGGGACCGACGGCTTAACGTGCTCTCCGAGGCACGGAGCAGGCGATAATTGTCAATCAATACGCACATAATTTCGAAAAGTCATATAACTTCCGAAAGTCAGAGGTGCGCGACGTGGGTTCGAACCCGAGACCCTCTCCATTGCAGTCTGTTGGTCTCCCCACTGCGCTATCTACCTACTACTATTACGTGAGATCAAATATAATAATAATAACTCAACTCTGGCTTGCCTTGGTCGGCCGATCAGAGGAGAGCCATTAAAGCTACTCATAGCCCATATATTAGAATCCATACGTAGCAATAGTCCTACGCCTGCTGCGGCTAGTGCCGCTGTAGGTGTTCCATCCCACCTTTGATTTAAACTCTCGAAGGGCCTCCTCACGTTGGCCCATGTCTCCGTGTAAGCCTCCCAAAGGGCCAGGTATTTTAATAATTAGAAAATACCTGTGATAAGAGAAATTTAATACTACTAGCGGTCGCCTAGTGGCCAAAATTCGATCATAATTGATTTAAATTTTAACTATACTCTTTCATTAACAATATTTCTAAGCTTGCTACTTTTTCTTTTTCTCTATTACATATAAATAAGGTATATAACCATAGTTACAAAGAATTGTACGACGTCAGACGAACAAAGCCGAAATACTACGAACGCGATTCGACTGCGTGTGTCAAATGCATGGTTGTGTGCGTGTAGTGTTTTTTCATTAATTTAATGTATTTCTAATGCATAACATATATAAATATTAGGATTCGCCACTCCTCCGTATAAACTTTAACTGTGCCAAATTTTATACTCCTCCGTCCACGCAATTTTAGTAAAAAGGAGTACAAAGTTTTTGCTTCACGTATTAATATATACATCTTATTTTTACACAAAAATGCCTCCGTTGCGCAGCGGTAATGAATGCGACTGCTGTGCTTGAGGTCTCGGGTTCGGATCCCGTATCGAGCCAACAAAAAGCTATTGAGTTTTCTCTTAAGAAATCTTAATAGCAGCCCGGAGTTAGGAAGTTGGCGGTATTAGGCACGGGGCCTCGGAAAGCATGTAAAGCTGTTGATCCTGCGCCTAATGTCTCTAAAGTCGTGTCGTGACGTCACATCGCACTATGAGAGTGAGGGAACAGAGAGTGCACTTGTGTTTACACACACTTGTGCACTAACATATCTCTTGCGTTGTCCAGTCTCCGTTTTGGCTGCCGTGACCGTAATCCGGTCTGGAGGACATTTTTTATGTCTTCTAGTGTACATTTTGTTTTAATTGTTTTTTTATTGTTTACAGTGATTGCCGTGTCGTTCGTGACCCACAGACACTCAAGTCCAAGGGCTACGGGTTCGTTTCCTTCCTGAAGAAATCGGTAAGTTATATTTTATTATTTATTTAAAGGATTTCTAACAAGAAATTAAACATCTAATTCAATTAAAAGCTTAAAATAAATATAAATTTTGTGTTTCCTCACATACAAGAGACCACAGCATGCAAAGTAGTATTTAGTAAACAATATTTAATACTAGCTTTTGCCTACGACTTCGCTCGCATTAATTTAGAATTTGACTATCAATTCAGGTTGTACTCTGCTTGTAATAATATAATTCAATCATGATTCGAAAGACACATGGCGCCATCTATTATCATAAGAACGTTATTGTTGTTTTCCTCGGGAACAGTAATTTTTTTCGGGATGAAAGATAGCCTATGTCCGTTTCTGTACACCTGACAACGTATATGCAAAATTTCAGGATGATCGGTTCAGTGGTTTAAGCGTGAAAAGGTAATAAACAAACAAACTCATTTTCGCTTTTATAATATTAGTTAGGATTAGGACGTTTATCAGGTCAGCTAGTATGTTATATTATTTCATATATCGCACTTTTAAAAAACAGATCTTTCTCGATATTTGGAAGTCAAAGTCAAAGTCAAAGTCAAAAATCATTTATTAATTTAGGTCACAAAGTAACACTTATGAACGTCAAAGTATATAGGTTAGTGAGTTTACTAAGTTACTGAAGCTACATTTAGCTTAGTTGCTAGGTTCAGGCAAAGGGTAGAGCCTATGAGAAGAAACCTGCAAGAAACTCACGGCCACTCTTTTAAATCGTCAGTTAAATATAATTTCAGTATTTTACAACTCAGATTAACAAGGTGTTACAGCCATTATGCCATATACTACTGACTATAAAAGCTAAAGATAATAACACTAATAACTTTATAATATTATTATTATTATAAAGGAAGGAAGGAAGTAAGGCATGCCTTAAGATCGAACTCGAGATATCTGCATGTCAGTCCAACTTAAGTTGTCGTTCATTGAAATTAAACTACTATATACGGATTTTATCGCGTTGTTTATTTGACACTTTATTACAAAAATTTTGAAAAAATGTTACACTACTATAATCACTATTAAACTTTACTAAATTTTAAGCTAATTAAATTATTGAAACTATTAAAACTGTACGGGAAAATCACCCGTACATCGCGGTGTCAGCATTATGCCGACACCTGCTATTTGTTTACTTTAGACATAATTATATATAATCAATTTAGTACCGAACAAGCATCGTACTCATCCGGTTGACCTAGCAAGTGTGTCATTGACCGTAACACATATCATATAATATAGTATTAAATAGTATTATATTTTAACTTTACTTTGGTAGAGATAATAAAAGTTATAACAAGTTAACTTATCTCTATCATTTCATCATCCTTAGTGTATGGACCATTCATCATATTTGTCCGTACAAAAACTATTTATACTATTACTATACTATTATACCTACTATTTATATTTATGTTTACACTTTCCCCGACGTTTCGGTTGCTTTGACCATGGCGGTCACGGGGAGACTAAGATGGTAATTGTCCCAATGTTCCAGTGTAGTTATTTCAAAGATAAACATTCGCGTAAACAGAAGACAATATTAAGTTAAGATGTCGTTATTCACGAACGCTGCTGCAAAATTCCTGAGGACACAAGTTGTACATTCACGTTTACTCGACCCTGTTGTGAACTGCGACACGTGAGGAAATCGATAGCGTTTAATTATTTACACCGCTGCATTTAGGGTTGTCGACCAGACGTATATAACTTCACGACTGAATATTCGCAACAGGGTATACAAACATTCATTATTACTAGCGGTCGCCTAGTGCTCGAAATTCGACCAAAATTTGCCTGTAAAATATATGTCATTATAATTATATTGATATATGTAACCATAGTTACGCGCTTCGACTGCGTGTGTCAAATGCATGGTTGTGTGCGTGTAGTGTTTTTTCATTAATTTAATGTATTTCTAATGCATATTTTAAAAAATTATTAGCGTTCGTCACTTCTTCTCTGTATAAACTACAAGTGTGCGAAATTTCATACTCCTCCGTCCGCCCAATATTCGTAAAAAGGGATCCAAAGTTTTCGCTTCACGTATTGATATATAGATTTTATTGTTATAATCTTAATTTTTTTGTAGTCAGTTATATAAGGTATACCGGCTGCAACAGCTTTTTAACAGTTTAAAATATAGAAATCTATATATTAATAAGTGAAGCAAAAATTTTGTACGAAAATTGCGCGGACGGAGGAGTATGAAATTTGGCACAGTTAAAGTTTATATGGAGAAGGAGGGGCGAATCCTAATATTTATATAAAATATGCATTAGAAATACATTAAATTAATAAAAAAACACTACACGCACACAACCATGCATTTGACACACGCAGTCGAAGCGCGTTCGTAGTATTTCGACATTGTTCGTCTGACGTCGTACAATTCTTTGTAACTATGGTTACCTATACCTTATTTATCCTTACTAATATTATAAATGCGAAAGTAACTTTGTCTGTCTGTCGGTCTTTCTGTCTGTCTGTTGTTTTCATGCTCAATCCGCTGAACCGATTTAAATAAAATTTGGAATGGAGATAGCCTGAGACCCTGGGAAGAAGATATGCTATATAACATCACATTACCGCTCACGGGCGCGGCGCAGTAACCATAAATACCACTGACGCGGTTGAGACCGCGGGCACAGCTAGTATGTAATAAAGAAAAACAGAAAACAAAGTAGCAAGCTTAGGAATTTTGGTCGAATTTTGACCACTAGGCGACCGCTAGTAATAATTAATTTGTGTAAAATGTTGTTTCTCATAAACATTGTCAGGGGTACAGTAAAGGACAAGCTCATAGCCAGTTGCACTCACTGATCGGTAAACGATTAGCGAGGTTAAGCAACGTTTGGTGCGGTCAGTCTGTAGATGGGTGACCGCTTAGTGGTATTTCATCTGAGCGTCTCCGTGCTTCGGAGGCACATAAAAAGTCGGACCCGGTTGTTGTCAAATTGACATCAGTCGTTAAGCCATGTCAGAGGTCTACGGGCGGCTTGAACAACTCTTGACAACAGGTTGGCCACTAACCACACGGAAAGAAAGAAGAATTAAAGGACATATGGTACCTTTTATCCAGAAAAAGTACTGTCTCCAACCTAAACTAACCTACACTTCGCGAGCGAAACCGCAGGCAAGATCTAGTTTATGATCTCAACAGCATTTCTCGTTGCCAACCCTAACTACACCCCACCCAGCATACATAATAAATAAGCACTGTGTTTCACCGTGTCATACACGGAAACAATTTCGTGCTACCGTCTGTTTGTGAATTAAACACAGAGTTGTTGTTGGAAAACGTGAATACGTGGGTTTGATATGTATTTCAGTTTTGGTATTTAGTCGAATATTGTCAGAATTGTATGCTCGAAGGGTTTGATAGAAGTGTTCAGAGCTCCATTGCGTCGGTTTTGACGCTAAGATAAACTAGCGACGCGTCGCGGCTTCGCACGGTTAGTACAAAACTTGAATCCTAATCCTAAGTAATATTATAAATGCGAAAGTGAAAATACAATATTCATTTATCGTACTCAAACATGACAATTCTCCCTCCGTCTTACGAATTTTCGATCAGGTCACGTGTCGTGACGCGAGTTTAACATTTTTTACCCATCACAAAAAAGTGCACAACGCCGCTAAAGAAGTTTTAACTTCAATAAATTAAGTCTCGCGTACAAGGTTATCAGTATTTTTCAATTAAGCCAGTGTATAGTAGTAGCTCGCAGTGTAAATTTCGCCTGCGCGATTCAGAATTGTATGGCGAAGTGTGTGATTGTGTACAACGCCATCTCTTGTCATATTTCATAACTTTTTCGTCGGTTTGGAGTCGGTACATATTTATACGTTTAATAAAATTGTAACTGGTCGAAGTCTGTACATCCTAACTAATATTATAAATGTGAAAATGAGTTTGTTTGTTTGTTTGTTTGTTACGCTTTCACGCTTAACTACTCAACCGATCCACATGAAAGTTTGCATACACGTTGTCAGGGGTACAGAATAGAACATAAGGTACCTTTCATCCAGAAAAAATAACTGTTGCAAATCAAACCTTTTTTTTTTTTTGTGACCCAGGAAAATCCTTTATGGATACCCCCTCCCCCAGGGGGGGGGGGGGGTTATGTGAGACTCTCCGCCCCTTGCAAATCTAACCTAACCTAACCTACATTTACGTGGGCGAAGCAGCGGGTGAAAACTAGTAAATTATACACCTAAACCTTCCTCATGAATCACTCTGTCTATTGGTAATAACCGCACAAAAATCCGTTCTGTACTTTTTGAGTTTATCGCGGACAGACAGACAGACGCGGCGAGGGACTTTGTTTTACAATATGTCTTCTTCTCCCTAACCTTTATTATTCCCAAGTCACTTTGGGTCGGCTTTCTAATCTAACCGGATTTGACTGGATATCAGTTTTTACACGGAGCGACTGCCACCTGACCTCCGCAACCCGAAGGCAACCCTAAGGCTAGACCAGTGTCAGGATATTAGAGGGCACTGACTTCCCAATAACGACTGCCATAGATGTTCATGGCAGCCGGGACCGACGGCTTAACGTGCTCTCCGAAGCACGGAGCAGGCGATAATTGTCAATCAATACGCACAAAATTTCGAAAAGTCATATAACCTTTTTTTTTGTTTATTTAAGTACAATACAGTGGTAATTAAGTAACATTATACATAATACTCGCCAAACGTTGAGTTAAACGGCGAGACACGCTCTTCAATTCTAGTTCAAATTATCACCATACATTACAAAATAGCTCAGCTCACAATAGTTTTAAAAAAAAGGAAACAATATTTAAAGTTAAAATCAAAATAACATATGACATACTTTACATACAATTTATATATTTTTATATATACTGACTGAAAGTTGCATTGCTAGACGACACATACACCATCCAGCAATACATCCATCAGTATTTTCTTGAGAGTATTAATACTTATTTTAGGTGTTTTTCTTAATTCATCTATATCATTAAAAATCTTGGGAACTACATACCTATTTGTTCTTTGACCGTAGTAGTTCTTTACTTTTGGTTGAATTAGCTTTTGTTCTCTAACCCTTCTAGTGTTGTATATATTATCTATACCTAGCATATTTATAATCCTCTTCGTAGTAGTATTGTAATCCTATTAAATATACATTTTTTTTCTATACTGGCAAAATTTTACACATAGGAAACACTTCCGAAAGTCAGAGGTCCGCGACGTGGGTTCGAACCCGAGACCCTCTGCATTGCAGTCTGTTGGTCTCCCCACTGAGCTATCGCTGCTTTTTTGTTTTACAATTGGTAGTGATAAAATATCTGAAATTGTCATAAAATTCTAATATCCTGGGTTCAATCAATCCTGGGTCCTTTAAGCGGGGCGTGAAAAAGCATCTTCTCAGGCCGTCAAAGTAGAGACCTCAACATCGCCTCGGCTGCTGTGGGGGCGATGTGGAGGTCACTGCTCTTAGACCACACGACTGCTTACCATCAGGTGGAGTGTGGTCATTTTGACGAGCAAAATAAAAAAAAAAAAAAAAAATCGTGCAAGAGAGTGCGTTATATTTTTGTTATTTTGTCTCAGTCACACTGAACGGGACGCGACGCTCTATCCTTACAATTACATCGACACCACTATACACAGTCCCTTTCCGACAATTCTCTATTTTATATGTAACGAAGTTACGTAGTTTTAGGCTGTCTAACTTAATGTGTACCCGTAGTACAAGCTCTGCTTAGTTTGGGCTAGATGGTGTTGTGTGTATGTGATAGAATATTATTAGTACATACTAGCGGTCGCCTAGTAGTCAAAATTCGACCAAAATTCCTAAGCTTGCTGCTTTGTTTTCTGTTTTTCTCTATTACATATAAATAAGGTATAGGTAACCATAGTTACAAAGAATTGTAAGACGTCAGACGAACAATGTCGAAATACTACGAACGCGATTCGACTGCGTGTTTCAAATGCATGGTTGTGTGCGTGTAGTGTTGTTTAATTAATTTAATGTATTTTTAATGTATATTTTATATAAATATTAGGATTCGCCCCTCCTTCTCCATATAAACTTTAACTGTGCCAAATTTCATACTCCTCCGTCCGCGCAATTTTCGTAAAAAGGGGTACAAAGTTTTTGCTTCACGTATTAATATATAGATATAGGGTGTCTTACTTCATGTATAGTCGTGTGTATTTATGCTCTTCTTAGTTTGGGCTAGATGGTGTTGTGTGTATGTGATAGAATAATATTACATATATATACTCTTATATTATATACCTTCGCATCCAGTCGACGCGAATAACGAATAAATCGATATTCAAATTAACATAATTGCGACAATTAAAATGGCCGTCGAGCTGTAATTTTATTGTGTTAAGCTTCCAGTTTTCCGTTTTAATTAATTTAATTGGCCAGTCTAGTTTTATCTGCTCGGATGGCGTAGTGGTTTAAATGGTTGCCTCGCCACTGTTGTGAGTTCGAATCCCACACGGGACAAAACTTTGTGACCCACAAATAGTTAATATTGTCTTCTGTTTACGCGAATGTTATTCATTGAAATTAAATTTGTCGGCCTCGATGGCGTAGTGGTTAGTGTAACCGATTGCCACGTCTGAGGTAGCGGGTTCGATTCCCACACAAGTCAAACATTTGTGTGCATGAACATGGATGTTTGTCTTGGTCTGGGTGTTTCTATGTATAATATGTATTTTTAAGCTAATTAAATTATTGAAACTATTAAAACTATTTATACTATTACTATATTATTATACTATTTATATTTATGTTTACACTTCCCCGACGTTTCGGTTGCTTTTCAGCAGCCATGGTCACGGGGAGACTAAAATGGTAGTTGTCTCAATGTTCCAGTGTAGTTATTTCAAAGTACCCGAACATAATTTAATCATGGGTGTTTCTATTTACGCAGAATGAGCTCAAAGTATCATGAAGTCTAGCTGTGGTTTCCACAGGTAGTTGTCCCGAGTCTAGGTGTTCTCTGTGTCCCTTGTCTGAATGTTTGTAAAGTCCCCCGGGACACAGGAATTAGGTATACCTAGTGCGGCAGTTGACTTTCAAAAAAAAGATAAAGACTAAACAGTTTTTCTTTAGGTTGTTGGGCAAATCAAATCATTTTAAATACTTTATTTTCCACTTTCAATAATTGAATAAATCCTAACTAATATTGTAAAAGCGAAAATGAGTTTGTTTGTTTGTTACCTTCATAGATTAGTATACCTGTTATAGATGGGTAACTCTAGCCTCGCTCGAGGTCTGCATAAGTGCTGCCGCCAAGTATCAGTATCATGAACTAAACTGAAGACGTCAAACAAAGCAACCTATACCTATACATACATAAGTGTATATACGTACGTATAGACATCTGCATTATTCCTTTAGAATTTTTATAGTAATTTATATGCTGCCTATATTTGTATGCATACAAATACAGGCAGCATATTAATCAAATTACAAAACGGGATTATATGGATAAGGAACATGAAAAAATAAACAAATATCTATTATCTCTTGTGTTATAAAATAATTATGCGCTGCGACTTTAATAGCATCATCACAGTTCCAAAAAGTGGTCATACCAGTGAGTACTTGGTTTACATCTTTACACCGGTTTGTACAGCACTTGTTGAAGGGCACTCAGCGACAGGTACTTCAGCAGTCTGTGTCTCAAGATGCTTGAGGCCACATCTCCCCTCATCTGAAAAGTATAGAAAACTTATTTAAATTTGTGCTTAGATATAGTTTTAATATCTTTTTGATATCAATAATACTGATATCAAAAAGCCACAGAAAATCTTTTTTATAATTTAAACTGACCATTTAGTATCTTAAATAAATTAGCCCAGGTGTTGGTAATATACTAAGTAACAGATAAATGTCTCTTTATTGCTCAGTTAACATAGGCACACATCATGTAATATATACAGGATTTTACATCGTTTGATATGCTTCTATTTCAAAGTACACTGTACATTGTACAGAATACCACCATACCCACATTAGTTGTTAAAAATTATTTGTATTAATTTGGCTGAAGTACCTATCTGTTTGTGTGCTTTAACTGTAAGCTGTTGATGGCTGGTATATTCATTAAAATTTATGCTAAAATGACTGTGTACTATTTTCAATAATATTATAAAAAATAATATTATAATTACCGTCTCCAAGCTTCACCAAACATCCTGGTACACAACATGATCTTTGAGTCATGGTGACAAAATTGACCAAATTCACCACAAAATAGAAGCCTTTAGCGTTTTTAGGTACTCTCGATGCCTGGCCGGAGGAACTAATTTCAACTCAAACTTGTACTAGGTTGTAGAAAAACCTAAAAAACACAGAAAACAAGAAATTAACAAAATTTGTAATGCTTATTCATCGAAAATTTTCTTGTTAAAATCCATAGATTATACACAAAGTGTTGTTAGATGATCTCACTATTTCTACTAAATCTTATTCAGTTAAATATTTTAATCTGCATTGATATTACCTGTTTAGCTCTATTATACTTTTACATGGCATTATTACTGAGATTTTAGATATTCTTTATACAAATTATCATCTTCATTGATTTAAGTTGTTGTAGACTAAAAGAAAATATCCTACTGGATTTTTACTTTGCCACACTAAAGTAGACGCGACCGCAGCAAAATTTTGTAATATCGCCATCTTTTGAAAACTATATAGTACACAATTAAACACAATTATTTCATGATACTGCTACTAGAGGCGCGCGTGTCGAAAAGCGTACTCGTACATTTGTACGTAGTTACCACACCATGGTTACCTTTTCACGCCTAAACCACTGAACGATCATCCTGAAATTTTGCATATACGTTTTCAGGTGTACAGAAACGGACAAAATATTACTGTTCCCGAGGAAAACAACAATAACGTTCTTATGATAATAGATGGCGCCACGTGTCTTTCGAATCATGATTGAATTATATTATTACAAGCAGAGTACAACCCGAATTGATTGCCAAATTCTAAATTAACGCGAGCCAAGCCGCGGGCAAAAGCTAGTATTATATAATAGCGATAGCTTAGTAAGCAGCGATAGCTCAATGGGGAGATCAACAGACTGCAATGCAGAGGGTCTCGGGTTCGAACCCACGTCGCGCACCTCTGACATTCGGAAGTTATATGACTTTTGGAAATTATGTGCGTATTGATTGACAATTATCGCCTGCTCCGTGCCTCGGAGAGCACGTTAAGCCGTCGGTCCCGGCTGCCATGAACATCTATGGCAGTCGTTATTGGGAAGTCAGTGCCCTCTAATATCCTGACACTGGTCTAGCTTTAGGGTATCGTTAGCCTTCGGGTTGCAGAGGTCAGATGGCAGTCGCTGCGTGTAAAAACTGATATCCAGTCAAATCCGGTTAGACTAGAAAGCCCACCCCAAGTGACTTGGGAATAATAAAGGCTAAGGAGAAGAAAAAGAAGATTATGCAATAAAAATAAATTATTCACTAGCTGTTACCTGCGACTTCGTCCGCGTAGATTTTAATTAAAAAGTGTTTGTCTCCGCGGAAACCGATTGTTTTCCTAAAATCAAAGTAGCCTATGTTACTCCTTATAACATCAGCTATCTGCCAGTGAAAGTCCCGTCAAAATCGATTCAGCCGTTTCGGAGATTACCCGGAACAAACAGTCAGACAGACATACAAAAATTTTAAAAACAGATGTTTTCGTATAGGTACCTTATATACTTTCATATGCATTAGATAAAAAGCTGTTATTTTGACATTACAAACAGACACTTCAATTTTATTTATTTGTATAGATGTATAGATATACCTATTAATAATAATATCGGAAATAAACTTCACAAACATTCGAACAACGGACGACTTTGACGAGTCTGGGAGTTCTTTTTGTCCATTGTTTGTAAGTTTGTGGTCTCCCATTATACAGGAAATACTGCTACGGCGGAACCTGTCTCTGAAAAGGAGACTAACGCGCTAAGCAGTGATCATAGCTAAAGAATCTTTTCTTCTTTACAGGAAGCTGAGTCAGCCATTACTTCAATGAACGGTCAGTGGCTGGGCTCGCGATCGATCCGAACCAACTGGGCAACAAGGAAGCCTCCAGCACCAAAGAATGAGCGTAAGTAATCAGCCCTGTATATAAACTGTTCCACTGCTGGGCACGGGCCTCTTCTCACTATGAGAAGGGTTAGGCCATAGTCCACCACGCTGGCCTAGTGCGGGTTGGCAGACTTCACATATCTTCGAGAACATGATGGAGAACTCTCAGACATGCAGGTTTCTTTAAAATGTTTTCTTTCACCGTTAAAGCGATCAATAATTAATACGCGCATGACCTCTCTTGAGACCTCTGTATGACAGTAGAGATAGGCGATAGCCTAATGGGTGACCGTTGGGGTCTCCCAATAGGCTACCGCTGACGGAACCTACGGAACTCTTCATGCGCGAGTCCGACTCGCACTTGGCCGGTTTTTTAGCTGAACTGTGCTATATTTTGATGAAACCCAAAACCAAACTCTATTATACATATATAAACTTGGCAGACTTCACATATCTTCGAGAATATTGTCCCGGAGTTAGAAAGTTGGTGATGTTACAAACCTCGTGCCTGGGGAAGCACGCAAAGCCGTTGGTCCTGGACTGATTTCTCTCCAGTATTGTCGTGACGTCACATCGCACTATGAGAGAGGGAACAGAGAGTGCACTTGTGTTTACACACACTTGTGCATTATCATATCTACTGAGTTGACCAGTCTCTGTTTAGATTGGCCGCCGTGACTGAAATTTGGTGCGGAGGACATTATAAAATCCTTTTATATGAAAAAAGAGCGTAATATCTAAAAGTCATAAAGTTTGACGTGATCATAATTCTTATTTCCAATATTTAATATAATAACGTGTTCCGGGTGATGATGGGGCTGCCGCGCTGCTGCAGCGCCTCCGCGATGTTCGCGGCGCTGACACGGCGGTTGCGCAAACGGTGCGCATCTATCATGCGCCGCACGCGCGACAGTCCCAACACCATCCTGCGCGCGTTGGCGGACCGGTGGGACTCTCCGATACTGGCTCGCTGGATACGACTTCACGCAGTCGTTTAGTGATTTGCCACTATCGTCGCGAAGTCCACCCGGACCTGCCACTAGTGTTTACTTAATTCCATTATTTATTACTAACATTAGTTTGTAAGCTCGCAATTTTACTAACAAATATGGATGTAATCTTAGGATGAATCTGAAATAAATAATTATTATTATTATTATTATGATTCGAACTAGCGGTCGCCTAGTGCTCGAAATTCGACCAAAGAAATATGTCATTATATTATTATATTGATATATGTAACCATAGTTACGCGCTTCAACTGCGTATATCAAATGCATGGTTGTGTGCGTGTAGTGTTTTTTAATTAATTTAATGTATTTCTAATGTATATTTTATAAAAATCGGATTCGCCTATCCTTCTCCATATAAACTTTAACTGTGCCAAATTTCATACTCCTCCGTCCGCGCAATTTTTGTAAAAAGGGGTACAAAGTTTTTGCTTCACGTATTAATATATATGTATATATTTGCCAGCTGTTGTTTCATTCGCGAACATCATATTCGCCTCAATAGGTCGTGACCTTAAGGTAAGAATTGAATACTTGGTTCAACGCGCTCACTGAACACAAGCTCTTTGCTTACACACCATTTCACATTTTGATAACCTACCTTGTATTTAGTTAGCGACATAAGGCAGTGGCCCGACCGCCAACGATGAACGAGAAACGAGTAAAACAAGAAACTATAAACGAGTTGACGATCAGCGGGAAGCGAGGGTGTAGTTTCGATAGTTTTGTCGCCGGGCTATAAGCGAGTGTGCAAGTGCGAAGAACGATTACTCGCGCCACTCGCCCGCGGTCGCTCAGTCCTGTGCAAACCTGCGCGCGCGACCACAAATTTTGCATCCAAAATCGTCTTTTTCCCTCTCATTTTCTTCCGTTTTGTCAGAGTTGCCGCTGCCACTACACAAACACTATCGTAAAATACATCGTCGTCGTCGTCTGAACTAGACAACAATGAGAGTTGCAATGATTTGTTGATATCCATACGTCTACTTTCAAAGCCGCCCTGTTTAGAAATGATCATGAAAACAAATGATCAAGCGAGCGAGCATCGCTGAACGAGTATCGCTGAGCGAGTTTATTTTTGAAAGCTCTTGTCGCTCAGCGACAAAACTAGTAAAGCGAGTCGTCGCCGGCAGTGCGAACAGTCAGCGAGCAACTTTTAATATATGCATCTCTTTCGTTTACACGGAATGTATATTATTTGTGCGGTTCTTGAGACAGAAAATCGCCGATAGTTAGTCGTTTTCTCGCCGGCGGTCGGACCACTGCATAAACTGTATTGATTTTTGTAGACCTTATAGACTCACCCCTGTACCCCAAAGGGATAGACAGAGCTTCATACCTGACTTTTTATTTTAATTGCACGTACGGCGTAGTGGTTTAAGTGGTCGCCTCGCCAGTGCGCCGAGTGTTGTGGGTTCGAATCCCACACGGGACAAAAAATTGTGTTTTTTTTTTTTGCACGTCGTAATGACCGCACTCCACCTGATGGTAAGCAGTCGTGTGGTCTAAGAGCAGTGGCCTCCACACCGCCCTCATAGCAGCCGAGGCGATGTTGAGGTCTCTACTTTGACGGCCTGAGAAGGTGCTTTTTCACGCCCCGCTTAAAGGACCCAGGATTGAAGGAAGAAGGAAACACGTGATTTGTGTGATCCACAAATGGTGATTCTGAATCTCGTTGTTCTTTGTGTCCATTGTTTAAATGTTTGTAAAGTCTACCAAGACACAGGATTTATTCCTAGTGCGAGAGATGTCTTTACAAAAAAAATTTAGGGCAGTCTTTAGGGACTGCCGATAGAAGTGAAAACTTTAATCCTTGGTCATAAACAATTCATAATTAACAAAAAAAAATTGTGAGCCGTCACAAGACGCCTGGCAGATGTGAAACATCGAAATTATTTTGTACAAGTAATATGCATAAAAGAACAGATTACGACAGGAAAAATATGGCATAATGTAAAATACTATCATATAGCGTGGCGACGCGTCGCCACGGTATGCGTCGCCGCGCCAGCAATCGGTTTTACGTGCGGCTATAGACATTTCACAAAAAAAAGAAATGGGCCGGTTCGGATTCCTGATACTCTCTTAGGGGTTAAAATTTCGTTATTTTTTGCGTAGGACGCACCAGTTCTGAGATATTGTTAATATTCTAAAATAATTGAAAAATTCAAAGCGTGGAAGCGTGACGATGACGAAGCGTGACGATGACGCGATTTCCATGATTTTTGTTCACCCAAGAAGTGCTTAAAGCACCTAAAGGAGTTTTCACTTCAAAAAAAACTTTTGCAACACATTTCCAAACTCCATGCTTCTACTGACAAACTCCTACCAGACAACGCGAAAATACTTTTCACCCGGGTATCGAAACCGTGACTTTTCGTACATACACAACTTATCTATTAAAACTCTAAAATACTGTTGCATAGCTCACCCCAGAACCCAAGCCAAACAAAACAATCAGTATAATTATCCCACCCATCCAAAATCCAACCTCACTGCGCTACTATTAACTAATTTCGTTATGTACGGACAGAAGCCGGAAATACGTCACATGGCGCATCGGAAGGCATTACCGTCCACCGGAAATTACGATTCCCTACGTATTTATACAGACCTTTCATATTAACGAATGTATTAAAAAGTTAATGGTACATGAAGCAATTGTATCTTTATAAAAAAGTTAAATAATAATTTATCAGCCCTGTATTAAACTGTCCCACTGCTGGGCGCGGGCCTCTTCTCAGTGAGAAGGTTTAGTCCATAGTCCACCACGCTGGCCCAGTGCGGGTTGGCAGACTTCACATATCTTCGAGAACATTATGTAGAACTCTCAGACATGCAAGTTTTATTAAAATGTTTTCCTTCACCGTTAAAGCGAGCGATATTAATACGCACATAACCTGTCTTGAGACCTCTGGTATGACAGTAGAGACAGGTGATAGCCTAATGGGTGACCGTTGGGGTCACCCAATAGGCTATCATTGCTTTTTAGGGTTCCATACCCAAAGGGTAAACGGGACCCTGTTACCAAGACTCCGCCGTCCGTCTGTCTGTCTTTCTGTCACCAAGCTGTATCTCATGAACCGTGATAGTTAGACAGTTGAAATTTTCACAGATAATGTATTTCTGTTGCCGCTATAACAACAAATACTAAAAAACATAATAAAATAAATATTTAAGGAGGCTCCCATACAACAAACGTGATTTTTTTGCTCGTGTTTGCTCGATATTGATAACGGCAACAGGTAGACGCTTGAAATATTCACAGAATATTTAGTTATATATTCACTTTAAAAATAAATAATTAAATTAAAATAAAACCAATATTTAAGGGGTGCTCCAACAACAACAGACATGATCTTTTTGCCATTTTTATAGATAATGGTACCTACGGAACCCTTCGTGCGCGAGTCAGACTCGCACTTGGCCGATTTTTAGCTGAACTGTGCTATATTTTGATGAAACCCAAAACCAAACTCTATTATACATAACCTTGTAATAGTTGGAAATAAAGAATTTTGGATTCTTTTGATTTTTTGTTATTTTGATGAGTTTGGAAGTTCCTTGTGTCCGTTGTTTGAATATTTGTAAAGTCTCCGAGACACACGAAATATTCCTTGTTTACTTATTTCATTTAGAATACGTCGATTTTTTGTCTTATTATGGCCCTCTTCTCACTGTGAGAAGGGTTCGCTCATAGTCCACCACGCTGGCTCAGTGCGGATGTGCAGATTTCAGAAAGAAGAAAGAAAAATCATTTACTTGCCACAAATACACACAGTACAAAAGGGAAAAGCTCAAAATAAAATAGATATCTTTAAGAACAATATGTAGAGCTCTCAGAGTTTCCTCTCGATGTTTTCCTTCACCGTTAAAACGAGTATAATTATCTATTTAATACGCACATAACTTCGAAACGTGTTTGGGATCTTGAGAACTACTATTTAAATTATTTAAACTATTTAAATATACACTTTCCCCGACGTTTCGTTTGCTTCTCAGCAGCCATGGTCACACAAACTTAACTTCTTGAACGTCTAGGGGAAATACGTAAATATAAAATAATTAAAAACTCATTGTGCAAACAATACACAAACGGACAAACGCATGTGCGCTCGACACTTGACTCATTAACGAGTCAAGTGTGCAGCGGACATACGTTTGTCGTTTTTTTTTTGATGACTCATTTTTGCGGACAGACGTATGTCCGCTCGACAGTTGACGGGATAATCGACGGTAAAACAAATGTTAACCCATCCAAATTTCCACCTTCCAGTGAACTCCAAGCCGCTGACCTTCGATGAGGTGTACAATCAGAGCTCCCCCACTAACTGCACGGTCTACTGTGGAGGTCTGACTACTGGTCTTACCGAAGAACTTATGCAAAAGACCTTCCAGCCCTTTGGAACTATCCAGGAGATAAGGGTCTTCAAGGACAAAGGATATGCCTTCATCAGGTGAGAACTGCTTATTGTTTAATTGACAAGGTGTTTTTCATTTCGGATGTATAGGAATAATTGGGTAAAAAACCCAATTATTCCGTCAATTATGAATTGATTTTGATGATTATTTTTTTATTTGATAGGTGGTTTTTCAGAAGTGGTCCTATATAAATTCTATCGAAATTCATTGAGTGGTTTTAAAAATCATTATAATCATAAAATATATACGTTGATGACGTTTGCTGATGATGCTTACTGATGATGCTCTTCAGTAGTTCGTTTTAAACAAAATTTATCTAAGACCACCTCTGAAGTATGAACTACCAAATAAAATATTCTACCACATTCTACCTCATATACACAACACCATCTAGCCCAAATTAAGCAGAGCTTGTACAATGGGCACTAGACAATGGATAAACATACGTATATACTTTTTTTTGTAAATACATACATAGAATAGAATAGAATATCTTTATTTGCTGTAAACAAGGTACATTACATTGATGTCATACTATAATAAATTAGCACAAGCCTGTTTAGCCGTTACAGATAGCATGCAAATACAGGTACGTGTTATATGGAGTTAACAAAGTATGTCTCTTCAAACAATCATAACAAATTCTAAATTAACAATGTCATAATTCCTATTTGATTAATAGGTCATATTATACATAGAAACACTCAGAATAAGACAAAAATCCATGTTCATGCACACAAATGTTTGACTTGTGCGGGAATCGAACCCGCGACCTCAGGCGTGGCAGTCGGTTACACTAAACACTACGCCATCGAGGTCGATAATTAAGGATTATTTAAGGATCTCCGACAAAGAATATAGACGAAATTGCACAAACATATAAACATTTCATTCCGATTAGTAGAGCCTCGCTGATTTCAGCATGAATGGGCCGGCTCGACCGGGGAAGGACTACCCTCTCACAGAATATTAACGTAAAATACCAGTATTCCTACTGTTGTGTTTCGTTCGGTGAGTCAGAGTGCCAGAGACCCAATCACCCTCTTTCCCCCTTCCCGCTCCTTCACCTTCCCACTTCCTTTCCTAAAGGGTCGGCAACACGCAAGTGATGCCTCTGGTGTTACAGGCGTCCATAGGCGACGGTGACCACTTACCATCTGGTGGGCTAAGGCCACCTGATGGCCACCATACGTGCTTATTTGCCACCATAGTTGAATAAAAAATAAAATAATTTTCCTTCCCCAGGTTCTCAACCAAGGAGAGTGCTACTCATGCTATTGTCGCTGTTCACAATACTGATGTCAACGGCCAACCCGTCAAGTGTTCCTGGGGCAAAGAGTCAGGAGATCCTAACAATGCCCAGGCTCAGGGACAGGTCGGTATACTTATATTTTACTAGCTTCTGTCCACGGCTTTACTTGCGTAACCTTTTACGGAACCCGTGGGCGAAAGCTTCGGTTATGTGTTAGCTTATGTTAGTAGCAGTACTTTTTTAAAATAAAATATAGCTGTTCATCATCATGTCAGCCAAAAGACGTCCACTGCTGGACATAGGCCTCCCCCAAGGTTTTCCACACATACCGGTCTTGGGCCACCCGCGTCCATCCATAGCCTATATTACTCGATGAAAATATTGCTTTCTAATGGTTAAAGAATTTTTTTAATTGGTCGACTTGTTTCTGGATTAAATCCTTATAAACAAACAAAAACTCAAATTCCTTATTGTACTTTAGTAACATTCAAACAACGGACACAAATAACATACAGTCTCGGAACAAGCATTTGTGGATCACACAACATTTTTTTGTGGCAGACACGAGGCGACGACTAAAGCAACTACGTTAGTTCAATCTTTTTTAATAAAACAACTACGTTATCAGTTCAATCTTTTTTAATAAAACAACTACGTTATCAGTTCAATCTTTTTTAATAAAACAACTACGTTATCAGTTCAATCTTTTTTAATATAACAATCTACGTTATCAGTTCAATCTTTTTTAATAAAACAACTACGTTATCAGTTCAGTCTTTTTTAATAAAACAACTACGTTATCAGTTCAATCTTTTTTAATAAAGCAACTACGTTATCAGTTCAATCTTTTTTAATAAAACAACTACGTTATCAGTTCAATCTTTTTTAATAAAACAACTACGTTATCAGTTCAATCTTTTTTAATATAACAATCTACGTTATCAGTTCAATCTTTTTTAATAAAACAACTACGTTATCAGTTCAATCTTTTTTAATAAAACAACTACGTTATCAGTTCAATCTTTTTTAATAAAACAACTACGTAATCAGTTCAATCTTTTTTAATAAAACAACTACGTTATCAGTTCAATCTTTTTTAATAAAGCAACTACGTTATCAGTTCAATCTTTTTTAATAAAACAACTACGTTATCAGTTCAATCTTTTTTAATAAAACAACTACGTTATCAGTTCAATCTTTTTTAATATAACAATCTACGTTATCAGTTCAGTCTTTTTTAATATAACAATCTACGTTATCAGTTCAGTCTTTTTTAATAAAACAACTACGTTATCAGTTCAATCTTTTTTAATAAAGCAACTACGTTATCAGTTCAATCTTTTTTAATAAAACAACTACGTTATCAGTTCAATCTTTTTTAATAAAACAACTACGTTATCAGTTCAATCTTTTTTAATATAACAATCTACGTTATCAGTTCAATCTTTTTTAATAAAACAACTACGTTATCAGTTCAATCTTTTTTAATAAAACAACTACGTTATCAGTTCAATCTTTTTTAATAAAACAACTACGTTATCAGTTCAATATTTTTTAATAAAACAACTACGTTATCAGTTCAGTCTTTTTTAATATAACAATCTACGTTATCAGTTCAATCTTTTTTAATAAAACAACTACGTTATCAGTTCAATCTTTTTTAATAAAACAACTACGTTATCAGTTCAATCTTTTTTAATAAAACAACTACGTTATCAGTTCAATATTTTTTAATAAAACAACTACGTTATCAGTTCAGTCTTTTTTAATAAAACAACTACGTTATCAGTTCAATATTTTTTAATAAAACAACTACGTTATCAGTTCAATCTTTTTTAATAAAGCAACTACGTTATCAGTTCAATCTTTTTTAATAAAGCAACTACGTTATCAGTTCAATCTTTTTTAATAAAGCAACTACGTTATCAGTTCAATCTTTTTTAATAAAGCAACTACGTTATCAGTTCAATCTTTTTTAATATAACAATCTACGTATACAACTATCGGGTAAAATAAATAGGTTCTTTTTTGTGTCCGTTGTTTGAATGTTTGTAGTCCCCCGCGACACAGGAATTATTTCTAGCACGGGACATCCACAAATGGTTGTTTCGAGTCTGAATGTTCTTTGTGTCCGTTGTTTGAATGTTTGTAAGTTCCCCGCGACACAGGATTTATGCCTACGGCCGGCGTTGTATTTTTGAATAAAAATTATTATAAATATTAGTAGGATTTTAAAACTATTTCGCTACTTTATTACTATTTAAGCTATTTAAGTTTACATTTCTCCGACGTTTCGGTTGGTTTTCAGCAGCCATGGTCACGGAGAGCCTCTCCTCTGATCTATAACATCTTACTAAGTTCCTAAATCTATTTTCAGTTGCCTACTGCCTACAGTCCCTTTGGTGCTGCGTACACCGCTGGTGGGGTCCCCCCGACCTCCTATTGGTACAACACCTACCCCCAACAACTGGGAGGATTCCTCCAGGGAGTCCAAGGAGTCCAAGGATACACTTACGCAGGACAATTCGCCGGATACCAACAACAGTACATGGGGTGAGTGGGAGGCGACACTTTTTGAGTGTGCAAGTTGAGTGGGAGATTTTGATGTGTGAGAGTGTGTTTGAAATGAGTGGGTATTGAGTGTGTGTAGCGAGGATGTGAGGAAAAAAGTGTATTTGTGTGAGAGTTGTTCTGTATCGCTGAGTGAAAGTGTGCATCCATACGCATACTTTCTCACAGATATAGTAATATACTCACATTAGCTCATGGACAAGTGTTTAAATTATGATTAATCCAAAAGGATTGAGGATACACTCACATTTATACATAAAAATGTATAAATGTGAGTGTGCCAATTTTAAAATGAGTTTTTAGATGCTAATCAATGTGTGTTTGTGTGTATATACATATATATGAATGATCACAAATGAAGGGTACAGGGAAAGAAAGATCATTGTCCATTTTTGCCGATTATGAGTTAACAATGCCATCTAGTACAAAAGTCATTAAGCTGTTTGATTCAATCAATCAATCAGCCTACCGCAGTCCACTGCTGGACATAGGCCTTTCCTATTTTTCGCCACAACATCCGGTTTTCCGCCTAAGCTGTTTGATTACATTAAATCTATCAGCACTAATACATAATCCGCAAAACGAAATTGTTGCAAAGGGGTGGGGTCCTGGTGTCCTGAAACACAGGCCTCGAGCCTACCTTAGGCACCAGTCTCCTTCAATATATGTTGTAATCCGAACTATGTAATATTTTTTAATGCTGTTTATATAATATGTGTATATTGTGGTGAGAAAATAAACGTTTATTATTATTATAAAACCAAAATCAGTTTTAAAAATCATTGTACACATGCGACTGAAAAAACGTCAGTATAGCTGTGAGCATCAAAAGATCATATTCCCCACTCTCGTATTTAAAAAGAAGACAATCCTCAAGTGAAAATGATCTTTCTTTCGCTGTACTCTTCAAACGTCTTAATAATCATTGAAGGCTGTTTAAATATGAACGTGTGTTTGTGTATGTGTGTGTGCGTCTATAAATGATCACAATTATCTAACAAATCATTGACAAGTGTTTAAATATAAATGTGTGTTTGTGTGTAAGGGTGTGTATGTATGTGTATAAATGAACACAATAACTATACTTTAACCCAAAAAACATGCGTTTAGGATGACTAAACGTCAATGGTGTCCCCTTGTGTTTCGCAGTAAGGACTATGGCTGGTCTAACACTGGTTCCTGTTCCAGCATGAGTGGCGTGCAGCTCCCGTGGGCTCTTGGGGGAGCCGTGGGGGGCGTGGGCTCAGTAGGGGGGGTAGCGGCTATGTCTCAACCCCCCCAAGTCTTGCATTATCCCGCCGTGCAGCATTTCCAGGTTCAACCCGTGAGTGGTTTTGTGTGTTTCGTGAGGAGTTTAGATGGATGTTGATGAAAATTGTGGTCAACATTTTGGTCACAAACTTGTGAACGTCAAAGTTTATTTGTCTTCGTCCCATTAGAAAATTTGTACTATGACAGTATTAAACTTAGTATTATTTTGTTTATTTTGTAACGGTAATAGCTTTAATACCATGCCTTAGAGCAGGCTCTATTACAAAACATGAACTTGGGCCGGCTCGACCGGGGAAGGACTAGGGTTCTCACAGAATATCGACGTGAAATAGCAATATTCCTACTGTTGTGTTTCGTTCCGTGAGTGAGAGTGCCGAAGGCCCGATCACCCTCTTGCTCTCTTCCCGCTCCTTCTCCTTCCCACTTCCTTTTTCACTTCTTCTATGACTAAAAGGTCTCTGGTGTTGCAGGCGTCTATAGGCTACGGTGACCACTTACCATCAGGTGGGCCGTATGCTTGTTTGCCAACTTAATTGTATAAAAAAGTACAAGTTAAAGCCTTTTTTTAACTAGTTACAGATTATATACAGAAATTACCATATTACTTATGAGTTTAGTGACGTTACTGAATTTACATTTAGTTCTAGTTTTTAAGTCCATGCAAAGTGTTAGAGGTTCATAAGTGTTCCATTGAAAGCTAAATGAATATTATGTACTGTGTGAATGCGACTGCTGTGCATGAGGTTTCGGATTCGAATCCTGGATCGGGCCAACAAAAAGTTATTGTGTTTTACAGTTAATAAATCTCAATAGCACCCCGGAGTTAGGAAGTTGGCGGTGTAAGACACCCCCGTGCCTCAGAAAGCACGTAAAGCCGTTGGTCCTGCGCCTGATCTCTCGCCGGTCGTGTCGGATTACCGTCCCATCGGATCATGAGAGTTAGGGAACAGAGAGTGCACTTGTTTGCGCACACACTTGTGCACTATAATATCTCCTGCGTAGTTAGCCAGTCTCCGTTAAGACTGGCCGCCGTGGCCGAAATCGGTCTGGAGGATATTATTATTAATATATGCCTCTTTACTCATTTAGGACTCATCAAAATTTATTTGGGATTCAGAAAACGAGTACCATAAAAGTCAATTTAAGGCTTTTTGTTTTATTTTTTATTTTTTATTTGGTTAACTCACAGCATATATATGTATGATACACTTTAGTGAAAAATTTAGATGACAGAGTTCTAATATACACGCCACTTACGAGCTAACATAGCATTCAAATTGTATTAGCATATAGGATACCTTATTTTTATAGTCAGTACCTATGTATTTTTATGTTCATACCACGATAATATTAAACCTGTAGGTAATATGACCACATATTTGCACTTATTTTTATAATAATAATAATAATTTATTTATTGATTATAGTGGTAAAACAGTCCATAAAATCTATACATATAATAAAATCGTAGGAAAGTCATAACTGTACATTGAATATTTTTTTTAAAGAATACTTGGGGCGTGATCTACAATCGATATCGAAGCCAAAAATATAGTTTTTAGAATTTTTGTCTGTTTGTCTGTTTCTCTGTATGTATGTCCGGGCTAAACTCAAAAAGTACTGCATGCATACATATTATCACGCTATCACCTACGGGGGAGGAGCTGTGAATCTTTATTTTTCTTACGCATTCTGTGACAGCGTGTAATCTAACGACGCATATTTAAATGTTGTTTTTGAGTAAGCCATGCTATTATCTAGCTTTTCACTATAAAAACTACGCCATTTAAGTAACTTGGGCAGAGAAATATAGTTGGGTTCCGCGGCGACAAACACTTTTTAGTTAAAATCTACGCGGACGAAGTCGCAGGTAACAGCTAGTACTTAATATAGGTAATATACTTAATATGGGTGCCTGTACTAGGGTAAACCTGAGCCACAGGCGTTAAGGGCACTTACAATATACTACTAGGAGCTAAGTTACATACAATTAGCCATACTTATTATATAAATACATACATACATAGATTCACGCCTGTTTCCCAGAGGGGTAAGCAGAGACTACGGATTTCCATTTGCTACGATCCTGACACACTTCTCTGGCTTCATTCACTTTCATCACATTCCTCATACACGCCCGTCGGTTCAAGGAGCTCTTAACCTGGCCTTTGTCCAGAACGCCTCCGATCTTATCGAGAAACGTTCGCCTAGGTTTTCCTCTTGCGACTGTTCCATTCACACTAGCCTTATAAACTTTCTTAGTCAGTCTTTCCTCGTCCATTCTTTCTACATGTCCAAACCAGCTTAACATACCCTTTTCTATTCTTGTAACTATATCCACTTTCATGCCGCGTCTCTCTCTAATCACACTATTTCTTATTCTATCTTTCTTTTCTTTCTTTATTATATAAATATATGCAAAAATAGGCCAAATATTATAATTATTATCATGTAACTTAATTAACAACAATCAACAAATGTTCAGTATCCTCATAATTTAAAATTTGTAAGTACCGACAGACTATCCGCTTAGATCTTACATAACTTAGGTCATATATAGCTGTTTGTTTATTTATCTTCTTATAAAGAAAAGGCCCTAGGAATGTGAAAAATCTATTTGTAAAAACAAACTTTGATTCAGAAAGTGTGGTACAGATAATATCTTTCTGTCTTTTAGTGTTAGTAAAATTTTGTAGTCAGTGCGTATTTTTATGTTCATACCACGATAATATTAAAACCTATAATATGACCACATATTTCTGATACACGCTCTTTAATATAAATAATTTGTCTAGACTCCTCAATTTTATATTTCCTACAGATTTCATCAGCTTGCAGCAATATCAAGGATTCTATGGAACATATTGGTTATGGTCTGTAAGTGCTTATGGTATATAGGACTTGGTAGTTTCAGAGAATGAAACGTTGAAATAAACAAATGATTTAGCTTTATAAGTATAGGTTATGTTTATATAATTATACTAGCTATCCCACACAACGTCGTCTGCTTAACATAAGATAATTTTTGCACGTTTAAAAAAGAAATTGGTTGTCTGTAATAAAAGTCGGTTTACGGACGATAGTTTAACGTGACAACGTCATAACAACATTTCTTTCCCGTAACGTTACAATGAGCGTAACGGGACAATGAGCGTAACGGGACAATGAGCGTAACGGAACAATGAGCGTAACGGGACAATGAGTCATCCTTTTTCGTGCGTGCAGTCGGCGTTCATCGATTTATTAGACGTTATCACGTCAAAAAAAAGAACTATCCTATCTTTTAAGTTGGACCAAATTACAGATAGTTACGAAGTTTGATCGAAATCGGTTCAGTAGCTTAGGAGTCCACAAAGGACAAACAACACGACACGTGACACGTAATTTATATACATATATATTAAGATTTTAAGGGCAATGGAAAAATTATTAGAATTACCTGGTGAAAATCTATATCTATACAAATAAATAAAATTGAAGTGTCTGTTTGTAATGTCAAAATAACAGCTTTTTATCTAATGCATATGAAAGTATAGAAGAAAACACCTAGTTTTTAAATTTTTGTCTGTCTGTCTGTCTGTTTGTTCCAGCTAATCTCCGAAACGGCAGATAATAACGAACCGATTTTGACGGGAGTTTCACTGGCAGATAGGATATTATAAGGAGTAACATAGGCTACTTTGATTTTAGAAAAAAAATGGGGTTCCGCGGAGACAAACACTTTTTAGTTAAAATCTACGCGGACGAAGTCGCAGGTAACAGCTAGTCAAAATATAAATTGGGTAGAAAAATACGACGCACTCTCGGATTATCTACCATTGCAAATAAAAATGTTGACAATAGCGAACTCCTCAGGTTAGGACAGCTGAGCCGTGGTATTGGGGCGTATTCTATCTTGCAGTATTTCGTTTCAAACACTATGTTTCAAATATGCATTTGTCAACGCATAATTAGTGTTTGAAACGAAATGACTTTCTTCTTCTTCTCCCTAGCTTTTATTATTCCCAAGTCACTTGGGGTCGGCTTTCTAGTCTAACCGGATTTGATTTGGTATCCGTTTTTACATGGAGCGACTGCCATCTGACCTCCGCAACCCGAAGGCTAACGATACCCTAAGGCTAGACCAGTGTCAGGATATTAGAGGCACTGACTTCCCAATAACGACTGCCATAGATGTTCATGGCAGCCGGGACCAACGGCTTAACGTGCTCTCCTAGGCACGCAGCAGGCGATAATTGTCAATCAATACGCACATAATATCGAAAAGTCATATAACTTCTGAAAGTCAGAGGTGCGCGACGTGGGTTCGAACCCGAGACCCTCTGCATTGCAGTCTGTTGGTCTCCCCACTGAGCTATCGCTATATAACGAAATTACTTTATATATTATGTTTTGACGTGACAACGTCTAATAAATCGATGAACGCCGGCTGCATGCACGAAAAAGGACGACTCATTGTCCCGTTACGATCGGAGCGAGAGCGCTACACGAGCAAGCGAAAGGCACGTTATGACGTTGTCACGTTAAACTATCGTCCGTAAACCGACTTTACAGACAACCAATTTTTTTCTACAGTACAGGGCCGACGGTTTGCGAGTCAGTTATTTATTTATTTAAAAGGATCTCTAACAAGAAATATACATATATTGCAATTAAAAGCTAAGCACAAATATTGTACGTCTTATGTTTTCTTACTAATAAGAGATCACAGCATGCGACAAAAATAGTAGGTACATACATAAATGCAATTAAAATAAAAGTAAAATATTATAATATACAAGCAGTGACTATGAAATAAAAAATACAAATTACAAAATAATAAAGAAAAAGAGAAAAGCTATCTACGAACCATTCCGCAAATGAGCTGCAACATCATTTTTGAATTTCGTCAGTGAATTATTAAATATTATTATAAGTATTTGAATAAGGATACATTCTTTGTATAGTTTATTTTATATTGTGTAGCATAATCAGCTGAATAGCATACAAATTATTGTCAATTAAACAATTGAATGAAAATAAATAATAATAATAATATTCTATCACGTACACACAACACCATCTAGCCCAAACTAAGCAGAGCTTGTACTATGGGTACTAGACAATGGATAAACATACATATATACTTTTTTTTTGTAAATACATACATATTATACATAGAAACACCCAGACCAAGACAAACATCAATGTTCGTGCACACAAATGTTTGACTTGTGCGGGAATCGAACCCGCGACCTCAGGCGTGGCAGTCGGTTACACTAACCACTACGCCATCGAGGCCGTAAATAGTGTCAATATGATAATAAATAATAATTATAATGACAATGGTAAAAATATGTCAAACAACAAAGGATGATGCGTGAAAACGTCTCTCCAACTCTTAAATCGACCAACAGATTTGAAATGTATCTCAATAAAAAAATAAGGTGATAATTTTTTACTATGGCAACATCTCTCAAAAGTGCGGGATACGAGAAAATCATGTTTCAATATTATTATTTTTTGGCACAAAATAACAGTTTGTGTAACAAACAGCTCAGATTTTCATGGCTGATCATGTAAGAACTCCAAATTCATCTCGGCACTGCATTGATAGGCAATGCGAAACTAAAAATCTGAGACGAATTCTAGTTTCTATAAAATTATGTTCCACCGAGTGCCCGACTGTGCGAAGAACATTTGATGCATTTGGAATTGCTTGATGCTGTCAACTTCACCCATAATTTCAACTCACAGTTGCTTACAGACATGATGACAATATGTTGATTTTTTATTTTATTTTATTTCTATACCCCATGGATTGTAAGTTAAAACTGGTTTGTTAGTCTTTTTAACTCCCGACGCAAAAACGACGGGATAATAAGTTTGACTTGTCTGTGAGTGTGTGTGTCTGTCTCTGACACCGCAGCTCCCGAACGGATGAACCGATTTTGATTTAGTTTTTTTTGTTTGAAATG
This sequence comes from Catocala sponsa, assembly GCA_963564715.1. NCBI lineage: Eukaryota > Metazoa > Arthropoda > Insecta > Lepidoptera > Erebidae > Catocala > Catocala sponsa. The sequence goes on along the minus strand of OY751356.1, from coordinate 2,332,634 downwards.
TGAATTAGTCGGGAGTGTTGTTAGCTATGTTTGATGAAAATCGGTCCAAAATGGCCGCCGCCACAAAATAGCGGATTACATATACATAGCGGATTATATATGGGTATCAAATGAAAGGACTTGACTAATAGAATACTATACACTATGAAAAAATTTCAAATCCAATATGGCCGCCACCGCAAAATGGCTGATTACTATTTTCATTATTTTGTGTCGGGGGTTTTCAAATTTTTAATTTATAGTTATTATAGATCCTTAAGAACGTACTAACACATACAAAAATTATGTTGGAGGGTTTCATACAAATTTTGTCATCATCCTTTTAAATAATTATATTCAAAACACAAATACATTAGATACATTAAATGTCTGATACAGTATAGAGAATATCACAGGTAAATTATGAATAAAGTGCAAAATTTTAATCCCAATTTTTGATGGTAGTCTTTCCAAGGAACCTGCGGCTTACATTCGCGACTAGGTTAAAATGTTTGGGGCGGTATTTTTACAAAGGTCGTTTTGAAAGGATGGTAGCCCTTTCGATAGTATGTTATTACTAACACTAATGTTGATATTATTCCAGATTGGAGAAGATGAATGGTTAGCGCCAAGCCTTCTGGTGTGAGGTCAACGACCGCCCCCAGCGGACCCGCAATGCTGCTGCGTGCAAAGACTGGATCTGAGTTCGATTAACCACAATCTTTAGTTCAGTGACGGAATATTTTAAAATTAAGTTCGATCATTCGTGATTTAAAAAATTGAGTTCGTTCTACCGTGATTTTAATATTAAGTTCGTTACTTAAATCTTGATTTTGGGAGTCTTTTGAAAATATTATTATTATATTTTATAAAATGCGATGATTAATTCTTGAAAATGATTTTGTATTTTAACGGTTTTCTGGTCGGTATTTTGAATGCTTTTTTTTTTCAAATATTATTTAGCCATGATGAATTAGATGTTGTCATGTATCTAAGTTAAAAAACTTATATACTAGTGGACATATGACGAAATATGTTGGATTTTGAGTCCATCATAGGTATATTTAAAATAGCTCGTACATATGTATAACATACATAATATATTCGGTTTAAACCAGTAAGAAACTATACCTTCATTTTAATTTAAGTATTTTCTGAAACTCTTCTATAATTTGTTGAGTGACATTTTGTGATTTATTTTGAAAGTAAGCTATAGGCTGTTTTCACATAATTTATTTGAATTTCTAAAATATTTCTCCAAGAAATAACAATGTTGTTAATTGAAAAAATATTTTATTGTAAAAAAAAAATCTGATAAGTATCTTTTTTGTTACTTTTTTTTAGATTTTAATTGATATGTTGGTTGTTACTATTGTAATCGCTTCATATATTGGTAAGTTAAAGTTTTTTTGTATATATTTTGATGAAGTTTTGCTAATATAATATTAATAGTACATAAGAACATATAGTTAAGATATTTCAAACAATTGATTCTTATTGTGAACGTGTATCTTATTTTTAAACTTAAAACCAAAGATTTTCGGCAAAATCTAGTCAATTAATGACTTTTAATTTAAAAAAATGACTATTTATAATTTTATTTTGTTTAATCTTTTTATTCTTGTTTCGAGAAAAAAAAACGAAAAATATAATCTTGAAAGTTCCGAACGCGGTTAAAAATGGCTTAACGCATCCTGAATAACGGGACGAAAAAATGCAAAAAAATGTTTAAAAAATGTGAGTCAAACACTGAAAGATTATTCTATCCCTGCTTATGACTGCATGGTAATGCGTAATGATAAAAAACACATACTTTTAGAAAATATATAGAAATTAAATATAAGATTTTATTGTAAGTTAGGTGTAAGAAAATATCAACCACGCGGGCCAAAAGGGGGTTGCGAAAATTGTTTTTTTTTACGGTCGAACCATCTACAGAACAATGTGTAAAAAATAAGAAAATAAAATATTGAGTAAAAAAATTAGATTTTTGGAGATATGTTTAGTAGTAAAATAAACGCAACATCGGAGTGAGAAGAATTTTATAAAAAAAAAAAGAAATAAACTTTTATATACGCCGGAACGCTAGGAGTGGTAGTAATACGAATAGGGCAAAACTTTTTTGAGATGGGTCTATGGCAGGTCGGATTTTGACTTCGAAGTCCGATTCAAAGTCGGTGACAAACGGAGAATGTTTTTTGAGTCGCTCGTGACGACTTAAGTCGAATCGACTTATATATCTACGAGTTGAGCTTGTGTGAATTGTTAGTTGGATGACTCCGACTAAAACACGGATGGTGAGTCGACTTTATGAGTCGAAGTGTTTGGAAGTCGTGTACCGCGACGGCGACGTCTTTAGACGTCATTAAGTCGGTAATTTACTTATATTTAAAACATCGAGAAGTCAGTTTTTTCTCTTATGCGCACACTACCGACATTTCTAATGGTTTTAATAACGAAATGTATACAAGTCGCATTATACGACTTTAACGTAGTTTCGAAGTCGGCTTTCAAAGTCGCCCATCTCTGATTTATAAATCACAAACTATCTTTTCTGTTTCTTTACTCTGGAAAGCCATTGCCAAATTCAGAATCCCTTAAAATAAAAAAATACTGTTAAATAAAAAAGGTTGTGTCTAGTTAAAGATACACTTACTGATCCGAAAAAAATGTAGAGAAAAAGTTAGATTTATTTATTAATATTAACGTATAAGTGAAAAAAAAAATATTTATTGACTAGCATTAAGTATAATACCCATTTACTGTAGTTAGAAACAATTATAATGAAAAAAAAAAGTTCTTTTCTCTTAAAATAAGTTATGGAAACGCGTGCGTGGCGCGACATTGGCTGTTTTAATTACTTATTTTAAAAATCTTTTTTCTGTTCAACTGAGAGAGTTTTTCTCTATTTTCATTTTCATATTTCCCTCAATGGAGGTTAGTGTTTATATAAATGCTGTAGTTACATCTAAAATCTTTTTTGAAGCATTTTGATCGGTACGGTAGTACCGTGTGATTTGAACTTTGTATAAAAATCGTATTTTATACAATATATTAACTATATTATACATATTTGGATGTTTTTGTTACTTCTTTGTAGTTTATTGTAGATGTGTTGCTGTAGTGGATACTGAAACTATTTCAGGAAATACTGGATACGCTGTCACCGTTGTATTAGAAGTAGAGACGTCTTTATTGAAAGAAAGAAAGTAATTTTCTTGGAGTGGACTCTATAGGGTGCAATAACCAGCTACTAAATTAAAGAAAAAGTAAGCATTCAAAAGCATTATTTGATTGAAACTTGATAAATCTGATAACTAACCTTGGGCACAGGTCTCGTCCATAAAGACAAGAGTCTCTCTCTTTGGGAGCTCATAAGTCTTACAGTAAATAAGTCTTGTTTTATTCGAAGTGAAGTCATATATTTACATCTTAAATCTAGGTCACCGTTGACACCGGTATATGCCATTAAAATGTTAGGGATGACTTTCAGAATATGGATTCAACGCCGTGTTTCATGATAGTTATATACAGAAGAATTTCTTAATTGATAATATGATAATTATCAACATACTATGTCGAATAAATTACAATGACATTAAACTTACAAATATCGATATTTAATTACAATAATATATCGCACAACGAGTGAGTAAACGAAACAAAATATATGTCTTCAGTACACATGAAAGAGAGAAAAACTATTAAAAGAAGTAACAGAAACATTTCAAAAGTTTAGTTTCACTGTTAGTCTTATAATTTAAAGAGTTAGCTGTTTTTAGTTTTCTTCAGCGTATGTAGTTAAAATATTTGTGCAGACATATCGCTAGAAACTTATATACTAAGATATAATAATATATAACTATATACTAAAAACTATTCTACATTATATATATATATGTATATATATATATATATTATACATAAATATATATGTAAAGTTTATTTCATAGCTTAAAGACTTTTCACACTTATTCTACAACTGTCTGTCTTTCTTCTGAATATATATAATCTATGTATTAGCTGTTTTAGCTACTGAAATAATAACTTAAAGCAAATATGCGAAAATACAACTAGAACTGAAAATATAACTGAAAATTACAAAGGTAATTTTGATATCGTGATATTTCTTTCTAGAACTTTTTGATTTATTCGTCCTTATTTATTGCTAAAATTTTTGTTTGAAGACCGCTTTAGTGGTCAGGCCTTCCTTGCGGTGGATTTTACAATTATTAAAACAACGAAAACAAAGAAAAGCTCGCGTCAGCTATTTAATTTTTGATCCATATGGCGACTCTTAACTTACAATAAACTACAATACACGCTACGGTGTAGTTTCGGGAAGAGCATATAAATCATTGTGTCGATAGTCGATACATTAAGCATCGAAGTTGCAAGCGAAATGGTTTGTTCCCCTAAAATGGACTAAATTCTGATACGCACCTGGAGCTAAATAAAATCTTTAAGAAATCTGTTGCTGTTTTTTAAAGCTGTACCACAATATGTAATAGCTTTAACACAATATGTAGTCATGGAATAGGACTTGAATTAGAAAGTTTGTAAGTTCGACTCCCTACTAGCAACGTGTGTCGTTCACCTTCAAATAAAGGTTAATCCATTATAAATATAATGAATTTACTTTTTTTCAAACAACGACACAATTCAACTTAGTAAGCTGGATCAAGAATAGAAGAAAATAACACAAAATCAAAATTACTAACATACTTGAAATAGCGTTTGAACGCTATCTGAAATCCATAATGTTCAGCCAAGATTCTACGGGAACCAATGCTACGAATCCCTCTATATTTTACGAGTAACAAAGTATATAATAAAATTCCTTAAACGAAAAAACGAACGTATGTATTTAGTGTAGATTTAAAATTCATCAGAATTACCGTCGTAGGCTAAGAAACCCATATTTAATCGACTCCAAAACTTAAATATAATTAGTACTAAGATTTTCAAGTTTATCAAGCATAATATAAATCAATGGCATCACTTCTCAAATGAACTCATAGTAACAGTCTCAAAAACTAATCAAATAGTGTATAACGTACAAGAAAATAAGGAGATTGATGCAAAATAAATAGTTTTTGACTCTATAACAGGTATAGAATAAGTCAAGAAAAAGAAAAACAAACGGTTATATGATACAGAAATTGCAAATAAACAGTTCTATAACGGTGCAGATACAAAATAAATAGCATTTGACACGATAACTGGTTTAAAAGACGTGAAGAAAGAGAAATATGTAAAGGCAAACGGTTTTATGATTCAGAAATTGCAAATAAATAGTTTTTGCGGTATATCAATAACAGGTATAGGACACAACAAAGAATAGTATGAAATTAAATAAGTGTGAAAATTCTTTACAGAATAATTGTTATGTCAATTTGGGCATTCGGTCAATCAAGCAGTTGACTAGCTGTGGATATACAAAAATGGATGGATTAACATCAAAGTATACAAACAAACTCTTCATCAAACCATTATTATACAATATTGTTCAATTTATCTCGACATATTTATTTAAATACAGTGATTTATTTACATGCTATTGCCTGCGGCTTCACTAGCGCGAGTACAGTCTTTTTTTCTAGGTGTAAGGCCCTTTTCTATAATCCTGACAAGGTATATGTGAAATTTGATGAAGGTCGGTCGAGTAGTTAAAACGTGAAAGCGACAGACAGACAGACTTACATTAACATTTATAATATGAGTTAGGATCGAAACACGATAGTAAAATGGTCAAATTTTCACAAAAAACGCTAATAAATATCAGTGTACTTGCAAGTGAGTTTGGTTGTGAGATTAGCAGAATTGCACAGCTGGTCTTGATGCAGTTTCTAAAAGCCAGCTTATCTGATGCGCTTTGAGAATCACTGATAGATGGCAGAACATCTTCATTGATTTCTTTATTATCGTCTGACTACACAGCTAAAATAAGATAACGAATGGTATTTAAACATGTCGTGTATTTTCTGCAAAACAATGCTTTTATAATTTTGTCATAAAACTAGCTAAAGACTCAGTAATAAAGTATATAAAAACACTCTTATATACAAGTGCAATAGCATTTCAAGTCAATCCTACTTTTTGAGTTTTGCGGTCACTAAACAGAAGCAAATTTTTTTTAATAAAGTTGTATATCCTCCTGTTTTATATTTTTGCATATACCTAATATTGGCGTTAATTTAAACATGTAGGTATTTCATGAATTAACATTTTCACTCGATTAAACATGTGCTAGTTTCAAATGAAACAATGGTTGTGTGTAGTAACCATTAAATTCACAAAATGGCGTTATATTATTTGACAGCTGTCATCCAATAAGAAAATTCAGTCCATTTTTGTACATCCAATCTGTCAGCGGAGGTGCAACCTCTAATATCACAAAATATAAATATAGCTAGTCAAATTTAGATGATAGATACATAATATTATAATGCTAGTAAATCAGTTTATGCCTAAGTGCTTATAGTTATAATGGTATTTAACCGTATTTAATGATTGCCGGTCATGTGACCGTTGCCTTTCAAACCCACTTCCTTCTTATAATCATATGATGTAATTAAACATAAGGCTTCGCTCTAAATAAGTACTTAGATAGGTGAAATGCAAAATATATAATGATTAAACAAAAAAATAAATTTAGATAGGTTATGAAAATTATTTTTGATTTTTCTAAATGTTCTTTTGTTTGTTTTGTTATTATCCTTGTATATCGTAAGTTCCAAAACACCAAATATAATAATCCTTATATATAAATGTAGATTGGCTATTTATATATGTAAAATAGTAACTCAGATCTTCGTCTTACTAGGATGCCTTATTATTCTTTCGGTTTTTAATCACGATTAGTTAAAAATTGTGGGTTTATTTACATTTTTTATATCTTACAAGTTTTGTCATTACTCATAAAAAACTTGGAAATATGTTTACATTTTGAAACTGATTTCAATTTCAAAAAATTAAGTCGGTTGTTAAAAGAATTAATTTTACGACAAATTATTTGTGAGATCCGTAATTATTATTTGATAAATAAACCCACCATTTTTAATAAGGCAAGTGCCAAAAAATTATTTCTCTTTATTTTGAAATATTCTTTTGTTTCTCTCTTCGCGTTTTGACATCCGTCTATTCCAATTAAATTATAACACCAAGTTTTCAGACTAAATGTAATCCTATAAGGAAATTTCTAAAAATTAAGATTTTTTACAGTTTAGTATATATTTCTCAATTTTGTATTTCAAATATAAATATGGGCGGCACCATACTTGCTGATCGATAGCATATCATCAAAGTATATAAATTGTAATATCTATATAATAGATTAAATTTGAAATCATCTATTGTATGTTTTGCAAAATAAGAAAATTTTACAAATAAGATACAAAGTATTTGCAAAAAGTATGCCTTCATTTTAACCTTAACTCACATTTGACAAAAGCCAATACCATAATCCACAACGAATATTAAATATTTACAATTTTTCTTAATGCAAATTTTCAAAAATCATATTAGTCGCCCCAGATTTTAATAAAATATTTGTATACATATTGCATAAATATAAGCAAAACTGTAAAAAATGCATAGTATAGACGTGAATAAGTGTTACTCAGTGTTTTCTGTTTTTTCGTCCTGTGTCGTGCGTTCAAATGATTGCAAAAGTATAAACCCCTATAGCGGAATTTTGCGTAAGGGACATATACTTCGCAAATTGATGAGTAGATCTTTTCTAATCAAAAGTGTTGCTGCATTATTTCGAGCAATTATAACGCAGATTAGAATACGCCATTTCGTGAAACAAAATGTCAAAAAACCCGTTTGACAATTTTTGCAATATTTCAACGCATGGAAGTAGTGAATTTTGTTTTTATTTGTTAGAAAGAGCTAGATTTTTGATGTTTTTTAGTCATATGTCCCAAAGAGATGGCTAGTTACTTGTGTTTATACACAATGAAGCTACGGAAATAAAAAATAAAATATAATATACATATTTTTTGAAATGTATAAAATGTCTATCAACTGTCGTTTGTTTTCTTTTCGGTTTCGGGTCAGCAAAAAGTACACTTAGTGGGTAAAGAATGTATTGCACAAAGGACAAAAAGGTAAGTGCCAAGGAACGATAACAATGGCAAATTTCAACCTACGTGGTGATTGGAATAATAGAATTCGTGACGAAGTGGCAACCCAACCCAAATGAATCAATATTACCGCGGTCAAGACGTTTGATAAGTCACTATCAAAAATGTCATCGGCTGAGACAAGCACACGAATAAAAGTCATATGTATTTTGACTTTAAAGGATATGAATGACTTAGATTTGCCAGAACAAAAGATAAAATAATTTGACTTGCTTATTTGGTTAGAGAGTCGTCGCAAGTAAGCACAAGATACGGGTTGGCTTCCTGCAACATAGAAAAATCTTCCTTTTAAAGATGTTGGTAGAAATTCCCATATTGTTATGGATGGGCACCCATCCGTATTATGGATGAAGCTTTTGCTGTCCCGAACCAATTTACGTAGAGTTTGGTGTACCTAAATTTGTGGTTGGTGTGTAGTAATTTATTTGAAACCTGTTAGCAATATCTTATAATACTAACGTTTTGTGTGGTAAAAATCGGAGTTAATAGATATATTGGACATCATGAACATATTTTTAATTAGTCATGGTTAGTATTTTTGTTCCTCGTGGTGGTAATTGCAATGCAAGGACTTTAGAAATGCGTCTGTAGGGTAGTTTTCTAATACGTGGTGTTTGAGAACCATAACTGGTGAAATATGAGAACATTATACCTCTTTCTACCCTTTTAAAATATGCCTTTTTCAAAGTTCTATGCGTATCAAGTAGTTAATTATCGCTAGCTGTAACGTTGAAAGAACTGAACAATCCAGAAAGGATGAGACAAGTACTGCACAATATCGGTCCTCTACTATATTTCTGAAGTGGTATGAGTAACCGAACAACTTTTCGCGTCGGTCACTTACGCACAATGGCTTAACGGTGAGGCTAAGTGCGTATGACACATACCCAACTAACTAACGTTGAAAGAAAAAATATTGTTCGTTGCATATTTGAAAGTTCTCGATATCGTTTTGAAAGATATTTCAAGTCTGCCAATCCTTAGTGGTCCAGTGTAGTCTAAGTACTAATCCTTCTCACTCTGAGAGGACACACCTAGCAGTGGGACTGTTAATAAACAGGATATTATTATATATAATAACGCACGCTCACTCACAATTGAAGTGAGTGACGTCTTATTCGTGCGTTTTTCATAAACGTATCTCATAATTTATAAAGAAGGAAAGTGCTAAACAATTGTGGATAGAATCAAATCATCACTAAATATAATCCTAATCCTAACTAATATTATAAAAGCGAAAATGAGTTAGTTTATTTGTTACCTTTTCACGCCTAAACCACTGAACCGATCATCCTGAAATTTTGCATATACGTTGACAGGTGTACAGAAACAGACATAGGCTACCTTTCATCCCGAAAAAAATTACTGTTCTCGAGGAAAACAATAATAACGTTCTTATGATAATAGATGGCGCCACGTGTCTTTCGAATCATGATTGAATTATATTATTACAAGCAGAGTACAACCCGAATTGATTGCCAAATTTTAAATTAACGCGAGCGAAGCCGCAGGCAAAAGCTAGTAAATATATACATATACAGATTCAATACCAAGAGCGGCCCTAGGCTAGCACCTCATACACGTACCTCTGGCGGCCATATAATTCGCATTATAATGTGTACCTTCGTCTCTCGTGCCCTTAGGCACATTCGTAGCTTGCCTTAAGGATAATTCAATAGGATTTTGAAAAATAAAAAATAGGTCATTGAACTCTTTGCTCGATTTTAGCTTTTTACTGTTGTCACTTATGTATATCATACACCTTTAAGGTCCGGCAGACTGGTCTTCTCTAAAGTCTAGGATATTGATTCCTGTTTTAACGACCGACAAATCGCCAGCGGCAACCGTATTGAAAGCGTTTCTAGGCCATAGTACCATACGCCTATTTATGAGAAATAGAGAAAACGGTATCGAGCTTTTGTCATAAATTCAACTTTATGTCTGAGTATAGCAGTCTGAAGTAAGTCATAATGTGACTTACGCCAAAAACTTTTGATGAAAGCCAGTTGTGTTTTACACCGCAGTATAAGGGACGTATCTCCACGAAAACACTTTTTTAATATAAATCTGATTTTAATTACTTCATTTTGTAATTAAATTCTAATGCTAATGGTTAGTGACTCAAGTCATATAATGACGATATGTATGTTTAATGCGTAACTCCAATTTTTACCAGCAATTAACAAAGCACAGCAATAATAACGCAATAGGTGTTGAAAGGTAGATTTTTTATTTGTCGTACCGCTAGTAACAACTTCTTAAATACTATAATTTCTCTTCAGACTTCAGTTTCTAAAAAAGATAAAAAAAAAAAAACAAAAAAAAAATGCACACTTTTTTTTCATTCCCCCCTTATTTCTACCGTCCATGGGTGTTGTAGTAGAAATAGGTATTTCTTTCAGAGAGCTCAAATTTACTTTTCTTTTTTGTACTGTAATTATTTTTAACAACGTGTAAAATTCCAGACGCACATTTTTGAACTTGGGTAGTGGAAAAATATTGAGCTTTTTTTTAGTTTTTCTAAAAATATAATGTGATGTCTTGAACTTAAAATGACCAGAAAGAGTTAGTGATTTTAATCTCCCTTACTTCACCTGTACTGTATCTATATGGATTGTGATAAGGTCTTACTATATATAACCATACTGTAAAAGGCACTCACAGTGTAATTTTTTCGCCAAAAACTGTTTTTACATTCACACACACAAACGAGAAAGAAATACTCCAAAAGAGAAAACGAAAACACATACGTGAAAAAAAACTGCATATTATCGAACCAAATAGTTCGTACACAAACTATTAATTTCTCTAAAGCAGGCTGTTTACCTGAAAGTGAAACAGAAGTACTTGAAAGAGTACCAAATAGTCCGTGGACAAACTATTTGTTTCGTGAAAGCAAGGCGTAAGTCTGAAATTTTTTATGACGTCAAACAATTTGAAAACGTCACCCTCCAAAAAAGTGGTAATTTCTATCGTGCAAAGACCGATATGGCCGAGTCCTATAAGGTTATTTAACATCAAGATAACCCTAAACAAAATAAGTAAAAATATGAACAACAATCAAATAAGATATATGACGCCCAACAAAATCTCAAAAGCGAAATATATCTAAACCAAATACAAGCAAACGCACGATAAAGAATAACCAAACTGACGCGGCGACAAAAGTTTTTCGAAGTCTTAAAAGGAATTTTATGTGTGGATAAAAACGTTTTTGGACCAAAAAATAGTGTCTAATAAGTTAGTTATTTTTTATACCCCCTGATATTGTTTATAATTATTTCGCGTAAAATAAACTAGTGATGAGAATATTTAGTAATAATTTAGAATATAAGTATACTTAGATAATGGCTTGTTACGTTTCAGAACTAAAAAAAAACCATTAAGTTTTCTATCTTTATGTTGAACTATTGACGTTATTCGTGTAATCTGTGGAAATAATTTTTTCTTTCAGTCAGACAATTTGATTGATCATTGAAAGCGTAAGGGACAGAAATATCCTTTACGGCAGAGGCAACTTGATCTATACATTGGAGCATACAGGAACGAAAATTTTCATTTCATCAATCGATGTATTCGTATAATTCCAAGGTTGTAAGGACACCTTAATGTCAAAACTGTATCTTCATGTTAGAAAAAGTTTCACATAGGTATGTTGTGCTGCATACACTCAAATCAGTAGCTAAATATTGTTTCCATATAAAATAGAAGAGTAGTTTACAATTACATACAAATTAGGTGATCTACCACAAACCAGAAAAAGGAATAATAATCTAATTCAAATTTCAGAAGTACTAACCGTCAGTTAAACAGATAAAAAACTACAGCTGTCAGTTTGACAGACGTCACTTATGACAGACGTCACTCCGACAGATGTCACTTCTGACAGCTGTCATTGTATCAAAAAAAAGTATTTCCACATAATACAAAAGAGATCTGTTGGTTTTTTCATTGTGTATGTAATATACGGAGTTGAGATATTATAAAATTAACATTAAGAGAAATATACTGTGTACCTATCTGTAGAGTAATATGACCTACATATGACGTAGAATAACTATTATATGATGCGGGATATATTAAATAACAATAACAATATGAGTGTTTTATTTTGTAGCCTTGGAATACACCCTTACCTTTTATTTATATTAATAATTATAATAAAAATGGAACTTATGAATTGAGAAAATCAACAACAACAAAATATGCCTTTCACACATTGCACCTTGCAATGACTGACAACAATCTTTTTAGTGGCGTAGCGCAGTGGAGGCGGCAGTGGTGGCCCACTGCGAGCGGCACTTTTAGGAAGCGGAATATTTTCATATCTTGTAAATATTTAAACCATTTCATGACATTACACAATAATGATGACTGTTCTCCGGGCGGCTGTCAGCCACGCTATACCACTGCATTTTTTGTATATGCGTGTATATAATAAACTACCAAATTTCTTTATGTTAAAGTAATTCGGTAGTTTAATAGAGACATATTGGATTAACAAATATCAACAGCTAGACATCGGATTTGTTAATCCAATATTTATAATCATACTAGCAGCTGTCCCGACAGACGTCGTCCAGTACACACGAAAAAAAAACCATTCTCGAATCCACTTGAACACACACAAAAGATTTCATAAAAATCGGTCCAGCCGTTTAGGTTTAACTACAAACACACGCACAGAAGATTTATATAGGTATATAAAGAAAGAATTTGTGGATTAAAAGTTTTAAAGGTTTTGGTATTAATAATTTATTCTTGCATGTCATAATCTAGCAAAATAACAGTAATATCACTAAACACTATGTTTATGCCAATAAATTACAATATTTTTTATTAAACATATTAAACTTACGGTGTCGAAACGTGGACGCTCACGGTAGGGCTAGTCCAAAAATGTAAAGTCACCCAGCGGGCTATGGAGCGAGCTATGCTAGGAGTTTCTTTGAGGGATAAACTTAGAAATGAGGTTATCCGTCAAAGAACCAAGGTTACTGACATAGCTCGCAGAATAAGCAAGCTGAAGTGGCAATGGGCTGGCCATGTCTGTAGAAGGACCGATGGCCGGTGGAGCAAGCGAGTTCTAGAGTGGAGACCGCGACTTGGTAAACGTAAGGTAGGATGCCCCCGGCCAGGTGGACCGATGACCTGAGAAAGGTAGCTGGGTCAGACTGGATGCGGAAGGCGGAAGACCGGATGTTGTGGCGAAAAATGGGAGAGGCCTATGTCCAGCAGTGGACTGCGGTGAGCTGATTGATTGAAACATATTAAAAATAATTGCAGAATAAAAAATCATTTTCCAGTTTCTTACGCTATTTGTTTGTCTGTTTGTATCTTTGCACATCACAATAATACTACTTGATTCTTTATGATGACTCAGTTATAAAAGGATAGTGCGTATCTCAGATTTGATAATATCTAGGTGCACCTTCTTTCTTGAAGCGAACCTGGATTGTCAGCGGAGGACGTGCGATCTGAAGCCGCTACATTGGCAACTTAAAGCTTTTTACAAAGGTTGGCAACACCGACGTGATACATCTGGTGTTGCAAGCTCCCAGAGGGTAAGTGAAAGTCAAAAATCGTTATTGACATATCAATTCGTCAATTAAAATATAATTTATGATAAAAATATGAAAAAGTATTATTTACTCTAATGTTGGTTGCGGAATGCGACGTAAACAAGTAACATCTCGAATCGTCCGATTGAGCGGGTTATAAAAGCGCTCGGTGCGCAATGACTCACTTTGACATCGAGCGGCGGACGGAACGGACGTGGTGTGTGTTCGCTGTTGGGTGATATCAATTATCTCTTACTTTATTTGTTGTTATTTCTTACATTTCTTGATTAATTTAATGATTATTTAAACGAGAAAGTGCATCTGTTATTTTTTTAAGCTGTTTCTCTTCCGATTCCTAACACTATTATAAATCATAATTATTTCTAATAGAGTATAGTATATAAAAGGAAATAATAAAATCATTGAAATAAGGCAGTTTGGAAAGTGGAGCCTTCGTGAAAACTAGCATGTGTTCCCTCCCTTCTATGACATTGGGTCTTTCAAACGTAGTGTGAAGAGCATCTGGTCAGACCGGCTTGACACACGACGGCTAGAAGAGATCTATCTTCTCCTCGTCCTCACTGTCTCTGGACTGTAATTGGGCTTTCCATCAGGTCCATTACAAACACATTGCCGTGTGACTATAAAAAATTTAAAAAATCTGGGATCGCATGGCCACTCTTTTCAATCGCGAACAGGGTAGTTGACTATGTTTGATTTTGTACACTATTTTAAATACAAGAGCATAAATAAATCTTTTTGTGCAAACATTATCACAATTGGTTGCAAAATAAGGGACTCATTAAGATTATAAATTTGGATACAAGGAATAGTAGGGGTGCCGTAGGGATATCTCGCTATCTCTCTCGGGCAGCTGCTTTCAAATAGCAGTGACGTAACAGTTTGTATCATGCTTACTTTTTCTGTTATTTGACAATCACCCCTACTACCAGATTTGAAACGCTTGTATCTTATTAATTTTTGAGCAGATTTTAAGTTCTTTAATTTTTGTGAAATGTAATTAAGTATTTTACTTAAACTATTAAAATTATTGATGCACTTGTCCTATTATCATTAGCATATGTCACTTATTAATATGTCAACCGCTTACTATCAAATATGACAGATATTATTTTTTTAATTGCAACACTGTAGGTACTGGGAATAAATCCTGTGTCGCAGGACACTTTACACACATTCAAACAATGGACACAAACAACAACCAGACTCCGAACAACAATTCTGATTCACACAAATTATTGTCCCGTTTATACTCCAAACTCGACAACAATGGCGAGACGACGACTTAAACCACCACGCCATTCATGCACTCAAATAAAACAAATATGTTAAATATAAAGCTCTTTTAATCCAATCGATACAAAATTACATTTAAATATATTTACATTTTTATTCATATTTTACATTGGCTAGTATTTAACTGCACAGCAAAATATGCTTACCAAAAATACTAATTGCACACCAAAATATAGTTAAAGAAATCAAACTAAGTTGACGGAGCGCCGCTTCGCGGGGCTCCTATTTTAGGGTGGGTTTAAGAAGGAACATATAACCTAACCCTTCCGTGACGGAATGTAGGGATTTGAGGCGTATAGGTGCTCGTTATGATACATTTTAGTAAGCATATTTTGGTGTGCAATTAGTATTTTTGGTGGTCATTATATTTAATCCCTTTTACATTTAATGCCTTTTCTTGCTTGAGTTGTTTTACAAATTCTGTAAAGCTTTCGGCCCATCGATAGCGATCGGCAAGGGAACCCAAACTCCCTTAGGTATTCCCCAAGAAAATATGATGACTACGCTTAAAATACGATAACTAAAAACCATTTTAACACAGCTGACATAAAACAGTAAAGTGGCTGACCCGCGCAATTTCATCTGCATCACATAAGAGAATCTTCCCTGTATTTGCAAAATTTTCCATTGATGCTCTGATGATCTTTGGCAGCAGTGTGTTCTATAGCTTATAGCCTTTCTCGATAAATGGACTATCCAACACTAAAATATTTCAATTCGAACCATTAGTTCCTGAGATTAACGCGTTCAACCAAACAAACTCTTCAGCTTTATAACATTAGTATAGATCTATGTACCTAAACAAATACTACTATTTCTTTTTTAAGTATAGATTTAAAAGAGAAAGATTTGTATTTTTGTTGATCGACTGATTCCAAATAATAAAACAGTTAAATTCGTAATTAAAAAAAATCAACGTGTTGCACCCCGGGAGTGCCGGCAGAAGTGAAAACTTGAATATTAACGTTGTGCATTTTTGATATTTTGGAATGGTTAGGGAATAATTTTGCACGAATTGCTTTAATTATCAGTATAAAAGTACTATCATTTATGTCGTAAAATACAATATTCATTTATTGCGCTATCGTACACAAACATGACAATTCTCCCTCCGTCTTACGAATTTTCGATCAGGTCACGTATCCTGACGCGAGTTTAACATTCTTTACCCATCACAAAAAAATGCACAACGCCGCTAAAGAAGTTTTCACTTCAAAATTTCCTCTGTTTGCCCTCATGACGGCAGTATAAATATATCTAGGAGGCTGCAATAACCTCGCTCACTTTTACGGGGGACCAGACGCCTAATGAACTAACAATATACTGCTTAATATAAATAGCTGTCTTTTGGCTCAATATAAAGGGTTAGTCCCGTTCGCCACCCTCAACATTGCCCCCTCCAGTGGCGAAAACATATCCCATTCGCCACCGGGAGTGGGTTGAGTATAATCCCTTTCGCCGCCAGAGGAAGGAATGCTGGGGGTGGCGACTAGGATTCAACTCAACCTACCCCCGGTGGCGAAAGGAATATTTTTTTTTTGAAAATGTCCCATTCGCCCTCGGATGGGGCAGTACTGGGGTGGCGAATGGGACTAACCCAATTAAACTCATCCCAGTTGCCACCGCCGGTGGCGAATGGGATATTTTTTTTGGAAAATGTTCCACTGCTGGGCACGGGCCTCTTCTCAGTGTGAGAAGGGTAACGCCATAGTCCACCACGCTGGCCCATTGCGGACAGACTTCACATATCTTCGAGAACATTATGTAGAACTTTCAGATGTGTAGGTTTCCTCACGATGTTTTTCTTCACCATTAAAGCGAGCGATAATTAACTAATACGCACGTAACTTCAAAAAGTCAGAGGTGTTTGATGTGGGATTGTACTTAAGACCTTTGCGTGGCAGTCTAAAGATTTCCTCACTAGGGTTTAGCTACTCAATTTAAATACATATTAAATCTAATGAATATTTTTTGGCATTATAGGAAATTTTGTTCTTATTAAATAATTGATATCACGAAGTAAAATAAAGGATTTTGATCATATTTATTCCTTTCTTACTATTTTAAAATATACTGGGGACCAATCTCTGTGTCGCGGGGGATTCTACAAACATACATAAAACGGAATAGTGAATAGGAATAGTGTGATTACAGAGAGATGCGGCATGAAAGTGGATATACATAGTTACAAGAATAGAAAAGGGTATGTTAAGCTGGTTTGAACATGTAGAAAGAATGGACGAGGAAAGACTGACTAAGAAAGTTTATAAGGCTAGTGTGAATGGAACAGTCGCAAGAGGAAAACCTAGGCGAACCTTTCTTGATCATATCGGCGGCGTTCTGGACAAAGGCCAGGTTAAGAGCTCCTTGAACCGGTGAGCGTGTATGAGGAATGTGATGAAAGCGAATGAAGCCAGAGAAGTGTGTCAGGATCGTAGCAAATGGAAATCCGTAGTCTCTGCCTACCCCTCTGGGAAACAGGCGTGAATCTATGTATTAAGGAGTAAGTGATCACCTCGCTACTGACACTGCTTCGAGTGTTGCGAGTTCAATGCCTCCACGGGATAAAAATCTGTGTGTTCCATACATAGCTGTTCTGAGTCTGCATGTACTTTGTGTCCGTCGTGTGTATGTTTGTAAAGTCCCCCGCGACACAGGATTTATTCCTAGAGCGGCGGTTTAAATTTGAATGAAATTTTTTTTTTTTTATTTTGCTCGTCAAAATGACCACACTCCACCTGATGGTAAGCAGTTGTGTGTTCTAAGAGCAGTGGTTTGACGATAACTTGAAACCTAAGAGAAGATAGGTTACTTTAAAGAAATATCAGACGGCCAATAGACAATTTGACTAGTTTCTGAAAACCAATTATTATTTAATATTAATATTTAATGGTGTTGATGGACTCTACAAATAACGATTATTTTAATTAAAGTATTTCTTAAATAATCAATAAAAATATATATTGATTATTTAAACTGTCAAAACACTTGCTCCGGCAATATGACGTCCAAGCAGTCGACTGACGTAACACATTTGTAAATAAACATTGGAGAGCAAGCAATGACAGATGTTTACAAGCGTGTGACGTCATAATCAATGTAGCCATTCAAAATAGTTTACGATCACGTGATGCCAACTAAAAATAAATTAAGTTTATTTTGGTTTTTTTTGTAAAGATATTCAATATTATGTATATATATTATTGCAAATTAGTTTTGAAAATCTATAATAATCTATGCGGATGGCAATGATGTCATCCGCGTAGTAGCATTATAGATTTGGAAAATAGTAACTTACCGTATTCATATAAGTTACTATTTTCTATACAGTTGAAAAATAAAATTAAACTTCTCGTAATTAAACTGTTTAAAATACGAGTATACTTCAGAGAGCTTAGTGCGAGTTTGTTCGTTAACGCGATCGACACGTTTATGACGTTCGGCGCTCCAATTGGTCCGCTCCAAGCTCTTAACCAATCAGAGAGCCAAGGTTTCGATCGCTTTAACGTAAAGAAAACTTGTACTAGGCACCCAGATCTAGTCTAATAAACGTCAAATGTGGACTGAAATGCAATTTAATTATGAATAAAGAAGTTTCATTTTAATTTAAGAGAATATCACTTGTGATATTTATTACACTGATACTAGATCAGAACTATATTTTGAACTGATTTAATTACGAAAATTAGACTGAACGAATCAAAATTTTTACTTTAGCCAAAAATCATTGAAATGGGTATTTTAATTACAGACCAAGAATCCCCACTATAAATAATTATCCCACAGTCACCGGTAACATCCACACCAACCAATATTTTATAATTAAATGGCGATTTAAAAGAATGGCCATGAGTTTCTTGCAGGCATCTTCTCATAGGATCAACCCTATACCTGAACCTAGCAACTAACCAAAATCTAACTTCAGCAAGCTCACTTACTAATAAACTTTGATGTTCATAAGTGTAACTTTGACGTTCATAATTGCTACTTTTACTTTGACGTTCATAATTGTAAATTTGACGTTCATAAATGTAGCTTTGACGTTAATTAGTGTTACTTTGTGACCTATATGAATAAACATATTTTTTATTTTGATTTTGCTCACAATTTGAATGCATTATAGCAATTTGGGTTACAAATTACTAGTATTCTTATTAACCTCTCCAGGTAAACTAGAGGTCTTATGTTAGGAGTGAGTTCACGTT
Source organism: Catocala sponsa (assembly GCA_963564715.1). NCBI lineage: Eukaryota > Metazoa > Arthropoda > Insecta > Lepidoptera > Erebidae > Catocala > Catocala sponsa. Next base: position 2,313,422 of record OY751356.1, on the reverse strand, counting down.
GGGTGCGACTGCGACCGTAATGGGTGGGATTCGAACCCGCGACCTCGAACGATCTCGACCGCGAGTCCCACGAGATCCATTGGTCTACTTCAACAAAAGCAGTATTCTTTGCTTTTTGCTTTGTAGGCTGCCTCGTCTTTCGCCAGTTGGACCCTAAGGTCTTCTACGTTCTTCATGACTCTTACATCAGCTGCGCAGTCATCCACTATCTTTTGGAAGAGCTCATCTGGAAAGAAGACAACAGCTTCTACAGTAGGCTCTCAAGCGGCATCCAAAACCAAATATTAACAATATCAGCCATATATTAAACTGTCCCACTGCTGGGCACGGGCCTCTTCTCAGTGTGAGAAAGGTTAGGCCACCACGCTGGCCCAGTGTGGGTTGGCAGACTTCACATATCTTCGAGAACATAATGGCGAACTCTTAGGCCTCATTTACGGAGACGCAGACGGAGACCGGTCTGTGTGGAAATCCTTGGGTGAGGCCAATGTCCAGCAGTAGTCTTTCGGCTGACATAATGATTCCACTGTTTTCTTTCTAAATAATGTGATGGCAGTGGCGAGCTGACCACATAAACAACCATGGAGTACAATATAAAAAAATGAAAATAAAAAAAAAATCTTTAATGTATGTATATTCAGATATTCTCGAACAACTTATGACTGAGCATTATACCCGTCACATATAGTAACAATTGAAATTGTAAACATGTTATTCTGTGGGTGAAGATCTGATGATCGGTAATACAGGTTTTAACCTACTACAGACACCAGCTCCTCACATATACTGGACTGTATAATATTACTAGTTATATGTGTCAGTATACTGTATGGAAATAGTCTATTGTGTGAGGAGAAATAAATTATATTATTATTATTATTATTATAATCAAAGTATTGAGCACTCACCAACATTTTCACCAGTCTTGCTAGAGGTCAAGTAATGTCCACAGAGACCCTGAGAATACGTCGCTATAATGTCTTCTGGAACTTCTCGAGTGATGAACCCTTTATCCAGAAGGTCCTTTTTCGTCCCACATAGGTATACTTTGCAGTTCTGGAAGTAATACAAAAAGTAGTTATAGAAGATCGAAGTCAATTAATAAATCGTTTTTCGTTCATATTGGTCACAAAGTCACACTTATGATCGTCAAAGTCAAACATCATTCATTGTTACGTTTCACGGCTGAACTACTCCCTTGATCGTCATGAAATTTCGCACACACCCTGTCAGAAAGGACTGTACAGAAAGGGACTAAGGATACCTTTAATCCAGAAAAAAATATTGTTGCCAAAGTTTAGAAATTGATTGACAAAATCTACATTAACACAAGCGAAGCCACGGGCAAAATCTAGTGTCATCTATTATTTTAGATTTCTTCGATTAAGTGGACGTATTTTCTGAAAAACGTTCCAACCCACAAATTTAACATTTTGAGATAATCGTGATTGAAGTTCAATCCCGTATTGCTTCTTCATACATGTGGGTTGGGCTACCAAGTCATAATTTCATATTTAGAGTGATAGTAGAGCTACCACATTGTTCCAGCTAGTCAATAGTAACCCCGTGACTAATTTGCTAATAATAACTCAATTTTGACCCGAGTGTGGGTTGGAACGTTTTTCAGAAAGTACGTCCAAGTACTTTTTTAAAAGGCAATAAATAGTAATATTCTATCACATACACACAACACCATCTAGCCCAAACTAATTTACATACTCCATTTTTACTTAAACTAATAATACTGCTGCTTTAGAGGCTACCATCAAATTTTATTAAATGCTTGAGTATGTTCAGTAGTAATTCATGGAGAAATGATTGCAGCACCTTACAGTTATGATTTGTAAACAAATTTTTATTGTAAACTTGGCGATTAAAAAGAGTGGCCATGAGATTCTTGCCCGTTCTTCTCATGAGCCCTACACCCTTGCTTTACTGAACGTGGCAGTAAATGTAAATTCACAGAAAAAAATTAGTGTTACTTTGACATTCATAAGTGTTACCTTGTAACCTAACTTAAATAAATTTATTTTTGATTTTGATTTTCAAGCAGAGCTTGTACTATGGGTACTAGACAATGGATAAACATACATATACCTAAATATATTATAATATATATATAATATAATATATAATATATATATTATACATACATACATACATAGATTCACGCCTGTTTCCCAGAGGGGTAGGTATATATTATAATATACAATATATAACAACTCTAGAGATGTATATACGTGGCGTACTCATGCATATTATGACGATAACAACTTTTATAACTTTTTGAATCGTTATATCTCAGAAACGGTGGCTCGTAGGAAAAACAGTATTGATACATTTTTATAGATAATTTTATGATCTACAATTTTTGTCTAAGGTACTTTTATAATAAAACTTACCGTTTTGCTGAAAATCGCGAAACTCAATTTTTTGACCTTTAACCTTGAATAAAAATTTTTCCATACACGGGAATGATGGGGAACTTTTAAACATATTTATAATTATGTTTTGAACAATTTTACTGATTTTCAGCTTGTTGGGATTTTATGCACCTTCGAATGTCTAAATTGACCGGACTAATAACAATGAATGTGTTTACAATTTACTCCATGTCATCATCATCATCATCATCATCATCAGGCTATGATAGTCCACTGCTGGACATAGCCCTCTCCCAAAGAGCGCCATTTTATAAACTTAAAATAATTAATATTTTCGCCTACAAAATTACGTAAATTTACACGAAAAATGCAAAAACGTAAGCTCGTGTTACGTGGTTTTTAGATTATAACAGTAGAAATCTATCCTATTTTACAGTTTAAACGAAACATAAATAGTTATATTACAATTTGTCCGTCTCAAATATTTAAGTTATTGGTTGACAATAAAGATACATATTTATCAAAAAAGCACTTCAAATCCTCCATACAATTTTACTATGGCGGCCGCGCGCCGATTTGAATATGCGCCGCACGAGCTCTGTCATTATGTCTTACGCTCGGCGCAGTCTTAATCGCGAGTAAGACTTGTTACATAGTATTATCTATATCTATACTAATATTATAAACAAGAAAGATTTGATGTTTTTGTTTGTTTTTAAGGATTTAACTCAAAAATTACTCAACCGATTTTATAAATTGTTTCACCATTTAATAGCTCCATTATCACCGAGTAACATCCTAACTAATATTATAAAAGCGAAAATGAGTTTGTTTGTTTGTTACCTTTCACGCCTAAAGTACTAAACCGATCATTCTGAAATTTTGCATATACATTGTCAGGTGTACAGAAACGGACATAGGCTACCTTTCACCCCGAAAAAAATTACTGTTCCCGAGGAAAACAACAATAACGTTCTTATGATAATAGATGGCGCCACGTGTCTTTCGAATCATGATTGAATTATATTATTACAAGCAGAGTACAACCCGAATTGATTGTCAAATTCTAAATTAACGCGAGCGAAGCCGCGGGCAAAAGCTAGTAGGCTATATTTTATTGAAAATGAAAAATACTGTTCCTAACATAACCTAACCTATTTTTACGCGAGCGAAGCCGCGGGCAAAATGTAGTATTAAATACCTTTCTTAATTCAGAAACCAGGGGTATGTCTAAGAACCCATACCTCTTCAACAGTCCTTAGTTCCAAGAGCCAATGCCTCAACCTGTTCCAGGATGCCATGGATGAGGGTTCGTAGCAGATAATAGCAGCGTGAGCGCCTCTATAGTAGATCTTCGTCATAGCTTCGTATCTGAAAGAGAGTGAGATTTGAAGAGAGTGATTGGCATGGTAGGCACCGGCTTGGCTGAAGACTCCTGAGTGCCTAGTGCGACTTTGTTTTACGTTATCGCGATCGACACGCTTATGACGTTCGGCGTTCCTATTGGCTCCAAGCTGTTAACCAATCAGAGAGCCAAGCGCGGTAAATGTTTCGATCACGTTAAGATCGGCCTCGATGGCGTAGTGGTCAGTGTAACCGACTGCCACGTGTGAGGTCGTGGGTTCGATTCCCGCACAAGTCAAACATTTGTGTGCATGAACATGGATGTTTGTCTTGGTCTGGATGTTTCTATGTATAATATGTATGTATTTACAAAAAAGAAAGTATATATGTATGTTTATCCATTGTCTAGTACCCATAGTACAAGCTCTGCTTAGTTTGGGCTAGATGGTGTTGTGTGTATGTGGTAGAATATTATTATATTATTATAACTCGCACTAAGGACTCGGATGTTGGTAAAGTCATGGCAGCTCCTACCACCAGGTCGACTGCTGGGTAGTCTGCCACTAATCCTAACAAATATGTGAGTTTGTTTGTTACGCTTTCACGCCTTAGCTACTCGACCGATCATCATGAAATTTCGCATACACGTTGTCAATTGTGTTGTGTAAATCTACACAGATGGCCAGCAACTGTGGTGACCTTTATTTTTTTTTTTTTTTTTTTTTTTTATTTTTTTTTTTTCGTCAACCAACAACTGTTTACACCAATACATCGATCAGAACTTACAGACTAAGGTAACATAGTTCAGTGCAACAATTAATTATAGGTTAACACCTCATGCATTTGATACGGATCAAGTTACTTAATTTAATTATATAATATTAATTTGATTAAAATTTTAAGAAAAATTGTGTGATAATTTGAAGTCGATTACATTATAAATATTGATAATTAATACAGTTTGAAAATGGAAACAAAATAAAATAAAAATAGGATTTGATTAGTATAAAAACAATAAAAGAAAGTTTATAAGGATAGTGTGAATGGAACAGTCTCAAGAGGAAAACCTAGGCGAACGTTTCTCGATCAGATCGGAGGCGTTCTGGACAAAGGCCAGGTTAAGAGCTCCTTGAACCGACGGGCGTGTATGAGGAATGTGATGAAAGTGAATGAAGCCAGAGAAGTGTGTCAGGATCGTAGCAAATGGAAATCCGTAGTCTCTGGCTACCTCTTTGGGAAACAGGCGTGAATCTATGTATGTATGTATGTAAAAACAATAATAATAATAATGAACATGACGATTAATTATTAATTATTATTAATTATTTAATTAATAAAAATAACATGTCGAAGTATGAAAACATTATTATTATTAGCTTATAATATATTATGTATTAGTTGGGTAGGTAGATAAGCGTGTACATTTCGAAGTAAAATTTATAGTTCAGTTACAAATTGATACTGAACATGTCTGTATCTCTTTACCTTTGCCTGTAACGACTTCCGGATATAATAATGCAATTATTATATCCGGCCTCGATGGCGTAGTGGTTAGTGTAACCGACTGCCACGCCTGAGGTCGCGGGTTCGATTCCCGCACAAGTCAAACATTTGTGTGCATGAACATGGATGTTTTTCTTGGTCTGGGTGTTTCTATGTATAATATGTATGTATTTAAAAAAAACAAAAAAAAAAAGGTATATATGTATGTTTATCCATTATCTAGTATCCATAGTACAAGCTCTGCTTAGTTTGGGCTAGATGTTGTGTGTATGTGGTAGAATATTATTATTATAAAAATAAAAAAATAAAAATTACAGTGGTCCCTTCATCGTCGTTATACCCGAAATCCATTGTATATTTATTGTTTGTTAAAGACTACTTCCGCATTAGGGGTCAATGCTGTTACGCGTGGGCGTTACAGACCTCCAAACAACGGACAGAACACCCAGGCTTTAAACAAATATTTGTGGACCAGTTGTTTTTTTTTTAAGTGAAAACTTCTTTAGGCTTGTTGAGCACTTCTTGGGTGACCGAAAATCGTAGAACTCGCGTCATCGTCACGCTTCGTCACCGTCGCGCTTCCACGCTTTTAATTTTTTAATAATAACCCCTTAACCTTAACCCCCTTAATAACCTCTAAGAGAGTATCAGGAATCCGACGCGCCCCATTTTGTTTGTTTGTAAAGATCTGTTTATGATCGAGGACTAAAGTTTTCACTTCTGTCGGTTGTCACGTAATCGACTCGCGGCGCACGGCTGCGTGCGCGGCGAGCGAGATGGTGGCATCGCTAGTCCCCCTCCGAGCGGCGGCGGCCTATATAAGTGGATCGCGCCCTGGTGGAGTCCTCCTTCCTTCCGCTGCGCTGCAGGACTAAGTTAAGTGGTTCTTCCTAAAGGAACCACGTAGGAAGCCTTTAAGAACCACGCCCTGAGTCTTATTTGTGTAGCTTGCTTTAAGTGTATTTTATATACTCATTGTTATTAAAAGTGTTAATTGTTGTACTATCTTTGAATCCTCTCTGCTTAAAGTAACCTCAAGACACCACGCCCCTACAGCGTGGCCTGTCGTCTTCCTAACTAAACCCTTAAGGTTACACGGTAATCCCCAAAGACTGCCCCAATTTTTCTACTGTTTATCACTTTTGTACGTACCTTTCGCTGCCTGCCGTATCCCAGATGCCAATATTAAAGTCTTTGTCGTTAGATTGCATTGTTTTAGCGCAGAAAGCTGCTCCGACAGTCTGTAAACAAATTATTAGTGTATTTTAATTTGTGTGTTTAGTATAGATAACAATAATAGTAATTTATTTCCCATCACAAATGTTTGTACAGTATATTATGGCTTAATCCTAATCCTAACTAATATTATAAAAGCGAAAATGAATTTGTTTGTTTGTTTGTTACCTTTTCACACCTAAACCACTGAACCGATCATCCTAAAATTTTGCATATCCGTTGACAGGTGTACAGAAACGGACGTAGGCTACCTGTCATCCCGAAAAAATTTACTGTTCCCGAGGAAAACAATAATAACGTTCTTATGATAATAGATGGCGCCACGTGTCTTTCGAATCATGATTTAATTATATTATTACAAGCAGAGTACAACCCGAATTGATTGTCAAATTCTAAATTAACGCGAGCGAAGCCGCAGGCAAAAGCTAGTAATATTATATATGCGAATGTGAGTTTGTTTGTTTTTTCTTTCCTCTTTCAAGCTTTAAATACTCGACCGATCAGCAAGAAATTTCGCGTACACATTGTGACAAAAAACAGAAAGGATATAGGGTACCTTTCATCCAAAAAAAAATAAGCAGGCGATAATTGTCAATCAATACGCATATAATTTCGAAAAGTCATATTATTTCCAAAAGTCAGAGGTGCGCGACGTAGGTTCGAACCCGAGACCCTCTGCATTGCAGTCTGTTGGTCTCCCCACTTAGCTATCGTGTTCCAAATATACATGAAAATTTCACAAACATCGGTCGAGCTGTTTCGGAGGATTGCGATTACAAACACCGTGACACGAGATTTTTATATAATATATAGATCGGAAGTTATTAATATTTATATGTTAATAATTTGGGGAGTGGCGGCCACGCACCGGAAGACGCAGCAGAGGCAGGTCTCCCCACAAGGTGGACCGACGACCTGATAAGGGTCACGAGAAGCAGTTAGAAGCGGGTGGCCCAAGACCGGTCTGTGTGGAAAACCTTGGGGGATACCCATGTCCAGCAGTGGACGTCTTTCGGCTGAGATGATGATGAATTTGGGCATGAATAAAAGTATATCTATGTATATATTAATACGTGAAGTAAAAACTTTGTACCCATTTTTACGAAAATTGCGCGTACGGAGGAGTATGAAGTTTGGCACAGTTAAAGTTTATATGGAGAAGGAGGGGCTAATCCTAATATTTAAATATGCATTAGAAATATATTAAATTAATGAAAAATCACTACACGCACACAACCATGCATTTGACACACGCAGTCGAATTGTGCAGTCCGTTCGTTACCAAATTGGAAATCAGCGGGTCCGGACGGACTGCACAATTTTTGGCTAAAATGGCTCCATAGCTCACATGCTCATTTGGCATCTCAATTCCAATCATCCTTAGAATCAGGATCGCTACCACATTTTTTAACAACTGGCATCACCCACCTACTTCATAAGTCTGGTAGTACCCTGGATCCCAAAAACTATAGACCAATTACATGTCTACCAACGGTCTATAAACTTCTTACATCCATTTTGAGAACAAAATTATCTAAGCATATTAGTGATAATTCCATTATATCTGTTTCTCAGAATGGATGTAGGAATGGGGCCCGTGGTACTAAAGAGCTCCTTATTATTGATATGACTATTAGCCAACAGGTTCGCCGTAATCGAAAGGATTTGTCGACATGTTGGATAGATTATAAGAAGGCCTATGATTCCGTGCCACATACGTGGCTTATGAGGGTGCTGGAGTTGTATAAGATTGATACAACCCTATGCACCTTCTTGAAGACATGTATGAGGCAATGGCGGACTGTTCTTTGCTATCCAGGATGTCGAGAAATTCAGGATTATGGTGTACCGATAAAGATCGAGCGAGGTATATTCCAGGGTGATAGTCTGAGTCCGCTGTGGTTCTGTCTGGCTCTGAACCCTTTAAGCACTCTTTTAGAGAGTTCAGAGCTGGGCTATCGGTTACGGAAAGATGGTCAGGTTATATCCCACCTCCTTTACATGGATGACTTAAAATTGTTTGCCCCCAGCAATTTGCAACTGGCAGCGTTACTTAAGGTAACCGAAACCTTTAGTAACTCTATCAGGATGGAATTTGGTGTGGATAAATGTGCAGTTATGCATGTGAAGCGAGGCAAGATTATGGAATCTGTTGGGGTGCAACTCTCAGATTCCATACAACTTAGATCTCTGTCTGGAACCGAAACCTACAAATATCTGGGTATGTCGCAGGCATTAAATATCTCTGAGGCTGGAATGAAACAAGCGTTGCAGGAGCGTTTCTTTGGCCGCCTGAAGAAAGTACTGAGAAGTCTTTTAACAGGCGGCAATAAGGTGCGAGCCTGTAACGGTTGGGTCATGCCAGTCCTTGCTTACTCCTTCGGCATACTCAGATGGACTCAATCAGAACTGGATGCCCTGGACAGAAAAGTCCGGTCACTGCTAACCTCTCACAGAATGCACCATCCACGTTCTTCTGTAATGAGGTTGTACATCCCGCGGAAATGTGGGGGTCGTGGCTTTTTATGTGCCAAGACCTTCCATAACCGTGAGGTGTGCAATCTCCGAGAATATTTTCTCCACAATAACGTGGATGTTCATCGTGATGTGGTGGCAGTGGATACTGGCCTTACCCCGCTCGCTCTGGCTAAAGAGAACTGGCGCAAACCGGTGGTGCTTACAACTGAGGATCGCAAGGTTATATGGGAGAGCAAGGAGCTACACGGACGGTTTTATCGGGCTCTATATGGACCCGACGTAGATTTAATATCGTCCGTGTCCTGGTTACGATTCGGTGACCTGTTTGGAGAAACCGAAGGTTTTGTCTGTGCAATTATGGACGAAGTAGTGATGACGAATAACTACCGGAGATATATCCTAAAGGATGGTACGGTTGACATATGTCGGGCGTGTCACCAGCCCGGAGAATCCCTCAGACATATTATCTCTGGATGCTCTCGTCTTGCTAATGGCGAGTACTTGCATAGACACAACCAAGTGGCCAGGATTATACATCAGCAACTTGCTTTAAAATACGATCTCGTCGACTTAGAAGTACCGTACTACAGGTATGTGCCCGACCCCGTTCTCGAAAATGGTCATGCAATGTTGTACTGGGATCGGTCCATCATTACTGACAGGACTGTTGTAGCCAATAGACCTGACATTGTGGTGGTGGACCGATTAGAGCGCCGTGCAATGATCGTCGATATCACCATTCCCCATGACGGGAATCTCGTGAAAGCTGAAAAGGATAAACAAGTTAAATATCTGGATCTGGCGCACGAGATTGTCGACATGTGGGATGTGGATTCGGCGATCATTGTACCTATAGTCGTATCAGTCCATGGACTGATTGCCAAGAGTCTCGATCACAATCTGAAGAGGCTCGCGTTAGACGGCTGGATTAAGTCTCTGATGCAGAAGGCCGTATTGCTTGACACGGCACGCATTGTGAGGAGGTTCCTCTCGCTGGAGCCCTAACCACCGGTAGCTTGGACCTAGTTCCCGATGCCGGTGGGTCTTCATAGTTTTTATATTTTTAAATGTGTTTTTTTTATATATTTAAAAATGTAATTACTATTGAAAAATGTGTAAATAAAGAGAATAATAATAATATTCTACCACATACACACAACACCATCTAGCCCAAACTAAACAGAGCTTGTACTATGGGTACTAGACAATGGATAAACATACATATTATACTTTTTTTTTTTCGTAAATACATACATATTATACATAGAAACACCCAGACCAAGACAAACATTCATGTTCATGCACACAAATGTTTGACTTGTGCGGGAATCGAACCCGCAACCTTAGGCGTGGCAGTCGGTTACACTAACCACTACGCCATCGAGGCCGTCAAACATGGTTACATATATCAATATATAATGACATATATCAGCAATATCTTACAGGCAAACTTTGGTCGAATTTCGAGCACTAGGCGACCACTAGTATATATAATGATATATCTATTTTCTACGTTTTGTAAAATTGTCACATAATATCAGATACTTTATATCAATAATGTCATAAAGTATATAAATATATGCATTTACTGTGATTTATATACATGAGTCAGAGAACTGATAAGCGAATATAGATGGGTGACGGAACTAATGACTTGAATGATATTAAAATATCAATTAATGTTTCAAGCAATCATTCTTTTGTTGAAATTCTCTTTATACACTACTAGATGTTCCCGCGGTTTCACCCGCGTTTATCGTTATTGCGCCGCCCCCGTGGGTCGTAGCGTGATGTTATATAGTCTATAGCCTTCCTCGATAAATAGGCTATCCAACACTAAAAGAATTTTTCAAGTCGAACCAGTAGTTCCTGAGATTAGCGCGTTCAAGAAAACAAACAAACAAACTCTTCAGCTTTATAATATTAGTATAGATTTTAAGTATGTAAGTAAGATTAAGTTTGTAACAGTATTTTTTCTGGATGAAAGATACCCTATGTCGTTTTCTGTTCCCTGACACAATCGAACGATCATCATGAACGTTTATGCAAAATTTGACGATGATCAGTCGAGTAGTTAAGGCGTAGAAGCGTACAAACAAACTCACATTCGCATTTTTTTTTTGATTTTTCTGTACGTTTGTATTTCACTGCTTCAAAACAGCTAGACCAATTTTGACAAATAAAACTGTGTATAATAATGTCGTCTTAGGTTTAAACTATTTTATATGGCTTTTCTAGTCTAAGCGGATTTGACTGGATATCAGTTTTTACACGGAGCGGTTGACAACTGACCTCCGCAACCCGAAGGCTAACGATACCCTAAGCGCTCAAACGCACTAGTGGTTAACCGCGGGGGCAGTTCGTCTGAGCAGTCCAACCACTTTCCGCGGTTTCATCGCGGTTGGCCGCAGTAGAGGTCAACCGCGATGGCAACCGCGTCAGGTGGCTGGCCGCACAGACGAACCGCCCCCGCGGTTAACCGCAAGTGCGTTTAGGCCCTAAGGCTAGACCAGTGTCAGGATATTAGAGGACACTGACTTCCCAATAACGACTGCCATAGATGTTCATGACAGCCGGGCTTAACATGCTCTCCGAGGCACGGAGCAGGCCATAATTGTCAATCAATACGCACATAATTTCGAAAAGTCATATAACTTCCGAAAGTCAGAGGTGCGCGACGTGGGTTCGAACCCGAGACCCTCAGCATTGCAGTCTGTTGGTCTCCCCTTGGTAATATGTCTCTTGGTAATATGTTTGCATAATTATGATAATGAGACAGTGATATCTGCATTCTGCTAGGAAATATTTAGGATGCTGCTCCTGATTAATAGCAAGCTCACTAAAATGCAAGCCTTTAAACATAGCTGAGTAAACGTAAGACTTTTTTTTTTTTTACTTGTGGGAATACTTTGACGCATACCCCTCCGCGGGGGCGGGCGGAGGGGTTATGTCGGACTCGCCGGGGTAAAAGAGAAAGATCGAATAAGAATAATGTACCTCCCGGAATACCGACTAAACCTACCACGGTGTACCTCGACAAAACCACTATCGGCGGGGCCGCGCGAATCACTTGCACATGCGGTCGCGACCCCGCCGAGGTTTCGGCCCGCCGAATGAAACGGCAGGCCACTACACAAAGAGACACCCTAAGGTCACCACTAGACAAAAATCCCTACTGTCTACCCCTCTTGGGAATATGTAGTCATCTCTGTTTATTATCAGAACCAATAATAAAACAGTTCACCCTATTTCCTTTTGCCATTATGATAAGAAGCCATCTCCACAACTAAACATTTAATATTCTGCATCCACAAAACCAAATGATTAGTACAATTATTGATATTTATCGGTTTAGTTGTTATGTTAATAATTTTTACATAATAATATATTAATTAAACTATATAATACTAGCTTTTGCCCGCGGCTTCGCTCGCGTTAATTTATAATTTGACAATCAATTCGGGTTGTACTCTGCTTGTGATAATATAATTCAATCATAATTCGAAAGACACGTGGCGCCATCTATTATCATAAGAACGTTATTGATGTTTTCCTCGGGAACAGTAATTTTTTTTGGGATGAAAGGTAGCCTATGTCTGTTTCTGTACACCTGACAACGTATATGCAAAATTTCAGAATGGTCGATTCAGTGGTTTAGGCATGAAAAGGTAACAAACAAACAAACTCATTTTCGCTTTTATAATACTAGCTGTAACCTGCGACTTCGTCCGCGTAGATATTAACTAAAAAGTGTTTGTCGCCGCGGAACCCAACTATATTTCGCTGCCCAAGTTACTTAAATGGCGTAGTTTTTATAGTGTAAAGCTAGATAATAGCATGGCTTACTCAAAAACAACATTTAAATATGCGTCGTTAGATTACACGCTGTCACAGAATGCGTAAGAAAAATAAAGATTCACAGCTCCTCCTCCGTAGGTGATAGCGTAATAATATGTAGCCTATATGTTGACCCGACCTGTTAGTAATATTCATGCAAAATTTGAAGTAAATCCATGCAGTACTTTTTGAATTTAGCCCGGACATACATACAGACAAACAGACAAAAATTCTAAAAACTATATTTTTGGCTTTGATATTGATTGTAGATCACGCCCCAAGTATTCTTTTAAAAAAATATTCAATGTACAGTTTTGACTTTCCTACGATTTTATTATATGTATAGATTAGTTAGGAAGTTAGGATTAGGATCAGAATTTAGAAAGAAAGAAAGAAAAATATTTTATATGAATCTCCATACATACATAATTTTATAAAACAATAAATGCAATTAGGCAGAACTTCTTTCTTTGTTTTTTTTTTTCGTGTGGTTAGTGGCCAATCTTTTGTAAAGTTGTTCAAGCCACCCGTAGTAAAAAAAATAATAAAAGAAGCAGAAAATGGTACATGGAAATCAAATTAGGCAACTGCGTTAGCTATTGTTGCACCATAGACTGCAACGCTAGCATTAGCCACTATATTGTATTAGGTTTGAAATCTGTGAAGTAATTGATAAGAAGAAATCAAAAAATATAATATTGTTCACCTATAACCTTTATTTTCCATTAAGGAATGCATTTACGCATACCTCTCTGCGGGATGGCGGAGAAATTATGTCGGTCTCACCCAGGGAAAGACTTTAAACCGTCAGTCCCGGCTGCCATGAACATCTATGGCAGTCGCTTTTGGGACGTCAGTGCCCTCTAATATCCTGACACTGGTCTAGCCTTAGGGTATCGTTAGCCTTCGGGTTGCGTAGGTCAGGGTTATTCCCAGTTGCCCCCACTATCAACGCCACCACTGGTGACAAATGGGATTTTATGGAACATTTTATGGAAAGAAATCCCATTTGTCACCAGTGGTGGCGTTGATAGTGGGAAACTGGGAATAACCCGTAGGTCACATAGCCGTCGCTCCGTGTAAAAACTGATATCCAGTCAAATCCGGTTAAACTAGAAAACCGACCCCACGTGACTTGGGAATAATAAAGGCTCCGTAAATCACAATAATTTACATACTTATTTCATAGATTTAATCAAGACACAGACATGATGTCAATAACATTAATAAACAAAATAATCCACGATAAACACCGAACATAACACCATAAACACAATGTTTTTCTTTCAATATTTATAAACAAATAGGTAATGAATACTTACATTTTGATAAGGTATATCTGCATTGAAGCTGCAATTTACAAATCTAAGCACCAAACTAGTCTTTCCAACATGTTCACTGCCTAGCAAAACTATTTTAAAGTCGCAGCGACTCATTATAATTAAATTTTTAATACAAATAAATTACTTTTATTTGTCTAAAAGACTTTGTTAAACCATAAACGTGTTATTATTCTTAACATCTAAAGTTTTGCTGCCCCACACTTATGTTTAATATTTATAAAAAAAACATTTATCTATACAATTAAAATGAATAATTGTAGCAATATTTTTAAACAATGCATAGCAGTAGATTTTTTTTAATAAGTCATGTAAATATTGAGTTTGACATTATTGACGTTTGGTGTTTGAGACTTGACGTTTGCTGTTTCGTTCAAAAACTATTTATTTGTTTCTCTTTCACGGGTATTTACTTAACACGTTAGGAAATAATATTATTAGTTTATTATATTTTGCTAATTTAGGTGTATTGTAAATCTTGTACTATACGCATGGACAGCGAGATTACGTAGGTACGATTAAATTTGATAAAATTTAATCACGAATAACATGACTATAATAAACCTGCTTGTCTGAGAGTTCTCCATAATGTTCTTAAAGATTCGTAAAGACTGCCAACCAGCACTGGGCCAGCGTGGTGGACAATGGCCATTCCAGAAAAAATTTTGGTTTTATTACGTTTTAAAATTGGCTTAAAATTGGTGCTCTTATGCTTCCGTATTAGTACGCATTTGATGAAGAGTTGCCTTACTGTAAGTACGGGGCACTCGCTATAGAGTAGGTCAGTGCTATACCTCATTGGTTTCCCAAGTATGATAAAATTGTCTAAAATAATTTTTCAAATCGAACCAGTAGTTCCTAAGATTAGCACGTTCAAACAAACAAACTCTTCAGCTTTATAATATTAGTATAGATGTGAATCTGTTTGTTTGTTACGCGTTCACGCCTTAACTACTCAACCGATCATCATAAAATTTTGCACAAACGTTGTTACGGGTACAGAAAAGGACATGGGATTTCATCTAGAAAAAAAGTATTGTTCCTGAGGGATGGAAATTTACTGACAAAATCTATAATAACACAACATCTAGTACGGAATATAGAGCGTTTTCGCTGTGTTATATATTATTACTAGAGACATAATAAGTTGTGGAGGAACGAGGTATGATATTCCTCCAACACAAAGGGAGGATCCTCCAACCAGGCTGGTTGATCGTGCCTGGTGGACCGCGGCCCAACGGTTGATGTCGGGAGCTTGTAGGTATATATATACTTAGTCGCTGTGTAAATGTTATTTGTGCGATTCAGGATTGTATGATGTCATTTTAAACGCAATGTATGTAGCGCCATCTGATGAAAGTAGGCTGAACTTCTTCGTCTGTACGAAGTCGCCACAGTAATCCCCACCAACACCGAAGGTCGATCAGGTTGATGTGACAGCTGTCGATGCTGCTGAAAAGCGTTGCCGGAGTTGAGGCCGAAGAGGCTGGCTGGCTGCGACTTAATTACTACTCATCTGGAGAAGTGCTGTGCTGATGATCTGCTCCGTGAAGGTTGCTTCCAGTGACGTCGGGTGCTGGATGATCAGGTCGGGTGCTGGCTGATCACGTCCGGGTCACCAATGTGGGGGAACGAGGTGTGATGTCACTCCAACACAAAGGGAGGATCCTCCGACTAGGCTGGTTGATCGTGCCTGGCGGGCCGCGGCCCAGCAGTTGATGTCGGGAGCTTGTATAATTATATACTTAGTCACTGTGTAAATGTTAATAGTGCGGTTCCGGATTATATGACGTCATTTTAAGCGATTATTGTATATGGCGCCATCTATTGAAAATAGGCTGAATTTCTTCGTCTGTGCGGACTAGCCACAAAGTAGCTCCGTAATAATCGAAAGCTAACTATTTATGGATATTACTTCATTCTCGCGGGATTAATCAGAAAAATCACTTAAGAAATAAAGTACATGTCGAAGTTGTCGCGAGCAAAAGATTTTATATAAAGCATATCAAATGAAATGTTTAACTGCTAGTAACCACTCAGACTATTCATCTTCTACAGTTCATTTATGTACTTACATACATTCAACGTACCGTTTGAATGCCAAGACATTTTGTAGTCTTATCATTGCATCCTATCATCTATACATGTATACAAATAAATAAAATTGAAGTGTCTGTTTGTAATGTCAAAATAACAGCTTTTTATCTAATGTATATGAAAGTATATAAGGTACCGATAAGAAAACATCTATTTTAACAATTTCTGTCTGTCTGTCTGTGTGTTTGTTCAGGCTAAGCTCTGAAACGGCTGAACCGATTTTGACAGGACTTTCACTGACAGATAGCTGATGTTATAAGGAGTAACTTAGGCTAAGTTACTTTGATTTTAGAAAAAAAATAGTGTTCCGCGGAGACAAACACTTTTTAGTTAAAATCTACGCGGACGAAGTCGCAGGTAACAGCTAGTCCTAACTAATTTTATAAATATGCGAATATGAGTTTGTATGTTAGGCACGCTTTCACGCTTTAACTACTCGACCAATCATCATAAAATTTTGCATACATGTTGTTAGGGGTAAAGAAAACGCCATAGGTTATCCAGAAAAAGTACTGTTCCCGAAGGATACAAAATTATTATAAGTTACACATATTTCGCTCTTACTTACATATTTCTAGAAAATAAAGAATCTATTGTTTAATATAATTATTGTTTTTATTTAAAGAACTTACGATGTGTCTCTTAAAGGTCAAATTCTGAAAACTGGCGTCGCTCATGGTTGAATTAAGTTTCGCAACGTTTAACGGTAAACATTACCTTTTTAGTTTTTAGTTTAAACTCCCTATCGAATCTAACTAACTTGAAGTCGGTATAATGAATAGCCAACAAAGACAATTTTATAATTACTCGCCACCAATTATTATTGATTAACTATTAGCTGTCATAATAATAACAAACAAAGCAATAATTAAACTTAAATTAAAATGGAACGAACCCTAATAAAACCTTCTTCATTTCCGAACGAAATTTTACAAGTCATTTCCACAGGTTAGAATTTGGCGCGTAATTTAAAAATAAGTACGTCAATATATTTTACCACTTTTTTTTGTGCTATCAAATATTACGCTGAAATTCCTCACGAATAACAATTGATTAATAAGTTTTAATTTAATATAATGCAAATGGCAAATGTCAGTGACTTGGGTATTTTCTAATACAAAACAATTATTATCTCATTTACTGGGTAATCAATATTCTTGTATTTAGGTGTAGTTGTAGACAATTATGTTAATGTATACAACTACAACTACACCTATCAATGTGAGATAAGTAACACTTATTCGTTTCAAAATTTCCTTGTCATTATGGTTTTTAATTGTAAATTAATACATTTCTTGTTAATAAGTAGTATAATCTTGTAAAATACGTATAAAAGCTAACCTAATTCCTATTTCCAAACGCATATCAATACCTGGAGTCATAATTATTTTAAAACAAAGATGGCGTAATATTCATTCCTGAAGTTCAATGAACTTTTGACATATTTGAACTACGAATAAACCCTAGCTTTCTTTTTCAATAGGTACCTATTTTAGCATCGGAGCCATCGTAATTATCGAAATATTTTATAATTATCTATAAATCTATAGATGGTAAATAGATGTCAGAGAATATATATACTTACTGTAATCACAATCACACTACAGATATAAGTACTTTTACATTTTTAAATTACATGTAGGTACCTATAATTAAAATTACTTACCAGTGTAATGATTAGTCAATGAGGAGTATCTCATTATCTCATTAGTTAATAAAGACACCATATTTGAACTGCTTTATTATTGATTTATAAGTATTTACTTAACTAAAGAGGCTAATATATAGGTACAACATACTTAAACAAATCTAAGTACCTACCTACCTATATTAAAAAAGTATAATTACCTAAAGCGCCTATGGAAGTTATAATTACAGATATATTTGGTAATAATCATTAGAATAGGCGCTGTAATAATATTAATTAGGTACTCATAAACGAGCTTATAAGGGCTGTCTTATAAAGATTGCTATTTCCAAAGCCCTGTATTCCGCCCTATTAGCAGATAATTTGCTAATTAGGCTATTCAATTTCCATAGAAACTTAATAACATTTGTATTGATTTAACTACAGAACAGGTACGTAACAAAGCAAACCTTATTTACAAAACTATATTATTTTTACGAAAGCCTCATTTCAATGTCATTAATTATGTAGAATATTATCTGTGTACTCAATACATTATCTAAAAAAGGCAATAAAATATTCACATTCAGCCTATTTTTTTCCATTATATCAAGTGAAGTGAGTTCTTTGTCTCTTTCTAATAATGTCTAACCCCGCCCCTCGTGTTCGCAAAACTATTGATTTTCACTCTTTAGGTCAAATGAATGGGTCGATAATGTACTAAGTTATCTACCCTTATAACGTTATAATTAAAACAAACAGCAATAGCATTACCATAAGCCCGCTATTATTACTGAACGACGATAAAAAAAACACGCTGGGAAGATAATGGTTTTAAAAAAAGTTGAACTATTTGGCGTGTAGAGGTCATCGTAGAAAGGTTTTAGTGTACCTATTTATTGCGATGTACAGGCAGAGAATAATTTAATAATTAAGTACATGATATATTAATATTAATTTGGCTGTATTTTATAGTGTTAGCTTAAATTATTACTTAATACTATATAATGTCAACTATAAATATAACTTATTAATTCTAAGTTATAATATGATTCCTTAATCAATTTAAAATTGTTTGCATAAATTACAAAATAAGTTTCATGTCCTAATTATTGAGACGTAATTTCACCACCCCACCCACACTAAGATCGTATTAAAATTCCATCATGAATAATATAATACAATAGTCTAGCGCCGGAAATATAAACACCACAACAGCGTTTATTTAACCAACAATTACGTAATAAAAATATAACATACAAACTGCATGACCACAAAACATTTAAAAAAACACGCAATGTTTACATAGAAAAAAAATTAAGATAAATAGAAAATCGCAAAAACGACAGGATAATATGGAAAAATAAGTAAATAAACGACGAAATACGTCAGTGTTAGTTGAAAGGCGAGCGAGTTCGTAACAAGGTGAAACCGCACAAAGCAAGCGATAACGCGGCCAGCGATAAACGCGTCAAGTAGTTTATTACAATGCCAACTCGACGCTCGACCTACCTATATCTATCGCTATTTCATACTGTCTCTCTCCTCGCCCCACACCCAAAGAATGTTGCTATTTAACCACTAAATACGATTACCACGTATATTTTTATATATTTCTTAAACTTTTATCATAAATTCAGAAAAAAATGGTTGGTATTATGATATATTTTTTATGGTTTTTAGAGCTATAATTTAGATTTTCGTCATTTTTGCTATAGCTCGGGTAAATAAAGGAGTTTCAGTTTATTTGAGGTAAACGGGGGCTAGCTTGTCAAATGTTCCGAAGTACATATAGCGAGTAGCAATGTAAATGTGCCTAACATAATTAAATTTTATTGTGATTGCAATTCCATTACGTTAGGCACGCATGCGTATTTTTTTAACCTTTTGTATTAAAATTTGTTGAATTCATTCTTGTATACAAGTTTCTGCATAACAGGTGCGTCTTTTTATAAATTGACATTTAAAACTGGTTTCTTTTAAGACGCCGCGCCGCCGCCGCGCTGCCTAAACCAACCATTTGCTGTAATATATTTAAGTGCCTTTCTGTTTTATTTGCTCTTCATGTTTATTGAAAATATTGTAAAAAAAAAATATTTGAATATTGAATGCTATAAACACATAAACAGTAAATATGACTATAAATAGAATAAATCAAACAGGTTGTTGTAATCATGGTTACATGTTTTAGTGATATTGGTAACGTATAATATTATTCGGACTACTTATATGATTAACAATATATGTGTAATTTAAGTTTATATCAGAATCTGATTAAAGAATTCGTAACTATATTAAATACTGACGACATTTCGCTGGCTCACTATTACAAGGTGCTATGTTATTTTTTTAACTTTGGGGAAATGAGGTTTAAAATTTGAATATCAGTAAAAATAACTTAAAAAGTAACTTAGAACTATTTGCGATTTAATATTGTGAGGTGGTACGTGCTTCCGTCTCTTACTGTATTAGTTTAAACAAAAAAAACGACGTATAGAAACATGCAATATTCATAACTCATTTTTTTCAAAAATGTAACAAAGGACCTTGTAGTATTGGACCAGCGATTTTCCAATTTAATATCAGTAAACTCATGACACGATTCGGAACTATCGTTGACGTCAGCGGGTGATAACGGGATTCGGTCAAGTAGCACATAATGTTGCCACAAAAAAAATATTCTCGCCTTTTAATTTCTTCCTAGAGGCAGTAGCGTTGTTAGCTGTAGTCAAATGGACGTCTAGCAAAATTTTAGTACCTTGTGAATTTTGTTTATATCTTCGAAAATCTACGCTAAAAACTTTTGTAATCACTTTTAAAAGCATTTTAACACAACAACGATGTAGTATCACGATAAATTAGTAGTTGGAAACGTTTGTTTTGCCTATATTTCCGTTCTCAACAACGCTGTGTAATTCCATGTAGAATTGATCTTTTAATGAAAGAACTTTATTTTATGATATACGTTTTTCTGTTGTTATATTAAGTTTGTATTGTGTGAAAATATAATTCATATTGTTTTATTGTTAATTATAAGTTTAAAAAGTGGTTTATCATAGTGTTTTAGTGTTTTATAATGGTGATATAGTCTAAAGGTAAGGAAAGTACTTATTTCAGTTATAAGAGAACTATTGATAAGGTTTAATTAACGTTGTGTTGTATCCAACGAGATAGATCTACGTAAATATGATTGCATCGCATTATTAACTAAGTATTTTAGTACTATCCCACTAAATTACTCATGAAAATTAGTTTATGGAATGGAAACTAAAATGAGATAATCAATTAACTTACAAAACGAGGAAACTCTTCGCTCATACATAACTGATTACAACACTTTAGCAGTTAAACTTATTTTTCTGTCTAAATAATAGCAAATATGAATGATTTTAACATTTATCAAGTAAAATCCAATACAACATATATTTGTTTTGCTTCCACTTATATTGTAAAGGAAACTAGCATTATGCCAATATAAGTTTTTAATATCTAAATATTTTACTAAAATTAATACAGATAGTATAATATTACACTTATAAGAATAAACTAAACAACATTATTTGTTATTAGTTTGTTTATATACAACACATAAACATTGACAATCAATTCTAACCACTCTGTACATAGATATTGTGTAATTGTTGTAATGTTGTTTTTTTTTCTTAGAGCTTTTTGAGGCTCTGGAACTCAATGAATAGTCAACCTTATAACACAACTATATAAATTTTGAATTTGGAATGTTTCAAATCACTGACATATCATAGGCAAATACAAATTATATTCCAAACCTTATCTTTTTTACCATTGTTATTGAATTATGACATACTTTCATAAAATCACACTCTTGTATCAACATGTAGATAAGAAGAGATGTATTACTCTCACATTCAGCCAGCGATGCTTTAGGTCCCATACAATATGGGTGGTCTAATTCCTATTTACCAGACACTGCGACATCTTATGTTGGTACTGAGAATATCGGACTCGCCAGGGTAAAGAAAGATGTTGAAATAAACTCCTTTAGTAGTTTAATTAATTTGGTTAAAAGTAATTAAGATTATATGCAGTTGGTCACCTACCACTGTGCAAGCTATGCCTGTAACTCATGGCGAAAAGTGCCCAAATACATACTGAGACAGTTGAGACTTAAACTAAGTGAGTTTACATTTATGTCCGATGGTAGTTTGTTGAATAGCTGTGCTCCCTCAAATGTAATATTACTACATTTCTTTAAGAAAGACATTAATATGGATGCTTTTGTCTATAATTAATAATTTAAACAAAGAATTAATAATTGACATTTTATTTAATAGAAGATATTGTTATGTTATACATAACTAGATGTTCCTAGGTAACTAGGTATTATTACTAGTGTGGAAGTTGTGTTTTAATAACTAGAAAAACAATTAAATTGATTGCATATATGGCACAGTGTTTGTAAGAGGGAAAACGGTTATCAAAATATGTATTACTAGATGTTTCCGCGGTTTCACCCGCTTTTGTCGTTACTGCGCCGCCCCTGTGGGTCGTAGCGGATGTTATATAGCCTTACTCGATAAATATGCTATCCAACACTAAAATAATTTTTCAAATCGAACCAGTAGTTCCTGATATTAGTGCGTTTAAACAAACAAACAAACTCGTCAGCTTTATAATCCTATCCTAATCTTAATCCTAACTAATATTATAGAAGCGAAAATGAGTTTGTTTGTTAACTTTTCACGCCTAAACCACTGAACCGATCATCCTGAAATTTTGCATATATACATTATCAGGTGTACAGAAACGGACATAGACTACCTTTCATCCCGAAAAAAATACTGTTCCCGAGGAAAACAACAAAAACGTTCTTATGATAATAGATGGCGCCACGTGTCTTTCGAATCATGATTGAATTATATTATTACAAGCAGAGTACAACCCGAATTGATTGTGAAATTCTAAATTAACGCGAGCGAAGCCGCGGGCAAAAGCTAGTATTAGTATATATATTAGTTCATCTATGCAGACCTACCACTAAACTTTGACATTCATAAGTATTACTTTGTGACTAAGATGAACTAATATTTTTTAAGTTAACTGTGTCAACAATTTCAGTCTTAGAATAAACTGTAAAGACCTCCCAAATTAGTTATTGAATCTATACTAATAAAATAAAGCTGAAGAGTTTGTTTATCATATTGCCAGTTGATTTTCAAAATTCTGCATCTGATAAGCACAAAGAATAATAATAATATTCTATCACATACACACAACACCATCTAGCCCAAACTAAGCAGAGCTTGTACTATAGGTACTAGACAATGGATAAACATACATATATACTTGTTACTTTTTTTTGTAAATTCATGCATCTTATACATAGAAACACCCAGACCAAGACAAATATCCATGTTCATGCACACAAATGTTTGACTGGTGCGGGAATCGAACCCGCGACCTCAGGCGTGGTAGTCGGTTACACTAACCACTACGCCATCGAGGCCAACAAAAAGAAGAAGGATATAACCTCACACTAGAGTAGTAGAGCCTTGCTGATTTCAGCATGAATGGGCCGGCTTGACCGGGGAAGGACTACCCTCTCACAGAATATCACGTGAAATACCAGTATTCCTACTGTTGTGTTTCGTTCGATGAGTGAGAGTGCCGGAGGCCCAATCACCCTCTTTCCCCCTTCCCGCTCCTTCTCCTTTCCACTTCCTTTCCTAAAGGGTCGGCAACGCGCAAGTGATGCCTCTGGTGTCGCAGGGTCCATAGGCTACGGTGACCACTTACCATCAGGTGGGCCGTATGCTTGTTTGCTACCTTGCCTCCGTGGCGCAGCGGTAGTGAATGTGACTGCTGTGCATGAGGTCTCGGGTTCGAATCCCGGGTCGGGCCAACAAAAAAGTTATTGGGTTTTTCTGTATATCTCCTGCGCAGATGGCCAGTCTCCGTTAAGACTGTCTGCCGTGGTCGAAATCGTCGAAAATTAGTCTTTTTCTTATTTAACAACCCCTCTCTATCACCTAAACCCTGTTGGCCTACTTATGGGGCACCTGTATAATATGTTGAATCTTTTGTCCATTGTAATACAAAAGATGACATCCCTATTAAACAAAACTCCCCTACTTGCGTACCATTTTTGAACGCGCTAATCTCAGGAACTACTGGTTCGAATTGAAAAATTATTTTAGTGTTGGATAGCCTATTTATCGAGGAAGGCTACGACCCACGGGGGCGGCGCAGTAATCATAAATGCGGGTGAATCCGCGGGCACATCTAGTATTTAAATAAATTAACTTTGAAATGAGAACTGTGTCTATCCGTAGGATAGTATATAAAGGGCTGATATTATTACTGTTTTAGTAACAGTGTTTTTAAGTCAACGCGAGAGACTTGCGCATGCGGTAGCAGCTTCTAGCGTCTTTACAAACTTCTTTAGTGTCACCTGTGCAACCTGTAACAACCTGTAACGGTTATGCAAGGTGTTATTGTTAAGAAACTTGTTTATTTTGCAATAAAAAATGGCGACGAAAGTAGGGCAGTCTTCTTGAATAGGGATGTCATCTTTTGTATTACAATGGACAAAAGATTCAATATAATAATATACAGGTGTCCTTGAAGTGGGCCAACTGGGTTTAAGTGAAAGAGAGGGGTTGTTCAACAAGAAAAAAAAGAACCAAAAACAAGAAAGGGTATATATGTTATATCCTAATTATTTATTCATTTATTCATAACAAAAAATATTGTGTTGAACGTATTTGTTTAAATTAATAGTTTTTAACATCAATTGAAATTAAGTACTAAATTAAAATAAATTTGTGGATTCTCAATCTTATTAAGTAAGTAAATCTATTAAGAATTATATATTATTTAAAAAAAAATCATGTAATATTTAATACTAAATTTATGTCAATATTATTAATGCGTATGGAAGTTTGTTTGTTACGCTTTCACACCTTAAATACTCGATCGATCATCGTGAAATTTCGGATACACGTCAGGGGTATAGAAAAAGACATAAGTATTATCTTTTATCCAGAAAAAAAATGTTACCAAGCGAAGCCGCGGGAAATAGCAATTGGGAGATATTTACGAAAAAATATGTGATAGTTCTTTAGCCTTTATAAAAGCTATAGGAACCAAAACAATTAATTTAAAAAATGTCTGTTCGTTTGTACGCACGTCACGCAAAAACTACTGCACAACATTGAATGCGATTTCACAGTCTTCTTTCTTCTTTTCGTGTGGTTAGTGGCCAACCTGTTGTCAAGAGTTGTTCAAGCCGCCCGTAGGCCTCTGACATGGCTTAACGACTGCTGTCAATTTGACAACGACTGAGACCGACTTTTTACGTGCCCTCCGAAGCAAGGAGACTCTCAGATGAAATACCACTAAGCGGTCACCAATCTATAGACTGACCGCACCCAACGTTACTTAACCTCGCTAATCGTTTACCGTTCAGTGAGTGCAACTGGCTATGAGCGCCTCACAGTTGTATGGCTAGAGGTCTAACTTACAATCTGGTGCATGTGTCATCTTGATACGTCGCAGAGAAGTCGAGTTTAGTGCGCAGATCAACTTTTTCTTACATCCTAACTTAATATTATAAAAGCGAAAATGAGTTTGTTTGTTTGTTTGTTACCTTTTCACGCCTAAACCACTGAACCGATCATCCTGAAATTTTGCATATACGTTGACAGGTGTACAGAAACGGACATAGGCTACCTTTCATCCCGAAAAAATTACTGTTCCCGAGGAAAACAATAATAAGTTGTTATGATAATAGATGGCGCCACGTGTTTTTCGAATCATAATTGAATTATATTATCACAAGCAGAGTACAACCCGAACTGATTGTCAAATTCTAAATTATCGCGAGCGAAGCCGCGGGCAAAAGCTAGTGCAATAAAAAGATAGGTACTTCTAGACCCCACGCGAACGAAGTCACAGGCAAAGACTAGTTTATAATGTTCTCAAGACCGAATTTAGACCAGGGCGGCCAATTTTAACGGAGATTGGCCAATTACGCAGGCGATATTATAGTGCACAAGTGTGTGCGCAAACACAAGTGCACTCTCTGTTCCCTAACTCTCATGATCCGATGGGACGGTAATCCGACACGACCGGAGAGAGATCAGGCGCAGGACCAACAGCTTTACGTGCTTTCCGAGGCACGGGGGTGTCTAACACCGCCAACTTTTTAACTCCGGGCTGCTATTGAGATTTCTTAACAGAAAAACTTAAGGGATTAAATATAATGACCACCAAAAATACTAATTGCGCAGCAAAATATGCTTACTAAAATATACCATAACGAGCACCTATACGCCTCAAATCACTGCATTCCGTTTCGGAAGGGTTAAGTTATGTTAGGTTCCTTCTTAAACCCACCCAAAGTTAAGTTTGATCTCTTTAAATATACTTTTGGTGTGCAATTAGTATTTTTGGTAAGCATATTTTGCTGTGCAATTAGTATTTTTTTGCTGTGCAGTTAAATACTACCCAAAACTTAATACCTTTTTGTTGGCCCGACCCGGGATTCGAACCCGAGACCTCATGCACAGCACATTCACTACCGCTGCGCCTTGCTGCCTGCAAGGCGTTAAGAGCTAGTCTATACGAATATTATAAAGCGGAAAGATTAGGTTTTTTGTTGGTTTGTAAGGGTTTAGCTCAAAACTACCCAATCGATTTTACAAATTCTTTTACTATTAGAGAACTTTATTATCACCGATGGTAATAATACACTCGTTGATAACAAATCGGTCACAATACTTTTTTAAAATAAAATATATACTTAGTATAATATAGTATATTATGCTATAATTTATTTTAAAACAGTATTGTGACTAACATAACCTTTTACACGAGTAAAGTCGCAGGTAAAGGCTTGTTAACCTCTGAGTCTTCTTCAGAGGTTAATGAAAACACTATGTGGGTCTGTGTGTCTGTATGTTAGTGACAGGCATAACTCCGGCACCACTGGACCGATTGACTTGTAATTTGGTGTGCAGACACCTTGGGGTCGTACCTCGGTCGAGTTTGAATATGGGCCCTGTGGGTCAAAAAACCCTTGAGATGTAGGGGTCTTTTAATATAATAAAAATATATAATATTTTATCATATACACACAACGCCATCTAGCCCAAACTAAGCAGAGCTTGTACTATGGGTACTAGACAATGGATAAACATACATACATACTTTTTTGTTTGTAAATACATACATAATTATACATAGAAACACCCAGACGAAGACAAACATCCATATTCATGCACACAAATGTTTGACTTGTGCGGGAATCGAACCCGCGAGACCTCAGGCGTGGCAGTCGGTTACACTGACCACTACGCCATCGAGGCCATCTTTTCTTTTCATTACTTTTACATTTAAGACGAAGAGGTTGAATCCTGGGTTTTTACACCCATCTCGTTTATTATAAACTAGCTGTTACCTGCGGCTTCGTCCGCGTAGATTTTAACTAAAAAGTGTTGGTCGCCGCGGATCAATGTAGCCTTTGTTACTCCTTATAACATCAGCTATCTGCCAGTGAAAGTCCCGTCAAAATCGGTTCAGCCGTTTCGGAGATTAGCCGGAACAAACAGACAGACAGACACAAAAATTTTAAAAATAGATGTTTTCGTATAGGTACCTTATATACTTTTATATACATTAGATAAAAAGCTGTTATTTTGACATTACAAACAGACACTTCAATTTTATTTATTTGTATAGATTTGTATAGACTAGGGCGGGTCGTTTGCTCGCCAATTTTGTTTGTCCGACAGTTTTCGTTGTAAGTTGGCTGCACTTGTTGCTTCAACCTGTTGTCAAAGAATCCTTGTCAATACTTTATCTGTTGGAAAATAGCATCGGTAGCCTAACGGGAGACCGTTGAACTGCCATTCAGGCGTTTCGAGTTCGAACCCAACGCACGAAGCTCTGATTTTTCGAAGTTATGTGTGTATTAAGGCCGGGACTCCACCAAAGCGGAGATGTGTGCGGTGTGCTGTGTGCTGTGCGAGAAGAGATGTTCTTCAGCTCGGGTGCGAGGCGTTGAGTGACATCGCTCACTGCACGCCGCTCACATCTCCGCTTCCATCGCGCCATACAAATATTACACATCTCCGCACAGCGAACTCCACTGAAGCTGAGCGGAGAGGAGATGTGTCAATAACACAATTCTATTGGTTGTTTAAAAAACATCTCTCCGCTCGTCTCGTCTCCGCTTTGGTGGAGTCTAGACTGAGCCGAGCGAAATGTGCCAAAACAGGCGGTCACAGTTAAGTGAATAAAATCAACACTTTTTGTCTAATACAAATATAAAATATACATTTACCATAACAATGAATGTGTTTACAATCACTCCGTGTAAAAACTTAAAATAATTAATATTTTCGCTTACAAAATTACGTAAATTTGCACGAAAAATGCAAAAACGTAAGCTCGTGTTACGTGATTTTTAGATTATAAGAGCAGAAATCTATCCTATTTTACAGCTTAAACGAAACATAAATAGTTATATTACAATTTGTCCGTCTCAAATATTTAAGTTATTATTGGTTGACAATAAATATACATATTTATAAAAAAAAGCATTTCAAATCCTCCATACAATTTTACTATGGTGGCCGCGCGCCGATTTGAATATGCACCGCACGAGCTCTGTTATTATCGGTCTTACGCTCAGCGCAGTATTAAATAGTTAATTATAGCTCTTAACGGTGAAGGAAAAGGGCAGGCCTGATATGCCATGTAGAGGTTTCAGGCTCGAACCCAAGGCATTAAATTTCAAAAATTAATATGCACAACACTTCGGAATCTCAGAGCTTCCGAAGTTTTGTGCAAATTAAATACTAAATGTTCCCGCGGTTTCACCCGCGTTTATCGTTACTGCGCCGCCTCCGTGGGTCATAGCGTGATGTTATATAGTCTATAGCTTTTCTCGATAAATAGGCTATCCAACACTAAAATAATTTTTCAAATCGAACCAGTAGTTCCTAAGATTAGCGCGTTCAAACAAACAAACAAGCTCTTCAGCTTTATAATATTAGTATACATATGTATCCCTATCAAGACGTCGTATGTAGGTATTCGGAAAACTCATCTGATTGTGAATTTTCTTTTGTGAATTGATCTATCTATCTCGTGACAAATACCAGTAGTTCTGATTGTGAATTTTATTTTGTGAATTGATCTATCTATCTCGTGACAAATACCAGTAGTTCCTGAGATTAGCGCGTTCAACCAAACAAATAAACAAACTCTTCAGCTTTATAATATTAGTATCTATATATTAATACGTGAAGCGAAAACTTTGGATCCCTTTTTACGAAAATCGGGTGGACGGAGGAGTATGAAATTTCGCACACTCATAGTTTATACAGAGAAGAAGTGACGAATGCTAATATTTATATAAAATATGCATTAGTAATACATTAAATTAATGAAAAAACACTACACGTACACAACCATGCATTTGACACACGCAGTCGAAGCGCGTAACTATGGTTACATATGTCAATATACAAGTATAATGACATGACATAATATATATTATATCAGTTGGTTGAATTTCGAGCACTAGGCGACCGCTAGTAGATGTAATTATTGCTCGCTTTAACGGTGAAAGAAAATATCGTGAGGAAACACGGATACCTGAGCGTTTTTCATAATGTTCTCGTAGATAATTATGTAAAGTATGTATGTATGTTGACGGCCTCGATGGCGTAGTGGTTAGTGTAACCGACTGCCACGCCTGAGGTCGCGGGTTCGATTCCCGCTCAAGTCAAAACATTTGTGTGCATGAACATGGATGTTTGTCTTGGTCTGGGTGTTTCTAAGTATAATATGTATGTATTTACAAAAAAAGTATATAGGTATGTATGTTTATCTATTGTCTAGTACCCCTAGTACAAGCTCTGCTTAGTTTGAGCTAGATGGCGTTTTTTTTTTTTTATTTTGCTCGTCCAAATGACCACTCTCCACCTGATAGTAAGCAGTCGTGTGGTCTAAGAGCAGTGGCCTCCACATCGCCCCCACAGTAGCCGAGGTGATGTTGAGGTATATATATATGTTTATCCATTGTCTAGTACCCATAGTACAAGCTCTGCTTAGTTTGGGCTAGATGGTGTTGTGTGTATGTGGTAGAATTGTTTTTGTTATTATTAAAGCCTGTACTGTGTCAGCGTTGTGGCTTTTGCGTATCCCTTCTCACGCTGAGCAGAGGTCCGTGCCCAGCAGTGGGACCAGTTTTATATACAGGGCTGGTATACTGTTACGCATAGGTCTCGAGTTCGATCTCAAAGCGCGCATCTTCCTTCAATCCTGGGTTCTTTAAGCGGGG
Organism: Catocala sponsa; assembly: GCA_963564715.1. Classification (NCBI taxonomy): domain Eukaryota; kingdom Metazoa; phylum Arthropoda; class Insecta; order Lepidoptera; family Erebidae; genus Catocala; species Catocala sponsa. Next base: position 2,283,245 of record OY751356.1, on the reverse strand, counting down.
CGTGAAAAAGCATCTTCTCAGGCCGTCAAAGTAGAGACCTCAACATCGCCTCGGCTACTGTGGGGGCGATGTGGAGGCCACTGCTCTTAGACCACACGACTGCTTACCATCAGGTGGAGTGTGGTCATTTTGAGGAGCAAAAAAAAAAAAAATCTCTGATAATAATAATGGCCAACGCAGGAAATATTATAATGCACAAGTATGTGCGCAAACATAAGTGCTCTCTCTGTTCCCTCTCTCATAGTGTGATGATACGTCACGATACGACCGAAGAGAGATCAGGCGCAGGACCAACGGCTTTACGTGCTTGCCGAAGCTCAGGTGTCTGCATCACTGTCAACTTCCTAACTGCTGATAGCTATTGATAATTTCTAGGCAGGAAAATTCAATAACTAATTGTTGGCCCGACCCAGGCTTCAAACCCAAGGATACGCAGAGCTGTCTTCCACTACCCTTAGCGGATATGTGAAGCCTGCCAACACGAACTTTTGAAGTGAAAACTTCATTAGGCGCGTTGAGCACTTCTTGGGTGAATAAAAATCATGGACCTCGCGTCATCGTCACCGAACGCTTTCCATTTTTGAATTATTTTTGGTTTATAATAATAATAATAATAATAATATGTTTATTTATTTATTCAGACAGCGTCCATAATGTTAGTAACAATTTTTCTTACGGTATGTTAGTACATATTTTCAAGAAACTACCTACTTAACCAAGACTCGAATGAACCCCTTCATTATGTCGGAGTCATACTTTTCTGAAATGACCTTTAGGATGCCATTATTGCTACTCCTCTCTCTTGTAAGGAAGACACCCGTTTGCGGTCTATAGCATGGAAGCCGATGGACTCTTGTTTCTGCAAACATTTTCGAGGCGCTACAAAAGAAGTGTTTATGATCAAGGATTAAAGTTTTCATTTCTGTTGGCAGTCCCCAAAGACGGCCCCAAATTTTTTTTCGTGATAAAGTACTCCCTCATGTGCATATCCCCTCGCCATAACGGGATGCGAGATGGTTATGTTGAGCTCTCCCGAGGCTTCGAGACTTGCAACCAACAGCCCACGGTGTGCTAACTCGCTGCCTTTATGATGGATGGGCTGCCAGAACTATAATTTAACCCGTACTGGGTCAGCGTGGTGGACTATGCCCCAACGCTTCTCTCACTGAGATGAGGCCTGCGCCCAATAGTGGGATAATTAGGGTTCCGTACCAAAAGGGTAAAACGGGACCCTATTACTAAGACTCCGCTGTCCGTCTGTCTGTCTGTCACCAGGCTGTATCTCAGAACCGTGATAGTTAGACAGTTGAAATTTTCACAGATGATGTATTTCTGTTGCCGCTATAGCAACAAATACTAAAAAACAGAATTAAACAAATATTTAAGGGGATTTTTTGCTCATTTTTGCTCGATATTTATAACAGCAACAGGTAGACGTTTGAAATATTCACAGAATATTTAGTTAAATAATCACTTTAAAAATAAATAATTAAATTAAAATAAAACAAATATTTAAGGGAGGCTCCCATACAACAAACGTGATTCTTTTGCCGTTTTTATAGATAATGGTACGGAACCCTTCGTGCGCGAGTCCGACTCGCATTTGGCCGGTTTTTAATATAGGGCTGATATTATATATTATTATATTCTGACTAATAAATGCGAATGTGAGTTGTTTGTTTGTTTGTTACGCTTTCACGCCTGAACTACTCGGCTGATCACCATGAAATGTCGCATACATGTTATCAGGAGTACAGAAAAGCCCATTGGTTATTTTATTCAGAACTAGATGTGCCCGCGGTTTCACCCGCGTTTATCGTTACTGCGCCGCCCCCGTGGGTCGTAATGTAATGTTATAATATAGCCTATAGACTTCCTCGATAAATGCGCTATCCAATATTAAAATATTTTTTCAATTCGGACCAGTAGTTCCTGAGATTAGCGCGTTCAAACAAACAAACAAACTATTCAGCTTTATAAAATTGGTATAAGTAAGTACTGCTTCCGAGGGATAGCAATTTATTAAAAAACCCACATTTATTGATTAACGCGTAAAATCTAATCCTAATCCTAACTATCCTAACCTAACTTCCTAATCCTAATCCTAATTCTAACTAATCCTAACCCTAACTAATATTATAAAAGCGAAAATGAGTTTGTTTGTTTGTTACCTTTTCACGCCTAAACCACTGAACCGATCATCCTGAAATTTTGCATATACATTGTCAGGTGTACAGAAACGGACATAGGCTACCTTTCATCCCGAAAAAATTACTGTTCCCGAGGAAAACAATAATAAGTTGTTATGATAATAGATGGCGCCACGTGTCTTTCGAATCATGATTGAATTATATTATTACAAGCAGAGTACAAACCGAATTGATTGTCAAATTCTAAATTAACGCGAGCGAAACCGCGGGCAAAAGCTAGTTGTATATACAATGCGATATTAACACTCAAATCTCTATCTTTTCAGTATATATATATATAAAAAATCAGAATAAATTAAAATGGCGCTATGCGAGAGTCAGTTGGACTGCGCGCTGCCGCAGCTTAAACGGGAAGAGTGCAGTAGTGAAGAGAGCCAGAAGGAGAGCCCAGAGAAGAAGCCCAAGTTGGAGCCCAATGGTGATATATATGGGCTAAATCAAGGTATGTTGTTATCAATCTTTCAATCGATCAATCAATCAATCATAATGAAAAAACACTACACGCACACAACCATGCATTTGACACACGCAGTCGAATCGCGTTCGTAGTATTTCGGCATTGTTCGTCTGACGTCGTACAATTCTTTGTAACTATGGTTACCTATACCTTTTTTATATGTAATAGAGAAAAACAGAAAACAAAGTAGCAAGCTTAGGAATTTTGGTCGAATTTTGACCACTAGGTGACCGCTAGTTCTTTTAATTATATCTCCTAAATTGGACGTACTTTCTGAAAACGTTCCAACCCACACTCGGGTTAAAATCGAGTTATTATTAGCAAATTAGTCACGGGGTTACTATTTACTAGCTGGAACAATGTGGTAGCTCTACTATCACTCTAAATATGAAATCATGACTTAGCAGCCCAACCCACATGTATGAAGAAGCAAAACGGGATTGAACTTCAATCACGATTATCTCAAAATGTTAACTTTGTGGCTTGGAACGTTTTCCAGAAAGTACGACCAATTATTTTGTTAATCAATCATTATATGAATTAAGCACGCAATCTATCAAACACTATTAATTATTAAGTATATTAATCCATTATTTATTAGTCTATCAATCAAGCTATTTATCAGTTAGGCATTCTACTAATCAAGCGCTAAATTATTCAATCATTCTATCTATCAGTTAAGAAATCTATGTATTAAACACGCTATCAATTAATCAGTTTATCAAGCAAGCAAGCTATTAGATAAGCCCTCGACTAATCAATTATTCTACCATCAGTGTCTGTAAGAATTAGTCACTTTATCTATTAAGCACACTATTTATTAATTAGTGTTAAAATCATACAAATCAGCGATGATTAGTCTATAGCGTACTCACAGCGCCGTGGCTCATATAGTTAGTCCACCTCCTACGGGTTCAATCCTCCCACACGCGATAAAAAATTGGTTAGTGCCAAATATTTGATGTTGTCTTCTTTGTGTTTCTTTTTATACAACTAAGGTGGCAAACAAGCATACGGCCCACCTGATGGTAAGTGGTCACCGTAGCCTATAGACGCCTGCAACACCAGAGGCATCACTTGCGTGTTGCCGACCGTTTAGGAAAGTAAAAGGAGCGAGAAGGAGGAAAGAGGGTGATTGGGCCTCCGGCAATCTCACTCACCGAACGAAACAACAGTAGGAATACTGTTATTTCACGTCGATATTCTGTGAGAGGATAGTCCTTCACCGGTCGAGCCGTCACATTCATGCTGAAATAAGCGAGGCTCTGCTACTCAACTGTGTCCTCCGCGACTTATGATTTGTTCCTTACACAAGGGTTGCTTTAAAAAAACATTTATACATAGTCACACGTCGGCGACGACGTCACAGCCTGACGCGGTATCATGGGCATAATCGCTGCTACTGGGATTTCTTTTTATTATTTTATTTAAAACTTTATGCACAAAATAGTACATCGGTGGACTTAATGTCATAGGAATTATGTACCAGTCAACCATTGGGTGATGCAGAGATAAAAAGTAGTAGGTGCACACATTAGCATTATATATATACTTACATATTAAACATATACTAAAGAATATCATAATAGTAACGATATATTACATAATATATACATACATAGATTCACGCCTGTTTGGGCCCTGGGTAGGCAGAGACTACGGATTTCCATTTGCTACGATCCTGACACACTTCTCTGGCTTCATTCACTTTCATCAAATTCCTCATACACGCCCGTCGGTTCAAGGAGCTCTTAACCTGGCCTTTGTCCAGAACGCCTCCGATCTGGTCAAGATACATACCAATAACATATTATATAATCTAAATAAAATATATACAAATATATTATATAGATAGATACATACATGCGTATTATATTATTGATGAGATGAATCTGATAAACTGTCAAGGAGGAAAGCACGTACTTTCACCTTTGAAGTCAAAGTCAAAGTCAAAAATAATTTATTCACTTAGGTCACAAAGTAACACTTATGAACGTCAAAAGGGTTAGTGAGTTTGTTACATTAAAATTTACTGAATTTACATTTATGTTAGTTGCAAGGTTCAGACAAAAGGATGAGCCTATGAGAAGATACCTGCAAGAAATTCAAGGCCACTCTTTTAAATCACCATCAACACCTTGAAAGTGTAACGGTTTGTGGACATCCTGACTTCATGAGGGAGCCCATTCTATAATGGACTGGACGAAAATCCCAATAACACTGCCCAGTAATCGAACCCGAGACCTCATGCACAGCCGTCGCATATACTAATGTCTATTTTCTCTCTATGCTCAGTGCCTGGTGGTCTACCATTGAGTGTGGATTACCGTTCCCCGGTGTCGCATTTCGTACCGCCAGCTGTCGAACTGTATGCCGCGAGACACAAACAGGAGCAGAACAACACCGGTAAGTATTAACCAGTTTACCAAGAACCTTGTAGTTTTACCCGTCTTACCGCTTGTTTATCGTGGCAGTTTTGCCCACCTTGCCAATAGTTTTACCCATCTTGCCGCTTATTTTACCCATCTTGCCGCTTATTTTACCGTTGTGGTTTTACCCGTCTTACCGCTTGTTTATCGTGGCAGTGTTACCCACCTTGCCACTAGTTTTACCTATCTTGCCGCTTATTTTACCGTTGTAGTTTTACCCGTCTTACCGCTTGTTTATCGTGGCAGTTTTACCCACCTTGCCACTAGTTTTACCCATCTTGCCGCTTATTTTACCGTTGTGGTTTTACCCGTCTTACCGCTTGTTTATCAAGGCAGTTTTACCCACCTTGCCACTAGGTTTACCTATCTTGCCGCTTATTTTACCGTTGTAGTTTTACCCGTCTTACCGCTTGTTTATCGTGGCAGTTATACCCACCTTGCCACTAGTTTTACCTATCTTGCCGCTTATTTTACCGTTGTAGTTTTACCCGTATTACCGCTTGTTTATCGTGGCAGTTTTACCCACCTTGCCACTAGTTTTATCCATCTTGCCGCTTATTTTACCGTTGTGGTTTTACCCGTCTTACCGCTTGTTTATCGTGGCAGTTTTACCCACCTTGCCACTAGGTTTACCTATCTTGCCGCTTATTTTACCGTTGTAGTTTTACCCGTCTTACCGCTTGTTTATCGTGGCAGTTATACCCACCTTGCCACTAGTTTTACCTATCTTGCCGCTTATTTTACCGTTGTAGTTTTACCCGTCTTACCGCTTGTTTATCGTGGCAGTTTTACCCACCTTGCCACTAGTTTTACCCATCTTGCCGCTTATTTTACCGTTGTGGTTTTACCCGTCTTACCGCTTGTTTATCGTGGCAGTTTTACCCACCTTGCCACTAGTTTTACCCATCTTGCCGCTTATTTTACCGTGGTAGTTTTATCCACTTTACTGTGGAAGCTGCACCCACATACCTTAACGCTTTTTTACCTTGGAAGTTACACCCCACCGTCTCCGTGCCTCGGAGAGCACGTTAAGCCGTCGGTCCCGGCTGCCATGAACATCTATGGCAGTCGTTATTGGGAGAGTGTCGACACAAAAGATCCCACTGGGTCGAAATGTCCGCGGTCTGCACTGACTGGCTCCCACATAAGATAAGATAAGATACACACCACCGTCTGTCAGTACGTTTGGAAGTATTTACCCATCTTACCGTTATTTTAACTGTGGAAGTTTTACTTGATTTTTGATTTTATTGTGAAAGTTTTATCTGTGGCAGTGTTTTCCATCTTGCCGCTTTTTTACCAAGGAAGTTTTACTCATATTACCGCTTGTTTTACAGTGGAAAATTCACCCACTTTACCGCTCGTTTGATCGTCATCTCTGTTTGAGTACGTTTGGAAGTATTTACCCACACACTGCTTGTTTAACTGTGATAGTTTTATCCACATTACCTCATGTTTAACTGTGGAAGTTTTACTGTACCACTTTACCGCTTGTTTTACAATGGAAGACATATATCACACCACATACATCACACCACATCACATCACATCACACCACATAACAGTAAATCACCCCACATCACATCTTTTACACTCCACTCCACATCTCACCCCTTGTTACCAATTCGCACTAACCATACTACGCAAAAACATAACATATCTCATTTTTTTTTTGTACTTTCATTTCATCATATTCTATTGTCGAACTATTGTATTTGAACGAAAGAGGCTAGATCCCACAACACAGGGAATCCTAGTGTGGGTCTAGGGCCTCAATCCATGTATTGCTTGTTCTTTATGAGACAATAAACTATTAAACTCGCTTTACTGCTTGTTTTACAGTAAGTTACCGCTTGTTTTCCCATGAAATTTTTACCCACATTGCCGCTTGTGACTAACGCTCAAATTTTACCCACCTTACCGCTTGTTGCCGTGGATGTTTTACCCACCATTCCTATTGTTTACCGTGGTAGTTTTAGTTTTACCAGCTGTTGCTGGCTAGTAGCGTGGATGTATTTCCAGCTTAGTGCCGTGGATGTAGTTGTAGCGACTCCACACAGGCCATCCCCTCTTTCTACGACTAGTCCAGTTTATGATATAGCGCTCCCCCTTTTTTTTATCGTGGGGGAATGCTTTGACGCATACCTTTCCGCGGAAAAGGGGAGCGGAGAGGTTATGTCGGGCTCACCCGGGAGAAGATGGAATGTCCCGGGTACTACCAACTAAACCCATCACGGTGTGCCAGGTCGCTGCCTTGAGTGGTGGGTGGGTCGCTGGAACTGAAACTACATCCGTGACCCATCTAGCAGTGCCCAACGCAGGCAAGGAATGCTTGTGGGCGACGACATGTATAGCGTTCCCCTACACCAACCGTCAAGGTTGTATTAGGTGGACCCACTGTACCTTCTAGTGCCCGAAAGCACCTTCCGGGACCAGTTATAGACAGGTCTTGTCCCCAAATCTCGAGTCTCCATCCTAACCTCAGAAATCCGGTTCTCGTAAGCGAGCTACCTCGTGCCCAAGTGACACTACCTATTCTCCAGATAGGTACCGGAGCAATAAAGCCGCTCACCACTCGCAATTCTGGTAGTTGCTAACGAAAACCTTGCTGAAGCCGACGGAGAAGCCGCCTCCCATATCTCCAGTATGGTACCGGAGCTGTATAAGGCACGCTCACTTCCCGACGTACATCCATACGCCTACCCAAATAGGCCTACAAGCCGGGTGTGGTCCGAGTCACCCAGCTATGACTCTTACTTGCTGAGCAGGCAAGCGCCCGAGATGCGTTGTGGCAATGAAACCACACTGCTACGTCGCTAAAGACAACTCCGTGCCTCGCGCGACCGACTGGTTCGCACTAGCCGCGCCTGAGTCCGACGCTCGAACGCCACGTGCTTGCCGAACAACGAACATGTTGTCCTCAGCGGCTAACCACATACCCCTGCGAGTCCAACACCAATGTCAGGCACCGCGCACTCTAATCAGCGGTCGATAGAACACACCTTTCGAGGCCCAGTAGGCTTCCTGACCCGCAGTACCGTGGTCCAAAGGGGGAGACCCCTAGATCGCCCCACGAAACCCTATCTACTCGAGTCCAGTAGATAGGGACTCCACACAGGCCACGAAGTTACAACAAATTACAAGAGATGGCTCTGTTCACAATTACACCCTTCGCAAATCAAATCAAAATCAAAAATAAATTTATTCAAGTTAGGTTACAAGGTAACACTTATGAATGTCAAAGTTACACAAAAATTTTCTGTGAATTTACATTTACTGCCACGTTCAACAAAGCAAGGGTGTAGGGCTCATGAGAAGAACGGGCAAGAAACTCATGGCCACTCTTTTTAATCGCCAAGTTTACAATAATTTTTTTTTTTTTAATTATAACTGTAAGGTGCTGCAATACAAGGTTTGCGCGATTAAGGATTGTATCGCCAGTCGCGTATAATACCGCCATCTCTTGACATTTGTTGTAATTACTTGGGCTGTATGGAGTCTGTTCTTTGTGTCCGTTGTTTGAATGTTTGTAAAGTCCCCCGCGAGACAGGCATTATTCCTAGAGCCAGAGTTGTATTTTTATTTTAGTTACAAGATCAGTAGATTATGCTTGTGTAGTTGTCAAGAAAAATATTTAAGGAAACTAGCATATTATTTATGTAAGTGTTCTACATAATATGTACAGTCACCTGTAATAGTGCATGGATATCTTAAGGTCCAAAATCCTGTGAACACTCGAAGTAGAATGAATATGAATGAACTAGATGGCGTTGTTTTATATATATTGCAACGCGTACTCATTTTAGTAAATATGTGAAATTTATAAGAAATTTTAATCTCAACCGGAAAGGCACTCGAACACAGGAACAGAATAGCGAGTCATCGAAAGTATCTCTAAAATAAACTACCCACTATAAATTTATAAATTTACTAGTTTTTGCCCGCGGCTTCGCTCGCGTTAATTTAGAATTTGACAATCAATTCAGGTTGTACTCTGCTTGTAATAATATAATTCAATCATGATTCGAAAGACACGTGGCGCCATCTATTATCATACGAACGTTATTATTGTTTTCCTCGGGAACAGTAATATTTTTCGGGATGAAAGGTAGCCTATGTCCGTTTCTGTACACCTGTCAACGTATATACAATCGGTTCAGTGGTTTAGGCGTGAAAAGGTAACAAACAAACAAACAAACTCATTTTCGCTTTTATAACATTAGTTAGGATTCGTAATTCTTGGCTTTTTGTTTTACCCGAAATGTTTTATTTTTTAAATAAATTATTAAGAATAGATATTAAAAAAATGTTTACAGGAAATTTATTAAAATGGAATTGCATACTAAGAAATATACTCCTTTTTATTTTATAAGTCATAAGTCATTTATTTCTGAACAAATTACATTTGTGTTGAAAATAATTTTGCATTTAGTAAAATAAAAACAAAAACAAGCACATTAATATCATGAAAAAGTTAAATACAATTGAAATATAATATAATAAGGTCAACAATAATTAAATAATTAAAACACAATTTCATTCATTTCATGTCAAAAAAGATATATATATAAACCAGTCAGAACAATGTTAAAAGTCGAAAAATAAACGCTAGAATACACAATATAATTAGCAATTTCAAAAGAGATAATAATATGCCTTAAATGGATTTAGATGTGAATATAAATTCAAAAATATCAACATTAAAGTATATACTTATAATATAATTACTATTCGACAAGATGAAAAATAAATTTAAATAAAATAGAAATTACTACAATATATGTTCTTTATCATTTAAAAATTCATCTATACTATAATAGCATTTTCTTAGTAAATATGTTTTTAATTTATTTTTAAATAGAATTGAATTTTGTATGACTTTTAGTTCTGTTGGTAATTTGTTGAACAACAACACAGCTTGATAACGAGTGCTATGATGAACTATATTTAGTTTAAGTTGTATTATCGTAGGAAGGTCTTTTCTGCGAGTTGTTAATCTGTTTTCTCCCTGTGTTGCTGTTTCAAAACTATGAAGGTGTTTGATAAAGTTCCCCAATAATACTAAAATATAAAGACTTGGTGCCGTTAAGACTCCCAGTTCCAAAAAGTGAGTTTTACATGACTCGGTTTGTTGTAATCTTAGCATCGTTCTTATAGCCCGTGCTTGTAAATTAAATGCTGCGCGTATGTTATACTTGTAGGCTTCGATCAAATATACCATAGGCATAGATGCACATTCTCATACATCCGCGTCAATATGTGGCACTGACCAGTACTACTTACTTATAAGTGTCTGCATTTATTATGCAATCCAGTAAATAAACCGGAATAACCATTGAACGCCCACTGAGAAACATTTTGTAATAGTTTAGTTAAAACGCGTCAATGTAAAGCGTCCTAAGTGTGTTACTCGCGATACGCAAGCGTACTAAGTATATGGTACGGTCTCCACCGTAGTAGTGGTGTCGATTCGCTCTCGCTTACGGGCAGCGCACGCAAGAGTGAGTGGGACAGGTGCATAATATAGCGCATACGACTGATTTATGCACAGTTTTGTTGGGGCCGTTTTTCGAGCGACGATCGTGCATCTATGGTATATTTGATCGATGCTTGTAGCTATTGCCCCAAAACTGGATACTATACTTAGAGCTTGGATTCTACTAAAGCGTAGTATACCAGCTTAACTTGGGCTACAGTTAATTCCTCTCTGAGACTTCGAATCGCATAGCAAGCTGAACTAATTGTACTGGTAAGTGAGGCTATTTCTTGTTTCCAATTCAAGAACGAGTCAATAATAACTCCTAGAAATCTGACACTTTCCACTACATCAGTTTTTACACGCTGAGACGCGACACTTAGGCTTGCACTATTTCTAGCTGTAGATTTAAAAGTATACATTTTGTTTTATTTGTATTATCTTATCTTATCTTATCTTATGTGGGGGCCAGTCAGTGCAGACCGGCGACACTTCGACCCAGTGGGATCTTTTGTGTCGACACTCTCCTCTCCCAATAACCACTACCATAGATGTTCATGGCAGCCGGGACCAACGGCTTAACGTGCTTTCCGAGGCACGGAGCAGGCGATAATTGTCAATCAATACGCACATAATTTCGAAAAGTTATATAAATTCCGAAAGTCAGAGATGCGCGACGTGGGTTCGAACCCGAGACCCTCTGCATTGCAGTTTGTTGGTCTCCCCACTGAGCTATCGCTGCTCTTCACCACCCCTACGTTACATAGGTAGTTTCGAAGTTATATGCGTATTAAATAGTTAATTATCTTTATTTGTATTAAGTATTAGATTATTTGCCCCAGACCAATTTCCAAAAGCTGTAAGCACTGTGTGTATTTTAATTTCTAAATTTGTTATGTTATCTGCAGCTACTATGGCATTGGTATCATCAGCAAAAACCACTAGCTTTGTCTCTGGTTCAACTTTCTTAATGTACTCTGTCAGATCATTTATAAATAAAATAAAGAAGATTAGGCCTACTACAGAGCCTTGGGGCACACCACGATGTACAGTCGTTAGATTCGATGTATATATCTGTTCAAATCCTTCCACAATTGATTTAATTTTGACTAATTGCTTCCTATTGTTTAAATAGGAACAGTACAGTAAAACATTGTCTCGTATTCCATAGAGCTCGAGTTTTCTTATCAATATAGCGTGATCTACAGTATCAAATGCGGAAATAAGGTCCAAAAATATACCTACAACTTTTTCCCTGTTATTAAGTTTGCAAACAACATAATTAATTAACGTTTCTATTGCTTCCGTAGTTCCGATGGACTTCTGATAGCCAAACTGATGGCAGTTTAGAATTTTATTTTTGATCAAATGCTTCATATTCTTTCATTATTTTTTCAAATAGCTTTGACAATACCGGCAACAAAGAGATCGGTCTATAGTTCCTGGATCTGTCCTGGACCCTTTCTTAAATATCGGCAATACTCTTGTAATTTTTAATTAATCAGGAAAGATACTAAAATTAATGCATTCATTAAAAAACATTGATAATGGAATAGCTAATATGTCAATATTTTCTTTAATATTTGTCAGGGGAATTTCATCATAGCCAAACGAATATTTATTGCCCATACCCTTAACCAGTATAAAAATGTGTCGGTGTAACTAAATTGAAGCACATCGCTGAGTCAACTCTCTGTATATTGTCAGTTAAATGATCAATTGCCAAATTTTCATTACAGTTGTGTAAAACTACTTTATTCTCAAAGTTAATTGAAAAGATGTTTGCTGTATCTAATGGATTAGTAATGATTTTATTATTAACTTTAAGCATAAATTCTTCGGATGTGACATTGTTTTGAACGTTACGCCGTGGATTTACTATTTACCAAATAGATTTGCTACAATTTGATGCAACTGCTATTTTCCTTCTAAAATCTTGTCGTCTTGCACGCCCAACAACTTTTCTGTATATTTTTAGATAGCTTTCCCGGTACTTTAGTATTGATTTGTCACAATATTTTTTGTTGAATGTGTTCAGAAAACGTTTTACTTTACTTGATGTTTTAATTCCATTAGTTAACCATGATGTCCTTCTTAGTTTTTTGCAAATAATCTTCTGCTTCAAATACTTTTGAATGCAAATCAGCAAACTTCCTTATAAATGTATTTATTCCCGTATTGCACTCTTGCTTGAGTAGACTTTGCCTGAATAGTTCCTTTTTGTCTTTACTATAAGTTCTTTTATTAATATAGATATACTCATTTTGACTTTAAAACTTCTACTTTTTCTAAACTGGTGGTGCAGAACAGGCCAGCACGTCCATCTGATAGACCATTATGATCCACTTTAACATCACTAATCAACTTAGGTATATTCGTTAATATATTATCGATGCATGAGCAAGAATCGTTGCTGATAAAAGTCGGAGAGTCATTGAAATATTTAAAATTGTAACATGAAAGTAAATTTTTCTTTGATTCATCATTAAGTAAATTAATATTAAAGTCACCGCAGATGATGAATTTCTTTTTAAACAAATAATAATAATAAGAAGAAGAAGATTTATTGTCATAAAAGAAATTACAAATACAAAACATTACAACATCAGAAATTTGGTTGGTCTTCCATTATTATTTGGAATCGATATAATTCTCCGCACTAGGCTAAGCCTGTCCTGCGGCAAATCGTAAGTTAAGGTCGATTTATCCAAAGGAATATTTTACATAAAGCGGTTTTGAACCGAGAATATAGATTATAATGTAAGTAAATGTTGTAGTAATTGTTCAAGTTTTTTAATAAATGTGTCAAAATTTTTATGGTTGTGAGTTATAGCAACAAACAATATGTAATTTTTTTTTTATGTCTTTGATACCAGATACTTCAAAGCAGTCAGTTTTATTTAACTTTTTACGTTTTTGTAGTTCTTCCACTTTTCTGTCATCAAGTTTTAAGATAAGTGTACCTCCTCTATTCTTATTGACTCTAGTACTATATGAAACTAGATTTATAGTTAAGAAGAGAAAATTGTTTTATAAGGAAATAATTCAGAAAATGTTCAGTTACACTAATATAATTTACCTCGATTAATAATTCAGTCAAATATATTTCAAGATCGTCTTTTTTATTATTTATTCCGCATAGATTTTGATGGTAAATATTTAGGTTTGAGACAAGTTTACTAGCGAAAACTTTTCTGTGTATTAGGTTGTGTAACAACTTTAAAGTAGTAGTGCACCGCCATCTATTGCGATTTAAATAAACTACATAACAGTTGTTGTATCGATTTCCGTTAGATGGCGTCAATTATCGGCTTATACCATTTTAGTTTTGAAATTGTTATGCATTTTCGCAGCTCACTGCACATAATCTCATGCCACACACACATTTCGCCAGCAATCGTATTAGTTCTTACCTGATAAAAAAGCGAGCCTATTAGCGTCTACCAGGCACAGGTTCAGACTCCGTGCTTCTACTGAAAAGTTCTTGACAAATCCAATAATACTGTCCAGTAATCGAATCTTGGATCTCATGTAAAGCAGTGACATATACTCCCGTTACGCCTCTAAGGCAGTCCTCTGATTGCCATAGCTTTTTTTTATACTACTTAGGTGGCAAACAAGCATATGGCCCACCTGATGGTAAGTGGTCACCGTAGCCTATGGACGCCTGCAACACCAGAGGCATCACTTGCGCGTTGCCTAACCTTAAAGGAAGGGAAGTGGGAAGGATAAGAAGCGGGAAAGGGGAAAGGGGGTGATTGGGCCGCCGGTACTCTCACTCACCGAACGAAACACAACAGTAGGAATAGTAGACAGTAGAGTAGTAGACAGTAGGAGTATCAGAGTCCGGAACTGTGCCTTTTCCGAGTTGATATATGTGCTACGACTTTTATTTTGCAGGCACAGTTCCGAGCTGATATTGACTATTTCTGGACAGAAAACTCCAAATAATCTTTGCAGTAACCGTGAATTAAACTCTAGCTTTGCGCCTTCGAAGCAGTTCTACATAATGTTCTCAAAGATATGTCGCACTCTTAATAAAACAGCGACTTAACTCATCTTTAACTTCTAATTGTGTGACTATAAATTGTACTATTATATTTGTATTAAGTAATTGCAACAGAGTTTAAATTTGTTTAATCCATAATACTCAGATAAGTCTCTGTTGTATTATAAGTGCGATGTGAAGTCTGCCAACCAGCACTAGGCCAGCGTGCTGGACTACGGCGTACTCCTCACACTGAGTAAAAGACCGTGGCCTGCAGTAGGAAAGTTTACATACAATTCCCTGCGATACAGGAATTAGTGCAAGAGTTGTATTTTAAAATAGAAGAAGAATCCTAACTAATATTATAAATGCGAAAATAAGTTTGTTTGTTTGTTACGCTTTCACGCCTTAACTACTCAACCGATCAACATGAAATTTTGCATACACGTTGTCAGGCGTACAGAATAGGACATAGGGTACCTTTCATCCAGAAAAAATAATTGTTGCAAACCTTTTTTTTTTTTGGTACCCAGGAAAAATGCTTGATGCACTATCCGCCGGTTAGGGGACGGCACCGGCGGAGCGTGTGGGACTCCCCATTCTGGTATACCCACTAAAAACCCTGGGGTGTTCCCTCTCTCACCCAATGGAGGGGCCTGTTGGGAGCTCTTAAAAGAATTGAGTCATCCATAGCAGGCCCCCCCGAATTGTTGCAAACCTAACCTAACCTAACTTACATATACGCGAGCGAAGCCGCGGGTGAAAACTAGTACAGAATAAATCCGACCTATAATAAAATTAACACGTCTATTTTCTTGTTTTAGTGTAAATTTCACAAATTGTTCATACTGAGGGAGCACTGTTACCCATAACAAAAGTGTACTCTTATCATGGGTATCAGAGTTTAACCTAACACTTATGTATAATCATTGTAGTTGTATGTGATTATTTTTACCATAGTTTTTAGTGTTATTGTACAACTCCCTTTTTTGTCAGATAAACTAATTTTTTTTTTTTTAATAATTATTCCGCCGGACCGATTTCGGCCACGGCGGCCAGTCTTCACAGAGACTGGCCAACTACGCAGGAGATATTATAGTGCACAAGTGTGTGCGCAAACAAGTGCACTCTCTGTTCCCTAACTCTCATGATCTGATGGGATGGTAATCCGACACGACCGGAGAGAGATCAGGCGCAGGACCAACGGCTTTACGTGCTTTCCGAGGCACGGGGGTCTCTTACACCGCCATCTTCCTTACTCCGGGATGTTATTGAGATTTCTTAACTGAAAGACCCACTAACTTTTTGTTGGCCCGACCCGGGATTCGAACCCAGCAGTTGCATTCAATACCGCTGCGCCACAGATATATATAATAAAGAGATCTATACCATTATTATAAAGAGGAAACATTTGTATTTTTGTTTGTAATTAATAAACCCAAAACTACCGAACTCCTTGACATTCCAAAGTTATGTGCGAATTAAATAGTTAATTATCGCTCGCTTTAACGGTGATGAAAAACATCGTGAGGAAACCTGCCTGTTTGAGAGTTCTCCATAATGTTCTCTAAGATATGTAAACTCTTGATACGACTTGACTCCCACTTTCCTTCATTCGTTGGAAAAAAGGTACCACACGGTTTTCCCCTCCTGCCTTAAATTTTCTTTGAAAATGGTTTACAAAATTCGTCATGTTACAAAAGAAAGAAAGAAAACATTATTTATTGCCACAAAGACTTAATAACTACTTAATAATTCAATTTCAAGGAGACCATTCAACATCAATGCTGAATGGTTTTCATTTAGCATTGATGTTGCGTACCAAGTGGCCAATCAACTTTCCTCTACTTTGTCTATGGTTCTTTAAAAAATTCGTCATGTAAGGAAAGAAAGAAAGAAAACATTATTTATTGCCACAAAGACTTAATAACTAGGTACTTCATAATTGAATTTCAAGGAGACCATTCAACATCAATGCTAAATGGTTTCCATTCAGCATTGATATTGCGTACCAAGTGGCCAATCAACTTTCCTCTACTTTGTCTATGGTTCTTTAACAACTTTTTTCCTCATAGGCTCAATTTTATCTGAACCTAGCAAATAACCTAAACGTATCTTTAGTAATATAGTAACCTCACTAACCTGTATATTCTGAAGTTCATAAGTGTTACTTTGTGACCTCAATGAATAACTGATTTTTGACTTCGACTCTACCTAAATATTTTTCTACCCAAAGTGGATTAAAAAATTCTTGTCGTAGTCAGTAGCCAATCAACTTTCCTCTCCATATCTATGGTTCTTTAACAAATGTATTTCCTCATAGGCTCAACCCTTTATCTGAATCTAGCAACTAACCTAAACGTAGCTTCAGTAACTTGGTAAACTTACTAACCTAGATATTTTGACGTTCATAAGTGTTACTTTGTGACCTAAATGAATAAATGTTTTTTAACTTTGACATTGACTCATTAAACATACGTAACACCTCTTTAATTGTTTTTCTTTCCTATTGATCCATTTATTTTTAACGTGGAGAAATATGGGCTTTTGCGCATTCCTCTCTGTGGAAAAAGGGGAGCAGAGAGGGTATGTCAGACTGACCAGGGGAAAGATAGAAAGTCTTGAATTCTACTGATTAAAACTACCACGATAAGCTAATGTTGGGTGGATCGCTGGAACTGAATTTATTTCAGCGACCAACCTTTTCATTCTTCTCCAACACCACATTTCATATGCCGCTAGCCTTTCTTTAAAGAAAGGCACCAATAAAAAAATCCATTTAATAGTATCACTAAATTTATAAAATAAAGTCCCCCGCCGCGTCTGTCTGTCTCTACGCGGTAAACTCAAACCCTACTGAACGGATTTTCATGTGGTTGCCAATAGGCAGTGATTCATGAAGAAGGTTTAGGTGTATAATTTGTTAAGATTTTTGGTTCTACCCGTGCTAAGCCAGGGCGGGTCGCTAGTCTCGTATAAAATATGACATTTATGAGCTTCGTTGCCATTCAGTACAGGTCACAAGGCATGAAAGCTCTTCACCCAGTATCCAGCACTCACCCTATGAATTGAACAAAAAATCGTTTGTGTGCTTAGAGCTCGCATCCGAGTTTTGTCTATTCAAAGCTATTGTTGACTCTTCTTCATGTCCATCCGAGTTAAAATCTCTCATCAGCTAGCGGAAGATCGTTGGACTGCCACGCAGAGGTCTCAAGTTCCATCCCGAGGTACACACCTCTGACTTTTCAAGGTTATGTGCGTATTAGTAAATTATCGCTCGCTTTAACGGTGAAGGAAAACATCGTGACGAAACCTGCATGTCTGAGAGTTCAACATAATGTTCTCGAAGATATGTCAAGTCTGTGAACTTTCACTAGGCCAGCGTGGAAGACTAGCCTAAACCTTCTCACGGTGAGAAGAGACCCGTACCCAGCAGTGAGTCAGTTTTATACAGAGCTGAAATTGTTATTATAGCTGACTGAAAGAGAGCCACAGTGGACAATTTAATACAGAGCTGATAATAATGTCCTTCATACTGAATTTCGGTCACGGCGGCCAGTCTTAACGAAGAATGGCCATCTGCGCAGGAGATATTATAGTGTACAAGTGTGTGCGCAAACACAAGTGCACTCTCTGTTCCCTAACTCTCATGATCCGATGGGACGGTAATCCGTCACGACTGGAGAGAGATCAGGCGCAGGAACAACGGCTTTACGTGCTTTCCGAGACACGGGGGTGTATAACACCGCCAACTTCCTAACTCCGGGCTGCTATTGAGATTTCTTAACAGAAAAACCCAATAACTTTTTGTTGGGCCGATCCGGGTTTCGAACCCGAGACCTCATGCACACCAGTCGCATTCACTACCGCTGCGCCACGGAGCAGACACAGCTGATATTGTTATTATCATTAAACCGTGCTGGACTAGCCTAGCTCGTCTCACACTGAGGAGAGTCCCACAGGAAGACAGTTCTATCATTATCATCAATGGCCACAACGTCTATGGTAGATGTTTGTGGCAGCGCTTGCAGGTTTTCGGGTTACCACATCGCCGTTGATGGCTATGTACCCCTATTGCATTCCAACATTTCTTGCTGCAGCGAACTCATATAAAGCGTATTTCTGTAGGAGGTCTTTTCTGCTTGAGACAGTTTAATACAGGGCCGATATTATTATAAGATTGGTCTCTGAGACTGGAACTCGGTCTGGTGGACCTTACTTATGATGTAATACTTTTCAGCGACGCCAAGTGGTCTGCCAACACCCGTGAAGCGAAAAAGGGGTCGGCCAAGAGTCGATAAGACCAGTCCAGAGTACTTAGCTAACTTGGCTGCTAGGAAACAGGCCAAAGAAATGGGTAAGTCTGGCAGTCGTGAAGACTATAACCTCTTGAACTGCTGCAGATTGATTTGATATCCAAAGTTTAAAATTTAACTACTTTATACGGATTTTATTGCGTTGTTTATTTGGAAAATAGTACTTTTGTATAATTTTGAATTTATTATACTGTTTTATAATTTTATTTTATTTTTATATAATATTAATAAATTTAGATTTACACATTTCGATTGCTTTTGAACAGCCATGATCACACAATATAGATTAAAAAAAATTATATAAAAGTATTGTTTAAAAAAAAACAACGTGATAAAATACGTATAAATTTATTTCAATGTAAATTCGCGTATACGTAAGACACTAGAGTTTGTTGAATAGATTTTATTTTAAATACAAACAATATTGGAGTAATTATGAATAATTGCCAAAACAATACAAATAAAAAATATTTTTATTTTTTTATGATATAATAATACTAAAAGGGAAATTTTGTATTTAAATTATCTAAAACATAAATTACGTGTATCGTTTGAGCTACACGAAAGCATTATTGTAGGATTTATTATTATTATTATTATTTATTATAGAAATATAATTATTTTATATAATTATTCCCTTGCATGTACTAAAATAAATAAAAATATATTTTTTTATTCCCCCTTTTTGTTTATATTTTATTTTTGTTTATTTGTTGATTCGTTATTATTTTTTTAATTTTGTTTTTTTTTGTTCTTTTTATTTTTCTCCACAGCCGCCATGATGAATAACAGAACTCCGGAGACTGGGGAAAAGCGTAAACGGGGACGCCCACGCGTGGACAAAACCAGTCCGGAGTATCTTGCTAGAAAGAAGGCTAGGGAATTAGGTGAGTTTTTTTAAAAAGATGGCGGTGACGTGAATTGGCACAGTTTTTTATAAATTACACTAAAATTCAGCTTGTATATACGCTTGCTAACATTTAATGTAATGGATGATTGGAAATGCTTACTAACATATAATAATTCTATATACATAGTTTTACCGCTAAATAGAGCAGCGATAGCTATCGCTAGCTATCACTGAGCTCAATGGGGAGACCAACAGACTGCAATGCAGAGGGTCTCAGGTTCGAACCCACGTCGCGCACCTCTGACTTTCGGAAGTTATATGACTTTTCGAAATTATGTGCGTATTGATTGACAATTATCGCCTGCTCCGTGCCTCGGAGAGCACGTTAAGCCGTCAATCCCGGCTGCCATGAACATCTATGGCAGTCGTTATTGGGAGAGTGTCGACACAAAAGATCCCACTGGGTCGAAGTGTCGCCGGTCTACACTGACTGGCCCCCACATAAGATAAGATACCGCTAAATCCCCGAAGGGGGTAAGTAGGGGTGACTGCACGGGTTAATGGTAAAAGTGGTTGTCGTTCGATCGTAAGTATTGTTATTCGGGTCCCACCCGGAACACGGGACAAAAATTTGTGTGATCGAATTCAATTCAATATATCAAAATCAACAAATCAAATTAAAATTTTTTATTCATGTGGGTCACAAAGTAACACTTATGAAAGTCAAAGTTACACTTATGAACATTAGAGATATTATAAGTGAATTTACATTTACCTGTTGTCATGTTCAGCAAAGCTAGGGCGTCGAACCATATACAGAGGTTCCTAGAATATGTGAATCAAATCGTAACGGGAGATTCCTTAGGTAAGGACCTTTCAAATGAGCTAAATAAAAAAATGGCCCTTGTGTAAAAACAGAAGAACAAAGTTTCTAAAAACGTACGACTTTTCAGACTCATCTACAGGGGCTTCGTTTATTATGCTTCGCTAATTTTAATTTTTTGTCAAGTATTTTTATTTGTGAAGGATTGATTCGTCAAACTACAAAAGATATTTTTAGAAACTGACTCAATTTTGAAATCGCAGCATTGTTTTGGTGTATTTTTTTTGCGCCAAAGAAAATCTTGTAAGTTTGACCAACAACACAACATAATTTTTTATTTAACTCATTTAAAGGTTACCTAAGGAATCGCCCGTTACAATTTGATTCTCATATTCTGGGACAACCTGTATATGTGTACATAATAATTCATAAATGGTTGTACCGAGTCTGGGTGTTCTTTGTGTCCGTTGTTTGAATGTTTGTAAAGTCTCTCGCGATATATGTATTACTAGATGTTCCCGCGGTTTCACCCGCGTTTATCGTTACTGCGCCGCCCCCGTGGGTCGTAGCGTGATGTTATATAGCCTATAGCCTTCCTCAATAAATAGGCTATCCAAAACTAAAATAATATTTCAAATCCGCGTGGAATATTTACTTTGGGCTAACGCTAACTTTAACCCGCGACTTCGTTACCATTATTTTGCTGCGATGTTATTTTAAAACTGCGATATCTCCTAAGATATTTATTGAAATCGAATGTTGTAAAGGGCAATTTTGTTTTAAATTAAATACTTGTGATGAATAACGTATTTATTTGGATAAGGATTCAAGGAAACAAACAAACAAACAAACAAACAAACTCTTCAGCTTTATAATATTAGTATAGATTCCTAGTGCGGGTTTTATCTTTTTAAAAACAAACGCTATATTTGAATAATAGTAATCGATAAAAAACTAATGGATCGAAACAGCGCTATAAGAGAGAAATAAAACAAGAAAGGTTTACTGTGATAATCTCTGATTTGATCCGTAACGCAGCGAGTTCGTCACCAGAATGCGTCCGCGCACGAGTCTCCGGCGCTTATATAACGTCAATATGACACTGACAGTTATAACTGTCACTTCAACTGACACATTGGCTCTATGGCGACCTCACTCAAGCTTACGTTGCTTGACGTTCCGAAACAAACCAATAGATGGCGCTTTATTTAACTCTAATTACAGAAATAAATAAATTATTCCAATGATTATTTTCTTGACGCTCCGACATATATAATAATACTAATCAGTATATAATTATTTTTTAACACATAATCATAACTTTATTTGCAAGAATATGGTCAAGTATACAGAATGGTCGTTTTATAAAAATGTACAGCATATTCTGCCACATGTGGCGTGCAAAATACATAATAATATACAATAAATGTTTGTTATATTATTACATGTCTAATATTATATTAAAAAACAAAAATAAAGAAAATAGCTGGTCCATTAAATTAACAATACATGGAAATGTCAAGTAATGCTTCATGCTTATGCCCATATACCTTGAAAATGTCATTTATTTGATACCAATAACTAGTACTAATTATATAATTATAAAACATGTCATTTAGATTAAATGGATCCGGATAAGAATGTCGTAACCTATTGTTAATATTACATACATAAGAAGTGTCACGATAATTGCAATAAATAAGATTAATATAAATTTAAATAAAAATAATGATTGAATTTAAGTAATTAAAATTAAATATTTTATAATTACATTGCAAATGTGATTTTGTCCTCAAAATATTTGTTTATAGAATAATATTGTTTCCCTATTAATATATTAAACAGTCTGCGTTGGAATACCGAAGTAGGCAATGTCTTGAGGCCCTTTGGTAAATGATTAAAATTCTTATTGCCATACAGAACACATTTCTCCTATATAGTTCTAATCTGATTTGGGGGAGCTTTAGTCTGTCCTTATGTCTAGTTCTACTACCTTCGGCTTCCCCCAACTTATTAAATAATTCAGGATGTTTTTTCACAAATTTGCATAATTCGAAAATATATGTATATGCATGGTAAGGGTAAAATTTTATGTTTACTAAATAAAGGTTTGCAACTATCTAGATGGTCGGCCCCGCACATTGTTCTTATGCACTTTTTTTGTGCTCGAAATACTATGTCCACGTCAACCGAGTTTCCCCATAAAATAATTCCATAGCGAAGTATGGATGAGACATATGCGTGATATACAGTTGTAGCGGTTTGGAGGTCTACTATTTGTCTTATTCTCCCTAAAACATATACATATACATACCGATCTATTTTACTTATGATTTTATTTATATGAGGCTTCCAGCTGCAATGTTTGTCAATTGTAACGCCTAGAAAGACACAGTCATTCACAACTTTTAAAGGTTCGTTTTTATATGATATATTGAGATTGATAGAGTTTGATTTATAAGTTTGAAATTTAATTATATTTGTTTTGGTCATGTTTAGTTTTAGATTATTCTTTTCAAGCCATGTAATGGTTTTATTTATAGTCTCGTGTATGTCATTTCTTAGTGTAATTTCATTTTCGCTTTTAATAATTAAGGTTGTGTCGTCAGCGAATAACACGCATTCATGGTTTAAAGCATCAGGAAGATCATTTATATATAATAAGAATAGCAAAGGTGATAACAAACTACCTTGCGGGGTTCCGTAATTATTTTTGCTATACGTTGATCTGTAAGTCTTTTGCTGTGATTTAATAGTCTTAGTGATTTCTACACATTGCTGTCTATCACACAGGTAACTCTTTAACCAATCGTTAGCTACTCCCCGTATGCCGTAGTTATATAGCTTAGAAAGTAGAGTTTTTTGGCAGACAAAGTCGAATGCTTTCGACATATCTAGAAATGCGCACGCGATCATTTGTTTTTCATTGAGACTCTGAGTTATCTGTTTCATTAGAGAAAATCCTGCAAGTGAGGTACAGCTATTTTTGCGGAAACCATACTGTTGTTTTTTCAGCACATTGGACATAGTTATAAATTTCTCTAATCTATTGTGCATTATCTTTTCAAACACTTTCGCTATTACTGGAATTAACGTTATTGGTCTGTAATTGCCTGTGTTTAATTTGTCACCCTTTTTGTACAGAGGTTTGATAATTGAGTTTTTTAAGCGGCTTGAATAAGTACCTTGCGATAGTGATAGATTTATTACATGTCTTAACGGGGATGTTAGGCACATCGCACAGTATTTTAACACTTTGGTACTCATACCATCGTAACCGGTGGATTTCGAATTTTTCAAAGATAATATTGTTTTATACACCTCTGTATTGTCTACAGGACCTAAAAAAATGCTGTTCTGGTTTTGTGGAATAGTAGCCGTGCAGTTGTTATTTTGAGTTTGTCCATTGGATATTGAATTGTAATTTTGGATATGTCTGTTTTGAATTAAATTATTTGTAAATATGTTGATTGAAATTGAATTATTTGAAATTGATTTATTTATAATTGAATTATTTGAAATTGAATTATTTGTTAATGAAATATAATATTTATTAAATATGTCACAAATTTGTATAGGGTCGTTATATATCGTATCGTCAATTTGAATAGTACTTATTTCCTTACAGTTTATTGTGTTACCGGTTTTATCTCTTATAACTTGCCACGACGCCCATGCTTTATTTTTAGATTCTTTAATATATCGATGATTACTAATTTGCTGTGCTTTTTGTTGTAGTTATTTAGGTGATACTTTAGATACAATACTCTTTTCTTAATGCAGCATTTTTTTATTCCCTTAGTAAGCCATTTATTCTTTTTTGGTTTGTCTACACATTTAATCCTTTTAATTGGAAAACAAAGGTCGTAAAATAACGTAATTAGGTCGTGAAAATGGTTGAAAGCTTCAATTGTGCTTTGTGATTCATATACCTCCGAAAATGATAAACAAGACAAATAGTTTTTGTATTTGTATTTCTTAACACGGGTACTTTAGTAGCGTTACTAAATGTTTCAGAAATGTCTTATCCAACAAAATGATTTTGTTAAAATGCAGTGGAATCCATCTTATTATTAATTGTTTACCTAGCTTTTGCCCGCGAATTCTTGCGCGTGAAAACGGTGAAGGCAAACATCGTGACGATCGTCGCTGGCTATTTGACTTTTCGAAGTTATGTGCGTATTAAATAGCTAATTATCGCGATGAGGAAACCTGCATGTCTAAGAGTTCTACATAATGTTCTCGAAGATATGTGAAGTTGTTACAGCAGGAATGGGCCGGCTCGACCGGGGAAGTACTACCCTCTCACAGAAAATCGACGTGAAACAACAGTGTTTCACTGCTGTGTTTCGTTCGGTGAATGAGAGCGCCGGAGGCCTAACCATGAGGTGACGATTCTCGCAGCTTATGAGGGACCTGCAGAGTATCCGTAGAGTCATTGTGTGGGTGGCGCGAGTCGACCCGGCGGCCAGGGAGAGCCGTAGAAACGGTGCTCTGCTGGCCGCCCGCGGTATAGTCCAGAGGCCCAACCGAGTCTAACCAACTAGGTTGGCTGCCTTATCATGCCGCGTATAATCTCGAGGTGGCTCGTCGTGCCGGATGGTGACCGGAGGGTGGGTCCCGGCGACCACTTTCGGGAGGGTACGGGGGTCCTTCCGTCCGTCGGATCGGCTATCGCCATACCATACAGTTATATGACAAAACTTGCTCTGCGCCTTGCCACACTTTGCTGCGAGAATAGCCGCCTCTTTTTTTTCACGCTTCCCCTTCCTTTCACTCTATGGCAGTACGAACAAAGCATTGTCGTTCAACAGCAGCCAATCGCCGTAACCCCACTGCTGCTTCCTGTATCGTGGAGTTTATTAACATCAGAGGACTCCACGCTAACCTTAATGCCGTCCATCACCACCTGGAGACGGCTCGGCCGGCAATGCTTTTTCTAACGGAGACACAAATACGCCGTCCTGCAGACACGAAATACCTGCAATATCCCGGCTACGTGCTAGAGGAGTGTTTCCTCGCGAAAGCCGGGGTATGCTTGTTTGTTAGGGCGGATATTTGCTGTCGCCGTCTACAATGCCTAGAGGACCCTTCCTTCTCTGTCCTTTGGGTACACGTAGATCATGGCTCTTTCAGCCAAATCTACATGTGCCTCTACCGATCCCATTCAGGAGACGCTGAGACAACTCGACTCTTCAATTACCTGAGTCAGGCGGCAGACGACGCGTAGGAGCGGTTTCCGAACGCTGAGTTGGTGTTCTTGGGAGATTTCAATGCCCACCATGAGACCTGGTTGGGTTCTCCCAAAACAGACCACGCGGGACGAACTGCCCATGCGTTCGCTCTCACGCATGACCTGTCTCAACTGGTACTCCAGCCCACCCGGATACCAAATATTGCAGGTCAGGCGCCCTCTCTGCTCGATCTGCTGCTGACGAGTAACCCGAACCGGTACAGTGTGTCGATTCGTGCTCCTTTGGGCACCTCAGACCACTGTCTGGTTTGTGCCACAGCTGTTGTTGTTACGCCCCCACGACCCGAGGAGGCAAGACGACGACTGTGGCACTACTCGTCAGCAGACTGGGATGGAATGCGGGAATACTTCGCATCCATCCCTTGGGCTCAACGCTGCTTTGAGAACAGGGATCCATCAGAGAGCGCTACTGCTGTCGCTGGTGAAATCATCCTGGGTTTGGAATATTATATTCCATACAGTGATGTCACGAGCGGCGGCAGGAAAAGGCCCTGGTTCGGGCGTGAATGCGCCGATGCTGTTGAACGCAAACAGACAGCGTATCGCGCTTGGACCAGGGCTCACACTCTCCACGACTCTAACGTGGATCACCTGAAGGCAGCGTTCAACCAAGCCACAAAGGTCTGCAAGAGGGCATACTTAAGAGCGGATGCCCAGCGCGTCGCACGGTTCGGCCAGGAACTAATGGCGCATCCTACGGGCAGTCGTAGCTATTGGCGCCTGGCCAAAGCCGTGCAGTCCAACTTCTGCCAGACCTTGCTGCCCCCTCTGAGGTATCCGAATGGATCACTGGCTCATCGGCCGCAGGAGAAGGCAGATCTGCTTGCAAATCTCTTTGCGGCCAACTCCCGAATCGATGACTGCGGTTCGCAGCCGCCTAACATTGCCAACTGCGGCTACACCATGCCTGATATATGTATCAGGCAACGAACCGTTCGTGCGATACTGCAGTCTCTCGATGTTCGGAAAGCCAGTGGACCTGACGGCATCCCAGCTGTGGTTCTTAAAAAATGTGCAGCGGAGTTGTCTCCCACACTTACGCGCCTATACCGGACGTCCTACGTCGCTGGCATTGTGCCTGAGGCTTGGAAGGAAGCGAACGTTCAACCGATTCCCAAAAAGGGGGACCGTTCCGAGCCAAGCAACTATCGACCCATAGCTATCACCTCGGTGCTTTCCAAGGTGTTCGAGCGGATTATAAACACCCAAATTGTCCGCTACCTGGAGGATCAATCGTTGATCAATGATCGCCAATACGGCTTTCGGTCTAAACGATCAACGGGTGATCTGCTAGCGTTCGTCACGCACCTCTGGGGTGAGGCTATGGACAAGCACGGCGAGTCTTTGGCTATCAGCCTTGACATAGCCAAAGCTTTCGACAGAGTCTGGCACCGGTCTCTTCTTTCCAAGCTTCCGGCCTATGGCTTGCCCCCTCAACTGTGCACCTGGATTGCAAGTTGCCTGCAGAAGCGTCGTATTCGGGTCCTTTGCGACGGTCGCGCTTCCAAATTTATGCAGGTCAATGCAGGAGTGCCTCAGGGTTCTGTCTTATCCCCTACGCTCTTTCTTCTGCATATCAATGATATGTTGAATCTCGGCAACATACATTGTTATGCGGATGACAGTACCGTGCATGGGCGATATCTCGGACATCCTGGGGCCAAACAGGCTGAGGTTAAGGGGAAAAGGCAGAATCTTGTCGTTGAACTTGACCGGACCTTGGACCGCATCTATGAATGGGGTGCCAAGAACTTGGTCGAGTTCAACGCCAAGAAGACCCAGGCATGCGCGTTCTCAACAAAAAAGTCTCCGTTCCTTCCCCTCCCTTCTCTGAAGAACACTCCACTGGTGATACGTGACAGTCTCTCCATCTTAGGTATGGATCTTTGCCGCTCCCTTAATCAGAAAACCTATATCGAGAGCGTCATTAAGCAAGCTTCGCGAAAACTCGGAGTTCTGAACAGGGTGAGGCGGTTCTTCACGCCTGGGCAACTGTGCCTATTGTATAGGGCACAAGTGCGCCCTTGCGTGGAGTACTGTTCTCATCTTTGGGATGGCTCCGCGCAGTACTTGCTGGACGCTCTCGACCGATTACAGCGGCGGGCTGTCCGTATCATCGGAGATCCAGAGGTCACGAGTTCACTGGAACCTCTGCAACTCCGTAGAGACATTGCCTCATTGGCATGTTTCTACAGAATATACCACGGGGAGTGCTCTGAAGAGTTATTCCACCTTATCCCGCCTTCCCCTTTCCTATCCAGAACAACGCGTGCTGGGCTCAGATGCCATCCTTACACGGTAGAGTCGATTAGAGCGCGTACCAAAAAGTTTGGGTCCTCATATCTCTGCCGAACGACCAAGGCATGGAATTCTCTGCCAAGGCACGTGTTTCCTTCTTCCTTCAATCCTGGGTTCTTTAAGCGGGGCGTGAAAAAGCATCTTCTCAGGCCGTCAAAGTAGAGACCTCAACATCGCCTCGGCTACTGTGGGGGCGATGTGGAGGCCACTGCTCTTAGACCACACGACTACTTACCATCAGGTGGAGTGTGGTCATTTTGACGAGCAAAATAAAAAAAAAAAAAAAAAAAAGTCAGCCATCCCGCACAAGACCACCGTGGTGGACTATGGCCTACTCCTTCTAACACTGAGAAGAGGCCTATGCCCAGCAGTGAGATGGTTTAATACAGGGCTGATATTATTATTATTATTTTGTAGAAAAATGGGCGAGGAAACACTGACTAAGAAAGTTTATAAGGCTAGTGTGAATGGAACAGTCGCAAGAGGAAAACCTAGGCGAACGTTTCTCGATCAGATCGGAGACGTTTTGGACAAAGGGCAGGTTAAGAGCACCTTGAACCGACGGGCGTGTATGAGGAATGTGATGAAAGTGAATGAAGCCAGAGAAGTGTGTCAGGATCGTAGCAAATGGAAATCCTTAGTCTCTGCTTACCCCTCTGGGAAATAGGCGTGAATCAATGTATGTATGTATGTATTTCATATTTTGAAGTAGGTACTTAGTTCTTTCTTAATAATAGGCTTCTTGGCGTATCAAGATGAAAGATGCAACAGATTTTAAGTTTGACCTCCAGCAATATAATTAGTAGTGTGATAAACGGCTTAATTTCGACAACGCTTACAACGTTGTGTTTATATTGAAAAGCGCGCTTTTGAAAAAGCTTTTCACTTAAAACGCTTTTAGTAATTCGTTGTGAAAGCGGACATTAAAGCTGCCGCTTCTCGCTTCTCAAATCATTTTATTAGGTATTGCTGTATTAAACGTTAAAACTGCGTACTTTAAACGAAAGTTTATGCAACTAAAACAAAAATCTTTTTACTACTTATAAATATTATTACGTAAACAAACAACTCGTAATTTAGTAGCTTAATCCTAATGTTGACATGTTTGTTTGTATATTAGTCTTTATGTCCTCACGCATTGAGTTCATTTTCAAAATTACTTTAAAAAAGCAGTAAGCAGTGCGGCCAACTTCGCCAGTTCTTCCAGTCGCCAGCGTCCAGCGGCCGCGGCAGCGTTACAGTTTGTGAAGTTGCTTTCCGTTTAAACGAAATCGGCGTGTACTTATAAACGAACGCTTATGCTTATGTTGATAAGCAGATTGTGTTTAAAGCTTTTCGTTTAAACGCCCACTACTAAATATAAATGTTAAAATCACATTCATTTTTATGCTGTAGTTGTTGCGTGACGCGCGTACAAACAAACGGGCAGACATTCTACATACAATTGTTGTGCCATGCCCTTAAAATGGCATCTTAAAATCCAAATCAAAATATCTTTATTCATTTAGGTCACAAAGTAACACTTATGAACGTCAAGGTTACACTAACTAAACAATAATGTGCATTTATATTTACGTTCAGCAAAGCAAGGGCGTAGAACTAATAAAAAGAACTGGCAAGAAATTCACGGCCATACATACTATTTTATCTTAAATATCTCTTACTAGATTTTAATAGCGGGTTTGCTCGTGTAAATAATAATAATAATATTCTATCACATACACACAACACCATCTAGCTCAAACTAAGCAGAGCTTGTACTATGGGTGCTAGACAATGTACAAACATATATATATATACTTTTTATTTTTTTGTAAATGCATACATATTATACATAGAAACACCCAGACCAAGACAAAGATCCATGTTCATGCGCACAAATGTTTGACTTGTGCGGGAATCGAACCCGCGACTTCAGGCGTGGCAGTCGGTTACACTAACCATTACGCCATCGAGGCCGACGAATGTAGGTTATGTCAATCAATTTCTATACCTTGGGAGCAGTACTAATTTTCTGGATGAAAAATTCTTTTCTATATCCCTGGCAACGTGTAGGCGAAATTGCATGATGATCGGTCTAGTAGTAAAGGCGTGAAAGCGTAACAAACAAACTTACATTCGCATTTATAATATTAGTTAGGATGTACACACAGCGACACATCAACCTAGACTGTTCGGACTTTGAACTATTAGAAGTTGAACGCTGCGAATCGTGCGAGAAGAGAGTGCGTTATATTTTTGTTATTTTGTCTCAGTCACGCTGAACGGGACGCGACGCTCTATCCTTA
Organism: Catocala sponsa; assembly: GCA_963564715.1. Lineage (NCBI taxonomy): Eukaryota > Metazoa > Arthropoda > Insecta > Lepidoptera > Erebidae > Catocala > Catocala sponsa. The sequence continues at coordinate 2,252,856 of OY751356.1, read as the reverse complement.
CCATTACATCGACACCACTATGTACAGTCCCATTCTGACAATTGTCTATTTTGTATGTAGCGTAGTTATGCGTATATAGGGTATGCGAATAATCGCAACATCTCTGGTGTGAAATACAGTAGCCGTCTTAACAAATTTTATTTAAAAAAATCTCGCGGCTTTGATCGCGTAAATAGGTTAGAAACAGTACTTTTTTTGGATTAAAGGTACCTTATGTCCTTTTCAGCACCCCTGACAACGTGTGTGCGGAATTTCATGATGATCGGTCGAGTAGTTCAGGCGTGAAAGCGTAACAAACAAACTTACTTTCGCATTTATAATATACTAGTTTTCACCCGCGGCTTCGCTCGCGTAAATGTAGGTTAGGTTAGGTTTGCAACAGTTGCGGTGAGGCTCTCCCCTGGGGACGAGAGGTGGTCGGGTCCGTTTGACCCGGCCCGCACCCACGCGGGGGGGGCCTGCTATGGATGACTCAATTCTTTTAAGAGCTCCCAACAGGCCCCACCATTGGGTGAGAGAGGGAACACCCCAGGTTTTTTAGTGGGTATACCAGTTTGGGGAGTCCCACACGCCCCGCCGGTGCCGTCCCCTAGCCAGCGGGTAGTGAATGAAGCATTTTTCCTGGGTACAAAAAAAAAAAAACAAAGCTTTGCAACAGTTATTTTTTCTGAATGAAGATACCCTATTTCCTATTCTGTACCCCTGACAACGTGTATGCTAAATTTCATGTTAATCGGTTAAGTAGTTAACGCGTGAAAGCGTAACAAACAAACAAACAAACTCATTTTCACATTTATAATATTAGTTAGGGAGTTAGGATTAGGAAGTTAGGATAAGATCAACATCTCCCAGCCCTCGGCATGTTACTTTGATCAATTTCACAGGATACATAATTTACTAACTTAAGTACCTATACAATTTTTACTTAAAACTATGATGTTAGTGTATATGTATCTAATAGTAGAGGTCATTTTCAAATAACAGTAAAAGAAAGCACTACAAACTGTGACATAATCCCTATTTAAACGCATCTGGCCGAGAGAGATAGCGAGTAGTACCCACTCTCCTTCTTAAACGTAATGGCCCATTTAGTGTGAAAAATATACCTATGACGTACAGAAATGAAATATGGCAGGAATCAAAGACAAATGATTATTCTTTTCAATGGTAAGTGGCGCATTACTGTGGCTGATGGGGATCATGAAATAATAATAATAAAAAAAATTATGTAATCTTTTTACATCTAATGAAAAGTGGGTTATGCCTGCATTATTTACCACCATTTTCGTTTTTGTACAAAAACATTTTTGAACCGGGTCGGCCACGACCTTTAAACTAAACATAATTACTTCTTAATTATATTATACAACCAATTTTGATACTGTTTGCACAAAAAGATTTCTTTGATTGCTAATTGCTCTTTTGTGTAAAATAATGTAAAAAATTCAAATGAGGTTGTAGTACACAGCGACACATCAACCTAGACTGTTCGGACTTTGAACTATTAGAAGTTGAACGCTGCGAATCGTGCGAGAAGAGAGTGCGTTATATTTTTGTTATTTTGTCTCAGTCACGCTGAACGGGATGCGACGCTCTATCCTTAACATTACATCGACACCACTATGCACTGTCCCTTTCCGACAATTCTCTATTTTGTATGTAGCGTAGTTATGCGTATATAAGATGTCTAACTTGATGTGTACCCGTATGTACTATCGGCTCCAGCGACGGATGACCATTTCAGAAAAAAATTCGCTTGCACATGTTGACCAGTTGAGTTTGTATCGCCTTAGAATCAGTAAACAAATGTAAAGTGTAAAAAAACTCAAACAAAGAAAGGGGCGTGTCACGGGTACAGGTACCAAGTGTTGGCCTGCTATGCGATTTTAACCTTAGGAGTGGTCATCCGTCGATGGAGTCGATAGTACATTACTATTTATCCTTTCAGGAATGTCACGTAAATGTAAATTAGGTTAGTTACAGTACTTTTTTCCGATGAAACCATATGTACTTTTCTGTATCGCTGATGTGTATGCGAAATATCATGGTGATCTGTTGAGTATTGAAATTAAACTACTATATACGGATTTTATCGCGTTGTTTATTTGACACTTTATTACAAAATTTTGAAACTGTTACACTACTATTACTATTAAACTTTAGTAATTTTTAAGCTAATTAAATTAGGGATTAAATATAATGATCATCAAAGATACTAATTGGTCAGCAAATATTGCACAGCATAACGAGCATCTATACGCCTCAAATCACTGCATTCCGTCTCGGAAGTGTTAGGTTATGTTAGGTTCCTTTTTTTAAACCCACCCAAAAATAGGAGCCTGCGAAGCGGGGCGCCGTCGACTTAGTTTGAACTCTTTAAAGTTTGCTGGCCATGAGTCGCTGATCAATTAGCTATTTCTGCTCACAGATTATATTTTTCTGCTCACAAAAATACCAATACTATGCTAACCATTTAAATAACACCCATTAAATTATTAAAACTATTTATACTATTACTATACTATTATACTATTTATATTTGTGTTTACACTTTCCCCGACGTTTCGGTTGCTTTTCAGCAGCCATGGTCACGGGGAGACTAAGATGGCAATGGTCTCAATGTTCCAGTATTTACATTTAACTTTTAACATTCGCGTAAACAGAAGACAATATCTGTCGAGTAGTTTAGGTGTGAAAGCGTAACAAACAAACTTATATTCGCATTTATAATATTAGTTAGGACAAACAAAAATACAAATATTTCCTCTTTATAATATTAAGTTGGTTTGCAATACAAGTTTTTAAATACCTTTATAGCTAAATACATTTAAAATTGCGTACTGTCCTTGTCTTCTGTTTGAAGAGAAATGAGATGGCACAGTGTTTTAAATCTGTTTAGTGATATATACACCGTGAATTTGTAGTCGTTTTGGAACCGAAACGTGGTAACTTAGGATAATTAGTAGTATCAATAAAAAATAGTAAAATAATTGTACTGCGTATAATAAAAAAGTTGGAATATAAATAATATTTTTCACTTATTCGAGTTTGATCGTAGTAACGCACGGACAATTCATTCACAAACGCATGCATACGTCACCGGCGCGGCGTCCGCGTTGCCGCGCCGCGCCGCCGCGCACAGTCGAAGTTATGAACGACGCACGATAGGTAACTACGTATACCAGCTGATACCTATCCAGAACCTCGTGTACCACGACCGAGTCCTATGCGTCATTTAAAAACTAATGAAGCTACACAAGTATTATAAAATTAGGTAAATGCAATAGCGACGAAATTGATAATAGGCTTAGCACAGTTCAGAATCAGCTGATACGAGGCAATACGTTTTCTCTTTTTACTATGTAATTTCTGCATTGTGAAATATCACAATTAATACGTAAATGGATACTCCAATTTCTCCTTCATACTTTACACGGGCTTAGGACCGTCGGAAATACTTTATCTGAACATTACTTTTCGATAAATAGCTAACTTTATTTATTATGTAATAAAATAAACACAGGCGAATGAACTGTGAGTATTTCGGGCGTATTTCAAAAATTGGAGCTATTTACAAAATAATTAACTTACATACCTATGGACAGTTTATTACAGGCCTCCACTATTGCACTACGTAGCTCCTCACGACTTTCACGTTCACGAAAATACACAAGTCTTTTTATTTCCGACATTGAGGCTTGCCTGGGCTTCTCGGTGGCCAACCCACGGGACCGCCGCGGCCTATTGTGTACCTATGTGATAGGTATCACGTATCACCAAACTGATTGTTGAGATAGGCACGTACTGCACTTGCATAATGAGTGGGACAGCCGTTGTGCTAGTAATACATATCGTGTATTGATAATGGCACTTCCTCCAATAGCTCGGATATTAGTTCGTAACATTTCTAAATACGAGCTGCCCGTTAGATGACCTTCAATAAAAATTCTATTAAATGGTCGTTTATAATATCGGCCTAAACATTAACACTGAACCTCACTTGGAGGTGGTCTTCCTGTATTAAGTGAGGGTTTACAGCGTTGCGATTATAGCGTTTTACAGTCCCACTCGAGTAAACAATGACTCATCTGTCCACAGTATGTTCGCATTCGTATTATTTAACAACCACTGCACTGACATGGCGATCCTTGCTGGTGCATCGTTGTTGTTAATTACGTGAGCCCGACGAAAATGATAAGGGTGTTATCTATTAGTATTTAATGTTTTCCATACAAAGTATTGGCTAATATTAAATTCTCGAGCCGCCATTCTCGTGCTTCGCCGCGGATCCCGCTCTAATATCCTCTTCGATCTCCGGGGGTCATTCAGGAGTCCTCGGCCTTGCGAATGAGTCGGCGTACGGAATGGTCCATGGTCGAGAAGGCGCTGAGTTGCAGCTAAGATGGTGGGAGTGGTCGGAACTTGAGGACTTTCAATGCCTCGTAGCCGCAGCACATTCAAATGCTTCAGCTGGGAGTACAACCGTCTGGCCTCTTCCAAATTGTAATTGGCAACAGCATACAGCTGAACCAAGTAGTCAAAGAGTTTTCGTACTGACGACTATGTAATTTTCGCGTGACAATAAACAATGCATTATGCAACCATTTCGCGCGTCGGTTGCCGCGGTACTGAAGGGCGGGCGGGGGGTACGGGGTCGGGAGCGCTCGCCGCCGTGCCTAGGCGCCTCGCGTCTGGGGTACATTAGGGTAGTTAGTGAACGCGGATTGGCGGGCGGCGCGGGCGCGGCGGTATCTGTGTTGTTATTGGCAAATGTTTTACCGCTTAGTTAAACATGAATGATATCGATCGTAGTGACACGCGTAATCGTAGTACGTCAAATTGAGTGGCGTTACCACGAGTTCTCATTTATTTTTCGTAAACGACATTAAATTTAATGTTTATAAATAAATATATTTTTATTTTATTAAAATAATCACTTTTATCGATTCTATGATTGATATAGAGTATAGGATTTTCGGTTCCAAAACGACTACAAATTCACGGTGCATATTTTTTGCGAGTTATTGTGCAAGTCAGCCCTAGTATTGATGAACTAATGGTTGCTTATTTTCTATCCTTTTATTTTTATACTAGATGTGCCCGCGGTTTCACCCGCGTTTATAATTACTGCGCCGCCCGCGTGTGTCGTAGCGTGATGTTATATAGCCTTCCTCGATAAATGAGCTGTCCAACACTAAAATAATTTTTCAATTCGGACCAAGTAGTTCCTGAGATTAGCGCGTTCAAACAAACAAACTTCAGCTTTATAATATTAGAATAGATGTGTAGCTTTTATTTGGTTCTGTATATATCTACTAATAAAAAAAAGGTTTGTATTGTCTTTGGCCTTTGGTATAAATGTGAGTGCTTTCGCTATTGATGGTTGTGGGGCGTCTGAGTGCTACAAGCCAACTTTTTAATCTAAAATGTGCTTTGTAAGAATAAGTCATGTTGTTTTAACAAAGTATTGGCTTCCTAGTATTCCCAGCTTCTCCCCCTGGATCGCATTCAACGGAGAGCGACTCGAATCGTCGACTGCCAGGATATTTCAAATCGGCTAGACCCCTTGGCGCTGCGTAGAGATGTGGCCTCGCTATGCATCTTCTATCGCTTTTACTATGGGGAGTGCTCCGAGGAATTGTTCGGACTGATCTCTGCCGCCTCTTTTCGCCATCGTCCTACGCGACAGCATTTCCATCCCCATCATTTAGATAGTTGGCAGTCCACAACTGTGCGCTTTTCCAGAAAATTTCTGCCTCGCACGACTAAACTGTGAAGTGAACTGTCGCCTGCGGTATTTCCGGACCAATACGACCTACAAACCTTCAAGAAAAGAGCGTACTCCTTTTTAAAATGCCGGCAACGCATTTGTGACTCCTCTGGTGTTGCGGGTGTCCATGGGCGGCGGTGATCGCTTACCATCAGGCGATCCGTCTGCTCGTTTGCCTACTATCTCATAAAAAAAAACCAACGGTATAAGCAGCGATTACCTAGCAGGAGACCGTTGGACTGCCACGCAGAGGTCTTAAGCTGGATCCCAAAGCACGCACCTCCGACTAACCAAATTTATGTGCGTATTAAATAGTTAATTAACGCTCGCTTCAACGATGAAGGAAAACATCGTGAGGAAACCTTCATGTCTAAGAGTTCTACATAATGTTCTCGAAGATATGTGAAGTCTGTCAACTCGCACTGGACCAGCAATGTGGACTATGGCCTTACCCTTCTCATATTGGGAAGAAGCTTGTGCCCAACAGTGGCAAAGTTTAATACAGAGCTGATATTATTATACATCAGGAAGAAGTTACAGCTAGCGATAACAGATGGCGCTACACTAAATTCCAAACGACTCTATACAAACTTTAAAGCTAGCACCGCGCTAACGAAGTTTGCGCGGCGAGTTGGTTTATATACACAATGGTTGGAGGACTCATTTTATATTAACATTACACTTCATTCCTCTAAAAAGGAGTTTATCAGAGAGGTAGTTCTCAATAGCTGCACAGTCTGATATAATCTGACTGATAATACAGTACGGCCAGTTTCACCACTATCAAGTAAAAGTTATCCGAGAGATTAAATCGCATGCTCTCTCACTCTTTTTAGGTTAAGGAAAAGGGATGGCGAAACTTTTATCGTATAGATAAATGCTATTTGAAGGTGGTGGAACAGGCCCTTGATATTTTTAACGTGGATGTTTCATACGTTTGTATGCCTCTATTAATCCAAAACGTAGTATAATCTTTTGTTTAATAACAAAGTATATACCTAATAAATTGCTGTGCATGAGGTCTCTGGTTCGAATCCCGAGTCGGGCCAAGAAGTTATTGGGTTTTTCTGTAAAAAATCTCAATAGCAGCCCGAACTTAGCGGTGTAGTGTTAGACACCCCTGGCAAGCACGTAAAGCCGTTGGTCCTGCGCCTGATCTCTCCCCGGTCGTGTCGGATTACCGTCCCATCGGATCATGAGAGTTAGGGAACAGAGAGTGTACTTGTGTTTACCCACACTTGTGCACTATACAATCTCCTGCGTTGGCCAGTCTCCGTTAAGATTGGCCGCAGTGACTGAAATTCGGTCTGGAAGACATTATATTTTTACATTTTTATTGGAACTTTGTTTCGTATGCATCTTATTCAGGGTAATAGAATCGTCCGTTATTAATCCCAGCAGGTCCAATGTATGCCTCTGCGTGCCCCTTGGGATTCACTGGTGACTTATGTTATTTTTTTTTGTCCCACAGAGGCACTGGAACGCAAGGCGAAGAGAGAATATAAGAGACGCGCTACTGGAGGTAAGAATATAATATTTTAATATATTTACTACTGGCTGTTACCTGCGACTTCGTCCGCGTAGGTTTTAACTAAAAAGTGTTTGTCTCCGCGGAACCCTATTTTTTTTTCTAAAATCAAAGTGGCCTATGTTACTCCTTATAACATCAGCTATCTGCCAGTGAAAGTTCCGTCAAAATCGGTTCAGCCGTTTCGGAGATTAGCCGGAACAAACAGACGGACAAAAATTTAAAAAATGGATGTTTTCGTATAGGTACCTTATATACATTCATATGCATTAGATAAAAAGCTGTTATTTTGACATTACAAACAGACACTCCAATTTTATTTATTTGTATTGATTGCCCGCGGTTTTACTCGCCTTCTTTCTGGATGAAAGGTAGCCTATGTCCTTTTTTGAACCCCTGACGACGTGTATGCAAAGTTTCATGATGATCGGTCGAGTAGTTTAGGCGTGAAATCGTAACAAGGTCACATTCGTGCTTATATTAGTTAGGACTGGTGTTAGATAAACTAAAGTTTAGTGGGAGTATTCCGCTATCGGCACCAATTTTTTCGGCACCTATGGTTTCGGCACTTAAGCTAATTCCACTTTCAGCACCAATAGGTATTTTTGCTTGGTGCCGAATGTGGAATAAAATACCTATTGGTGCTGAAAGTGGAATAGCTTAAGTGCCGAAACCATAGGTGCCGAAAGCGGAATACTCCGTTCAGTGGGGATGAGTTTTAAATGGAAGGGTTATAGTTAAATGGATGTTAAAACTAACTGTAGATTATAATCTTAGTTAAAAGTACAGTCATGAACATAAGTAAAATAATATTAATAATAAAATTAATGCGATATTTTCATTATTTTTGTTAAAAAATATTATACTTACTATAATAAGATACTCGATTCTGAAATTATAGCTAAATTTGTGTTGAATTTAACTGTATATAATAATTTTTGTTAAAAGTAAAGAGTGATAATATTGCTACATTTTTTAATTTTTTATTAAAAAGAACATTATTAATATTATAAATTAGATTATAATATATATACTAGGTATAACTGAATGGGTGTTGAATTAACTGTATATATCATCGATCAAATATACCATAGATGCACGATCGTCGCTCGAAAAACGGCCCCAACAAAACTGTGCATAAATCAGTCTTATGCGCTATATCATGCACCTGTCCCACTCACTCTTGCGTGCGCTGCCCGTAAGCGAGAGCGAATCGACACCACTACTACGGTGGAGACCGTACCATATACTTAGTACGCTTGCGTATCGCGAGTAACACACTTAGGACGCTTTACATTGACGCGTTTTAACTAAACTATTACAAAATGTTTCTCAGTGGGCGTTCAATGGTTATTCCGGTTTATTTCCTGGATTGCATAATAAATGCAGACACTTATAAGTAAGTAGTACTGGTCAGTGCCACATATTGACGCGGTTTTTGTATGAGAATGTGCATCTATGGTATATTTGATCGAAGGTATATATCTACATTTTAGTTAAAAATACAGTCAGTCAACAAAAGTAAAAAACATATTGCGACATTTTCTTTATTATTGATAGGAATTTTATTTGATCATTCAGATATCCGGAAGCTGTTCAGATACATAAAATTATAATATAATGAGATACTTACAGAATAGTTATGTAATTAGTAAAAATCATTCGATTGTTTGATTTTCATTCGAATGTAATACAAATATTCGATTGTACAATTGACGATTCATTCGATTCGTTAACAATGCCGTATCACTATATTGCTTACTATACGACGTGTAACAATAAGCTGTGGTCAAATTTAAGGGTCGTATCACTTAACTCAGTTACTGTGTTGGCAATTCGAGAAATCGAATTTCCCTCTCACCTTTTTTAATATCGGCAACTTTTTAATAGCCATTTATTTCGAGCTGCATAGGCCCATAGATTAACCTTGATCTAAATTTATACATATATTACTAGCTTTTGCGCGCGGCTCCGCCCGCGTGGTACCTACATGAATAAAAAGTAGCCTATGTCCTTCCCCAGGTTTTAAACTATATCTGTACCAAATTTCATATAAATCGGTTGAGTGGTTTAGCCGTGAAAAGGTAACAGACAGACAGATAGACAGACAGAGTTACTTTCGAATTTATAATATTAGTAAGGATAAAATTGTATGTTATAAATAAAAATAGTAAAACTTCACTTGGAGCGATTCTATTTGTGCGCTCGGCTGGTATTTGTCCGCGGAACCGACGGTTAATGAAAAAGGTTTTTTTATGTGAAAAATCTATAGCCGCACGTAAAACCGATTGCTGGCGTGGCGACGCGTCACCACGGCATATGATAGTATATAATATATATACAGTCTATATGTAGTAATGTGTGTTTTGTATTTAATGAAAATAAAGTTTTCTCATCGCCTTTACCGCCAATGTCAAAATCTTTGACCAGTGCGTCCTACCTGTTATGACTTACGGTGTCGAAACGTGAACACTCATGGTAGGGCTAGTCCAAAAATTTAAAGTCACCCAGCGGGCTATGGAGCGAGCTATGCTAGGAGTTTCTTTGAGGGATAAACTTAGAAATGAGGCTCACCGTCAAAGAACCAAGGTTACCGAAATAGCTCGCAGAATAAGCAAGCTGAAGTGGCAATGGGCTGGCCATATCTGTAGAAGGACCGATGGCCGTTGGAGCAAGCGAGTTCTAGAGTGGAGACTGCGACTTGGTAAACATAAGGTAGGACGCCTCCCGGCCAGGTGGACCGATGACCTGAAAAAGGTAGCTGGGTCAGACTGGATGACCAGATCTTGTGGCGTAAAATGGGAGAGGCCTATGTCCAGCAGTGGACTGCGGTGGGCTGATTGATTGATTGAATGTTTATTAAATAAAATATCATAATTTTCTGGAAAAATTCGTAACATTTTATTTTTACATTATGCCATATTAGTTCCTGTCGTAATCTGTTCTTTAATGCATATTACTTGTACAAAATAATTTTGATGTTTCACATCTGCCAGGCGTCCCGTGACGGCTCATTTGATATTTTTTTCTATTCACACGAATGATACTCCCGGAATTCTAAGTTATCTAGTCTGTCTCCACAGATGACGTTGTGGTTTAAATACACTCGCGTGCAAGTAAATCGACTCAAGCCTCAAGTGCGCATAAAAAGTGATATAACTTAAAAATGCCTTATTTTACCTCTATATAATGTTTTACATAATTAAAGCCTAGTAATTGAGCTTTAAAATTATGTAAGTTGCATGAAAATCGATTCAGTAGGTTAGTAAAAAAGGTGAATATCAAAGATATTGTAAAAAATTTTGAAAATTCATACAATTTCACAGTATGGGGGTTATTGGGTATAAATGAAACAAAATGTGCATAAGATAAAAAATTTATTCGTGTCAATATTTGGTGTTCCCTCCTCTAGCCCTGATCACTGCTCTCAAGCGATTCTTCATCGACCTTATCAACTTTTTAATTGATGATTGTGGTATTCGGCCCCACTCTTCTACCAACGCAGTCTTGAGCTCATTGATGTTTGTCGGAGCTGGATTCCTCGCCCTAACTTTACTTTTGAGCTCGTCCCATATGTGCTCAATGGGATTTAAATCGGGGCTGAGCGCTGGCCAATCCATAGTGTGAATTCCAACTTCACTCAGGAACTCACGTGTGGCCCGAGCAGTGTGACATCGGGCATTGTCATGCATCAAGATGAAATTATCCCCAATAAAGCCTTGATAAGGGACAACTTGATCCAGTAGAACATTTTCAATGTAACGATCACTGGTCAGACCTCCTCTCCGGCCTCCCCCAGGAACGAAAACAAGGTCCGTTTTTGCTTCTAAGGAAATTCCAGCCCACATCATGCAAGAACCGCCACCATATGCAACGGTTTCAACAAAGCAGCACTGTGAAAACCGTTCACCAGGACGCCGGTACACCCGACCTCTCCTGTCGCTGCCATGGAGACACATCCTCGTCTCATCTGTGAACAGGACCGACTGCCATTGCTCTATGCTCCAATCCAAGTGCTCTCGAGCAAAGTGAAGGCGTGCTTGACGGTGGGCTGTGGTCAACTTCGGGCCTGTAGCGGGTCTTTTCGGAGTAAGGTTAGCTTCCTTCAACCTTCTTCTAACTGTCCACTGACTGACAGTTACTCCGCGAACTTGACGTAGCTCCTGCTGCACATCCACGCCGGTAAGGTGTCGATTTCGGAGAGAGGTCGAGACCAAAAACCGGTCGTCACGCTCCGAGGTGCACCGGCGTCGGCTGGTATTAGGCCGCCGAGTGAAGGCACCACTCTCTTGAAACCTCCTGTACACTCTCGAGACAGCAGACTGACTCATATTCAACCGACGAGCGACTTTTCGCTGGTTCAACCCTTCTTGCAACAGGGCAACGACTTGAGCGGCTTCTTCAGGTGTTGTATCCATAATTTTCTTCAAATGACGGCTTCAATTTGCAGAGATGTGTTCAGGTCAACGTCTAGTGAGCGACTGATAAGAAAAAACGATTACAGGGGGTTTTTATAGCGGGTTGTGTCGCGCAAGTTGTGTATAGAGCGCAGAGCAGTTTAAGGGAGGTTGCGTTCAGTTGCATTCTAAGGACATGTGTTTATTTAAATTACTGAAATTATGCTACCATTTTAAAGCCTAATTACTAGGCTATAATTATGTAAAACATTATATAGAGGTAAAATAAGGCATTTTTAAGTTATATCACTTTTTATGCGCACTTGAGCCTTGAGTCGATTTACTTGCACGCGAGTGTAGATGCCTCGTCATTACCATAACGCCGAGTGTACTGGGTTCGTTCTCCACACATGACAAACATCAGTGTGGTCCACAAATAGTACTTCCGATTCTGAGTGTATGTTTTGTAAAGTCATTCGTGACCCAGTTATTAACATCTAAGTCTTCTTCGAAGAGGTTAATGAAAACACTATGTGGGTCTGTGTGTCTACCTGTTAGTGACCGGCATAACTCCGGCACCACTGGCCCGATTGACTTGTAACTTGGTGTGCAGACACCTTAGGGTCATACCTGGGTCAAGTTTGAATATGGGCCCTGTGGGTCAAAAGACCCTGAGATATAGGGGTCACAAGGTCATATGTATTTTAAATGGAAAAATATTGACATGTAACTTAGTGTGCAGACACCAATATTAGTATTATTGTCGGCCTCGATGGCGTAGTGGTTAGTATAACCGACTGCCACGCCTGAGGTCGCGGGTTCGATTCCTGCACAAGTCAAACATTTGTGTGCATGAACATGGATGTTTGTCTTGGTCTGGGTGTTTCTAAATATAATATGTATGTATTTACAAAAAAAATAAATATATATATGTATGTTTATCCATCGTCTAGTACCATAGTACAAGCTCTGCTTAGTTTGGGCTAGATGGTGTTGTGTGTATGTGGTAGAATATTATTATATTATACCTCGGTCGAGTTTGGATATGGGCCCTGTGGGTTAAAAGAACCCCGAGATATAGGGTTCATTTCTTTTCATTACTTTTACATTTAAGACGAAGAGGTTGAATCCTGGGTTTTTACAGCCATCTCGTTATAGTTGTGTCTGGGGATTCTTTGCATCTGTTCTTTGAATGTTTGTAAAGTCATCCGTGACACAGCTATTATTACTAGAGTAGGAGTCGTCTTTTTAAAAAAGAAAAAGGCAGGTTCGTATGCTGCGGTCACACAAAAAAACCAGATTGTGATATATAATATATGTTTTTTTCAAGTGACAATTTCGTTAGGCGGGTTGAGCACTTCTTGGGTGAACAAAAATCATGGAACTCGCTTCATCGTCACCGAACGCTTTCCATTTCTGAATTATTTTTGGTTTATAAAGAAGTGTTTATGATCAAGGATTAAAGTTTTCACTTCTATCGGCAGTCCGCAAAGACTGCCCCAATTTTTTTTTATTGTCACTATTTGTTGTACATTTCATTACTATATTTAATGGTTTTTTTTAATTTTTCTATTATAATTTTGTAATTAATGTGTCAGTGTTTCTAAGTTAATTAATGTAAATGGTTTTGTATCGTGTTAACCTTTTGGACGCCATTGTCACATATACGTGACAAACGAAATCTTGCCCTCAACGCCAACGCCACATATGTATGACAAAGAATACGTCGCACCTTAACATAAAAATAAACAATAAAACTAAATAAAACATTACTTTTGTGGTTAAATAAATATCAGTGTCATGAGTAGGGCTTATTAGAAAATTTAAGACGAAAATAAAAAAGGCAGTTGATATTCGATAAAGTTTTGGAATCCCTATACTTCTGAAGGTCATTTTACAGAAAAAGTGGCTTGGCGTCGGGGGTACGGCGATGAGTTTATACTCTGGCGTTCAAAAGGTTAATTAACTATAAATAAATAATTAAATAGATTATTGCTAGATTGTGAGACTTCTTAAAAAAAGAATATAAAAAATAATCGTTTGCAAAGGTAACAGCTTTCACAAAATAAAAATATATACCAGTCTTTAAGTTTTTCATGAGTTCTTATACAAATCTTAGATATGACCACACTTAACTGTTACGCGGTGTATTATATCAATAGCACAGTTATAAGCACTTCACCTTAATATATGTGTGTGTACAACTAACTAGTATTAACACTTGTGTTTTCTTGCGCAAGATTGAGGCAAGATGCAACAAACATTGATATAAATCCCGCGCCTGATTTCTCTCTGGTCTTATTCTTGATAATGAGAGTGAAGGAATAAAGAGTGCACTTGTGTTTACACAGACTTGTGCACTATAATATCTTTTGCACAGATAGTCAGTCTCTGTTAGGGTCAGCGCCGACGGATGGAGTGGCGGCGAAGAGACTAATTCAGTAACAATTTAAATTCAACCTAAAGTGCTTCAGAATACGATTGTATTTAGTACAACGAAATAAAATGACAGCGCTTTGAGTCGCTCGCCGTAATTTTATTTCGTTGTACTAAATACAGTCGTATTCTGTAGCACTTTAGGTTGAATTTAAATTGTTACTAAATTAGTCTCTTCGCCGCCACTCCGTCCTTCGGCGCTGACCCTTAAGGATAATATTAGTATAGATTATATTAATCCAGACTGCATAGGCAATAATGATATTAAAAAACATACCTACTGTCAGTGACCATATTAACTCTCTCCAAAAATTATATATGCGATCTCACTGTTACTATTAAGATCTTTTTACAATGCTTTGTTTCTTGCCACAATCTTGCTCTGTTGTGTATAATCAAACGCTAATCACATTGTCAGTATGCAAGACTTTTAAACGAAAGTAATCCCTTTTTACTAGCTGAAAACCAAATATGCAAGTAGCTGCTTGCATCTAACAGAAATCCATTGTGTATATAACTTCTTTTGTAAAAATACGATCAGTTTTGTTTGTAATTTCTTGCATCTAAAGTCTTACATACTCACATCTTGCATACGCTTAACTAACACCTCGATTCATATATAGCGAAACCGATCATGAAAAATATGTCGACGCGCAAAATGGTATCCGGAAAAAAGTTGCCAACCCAAACTAAAGTAAAATTAGTTAAAATGCGGAAGGTTGGCAACAACAGCGCGAGAAAAGACGATAGGAGAGGCCTTGTGCGAAGAACAACTAAATTTATTAAAAGAAAAGGTAAAAAAGAAAGGAATTTATTGCATGAATTTAGTTGTGATTGGTTAGAGATAACGCAAAATTATAGAGACACAGATGTTCGGCTCGGCACGTAGACTTGCATCTCTCTGCATTCTTGCATTTACATGCAAGTACGTGCAGTGCTTGCATGTCGATGCAAGAAGATGCAAGTCAGTCCAAATTTAATTATTAATTTATTTATTGTTTGTTAAATGCTTTTGTTATTTTCAATTTTAAATAGTAACTTCTACCACTCATTTTTTTTTTAAGTTATTAAATGTGGAATATAGTGAATTTCGGCTGACTTGATTTTAAATAGCTGTACAAATATGTTTATGTGTAAGCTTAGCATCTGTTTGTTTTTAATTCGTGAATATGCTCTGCAGTAGACAGAAATTGAATGTGTAATTATGTGATGTATCCATGAATAATATTCAAAAAGTGTAATTCATCCATGAATAACAACCAAAGTGCGTTAACCATGAACAGTTTAAATTAATGTTTATCCATCAACAGTATTAGTTGTTTTTTAGCTATGAATGATATTCAAAATGTGGTATTTATCCATGAATAACAACCAAAATGCGTCAACCAAGGACAGTTCTGAAAAATAGTTTATTTATGAACACTATTCATAATGTGAGTAGTAGAGCCTCGCTGATTTCAGCATGAATGGGCCAGCTCGACCGGGGAAGGAGTACCTTCTCACAGAATATCGACGTGAAATAACAATATTCCTACTATTGTGTTTCGTTCGGTGAGTGAGTGTGCCGGAGGCCCAATCACCCTCTTTCCCTCTTCCCGCTCATTCTCTTTCCCACTTCCTTTCCTAAAGGGTCGGCAACACGCAAGTGATGCCTCTGGTGATGCAGGCGTCCATAGGCTACGGTGACCACTTACCATGGGCCGTATGCTTGTTTGCCACCTTAGTCGTATAAAAAATAAAAACTGTTATTTAGCCATGGACAATATTCGGATATGACATTTTCCATATATGCACACTACAACTTAAACAGAAGGATGCGATATATTTATTCATGGATGTATCACTAGAAAGTTATAATATATTTAGCCATATAATTATGTAATTCATAAAATCTTTAAATCTATTCTCCCTAGCCTTTATTATACCCAAGTCACGTATATCAGTTTTTATACGGAGCGACTGCCATCTGACCTCCGCAACCTGAAGGCTAACGATATCCTAAGGCTAGACTAGTGTCAGGATATTAGAGGGCACTGACTTCCGAATAACGACTGCCATAGATGTTCATGGCAGCCGGGACCGACGGCGTAACGTGCTATCCGAGGCACGGAGCAGGCGATAATTGTCAATCATTATGCACATAATTTCGAAAAGTCATATAACTTTCGAAAGTCAGAGGTGCGCGACGTGGGTTCGAACCCGAGACCCTATGCATTGCATTCTGTTGGTTCCCCACTGAGCTATCGCTGCTTATCATAAAATCTTTAAATAATGACTAAAATATAAAACAAAGTGGCAACCAAATCGAGCGTATCTTGATCGCTAGTTCTATGCATGGTCTACTGGATAGTCAGCCCTGATATAGAAATTCTTGACCCTCAGGCAGTTCTGCATGAGTTAGTTGTGTTTAGTTATAGAAATAGAATGTCTTATATAGAAAATATTTAAATTAAGAAGTGCCCTCACCGTATTTATATCACCCAAAAGTGTCACTAAGCACAGTGAGCTCATACATAACATTCACAGAATAGAGATGAATAGTGGATAATTTTCAATATGAGTGAGCCCAAGGTACGCAGTTCTGACTTCTCGAAGTGCGTATTAAATAGTTAATGATCGCTCGCTTTAACGGTGAAGGAAAACATCGTGAGGAAACCTGCATGTCTGAGAGTTCTGCGTAATGTTCTCGAAGATATATGCAGTCTTTCAAGACCCGCACTGGGCCAGTGTGGTAAATTATGGCCTAATCCTTCTCACAATGAGAAGAAGCCCGTGCCCAGCAGTAGGACAGTTTAATACAGGACTGATATTATTATATAAACTAGTGGTCACCTAGTGGTCAAAATTCGACCAAAATTCCTAAGCTTGCTACTTTGTTTTCTGTTTTTCTTTATTACATATAAATAAGGTATAGGTAACCATAGTTACAAAGAATTGTACGACGTCAGACGAACAATGTCGAAATACTACGAACGCGATTCGACTGCGTGTGTCAAACGCATGTTTGTGTGCGTGTAGTGTTTTTTCATTAATTTAAGGTATTTCTAATGCATATTTTATATAAATATTAGGATTCGCCCCTCCTTCTCCATATAAACTTTAACTGTGCCAAATTTCATACTCCTCCGTCCGCGCAATTTTCGTAAAAAGGGGTACAAAGTTTTTGCTTCACGTATTAATATATAGATTATGTTATATTATTTTTTATGATATAGAAGACTATAATGCATGTTTGTTTAGAGATCATAGTTTGTTAATAGAAATTTGGTCATCTTATAATAATTAATTATGTGAGTTGTGTGTATGAAAGGTAATTTGGGAGTTGTTTTATATTTTACTATATTATTGAGTATTAAAAAAATATGTATTCTATAGTATATAAATATTAAAATTGATTAGGTAGAATATTCAAACCTTTTATGACTTGCGATTTGTATGTATACTTACTTAATATAATATTAGAAAACGTGTCTTAGAGAAACATAAAGAATATCGACCTCCTACTTGCATCGGTTGTCGACGATGCAAGTAGGAAAATGCAAAATTAATACCTGTTATCTATTATTGTATTAAGAAAAGGTAATCTAGTTTTTATGTGCATGTTTCATTGGTGTCGATCATATAAATTATTATACAGTAATCCCCCTTATAACACGGTACTCTTATAACGCATTTTCATATTACGCGATTTCGATCCCCCGTATAACACGAGAATTCCCCCATATAACGCGGGGATGTCCAACATCATATTCTTGTACTGTGAAATTTATAATGACAGCGAATAAACATGTAATAAAATAGTTAATTTATTTGAAATTAACTGTTATTTTTGGTCCTTATGCATAAGTTGTTTATTTAAAATGTTCTTAGTTTAGTTTGATTTTAATAAAATGTACATATTTCGTTCATAATATAGTTTTTCTTAATATTCGATTTAAACCCTTAGTGAGAAAAATAAACATGAATAATATATATGCAACGCGTTATACGGGGTCGTAAAAACGCGTTATACGGGAATACTCATACTACGCGTTTTCCTACAATGCGGAACCAATCTACCGTGTTATTGGGGGGATTACTGTATTTATTTGACTATGTTGGGTAAGCAGCCCTGTCTTAAAGACAGGGTCAAAATATGGTATGACATTTACAACATTTGTAGACCTACATTGATTTAGGCCCATGCCTCCCCAATGAGGCCGGCAGAGACTACAGATTGCCAATTGTACGATACTGGCATATTCATTCTTGCATTCTTCTTGCATGCAAGATAAACTAGCGTGACTTATGTTATTATCGTACAAATGTGTAAATACATAAGCAAAACGCACTCGTTGTATTTTGTTTATGATAATTATCAATGATAAAAATTATCCTGCGAAGCCAGATAATACATAAAAGGATAACTTGTACCTATCCTAAATAAACAAGTTGATACATTTGAGAATAAATAAGTATTTGTACTGAAATTTGAAGATAAATGCGTTAAGATAGAAAGTAGATAATATACCTAGCTACATATTATTATATAATTTATGATTAGCCTAGTATGAGACCGTTAGACTCCCACGCAGAGGTCTTAATTTAGCTCCCAAGGCTCCAAGTATCTTATCTTATCTTATGTGAGGGCCCGTCAGTGCAGAACGGCGCCACTTCGACCCAGTGGGATCTTTTGTGTCGACACTCTCCCAATAACGACTGCCATAGATGTTCATGGCAGCCGAGACCGACGGCTTAACGTGCTCTCCGAGGCACGGAGCAGGCGATAATTGTCAATCAATACGCACATAATTTCGAAAAGTCATATAACTTCCGAAAGTCAGACGTGCGCGACGTGGGTTCGAACCCGAGACCCTCTGCATTGCAGTCTGTTGGTCTCCGCACAATGCCGGATTAACCCGTAGCAAGAGTAGCAATTGCTACGGGCCCCGCGCGAAAGGGGGCCCCGCATATTTAAACCCACTCATCTCTGCCTGAGCGTAATTTTTTGAGTGAAACTTATTAATTAAGATGTGGTATATTGAATTTACTTGATGTCACAAAAACGTGAAATGTTACAATTTTTCCTACTAAGACAATCCACGTCGAACAATCGGTAACCGACTATTTCCTTGGCGTAAATAAAACACCGAATTTCATACGGTAAACGCACAAGTTCTACAAAAAGTCGCTCGTGTAAATGTGTAGAATGTCAGTCGGCCCAATAATCAGCTCTACAAAAAGTCTGACGTATGCAAGCACTCTTACCCGAAAGAATTTGCTACGGGCCCCGCGCTTTTTTAATCCGGCACTGTCTCCGCACTGAGCTGTCGCTGCTCATAAGGCTCCAAATAAGTGGTTTTTCAAAGTTATGTGCGTAATAAATAATTAATTACGCGCTTGCTTTAACGATGAAGGAAGGGCTTCATCATAAGGAAGTCTGCATGTCTAAGAGTTTTACATAATGTTCTCGAACTCCGATATATATACTACACATATCTTCAATAACATTACTGAGAACTCTGGTGGGAAGGTCTCGAGCTCGAACCTAAGGTGCGCATCTCTGACTTTTCGAAGTTATATGCGTATTAAACAGTTAATTATCGCTCGCTTCAACGGTGAAGGAAAACATCGTGAGGAAACCTGCATGCCTGAGAGTTCTACATAATGTTCTTGAAGATATGTAAAGTTTGCCAAGCCACACTGGGCCAGCGTGAAGGACTATGGGCTTGGCCTTCACTGAGGAGAGGCCCGTGCCCAGGAGTGGAACAGTTTATATACAGGCCTGATATTATAATTTTTTTTTTGGCGTGTATGAGGAACGTGATAAAAGTGAATGAAGCCGGAGAGAAGTGTGTCAGGATCGTAGCAAATGGAAATCCGTAGTCTCTGCCTACCCCTCTGGGAAACAGGCATGAATCTATGTATGTATGTAATCTGTGAAGTAATATAACTGTGTTGCAGATTCGGCCGCGTCGTCATCCGCGGGTGAATCTACGCCGAGGGTTAAGAGAAAATACACAAAAAGAACTCCAAATGCTAAGAAGGATCCTGTGAGTATAATTCTTGTAATTTTTTTTTTTATGTTATTGGAGGCAAACGACCTAACGGATCGCCTGATGGTAAGCGATTACCGCCGCCCATGGACACCCGCAACACCAGAGGAGTCACAAGTGTGTTGCCAGCCTTTTAAATTGGTCCCCCTCCCAGGAGGGGAGAAGGTTGGGCCTCCGGTACCCTCACTCACTCGACGAAACACAACGCAAGCGCTATTTCACGTCGGTTTTCTGTGAGGCCGTGGTATCACTCCGGTCGAGCCGGCCCATTCGCGCTGAAGCGTGGCTCTCCAAAAGTGTAATGTCTGAAGCCTGTTTTATACGCCTGAAGGAGTAAGCACAAGGGCGGATCCACCCTTGTGGGCACGATGGCATACCCACAACCCTAACAGACTTGTGACGTCACACTTTCACGGTCTATTCAGATTGATAGGCTGATGATAATAATAATAATAACTTTATTTACACAAAAAATTATTGTAGGGTTTTTACAATAATATAATAATAATATAATACTCTATCACATACACACAACACCATCTAGCCCAAACTAAGCAGAGCTTGTACTATGTGTACTAGACAATGGATAAACATACATATATACTTTTTTTTTTGTAAATACATACATATTATACATAGAAACACCCAGGCCAAGACAAACATCCATGTTTATGCACACAAATGTTTGACTTGGGCGGGAATCGAACCCGCGACCTTAGGCGTGGCAGTCGGTTACACTAACCACTACGCCACCGAGGCCGACGTATGTTACATCGATAGAATAATTTTGATCTACAATTTCGTGGGAGGAGTACTGTTCTCCTAGATAGGCTACAGGATAGCCTGTGTTTAGGAGACACAGTTTCGAGCCCCTAGTGGTAGATATTATATTGAAATGTAACGTTTACATATATTTATGCTAAACTAGCGGTCGCCTAGTGCTCGAAATTCGACCAAAGTTTGCCTGTAAGATATTGCTGATATATTATGTAATTATTTATATTGATATTAGTAACCATAGTTACGCGCTTCGATTGCTTGTGTCAAATGCATGGTTGTGTGCGTGTAGTGTTTTTTCATTAATTTAATGTATTTATTATACATATTTTATATAAATATTAGCATTCGTCACTTCTTCTCTGTATAAACTATAAGTGTGCGAAATTTCATACTCCTCCGTCCGCCCAATTTTCGTAAAAAGGGATCCAAAGTTTTCGCTTCCCGTATTAATATATAGATAATAAACGCTATACGACTCCTGAGACAGCGTCAAGATACATATTTACCCAGTCTAGTGTCTCTATATTGGCTTAATGGCTACTAGAAAAGAAGAAAAAATAATAATTTATTGATTGTAATTGGTTTGGAATTTAATCGAAACTGTTTGACTATTTAATTGGACGAAATCGTGTCTGACTTCCTCCAATGATTATTTTCATTCCTAAGGCCAAAGTGCTGATGCGCAGAAAAAAGGAAATAATCAAATTCAAAAGTCGTTCATGAGTCATCATGATTGTTCATAAGCGAGTTCGTACTCCGACTCGCACTTGGCCGATTTTCGGGTGGCTGTGACCACAACCTTTGAGGGCTGGAGCCGCGCCTGAGTAAGCAGTGTATAAATTTCATTTTCAGCTTAAATAGCGTAGAATTAATAGGACAATATGCATAAGTAATAATTATACCTCTTGTTCGTTCAATGGTCGAAATTGGAAACTAAGAAATTAAAAAATAATGTTTTATAAAATACTAATATTATAAAGCTGAAGAGTTTGTTTGTTTGTTTGAACGCGCTAATCTCAGGAACTACTGGTTCGATTTGAAAAATTCTTTTAGTGTTGGATAGCCTATTTATAGACGAAAGGGTTCACTCGTGTTTATGGTTACTGCGCCGGCCCCGTGGGTCGTAGCGTGATGTTATATAGCCTATAGCCTTCCTTAATAAATAGGCTATCCAACACTAAAAGAATTATTCAATTCGAACCAGTAGTTCCTGAGATTAGCACGTTCAAACAAACAAACAAACTCTTCAGCTTTTTAATATTAGTATAGATTATATAGTATGTAGATAATAGCTTTAAAAAGAAGAATCCATTAAAAAACTCGTGGTACTAAAATATGATATTTTTCCAGCAAACCCCTACCACGGAACGAGTGAAAGGAAAACGTGGACGGCCAAGAAAAGTGGACCAGCTTGCAGCCAACAAGCAACAGGCACAACAGCCCAGTGAGTATGGAATTAGTAGCTTAATTGCTTTATCCTGTCTCGTCCCATGTTTGTACATACTCGTCCCATATGATATATATTCATCACATATTAGTATATTTATTTATTAAGGCATATTTACAGGGTAAACACAGACATTCACATATAATTATCAATTATGTCAATGTATTACTATGACAAAAAAAATTATGCCTAACTGGTTATGCCAAATTAAATTAGGACAAGAAACAAAGGGATCCCGTTTAACTTATATGGGACGAATATGTCTCATATGAAGAAATACTCCATCTTAGTTAAGTTTTAGTTTCTGCATGTTGTCTACCTGCCACTCTTCTTCTTCTCCCTAGCCTTTATTATTCCCAAGTCACTTGGGGTCGGCTTTCTAGTCTAACCGGATTTGACTGGATATCAGTTTTTACACGGAGCGGCTGCCACCTGACGTCCGCAACCCAAAGGCTAACGATACCCTAAGGCTAGACCAGTGTCAGGATATTAGAGGGCACTGACATCCCAATAACGACTGCCATAGATGTTCATGGCAGCCGGGACCGACGGCTTAACGTGTTCTCCAAAGTACGGAGCAGGCGATAATTGTCAATCAATATGCACATAATTTAGAAATGTCATATAACTTTCGAAAGTCAGAGGTGCGCGACGTGGGCTAGAACCCGGTCCCTCTGCAGTTATGCCAAATTAATATTGTGCGTAACTATTATTACGATAAGTAAAAGTATGCCATGTTAAATTATGACATATAATTTTATGCGAATAAATAGGAAACCGAGTCATACTCGCCCCACACGAACTACACTTGTTGCATTCTCGTCCCACATGAATGATACTCGTCCTATATGAGACATACTCGCCCCACACGAACTACACTTGTTGCATTCTCGTCCCACATGAATGATACTCGTCCCGCTTGTTCTAGGCCCATGGTTTTAATGAATACGTTTATTATCTGGTGGATCTGCCGCGAATTATTGACAGCAGGAAAGCACAGAAAAAATTATCTAAGGACTTAATGAACTTATGTTCTGAAAATAATTGAATCATTCATTCAAATATCTATTTAAAAGTATGTATAATAATTTTAAACGGCATTAAATATAATGATCAGCAAAAATACTAATTGGTCAGCAAATATTGCACAGCATAACGAGCATCTATACGCCTCAAATCACTGCATTCCGTCTCGGAAGTGTTAGGTTATGTTAGGTTCCTTTTTTTAAACCCACCCAAAAATAGGAGCCTGCGAAGCGGGGCGCCGTCGACTTAGTTTGATCTCTTTAAAGTTTGCTGGCCATGAGTTGCTGATCAATTAGCTTTTTTTGCTGCGCAATTAAACACTACCCATTTTAAACTTGTTAAGATAATTGTGTTTTTGTAAAAAGGATTGAGTTTTGAAAAATTGGTAGGACTAAAGTTGTTATGTATGATGTAAGGGAGATACGGGTAAAAATATTAGTATTTTTCAATTAAACCTGCATATTTGTCTGTCACTCCTAAACGGCTAGTCCGATTTTGAAGCTGTTCATTTACCTTCATATGGTCAATTGCAGAGATCCGAGTGAGAAGTAATCTGATGCCAGTCAGTGCAGAGACCATCACATTGGATAGTGACGATGAACCCGACCTAGGTAAGATTTATATAAAATACTTTGCTATTTGCGTATATGTTAGTGGAGCTGGGAGGGACGATTAGGCATTACCCAATCTTAAGACTGCGCCGAGCGTAAGACAGATAATGACAGAGCTCGTGCGGCGCATATTCAAATCGGCGCGCGGCCGCCATAGTTAAATTGTATGGAGGATTTGAAGTGATTTTTTGATAAATATGTATCTTTATTGTCAACCAATAACTTAAACATTTGGGACGGACAAATTGTAATATTGTTATTTATGTTTCGTTTAAGCTGTAAAATAGGATAGATTTCTACTGTTATAATCTAAAAAATCACTTAATACGAGTTTACGTTTTTGCATTTTTCGTGCTAATTTAGAAAAAAAGAAAGATGAAAGAAAGGAAACAGTTTATTTTGTCCTCTACACTGGCATAAAAGAAATAAAAAATCAACATAAAAAAACAAAAATTTTAGATATACAAAAATTAAAAAAAATATAAGCAAAAAAATTTTACATAATTTTGTTGGCGAAAATATTAATTATTTAAAGTTTTTAACACGGAGTAATTGTAAACACATTCATTGTTATGGTAAATGTATATTTTATATTTGTATTAGACAAAAAGTGTTGATTTTATGCACTTAACTGTGACCGCCTGTTTTGGCACATTTCGCTCGGCGCAGTCTTAACTAGAAATACATCCTGGGCCGCGGGGGACTTTACAAACATTCAAACTACGGACACAAAGAACATACAGGCACGGGACAACTTATTGAGAACTAGTTTTCGCCCGCGGCTTCGCTCGCGTAAATGTAGGTTAGGTTTGCTACAGTTATTTTTCTGGATGAAAGGTACCCTATGTACCCACACATACACGCCCTCACACACACATATTATACACACAACACTCTATGTATAGCTTTAAATAATTTCCTAATATATATTTATATAGTTTACCTTTTAATAGATGATTACCATATCTTATCTTATCTTATGTGGATGCCAGTCAGTGCAGACCGGCGACACTTCGACCCAGTGGGATCTTTTGTGTCGACACTCTCCCAATAACGACTGCCATAGATGTTCATGGCAGCCGGGACCGACGGCTTAACGTGCTCTCCGAGGCACGGAGCAGGCGATAATTGTCAATCAATACGCACATAATTTCGAAAAGTCATATAACTTCCGAAAGTCAGAGGTGCGCGACGTGGGTTCGAACCCGAGACCCTCTGCATTGCAGTCTGTTGGTCTCCCCACTGAGCTATCGCTGCTCGATGATTACCATAACTACCATAAATACCAGTAATGTTATTAGTAGTTTATCAACTTGTCAATGCTTAGCCAGTATTGTCACACGAATCTGTAAGAGGAAGACACCAGTGTGTGTAACACAGTTAATACTAGCTCAGGCACTGACGTTCACTCTATCTCTAAAATACATAGCGTTGTACATAATGGTGCTTTTATATATTATGTGCTTGAGATAGACAAACTGTATTTGGCTTTTGATAATAAATTATTATTATTATTATTATTCTGTACCCCTGACAACGTGTATGCAAAATTTGATGTTGATCGGTTGAGTAGTTAAGGCGTGAAAGCTTAACAAACAAACAAACTCATTTTCGCATTTATAATATTAGTTAGGATTGTTGTCTAAACATTCAAGGCCACTTGCACGACAACTCACAGAATACGTTTAGCACTAAATTGATTTAAAACATCGTGTCGTCTCAGTCACCTTCACACGGATGATTGCGACAGCACGTTTTAAATATATTTAGTGCTAAACGTATTTTGTGAGTTGTCGTGCAAGTGGCGCTCAGTGTACCTACTAATGAAGCGACCACTTACATTCAGTTCCTCTTTCAAGAAACGAGCACAGTTAAAGTTTATATGGAGAAGGAGGGGCGAATCCGAATATTTATATGAAACTAGCTGTCCCGACAGATGTTGTCCTGTACAAAAGAACAAAAAAGTACATTTAAACCATCCCCGAATCCACTTGAACTCACAAAAAGTTTCATTCAAATCGGTCCAGCCGTTTAGGAGGAGTTCACTGTCAACACACGTACAGAAGAATTATATATATAAATTAATGAAAAAACACTACACGCACACAACCATGCATTTGACACACGCAGTCGATTCGCGTTCGTAGTATTTCGACATTGTTCGTCTGACGTCGTACAATTCTTTGTAACTATGGTTACCTATACCTTGGTTATATGTAATAGAGAAAAACAGAAAACAAAATAGCAAACATAGGAATTTTGGTCGAATTTTGACCACTAGGCGACCGCTAGTTCTTTTAATTATATCTCCTAAATTGAACGTACTTTCTGAAAACGTTCCAACCAACACTCGGGTCAAAATCGAGTTATTATTAGCAAATTAGTCACGGGGTTACTATTTACTAGCTGGAACAATGAGGTAGCTCTACTATCACTCTAAATATGAAATCATGACTTAGCAGCCCAACCCACATGTATGAAGAAGCAATACGAGATTAAACTTCAATCACGATTATCTGAAAATGTTAACTTTGTGGCTTGGAACGTTTTTCAGAAAGTACGTTCAATTATCATAGTGTAGTTCACCAGACTATAGCTCTTAACCCAGACTTCACTCGATATTAATATATAATTGTTTGACTGTATACAATGTTGTCATTAGTATTATACTAGTGATATGTTTCCGCAGGCTCGCCCAGCCAGGCGTCCGACTCTCTCAGCTTGGACGAGAATCTCCGCGCGTTGAGACATATACACGAGAAATATGCTAATATTGATAAGGTAAGAACAATTAACAAACAAGCTTCGCGAAAACTTGAAGTTCTGAACAGAGTGAGGTGGTTCTTCGCGCCTGGGCACCTGTGCCTATTGTATAAGGCACAAGTGCGCCCTTGCGTGGAGTACTGTTCTCATCTTTGGGATGGCTCCGCGCAGTACTTGCTGGACGCTCTCCACAGGTTACAGCGGCGGGCTGTCCGTATCATCGGAGATCCAGAGGTCACGAGCTCACTGGAACCTCTGCAACTCCGTAAGGACATTGCCTCTTTGGCATGTTTCTACAGAATATACCACGGGGTGTGCTCTGAAGAGTTATTCCACCTTATCCCGCCCTCCCCTTTCCTATCCAGAACAACGCGTGCTGGGCTCAGATGCCATCCTTACACGGTAGAGCCGACTAGAGCGCGTACCAACAAGTTTGGGTCCTCATAGCTCTGCCGAACGACCAAGGCATGGAATTCTCTGCCAAGTCACTTGTTTCCTTCTTCCTTCAATCCTGGGTTTTTTAAGCGGGGCGTGAAAAAGCACCTTCTCAGGCCGTCAAAGTAGAGACCTCAACATCGCCTCGGCTCCTAAGAGGGCGGAGTAGAGGCCACTGCTCTTAGACCACACGACTGCTTATCATCAGGTGGTCATTTTGATGAGCAAAATAAAAAAAATTAATTATAATTATCCAACTACATTTTGCACGCGACTTCACTTGCGTAAATGTAAGAATTTTTGGATGAAAGGTATAGGTCCCGTCACGTGAAAAGAACGCTGAGCGACAGTGGAGGGGATGTTTCTGCGCATGCGTCAACTGAGGAACCAATAGCGTGCGCGCGTCCCGCGCCTTCATACCGCCAATTTGATCGATAAATCGCTCAGTGCGCAGGTAAACGGCTAACGTTCTTTTTACGTGACGGTCACTAGATCCTATGTCCCTTCCTGTTCCCCTGAAAACGTGTATGCAAAATTTCATGATGATCAGTCAAGTAGTTTGGGCGTGAAAGCGGAACAAACAAAGTCTCATGCACGAATGGCGTAAGGCCCTTGCCTAGGTTTTAAACTATCTCTGTGTAGGGACACATGTTTGATATTGCTATCTAAGCATTTAATAGGTAATGCATAATGCATTAGTGTGTGTGCCTACGTGCGGCTGCGTCCGCAATCATTTAATAAGTTTAGTCGAGAATAAAGACAGTTTACGTGAACACGTATATTCCAAAATATAATACGTAACCCTATACACAGATAGATAATATCTAAACTCTGTACCAAATTTAATCCAAATCGGTTCAGTGGTTTAGCCGTGAAGAGGTAACAGACAGACAGAATCACTTTAGAGTTTATAATATTAGTAAGAATATACATACAGGTGAATTGCGAACCTTGTTCAATTTTGGAGTCGGTTCAAAAGGTGAAGGAAAATATCGTGAGGAAACCTGCATGTCTGAGAGTTTTACATAATGTTCTCTAAGGCGTATGTTAATAAATATTTTTGATTTGTTTTGATTTTGATATGTGAAGTCTGACAATCCGCACTGGGCCAGCGTGCTAAACTTTTTTTACCTGGGGTAATGCTTTGACGCATACCCCTCAGCAGGGGCGGGCGGAGGGGTTATATCGGACTTGCCGGGGTAAAAGAGAAAGATGTAATAAGAATAATGTACCTCCCGGAATACCGACTAAACCTACCACGGTGTTCCTCGACAAAACCCTTGCCCTTTACATGTTGAGTAAAAAAGTCAATCAAAAAGCGGTTATATCTGCATATCATGGGTATGTTGTATCAATATTAAAATATGGAGTTATTTTCTGGGGAAACTCTACAGGCAAGGAACAGGTGTTCCTGGCGCAAAAGAGATGCATTAGGGCAATATGCCATCTACAAAAAACTGACTCTTGCAAATTTCATTTCATTAACTTGAAACTACTCACATTTCCTTCGATTTACATATATGAAGTTGCCATGTTTGTTAGGACTAACACTAATCTTTTCGTGAAAACAACAAGAAATCGCAATAAAACACGTTTATGCATGGTACCCTCTCGGACTGCTCTCTTACATAACAGTGTCTTTTGTATGGCTGTGAAGATATACAATAAGTTACCCACGGCAGTGAAAGAATCAGAAAATATTGCTACATTTAAAATCATACTACGCGATTTTTTGATTAGTAAAGCCTATTATACCATAAATGATTTTCTAAATTATAATAATATTGCTATTAAATAATAATTTACGATTTTGTGATACAGACCAATTTCATTGACAATTAAACATTCTTTATTTATTATTGACAAATACACTAAATGGATTAAAAAGTAATGTAAAGGGTTTTTTTAGACATATTTTGATTAGTTATTTATTTATTGTTATTTTAAATAATTAAGTGTAACATTTGCATGCCAGTTACGGTAAAATACAGTGGACTATTTTGCTTTATGTACCATCATCTCTAACCTGTATTTAGCAAATGAAGAATTTTTTTTTTTTTTTAAAAACCTCTATCGGCGGGGCCGCGCGGATCACTTGCACATGCGGTCGCGACCCCGACGAGGTTTCGGCCCGCCGTATGAAACGGCAGGCTACTACGCGATAAGACCTACCCTGTGGTCACCATTAAAATAAACCCCTACTGTCCTGCCCCTAGAGGGGAGACGGACACGGCACAGAGGCGCGCGTGGGAACACGCACGCCGCCTCTCAGACCTGGTGCTGAACGGATGGCGGGCAGCCCCACAAAGCCCGCCACCCCCACTCAAACCTCAGGGTAGCGTCTTAAACTTTTTTTTTTACGTGGGCGAATGCTTTGACGCATATCCCTCCGCGGGGGCGGGCGGAGGGGTTATGTCGGACTCGCCGGGATAACAGAAAGATGTTAAAACGATAAAATGGACCTCCCGGAATACCGACTAAACCTACCACGGTGTTCCTCGACAAACCACTATCGGCGGGGCCGCGCGAATCACTTGCACATGCAGTCGCGACCCCGCCGAAGCGTGCCAAACTATTCTAACCCTTGCAACACTGAGAAGAGGTCCATGCCCAATAGTGGTAAAGTTTTATATTCAGGGTTGAAATTAATATTATTAATTAAAATGTTGTTTTCAATAATATATCCCTACAATAAAGTTATGTTGTGTTTTCTTGCAGGATGATTTATACAATGCTCACTTGCTGGCCGCTAACTTCAAGAAGCCAACACTTGATGCCCAGCGGAGGGATGATGACGTCATGTCTGTTAGAAGCTCAGAAGGTACGTCGTATTCATTATTATTCTTCTTCATTTAGTGAAGTAGTGTTACTGTATCAAAAGCTTTACTAAAATCGATTCAGAACATGTAATTTTGGAATTCTGTCCTAACCTTAGAAATTGCAATATTATTGTTGATCAACAAATGGTTGTTCTAATTCTGGATGTTTTTTGTGTTTGTATGTTTGTAAAGGACACTGCGACACAGGCATGTCTTAAAATAAATCTCGTTATCTTCTTCTCCCTAGCCTTTATTATTCCCAAGTCACTTGGGGTCGGCATTCTAGTCTAACCGGATTTGACTGGATATCAGTTTTTACACGGAGCGACTGCCATCTGACCTCCGCAACCCGAAGGTTAACGATACTCTAAGGCTAGACCAGTGTCAGGATATTAGAGGGCACTGACATCCCAATAACGACTGCCATAGATGTTCATGGCAGCCGGGACCGACGGCTTAACGTGCTCTCCGAGGCACGGAGCAGGCGATAATTGTCAATCAATACGCACATAATTTCGAAAAGTCATATAACTTCCGAAAGTCAGAGGTGCGCGACGTGGGTTCGAACCTGAGACCCTTTGCATTGCCGTCTGTTGGTCTTCCCACTGAATTATAAACTATTACAAAGTATGCCGCTGGAGCTTTAGGCTAAAATCAGCACAGATTGGATCCCAGACGGTGGTAAACGGCAACGTGGTAGATCAAAACGTCGATGGCAAGACGAATTAATTAACTACAGGACTGGTGCAAACTAGCGCATAATAGGGATATGTGGAAAAGCGAGAGGGAGGCCTTTGCCCAGCAGTGGGACAATACAGGCTAAAAAATAATAATAAACTAGATTTTGATGTTGTCGATATATTTCTATCGGGAAGAGTAATTTAATGGTTATGAGGTACCCTATGTCCTCTTCTGTACCCGACTCCTGACAACGGGTATGCGATTAAGAGTAACAAATAAACTCACAATCGCTTTTCTAATATTAGTTAGGATTTATCCTACTATACAAATAAATAAAATTGAAGTGTCTGTTTGTAATGTCAAAATGACAGCTTTTTATCTAATGCATATGAAAGTATATAAGGTACCTAGAAAACAACTATTTTTAAAATTTTTGTCTGTTTGTTCCGGGTAATCTCCGAAACGGCTGAACCGATTATGACGTGACTTTCACTGGCAGATAGCTGATGTTATAAGAAGTAACATAGGCTACTTTGATCTTAGAAAAAAAATAGGGTTCCGCGGAGACAAAAACTGTTTTTTTAAAGTCTACGCGGACGAAGTCGCAGGTAACAGCTAGTCCTAACTAATATTATAAAAGCGAAAATGAGTTTGTTTGTTTGTTTGTTACCTTTTCACGCCTAAACCACTGAACTGAACATTCTGAAATTTTGCATATACATTGTCAACGGACATAAGCTACCTGTCATCCCTAAAAAAATTACTGTTCCCGAGGAAAACAACAATAAAGTTCTTATGGCGCCACGTGTCTTTCGAATCATGATTGAATTATATTATTACAAGCAGAGTACAACCCGAATTGATTGTAAAATTCTAAATTAACGCGAGCGAAGCCACGGGCAAAAGCTAGTATAATATAAATAACACATGTTTCTTATAGGTGGCGCTTCTATCAAAGAGATGGAGACTCGCGTGGAGAAACTTGAAGACAGTTCCAATTCTGACTCCGATAGCAGTAGTTCTGGATCTGGTAAGCACAGAGATCAGCTACAATATCGTCATATTATTGAGGACCTTCAGCCGGCGAGCGTGTATGAGGAATGTTATGAAAGAGAATGAAGCCAGAGAAGTGAGTCAGGATCGTAGCAAATGGAAATCTGAAGTCTCTGCCTACCCCTCTGGGAAACAGGCGTGAATCTATGTATATACTATCGGCTTGAGCGACGGATGACCATTGCAGAAAAATTTTCGCTTGCACATGTTGACCAGTTGAGTTTGTATCGCCTTAGAATCAGTTAACAAATGTAAAGTGTAAAACAACTCAAACAAAGAAAGGGGCGTGTCACGAGTACGGGTACCAAGTGTTGGCCTGCTATGCGATTTTAACCTTAGGAGTGGTCCTCCGTCGCTGGAGTCGATAGTAATAAGTATGTATGTATTTTTGGGAACATCGCATATTTTTTATGTGATTAAATATAATGATCAACAAAAATAGTAATTGTACACCAAAATATGCTTACTAAAATATATCATAACGAGCACCTATACATCTTAAATCACTGCATGCGGTCTCGAAAGGGTTAGGTTATGTTAGGTTCCTTCTTAAACCCACCCAAAAATTGGAGCCCCGCCAAGCTCCCTAGATTTATTTTGATCTCTTTGCTGTGCAATTAATATTTTTGATATTACAATGCGATATTAATTTTGATGATCATTTACTACTTTTGACTGTTATATTTTACTATATCTGGTGATAAGTTAAACATAAGCCTTTTTTATTTACTTTTAGCTTGGCATCGGTTTAGAAAACATTGTGGTTTTCATACTAACTATTTTATCAATATTTTTTATTAATCAATTCGAACTTTCGATTTTCTTTTTTATATATACATAGTTGCTTGTATTCAGGCCACTAAAGTTTAGCTTATATAAAAAAAAACATGGCTAATTAAAAATACTAAGCGATATAATTTTTAATACAAATCGTTAAAAAAAATATTGATATTTATTATTAATAATACATATTATTAATAAAATATATAGTCTACTCTCGGATAATAAATGTAATTGTAAAATAACCATTGTATTTTGTACAGAAACCGCTTAATTAGATACATACATACATACATACATAGATTCTTAATTAGATGTAAGACATAAACGGTCATATGATAAATAATGACTATATTACCACCTGGTTAAAACTGCAGCTAGCTCATCAACCTCAATTTTATAGTTATAGACGTTATATTTCATAGTTAAAGACGTTGTATTTTATAGTTATAGACGTTATATTTCATAGTTAAAGACGTTGTATTTTATACTTAGAGACGTTATATTTCATAGTTAAAGACGTTGTATTTTATACTTAGAGACGTTATATTTCATAGTTAAAGACTTTGTATTTTATACTTAGAGACGTTATATTTTATAGTTAAAGACGTTGTATTTTATAGTTATAGACGTTATATTTCATAGTTAAAGACGTTGTATTTTATAGTTATAGACGTTATATTTCATAGTTAAAGACGTTGTATTTTATACTTAGAGACGTTATATTTCATAGTTAAAGACGTTGTATTTTATACTTAGAGACGTTATATTTTATAGTTAAAGACGTTGTATTTTATACTTAGAGACGTTATATTTCATAGTTAAAGACGTTGTATTTTATACTTAGAGACGTTATATTTTATAGTTAAAGACGTTGTATTTTATACTTAGAGACGTTATATTTCATAGTTAAAGACGTTGTATTTATACTTAGAGACGTTATATTTCATAGTTAAAGACGTTGTATTTTATACTTAGAGACGTTATATTTTATAGTTAAAGACGTTGTATTTTATAGTTAGAGACGTTATATTTCATAGTTAAAGACGTTGTATTTTATAGTTAGAGACGTTATATTTTATAGTTAAAGACGTTGTATTTTATAGTTAGAGACTTTATATTTCATAGTTAAAGACGTTGTATTTTATACTTAGAGACGTTATATTTCATAGTTAAAGACGTTGTATTTTATACTTAGAGATGTTATATTTTATAGTTAAAGACGTTGTATTTATAGCTAGAGACGTTATATTTCATAGTTAAAGACGTTGTATTTTATAGTTATAGACGTTATATTTCATAGTTAAAGACGTTGTATTTTATACTTAGAGACGTTATATTTCATAGTTAAAGACGTTGTATTTTATACTTAGAGACGTTATATTTCATAGTTAAAGACGTTGTATTTTATACTTAGAGACGTTATATTTCATAGTTAAAGACGTTGTATTTTATACTTAGAGATGTTATATTTTATAGTTAAAGACGTTGTATTTATAGCTAGAGACGTTATATTTCATAGTTAAAGACGTTGTATTTTATAGTTAGAGATGTTATATTTTATAGTTAAAGACGTTGTATTTATAGTTAGAGACATTATATTTCATAGTTAAAGACTTACCACCTGATTGTCCAACAGGCAGCTCGTCCACATCGTCAGATAGCTCATCATCAGGCAGTTCCTCGTCATCAGACAGTTCTGACAGCGAGTCGGAGTCCAGCGACGAGGCGCAGAAACACAAGACTGAACACGATGGCAAGGGTCTCGCGTCACCCCCACTCGAAAATAACACCTCGCATGAGGATGACAGGTGAGAATAATTACGGGAAAATCAACAAATACACTAAACTTAAAGAAGAAATAGGAATTTGGAAAGTTAATTACATTGTGTCAATAATTGTTATATCCACCACCGGGTTAATCTCAAAGCAGGACTCGCGTCACCGCCACTCAAGAATAACACCTCGCATGAGGATGACAGGTGAGAAAAATTACAGAAAAATCAATAAATACACTTAAAAAGGAATTTGGAAAGTCAACAAAGTTTACTGTGTGGCGAGTGATCCACCACCGGGGTAATCCCAAAATATTTACAACATTCGCACCTCCAGTGGAATAAAGGCATAAGTACAATTACGTAGATTTTTTTATTGCAGTTTCGAATAGTGCATGCAAAGATACAGAAGCTCAATTAATTTCGTTGTGATTTGACAAAAATTAAGACTACCAACAAAATCATTAGTCGCGTTATAAATAATAATAATAATAAATAAATTTGATATTTTTCAACTTCGATCAAATATACCATAAATGCACATTCTCATACAAAAACCGCGTCAATATGTGGCACTGACCAGTACTACTTACTTATAAGTGTCTGCATTTATTATGCAATCCAGGAAATAAACCGGAATAACCATTGAACGCCCACTGAGAAACATTTTGTAATAGTTTAGTTAAAACGCGTCAAAGTAAAGCGTCCTAAGTGTGTTACTCGCGATACGCAAGCGTACTAAGTATACGGTACGGTCTCCAGCGTAGTAGTGGTGTCGATTCGCTCTCGCTTACGGGCAGCGCACGCAAGTGTGAGTGGGACAGGTGCATAATATAGCGCATACGACTGATTTATGCACAGTTTTGTTGTGGCCGTTTTTCGAGCGACGATCGTGCATCTATGGTATATTTGACCGATGTTTTTCAATAATAAAAGACTATACTTTTAACTTACTAAAATACTTAACATTTGATAAAAATATACTTAGTTTTACGTTATGTCTTTGTTTCACTAAATTATACAAAAGATTATAAAAGTACTTTCTATAATAAATATTAGGGGTTAAAGTATGAAATTCCCTATTTGTACTGAAAAATTGAAACTCGTTTTTTCTAAGATGTAACATATTTATTTAATGAAATGAAAAGATTTTTATTTTTGTACCATCATGACATGCATCATCAATTATTATAGAATGCGGGTATAACAAAAAGTAAATAAAAATGTGGAAGTCTAAAGAAATTTTAAAAACAAATAAAATGTTTATGTGCAGATGCACGTCCCACCCGACGGCACAAAAACAACGGTGATGCGCTCAGCATAATGCTGTGGCACTTGCATTGCTGCAAGCACTACACAGCGCTGATTTTCAGCGAACACCACAATTATTGACGTTTGGTCCGCCAATAGTGCACTCAAAATAATCGAAATATTTGCTCTCATTATTTATACATAACTGACATCTCAACGGAAGTTCATTTATGCCTTTACGATAGAACTCCGAGGATCTAGATTAGACATACTGTATGAAAGCATTTTATTTTATTTTATATTATTTTATTAAGGAAAACAAACAGTAGTATATTATGTATTAACAATCGATGCTTAAAAATACATTTAAAACTAAAAAATACACTACCCATAACGTTATCCACAGATTACATAAAAGACTTGCTTACTGTAAGGATCAAACAGAATTTAATTTTAGACTATCTACTACATATCAATACAAAAAGAGAAAATGTACATAAAGTTATGTTGCCAGAGTCAATAAATAAAATCTAATGCTGTTTTTGGAGTACCTTGAAAACATCATTTCTGAATGTGTGCTTATTCAATATTTGTACTGCCTCCTGGGAGGAAAATTTTTCTCACACAGAAAATTGTCCAGATAACGAAAAAAATGGTAGCCCGTTGGAGCAAGGTCTGGCGAGAACGGAGGACGTATGGTTTCTAACTGCAGCTCCTGGACAATGACAACGGTTTCTCGTGCAGTGTGAGGTCTTGCGTTATCATGGAGCAATACATACATAGATTCACGTCTGTTTCCCAGTGGGGTAGGCAGAGACTACGGATTTCCATTTGCTACGATCCTGACACACTTCTCTGGCTTCATTCACTTTCATCACATTCCTCATACACGCCCGGCGGTTCAAGGAGCTCTTAACCTGGCCATGGAGCAATAATGGTGAAGTAATCATTTGCAGAATGCTGTTGGTGCTAACACGCAATGTCTGAAGAAGTGACACACAGCTATTTTCCACATATTGAGAAAGCCGTCAACGCACGGAACGGCAAACGTTTGCGACGGACTGCAATGACGCGGTAGCCTTAACCATTTACCACACAAACAAAACCGACTTGTACAGCTCCTAAACCCTATCTTCTTCTTCTCTTCTTTTCGTGTGGTTAGTGGTCAACCTGTTGTCAAGAGTTGTTCAAGCCGCCCGTAGGCCTCTGACATGGCTTAACGACTGCTGTCAATTTGACAACAACCGGGACCCACTTTTTACGTGCCCTCCGAAGCACGGAGACGCTCAAATGAAATACCACTAAGCGGTCACCCATCTATAGACTGGTCGCACCCAACGTTGCTTAACCTCGCTAATCGTTTACCGATCAGTGAGTGCAACTGGCTATGAGCGCCTCCCTAAACCCTATAAAAAAAAACCTTTATAAAAAAAGCCTATAGAATTTTTCTTACTTTTTGTTCCAGATCATTTGGTGCCTGGTCATATTCGGGTGCCGCGTCAGACTCTGGGTCTGACTCGGACCCGGAGCGAGCGGCAGACCCCACCGCGCCGACGTCACACGACGAGATCAGCGAGTCTGAGAATGAGTCTGCTGACAAAAGCTTTCAATGTCACATCTGTAGCAAGTGGTACTCGACCAGAGTGACTCTCAAGTTAGTATACTGTATACTGTGCTTTAATTTCGTGCAGCAGTTTTTGAGTATTAAACGTACAAACAGACAGATAAACAACAATATTATTTATTTATTTTAGCTTCTTTAGCTACCTCTCTCTCTGTTTCTTCTCTCTTTTTCGATAGCTCTCTTTCTGTTTATATAATAATAATAATATTCTATCACATACATACAACACCATCTAGCCCAAACTAAGCAGAGCTTGTACTATGGGTACTAGACAATGGATAAACATACATATATACTTTTTTTTTGTAAATACATTCATATTGTACATAGAAACACCCAGACCAAGACAAACATCCATGTTCATGCACACAAATGTTTGACTTGTGCGGAAATCGAACCCGCGACCTCATGCGTGGCAGTCGGTTACACCAAAATATGGCAATCTGAAACCATTTCACGATAAAAAACGATACATTAATTTTCCCAAAAACAATTCTATTAAAAAAATATGGTGAGTGTTATTCTATACCACCAGTAGAATGCGTTGTTAAAAGGAATTACACGATTTCAAAATCATTCTGTATATAAAACTAGCAGTCCCTCTCGGTTTCACCCACATTTATGATCCTTGTGCAGTGGTCCCGTGGCTCGTAGCGTTATGTTACACAGGCTGTTAGGCACACGGTTGTCCAAATGAAATAGAGATCTGGTTTGGGCTATTGTCAACGTGTTGGGCTCAGGCAAATTAAATATTATTATAATTTTTTTTTAATCATGCAATGTCGAACTTTGTTCTGTTTTTAGCTCTTGCCGAAACTTTAACAGCCTGTTATAATTTTTTTACAAGGTGTCTATAGGAAATAATAATTTTAATGAAATTTAGCAATAGTTAACTAAAATAAAAAATATCATTATGACAGCTAAACCCATATTCGTTTAACATTTTTACAGTTTTAGTCCAAATTTCCAACCTTTTATTTTAAAAATAAAAAAATATCATGTCGCCGAAACTGTGAGACAAAATTTAAGTTGCCTGAGTCCAACGCGTTGGCAATAGCCCAAAGCAGATCTCTATTTCAAACATTTGTGTGCATGAACATGAATGTTTGTCTTGGTCTGGGTGTTTCTATATATAATATGTATGTATTTACAAAAAAAAAGTATATATATGTTTATCCATTGTTTAGTACCCATAGTACAAGCTCTGCTTAGTTTGGGCTAGATGGTGTTGTGTGTATGTGGTAGAATATTATTATTATTATTTCATTTGGACAGCCGTGTGCCTAACATGCTGTATAACCAACTAGACTCATAACTATAATTTTTGGATTTGTACCGTGCCGATCGAACCCACAACACTTGGCGCTGTGACGCCGTCGAGGCAACCATTTCCACTACTCCAGCCTTGCAGTCACCCTTGTCATTGTATGCCGAAGGTATAGACAGAGCTGTATTACACTCACATTTTAACTAGCTATGTTTAACTATGTAGCCAAGGGGTACGGTTATCTTATCTTATGCGGGGGCCAGTCAGTTCAGACCGGCGACACTTCGACCCAGTGGGATCTTTTGTGTCGACACTCCCAATAACGACTGCCATAGATGTTCATGGCAGCCGGGACCGACGGCTTAACGTGCTCTCCGAGGCACGGAGCAGGCGATAATTGTCAATCAATACGCACATAATTTCGAAAAGTCATATAACTTCCGAAAGTCAGAGGTGCGCGACGTGGGTTTGAACCCGAGACCC
Organism: Catocala sponsa; assembly: GCA_963564715.1. NCBI lineage: Eukaryota > Metazoa > Arthropoda > Insecta > Lepidoptera > Erebidae > Catocala > Catocala sponsa. The sequence goes on along the minus strand of OY751356.1, from coordinate 2,213,895 downwards.
TCTGCATTGCAGTCTGTTGGTCTCCCCACTGAGCTATCGCTGCTCTAAGGGGTACGGTTAACGGACCGCATTAAAAACTCTACCCTACGCTCCAAAACACAAATGGCAGACGTTACCCAGAAAGCCGCCAAACTCAAATGGGATTGGGCTGGACACGTTTGCCGTATGCCGCAGGAGCTTTGGGCTAAAATCAGCACAGATGGGATCCCAGACGGTGCTAAACGGCAACGTGGTAGACCAAAACGTCGATGGCAAGACGAATTAACTTAATACGGCAGAGACTGGTGCAAACTAGCGCATAATAGGAATATGTGGATATGTGGTAAAGCGGGATCGAGGCCTTTGCCCTGCAGTGGGACAATACAGGTTGAAAATAATCCTAACTAATATTATAAAAGCGAAAATGAGTTTGTTTGTTACCTTTTCACGCCTAAACAGCTGAACCGATCATCCTGAAATTTTGCATATACGTTGACAGGTGTACAAAAACGGACAACGGCTACCTTTCATCCCGAAAAAAATTACTGTTCCCGAGGAAAGCAATAATAACGTTCTTATGATAATAGATGGCGCCACGTGTCTTTCGAATCATGATTGAATTATATTATTACAAACAGAGTACAACCCAAATTGATTGTCAAATTCTAAATTAACGCGAGCGAAGCCGCGGGCACCGTATATACTTTCATATGCATTAGATAAAAAACTGTTAGTTTGACATTACAAACAGACACTTCAATTTTATTTATTTGTATAGATTTAGGTCGCAAAATACAACTTATAAACGTCAAAGTTTATGAGTTCGTGAGTTTAATGAAGTTACTGAATATAAATTTAGTTTAATTGCTAGGTTCGGTTAGGTTAGGTTAGGGCTGAGCCTATGGGCGTAAGCGCCCCGCGCGCCCCCCTCAGTGGAGGGGAGGGCTGTACCATCTGGTCCTCCCCCAAACAGCTGGGGCCCGCCTAGTCGCGAGGCGGGCCAAGACCTGTCGGTGTCGCGGTGAATGCTAGCGTGAGTCCCGTGGCACCGGCGCCGGTATTTGAGGTGCGTCGTCAGGGGTTTAGTGGGTATGGGGCCGGCCTCGAGTCCTGGCTCGTGGCTCGAGTCCCACACACCCACGCCCTGCCCCGGCGCGGAGGGTGCGTAAACGCATTCCCCTGACGTAAAAAAAAAAAAAGGGCTGAGCCTATGAGAGGATACTTTTACAGTTTCAAACGTGTCTACACGTTATCCGTTCCATGCCTGCGTCGTACCGTCGCCTGCCGTTGTCCACAAACAGTTCCGAGTTTGACTGTTCAGTATCCGTTGTTGGAATGTTCGTAAAATTTTTTCGCTATACAGAAAACATTCCTATTGCCTTTTCTGTAAAATTTACGCTTAAGTCAATGCCCTTGTCTCCAGGATTCACCGCCGAGTGCATCAGAACCGCGGCGGCGGTACTTCTCGCTCGCGCGCGCGCTCGTCCGACCGCTACGAGTGTGATTGTTGCAGCGAGACCTTCAACAGGAGGGAGAAACTCAGGGAACACAAGTTAGTATGCACACGAAACATTTTTACTTTTCTTTATTTTTCATATAAGAAGCACTTTTAAAATGTAAATAAAATATGAACTTTATCCCATTGTAATAGAGCACAAAATCGTATCCAACCAATAAGTATAATCCAGTCCAGTGGAATATCCTCCTCGATTGCGCGAGCGGTTTCGAACACGCTCGAACATGCGCGAGCATGTTCGCCCGCATGGGCACGCATTGGATTGATCCTAACACGGTAAAAAAAAATTGTTATATCCGCAAGTCGTTATTCCGAGATTAGGTGTTGTTCGAATATTTGCAAACTCCTCGCGATACAGAAATCTATCTATCTATCTATATATATATCAAAACTCTTGCGTTACTGAGTGACTGACAGACAACGCACAGCCGAAACTATTGGGCGCAAGAAACTGAAATTTGGCATGTATGTTCCCTGGGTACTGTAGGGGTGTACTAAGAAGGGATTTCCCGAAATTCCCACGGGATTGGGCAGAAATGGATAAATAAAAAAACGTGCGGGCGAAGCTACGGGCATCCTCTAGTTATTTATAGAGAGCAAATTGCAATATAAAAACAATAAAAAATAAAGGATAAACAAAGAAATATTACTCTTGTTCTCAGGGCTAGTGCTCATCGTGGCGCAATGACAGTGCGGTGTGAGGTATGTCGCAAATGTTTCGAGGACGACGCCGAGCTAGCCGCGCACGACACAACGCACACAGCCGACGAACGAGCCGGTAAGTTCCTACTGCCAATACCTATCGAATAATAAAAATAAAATCCATAAGTTAAAATAACGGACCTTATACATTGGGCCTAAGACCTGGAGCCTAACTCTGGGGCACTCCATAAGTAAAAACACTAAGCATTCCTTAAGCCAGACCCAAGATACTGCCTTGTGGCTCTCCGTAAATAGAAATCAAGGGTCTAAGGTACTGCCTTGCGGAACAGCATATATATAAAGGGCTTAACAGAAGGCACAGGGGCATTCCATAAATACTTACAATGGGCTTGATTTCCTGCCCTGTAGCGATGCACATCTGAAAATAACAGCCCTGTGGTAATCTATGAATAAAATAATGGACCTCAGGTATTGCGTTGTGGCACTTCATAAATAAAAGTAATTGACCTGAGAAACTGCCCTGTGTCACTTCTAAGACGCTGCCTTGTGACACACCATGTATAAAAATAATGGACCTAAGGTGTGTGTGACCTAACCTGTGGTACTCCATATACAAAAATAATGGGACGTGTAGCACTCCATACGTAAATGTAATGGGCCTGAGTCACTGCCCTGTAGCATTCCATAAGTAAAAATGGACCTAAGACTACCCTGTTGTACCCTATATACAAAAATTATGGGACCTGTAGCACTCCATACGTAAAAATAATGAGCCTAAGACACTGCCCTCTAGCATTCCATAAGTAAAAAAATGGACCTAAGACTACCTTGTGGTATATACAAAAATGATGGGACCTGTAGCACTCCATACGTAAAAATAATGGGTCTAAAACCCTGCCCTGTGGTACTCCATATATAAAAATAATGGATCCGATACTACCCTGTTGCTTTAAATATCTATAGAGCGATCATTGTTTCGATAATAAGCGTTGCACAGTTGAACACGAGGAACCGTATACGTAGTCATTCGTTTGCTTTTGACATATCGACCACACATTTCGCGTGTTTTCGTTCACTTGACCTGTGTCAAGCATTCGATTGACTAGCACCACTGGTCTGTGTCCCACAGGTCATATGTTGGCGTTATCTGTGCCAAGCATTCGATTAGAATAGAAATATAAAATAGAAAAATATATATTTACAGTAAAAAAACATTACAATATATCCGGCGGCCCCGCACTAGGCAAGCCTGTCCTGTGTGTGCCTGCTACGATTTACAATTTTTGCTTTAATCATAATTATATATGCTCGGATCGGTTCAAACTAGCTTAACAAATCTTATTTTCTAAGTATATAATACATAATTATTATAATATTTATGTATATATATGTCTAGGAAAGACTGACTAAGAAAGTTTATAAGGCTAGTGTGAATGGAACAGTCGCAAGAGGCAAACCTAGGCGAACGTTTCTCGACCAGATCGGAGGCGTTCTGGACAAAGGCCAGGTTAAGAGCTCCTTGAACCGACGGGCGTGTATGAGGAATGTGATGAAAGTGAATGAAGCCAGAGAAGTGTGTCAAGATCGTAGCAAATGGAAATCCGTAGTCTCTGCCTACCCCTCTGGGAAACAGGCGTGAATCTATGTATGTATGTCTATAAATATAATAATACCGCAGGTCGATGCCGCGTGTGTGGCGCGACGTTCCCGCGCTACGAGCAGCTGCGGCGCCACGTGGCGTGCGCGCACGGCGGCGCGGCGCCGACGCCGGCCGGCTCGCGCCTCCCCTACGCGTGCTCGCAGTGCGGCAAGCGCTTCGGCCACGCGCACTCGCTCACGCGCCACATGCACAACCACGCCAAGCAGCTGTACCGCTGCGTCGTCTGCAAGGTAACTAACAGACAAACACGTTTCAATCTCTCAGAATTACACTTTTTATACTTAAGACTGCGCCGAGCGTAAGACGCGGTTGGACTGAATGACAGAGCTCGATATTCAAATCGGCGCGCGGCCGCCATAGTGAAATTGTATGGAGGATTTGAAGTGCTTTTTTGATAAATATGTATCTTTATTGTCAACCAATAACTTAAATATTTGGGACGGACAAATTGTAATATAACTATTTATGTTTCGTTTAAGCTGTAAAATAGGATAGATTTCTACTGTTATAATCTAAAAATCACGTAACACGTTACGTTTTTGCATTTTTCGTGTAAATTTACATAATTTTGTAGGCGAAAATATTAATTATTTTAAGTTTATAACACGTAGTAATTGTAAACACATTCATTGTTATGGTAAATGTATATTTTATATTTGTATTAAACAAAAAGTGTTGATTTTATACACTTCACTGTGACCGCCTGTTTTGGCACATTTCGCTCGGCGCAGTCTTAATATTGTCTTCTGTTTACGCGAATGTTATTCATTGAAATTAAACTACTATATACGGATTTTATCGCGTTGTTTATTAACACTTACAAAAAATAATAATTTTAAATAGCCTAAATATTACTATAGATTCAATAGTAATGTATATATAATATAATAATATCAGCTCTGTATTAAACTGTCCCACTGCTGGGCACGGGCCTCTTCTCAGTGTGAGAAGGGTTAGGCCATAATCCACCACGCTAGCCCAGTGCGGGTTGGCAGACTTCACATATCTTTGAGAACATTACGCAGAACTCTCAGACATGCAGGTTTCCTCACGATGTTTTCCTTCACAATTAAAGCGAGCGATAATTAACTATTTAATACGCACATAACTTCGAAAAGTCAGAGATGCGCGCCTTGGGTTCGAACTCGAGACCTCTGCGTGGCAGTCCAACGGTTTCCCACTAGGCTATCGCTGCTATAGTAATGTAATATTTCTAAAATGTTATAATTAAAGTGTTAATAAACAACGCGATAAAATCTGTATTAAAACAGTTTAATTTCAACTTTTATACTGTTTATGAACTGTATCACTGCTGAGCCTCTTCGTAGTAGATAGGTTCTTCAAAGTTAGACTACCTTGTCTTGCCATAAATATTATAAACACGCACTCTCTTCATGGGAAAATTCTTCATTGCCAAGCTTATGGATTGTTTTAGGGACTCCAAATTAACATGGCTTTAAGAGTATGCCATACTCTCTTAAACTGACCATAAGGTGCAGCGCAGACGACAGACTATCCGTGACGCATTTTTTAGTCTGTAAAAATAGAACCTATGCAATTATAAGCAGTAACGCATACGACGTGCAAAAAGTCCGGCGCGCTAAAAATCCGTGTAATTCTGGCAGACCGCGCCGCGCAGCGCCGCGCCGCACAAAAAGCGCGCGAAAAAAATAGAACGTTTACTTCAGCGCGCGCCAACGCAGACGGCGCACTCTTTAGTCTGCAATCTCTGCATTTCCATAGCGTGTACGTCCCTACAGTTCTGCCGACAGAATGATCGAAGATGTGCGTCGTATGCGTTGAATGTGTGAAACATCCGCAACGGACATTTTGCGCGCCATGCAGACTTTTTGTGCGCTGCAAACTCGATCGCACAAAATGTGTGTCGTCTGCGCTGCACCTAAATCATAATCCAGCGGATTAAGATTGGGACTAGATGGCGGCTTGTCTTCAGCTTTGATAAAGTCCGAAACGTTCGTTTCCAGCCACGCTTGGGTGGATCGAGTTTTATGATCCAATGATGAATCTAGCTAAAAGGACCATTCTTGGTTATGGAACATGGTGTCACAAACAAAGGAGGTTTCATGGTACCTATCAATAGCCCGGTACACAAACATTCAACTAATACCAAGCGGATGGAGAGTTTCAAAAATTGCATTTGGCTCCATACTTACTTTGTGTAATCCTATCACAGCAATTCGGTTCTCTTTATCATCCACTCCATTTTAATATTCCAAACATATTGAACACCGGTTGGCGCGAAAATGAGAAAACACAATGAATATTTATATTGTCTTCCGTTTACGCGATTGTTATTCATTGAAATTAAAATACTATATACGGATAGTCTCCCCGTGGCCATGGCTGCTGAAAAGCAACCGAAACGTCGGGGAAAGTGTAAACATAAATATAAATAGTATAATAGTATAGTAATAGTATAAATAGTTTTAATAGTTTCAATAATTTAATTAGCTTAAAAAATAGTAAAGTTTAATAGTAATAGTAGTGTAACAGTTTTCAAAATTATGTAATAAAGTGTCAAATAAACAACGCGATAAAATCCGTATATAGTAGTTTAATTTCAACAATGAATATTTATAATATAAGAATAATAGATTCCAAATTCAAATGTAATATTGTTTTTTTTTTTATTGTAATAGTATTGTTACGTACTGTGTTCAAGGGATAAGAATGTAAAGAATATGACCGACTAAAACCACTGTTGGCAATTTAGCTACTTTGTCGCTAAAAGTGACGACTTTCGTTTAAGTTTCAGCGACAAAAAATATGATTTGACGACAAAAATGTTTTAGCGACTTATCTGACGACTTTCGGAGTACAAATCAAAACAATTTTAGGGCTTGTAATAAATACATTTTTTGTTAACTTGACACAGCATTATACAGTGCCAAGAGATATATATGGATTTTTTTTATAAAATCGCCAGGTTGACCCCTTTTTTTTTGTAATTCTCTACCGAAAAGTCGAAAAACTAAAGCAGAATCAGTTTCAGCGACTTTCTGGCGACTTTTTATATTGAATCTAGCGACTCAAATTTATAGGAGTTGGCAACGCTGACTAAAACACGTTTTATTCTACATACAATTAATAAACACAACACACACTATACTACACTTTTCCACTGTAACTGCTTCAAACTCCGTAGTATTTTCGCTTCCGTTCGCTTGGATGAATAGGTACTTGACCGCTTACGATTGTAAACTGACTCGGCGAGCGCTGGCCTTGCCCTTTTATACGCGGTTAAAGCGTTTCTGGAGATTTCTAGAAACGCCATACCCGGTATGTAAACAGTACGAAGATTCGACAATGTGCCTGCGTTCTCTCTACTCTTCGCGTATCGACAAGCTACGTAGTTCCGTAAGACGTCAATAGATGGCGCTGTAATAAATTATTAGACGGAACTGGCGAGTCTTCCCCACAGCGCCGATAGATGGCACTGGGTGTAACAGTATTTATGGCCCGACTAAATATATAAAGATAGTATGGATTAACAACTACAATCTCTGTTCCAGGCGTCATTCGCCCGAGCCGACCAGTTAGCGCAGCATCTGAACAGTCATCTCGCAAACTACAAACGTCTTAAGCCGTAGATAAGAGAAGAGAAGAGATAACAGAAGATTTAGTAAGAAGATACAACGGGAGTGTGCAAGGATTTCGATATACCGATACACACAATTATTATATTATATTAATATTAATATAGAGTTTTATTTATTTGTTGTGTTTTATTTGCCACTAGCTGTAACCCGCGACTTAGTCCGCGTGGAACTTCTTCTGAAATAAAAGCAGCCTAAGTTATTCCTTATAATATCGGTCTAGCCGTTTTAGTGATTAGCCGGAACTAACAGACAGACCGACAAAAATTTTAAGAATTGACTTTTTTGCTATAATTACCGTTGTATACTTTCATAATAAATTATGCATTTAGTAAAAAGCTGTTATTTTGACATTACAAACAGACACTTCAATTTATTTGTTTGTATAGATTATCTATACGAATATTATAAAGAGGAAAGATTTGATGTTTTGTATGTTTCTTTGTAGGGATATAACTCAAAAACTATCTATAAAACCGATTTTAAAAATTATTTCACCTTTTGAAAGCTAAAGTTTTATTTTTAGGATATATTTTATGTCAAAACAGTACTGTCACTAACAGAACCTAACCTAATTTTAAGCGAGCGAAGCCGCGAGCAAAAGCTAGTCAATCTTTATATATGTATATATAAATCTTCTGTGCGTATGTTTGTGATTAAACTCCTCATAAACCGCTGGACCGATTTTGATGAAACTTTTTGTGTGTATTCAAGTGTATTCGAGAATGGTTTAGATTTGTTTTTTTTTTTCTTCTGTACATTATAATGTCTGTCGGTACAGCTAGTTTATATATATAATAATATCAGCCCTGTATTAAATTGTCCCACTGCTGGGCACGGCCTCTTCTCATTTAGATCTTACACCACCACGCTGGCCCGGTGCGGGCAGACTTCACATATCTTCGAGAACATTATGTAGAACTCTCAGACATGCAGGTTTCCTCACGATGTTTCCCTTCACTGTTAAAGCGATATAACATCACGCTACGAGCCAAGGGAGTGGAGCAGCCATCATTAACGTGAGTGAAACCTAGATCAACTAGATTAGTTAGTTATGATAATAATAATATTCTACCACATACACACATCACACCATCTAGCCCAAACTAAGCAGAGCTTGTACTATGGGTACTAGACAATGGATAAACATACATATATACTTTGTTTTTTGTAAATACATACATATTATACATAGAAACACCCAGACCAAGACAAACATCCATGTTCATGCACACAAATGTTTGACTTGTGCGGGAATCGAACCCGCGACCTCAGGCGTGGCAGTCGGTTACACTAACCACTACGCCATCGAGGCCGATATTATACAATTTAACCTTAATATAACGAGCATCAATATAACAATTTATTTCCTCGATTTAACAAATTTTTCGAAATCTAGAACTGCCCGTATGAGCTAATCTATATTAATATTATAAGGCTGAAGAGTTTGTTTGTTTGTTTGCTTGAACGCGCTAATCTCAGGAACTACTGGTCCGATTTGAAAAATCCTTTCAGTGTTAGATAACCCATTTATCGAGGAAGGCTATAGGCTATATATCATCACGCTAAGATCAATAGGAGCTGAGCACCAATGAAGAATGTTTCAAAATCGGAGGGTTTTTTTTCCTTTTGAGAGCTTCCGCTGCGTGCGCTGCGTAAACAGTTAAAGTTTCGCAAAAATCATGTATGACAGAATTGTTCCCCTTTAAAAGTTCTAAAAAAAAGTCCGCGACAACATATGTCTATCTTTTAAGGTTGGCTCACTATAACCATTTTTATGCTAACCAAATTTGTTCTAAAATAATGCATTATTTGCGAAGGTATTATTATAAACATGATATTAATCCTTATCCAAATAAGTACGTTATTCATCACAAGTATTTAATTTAAAACAAAATTGCCCTGTACATCATTCGATTTCAATGAATATCTTAGGAGATATCGCAGTTTTAAAATAACATTGCAGCAAAATAATTACCCATTACAGACATAGTACAAACGATGTTTCTCCTGGTTTATTCTGTGTGATTACTACTGGTTCTATTTGAAAAATTCTTTTAGTGTTGGATAGCCTATTTATCGAGGAAGGCTATAGGCTATATAACATCACGCTACGACCCACCGGGGCGGCGCAGTAACAATAAACGCGGGTGAAACCGCGGGAACATCTGTGCAAAATATACCTTTACATTACGAATACATTTATCCAAAAACCTCTTTATAACGAATTTCCAATCATTGCAGAATATAGGTGTATAGAAAGAAGGGAATTCTCGAGCATTCCCGCGAATTCGCGCGCCTTCTAGCGTCATGAGGCGAAATTGACGCTTCCATTCTATTTCATTCCGCGGCGGTGTAAATTAAGCCTGAAACATTCCAGAAACGATGAAGGTAGTACTACGTAACACCGGTCCCCTATTGTCTTTCTGGACGGAGCTGGGATGGTATGAGTAACCGAACAATATTTAGCATCGGTCCCTTACGCACAATGGCCCAATTGTGGGGCTAAGTGCGGATAACCCATGTCCAACTAACTAACTAACTAATACCTAATCTATTATCCGCTCGAATGTATGGCGGCAACTGTCACTTCAAGGAACAGATATTAATTTGTTTAATATACGTAGCATGTGATTTTATGCCATCCTTTGTCTTTGCCATACCCTTTTGTTAAGGTTAGATAAATCAGTCATAATTTAAACATGCTAAATATACGCATCTGTTTAGACGCCTTTTAGAGGTCGATCGGACGCCTCCTAGAGGCGTCTCGACAGATGCTCGTATTTTGACATAGACTTCTAGGAGGTCGATCGACAGTTGACGGCTTAAATAAAAATTTAATTGCTACATGTATGACTGAGTTTCACTTAAGAACGGCTCGACCGATTAGGCTGTTGTTTTTTCTTGTGTTTGTAATTGTCAAGACAAGGTTTGTATAAACAAAAATTTGCGAAACTTCCGCGAAATATGTGAAAATTTAAATCCTTATTTCCTTACTAATATTAAAAAATCGAAAGTAACTCTGTCTGTCTGTTACCTTTTCACGGCTAAACCACTCAACCGATTTAGATGAAATTTGGTACAGATATAGTTTAAAACCTGGGGAAGGACATAGGCTACTTTTTATTGATGTAGGTACCACGTGGGCGGAGCCGCGCGCAAAAGCTAGTAGAAATATAGTATAATAATAATATTCTACGACATACACACAACACCATCTAGCCCAAACTAAGCAGAGCTAGTACTATGGGTACTAGACAATGGATAAACATACATATATATGTATATATATATTTTGTAAATACATACATATTATACTTAGAAACACCCAGACCAAGACAAACATACATGTTCATGCACACAAATGTTTGACTTGTGCGGGAATCGAACCCGCGACCTCAGGCGTGGCAGTCGGTTACACTAACACTACGCCATCGAGGCCGTAAAAATTGTATTTTTATATGAAGAAAAATTGTGTAATGTTTTGCATTTAATTATGTGAAATGTATTTCTGTGTAAATTGACAAGACAACGACTGTCGGGTGAGTTAGTATAAATATAGTTATGATTCTATAATAATAATGTCCTCCAGACCGAATTTCGGTCACGGCGACCAGTCTTAACGGAGACTGCCAACTGCGCAGGAGATATTATAGTGCACAAGTGTGTGCGCAAACACAAGTGCACTCTCTGTTCCCTAACTCTCATGATCCGATGGGATAATACGACACGACCGGAGAGAGATCAGGCGCAGGGCCAACGGCTTTACGTGCTTTCCGAGGCACGGGGGTGTCTAACACCACCAACTTTTTAACTCCGGGCTATTTTTGAGAATTTTTAACATATAACCCAATAACTTATTGCTGGCCCGACCCGGGATTCGAACCTGAGACCTCATGCACAGCAGTCGCATTCACTGCCGCTGCGCCACGGAGGCAGTAAAATGTAAATGTCTATTAATAGTTAATATAAAATCATATTACGACGCCACTTAAATCTATTAACCGACCATTTTAAACTAATTTGCATAGATTAATAATATTTCAATCTTTTTTTATATATCAATAAGAAACCAATGTTACAAACAGGTAAAGTCATAATAATATTATCCTAACTAATATTATAAAAGCGAAAATGAGTTTGTTTGTTTGTTTGTTACCTTTTCACGCCTAAACCACTGAACCGATCATCCTAAAATTTTGCATATACATTGTCAGGTGTACAGAAACGGACATAGGCTACCTTTCAATAATAACGTTCTTATGATAATAGATGACGCCACTTGTCTTTGGAATCATGATTGAATTATGTTATTACAAGCAGAGTACAAACCGAATTGATTGTCAAATTCTAAATTAACGCGAGCGAAGCCGCGGGCAAAAGCTAGTATATTATAAGTTCCTATGTGAATGCGAATGTGAGTTTGTTTGTTACGCTTTCACTCCTTAACTACTCGACCGATCATCATGGAATTTTGCATACACGTTGTCAGGGTTACACAAAAGGATATAGGAGGGGTGAGGGTATCCTACATCCACTTTTGTAACCTATACCCTTACCTTTACAAATTTAGCAAGAGTAATTTTTCTGGGTAACAGGTTTGTCATCTAGAAAAAGTACCCTTGCTAAATTGTAATAAATTCACGAAATCCAGATTAAAGCGAGCAGAGCCGCGGAAAAATCTGGTAATGTATATGTATTTATATCCCTATAAATTTACTTTGTTATCCATTCTATTAAAATTGTATCACAAATAGTACGTATTAGACAGTGTTACGGGCCTGGCCTCTTTAATACAAGTTGTTTAATAACAACTTAGCAAAGGGGCCGGTCACCACTTAATGTGTGTCATTAATACAATTTTAGTTTATTTATTATGTCATTATGTCTGTGTACTCGTAAATATAGAATAATTTGTACAAGTGTTATACTGTGGTGAAATAAACATTATTATTATTATTTTTGAAATTTTTTTTAACTCCCTTTTTTGAAGGGGTAAAGGCGTGTCATGCGGGCCAAGACCAAGCATGGCACGTTAAATGAAGTAAGTTGATGATATGGATGATGATGTTAGAAATTTGCGTGTGATGCGGCACGTGTTGAGAATCGTGGCTTTTTGCAGTAGTTGTAGTGTGTGTATAGGCATGTGTAAGATGTCAAGGCTTTGAGTGAGTGTTGTGGGTATTATACCAGTTGATGACAAGACTATTGGTACAATATGCACTGTACGTGCTCTCCATTGTATTTTTAATTCGATCGCTAAGTCTTGGTATTTTGAAAGCTTATCGGCTATTGTTGATTGTACGTTGTGACTGTTGGGGATGGCTATGTCAATAATATAAATGGTGTTGCTATTTTAAACATTATTATTATTATTATTATTTTTATCCCGGAATAGTGTAAAGCCTTAGTTCCCAAAGTGGTCCAGGTGCACCCCCAGAGGTCCACGGGAGACTCGACGGGGGTCTACGTTGGCATGACAAAAAATTGGGTTCCCATTTTTTTGTTATCCACGAAAATTGATTTGCTTTCGATAGTGAAGAACTAAAATGTTGATAATATGTTTAAGAAGCTCAGCGACTGTTACTTGCATATTCCATATTCAGTACCAGTGCTCTCGAACCTACCGATGTCTCGGTAGAGAATAAATAAAAAAAATATTTGGCAGTCTTTGGGGACTGCCGTTAGAAGTGAAACTTTAATCCTTGATCATAAACACTTCTTTATAAACCAAACATAATTCAAAAATGGAAAACGTTCATTTGACACACGCAGTCGAAGCGCGTAACTATGGTTACATATATCAATATATAATGACATATATCAGGCTTGCTAATATAATATATAATATATAATGCTTGGCTTTATCATTATGAATTCCAAAGATTTTAAAAAGCCACAGACTAAGATAAGACTTTTCTCAGCCTTAGTTCGATCTGGTCTAGAATATTGTGCTCAGGTCTGGTCACCCCACTATGAGATCCATGTCAAGCGCATTGAGAGGGTCCAAAAGCGTTTTCTCTGGCACCTGTCGTACCAGTGTAACATGGCAAAACTGCTACCAACATATGAAAGTCGGTTGAAGCATTTTGGTCTCCATAGTTTGTTGGATCGAAGACGCTTATTGGATCAGATTTTACTGTATAAATTAGTTAACGGTGAGTTGGACTGTCCCACTCTCGTTGAGAAGTTAAATATATATGCGCCATCGAAGTTACCTCGTGCAAGTAAATACACTCCTTTTTCGATTAAAACATCTAAAACCAATTTGGGTCAAAACGCTACTATCAGCAGATTACTGAGTGAGTATAATAAGCTCGCCAAAAATAATCAAATTGAAATTGATATATTTTCAAACAGTTTACCTAAATTTAAAAGCCAAGTTTCGGCATCATTTAACCTTTCTGTGTGTAAGAAGTAAAGTGCATCACTATGTCCTGTTATCTCGATCATGTTCTATGTGTTTTTATACGACTGACATAACCATATTTCTTTTGCAAGTAAATTCACTTTGTTTTTCTTGCCTTCATGTATAATATTTTGTTAATTTTAAGTTTAATTTAATTACCTTAATTTAAACAGTCCCTTACCATGCCGTGGCAACTTATAAGTGAAACAACACTTAGCATGCAATTTTTAAATCATGTTTGTTAATTTTATATCAGTGTATGTTTTGTTAGTTGTCCAAATAAATAAATAAATAAATATCAGCAATATTATTGGTCGAATTTCGAGTACTAGGCGACCGCTAGTACTCTAAAATAATTCAAAAATACAAAGCGTGGAAGCGTTGACGATGACGCAAATTCCATGATTTTTGTTCACCCAAGAAGTTTTTACTTAAAAAAAAAAGTCTGGGAATCTCTGGTTTAAAGCCTCGTGCCTGCTCACCTTGTTCTATAGAACAATGATTTTACAAACATTATTTCTTATTAATTTGGTTTCTATTCATTGTCTATTCATTCATTACGCATAGGGAAACCTGCGGTTTTATTTAGTATTTAACTAAATAGATTTATTAGTAATCTAGCAAGACAATGACTTAGAGCAGCGACAGCTCAGTGGGGAGACCAACAGACTGCAATGCAGAGGGTCTCGGGTTCGAACCCACGTCGCGCACCTTTGACTTTCGGAAGTTATATGACTTTTCGAAATTATGTGCGTATTGATTGACAATTATCGCCTGCTCCGTGCCTCGGAGAGCACGTTAAGCCGTCGGTCCCGGCTGCCATGAACATCTATGGCAGTCGTTATTGGGCAGTCAGTGCCCTCTAATATCCTGACACTGGTCTAGCCTTAGGGTATCGTTAGCCTTCGGGTTGCGGAGATCAGGTGGCAGTCACTCCGTGTAAAAACTGTCAGAGGTGCGCGACGTGGGTTCGAACCCGAGACCCTCTGCATTGCTGTCTGTTGGTCTCCCCACTGAGCTATCGCTGCTGCTATGTATGTATTAAATAACTTCGAATCATCGATCAAATATACCATAGATGCACGATCGTCGCTCGAAAAACGGCCCCAACAAAACTGTGCATAAATCAGTCGTATGCGCTATATTATGCACCTGTCCCACTCACTCTTGCGTGCGCTGCCCGTAAGCGAGAGCGAATCGACACCACTACTACGGTGGAGACCGTACCATATACTTAGTACGCTTGCGTATCGCGAGTAACACACTTAGGACGCTTTACATTGACGCGTTTTAACTAAACTATTACAAAATGTTTCTCAGTGGGCGTTCAATGGTTATTCCGGTTTATTTCCTGGATTGCATAATAAATGCAGACACTTATAAGTAAGTAGTACTGGTCAGTGCCACATATTGACGCGGTTTTTGTATGAGAATGTGCATCTATGGTATATTTGATAGAAGCTTCGAATAATCAAAATTCGATCGAAAATCGAAGTTCTTTATTCGTAGCAATTGCAATTGCCGTATATCTGAATGTTAATCAATTTGTTTGTCACTGATTATTATTCGAATTATTATAGAATACTAGATTTTGCCGGTGGCTTCACTTGCATTAATGTAGATTATATCTGTACAGTATTTTTTTTCTGGATGAAACGAAAATTAACAAAAAATCTGTACCCCTGACAACGTGTATGCAAAAATTTCATGATGATCGGTTGAGTAGTTAAGGTGTGAAATCGTAACAAACAAACTCACATTTACATTTATAATTTTAGTTAGGATACCAGGAAGATTAATTATTAATACATTTGTATGTAATAATGTCGTCTGTTTACGCGAATGTTATTCAATAAAATTAAACTACTATATATGTTCGGGGACTTTGAAATAACTACACTGGAACATTGAGACAACTACCATCTTAGTCTCCCCGTGACCATGGCTGCTGAAAAGCAACCGAAACGTCGGGAGAAGTGTAAACATAAATATAAATAGTATAATAGTATAAATAGTTTCAATAATTTAATTAGCTTAAAAATGAGTAAAGTTTAATAGTAATAGTAGTGTAACAGTTTCAAAATTTTGTAATAAAGTGTCAAATAAACAACTTGATAAAATCCGTATATAGTAGTTTAATTTCAATTAACATATTTTGTATTTTTTTTTAACGTGGGGGAATGCATTGACGCATACCCCTCCGCGGGGGCGGGCGGAGGGGTTATGTCGGACTCGCCGCGGTAAACAAAAGATGGAATGAGAATAAAATACCTTCCGGAATACCGACTAAACCTACCACGGTGTTCCTCGACAAACCACTATCGGCGGGGCCGCGCGAATCACTTGCACATGCGGTCGCGAACTCGCCGAGGTTTCAGCCCGCCGTATGAAACGGCAGGCCACTACACGAAAAGACCTACCCACTGGTCACCACTAACATAAATCCCTACTGTCCCCCCCCTAGGGGAGAGACGGACACGACACAGAGGCGCGCGTGGGAACACGCACGCCACCTCTTGGAAACATATTTTGTATGTGTCAACGAACTTTAAGTCCTATGTTCAAAGTCCAACAGCGATAACACATAGCAAGGGAAATAACTATGGCGGCTAATAATTATAATATACAAGGAATTCGGGTTAAAATTAATTTGTTATTCGACGATACTGAACTCCAGGAAATGCTAACTAATATTATAAATGCGAGTGTGAGTTTGTTTGTTACTCTTTCACACCTTGACTACTCGACCGATCATCATGAAATTTTTGCATACACCTTGTCAGGGGTACCTACAGATTTTTTGTTACTTTTCGTTTCATCCAGAAAAAAAATACTGTACAGTTAATGAAAGTGAATCCACAGGCAAAACCTAGTATATTATAAGTTCCTATGTGAATGCCAATGTGAGTTTGTTTGTTATGCTTTCACGCCTTAACTACTCGACCGATTATCATGGAATTTCGAATACACGTTGTCAGGGATACAGAAAAGGACATGGGGTACATTTCATTTCATTTAATTATTATTAGAATATTATTATATTATTTCATGCAGGAAAAAAAAGAAAAAAGAATCTATCCTAATCTATATTTATGCAAGCGAAGCCGGAGGAAAAATGTATTTATTTTTTGTGACATAGGAGGCAAACGTGTAGACGGATCGCCTGATGGTAAGCGATTACCGCCGCCCATGGACACCCGCAACACCAGAGGAGTCACAAATGCGTTGCCGGCATTTTAAAAAGGAGTACGCTCTTTCCTTGAAGGTTTGTAGGTCGTATTGGTCCGGAGATACCGCAGGCGACAGTTCATTCCGCAGTTTAGTCGTGCGAGGCAGAAAATTTCTGGACAAACGCACAGTTGTGGACTGCCAACTATCTAAATGATGGGGATGGAAATTCTGCCGCGTAGGTTAGATATAATTCCTGTGTCCCGGTGGATTTTACAAACATCCAAACGGTCAGGGGTACAGAAAAGGACATTGTATAGGTACCTTACGTCTAGTACAAATACTGTTCCCAGCGAAGATGCGGCCGAAATGTAGTTCTTAGTATACTCAAGTGTATCAGTGGCGCAGTGGAATTGAGTGTGATCGCTGTGTGTGGTCTTGGATTCAAAATCGTATGACTAACAAAAAGATATTGGGATTTTCTGTCAATAAATTCACATTAACATCTTATGTAATTCTCTTTATAGTAATATTTTATTGCAATCTTTCATTCTTTCCGTGTGGTTAGTGGCCAACCTGTTGTCAAGAGTTGTTGAAGCCGCCCGTAGGCCTCTGACATGGCTTAACGACTGCTGTCAATTTGACAACAACTGGGACCGACTTTTTACGTGCCCTCCGAAGCACGGAGACGCTCAGATGAAATACCACTAAGCGGTCACCCATCTATAGACTCATCATCATCAGGCTATAATAGTCCACTGCTGGACATAGCCCTCCCCCAAAGAGCGCCATAGCGCCCTGTCTTCAGCTTGCCGCATCCAGCATCTGCCTGCAGTCTTTCGCAGATCGTCATCCCACCTGGTCGGAGGGCGTCCTACACGACGTTTGCCGAGTCGCGGTCTCCACTCAATAGACTATATATAGACTCAATCTATAGACTGGCCGCACCCAACGTTGCTTAACCTCATTAATCGTTTACCGATCAGAGAGTGCAACTGGCTATGAGTATGAGCAATGATTGGCTGCAATGTATTTGACTATAGCTCGGTCAGTTTAAGAACATTTTAATGCATTGACCACTTAATTTTAACACTTAATCCACTACGCTATTGTGGGCCTCGATGGCGTAGTGGTTAGTGTAACCGACTGCCACGCCTGAGGTCGCGGGTTCGATTCCCGCACAAGTCAAACATTTGTGTGCATGAACATGGATGTTTGTCTTGGTCTGGGTGTTTCTATGTATAATATGTATGTATTTACAAAAAAAGTATATAGGTATGTATGTTTATCTATTGTCTTGTACCCCTAGTACAAGCTCGGCTTAGTTTGAGCTAGATGGTGTTTTTTTTTTTTTTTTTTTATTTTGCTCGTCAAAATGAGCACTCTCCACCTGATAGTAAGCAGTCGTGTGGTCTAAGAGCAGTGGCCTCCACATCGCCCCCACAGTAGCCGAGGCGATGTTGAGGTCTCTACTTTGACGGCCTGAGAAGATGCTTTTTCACGCCCCGCTTAAAGAACCCAGGATTGAAGGAAGAAGGAAACACGTGCCTTGGCAGAGAATTCCATGCCTTGGTCGTTCGGCAGAGATGTGAACACCCAAACTTTTTGGTACGCGCTCTAATCGACTCTACCGTGTAAGGATGGCATCTGAGCCCAGCACGCGTTGTTCTGGATAGGAAATGGGAGGGCGGGATAAGGTGGAATAACTCTTCAGAGCACTCCCCGTGGTATATTCTGTAGAAACATGCCAATGAAGCAATGTCCCTACGGAGTTGCAGAGGTTCCAGTGAACTCGTGACCTCTGGATCTCCGATGATACGGACAGCCCGCCGCTGTAACCGGTTGAGAGCGTCCAGCAAGTACTGCGCGGACCCATCCCAAAGATGAGAACAGTACTCCACGCAAGGGCGCACTTGTGCCTTATACAATAGGCACAGTTGCCCAGGCGTGAAGAACCGCCTCACCCTGTTCAGAACTCCGAGTTTTCGCGAAGCTTGCTTAATGACGTTCTCGATATAGGTTTTCTGATTAAGGGAACGGCAAAGATCCATACCTAAGATAGAGAGGCTGTCACGTATCACCAGTGGAGTGTTCTTCAGAGAAGGGAGGGGAAGGAATGGAGACTTTTTTGTTGAGAACGCGCATGCCTGGGTCTTCTTGGCGTTGAACTCGACCAAGTTCTTGGCACCCCATTCATAGATGCGGTCCAAGGTCTGGTCAAGTTCAACGACAAGATTTTGCCTTTTCCCCTCAACTCAGCCTGTTTGGCCCCAGGATGTCCGAGATATCGCCCATGCACGGTACTGTCGTCCGCATAACAATGTATGTTGCCGAGATTCAACATATCATTGATACGCAGAAGAAAGAGCGTAGGGGATAAGACAGAACCCTGAGGCACTCCTGCATTGACCTGCATAAATTTAGAAGCTCGACCGTCGTAAAGGATCCGAATACGACGCTTCTGCGGGAAACTTGCAACCCAGGTGCACAGTTGGGGGGGCAAGCCATAGGCCGGAAGCTTGGAAAGAAGAGACCGGTGCCAGACTCTGTCGAAAGCTTTGGCTATGTCAAGGCTGATAGCCAAAGACTCGCCGTGCTTGTCCATAGCCTCACCCCTGAGGTGCGTGACGAACGCTAGAAGATCACCCGTTGATCTTTTAGCCCGAAAGCCGTAGTGGCGATCATTGATCAACGATTGACCCTCCAGGTAGCGGACAATTTGGGTGTTTATAATCCGCTCGAACACCTTGGAAAGCACCGAGGTGATAGCTATGGGTCGATAGTTGCTTGGCTCGGAACGGTCCCCCTTTTTGGGAATCGGTTGAACGTTCGCTTCCTTCCAAGCCTCAGGCACAATGCCAGCGACGTAAGTCGTCCGGTATAGGCGCCTAAGCGTGGGAGACAACTCCGCTGCACATTTTTTAAGAACCACAGCTGGGATGCCGTCAGGTCCACTGGCTTTCCGAACATCGAGAGACTGCAGTATCGCACGAACGGTTCGTTGCCTGATACATATATCAGGCATGGTGTAGCCGCAGTTGGCAATGTTAGGCGGCTGCGAACCGCAGTCATCGATTCGGGAGTTGGCCGCAAAGAGATTTGCAAGCAGATCTGCCTTCTCCTACGGCCGATGAGCCAGTGATCCATTCGGATACCTCAGAGAGGGCAGCAAGGTCTGGCAGAAGTTGGACTGCATGGTGTTGAGTGTATGCAATAGAATATCATTATTATTATATTATATTATTATTAATTCTTTGTATAGTTATATATATGCTTGTCTGGCAAGGGGTTGGAACTATCAAAAATGTCTGGCTAATGAGGAAACATCATCTAATTATTACTTATTACCCAAGTATTATATATAAATATCAGCTTTTATACTATAACGTAAGTAGAAATATTATAATTTCATGAACATTAAGGGTGTCTGGCAAGGGGTTGCGACGATGTTTAAGTGTCTGGCAATAAATGACGTGATTTTTAATAATATTCTAAAGGTAATACCAAAAATCACACTTTATTATTTGATGAATTTAGATCGGTATTTTACACACCATTAGTACCGATTACCTGCCAAAGTCACGGCAACCCAAACTTCATAATGGTCCATCGTTCTAACCTGTGTTGGGAGCATGCGCTGACAAACTTTCAGCTTTTATAAAATAACGAAGGCCTGGGGTTCACGGGCTCTTAGACTATAGGCTATATAACATCACGCTACGACCCAGGGGGCGGCGCAGTGAGCATAAACGACTAAATTATAATAAATAAATAATAATAATAATATTCTACCACATACACACTACACTATCTAGCCCAAACTAAGCAGAGCTTGTACTATGGGTACTAGACAATGGATAAACATACATATATACTTTTTTTTTGTAAATACATACATATTATACATAGAAACACCCAGACCAAGACAAACATTCATGTTCATGCACACAAATGTTTGACTTGTGCGGGAATCGAATCCGCGACCTCAGGCGTGGCAGTCGGTTACACTAACCACTACGCCATAGAGGCCGACGAAACTAACTAATTAACTATTTAATACACACAACTTTGAAACGTCAGAGATGCGTTGGGATCAAACTCGAGACCTCTGCGTGGCAGACCATTAGTCACCCACTCGGCTATCGCTGACTAATGAATTGTATAAATATAAACACAACAAATGAATCAGTTACACAAAAATAAAGATGGGAAACCCTAAAACCCAGCGTTAGGAAGCATTATCGTGTCGCATTTATTATTGTTAGTCATTCATTCTCTGAAAATTACTCTATATATTAATACGTGAAGCAAAAACATTGTACCCGTTTTTACGAAAATTGCGCACGGAGGAGTATGAAATTTGGCACAGTTAAAGTTTATATGGAGGAGGAGGGGCGAATCCTAATATTTATATAAAATATGCATTAGAAATACATTAAATTAATGAAAAAACACTACACGCACACAACTATGCATTTGACACACGCAGTCGAAGCGCGTAACTATGGTTACACATATCAATATATAATTACATATATCAGCAATATCTTACAGGCAAACTTTGGTCGAATTTCGAGCACTAGGCGACCGCTAGTTAGATATAGATACACTAATACGTGAGACACTCAGAAAGTTTTGCGGACATAAAAAAATGTTCAATAGGTAAATATTTTTTTGAAGTGAAAACTTCTTTATCGGCATTGTGCACTTTTTTGTGATGGGTTAAAATTGTTAAATTCACGTCAGGACACGTGACCTGATCGAAAATTCGTAAGACGGAGGGAGAATTGTCATGTTTGTGTACGATAGCGCAATAAATGAATATTGTATTTTGTACTATATTTATGTGGGTATGTCTCAAACCAATATCATTGTAGTGGAGGGTGTATAAAAATAAATCAGTATTTAACCAACTTGCGTGTGTTTTACTACATGGTGACAGCGGTGTGTCGTTATTAACTATTTTAAGTGTTAAAACAGACTAGAACCTATTTAATATCGCGTATAAGTACAAGAGTACGTTGTGGTTATACGTAAATTATGGAACACGCACGTCCTCCGGGTGAGTTATCACTCGACGGCGGTCCGGCCGCACGATTCGAAGCGTGGCGCAAATGGCGGAAGTTGTTCGAAGTGTTTCTTAAAGCATCTGGAGTGAGCAAAGAGCCGAAAGAAATTCAGGCTGGTTTGTTGGTTAATCTCATTGGATCGGCCGGTTACGAGGCGTTTACGACATTTAAGTTTGACGTTGGAGAAAGTGAGGATGATATCAATTGTCTTCTAAAAAAATTCGACAATTATTTTGATGTGAAACCGAATGTCACAGTGAGGCGTTTTAAATTCTTTACGCGGAATCAAGAAGAAGGCGAAAATATCGATCAATATGTGACCGCGTTGAGGGTAGCGAGTCAGCATTGTGAGTTCAATGATTTGCACGAAAGCTTGTTACGAGACAGAATCGTATGCGGTATCATCAACAATACAGTGAGAGATCGATTACTTCGCACTGATGAATTATCATTAGCAAAGGCCATACAAATCTGTCAAGCGGCTGAGATGTCTAAGGAGGAAAGCAAATACATTGACGGCGCTTCAGAAACTGTGACGGAAGCGGTGCAAGGGGCGGACGGTCCGCGAGAGGACGACGCGGCGGCAACGGCGGCGCCGGCGCGGGCGGCAGCGCCCGAGGTGCTAGAATGGCGCGGGCGCAACGAAGCGCTTGTCGACAATGCGGCAGCGGGCGGTGTGTCGGCGGCGAGCTGTGTCCGGCACGTAACGCTTCGTGTTATGTTTGTGATAAAAAAGGTCATTTTTCGCGAGTGTGTGAGCGTAAGAAAGTAATTCGCAAAGTGTTAAATTTAAGTGTCGAAACCGCGAGCAGTGATAGTGATGACAGCTCCAATAAAGACATGTTCTACGTCCATACAATCGCAGGTAACAAAAAACTATGTAAGTCGTCTAATGAATGGATTGAAGTGATAAAATGCAATGGAAAAAATATTTCATTAAAAATAGATACTGGGTCAATGATAAATGTTATTTCTAAAACAGATTATGTAAATTTGGGTTTATCGATTACCAACCTTATGCCCTTCACAAAGCGCGTACATTCGTTTACAGGGAACCGGTTACCTATTATAGGCACTGATAAGCTAACTTTTGTTTTTAATGATAATCATTATATTTTGTCATTTGTTGTTGCCGATTTCAACTGTCAGAATGTACTTGGTTTGGAAGGCTGTATTACTTTAGGGTTAATTAGTCAGATACATGCCATAAATATTGATCAATTTGCCGATTTGTTTAAAGGACTTGGCAAATTGCCAGGTAAATACAGTATTGTCGTAGATAAAAATATACAGCCTGTTGTGTGCCCTACTAGGAAAATTCCTTTAGGACTCAAGGGCAAATTGATGGACGAGTTACGTAGAATGGAAGGATTGGGTGTAGTTAGGAAAGTCACACACCCGACTGACTGGGTTAATGCAATTGTTTTAGTTGCGAAAAAAGATGGCAGCATTCGTGTTTGTTTAGACCCTCGACCTTTGAACCGCGCGGTGCGGCGTGCGCAGTATACACTGCCGACAGTGCCCGAGCTGGCAGCGCAATTGCGCGGTGCTACCGTATTTAGCGTGTTAGATGCACGTTGTGGATTTTGGATGGTGTAGATCGATGATGCTAGTGCCGATCTTTGCACTTTTAGTACACCGTTTGGTCGGTATCAATTTTTACGCCTACCGTATGGTATAAACTGTGCACCTGAAGTTTTTCATGCGAGACTCAGGCAGCATTTGGAAGATTTAGACGGTGTGGAGTCCTTCATCGATGACGTCATCGTATGGGGACGTACTAAGGAGGAGCATGATCGTAGATTAGAGTGTCTTTTACAACGGGCTAGGCAAATTGGCATAAAGTTTAATAAGGAAAAATGTAAATTTGGGTTATCCGAAATTACATATCTAGGGCATAAGTTTGATGCTAATGGCATGAGACCGGATGACTCAAAAATCAAAGCTATAATGGAAATACCTTATCCGACTGACAGGAAGGCATTGGAAAGATTTCTAGGTATGGTTAATTATTTAGCAAAGTTTATTCAAAACTATTCAGAGAGTGTGAATGTGTTAAGGGCGTTATTAAAGAAAGAATCCGAATGGATGTGGCATTCACAACACTCCAAGGCTGTGGATAGTCTAAAGAGTAAGTTGGTGTGCGCGCCCGTGCTGGCGCTGTACAGCGAGAGCGCGCCGGTGGTGGTGTCGGTGGACGCGTCCAGCGTGGCGCTGGGCGCCGTGCTACTGCAGGACGGCCGCCCGGTGGAGTTCGCCTCGCTCACACTCACCGGTACTCAGACAAGGTATGCGCAAATCGAAAAGGAGATGTTGGCCATTGTGTTCGGGCTTGAACGGTTCAGGCAGTACATTTACGGAAGGTCTAACGTCACTGTACATAGTGACCACAAGCCACTGGAAGCTTTATTTAGCAAACCGTTAGTCTCAGTTCCAGCCCGCTTGCAAAGGATGATGATGAGAGTGCACGGGTATGATTTTAAGGTAGTATATACTCCGGGAAAATATATGTATATAGCAGATACATTGTCTCGGGCTCCTTTGAATGAAAAGATGAATGACCAGATTTCTGCTGAAGTTGAGGTGCAAACGTGTTTTATGATTGAAAACATGCCATATAGTGATACAAAAATGGAGGCAATTAAGAAAGAAACAGAGACGGACTCTGCCTGTAGATTATTACTTAGATACATAACAAATGGCTGGCCCAATAGTAGGCGCGATGTGCATGATAATATGAAAGTTTTCTGGCCGTATCGGGAAGAACTTCATTACGTTGATGGAATAATTTTGAAAGGTGAACGCGTGTTCATTCCCCGTGCCTTACGACATAATATGTTGTTGCGGGTTCACGAAGATCATTTAGGAATTGAACGGTGCAAGAGGCGCGCGCGCGAGGTGATGTTTTGGCCAGGATTATGCGAGGGCGTGGAGCGCGCAGTGCGCCACTGCGCGGCGTGCGCGCTGCACGCGCCCCGCCCACGCCGCCAGCCCTTGCTGCAGCATCAAGTCCCCTCGCTGCCCTGGCATAAATTAGCCTCTGACACGTTTGAATATAAAAAGAAAAGCTATATTGTTTTAGTGGATTACTTTTCTAATTATGTAGAAGTTGGCCAGTTGGCGAGCGTAAGCTCTAAACTTGTAATAAATTTTATGAAAGAACAGTTTGCCCGTCACGGCATACCGGCGGAGTTAGTAACTGATAACGGCCCTGCTTATAGTTCACAAGAATTTAAGAAATTTATGCGTGACTGGGAAATACGGCATGAGACGTCATCGCCGCATTACCCACAGTCAAATGGTAAAAGTGAGAGGACAGTTCAAACTGTTAAGAAATTGTTAAAAAAATGTGTAGACTCGGGACAGGACTTCTGTATGTCTTTATTAAATTTTAGGGCTACACCACGTAACGGGTTAGATTCGCCTGCACAAATTCTAATGGGTAGGCGTTTAAACACTAAATTGCCAGTCAATTCAAAATTATTAAATGAGAAAGTAGATAATGATAAGAATTATAAAGCAGTAATGGCAAACAGAGAAAATATAAAAAAACACTATGATAGGTCGGCAAAATCAATTGAGAATCTGTTATCAGGTGATAAGGCAACATTGATCAACAATGATGGCGTTAGGAAACCGGTTACAATAGTAGAACGCTCATCTCAACCTCGCTCATATATTGTGGAGGATGAGCACGGCAGTCATTTTCGGCGTACTCGTAGTCAGTTAGTTGTGCGCACGACTTCGCCTATAGCGAATGTAGGTAATTTTTCAAGGCGGTCGAATGTCAATTCTAATGCTGGTAATAACATAACTCAAACTGTCGTTATGGGTTCAGGTATTCGTAGACGTAGAAAAAGAACAGCGAAGACACAAGGGGAAGTAGTTTCGGTCAAGGACTTGGCTTCGGCCCAGGTTCAAATACAAGCTGCAGCCAAAACTCCAAGTTTGGATGTCAGTGATACATTTGAAAGTCCCACTTCTAACACTGATGGGTCACCGTCGCCACCCGCGGTTCCTATAACGAAGTCTAACGAAAGAACTGCACGAATGCTGAAAAGATTTGTTTTTGAATAATCATGATTAATTTGGTTGTTATGTCAGTTAGATACCTATGCTTACTATGAATACTGTTTTGTCTGATTAATCTATAGAAGAATTTTACACTTGCTATTTACACATTATATAATTATTTCTAGTAGGGAAAAAGCTGTGCGTGATCATTCTAAATGTAACAACCTTATAATAATCCGATTATGTTGTCTGTTATAGTAGCTTTATTTTTTGTTCATGTATAGTCTGACTAGTAAATAAAATAATGTCTCCTGCAGGTGAAAAACATCTTTATTTATAAATTTATGATAGTATTTTTTGTTTTGTTGTTTCGTATGAAGGGAGGAGATGTAGTATATTTATGTGGGTATGTCTCAAACCAATATCATTGTAGTGGAGGGTGTATAAAAATAAATCAGTATTTAACCAACTTGCGTGTGTTTTACTACATATTTTACCACATAAATGATAGTACTTTTATACTGATAATTAAAGCAATTCGTGCAAAATGATTCCCTAACCATTCCAAAATATCAAAAATGCACAACGTTAATATTCAAGTTTTCACTTCTGCCGGCACTACCGGAGTGCAACCCGTGGATTTTTTTAAATTAAATATATTCAAAGTACCTACTCTTCATGAGCCTCTGTACAAAGCTCCATGCGTCTGAACCAGTTTTCGAAACACTTTTTCCAGTCCACCGCAGACACCTCGTTTACAGCTTGCTCGAACGCTGACAGCGCATCTTCCGGCGAAGAAAATTGTACCCATTTGAGCTGATGAGCCCCTTTGATACGAGTATAATGACATGACATAATATATGTATATCAGTTGATCGAATTTCGAGCACTAGGCGTCCGCTAGTG
This sequence comes from Catocala sponsa, assembly GCA_963564715.1. NCBI lineage: Eukaryota > Metazoa > Arthropoda > Insecta > Lepidoptera > Erebidae > Catocala > Catocala sponsa. The sequence continues at coordinate 2,186,894 of OY751356.1, read as the reverse complement.
TTTATTAAATATGTCTTAAAAAATTTACATACATGATATTGTGAAAGATTTCGTGTTTTTTTTAGAAATAATGTAATAATAATAATAATAATCTTTATTTGCTAGAATATGGTTCAGGTATACAGGTGGTCATTTTTTAAATTTGTACTGCATATTCTGCCACATGTGGCGTGCAAAATTTAATTAATTAAATTACATTGGTACAATTTTAAAATTACATGCATATTATTTAAATTACATATTGATATTTATTAATGAATTGTATATAATCCAGGAAAAATAAAATGATAAAATGAATATACAGCACGTAAAACATTCATTTAAAATGTTAAAATATTAATTATTTCTTTCTTTTTTCTTTCTTTTCTAGATATTTTGTTTGTTTGTTTGTAAGAAATTAACTCAAAAACCACTGCGCCGCTATGGTCTCAGCATATATTTAGTACTGTGCAGTAACTAGTTACGTGTGTGGACTATCATTAAACAGCCAGTTCTTAGGGTTGCTACTTACAAATTATTTATAATATAGTAATAGATTTCCCCGCGGCTGCGCTCGTGTTATGTTAGAAACAATACTTATTTAAATGTCGGCCTCGATGGCGTAGTGGTTAGTGTAACCGACTGCCACGCCTGAGGTCGCGGGTTCGATTCCCGCACAAGTCAAACATTTGTGTGCATGAACATGGATGTTTGTCTTGGTCTGGGTGTTTCTATGTATAATATGTATGTATTTACAAAAAAGTTTATAGGTATGTATGTTTATCTATTGTCTAGTACCCCTAGTACAAGCTCTGCTTAGTTTGAGCTAGATGGTGTTTTTTTTATTTTTTTTTATTTTGCTCGTCCAAATGACCACTCTCCACCTGATAGTAAGCAGTCGTGTGGTCTAAGAGCAGTGGCCTCCACATCGCCCTCATAGTAGCCGAGGCGATGTTGAGGTATATATGTATGTTTATCCATTGTCTAGTACCCATAATACAAGCTCTACTTAGTTTGGGCTAGATGGTGTTGTGTGTATGTGATAGAATATTATTATATTATTATAAATATAATCATACATACATACATACATAGATTCACGCCTGTTTTCCAGAGGTAGTAGGCAGAGACTACGGATTTCCTTTTGCTACGATCCTGACACATTTCTCTGGCTTCATTCACTTTCATCACACTCCTCATACACGCTCGTCGGTTCAAGGAGCTCTTAACCTGGCCTTTGTCCAGAACGCCTCCGATCTGATCGAGAAACGTTCGCCTAGGTTTTCCTCTTGCGACTGTTCCATTCACACTAGCCTTATAAACTTTCTTAGTCAGTCTTTCCTCGTCCATTCTTTCTACATGTCCAAACCAGCTTAACATACCCTTTTCTATTCTTGTAACTATATCCACTTTCATGCCGCATCTCTTTAATAAAAATAGAATATAATATAGAATAGAGAAATAGCCTAAAACACAGATTTAAACCTAGTTCTAGATATCTATACAAATAAATAAAATTGAAGTGTCTGTTTGTAATGTCAAAATAACGGCTTTTTATCTAATGCATATGAAAGTATATAAGGCACCTATACGAAAACATCTATTTTTAAAATTGTTGTCTGTCTGTCTGTCTCTTTGTTCCGGGTAATCTCCGAAACGACTGAACCGATTTTGACGGGACTTTCACTGGCAGATAGCTGATATTATAAGGAGTAACATAGGCTACTTTGATTTTTGAAAAAAAATAGGGTTCCGCGGCGACAAACACGTTTTAGTTAAAATCTACGCGGACGAAGTCGCAGGTAACAGCTAGTTACTTTATAAAATTAGAGCTTAAAATTGAAATAGAGTGTACAAAGTCCGCCGATTAAAGTATAAGTAAAGCATCTACTAGATTAAGGATAAAATTATAATAACTAGCGGTCGCCTAGAGCTCGAAATTCGACCAAAGTTTGCCTGTAAGATTTTGCTGATATATGTCATTATATATTGATATATGTAACCATAGTTACGCGCTTCGACTGCGTGTTTCAATTGCATGGTTGTGTGCGTGTAGTGTTTTTTCATTAATTTAATGTATTTCTAATGCATATTTTATAAAAATATTAGGATTCGCCCCTCCTTCTCCATATAAACTTTAACTGTGCCAAATTTCATACTCCTCCGTCCGCGCAATTTTAGTAAAAAGGGGTACAAAGTTTTTGCTTCACGCATTTAATATATAGATTTATTGTATAATTTATTATTTTAGACTGATAACAAAAATGAAAATATTACCCATGTTATTATTGAATAAATTATTATTATAGTCTTTTCTTTTCTGTATTGGGTTCTTTCCGCTGGTTAGGTCGCTGATTCAATAATGCAATAATATAGTATAGTTTGGATTTTACCAGTGGGTACGCTCGTGTTAGTCTAGAGTTTCACAATATATTATTATTTATTTTATAGTTTGTTTCGTTTTCTATGGTATCTATTGTTATTGATTTCAATTAATAATTATCAGAAATCCTTACTTCCTTACTAATATTATAAATGCGCAAGTAACTTTGTCTGTCTGTCAGTCTGTTACCTTTTCACGCTCAATCCGCTGAACCGATATTGATGAAATTTGGAATGGAGATAGCCTAAGACCCTAGGAAGGACATAGGCTATATAAGATCACGCTACGGCTCACGGGAGCGGCGCAGTAACCATAAATACCACTGACGCGGGTGAGACCGCGGGCACAGCTCGCCAATTAATAAAGCAGTATCACGTCACGTTATATCTTAATATATAAAAATCTCGTGTCACGATATATGTTTGGGATAAACTCTGAAACTACTGAACCGATTTTGATCAAACTTCGTAACTATCTGTAATTAGGTCCATCTTAAAATATAGGATAGTTTTATCAAAATTTTTTGTTTCGTGTGTATTCGGTGTTTTTTTTGTCTGTCGGGACAGCTAATTAGTATATATGTATAAGTGCTGGTTAGCCTGCGTCATGTATCAGAAACTCATGTATATTATTACATATACACTGTATTATATATTTACTACTGGCAAACATTCTATCCCTCGGAAATAGTATATTTTTCTATATGAAAGGCACCCTATGTCCTTTTCTGTATTTCTGATATGTTGTATGCGAAATTTTATGATGATCGGTAACAAACAAACTCACATTCGCATATATAATACTAGAGGAAGCCCGCAGCTTCGCCCGCACATGTTTTTTTATTTATCCATTTCTGCCCAATCCCGTGGGAATTTCGGGAAATCCCTTCTTAGTGCACCCCTCCAGTACCCAAGGAACATACATGTCAAACTTCAGCTTCTTGCGCCCAATAGTTTCGGCTGTGCGTTGTCTGTCAGTCACTCAGTAACGGAAGAGTTTTATATATATATACCTATAGATTAAAGTTAGTATAAATATTTGCAGTGGCAGCCCTAACGATTAAACTCGTTGTATAAAACCAAGGTTTCTCTCAGACGTAAATCGACATTCACGGTGAACTCTTGTGTCCGCGAATAATAAAAACAAAATAAAATAAAAAAGTGCCCAAATATCAAAAAACAATTAAAACAAAATTATCCTTTCAAAAAACGAGTGTATTCAAAAATAATAATTCCAAATTTAAATAAGTCGTATTAAAACCAGTGTTGTTTCAACAAAGACTTGTTGAATTGTGTTCTTTTTTTTGTGTTTTTCTATTTGTGTTGTGTTATTTTGGTTGTGTATTATTATTTTTTGAATAATTGGATTTTTTTTGTTTGGTTCGTGTTATGATGGACTGATAGAGATTTAATTGTGCATCATTATATGTGTTTACTCGCCGTCACGAAAGGTAAGACGCCGTGGGAAACTTACCAACTCTTTTTTTTAAATGGATATCATTTTGCTTTGAACACATGTACCTATATTTATATTACACTAACTTTTAGTGTAATATGTTTATGCCATGTGATACTTATCTTATCTTATCTTATGTGGGGGCCAGTCAATGCAGACCGGTGACACTTCGACCCAGTGGGATCTTTTGTGTCGACACTCTCCCAATAACGACTGCCATAGATGTTCATGGCAGCCGGGACCGACGGCTTAACGTGCTCTCCGAGGCACGGAGCAGGCGATAATTGTCAATCAATACGCACATAATTTCGAAAAGTCATATAACTTCCGAAAGTCAGAGGTGCGCGACGTGGGTTCGAACCCGAGACCCTCTGCATTGCAGTCTGTTGGTCTCCCCACTGAGCTATCGCTGCTCCATGTGATACTTAAGAATAATAATAATAATGAAAGAGTAACAAATAATAATAATTTATTTCCAAGAACAGTTACAAATTAAGACAAAAAATACTTAAGGAACTGCTTTGCTGGTGACATAGATTTGTTGACCGCCTTTAAGTTCGATGCTCGGGTCAGGCAATACGTTATTGGGTTAGAAAGTCTTAGTAGTTTTTCTAACGGAGTCTAGAAATTTTGAGTCTGGAATTTTCTAGATTTTATGCTGCTATAGACGGCAATAGACCTAAAACATAGTTGGGTAAAAGTGAGTGTAATACACTTCTGGTTACGCTTTCAACAATATATACGTCAATCTACTGAAGGAACGATTCTGCATCAATATTTCTTTTTTGATTTTTATAAAAAGCGTCTGCCGCTCTAGGAACATTTCTATGTCGCGTGTAGCGGGATTAGCCAATAACTTTCTTCAAGAGTTAGGATATTAAATCCAAAAAGAATATCCAAATCTGTTTTATAGTTTTTACCTAAGACATCTCCTGCACTGTGAATAATTCCGTCGTCATCGCGGTGGACTCCGGGAGTGCCAGCAGAAGTGAAAACTTGAATATTAACGTTGTGCATTTTTGATATTTTGGAATGGTTAGGGAATCATTTTGCACGAATTGCTTTAATTATCAGTATAAAAGTACTATCATTTATGTGGTAAAATACAATATTCATTTATTGCGCTATCGTACACAAACATGACAATTCTCCCTCTGTCTTGCGAATTTTCGATCAGTTCACGTGTCCTGACGCGAGTTTAACATTTTTTACCCATCACAAAAGAGTGCACAACGCCCCTAAAGAAGTTTTCACTTCAAGAAATAAAATAATCCTTTAATAACAAACACTTTTTCTGGCTACAAGTACTAATTTATATTAAGCACCGATAGCCTAGTGGGAAACCGTTGGACTGCCACGCAGAGGTCTTGAGTTCGAACCCAAGGCGCGCATCTCTGACTTTTCAAAGTTATATGCGTATTAAATAGTTAATTATTGCTTGCTTTAACGGTGAAGGAAAACATCGTGAGGAAATACATGTCTGAGAGTTCTCCATAATGTTCTCAAAGATATGTGAAGTCTGCCAACCCGCACTAGACCAGCGTGGTGGACTATAGCCTAACCCTTCTCACACTGAGAAGAGGCCCGTGCCCAGCAGTAGGACAGTTTAATACAGGGCTGATATTATTATTACTAATTCATTTACGACATCAAAAGTGTGAATATTCTGACAAAGGTAATATGTTGACTGTCTCAGGTTCTATTAAAGCCTCGATGGCGTAGTGGTTAGTGTAACCGACTGCCACGCCTGGGGTCGCGGGTTCGATTCCCGCACAAGTCAAACATTTGTGTGCATGAACATGGATGTTTGTCTTGGTCTGGGTGTTTCTATGTATAATATGTATGTATTTACAAAAAAAGTGTACATATATGTTTATCCATTGTCTAGTACCCATAGTACAAGCTCTGCTTAGTTTGGGCTAGATGGTGTTGTGTGTATGTGGTAGAAAATATTAACTATTAGAAAAATATTGAAGTATGTTTAATGTAAGATTAAATTGCATTCATCAGCTTTTACTTACGACTAATGGCGTCCATAACAGGTCACAAAGAACACACTACTTGATACAACTATTTGTGAATCACACAAATTTTTGTCCCGTGTGTGATCGAACCCGACACACAAAGTTTGATCGTCATCCAGGTGGGATGACGATCTGCGAAAGACTGCAGGCACATGCTGGATGCGGCAAGCTGAAGACAGGGCGCTATGGCGCTCTTTGGGGGAGGGCTATGTCCAGCAGTGGACTATTATAGCCTGATGATGATGATGATGATGATGACACAAAATTTGTAATAGAATTCTAGACTGCGCCTGCGCGAAATGTGCCAAAACAGGCAGTCGCAATTAAGTGTATAAAATCAACACTTTTTGTTTAATATAAATATAAAATATACATTTACCATAACAATTAATGTGTTTACAATCAGTACTCCGTGTAAAAAAACCTAAAATAAATAATATTTTCACCTACAAAATTACGTAAATTTACACGAAACATGCAAAAACGTAAGCTCGTGTTACGTGATTTTTAGATTATAACAGTAGAAATCTATCCTATTTTACAGCTTAAACGAAACATAAGTAGTTATATTACAATTTGTCCGTCCCAAATATTTAAGTTATTGGTTGACAATAAATTTTATAGTAAAATTGTATGGAGGATTTGAAGTGCTTTTTATCACAAAAGCTCTTCAAATCCTCCATACAATTTTACTATGGAACGGCCACGCGCCGATTTGAATATGCGCCGCACGAGCTCTGTCATTATCTGTCTTATGCTCAGCGCAGTCTTAACAACTTGAGGATAAACGCAAAAATGTGAACATTTTAACAAAACTTCCTTAAACTCATGAATCATTTAATTTATATTTATAAGGTCATTAATTAAATGATCTGAACGAAATTTTATGTACATAAGTAAGTGCGACGCACTCAAAATTGATTACTATTATTATTTTACTTCTTACTCTCAACTTTGAAATCATAACTTCCTAACTAATATTGTAAATGCGATTGTGAGTTTGTTTGTTACGCTTTCACGCCTAAACTACTAGACCGATTAACATGAAATATCGCATACACGTTGTCAAGGGTACAGAAAAGGAGAAAGGTTACCTTTCATCCAGGAAAACGGGGAATAGCTAGTCATAAATAACTAACTGCGAAAACTTGTAATTGGTCATTTTCAATTGTATAAGCTCTTTCTTTAAATAATAATACAATATAATAATAATATTCTACCACATACACACAACACCATCTAGCCCAAACTAAGCAGAGCTTGTGCTATGGGTATTAGACAATGGATAAACATACATGTATACTTTCTTTTTTGTATACATACATATTATACATATAAATACCCAAACCTAGACAAACATCGATGTTCATGCACACAAAATGTTTGACTTTTGAATCGAACCCGCGATCTCAGCCGTGACAGTCGGTTACACTGACCACTACGCCATCGAGAATTTGTCCGGAAATATCCAAGTCAAAAAATTATGAAAATAAATTGCATGGAAACATAATCTAAATTGTGTATCTTTAGGAAAAATATTAAATAAAAAAAATATAAAATATTGAAAGTAAACTACTATATACGGATTTTATAGCGTTGTATATAGTATATAATAGCTTAATTTCAATGAATAACATTCACGTAAATGGAAGACAATATAACTACAAAATATATTTTTCTTCTCACAATACTGCATACTTTAGCTCCTTAAAACATGACCACGTCAAACTGTTACACGATGTACATTCCTGTATTTATGGGCAATTATCTACTTGATCGAACCTTTAAAGATCCAATGCTTTAACAAGTGCATTCACTTCTTATAAAACGAGTTAAAAAGAAACGTTTTAAAACGGCCCATACGTTTTTTTGTGCACTTTTTTGTGATGGGTAAAAAATTTTTGTTGTGCACTTTTTTGTGATGGGTAAAAAATGTTAAACACGTGACCTGATCGAAAATTCGTAAGATGGTGCGAGAATTGTCATGTTTGTGTACGATAGCGCAATTAATGAATATTGTATTTTACCAGATAAATGATAGTACTTTTATACTGATAATTAAAGCAATTCGTGCAAAATTATTCCCTAACCATTCCAAAATACCAAAAATGCACAACGTTTATATTCAAGTTTTCACTTCTGCCGGCATTCTCGGAGTGCAACCAGTTGATTTTTTTCTCATGTATATTATTACGTCATATCGCTGCCATTTCTCAACGGATTGGGATATTATTTTTGCTTGTAAAAAATTTAAAATAAAGGTATCTCTGCATAATATATTACTGTAAATTAAAAAATGTCTGCCTCGTAAAATTCCTTAGCGTCGCTGTCGACTGGTAACGTGCCCAGAAGACTGGCAGCATTGCCACGTTGAATGGCAATGCTGACTCTTTGAGCTAGGAAAAAGCCAGCCTTCTGATCACGTCAAGCGTCGATTAGCCGCTTAGATATATCTTTAAAAAACGCACGAGCGCCCGGACCCCATGACCCTAGCATCTCCACCCCAAACGGCTCAAAAACATAATTATCAACTAAATTACTGTATTATCCTTACTTCCTTACTAATATTATAAATGCGAAAATAACTCTGTCTGTCTATCTGTCTGTCTGTCTGTCTGTTACCTTTTCACGGTCACCACTCAACCGATTTAGATGTGTGCCTTTCATCTAAATCGGTTGAGTGGTTTAACCGTGAAAAGGTAACAGACAGACAGACAGACAGACAGATAGACAGACAGAGTTACTTTCGAAACTATACTAATATTATAAAGCTGAAGAGTTTGTTTGTTGGTTGATTTGTTTGAACGCGCTAATCTCAGGAACTACTGGTTCGAATTGAAAAATTATTTTACTGTTGGGTAGCCCATATCGAGGAAGTTATAGGCTATATAACATCACGCTAATACCAATAGGAGCGGTGCAGCAATGAAAAATGTTGCGAAAACGGGGCAAATTCTCCTATATGGAGCAGACGAAGTAGCGCGGGACAGCTAGTATATAATATTAGTAAGAAAGTAAGGATTTTATAAACCGCAAGATAAATTTATGAAGATTAGTTAATAACCGACTCAAATTGTTAATTCAGATATATAATATAATCATATGGTCACTGACCTTATGGAGTCTTAAAGTTGCCATTAATAGTCGAAGCGATAGTATCTGTTTATACCATTTAAGTGTCAAACAAGTTAATGGCCCGGTCGATGGTATGTTTACCATCAGGTGGATTTAATGGTTTATTACTTACTAGCTTTTGCCCGCGGCTGCGCTCGCGTTAATTTAGAATTTGACAATCGATTCGGATTGTACTCTGCTTGTAATAATATAATTCAATCATGATTCGAAAGACACGTGGCGCCATCTATTATCATAAGAACGTTATTGTTGTTTTCCTCGGGAACAGTAATTTTTTTCGGGATGAACGTTAGCCTATGTCCGTCTCTGTACACCTGTTAATGTATATGCAAAATTTCAGGATGATCGGTTCAGTGGTTTAGGCGTGAAAAGGTAACAAACAAACAAACTCATTTTCGCTTTTATAATATTACTAGTTTTCACCCGCGGCTTCGCTCGCGTAAATGTAGGTTAGGATAGGTTTGCAACAGTTCTAGCATGGGCCCCCATCCGGCCCAACACGGGGGGGATAGAGGAAGAAAACCTCTTTAAAAAATCACCAGTGGGGACCGTAAGGCTGGGGCGGGTTGCCTTGGCGTCCTGCCCAGTCGGGCGGTTTTGGGGCGGGTGGATCGGTCCAGCATGGACCCCCATCCGGCCCAACACGGGGGGGATAGAGGAAGACAACCTCTCTAAAAAATTACTAGTGGGGGCTGTTAGGCCGAGGTGGGAAGCTCGGGTTTCCTGCCCAGGCAGGCGCTCTTGGGGCGGGTGGATCGGTCCAGCATGGACCCCCACCCGGCCCAACCCGTAATCCTGAACTGACAGGACCGGGGGCCTTCGGGCTGCGAGGAAGAAAACCTCTATAAAAATAACCCAAAGCTTAAGCTTTGTGGCCCGGCGAGGGGCTGTATGGCTGGGGGGAACCCAGTCATTAGGGCCACCCCAAAAACTTATGAATGTCGGCATTAAACGGAAAACGACCCCAGGAGGGTACCGGGCGCGCCGCGCCCGGAGAATCCCTCACGGAGTCATCTGGCTTCGTCAGCCCCTCGTACTCTGGGGGGGGCAACCGCCATTCCAGCGCAGTGCCGCGCGAAATATCCGGCACCGAAGTTTCCGCAGGGTCAAATTCTGACTCTGCGATGAGCGTTGCCTTGGGCTCCGGCCCGAACAAGGTGACGCTAGCCGGGAAGCGCAAGCGCAGATCTCGCCACGTCGAGTCCGACTCCGGCGAGTCTAGCGCGGCGCCGACACCCAAGGTGGGAACTTCCCGAAGGGGCAGAGCTCGACCCGGCACACCAGGTCCTCACGGCCCGGCGAAGGTGACTCCGACTCCGGGCGAACTTGTCGGCCTGCGCGAGGCCGAAGTTGAGTTAGCGGCTGCCCAAAAGGTGGCCGCCCGTGAAGAGAGGCTCGCGGCAGAGGAGGCTCGAGTTGTTGAGTGGACGAGGAGAGTTAGGGACATCTCCGTATCCTCCGGCTCGAGACCAGCGTCCAGGGTGGACGTGGAGCTCGCCGTTGAAGAATTGCCTATGGAACAACTCAACGAGCGGCTCAGATTGGCGGCGTCCTCAGTGAGGTCCGTCGCTGGCCTGTCAAAGGGCCTCAAGGGCACATCGCAGAAACAGCTTAAAGAGGCTGTTTCTGTGATTCTCGATGTGGGCGAGGCCCTATCGAATAGGACTTCATTGGGGGAGGAGGCCAAGCTGCGGGCCGCAAACAAGCGGCTCACGGACGAGGTCGCCTTCCTTAAACGTGGCCAGGAGGAGCTCCGAGCGGAGACTCAGAAACTCCGGGAGGAGCTCCTCAAAGTGAGTATTGCGGCGGCGCTTCCACCTGCCGCGCCGGTCCTGCCGCCGGCCGCGCCGGCCTCGGCCGCTGCGTCGGATGAACGGCTGGAGCGCGTGCTGAGGGAGGTCACCGGGCTCAGTGCGCGGTTCTCGGCCCTAGAGGGCAGAGTGTTGCGTCCTCCACTCGCGGCGGACACAAGGAGAGCCTCGACTGCGCCGGCCGCGCCTGCTGCCACATTCGCAGCGGTGGCGGCGGAACAGGGATCCGGTGCGTGGCCATCATTGGCGCCCAGAGCTTGCCAGGACAGGACTGTGCCTGGTCGGGCTCGGTCCGGCCGAGCCGCTGGGGCGAAGAGGGGAGGGAAGGAGCCTGCAAAAGCGGCAAAGGCGCCGCCCCCGCCGCTGCCTCCGAAACATGTCACGGCTGCTCGGCCGGCCGCCGGAGCCCGCGAGGGCGAATGGCAGGTAGCCGGGGCCAAGGAGGCAGAGGGGAGGAAGAGGCGAAAGCGGAACCGGGGCCGCAGACGCCGGGAGAAGCGGGCGGCTAAGGCGGCTGCCCAGTTGCGCGCTCCCCGCTCGACCGCCGTGGTAATGACCATGCAGCCCGGGGCGGAGAAGCGGGGCGTCACATACGCGGCCCTACTGACCAAAGCCAAGGCTGACATCAACCTTGGCGAGCTCGGCATCACTGGCATCCAGTGCAAACCCACGCTCACTGGGGCCAGACTACTGGAGGTGCCCGGCGCTGCCAGTGTCGAGGCCGCGGATGCTCTCGCTGCTAAGCTGAGGGCATCGCTCGATGAGGCGGACGTCCGGGTCACCAGGCCAGTGAGATGCGTCGATCTCCGCGTCATGGGCCTGGATGACTCGGTCAGTGCCGAGGAGTTGGTGGGCGCCGTGGCTAGGGCCGGAGACTGCCCACCGGAAACGGTGAGATCCGGGCCGATTAGGCCCGGACTAAACCAAATGGGAACGGCCGTCGTTACCTGTCCTGTAACGGCGGCCAAAAATATTGTAAATGGGGGGAAAAGACTCCTCGTCGGGTGGGTTTCGGCGCAGGTTAAGCTCCTGGAGCCGAGGGCCCTTAGATGCCACCGCTGCCTGGCGGAGGGGCACGTCGCAGCTCGGTGCACCGCGCAGGTAAACTGTGCCGGCCGGTGCTACCACTGCGGCCAAGAGGGCCACATAGCCAGGAGCTGCACGTCCGCTGCGCACTGCATCATCTGTGCGGCGGCGGGCCAGCCAGCCGAACATCGGGCTGGCAGCAGAGCCTGCGCCGCGCCCAAAAACAGCAAGGGCAAAGCGGCAGGCCCACCCGACGGGGAAGTCCCATTGGAAGCGGCTCCACTTGATGCCGCGTCCGAACCTGTGGGCGAAGCGGTAATGGAAATCAATTAATGGCTCCATGCCGCTTCCTCCAGGGAAATTTAAACCACTGCGCCAATGCTCAGGATTTGCTGCTCCAGAGTATGGCGCAGTGGCAAATAAACATCGCCGTGGTCGCCGAGCCGTACTTTGTCCCGCCCAGGGGGGATTGGGTGGGAGACCTGTGCGGCTTGGTGGCCGTGATTGTTAGAGCTGGCGCCGGCACTCCGCTCCCTGAGAACATCATCAGAGGGTCGGGGTGTGCGGCGGTTTTCGTCGCCGGGATAGCCGTAGTGGGGGTTTATTTTTCACCCAACCGATCTCTCGCCGAGTTCGAGGTCTTCCTCGGAGACCTGGACGCAGTCGTCCGTCGTTTCCACCCTCACCCCGTTTTAGTCCTCGGGGACTTCAACGCCAAGTCTACGGCTTGGGTTTCCCCGTCTACGGACGCGAGGGGGGAGGTGTTGGAGGAGTGGGCCTTAACATCTGGCCTGCTCGTTCTCAACCGGGGCAATGCCCACACGGGCGTGCGTCAGCGGGGCGGTTCGATTGTGGACATTTCGTTCGCAAGCCCCGCTCTAGCGCGTCGTGTTGTCGGCTGGCGTGTGGAACAGGAGGTGGAGACCTTGTCGGACCACCGGTACATTCGGTTCGACGTCTCCGCCCAGATCTCGAGTGCGCCGGCCCCTGTGGGCCCCGGTTGGGAAGGTCCGCGCTGGGCATTGAGTAAGCTCAATAGGGAGGCCCTCCTGGAGGCCTCTATCGTGCAGGCCTGGGCTTCTGTGCCCGACAGGCCTGCCGACGTAGAAGCAGAGGCTGATTGGTTTCGGGAGGGCTTGTCACAGTGCTGTGACGCGGCGATGCCCAGGGTGAAGTCACGCCCTGCAAAGCGTCAGGTGTACTGGTGGTCAGCCGAGCTCGCGCAACTTAGGGGCGCGTGCATGGCTGCCCGGCGCCGGTATGCCAGACACCGACGTAGGCGTCGCCGCGACCAGTACGCGGCTACTAGAGAGGAGGAGCTGTACGAGGCGTACAGGGCGGCCAAGAAGACGTTGCAGCTGGGTATCCTGCGGGCAAAATCATCCGCCCGCGAGGAGCTGCTGGCGACTCTGGATGCGGACCCATGGGGGCGTCCCTACCTTATGGTAAGGAGCAAACTACGCTCCTGGGCTCCCCCGCTGACCCAGAGTCTCCGGCCCCAGTTGCTGGAGGACGTGGTGGTCGCTCTGTTTCCCGAAAGGGGAGAGCACGAGCCTCCGCCTATGGCTGCGCCTCCTCCGGTGCCAGAAGCGGACCTGACGACGGACGACGATGTGCCCGAGGTAACCCGGGTGGAAATGAGGGTGGCGGTGCAGAGGCTGCAAGCCAAGCGCACCGCCCCGGGCCCAGACGGCATTTCAGGCCGTGCATGGGTCCTAGCCCTCAAGGCCCTCGAGCCCCGACTAAGGAGCCTGTTCAGCGCGTGTCTGGAGCGGGGCCAATTCCCGGACAGGTGGAAAACCGGGAGAATGGTCCTGCTCCGGAAAGAGGGGCGCCCGGCGGACAGTCCGTCCGCCTACCGGCCCATTGTGTTGCTCTACGAGGTCGGAAAGCTGCTTGAAAGAGTCGTGGCTGACCGCCTTGTCGGGCATCTGGTTGATGTGGGACCGGATCTGGCGGACAACCAGTTCGGTTTCCGTCGTGGGCGCTCCACGGTCGATGCGATCGCACGCGTGAAGGCTCTGGCGGAGCGAGCAGTCTCACGGGGAGAGGTGGTGTTGGCGGTGTCTCTCGACATCGCCAACGCGTTCAACACCTTGCCCTGGAACTGCATAAGAGAGGCACTGCTTTACCATCAGGTGCCGACCTACCTCCGTCGAATTGTCGGGGCGTACCTGACGGCGAGGGCCGTCGTATACCCGGGTTCGAGCGGGTGGTCTCGGCGGGAGATGTCGTGCGGTGTTTCACAGGGTTCGGTTCTCGGCCCGCTCCTGTGGAACATCGGATACGACTGGGTGCTGCGCGGTGTGCTCCTCCCCGGCGTAAGCGTAGTCTGCTACGCGGACGATACGCTCGTCCTCGCTCGGGGAGCGACGCACCGGCAGGCGGCTGTCCTGGCAACGGCAGGGGTCGCGCATGTCGTGGGGAGGATCCGGCGGTTGGGCCTTGAGGTGGCGCTGCACAAATCCGAGGCTCTATTCTTTTACGGGCCTCGGAACGCGCCGCCGGAGGGAGTCCACATCGTGGTGGGAGGCGTCCGCATCGGCGTCGAGAAATCGATGAGATATCTGGGCCTCATCCTCGACGGCCGATGGGCCTTCGGAGAACACTTCCGAAGGTTGGCCCCTAAATTGATGGGCGCGGCCGCAGGGTTGTCGCGGCTGCTACCCAATCTGGGGGGGCCAAACGCCTCATGCAGGAGGCTCTTCATGGGGGTCGTGCGGGCGATGGCCCTATACGGGAGCCCCATCTGGGGGCATAACCTGACGGCACGTAACGCCGCCCTGCTGCGGAGGCCGCAGAGGGTGATGGCCGTCAGGGCCGCGAGGGGGTACCGTACGATTTCCTTTGAGGCGGCAAGCCTCCTGGCCGGATCACCGCCCTGGGACCTAGAGGCCAGACTTCTCGCGTCGCTCTACCAGTGGCGCGGGGAGGCTCTGGAACGGGGCTTTCAGCCGTTGCCGAGAGAGGTGGAGGCGCGGCGGTCGGAGCTCCGCAGCATCCTAAGGGCGGACTGGGGTGAACGGCTTGCGCGACCGAGTGCAGGGCACGCCGCAATAGCGGCGGTAAGTCCAATCTTGGAGGAGTGGCTGGAGCGGCGCCATGGCGCCCTGACCTTCCGGCTGACGCAGGTCCTCACCGGGCATGGATGCTTCGGGAGGTACTTGTGTCGTATAGGCCGGGAGGAGACGCGTTGTTGTCACCACTGCGGTGACGGCCCAGAGGATACGGCGCTGCACACACTCGTGGAGTGCCCAGCTTGGGAGGAGCAGCGCCGGTCGTAAACCGGGGCACTGGGTGTCCAGGTCCTCTCGCTGCCTGACATGGTTCTGTCCATGGTCCGGAGCGAGGGTGCATGGGAGGCCGCCGTCGCCTTCTGCGAGGCAGTGATGTCCGCGAAGGAGGCGGCGGAACGGGAGAGGGAGCTGGTCTCTCCCCACCCAAACCGCAGGAGACGTCCAGGGCGCCGACGTAGGGCGTTCGCGGACCTCCAGCCACCCTAGGGGGCGGCCTGCGGGTGGTGGACTTGGGCAGTCTGCCGCCCGAGCAGCACAGGCCCGAGGGAGGGGCGTAAGCACCCCGCGCGCCCCCCTCAGTGGAGGGGAGGGCTGTACCATCTAGTCATCCCCCAAACAGCTGGGGCCCGCCTACTCACGTGGCGGGCCAAGACTTGTCGGTGTCGCGGTGAATGCTAGCGTGAATCCCGTGGCACCGACGCCGGTACCTGAGGAACGTCGTCAGGGGTTTAGTGGGTATGGGGCCGGCCTCTCTGGCTCGAGTCCCACACACCCGCGCCCTGCCCCGGCGCGGACGGTGCGTAAAGGCATTCCCCTGACGTAAAAAAAAAAAAAAAAAAGGTTTGCAACAGTTCTTTTTCTGGATGAAAGGTACCCTATGTCCTATTCTGTGCCCCTGACAACGTGTATGCAAAATTTGATGTTGATCGGTTGAGTAGTTAAGACGTGAAAGCGTAACAAACAAACAAACTCATTTTCGCATTTATAATATTAGTAAGGATTAGTTAGGATTGTATGTTTATCTACGTATACGTTTTTTAATGTTCTAGTACTTCAATTAAAACATTCCATTATTTAATTACAACAGAGTATAATTAAATATAATTGTTCAGCAAGTGACCTTTAAGAAGACAATAGTGCCGATAGTCTAGTGCGAGACCATTGGACTGCCACGCAGAGGTCTTCAGTTCCATCCCAAGATATGCAACTCTAACTTTTTTGAAGTGAAAACTTCTTTAGGCGCATTGAGCACTTCTTGGGTGAACAAAAATCATAGAACTCACGTCATCGTCACGCTTCCACGCTTTCCATTTTTGAATTATTTTAGAATATTAACAATATCTCAGAAATGGTGCGTCCTACGCAAAAAATAACGAAATGTTGACCCCCTTAATAGCCCCCAAGAGAGTATCAGGAACTAGCATCCGACCCGCTTCTTTCTTTTTTTTTTGGTTTATTAAGAAGTGTTTATGATCAAGGATTAAAGTTTTCACCTTCGAAGCATTTTCGAAGTCTTGAGCGTATTAAATAGTTAATTATCGCTCGCTTTAACGATGAAGGAAAACATCGTGAGGAAACCTGCATGTCTGAGAGTTCTACATAATGTTCTCGAAGATATGTGAAGTCTGTCAACCCGCACTGGGTTAGCTTATTTATTTATTTATTTATTTTAAGGTACATCAACAATATACATATACAAAATCGGTTTACATAAGAAGCTGAAAATAAAAAGTTATATGTATATCTATTATAGACGTCCCTACACAACATTTTCTGTACAGAATTATAAAGAATAAAAATTAAACATAAATTAAGAACTTATACAACTTTAACAAGACATAATTATTATTTACAAAATAGAAAGGTAAAAAAAAACAAAAATCAACAACAGTCAACGAGATCTAGCCCAGCATTTTCTGCACTATCTTTCGCTTAAGCACTTTGAACACTTTGAAGCTTGAAGGACTATGGGCTAGCCTTTATTATATTGAGAAGAAGCCCAAGCCCAGTAGTTTAGTTTAAATGTGAGCTTTTAACTTTAGAGATCAATCTTTGAAATTCTTAATTGGAAAACACAATAACTATTTGCTTCACTCCGTATTTGAAACTGAGACCTTACTGAGAGATTAGTAACAGAATTTGAGGTGTCACCTCCAACAGATCAATCGCATTAACTGACCCCAAAAAACAACGGGTTGCACTCCGGGAGTGCCGTAGAAGTGAAAACTTGAATATTAACGTTGTGCATTTTTGATATTTTGGAATGGTTAGGGAATAATTTTGCACGAATTGCTTTAATTATCAGTATAAAAGTACTATCATTTATGTGGTAAAATACAATATTCATTTATTGCGCTATCGTACACAAACATGACAATTCTCCCTCCGTCTTACGAATTTTCGATCAGGTCACGTGTCCTGACGCGAGTTTAACATTTTTTACCCATCACAAAAAAGTGCACAACGCCGCTAAAGAAGTTTTCACTTCAAAAACACAATTAAAATTTGGCATGACCCGGGCATCAAATTCGAGATTTCATGCACAGCAGTCGCATTAATAACCGCTGCGCCATTGAGGATAACAGCCATTGATCTGCAGGTGTCCAATCATTAACATATTTTGTACTTAATAAAATTTAAATAATTAATTACATTCATACATAGCATGACATGAGGAAAATATTCCATTATGTAACTTATATTATGTGCATTTATATTAGGTACTAGATGTTCCCGCGGTTTTACCCGCGTTTATCGTTATTGCCCTCCCCGTGGGTCGTAGCGTGATGTTATATAGCCTATAGCCTTTCTCAATAAATAGGTTATCCAACACTTTGTTTGTTTGTTTGAACGCGCTAATCTCAGGAACTACTAGTTCGAATTGAAAAATTCTTTTAGTGTTAAGTAAATAGCCCATTTATCGAGGAAGGCTATGGGCTATATAACATCACGCTACGACCAATAGGAGCGAAGCAGCAATGGAAAATGTTGCAAAAACGGGAAATATTCTCTTATGTGAAGCAGACGAATTTGCGTGGGTCAGCTAGTTTTATTATAAAAGAAGACTCTCGCACTAGAAATAATTCCTATATCGTTGGGAACTTAACAAACATACAAACATACAAACAACGGACACAAAGAACACGCACACTCAGCACAATCATTTGTTCACCTCACAAATTTTTGTCCCGTATGGGATTCGAACCCACAACACTCGGTGCAGTGGAAATAGCGAGGAGACCACTTTAACCACTACGTTATATTCCACTGCCTACCTATTCAATTCAATTCGGATCAGTAGTTCCCTTTTTTTATTTTTTTTGCTCTTCAAAATGACCACACTTCACCTGATGGTAAGCAGTCGTGTGGTCTAAGAGCAATGGCCTCCACACCGCCCCCACAGTAGCCGAGGCGATGTTGAGGTCTCTACTTTGACGGCCTGAGAAGATGCTTTTTCACGCCCCGCTTAAAGGACCCAGGATTGAAGGAAGAAGGAAACACGTGCCTTGGCAGAGAATTCCATGCCTTGGTCGTTCGGTCGTTCGTTCGTAATGAGTTTAGCGCGTTCAACCAAACAAACAAACTCTTCAGCTTTATAATATTAGTATAGATAATATAAATAAATACAATTTGAATAAGGTCTACGGGACATTTAAATCCAATATTGTTTTAAAGATTTTTAAATCCTATCTAATATTATAAATGCGAATGTGAGTTTGTTTGTTACGCTTTCACGCCTGAACTACTAGACCGATCAACATGAAACTTCTCATACACGTTGTCGTGGGTACATGAAAGGACATAGGGTACCTTTTATCCAAAAAAGGTACTGTTCCCGGGGGACAGAAATGTATTGCCAAATTTAGATTAACGCAAACGAAGCCGCGGGCAAAATGTAGTAATACTATATTCGAAACCGTTTTTTTTTACGTGGGGAATGCATTGACGCATACCTCTCTGCGGGGACGGGCGGAGGGGTTATGTCGGACTCACCGGGGTAACGAAAGATGTTGAAATTATGATATTAGACCTCCCGGAATACCGACTAAACCTACCACGGTGTACCTCGACAAAACCACTATCGGCGGGGCCGTGCGAATCACTTGCGCATGCGGTCGCGACCCCGACCAGGTTTCGTTTCGCCGTATGAAACGGCAGGACACTACACGATAAGACTTACCCTCTGGTCACCATTACTTTTAAAATCTGTACTGGCCCCCCCCTTGAGGGAAGACGGACACGAAACAGAGGCGCGCGTGAAAACACGCACGCCGCCTCTTGGACCTGGTGCTGGTCGGATGGCGGGCAGACCCACGACGCCCGCCACCCGCAGGTCAAACCTTAGGGTGGCTTGAGGTCATCTCGCGCCCTCCGGCGCCCGGTTCTGCGGTTGAGAAGGGGGTTAGAGCGCTCCCTCTCCCGCTCCGCCGCCTCCTTGACGGAAATTACTTCCTCACAGAAGGAGGCGACGGCGTTCCACGCTCTCACTCCGGATCATAGACTGAACTACGGCTAGGAGCGAGAAGGCAACCATACCGACTGCCGCGATCAACTCACGGCGCTGCGATGCCCAGGCGGGGCAGTCCGCCAAAGTGTGCAGCGCCGAGTCCTCAACAACGTCGCGGCAGTCGCCGCAGTGGTGACAACCGGGCGTCTCTTGCGTATACGACACAGGAACCGGCCAAAACAACCGTGGGCAGTCATTACCTATGTCAGGGTGCCATGCCGCCTCTCCAGCCACTCCTCAAACACGGGACTTACAGCCACGATCGTGGCGTGCCCGACTATATTTAAAACCTAATGTACCTATGTTAACTTAGTTTGCAAATAAATGATTGATGTTAATAATAATATTCTACCACATACACACAACACCATCTAGCCCAAACTAAGCAGAGCTTGTACTATGGGTACTAGACAATGGATAAACATACATATATACTTATTTTTTTGTAAATACATACATATTATACATAGAAACACCCAGACCAAGACAAACACCCATGTTCATGCACACAAATGTTTGACTTGTGCGGGAATCGAACCCACGACCTCAGGCGTGGCAGTCGGTTACATTCACCACTACGCCATCGAGTCGTTAATGATTGCGGTACTGACAGCGCGTACAAACTTACTGCAACAAGCGCCACTGACGCGCGCATTGCGCACACTTAACTACGTAGCTGAGCGCATTGACTTGTTTTCGTGTTCAATAAATTAATTCACAAAGGCCACTTACTGGATAGCTAGTTGTGATCATCAAAATAATCTTTAGTTTTAGTATATTAAGTGTGTAACAGACAACCGCTGGGGTAAGCGTGTTCTTGAGTGGAGACCGCGACTCGGCAAACGTAGTGTAGGACGCGCTCCGACCAGGTGGGATGACGATCTGCGAAAGACTGCAGGCAGATGCTGGATGCGGCAAGCTGAAGACAGGGCGCTATGGCGCTCTTTGGGGGAGGGCTATGTCCAGCAGTGGACTATTATAGCCTGATGATGATGATGATGATGAAGTGTGTAATTGCGTAACTTCTCTATCGCATTGGTATTTCTATTACTGTAATGATAGATGTAAGTATGTATGTATGTAAATAAATAAATAAATAAATATTTTGAACTACGGATGTTGTGATTATACGCATCCGCATCCGCAATTGCGGAGCTTCCGCATCGATTTAGATATCCGTATCTGCATCCGCATCCGCGGATGTGAGCCTTTAAATATCCGTATCCACATGTCATGTCAAAAAATCGCCATCCGCAACATCCCTGATCGGAACAACCTTTTGTAGAACACAATTTTTTTACCTCTAATGGGATTTGAACCCACAACACTCGGCTGAGTGGCAGTAGCGAGCCGTTAAAAACCACTACGCGATGTCTCAATAAACATTATAGTATAATGAGTCATGTGTCGAGCGGACATTACGTTTGTCCGTTTGTGTATTGTTTGCACAATGAACTTTTAGTTTTATTCCCGTATTTCCCCTTGACGCTAAACCAGATTATATGTTATTTTTAATATTCAATATGAAGCAAAAAATATAGGTAATATATAGTTTCTGTGTAATAAATTATAACTTAGGTATCAAATTATGTTTTTATTGTGTAACTAGTGAAGGAGCCAGTTAGTTTTCCTACACTTGAATAGACAGGTGGTAGCGTAAATAATATATAACCTTGAAACTGTCGACTGACCAGATTATCATCTATCATTTACCCCACTTATATCACCATATGCCCATGGATGACCAAATTATTGATATTTTTGATATCTATACAAATAAATAAAATTGAAGTGTCTGTTTGTAATGTCAAAATAAAAGCGTTTTATCTAATGCATATGAAAGTATATAAGGAACCTATACGAAAACATCTGTTTTTAAAATTTTTGTCTGTCTGTTTGTTTCGGGTAATCTCCGAAACGGCTGAACCGATTTTGACGGGACTTTCACTGGCAGATAGCTGATGTTATAAGGAGTAACATAGGCTACTTTGATTTTAGAAAAAAATAGGGTTCCACGGAGACAAACACTTTTTAGTTAAAATCTACGCGGACGAAGTCGCAGGTAACAGCTAGTTTTAAATAAATATTGTACTTACTCATACAAAATCAGCTGCCATTTCTACAATTGGCGACATTTTCTCGTACTGTTTTTTTATGTCACTCCTGAATACTTGTATCATCAGACCAGGATTAAGGTTTTTTGTTACAATCCAAGACAACTTCGCAAAAATACTTATTCTCAAATTTTAACATGTTTTCTAAGGAATTGCGCATTTTTGGGCCCTTGTTTCGAAAAAAGAAAGTACTACACTGTGTGGTGATATAAGTGGGGTAAATGATGGATAATAATCTGGTCAGTCGACAGTTTCAGGGTTATCCATTATTTACGCTACCACCTGTCTATTCAAGTGTAGGAATACTAACTGGCTTCTTCACTACGCAATAAAAACATAATTTGATACCTAAGTTATAGATTACCTATATTTTTTGCTCCATATTGAATATTAAAAATAACATATAATCTGGTTTGAAATTAGATTTATTAACTTCTTTAGCGTCAAGGGGAAATACGGAAATAAAACTAAAAGTTCATTGTGCAAACAATACACTTGGGCTGAATTTAGAGTCACGCTGACCGCGCGCTGATCGTCGGCGCTGGCAGATCAATATGTATGTAACTAAAGCACTCGTTCCTGAGTCACGCTGATGGCTCAGCGCTGACATTACATACGTTTCAACTGTCAGCGCCGACGGTCCCTATCTACAGGACACGAGTAGATAGGGTTTCGGAGGGAGAACTACGGGTCTCCCCCTTAGGACCAGGGTACTGCGGGGTCAGGAAGCCCACTGCGCCTCGAAAGGCGTGTTCTATCGGCCGCTGACTAGAGTGCGCGGTGCCTGACATGGTGTTGGACTCGCAGACCCCTGCGAGTCCAACACCACTTGGGCTCACTTGGGCTCGAGGTAGCTCGCTTACGAGAACCGAATCTCTGAGGATAGGGTGGAGAGTCGAGATTTGGGGACAAGACCTGTCTATAACTGGTCCCGGAAGGTGCTTTCGGGCGCTGGAAGGTACAGCGGCTCTGCCTAATATAACCGAAAGGTTGGGTGTAGGCGGAACGCTATATCATAAACTGGACTAGTCGTAGAGGAAGGGTGGTGTCAGCGCCGAGGGTCAGCGCGCGGTCAGCCAAACGGACAAACGTATGTCCGCTCGACACTTGACTCATTATACTATAATGTTTATTGAGACATCGCGTAGTGGTTTTTAACGGCTCGCCACTGTCACTAAGCCGAGTGTTCTGGGTTCGAATCCCATAAGGAGCAAAAAAATTGTGATCTACAAATTTGTTCCAAGTCTGAATGTTCTTTGTGTCTGTTGTTTGTATGTTTGTATGTTTGTAAAGCTCGCCGCGACACAGCAATTATTTCTAGTGCGAGAGTCTTCTTTTATAATAAGTATTTTATATAACTCTATATCTAATAAGCTATTATTGTTTTACTCCAAAGTTTACCCTAGAGGCAGAATTTTATGTTTAAAAATGTTATGTTTTCTGTTTGTTTCTTTAATTAAGTTGTTGGTTTAGTTGTAATTATAATTTGCAAGCTGTGGTTTCCTATAATTGAGCGACTATACACGCTAAGAACTTTATTACTGCTATATAATTTTATTGTATATTCCTTTGTTGGAAATCCTTAAATAAATAAATAAAACTAACTGACCCGCGCAACTTCGTCTGCTTCACGACACAATCTTAATATTCTACTAATTAAAAAAAAATAACAACAATAATTAATTACTGATGTCGTAAATAATAAGGGGCAATAAAAAGGACCGCCCGTTATTATTTACGACATTAATTATTGATATGTTATTTTTCCTTAATTAATAAAAAATTAAACTTTTCTAGAGTGGTTAACATATTGACTATCTGAAACCATTCCACGAAAAAAACGGTACATTAATTTTTCCGCACAAATATAATATAATATAATATTGTATCACATACACACAACACCATCTAGCCCAAACTAAGCAGAGCTTGTACTATGGGTACTAGACAATGGATAAACATACATATATAGTTTTATTTTGTAAATACATACATATTATACATAGAAACACCCAGACCAAGACAAACATTCCTGTTTATGCACACAAATGTTTGACTGGTGCGGGAATGGAACCCGCGACCTCAGGCGTGGCAGTCGGTTACACTAACCACTACGCCATTGAGGCCGTTAAATCATTCTAATAAAACAAAAATATGGTCAGGGTTATTTTATACCACCTGTAGAATGCGTGGTTAAAAGGAATTACACGATTTCAAAATCATTCTGTAATTTAAAATATTTATAATGTCTTGTTTTTTTTTTTCTTACTTATGTTTTTGTTTACTTGATTATTCATAGTGAGGCCTTCTTTTGTTTTGCATTGATGTTTGGTATATTGTTTGTTTTTTTAATTTTATTTTTTTTGTTATTCTAACTTATTAACGCTATAATATGGTGCGTGGTGTGACACCTTAAAATGTTGTGCATTTATTCTTATTACTGTGTAAATTTTTAATGTATAAGCACTAATGTAACAACTATTGGTTGTCCAAATAAATAAATAAAAAAGAAGTATTTCGGATACAGTAGTAAAATATTAATATCCTTACTTTTTTTACAGATAGGTAAAGACAACAGATTATTAGATACGTGAATCCAACTCGCACCTAGCCAGTTTTTTGTATGTTTGTCATTGGTGCCAATTCTTCTGTCACAAAATTCTCTAAACTTAACTAAAACTCACTAAAATTTTTTTTAGTCCTGTCACTTAACGATTTCAGAATACGAAATGTCATTTGAGAGGACTAAACTAAATTTTAGTGATTTTTAGTTAAGCTTAGAGAATTTTGTGACAGCAGAATCGGCACCATTGTCATATTATATAACTCATAAACATGTTTGTAATTGTTATACCTAATATATATATTTTCTTTTTTTTATACAACTACGGTGACAAACAAGCATACAGCCTTACATAATATTTTATTTTTAATGAGACACGTTATTTATTATGTACTAGCTTTCGCCCGCGGCTTCGCTCACGTTAATTTAGAATTTGACAATCAATTCGGGTTGTACTCTGCTTGTAATAATATAATTCATTCGTCATTCGAAAGACACGTGGCGCCATCTATTATCATAAGAACGTTTTTGTTGTTTTCCTCGGGAACAGTAATTTTTTTCGGGATGAAAGGTAGCCTATGTCCGTTTCTGTACACCTGATAATGTATATGCAAAGTTTCAGAATGATCGATTCAGTGGTTTAGGAGTGACAAGGTAACAAAGAAACAAATAAACTCATTTTCGCTTTTATAATATTACTAGCTGTGCCTGCGGTCTCACCCGCGTCAGTGATATTGGTGGTTTCTGGGCCGCTCCCGTGAGCTGTAGCGTGATGTTATATAGCCTATGTGCTTCCCAGGGTCTCAGGCTATCTCCATTCCAAATTTCATCTAAATCGGTTCAGCGGTTTGAGCGTGAAAAGGTAACAGACAGACAGACAGAGTTACTTTCGCATTTATAATATTAGTAAGGATATTAGTTAGGATTACGATTAGGATAGTTAGGATTAGGATTAGGATAGTTAGGAAGTTAGGATTAGGATGACGCAATAGATGACGACTTGCTGGTGAGCTGAGATCTGGTTTGGGCAATGTTATATTGTTCTTTTGTGCGGACTTTAGTATTTATGCATATTATCTATACTAATATTATAAAGCTGAAGAGTTTGTTTGTTTGTTTGCTTGAACGCGCTAGTCTCAGGAACTACTGGTCCGATTTGAAAAATCCTTTCAGTGTTAGATAGCCCATTTATCGAGGAAGGCTATAGGCTATATATCATCACGCTAAGATCAATAGGAGCTGAGCACCAATGAAGAATGTTTCCAAAATCGGAGAGTATTTTTTCCTTTTGAGAGCTTCCGCTGCGTGCGCTGCGTAAACAGTTCAAGTTTCGCAAAAATCATGTATGACAGAATTGTTCCCCTTTAAAAGTTCTAAAAAAAAGTCCGCGACAACATATGTCTATCTTTTAAGGTTGGCTCACTATAACCATTTTTATGCAAACCAAATTTGTTCTAAAATAATGCATTATTTGCGAAGTTATTATTATAAACATGATATTAATCCTTATCCAAATAAATACGTTATTCATCACAAGTATTTAATTTAAAACAAAATTGCACTTTACATCATTCGATTTCAATGAATATATTAGGAGATATCGCAGTTTTAAAATAACATTGCAGCAAAATAATTACCCATTACAGACATAGTACAAACGATGTTTCTCCTGGTTTATTTTGCGTGATTACTACTGGTTCGATTTGATCAATTCTTTTAGTGTTGGATAGCCTATTTATCGAGGAAGGCTATAGGCTATATAACATCACGCTACGACCCACGGGGGCGGCGCAGTAACAATAAACGCGGGTGAAACCGCGGGAACATCTAGTTACATATAAATAAGGTATAGGTAACCATAGTTACAAAGAATTGTACGACGTCAGACGAACAATGTCGAAATACTACGAACGCGCTTCGACTGCGTGTGTCAAATGCATGGTTGTGTGCGTGTAGTGTTTTTTCATTAATTTAATGTATTTCTAATGCATATTTTATATAAATATTAGGATTCGCCCCTCCTTCTCCATATAAACTTTAACTGTGCCAAATTTCATACTCCTCCGTCCGCGCAATTTTCGTAAAAAGGGGTACAAAGTATTTGCTTCACGTATTAATACATAGATATTATTAATAAGTATTTATTTCTCTCTTTCACAAAGGTAATATATTATATCCATTACTAATCGTGTATATTAGTGACTTGCACGTGTCTTGCGGTGTGTAGTCAGCCATTGATGACAAAGTCTACATAAATGCACCCTCGCACACATACCTCTATATACTACTAGCTATTGCGCGCGGCTCCGCCCGCGTGGTACCTACATCAATAAAAAGTAGCCTATGTCCTTTCCCAGGTTTTAAACTATATCTGTACCAAATTTCATCTAAATCGGTTGAGTGGTTTAGCCGTGAAAAGGTAACAGACAGACAGATAGAGTTACTTTCGAATTTATAATATTAAGTAAGGGTATATGTTTGTGTGTATGGACGGATGTTTGTTACTCCTTTACGCAAATAATACTAAACGGATTTTGATAAAACTATACAGTATTATTATCATAATAACATATAGGCTACTAAAAAAATTATTTTAATCTATACTAATATTATAAAGCTGAAGAGTTTGTTTGTTTGAACGCGCTAATCTCAGGAACTACTGGTTCGAATTGAAAAATTATTTTAGTATTGGATAACCCATTTATCGAGGAATGCTATAGGCTATAATATTAACAATAGGTACGCCATTCTTATCTGGATCTATTTAATCTAAATGACATGTTTTATAATTATATAATTAGTACTAGTTATTGGTATCAAATAAATGACATTTTCAAGGTATATGGGCATAAGCATGAAGCATTACTTGACATTTCCATGTATTGTTAATTTAATGGACCAGCTATTTTCTTTCTTTTTGTTTTTTAATATAATATTAGACATGTAATAATATAACAAACATTTATTGTATATTATTATGTATTTTGAACGCCACATGTGGCAGAATATGCTGTACATTTTTATAAAACGACCATCCTGTATACTTGACCATATTCTTGCAAATAAAGTTATGATTTATATAACAGGTGCCGCGGGTAGGCAGTCGCTTTAACAACCGGAAAACTTTCCACTTACCTCACTGTAAGACGAACGTCGGCCAACATTCGCCTCTATACCGTATGTGTTCCTCCGCAAACGACGTCAGATCAGACATCGATTTATTTAAATGTAGTTCTATGACCTCAATAAAGAAAAAGTCTTAATTGTCTATATTAATAGAAATTTAATTTTATCAATAATTTAGCTAAGCATACAAAATATGTCATATAATTTATTATAAGCATGTAGTGTTTGCATCTAGTAGGATACGTCTTAATGGAAGTGTATTAAGCTATGATAAATACTATTGTACTATCCTTGGATAGTGTCCAGTTTTGCGAACCAATTAAAAAAAAACAAAAAAAAACATCACGCCGTAGCGTGATGTTGGTCGTAACCAATAGGAGCGGAGTATCAATGACAAATGTTGCAAAAACGGGGCAAATTCTCTTAGTTATATAAGGCAGACGAAATGGCGCACATCAGCTAGTTTTAACATAAATCTAGACAAACGCAAACGAAGCCGCGGGCAGAATGTAATAGTATATGTATTCAGCAAAAAACTATAACTATATCTACTAATTAAATTAATTAATGGCGAAGGAGAGCATCGTGAGTAAACCTGCATGTCTGAGAGTTCTACATAATGTTCTCGAAGATATGTGAAGTCTGCCAACCCGCACTAGGCCAGCGTTGTTTTTTTTTTATACAACTAATGTGGCAAACAAGCATACGGCCCACCTGATGGTAAGTGGTCACCGTAGCCTATGGACGCCTGCGACACCAGAGGCATCACTTGCGCGTTGCCGACCCTTTAGGAAAGGAAGTGGGAAGGAGAAGGAGCGGGAAGGGAGAATGGGGGTGATTGGGCCTCCGGCACTCTCACTCACCGAACGAAAAAAACAACAGTAGGAATACTGGTATTTCACGTAGATATTCTGTGAGAGGGTAGTCCTTCCCCGGTCGAGCCGGCACATTCATGCTGAAATCAGCGAGGCTCTACTATATCTACTAATTAAATTAATTAACGGCGAAGGAGATCATCGTGAAGAAACTTTTATGTCTGAGAGTTCTACATAATGTTCTCGAAGATATGTGAAGTGTGCCAACACGCACTGAGGCGGCGTGGTGGACTGTGGGCTAACTCTCACACTGAGAAGGGACCCGTGCCCAGCAGTGGGACAGTTCATATACAGAGCTAAAATAACTATTTCCTTTAACACAATCTTCTCAAAATTTATACATCTATACAAATAAATAAAATTGAAGTGTCTGTTTGTAATGTCAAAATAACAGCTTTTTATCTAATGCATATGAAAGTATATATGGTACCTATACGAAAACATCTATTTTTAAAATTGTTGTCTCTCTGTCTGTCTGTTTGTTCCGGGTAATCTCCGAAACAGCTGAACTGATTTTGACGGGACTTTCACTGGCAGATAGCTGATGTTATAAGGAGTAACATAGCCTACATTGATTTTAGAAAAAAAATAGGGTTCCGCGGAGACAAACACTTCTTAGTTGAAATCTACGCGGACGAAGTCGCAGGTAACAGCTAGTATTATAATATAAAGATATAAAGTATTATTTTGGTTATAAAGTTGATTATTACAAACGCGGTTTTAAATTATGCGCAATAAAAATAATAAGTAGTTTCTGTGACGCTTTGCGAAGAGGCTAACCTGAAGGGTACTCATTCTATATTCAGTATTACGTATAACGGCTGCAGCACCTTGTTAATAACAAAATCACAACATATTATTTATAAACGATCCGCGATAAATTCAAAAACTACTGAACGGATTTTCATGCGGTTTTCGCCAATAGGCAGAGTGACTCATAATGAAGGTTAAGGGTCCGTTCACACAGACCGGCTCGGAGAGGAGAGCAGATTTTTATCACGTTGGAAACAGAGTTTTTAGTAAGTGTAGTTAGGTTTATTTTTGCATGTGCACTTCTTTTGTCATTAAGAATGCTTGAACGCGCTTCGTGTGAAATAATAAGAGGAGCCGGTTGGCTCCGATTACGTGCTCTTTCTCGCTCGCGCAGCTTTCAGATCTCTTCCAGCCGGTCTATGTGCAATAGTTGGCAGCTCCACTCCGGCCAATTCCAAGCGTATAAGATCCGGTCTGTGTGAAAAGAAAAAAGCGGGCCAATGCTCTCCGAGCCGGTCTGTGTGAACGGACCCTTAGGAGTATAGTTAATTCAAATCAAATCTTTGTGATACATGGCTTATATACAGGTGTTCATTACATAATTATATAAGTAGTTAATGACGTCCGTCATTGGGCGTACAAATTATTTAGAAATAATTACAAAAAAAAAAGGGTTTGTTAGGGTTTTGTATAAATTAGTTGAACTATGACGACAATTGTTGAAGATTTCGACAAGAACCAAGACGACTGCGAGCTGTCCACCACTACGCCATCGAGGCCGTCACTTTTACAAGCGAAGTACATGTAATAAGTATCATGATGATAAGTGGGCTACGTTTGATTTTAATAATAAGAAAATGTTTCCGGAGGATTCGTTGTAGTTGTCGTATTTTCAGTATGCTTATGGTCATTTTATTTTGTAAGAAAAGGAAATTATGGTTGTGTGTAAGTGGCTAAACGAAGGTTTAGCACATGAAGATCCTTTAATTGTTAATAGATATTGTGGTTACAATATACGCACTGGTCGAGTTGAGTATCTCAGCGGGAGGTCGTATACGTCGCCGTCGTGGGAACGCTGGATACGACTACACACGACGTAGACAGTGTCCAGAAACCCTGGCTCATAATATTATGTGTAAAATTGATATGTTACTAACACTAGGTTAAGTATTTTGTCTGTTACTAACACTTTATGGACCCTGGTCTGCAATAAATATTTATTATTATATGTTTCTCTTTCACGGGTATATTCCTAATACGTTAGGAAATTACCCGGCCCTTTGGGAGGCTTACACGGAGACATGGGTCCAACGTGAAGAGGCCCTTCGAGAGTTTTAATCAAAGGTGGGATGGAACACCTACAGCGGCACTAGCCGCAGCAGGCGTAGGACTATCGCTACGTATGGATTCTAATATATGGGCTATGGGTATGGGTGTTTGATGGACTGGTATATTGGTAACCATGGATGATAAAAGGGCGTCTGCCCTGAATACTCTAATAGCATCAATCGAATGGACAAACGGTGACTCGCCTATGATTTAAATTGTTGCGGATAAAAAAATATTACTTTGTCTTTTATAGATTAAGGTACAGGTACATAAACATCCGGTTCCAAATTGAGTTTTTTGCGCCTCTCTTTGCGTAGTCAAATATAATTACCTCAAGTGACCTTTGGATTGCCATATTAAGGGTTTCAAGTTCGAGCCCACGACACTCACTTCTTTACGAAGTTATAATATACTAGCTTTTGCGCGTGGCTCCGCCAGCGTGGTACCTACATCAATAAAAAGTAGCCTACGTCCTTTCCCAGGTTTTAAACTATGTATATCTGTACCAAATTTCATCTAAATCGGTTGAGTGGTTTAGCCGTGAAAAGGTAACAGACAGACAGACAGAGTTACTTTCGAATTTATAATATTAGTAAGGATATATAATATATAAGTATATACTAGCTGTGCCCGCGGTCTCACCCGCGTCAGTGGTATTTGTGGTTACTGGGTCGCTCCCGTGAGCTGAACGGTCATGTTATATAGCCTATGTCCTTTCCAGCGTCTCAGGCTATAGGCTATAGGCTCCATTCCAAATTTCATTTAAATCGGTTCAGCGGTTTGAGCGTGAAAAAGTAACAGACAGACAGACAGACAGATAGACAGACAGATAGACAGAAAGAGTTAATATAATAATATTAATAATAATATTCTACCACATACACACAACACCATCTAGCCCAAACTAAGCAGAGCTTGTACTATGGGTACTAGACAATGGATAAACATACATATAAACTTGATTTTGTAAATACATACATACATATTATATATAGAAACACCCAGACCAAGACAAACATCCATGTTCATGCACACAAATGTTTGACTTGTGCGGGAATCGAACCCGCGACCTCAGGCGTGGCAGTCGGTTACACTAACCACTACGCCATCGAGGTATTCATAAAATAATAGTTACTTTCGAATTTATAATATTAGTAAGGAAGTAAGGATTAGCTGTCTCCCGCGGTTTCCCTCACGTTTAAGATGACTGCTTCGCTCCCGTGACTCGTAGCGTGATGTTATACAGCCTATTTTACTGACGGATAAAATAACTTTCTTCTCTAAGCTTTTAACGTGAAATAGCAGTATTCCTACTGTTGTGTTTCGTTCCGTGAGTGAGAGTGCCGGCGGCCCGATCACCCTCTTTCCCCTTCCTTCCATTCCTAAAGGGTCGGCAACGCGCAAGTGATGCCTCTGGTGTCGCAGGCGTCCATAGGCTACGGGGACCACTTACCATCAGGTGGGCCGTATGCTTGTTTGCCACCTTAGTAGTACAAATAAACTTTATTTCTGAACGAGAGAAGCTACAGGGGTGCGGGGAGAGGCGTTAGAAAGGCGCTTCTAACGCCTCTCCCCGCGCCTCTGTAGCTGCTCTCGTTCAGAAATAAAGTCTATTTAAAATGTGAAAATTGCTTCCGGACATCCTATATATCGAAGGACCTAAAACCATAGCTAGCAACAAATTACTGCAATACAACTTTTTTTTTATACGACTAAGGTGTCAAACAAGCATACGGCGGCCCACCTGATGGTAAGTGGTCACCGTAGCCTATGGACGCTTGCAACACCAGAGACATCACTTGCGCGCTGCCGACCCTTTAGGAAACGAAATAGGAAGGAGAAGGAGCTGAAAGGGGGAAAGAGGGTGAACGTGCCTCCGGCACTCTCACTCACCGAACGAAACAACAGTAGGAATACTGGTATTCCACGTCGATATTCTGTGAGAGGGTAGTCCTTCCCCGGTCGAGCCGGCCCATTCATGCTGACATCAGCGAGGCTCTACAACTCTTGTTTGTTTGTAAGGATTTAACTCAAAAACTATTCCACAGATATAAAAAATTATTTCACCTTTAGACAGCTATATTTATATTTATTACCGAGTAACATAGACTATATTTTATTAAAAAAGGTAATAACTTAACTTAACCTACCGTTACGCGAGCGAAGCCGCGGGCAGAAGCTAATCTAGTGATATAAAAAAATCTGATCAACATAATATAAACACAATTATATGAATACATCCATAAATTTTTTATCATCGCAAAAGTTCATTGGATTCGAACCCACGGCCTTCAGCATCGGAATCGATAATAATTATTTCCTATATCGACCTATGCAATACTGGAAACCTGATTGAGTTCGCGCCAGCCGATTCTGAGGTATGCGGAGACATACGACAAACATGTTTTTGAACTGGTTTCGATTTAGTAACCTTTATTTTTAATCTAGATGTTTATTATTTTTTTAGAATATTAACAATATCTCAGTAATGGTGCGTCCTACGCAGAAAATAACGAAATTTTGACCCTCTTAATAAACCCTAAGAGAGTATCAGGAACTAGCATCTGACCCGCCCCTATTTTTTTGAAGTGAAAACTTCTTTAGCGGCGTTGTGCACGTTTTTTGTGATGGGTAAACAATGTTAAACTCGCGTCAGGACACGTGACCTGATCGAAAATTCGTAAGACGGAGGGAGAATTGTCATGTTTGTGTACGATAGCGCAATAAATGAATATTGTATTTTACGACATAAATGATAGTACTTTTATACTGATAATTAAAGCAATTCGTGCAAAATTATTCCCTAACCATTCCAAAATATCAAAAATGCACAACGTTAATATTCAAGTTTTCACTTCTGCCGGCACTCCCGGAGTGCAACCCGTTGTTTTTTTCTTTATATTTTTTTTATTGGTTTATAAAGAATTGTTTATGATCAAGGATTAAGTTTTCACTTCTATCGGCAGTTCCCAAAGACTGCCCAATTGTTTTTTGCTTTGTCATATATGTTTGTTTTTAATCGTAAGTGTTGTAACCTGTAAAGGCATTTTACCTTGTAGCATTCGCTAACTGTTCTATATTATAATTGTATAATGATGTGTCGATGGTGTAACTTTAAATAAATAAGAGGCGCAATAGTTTTATAGACCCTTGGATTGCCACGCAGAGGTCTCGAGCTCAATCCCAAGCCAGGCACTTCTGACTTTCCTAAGTTATCTATACTAATATTATAAAGCTGAAGAGTTTGTTTGTTTGAACGCGCTAATCTCAGGAACTACATGTTCGATTTGAAAAATTCTTTTAGTTTTGGATAGCCTATTTATCGAGGAAGGCTATAAGCTATATAACATCACGCTACGACCCACAGGAGCGGCGCAGGAACAACGCTGGTAAAGCCGCGGGAACATCTATTTAGTATAGATTAGTACTAACATAACCTAACCTACTTTTACGTGAGCAACGCCGCGGGGAAAAGCTAGTATGTAAATAAAAACAAAGACGCTGCCAACACGTGTTGACTGTGCACAATAAAATGTGAAGGTTAAACAGTTAACAAAGGGCACAAACAACCTGTCCAACCACTTGTAGAAAGAGTCTAGGTACTATACAAGTTTATATTAGACTAGCTTTTGCCTGCGCCTACGCTCGCGTTAATTTAGAATTTGGCAATCAATTCGGGTTGTACTCTGCTTGTAATAATATAATTCAAACATGATTCGAAAGAAACGTGGTGCCATCTATTATCATAAGAACGTTATTGTTGTTTTCCTCGGGAACAGTGACTTTTTTCGGGATGAAAGGTAGCCTATGTCCGTTTCTGTATACCTGTCAACGTATATGCAAAATTTCAGGATGATCGGTTCAGTGGTTTAGGCGTGAAAAGGTAACAAATAAACAAACAAACAAACTCATTTTCGCTTTTATAATATTAGTTAGGATTAGGATTAGGATTATGATGTATGGTGTCAAACAAAGAAATAGAGACACAAAAAGCAATGGAGAGAAGCGTACTAAGGATCAGAAAAATACATAGAATGCGTTCCCTCATGAAGTCAGGATGTCCACAAACTCCACACTCCTTGACAGTTTATCAGATACATCTCATCATCAAATCAAATCAAATAGTTTATTTGTGATACATGGGTTATATACAGATGTTCATTACATAATTATATAAGTAGTTAATAACGTCCATTCCATGATCAGCCACTTGGGCGTACAAATTATTTAGAAATAATTACAAAAAAAAAAAAACAAAATATTATATTATAGTATTGATATTATAAATTGCATTTAAGATAAAACATAAATTATATTATTACTATTAGTCAAGACGAACACAAGATAATGAACAATAAATTATAGTCAAGCGCACATAAATCAATTTAATAAATTATATTCGATAAAAATTCATCTATATTGTAATAACAATTTTCTACAAGAAATTTGAATAATTTATTTTTGAAAACATGAATATTGCTACATTCTTTTATGTCATTCGGTATCTTATTGAAGATCTTTGCGGCCATAGCAAACACACTTTTCCCAAAAAGGGTAGTTCTATATTGACTGGTAAGGTTATTGTACAAGTGACTTCTATTTCGCGAATTAAGCTCTAATTTAAATAGTGACGGTTGATGTCTGATAAACAAAGCCATTTCAAAAATATATAACATGACGGAGATATTGAAAGGAGAACGATTGCTGGCAACAAAGTGAATGGAGCCTTACGCGCTTTTATGAACAGTCGAAATGTATCCGAAAAGGCACGTTTGGCTGTTCATAGAGGACTATTAGTGCCCACACTTATGTATGGAAGTGAAAGTTGGGTATGGCAAAAGAAGCATGAGAGCAGAATAAATGCTGTAGAAATGAGAGCGTTGAGAAGCATATGTGGTGTGACTCTGAAAGATAGAATAAGAAATAGTGTAATTAGAGAGAGATGCGGCATGAAAGTGGATATAGTTACAAGAATAGAAAAGGGTATGTTAAGCTGGTTTGGACATGTAGAAAGAATGGACGAGGAAAGACTGACTAAGAAAGTTTATAAGGCTAGTGTGAATGGAACAGTCGCAAGAGGACAACCTAGGCGAACGTTTCTCGATCAGATCGGAGGCGTCCTGGACAAAGGCCAGGTTAAGAGCTCCTTGAACCGACGGGCGTGTATGAGGAATGTGATGAAAGTGAATGAAGCCAGAGAAGTGTGTCAGGATCGTAGCAAATGGAAATCCGTAGTCTCTGCCTACCCCTCTGGGAAACAGGCGTGAATCTATGTATGTATGTATGTATAATGATGGCATGGTAAGTATTTTTAATTCTATAAAATATTTCTTGCAGCTGTCAGTTCTTTTTATGCCACACATAGCTCGCACGCACCTTTTTTGACATATGAAAACTTTATCCCAGTTGGTTGTATTTCCCCAGAATATGATTGCATATCCGAGTCTACAAGCAACATTACTATGATAGGCCACAAGCAATGTGTTAAGATTGACCTTTTTCGCTAGGATGACTATAAGATGACTGTGACACTTTTTTGCAAACGAACTCTATATGACTTTGCCATTTCAAATTATCATCTATGTGTACGCCGAGAAATTAGGTTGTAGTCGTCAATTCAACTTTTTCACTGTTAAATTCAATTTGAGTATGTAAAATATGTTTTGTTTTCTGTTTAAATTGCATTAATTTAGTTTTATCGATATTAATTAATTATTATCATTGTATATATTTTATTTGGATCATATAATATGTTATTAGTATGTATATCTTATGTAAAAACTGCCTCCGTGGCGCAGCGGTAGTGAATGCGAC
Source organism: Catocala sponsa (assembly GCA_963564715.1). Lineage (NCBI taxonomy): Eukaryota > Metazoa > Arthropoda > Insecta > Lepidoptera > Erebidae > Catocala > Catocala sponsa. Next base: position 2,150,983 of record OY751356.1, on the reverse strand, counting down.
TGCTGTGCATGAGGTCTCGGGTTCGAATCCCGGGTCGGGCCAACAAAAACGTACCGGAGTTAGGAAGATGGCATATCATGGTATTTCGTATATATGTTGTTATGAGAACAGAAACGACAGAGGGTAACTTTAATCCAGAACTAAAGTATTGATAGAAAATTGACATAACGTACATTTACGCGAGCGAAGCCGTGGGCTAAATCTAGTAAATGAATAAATTTCAAATTTCAATTGAATATTTCAATATGGCTACTCGGTCAGGGATATTAAATGAGTTAGCAGTCTATGTGGTCTCGTATGTATATGGTTTAATTAGAACGTTGACCCCTATAAACTTGTGGTTAACTTCAATAAAAAAGGCATTGTTTTAACTACTCTTCATAAACCAATTCTAGTATTTAATGAATCATGAAAAATCCCTACTTATACATTAAAATATATCCTAACTAATATTATAAATGCGAATGTGAGTTTGTTTGTTACGTTCCCACGCCTTAACTACTCGACCGATCATCATGGAATTTTCCATACATACCGTTACGTACCGTTCTTGAGGGAAGCCGCGGGAAAAACTAGTATTTCTAGAAGTACAAGACAACATTGTCAACTGATTAGTGATAGCCTGTTGAACTGCTACGCAGAGGTCCAGATTTGGAATCCAAGACTCTGACTTTTCGAAGTCATGTGCGTATTAAATAGTTACCTAATTATCGATCGCTTTAAGTGATAGAAAACATCATAAGGAAACCTACGCCATTGAGTGTACAAGTCCCGCTCTAGAAACAAATCATTCTTCAACCTAAGCATAGTATCTCGAACATCACGTGAAGTTCTAAAAGTAAGCCCGATTACCAAAAACCATTGAGTAATTATAACATCTAAAGTTTTATGTAAATTCATAATTTTGTTATTCATAATTACAAAAAGATATATAATAATTAAGAACGATATTATGTTTTGATTAATGATAGCTGTTATTAAAATGGCGGTAAGGTTAAATAAAACATCTTATTTCTCAAAGTAATATTAACTACGCACTGACCTCTATTTAAACATGCTTCGTCGATTGAAGCGCCGCCATTGAGCGTAAAATGAAACTATTTTGACATTTATGACATTACGAGATTTTTCCCGCGTCTTCGCCTTAGTAAATATTGTAAATATTTTTTTAATTTTATTTATTAATGCACAAAATACACTACAATAATTATTACATCTTATATCATAAATACATTGCTTAGATCTGGATTGTAACGTAACTAATATGTGCTCACAAAGAAAAACATTAAGGATTACACAAAAATTATCTCTGATTTATGAATACCTAATATTAGCAAATAACATTATAATGAAAAAAAAAAAAATTAAAAGATTTTAAGCTATTGCATAGCTTCTATCGCGGGCCTTGAGCGTGGAGACCGAATCCAGAAATTCCGTAACGAAAATAACCTAACACCCCCCACTCCGACCGGCAAATGATGAGAGTGAAATTTTAAGATGCGCGCGCATCACTGTGACACAAATGCTACATGTTGAAGTTGGCCACAGAATAGAATTAAAAGTATATATTTTTTTAAATGACTATAAGTTAACTCATATACAGGCTAGTTGCAAAGTATCCAACGAAACGTTGTTATTTTCAAATTCGATAGAAATACCATTTAATACATATATTATTCCTATTAATAATCAATTCTAAAAAATGGTCAATTAAATATTTTAGTTTTTATTTAACTTGATAATAATTTTCTTTCAACAATATTTTTTCAAAAATAATAGTAATTTCATGAATTAAAATATTTTAACTAAAATATAAATATTGTAGTACCTATTATATTTAGGTATCTTTTTATTGAGTTCATAATTTTTTAATACAGTCTTAATCATTTTGTTTATCGAATATAGTAATTCTATCCATATTTTTTAAAATTTATATTATAGACCATTTTAATAATTTAATAAATAATTATAATTGCATAAGTTGATAAAAAATGCTATGCAATAGCTTTACCGCGGCAGTCTACGAGTGCCACATTTAATTTTTTTTATTTTTGTACCATCATGACATGCATCATCAATTATTATAGAATGCGGGTATAACAAAAAGATTAGATTATTATTATGAGTTTAGATTTCGATGCCTCTGCCGGAGTCAGAACCATCCACACTCAACCTGCTATGGAGGATGTCTTTCACTATTAAAATACCTATATTTGTTGTTTTCGAAATTATGTGCGTATTGATTGACAATAATTATCGCCTGCTCCGTGCCTCGGAGAGCACGTTAAGCCGTCGGTCCCGGCTGCCATGAACATCTATGGCAGTCGTTATTGGGAAGTCAGTGCCCTCTAATATCCTAACACTGATCTAGCTTTAGGGTATCGTTAGCCTTCGGATTGCGGAGGTCAGGTGGTAGTCGCTCCGTGTATAAACTGATATCCAGTCAAATCCGGTTAGACTAGAAAGCCGACCCGAAGTGACTAGGGCATAATAAAGGCTAGGAAGAATTTATAGTTGCGATCAAAAACGTCTAGTAATTATTTGAGTTTTGCCATATCATTATATTGACGAGCCATTCTTGTTAATGGATTGTAATAAGATAAGTAAGTAGTTATAAGTAACGTTCACACACAAGAAATCTATACAAATAAATAAAATTGAAGTGTCTGTTCGTAATGTCAAAATAACAGCTTTTTATCTAATGCATATGAAAGTATATAAGGTACAAATACGAAAACATCTATTTTTAAAATTTTTGTCTTTCTGTCTGTCTGTATGTTCCGGCTAATCTCCGAAACGGCTGAACCGTTTTTGACGGGACTTTCACTGGCAGATAGCTGATGTTATAAGGAGTAACATAGGCTACTTTGATTTTAGAAAAGAAATAGGGTTCCGCGAAGACAAACACTTTTTAGTTAAAATCTACGCGGACGACGTCGCAGGTAACAGCTAGTATAATAATATAATAATAACACCATCTAGCCCAAACTAAGCAGAGCTTGTACTATGGGCACTAGACAATGGATAAACATACATATATACCTACTTTTTTTTGTAAATACATACATACTATACATAGAAACACCCAGACCAAGACGCATGAACATGGGTGTTTCCATGTTCGCACACAAATGTTTGACTTGTGCGGGAATCGAACCCTCGACCTCAGGCGTGGCAGTCGGTTGCACTAACCACTACGCCATCGAGGCCGACAAGCATTATACGGCCAATATACTTTCTACAGTGAAGTTGTGTATTATTCCTGGACCTTATATCCCGGCAAGAAAGTGCATTTCTCCTAATACATCGAATTAGGTTGGTAACAATACTTTTTCCTGGATGAATGGTAGCCTATGTCCGTTTCTGTACACCTGACAACGTATATGCAAAATTTCAGGATGATCGGTTCAGCGGTTTAGGCGTGAAACGGTAACAAACAAACAAACTCATTTTCGCTCATAAAATTAGTTAGGAAGTTAGAATTAGGATAGGCTTAAAGTGAAGATATTGCAAATGGCTGTTATTTATAAAAGTCAAATTAAAAGTCAAAAATCATTCATTCATTTAGATCACAAAGTAACATTATGAAAATCAATATCTACACATAATACTCAGATTCTAATCCTGGGTCCAGCCAACAAAAATTTATCTGGTTCTTCTCTCAAGTTTCAGTAGTTTGGAATTAGGAATTTGGTCCTGCGCCTGATCTCTCTCCGGTCGTGTCGTGACGTCACATCGGATTAAAAGAGTGAAGGAAGAAAGAGTATGTTTACCCACACTTGTGCACTATAATATCTCCTGCGTTGACCAGTCTCTGTTAAGATTGACCGCCGTGACCGAAATTCAGTCTGAAAGACCTTATCTTGCGCTGTTAAATGGAATATCGCAATGTAGCTCTGCTAATCAACTGACCAGGCACGGGTCACTTCTCAGTTTGACAAGGGATAAGTCATGGTCCACCATGCTAACCCAGTGCGGGTTGACAGACTTCACATATCATCGAGAACATTATGTAGAACTCTCGGGCATGCAGGTTTCCTCACGATGTTTTCCTTCACCGTTAAAGCGAGCGATAATTAACTATTTAACAGGCACATAACTTCGAAAAGTCAGAGATGTAATGTAATTAGACTCCCTTTTCCGCATTTGAACTCCAAGTTGGTCCATTATGCGTGAGTCAGAGATGCGCGCCTTGGTATTGAACTCAAGACCTCTGCGGGGCAGTCCAAGTGTCCACTAACCTATAATAATATAATATAATAATAATAATATTCTACCACATACACACAACACCCTCTAGCCCAAACTAAGCAGAGCTTGTACTATGGGTACTAGACAATGGATAAACATACATATATTATATAATTTTTTTTTGTACATACATATATATTATACATAGAAACACCCATGTTCATGCACACAAATGTTTGACTTGTGCGGGAATCGAACCCGCGACCTCATGCGTGGCAGTCGGTTACACCAACCACTACGCCATCGAGGCCGAAAAATATCTGTATAAGATTAATATTTTACAAGAAAATAACATATTGTTAAGCTTACCTATTTCTAAGTACTATTTGAATTAATTAACAGAATGAATCATTATCTTATAATGCAATTACATACGTTATTTCATAAGGTTTAAAGATTATATTAGCTCGTTATTGTGATTGTTGTTTTTCCTGCTTATAAATATACGCGATGCTGTTGCTGGAATGATAATTAGAATAATTGTGTTATTGTTTATCATCAATTCATATCTACAAGTACCTATGTTCTTCTATTTATTTACATCATAGAATCATTTAAGAGGAAACACAAGGGCCGTTTTTCCATACAAACGTAGTCCCCCGTTTCCTCCCTGGATAATGCCAGTAGAGCAATAATATTTTTCCAAAAAATGTATGGCCTCTATTTGCTAATAGAGTGTCCCTATGTTTTCCTTTTTTCATAAATTAATTATTAAAAGAGACATGAGCCTTCGAAAACCTCAAAAAATGGCCAGATTTTCCGCTGTGTTCAAAAAACCAGAAAAAAAATTTGACTAGATTATATAATAAAAGGTAAACAAAGGAACACGGCCAAAGCCGTTCTTTAATTTTTAATGACAAAAGTAGAAAAGGTAAACCGGTCAAGTTTTGGAGAAGGTATCAGCGGACTATGAAACGTTAATTTTTTGTACTTGTATAGGTATTTTCGGTCTAAGCTGCAGTTGTCTCTATCGCGCTCATGGTAGGTACCATACATATGACTCTGCGCCACAGCACAATAGATTTTACAAATACCTATTTTTCAATTCTCTCGCCCTTAGTGTTTCCTCTTAAGACGAAAGTGCGACCTTGCGTGGATTAGTTTTCTCATCTTTGGGATGGCTCGATGCAGTACTTTCAATTTCGAGGAATTGTTCGGACTGATCCCTGCCGCCTCTTTTCGCCATCGTCCTACGCGACAACATTTTCATTCTCATCATTTAGAAGGTTGGCAGTCTACAACTGTACGTTTCTACAGGAATTTTCTGCCTCGCACAACAAAATTGTGGAATCAGCTATACGAGCCAGACCAATACGAGCTTCAACACTTCAAGAAAAGAGCGTACTCCTTTTTAAAAGGTCGGCAACGCACTTGTGTTGGTGTTGCAGGTGTCCATGGGTGGCGGTAATCGCTTACCATCAGGCGATCCGTCTGCTCGTTTGCACACTAAACTATAAAAAAAATACGTTACAGCGGCGGGCTGTCCGTATCATCGGAGATCCAGAGGTCACGAGTTCAGTGGAACCTCTGCAATGCCTTAGAGACATTGTCTCATTGGCATGTTTCCACAGAATATACCACGGGGAGTGCTCTGAAGAGTTATTCCACCTTATCCCGCCCTCCTCTTTCCTATCCGGAACAACGCGTGCTGGGCTCAGATGCCATGCGCTGCATGCTTCACAAGTCATAAATCTATACTAATAAACTAAAAAGAAAAACATTTGTGTTGTCAACAAATAGTTGGTTCGGGTCTAAGTCTTCTTTGTGTCCGATGTCTGAATGTTTGTGAAGTTCTCCACGACACAGGAAGTACTCCTAGTGCAGAAGTTGTATCATAACTAATATTATAAATGCGAATGTCAGTTTATTTGTTTGTTTGTACTACAAATAAACTCACAATAATTGAATTAGCTTAAACATTAGTAAAGTTTAATAATAGTAGTGTAACACTATTACAAAATTTTGAAAAACTGTTACACTACTATAATCACTATTAAACTTTACAAATTTTTAAGCTAATTAAATTATTGAAACTATTAAAACTATTTATACTATTACTATACTATTATACTATTTAGATTTATTTTCTCCCCGTGACCATGGCTGCTGAAAAGCAACCGAAACGTCGGGGAAAGTGTAAAAATAAATCTAAATAGTATAATAGTATAGTAATAGTATAAATAGTTTTAATAGTTTCAATAATTTAATTAGCTTAAAAATTTGTAAAGTTTAATAGTGATTATAGTAGTGTAACAGTTTTTCAAAATTTTGTAATAATGTCAAATAAACAACGCGATAAAATCCGTATATAGTAGTTTAATTTCAATGAATAACATTCGCGTAAACAGAAGACAATATTAAGTAGTGTAACAGTTTTAAAATTTTGTAATAAACTGTCAAATAAACAACGCGATAAAATCCGTATATAGTAGCTATCATTTATTTGCAAAGGATGTTGCTATTTCCTCTCCTGATCTTTTGTTATCTATAGCGGTACTTATTTATAAAATTATCAACACAAATACAATTATTAATAATAAAATCGCATAGATTACATATTAACGTCCATTTCTATGAAAATTACATATTCTGTGTATAATATCACTAGCTGATGCAAACAAACTATGATGCTTTTAGTTAGAATGATACATCGTAATGAATCCTTACTTCCTTACTAATCTATATATTAATACGTGAAGCGAAAACTTTGGATCCCTTTTTACGAAAATTGGGCGGACGGAGGAGTATGAAATTTCGCACACTTATAGTTTATACAGAGAAGAAGTGGCGAATGCTAATATTTATATAAAATACGCATTAGAAATACATTAAATTAATGAAAAAACACTACACGCACACAACCATGCATTTGACACACGCAGTCGAAGCGCGTAACTATGGTTACATATATCAATATATAATGACATATATCAGCAATATCTTACAGGCAAACTTTAGTCGAATTTCGAGCACTAGGCGACCGCTAGTTATTATAAACTCGAAAGTAACTCTGTCTATCTGTCTGTCTGTTACCTTTTCACGGCTAAACTACTCAACCGATTTAAATGCAATTTGGTACAGATATAGTTTAAAACCTGGGGCAGGACATAGGCTACTTTTTATTGATGTAGGTACCACGAGTGCGGAGCCGCACGCAAAAGCTAGTAATATAAATGCGATTGTGAGTTTGTTTGTTAGGCTCTCAAGCCTGAACTACTCGACCGATTATCATGAAATTTTGCAAACACGTTGTCAGATGTACAAAAACGGATATAGGATACCTTTCATCCAGAAAAAGAACTGTTCCCAAGGGATAGCAAATGTACATCATCTACATTTACACGAGCGAAGCTGCGAGAATAATCCAATATATAAATACAATAAACTTTGCTACAGAACCTTAAAATGGCGCTAACAATTAGGATATATAAAATACTAGTTGACGCGCGCAATTTCGTCTGCTTCATACTGCTCCGCTCCTATTGGTCGTAGCGTGATGTTATATAGCCTATAGCCTTCCTTTATAAATGGGCTATCCAACACTAAAATAATTTTTCAATTCGAACCAGTAGTTCCTGAGATTAGCGCGTTCAACCAAACAGACAAACTCTTCAGCTTTATAATATTAGTATAGATTTATTGTAGAAGTCCAATCATTTATCTGACACCAGATTTAGTCGTGGACTAGGTCGCGTAAATCCAGGTTAGGTAAGTAACAGAACCTTTTTCTGGATGAAAGGTACCCTTTGTCCTTTTCTGTTCCCCTGACATCGTGTATGCGAAATTTCATGCTGATCGGTCGAGTAGTTTAGGCGTGAAAGCGTAACAAACAAACTAACATTCACATTTATGATATTAGTTAGGATTTATTCCACGGACTAAATAAGTCGTCAACAATCAGGATACATAAAATTTTATTGGAAATGTCCAATTTATCTATGACTAGATGTGCCCGCGGTTTCACTCGTGTTTATGGTCACTGCACCGCCCCCGTGTGTCGTAGCGTAATGTTATATAGCCTATAGCCTTCCTCGATAAATAGGCTATCCAACAATAAAATAATTTTTCAAATCGAACTAGTCGTTCCTGAGATTAGCGCGTTCAAACAAACAAACAAACAAACTCTTCAGCTTTATAATATTAGTATAGATTACAAATTATCAGAATACATCAAATTTTATTGGAAAAGTCCAATTTATCTATGACTAGTTGTTACCTGCGACTTCGTCCGCGTAGATTTTAACTAAAAAGTTTTAGTCTCTGCGGCACCCTACTTTTTTTCTAAAATCAATGTAGCCTAAGTTACTTCTTATAACATCAGCTATCTGCCAATAAAAGTCCCGTCAAAACCGGTTCAGCCGTTTCGGAGATTAGCTGGAACAAATAGACAGACAGACAGACAAAAAATTATAAATAAATGTTTTCGTATAGGTACCTTATATACTTTCATATGCATTAGATAAAAAGCTGTTAATCTGACATTACAAACAGACACTTCAATTTTATTTATTTGTATAGATTACAAATTATCAGGATACATAAAATTTTATTGGAAAATGTCCAATTTATCTATGATTACAAATTATTGTGTCCGAATAGATTTCGGTCAGCTAACTGTATTGTGAACTTTGCACACCCATCTCTAATGCTACGGCCACACTTGATGGCGAAGATTCGTGTTAGCGTTATCACGATGACAAACACACAACCTTTATCTAAAAGGTTTATTTTCCTTTCCTTTTGAATCATTTTAAGCAGGTAAGTGCTCGGTAAACTTAATTTCAGTGTTGTCTCTTAATTAGATAGAGTTACCGCAGCACGCATATTTATGGAGCTTTGTAATGACTTGCAGGGGACAAAATCTTATGGGGCACGGATGGCGTAGTGGTTTAAGTAGTCGCCTCACTACAGTCTCTACGCCGAGTGTTTGGGTTCAAGTTCGGGTTCGTTCCATGAAGAAGTGCTTGGCCACATAAAAAAAAAACTTCGCTACGTCGCGATAATCTAGAACGTCACCATAATTCATTTCGCGGGAAACATAGAAGCAGTCAAACAGTCAACTAAAGCGCGCGATGTGTAGCCAACCGCACGAACTTTGTCGCGACAAAACCCATTAATGTGCGGCAATTTACCGACAGCGGCGCGAAGGGCATTCGTATTCGTGAAGGTGATTCGCGATAGGACGAAAACTTTGGCCAGACGTGTCGCCACAACGTAAATCTTCCCGTTATCGCGATAGTGTGGCCCCAGCATAAATGTAACGGTAAGCACATCTATTCGTCACCGCGCTTTATACAATACAAACTTTTGCTTGCGGTTTCGCTCGCTTTGATGTAGGTTAATTTAGATTCATAATAGTACTTTCACCGGATGAAAGGTACCCTATGTCCTTTCCTGTTCCTCTGACAATGTCAGGATCGAATTTAGGGGAGGGCAACCGGGGCTATAGTCCCGGGGCCTCCACAAAAGAGAGGCCCCCACAACAGAGACCTCAGAAAAAAAAATCAAATTCAGACTAGGAAACATTAGTAAACAACTTTTCCTTTGATATTTGATATACTCGGTTTCACAATAAATTATTTATTGGAAAACTCGACTGAAAACAATTGTCCATCTTATTTGGAAAATAATTTGGAGCCAGGGGGCCTCCACTCCTTTGTTGCCCTGAGGCCTCCAGACCTCTAAAACCGGCATTGGATAACGTGTGTGCAAAATTTCATGATGATCGGTCAAGTAGTTAAGGCGTGAAAGCGTAACAAACAAACTTACGTACACATTTATAATACTAGACTAGATAGACTAGATAGATGCGGCCCGCGGTTTTACCCGCATAAATCCCGATGCCGTAGGAATATTGAAATAAAAAGTAGCCTATGTTTTAATCCAGTTCACCAGCTATCTACATACCACGTTTCATCGCAATCGTTTCAATAGTTTTTGCATGAAAGAGTAACAAACATCCATCCATCCATGCATTGATCCATCACCGCGGGTACATCTATCATCTATGTAATAAAAGTGTTAATAAACAACGCGATAAAATCCGTATAAAGAAGCTAAATTTTAATCTATACTAATATTATAAAGATTTGATTTTTTGTTTGTTTGTGCGTAAGGTTTTTCTCAAAAACTACGCAACCAATTTTAAAATTCTTTCACCATTTTAAAGATATATTATCGCGACACAGGAATACGACACGGGAGTTATCACAACAAAAAGAAAATTTACAAAAATTATCTCGTGCGGGATTTGAACCCACAACACTTGGCGTAGTTGCACCATCGACCGGTCGGCCTCGATGGCGTAGTGGTTAGTGTAACCGACTGCCACGCCTGCGGTCGCGGGTTCGATTCCCGCACAAATCAAACATTTGTGTGCATGAACATGGATGTTTGTCTTGGTCTGGATGTTTCTATGTATAATATGTGTGTATTTACAAAAAAGTATATATGTATGTTTATCCATTGTCTAGTACCCATAGTACAAGCTCTGCTTAGTTTGGGCTAGATGGTGTTGTGTGTACGTGATAGAATATTATATACTAGCTGTCCCGCGCAACTTCGTCTGTTTCATATAGTAGAAATTCCCCGTTTTCGCAAAATTTTTCATTGCTGCTCCGCTCCTATTGGTCGTAGCGTGATGTTATGTAGCCTATAGCCTTCCTCGATAAATGGACTACCCAACAATGAAATAATTTTTCAATTCGAACCAGTAGTTCCTGAGATTAGCGCCTTCAAACAAACAAACAAACTTTTCAGCTTTATAATATTTGTATAGACTAAATGTTCCCGCGGTTTCACCCACGTTTATGATTACTGCGCCTCCCCCGTGGGTCATAGCGTCATAGTATGTAGCCTATAACCTTCCTCGGTAAATAGGCTATCCAACACTAAAATAATTATGTTATACAGCCTATCGTCTTCCTCGATAAATGGGCTACCCAACACTAAAAGAATTTTTCAATTCGAACCAGTAGTTCCTGAGATTAGCGCCTCCAAACAAACAAACTCTCCAGCGTTATAATATTAGTATAGATTACTGTGCAGTACAATAAAACATTGATGGATCATGCCTGACCTGACCAAAGAACTATTTCTTTAACTGTTCATCTTATTGAGCAACAGTAGGTCAATATACACAAAAAGCTTTTTATGAACATTTCAAATGTGGTTCACTGTTTTGTCTGATATACAAAAAATGGTCTACCGATTTTAGAGTTCCGTTAGTGAAGATTGTTAAACTTTAATGGTGTATGATTAAGGTGATCGGTTCTCCACTGGCGAGTGTTGCACTTCAATTACTACACCATCCGAGCAGTCAAGTCAGTGTCTGCTCCACAAATGGTTGTTTTAAGTCTGACTGTTCTTTGTATAACGTTTCAAATCAAATCATTTATTTCGGGCTGCATAGGCCCATAGATAAATACCTTAACCTAAATTTACATATTATATACTTTTATAATACACTAGCTGCGACTTCGTCCGCGTAGATTTTAACTAAAACGTGTTTGTCGCCGCGGAACCCAACTATATTTCTCTGCCCAAGTTACTTAAATGGCGTAGTTTTTATAGTGTAAAGCTAGATAATAGCATGGCTTACTCAAAAACAACATTTAAATATGCGTCGTTAGATTACACGCTGTCACAGAATGCGTAAGAAAAATAAAGATTCACAGCTTCTCCCCCGTAGGTGATAGCGTGGTAATATGTAGCCTATATGTTGACCCGACCTGTTAGTAATGTTCATGCAAAATTTGAAGTAAATCCATGTAGTACTTTTTGAGTTTAGCCCGGACATACATACAGACAAACAGACAAAAATTCTAAAAACTATATTTTTGGCTTCGATATCGATTGTAGATCACGCCCCATGTATTCTTTAAAAAAAATATTCAATGTACAGTTCTGACTTTCCTACGATTTTATTATATGTATAGATACAACATCATCTAGCCCAAACTAAGCAGAGATTGTACTCTGGGTACTGGACAATGGATAAACATTACATATATACTATTTTTATTGTTTTATAAATACATACATATTATACCTACATAGAAACACCCAGACCAAGACAAACATCCATACTCATGCACACAAATGTTTGACTTGTGCGGGAATCGAACCCGCGATCTCAGGCGTGGCAGTCGGTTACATTAACCACTACGCCATCGAGGCCGACTTGATGTTAGTAAATACACCTTAATACTATGTTAGTAGTATTACATGAACGAACGAGATGGATAAAAGATAGTGACAGAATGAAAAATGAATATAAGAAACAAAGCCCCTTAAGGGCAGGATGTAACATAATAAGTTGTAAAAGAAATAAAGAAGCAAATAAATCCCTGGCTTTTCCCACGCTAGGGGTGCAGGCTCAACACCCTGTGATGACGGGTGCATATAAAAAAAAAAAAAAAAACTATGTTAGTAAAATTTCACTTCGCACACTTAATACTAGTGCGCTCGGCCGGTACTTGTCCGCGGAAGCGACGGTGCGTTTGCGTATGAACAGAATAGCGAGTCATCGAAAGTATCTATAAAATAAACTACCCACTATAAAATAAACTACCCACTATAAAATAAACTACCCACTATAAAATAAACTACCCACTATAAAATAAACTACCCACTATAAAATAAACTACCCACTATAAAATAAACTACCCACTATAAAATAAACTACCCAATGAGTATCCTATCCGAATCCTAATCCTAACTAATATTATAAATGCGAAAATGAGTTTGTTTGTTTGTTACGCTTTCACGCCTTAACTACTCAACCGATCAACATAAAATTTTGCATACACGTTGTCAGGTGTACATAAACGGACAAAGGCTACCTTTCATCCGGCAAAAAAATTACTGTTCGCGAGGAAAACAACAATAACGTTCTTATGATAATAGATGGCGCCACGTGTCTTTCGAATCATGATTGAATTATATTATTACAAGCAGACTACAATCCGAATTGATTGTCAAATTCTAAATTAACGCGAGCGAAGCCGCGGGCAAAAGCTAGTAAATTTATAAATTCATTTGTAATTCTTTGCTTTTGTTTTACCCTGATATGTGTGTTTTTTTAAATAAACTATTGTGAGTAGAGATAAAAAAATTGTTAATAGTAAATTTATCAAATTTATGTACTTCTTTTTATTTTGTAGTAGTGCACCGCCATCTATTACGATATAAATAAACTACTTAACAGTTCTTGTATCAATTGCCGTTAGATGGCGTCAATTACCGGCTTACATATACCATTTTAGTTTGGGATTAAACATAATGATCAGCAAAAATACTAATTGGTCAGCAAATATTGCACAGCATAACGAGCATCTATACGCCTCAAATCACTGCATTCCGTCTCGGAAGTGTTAGGTTATGTTAGGTTCCTTTTTTTAAACCCACCCAAAAATAGAAGCCCCGTGAAGCGGGGCGCCGTCGACTTAGTTTGATGTCTTTAAAGTTTGCTGGCCATGAGTTGCTGATCAATTAGCTTTTTTTTGCTGCGCAATTACGATTTTTTTGCTGTGCAGTTAAATACTACCCTTTTAGATTTGAAATGGGTATGCTTTTTTACAGCTCACTGTATATCAGAAAGCAAGTTAATACGGAACCCTCTGTGCGTAATTCCGACTACTTCTTGTCTGTTTTTTATTACTATTAAAGTTTTTACCTACGGTACGTGACTTAATTTCGTTATATTATACCTACGCTTTAAGGGAGTATTCGCTTTTTATTTGTTGCTTTTCTTGTGCGTCTCGTCTCAATTGACATAATTACAGGTCAATAAAGAATTATAAAATAATAATATTCTAATACTAGATGTTCCCGCGGTTTCACCCGCGTTTATCGTTACTGCGCCGCCCTCGTGGGTCGTAGCGTGATGTTATATAGCCTATAGCCGTCCTCGATAAATAGGCTATCCAACACTAAAAGAATTTTTCAAATCGAACCAGTGGCTCCTGAGATTAGCGCGTTCAAACCAACAAACAAACAAACTCTTCAGCTTTATAATATTAGTATATATTCTATCTGTGGACTACTTATGCTTATGTCCAGCAGTGGACTGCAATAGGCTGAAATGATGATGATGATGATATATTCTATCACATACACACAACGCCATCTAGCCCAAACTAAGCAGAGCTTGTACTATGGGTACTAGACAATGGATAAACATACATACATACTTTTTTTTGTAAATACATACATATTATACATAGAAACACCCAGACCAAGACAAACATCAATGTTCATGCACACAAATGTTTGACTTGTGCGGGAATCGAACCCGCGACCTTAGGCGCGGCAGTCGGTTACACTAACCACTACGCCGTCGAGGCCGACGCATAAAAGCAGCGATAGCTTAGAGGGAGATCGTGGGACTGCCACGCAGAGGTCTTGAGTTCAATCCAAAAGTATGCTACTCTCACTTTTCAAACTTATATGCGTATTAAATAGTTAATGATCGCTCGCTTTAACGGTGAAGGAAAACATCGTGAGGAAACCTGCATGCCCGAGAGTTCTACATCTATATATTAATACGTGAAGCAAAAACTTTGTACCCCTTTTTACGAAAATTGCGCGGACGGAGGAGTATGAAAGGAGACCGTCCATATTCGGCTTGCACGTGGACAATCGTCTTATAAACAAAGTAAAATATTAAAAGCTTTGTTTAAATATATATTAAATATTGGTTAACATCCAATAGTATGAAATTGACGTATTTTATTTCTATATTATATCAAAATAATACACACAGCCTGGAAGCAATAAGGCAGTATTCCTGCAACTGCATAGTCGGCCGAAGGACTGTTGGTTGCTGTGCTCACATAATATCTGTAATATGGTACCTAAGCTGGGCAAGATATGAAAATGTCACTCCACCAGACCAGTTTTTGGAAAATATTTGAATAAGTTATGAAGGTGATGGTGACACATGAAAATAATTTTTTTTTAAACAATGTGTTTTATTTTATTATTTAACGAACTTGATACTAAACTTCAAAGAATAATGTTTTCTACTTAGTTTAGGCTACTCAAAGTTAATATTGTTATTACAATATAAAATTGTTCACGCCCAGGCCAGGGTCCCATACAAGGTGGTCGGTCTCCTTTGGCACAGTTAAAGTTTATATGGAGAAGGAGTGGCGAATCCTAATATTTATATGAAATATGCATTATAAATACATTAAATTAATGAAAAAACACTACACGCACACAAGCATGCATTTGACACACGCAGTCGAATCGCGTTCGTAGTATTTCGACATTGTTCGTCAGACGTCGTACAATTCTTTGTAACTATGGTTACCTATACCTTATTTATCTACACAAATAAATAAAATTGAAGTGTCTGTTTGTAATGTCAAAATAACAGCCTTTTATCTAATGCATATGAAAGTATATAAGGTACCTATAAGAAAACATCTAGGTATTTTTAAAATTTTTGTCTGTCTGTCTGTTTGTTCCGGCTAATCTCTGAAACGGCTGAACCGATTTTGACGGGACTTTCACTGGCAGATAGCTGATGTTATAAGGAGTAACTACTTTGATTTTAGAAAAAAAATAGAGTTCCGCGGAGACAAACACTTTTTAGTTAAAATCTACGCGGACGAAGTCGCAGGTAACAGCTAGTATGTAATAAAGAAACACTGACAACAAAGTAGCAAGCTTAGGAATTTTGGTCGAATTTTGACCACTAGGCTACCGATAGTATTTGTAATTTTATTTTGAAGATATACAGTATTTAGTAGGTAAAAATCAATTATTATGTATTACTAGCTTTTGCCCGCGGCTTCGCTCGCGTTAATTTAGAATTTGACAATCAATTCGGGTTGTACTCTGCTTGTAATAATATAATTCAATCATGATTCGAAAGACACGTGGCGCCATCTATTATCATAATAACGTTATTATTGCTATCATCGGGAACAGTATTTTTTTCGGGATGAAAGGTAGCCTATGTCCATTTCTGTACACCTGACAATGTATATGCAACATTTCAGGATGATCGGTTCAGTGGTTTAGGCGTGAAAATGTAACAAACAAACAAATTCGTTTTCGCTTTTATAATATTAGCAGCTACCTTTCATCCCGAAAAAAATACTGTTCCCGAGAAAAACAACAATAACGTTCTTATGATAACAGATGGCGCCACGTGTCTTTCGAATCATGATTGAATTATATTATTACAAGCAGAGTACAACCCGAATTGATTGTCAAATTCTAAATTAACGCGTGCGGAGCCGCGGGCAAAAGCTAGTACATGAATAATTATCATTATTAAGATAGATAAATAATTCCATTTAGCGATTCTTTTTGTTTTTTAGTATAAAATGTTTTGACGTGATTTATCGTTCTTATAAGTATAAAAAATAAATAAATGACGTATACCCGAAACTACATACAATATATCAACTATAACGAGATGGGTTTAAAAACCTAGTATTCAACCTCTTCGTCATCATGTTTTTTTTTAAATTTTTTTTTTCAGTTGTAAGACATAAATTACAAAATTCAAATTTCCTCGCCAAGCTATAACACAGCTTGTTAGCGACAATCCTTGTGAAATGTGACCTTGTGACCCTTATATCTCGGGGGTCTTTTGACCCACAGGGCCCATATTCAAACTCGACCGAGGTATGACCCCAAGGTGTCTGCACACCAAGTTACAAGTCAATCGTACCTACTGCTGGGCATGATGCCCACAGTTGGGGCTCATGTCCACTTTAGGGCATCTTGCCCTCTATTAGGTGTCATACCAACTGTTAGGCATTATTCCCACTGTTGGGAATCATGCCCACTGTTGGGCATCATGCCCACTGTTGGGCATCATGCCCACTGTTGGGCATCATGACCAATGTTGGGTATCATATCCATTGTTGGGCATCATGCCTACTGTTGGGCATCATGACCAATGTTGGGTATCATATCCATTGTTGGGCATCATGCCCACTGTTGGGCATCATGCCCACTGTTGGGCATCATGACCAATGTTGGGTATCATATCCATTGTTGGGCATCATGCCTACTGTTGGGCATGTTGTGTTGTAAAACTCAGCACAAGACAAAACTCGACAGCAAACAGCAGCAACCAACACGAATCAGCACACCACCACTCTGCATATAAATGAAGCCATTTTGCCATTTAAAATACATGTGACCTTTTGACCCCTATATCTCGGGGGTCTTTTGACATCCAGGGCCCATATTCAAACTCGACCAAGGTATGACCCCAAAGTGTCTGCAAACCAAGTTACAAGTCAATCGGTCCAGTGGTTCCGGAGCTATGCCTGTCACTAACTGACAGACACATAGACCCACAGTGTTTTCATTAACCTCTTCGAAAAAGACTCAAGAGGTTTATAAAGTACGGTTAGCAACCCTTCCAATGATCCAGGAATTATTCCTAGTGCCATTGTCATTTTATCCTTACTTCCTTACTAATATTATAAATTCGAAAGTAACTCTGTCTGTCTATCTGTCTGTCTGTCTGTTACCTTTTCACGGCTAAACCACTCAACCGATTTAGATGAAATTTCGTACAGATATAGTTTAAAACCTGGGGAAAGACATAGGATACTTTTTATTGACGTAGGTACCACGCGGGCAGAGCCGCGCGCAAAGGCTAGTAAAAAAAACAGCGGGTTGCACTCCGGGAGTGCCGGCAGAAGTGAAAACTTGAATATTAACGTTGTGCATTTTTGATATTTTGGAATGGTTAGCGAATAATTTTGCACGATTTGCTTTAATTATCAGTATAAAAGTACTATCATTTATGTGGTAAAATACAATATTCATTTATTTGCGCTATCGTACACAAACATGACAATTCTTCCTACGTCTTACGAATTTTCAATCAGGTCACGTGTCCTGACGCGAGTTTGACAATTCCTCCTCCGTATTACAAATTTTCGATTAGGTCACGTGTCCTGAAGCGAGTTTAACATTTTTTACCTATCACAAAAAAAAGTGCACAACGCCGCTAAAGAAGTTTTCACTTCAAAAATAAAGGAATTCCTAAGTCAATGTCTGATGGTGTATTGTTTGTCTGCAGATATAATGCAACGATGGACATCTCTCTCGCCCATTTC
Organism: Catocala sponsa; assembly: GCA_963564715.1. Classification (NCBI taxonomy): domain Eukaryota; kingdom Metazoa; phylum Arthropoda; class Insecta; order Lepidoptera; family Erebidae; genus Catocala; species Catocala sponsa. The sequence goes on along the minus strand of OY751356.1, from coordinate 2,132,633 downwards.
CCGATACTGCTGTTAACGCTCGCTTTCCTTAGCGTCACGCATGGACAGTATTACGGTAAGTTTTCCAGATAATAATATCAGCCCTTATTAAACTGTACCACTGCTGGGCACGGGCCTCTTCTCAGTGTGAGAA